>CM029941.1:10925068-12273402 GCA_017639245.1 Myiopsitta monachus
AGAACTAATACAGGAAATCACAGTTAAGGATATTTGCAATCTTTCTCTAGTAATGAATCCCTCAAATATACTCATGAAAGAGAACTAGTACCATTACTTCAGTGTTAGTAGGGAGGCTGTGACTTTCAGATTTTTGACCTACAGGTCACTTTGCCTATATATTTGTGAAAAAATAGGATCTTCCTTTAATCTCTTGAAAGTACCAGATTAAATGTATTATTTTGACAATTGCTCCGATTATGTGCATACCTCACATTTCCAACCATTCTATAATAAATTAGCTTTGTAAATTAATAATAATTTCAATCCAGTATCATGAACCAGTAACAGTCACCTCAAATATTTTGCAACCTAGAATAGACTACAACAAAAAACCCCAATAAACAAACAAAACCACAAACAAACAAAAGGAAGACTAGTATCATCATTCTTCACCAAAATTCTCATTTTCATCTTTAATTGAAGAATGGTTGGTTGGTAGGAAAAAACAAACAGTTTTTCCAAACCCAGAAGCACCACAATTGAAAAAAGAAAGTGAAAGAATGGAAAGGTGGGGGCAGGGAAACAAACAAAATCAGAAATGGACATTACAAAGAATACCAAAGAATCATAGAATCATTGAATAGTTAGGGTTGGAAAGGACCTTAAGATCATCTAGTTCCAACGCCCCTGCCATGGGCAGGGACACCTCACGCTAAACCATGTCATCCAAGGCTCTGTCCAACCTGGCCTTGAACACTGCCAGGGACGGAGCATTCACAACTTCCTTGGGGGCAACCCATTCCAGTGCCTCACCACCCTTAGAGTAAAGAACTTCTTCCTCATATCCAAAGTTCCCCGTCTAAATTTTAACCCGTTACCTCTTCTCCTATCACTACAGTTCCTAACGAAGAGTCCCTCCCCATCATCCCTATAAGCCCCTTCAGATACTGGAAGGCTGCTATGAGGTCTCCACACAGCCTTCTCTTCTCCAGGCTGAACAGCCCCAACTTTCTCAGCCTATCTTTGTATGGGAGGTGCTCCAGTCCCCTCATCATCTTCATGGCCCTCCTCTGCACTTGTTCCAACAGTCCCATGTCCTTTTTATGTTGAGGACACCACAACTGCACACGATACTCCAGTGAGGTCTCAGGAGAGCTGAGTAGAGGGGCAGGATCACCTCCTTTGACCTGCTGGTCACGCTCCTTTTGATGCAGCCCAGGATACGGTTGGCTTTCTGGGCTGCAAGCACACACTGAAGCCGGCTCATGTTCAGTTTCTCATCAACCAACACCCCCAAGTCCTTCTGCGCAGGGATGCTCTCAATCTCTTCTCTGCCCAACCTGGAGCTGTGCCTGGGATTGCTCTGACCCAGGTGGAGGACCTTGCACTTGTCATGGTTAAACTTCATCAGGTTGGCATCAGCCCACCTCACAAGCGTGTCAAGGTCCCTCTGGATGCCATTCCTTCCCTCCAATGTATCAACCAAACCACACAGCTTGGTGTCATCGGCAAACTTGCTGAGGGTGCACTCAATCCCACTGTCCATGTCACCCACAAAGATGTTGAACAAGATTGGTCCCAACACCAGTCCCTGAGGGACACCACTCGGTACTGGTCTCCAGCTGGACATTGAGCCAGTGAGCACAGCTCTTTGCGTGCAGCCATCCAGCCAGTTCTTTATCCACCAAGTGGTCCACCTATCAAATTGATGTCTCTCCAATTTAGAGACAAGGATGTCGTGTGGGACAGTGTCAAACGCTTTGCACAATTCCAGGTAGATGACATCAACTGCTCTACCCCTGTCCATCAGTTCCATAGCCCCATCATAGAAGGCCACCAAATTGGTCAGGCAGGATTTCCCCTTAGTAAAGCCATGCTGGCTGTCACCAAGCACCTTGTTGTTTTTCATGTGCCTCAGCATGCCTTCCAGGAGAGTCCACTCCAAGATTTTACCAGGCACAGAGGTGAGGCTGACTGCTCTGTAGTTCCCCAGCTCATCCATTTTCCCCTTCTTGAAAATGGGGCTATACTATAATTTTTCCTGTCTTCAGGAACTTCACCTGACTGCCATGATTTTTCAAATCTGATGGACAGTGGCTTAGCAACTTCATTTGCCAGCTTCTTCAGGATCCACAGGTGGATTTCATCAGGTCCCATGGACTTGTGCATGTTCAGGTTCTTAAGATGGTCTCGGACCAGATCCTCCCCGACAGTGGGCCCAGGGTCTTCATTCTTACAGTCCCATGGATAGATAAAATGATTATCAGAGTTGCCAATACAGAAAGCAATTTAGTGCATTGCTTATTTTGCATACTTTGTCATTTGAGGGATAAATTAATAAATAGGGATTGTGGAGATTTTCCCTCATGCCTTGGAGTTTTCCCAGAGCTGCAGGTCCAATGGATCATTGACCAACTGGGATTGTTTTTCCACAATAACTTTTTTAATTGAGGTTTTTAGAAGACTAATGAGGTATTTTACTTGTTTTGTGGGTACAGTAATTTTCGGCACTTTAGCAATTGCTGAAATACCACAAAAAATGGTGATTTTCACAGCGATTCAGCCCAGGTCCAGAAGTGAAAGTTCACATTATTTACTTTGACTAAGCACACACCCCATATCCCATGGGGTGACCAGCATCCACTGAGGGGCCATATGCCACGGGATCATGATAGATATCCCAAAATGGAGGTCTCATCCCACCATGGTCACCTGAGGCAATCACATACCATGGAGATCATACACTCAGCCTAAGAGGATTACATCCCATGGGGTCAGCAGGGACATCCCAGTAACCACAAGGCCAGCAAGGATGCTTGGGGCAGCAGAGCCAGCCAGCCACTCTCCTTGCAGCAGGAGGTGAACCCCAAGAGTGGGGTGTAGACCACCAGTCCCCAAGGCATCCCTGTAGGAAGGGATGTGGGGCAGCCTGTTCCAGGTGCTCCACAGTGGGGTGTGTTAGATTCCTCTTCTTCCTTGCCATGCTCAGAGAGACCCTATAGCCACTTTGATATGGGACCAACCACCCTGAATCTGCTCCCTGGTGCACCTCCTGATGCTCTGGTTCCTCAGGTGCATATTGGAGGCACCTTCAGAGCATCTCCCTCTGACACCAGTGCCACCAGCACTGGGGTCCAGAGAGGGAAAGTGCTTATAACAACAGAATCCCCCTACACAGGTTCTTGACTAATATATCAGGGTGCTGTTGAGTCCATGCTGCAAAACAGTCCCCAGCATCTCCCAGAGCTGCAGTGAAATGGGCAGTGACTGGCACCCGCCCAGGGGGCTCCTCCACCTCTGGCCCTTTCCCCACCACTTCTGGAGGTTCTCTAGCACCCTCTTGTCACAGAAGTTCCCTCATCTCTTCCTGCCTGCCACTATGCTCTGCCGTAACTGCAGACACAGCCTGGTCACACCAGCCATCCCCTGTTGGACTCCTGCCACCAGCAGACAATTAAACTGCCTTGTGTTAAAAAGAACACAACAAAAAAGCACCAACCCCCCTCACTTCTTTAGTCTTTGCAGACTGAGAGCTCCTTCCACATTTGCAGCACATGTGACCCCCCACCAGCTCCACCTCACTGCCAACCGCAGGATGATGAAATAGGGAGGGAGGATGGCAACATGGCTACAGAGCATGATGTAACCCATGGTGCTGCCACCCGAAGTCGGGTCCTATACCTGCCTGTGGGATGAAGCCCACACACATCCTCACCATGACACCCCTCAGCTTCCTGCCCATGGGTACCTGTGCTCCCCTCCTGCACTTTGTGGAGCGGGTAAGGATGGTGACAGCTGTGTGACGGGATACAGGGCATGCACACAGCACCCAGACCCATGAAGGAATCAGGGAGCAGCTGACACTGGGACCATCCCAAAACACAAAGAGCCCAGAGAAAAGCAACAGGTTGTAAAGTGCAAAAAATACTTTGTTGTTGTCAAGTGTAAAACCCTTTTTCCTGTTTCCCCTATTTACTTCTCCTTTATACCGTTTGGAGTCAGCTGGTACATCTGCAGAGAGATCTCTGGTGAGGAAGAACATGGTGTCCTAACCCTCCACAGGAGACTTATTTCTGACTTGTTTTTTTGCACTCTTAATGCCAAAGGTCAGCCCAGCAGCCTCTCCTTTCCCACCAGTAACCGACCTCACAGCAGCACCACCAGAGCCCCAAGTGTATGTAATGGGGTGGTGGTGGGGCATGACAACACCCAGCAAGTGCCTGTGAATGGGCAGGAGAAGCTTGTTCCTATGCTCAGAGCCAACGTGGACATCAAACACGTGCAGTTCTGTGCTGGTTGTGGTTTCCCTGATGTCACCTGGTAGCAAAGCAGTATCTTAAATGTGGTGTCCATTTAGCAAAGTGGGATTATGAGCTACAGTTGGCGGTTCTGTGTGGAGCTGCTCTCCATAGCAGGGCTCTCCTGACATCAAGAAGTGGATGGATCCAGCCCTTAGGTCAGCATGGTAATAGATGGGTGCTCAGGGAGGACAGCACTCCTGTCTGCACATAGCCACCCCACACCATCACTTCCAGCATGTCCTCCTCTTCTCTACAAGCTGCTCATACATAGAGAAAGCACTAAGAGCACAAAGGGAGCACTTTTTGGCAGGAAGGGGCAAGGATCCTTCTGTTTCCATGCAAAGTCACTGTTGCTGAGCCGTGTCTTCATGCAGCCCTTTGTGCATAAAGCTCCTGTGACATATCTGCAGAGCAGCTGGGGAGGAATTTCCATCTCCAGGGAGGCTTTCGTTTTCTCTCCCATTTAGAACAAGAAGCAAAAATCACACTCTCCTCCCTCCCTGTATGTTTCTGCATATGAAAAATAAAACCGAAAAGGAAATGAACTCATTTCAGTGCAATCAGAGGCAAAGCTGGAAACTGAAACTACTTCATGACATGGGATGCCGTCAGACCTCTTATACCAACTGTGTTGTCAGTCTAGCAATGAGACAAGTGGTCCTTCTGTTTCACAGGCTGTGTCCACCCTGCCAGCTTATCACTAAGACACATTTTCAGTCTGTCCTGCTTGTCAGCCAGCGCAGCCTGTGTAGGGACCCTTTGTACAGAGAAGCAGGGCATGCAGCAGGATTCACAATGCCACAGTGCAGCATGCACAGCCTGAAATAGAAATGGTCCAGCCTCCCCAGGTGATGCTCTGATGGCTGGAGACTACTAGTGCTCACCGGAGCACCCCAAAATCGTGTATTTTGGCACTATGTGTGTGTGTGTCCAGGTGTGAGATAGAGGCACAGCCTGACCCCATCCCCTGCCAGCTCCTTAGCTCTGGGCTGTCATGATCTGCTCACAGTATAGTCTCATACTTTTGTGTCTTTTCTTCCTAAACAGACATCTTTAAATAAAATCCAAATCATATTCTCAGGTTTTTATCTTGTTATAGACATAAGACATGTTATAGACAAAAACATGGTCACCAACCAAACACACCTAATTGCTTACGCATTTCAAAATGTAGAGGAGTTCCTATCTTTTATTATAACATTGGAAGTACCATCTGCCTTTTCCAAATGTATAGTTTTAATTTTTACAGTGAATAAAACAGTCAAGGCCTTAAAGTTTTAAAGGTGAAGGCTTCACATAAGATACTGCATAGCAACTTGGACTGGTCCATGTTTTCTCTTATTAATTTTGTTTGCCTTTTGCCCTAAGTTCTCCAGTTAAAACCTTTCCCACTTTAAATCTGCTTTATGGGATTTAGGGGCACTAAGTGATTCTTTATCAGATTAGGGATTAGTCAAACAAGGGACTTCCAAGGCGCAGCTCAGAGATAATATTGTTCAGAACAGTCTGAAAACCCCCTAACCATGCGAAATACCTCCTGTCCCAACTGAACAGCATTGCAGAGGTACAGAGGAGACACTACAGCACTGATAACTGGTTTGGTGCCAGAAAAGGAGTCCCAGGTCACCATGCTGGCATCCAACAAAACCTGTCTGGGTTCCCTAATTGTCCTGTTAAGACTTCAGTGATTCACAGCAAGTCACTGATAATGAGCCCTGAATGGGTTGCTGGCTCTGCTGCAAGGCAGCAGCATGCCAGAGAAGTGGTATCTCACACATAGGATTTTCCTTTATATCTTTTTCAATCCTACACATGCTGCATTGACTATACACAAAAATCATGACAAAGCGCAGAGGAGGCATAGGGAACAACAGAAAGAGGAAGTAGCCAGACCCCAAAAAAGTATCTGTCAGGCCAGCAGGCAATGAGGAATTCCAGAAATGGAGCACATCCAAATTCTCAACAAAGATAGGAAGACAGAAAATAACTATAGTCACCATCCAAGGGAGGACTTCTGCACAAACCCAGCAGTGATGGTGCAGCTGTGCTAACACTATGCTTGGCGTTTGCAAAGACACCTACACACACAGAAAGCTCTTTAGCAAATACTCTATCAGCCTCATAAACAGTGATCAATGCCAATATTTACTTTACTGATACCTACTTCTGGATGGCAGTTGCAAAGACTCATCTTTGTGAGGATACTGTCATCTTCATTAGTGCTAAATGGCACTTATCAAGATACCTACTGAATTTTGCCATCTTTTACAACCTTTTTAACTCTTTAGAAAGCTTTTTGATGACCACCAATAGGCTGGATTGGGAATGACTTTACAAGGAGCCACCTGCAGTGTCTGTTTTCTGCTTTCACAGAAAATTCAGCTCACTGGATAGTCTACCCTGGATAACTTAGAATTGACAGTGTAAGAACCTAAAACCAGGAAAATTCAGTCAACAAAGCTTTCTCATAGTTACTCCTTGATTAAAGAGCTCAGAGTGGATATAAACTCTCTTAGACTCCAGCTTTATCAGGGAAGGTCTGTGCTATCCAGCCCCATCCTCAACTAAATGTTATTGCTCTCAGTGGAAAAAATACTTCACCCACAATGGCTTTGGTGGGCACCAGATCAGAGACAGGGGTATCATCTTTCAGAAGCATTTTGTGAGTAATTAATTGTTGCCTGCTTGGCACACAGGTGGTCTCAGAGGAAAAGATGGGTGTTGGTCCCTCTGCCAGTGGTAGAGCACTGCAATATATGAACAAGCCATGAAGCTCACCTTTTGATAAGAAAATATTGTTCAAGCTTCCAAGGGAAGGAGGCAAGAGACAGCAGCATAGGAGGAAGAGTCTAAGAATTAGCGCAAGGGCCATTAGGTAATATTTAAACAGGAGATAAGACCTGTACAAGCGAGGTTACATCCCAGCAGGGAACAGGCAGCTCTCTTAGTTTCTTTTCTTGTCTGGTGTTGGATTATATCAGAAAATCAAAGTTGAAATAGCTATTAAAAGCTGCATTAACTTCTTCCCTCCCCACAGTGGAGCTGCCAGCAGCACAGCAGCAGCTGCTGGAGACTGAAGCTTTGTTGCAGTTGCCACCAGAAAATCGCTAGGACAGAACAAAGCCGTTTCCCTGAAAAATGAGGTTGAGATTGATGCTTAGGGCTTGAGGATTTGCAAAGCTTTACTTGCCACGGTGGGAGAGATCCCTGGAGGAAAATTGCCATAGAAGAGCAAACCAGAGAGTTAGAGTGATTTAAGAAATGGGGAGGGGGGGGTTGAGAAGAAGCCTACTAAGGCCACCATCACCCTCGTTCAGTGCGGCCGCACCCTGCTGAGCTTTCCCGAAATGACCTTTGGTTTGTGCTCCTGACAATAGAGCCGAGTTTCCTGCTAGGGCACTGGGACCCGCAAGGATCAACAGGAACTGCAGTCTGCAGAAATGGGAAAAAGGTGAGAGAGAAACAAACAGCTTCTCAGTTAACACAAGGGCTGCCAACACCAGACAGACTTGATGGGAAGATGAGCTCCAATAATGAAGCGGTGACAGAGATTTATTTAAGATCTTAGTGGGAGGCACAGAAACAGCTCGAAGCTGATGTAGCACAAATAACTGAGTTCAGAGAAAACCAGCTAATTCCCTTTCTCTTTTACTCTTAATTTTGTTTCTGTAACATTCAATTTCCTTTAAGCAAGCCTGCTCATTGGTGATATTCATATGAAGAGTCCACCATGTGCTGGCTTTCAATAACATGTTCCTGGTTAGACCACATAGCCCAGACACCAGCAAAGCTCGGGGCATTATCTCAAGATGATTCTCTCTTCTCAGCAGTGCAATTGCACTAACTTCAAATCGCGTTAAGCAGAGATAAACTGGAAGTCTGCTCCAAGGAGGATGTGCTCCTTGGGCTGCTGCTCCTCACCGCAGCTGGGCCCACCTGTGGACCTGTGGAGCCATAGCATGAAACCACTTTTGCGGTTGCTCTGGTAGAGCAGCTTCCCAGAGACCTGTGCTTCCCACAACTTTAAGGGAACTGAAACAAAAGAAGTCAGAGCCCTCCAGGCTTGCAAACACAGTGGACTATTTTTTACTCTGCCCCTGTTGCGCAATCCTATAGTTGGCAGTGGCCCCATCATGTGCTGCTCCCGCACTAACAGACTGTGATTTGTCACAGACCAGTAAGGCTCTCACATACCAGTAAAACCCTGTGGGAGGTGGGCCAGATCCAGAGCTGGTGCAAGTCAGTTTCCCTCTAAACAGTGGGGCTTCCTGCCTTTATATCTCTGCTCTCAGATACACAGCTCTGACCACAGTGATGGGGCAGATGAGAACTTCAGATGCTACAGCTCACAGGTGGGTCTATCAACCCATTTTGTACACTAAAGTCTCCCATTGTTCTTATTACCCTAGCACTGTTTTAATATGAAATAATAAAAAGAAAATTAATGCCTGTGACTCTACCAGCCCTCTGGTTTGTGCCCAGCTGTCCTGGCAAGAAAGCATCTCCTCTCCACATATGCCCAAAAGAAGAGCCCATCCCTTTGTATTGCTCCAGAGATAGAGGGAGAAGTTGCCTTTAAAGATCAGCTCCGTTTTTGGGTGACGAAGTGTTGCTAAGCAGGACAGGATCAAGGTTCCCTTGGTTTTGGCCTCACTAGAGGAATAGTCAGTTATTTAAATTTGCCTAAGTTATCTATTTGATTTGCCCAAGTATTAGATCTGTCTCCAAATTCACAAAGAATAACAAGCCTTAGGTCATCCCTGTCTCTGCCTAACTGAGCAAAATAACACACATGTGCCCAGCAGCACAAGAGACTGGTGTGTCCCTCTTTCCCATGGACAGAGTTCATAAGCAGTTCCTCTCCCTTTGGGACTGCTGAGCACTGAGAGCACTGGTGGCATGTCATGGGTAAGCATCCGCCTCCCCCTGTGCTGGAATCCTGGAGGAGCTGCAATGATTTATGGAGCAGCCATCAGCTATGGCTGTGAGATGCAGCCCTGAGCATCACATGCTCACCTCCACCACGGGGAAGGACACGTCATACAGTCTGACATGCTCCTGAGCTGTTTACCTGCCTTCCCGCCATCTAAAACCCAACAAACCTGTTTTCGAGAGTTTCTTATGCAACAGCAATGATGTGGGCAAAGGGCAGATCTCCCTGAATGGGGCTGGGTTACAAACAGGGGTGTTCATGCACCTGAAAAAAGACCCTAAACATCAAGCCAAGCAAATAAGCCTATCAGCCATATAGGTTATATACCAAAGGATGAGAGACGAAGGTGATATCTTCTCAAAACCATCAGAAATTCTTCTGTGGCCAACCTAAGCTGCTCTGGCACAAGGTCCCAAAATAGGAAAGTGCACTGTGGAATGCCACTAGAGTGCCCTGGAGCCAGCATCCAGCCACCGTCTTGGCAAATGGCTGTGCAAAAGTCTCATCCAGACATACTCTTTGTTAAGACACCTCACCCTGAGAAACGCTCTGTCCATGAGGCTCTCCTACATGCCAGCCCCACAGTAACAATGTGCCTGCTGCCTTCTGCCAGGCACCCACAGGGCTGAGGTTTCCTACTCAGGGAGAGAAATCCCAGCTCTTTTTCAGGCGTGTCATCGTTTCCAGGAAATATACTGGGGAAAGGGTTTCTGAGCTAAGCTGTTCTAGCGAACACTCCCTATTCTAATGGACTTCAAAGTCATCAGTGTTTTCTAGATACTTGATTTCAGAGTCTCCTATCCCTCAGAAAGGAGCTGCTGAACAGCCACTTGTGGGTCTATATTACACTGCCACATCTTTTCCTTCTTGAAGCTCTGTTTAGATGGATTTTTAGCTTTCAGCTACGAATTAGTTCTTTGTTATGTCTGGGCCATCTGTGTTTTCTTTCTGTCAAGCTGTTTTCCCTTAAAAATAGAAGTCCATCCTATGTGCTACCGCACCAAATAGCAAGCTCCCCGAGAGGCAGGAGCCAGATGAGTGACTCACAGCTCTGCTAACATTGCAGTGATCGAAGTGACGGGGGCCACTTTATAATTCTACATCGTATTTCTTGTAAGAAGCATATCTAAAATTACAGCAAGCATAGGTCATTGCTATGGCACATGCCAGCCAGCAACGTGCAGTGCAGGCACTGCGCAGGCAACGGGGAGAATCCAGCAGTGTGAGAGAGGCCCTAAGTCATAAAAAGGCACATGATATGGGCCAGCTTGTTTCCCTATCATTTATTCAAGGCCAAGATCACCATCACCTTGCGTAATAACGCAGGACTGGGTCAGGAGCAACTGCTCGTTAAGAACATGCAGACACATCCCTCCATGTCTTCTTGCCCACCACGAGCACACCGCATCCCTTGCTTCTCCTCATCCAAGCACACCTCATCCCTCCGCCCCTTCTTCCTCAGTGCAAGAACAACCCTATCCATCACAAGCACATCCTACCCTCTACCTCTCCTTCCCTAGCACAAACCCACCCTAACCCTCTGCCTCTTCTTGCTTGGAAGAATCAAACCCCACCCCTCTGCCTCTCCTGGGCCAGATGATCAAGCCTCATCCCTCCCGTGCCCAAGATCAAACCCTATCCTTACACCTCTCCTTGCCCAGATCAAACCCCATCCCTCTACCTCTCCTGGCCCAGAAGATCAAACCCCATCCCTTCGACTCTCCTTGACCAGAAGACTCGAACCCTCCGCCTCTGGTGTCCCAGAAGATCAAACCCTCCACCTCTCCTGGCGCAGATGCTCGAATCCCATCCCACCTCCTCCTGCCAGCGCACACCCGCTCCCGCCATTTCCCTCCGCCCCTCATCCCGGGGCTGTTCCCGTTCCCCGCCGGTCGGGCGCGCTGAGACGCGCCACCGCCTGCCCGCACGGCGGAGGGAGGGCGGGATTCCCCCCGTGCGCTTGCGGTTTCCATACGTCACGGCGCGGGGAAAGCCCCGCCGCGCTCCGCCCCGCAGCCCGGTCTCCGCGGTCGCCGCTGCCCTGAGCCCAGTCGTGCCGATCCGCTCCACCGCGATGATGCCCGGCAAGACACCGCGGAAAGCTGCGCCGCCCGCCGCTCCCGCGGGTAACGGGAGTGAAGAGGCAGGTGTGTAGCGGAGGCTTGCGGGACATACACGCGCTTTTTCCAGCCCGGCTCCAGCGCTGGGAGCGAGGGCAGCACCGCGGGAGGCGGGAAGTGGGAGGCGGGATGCGGCTGCGGCGTCCGTGGGGATGTACAGCGCTGGTCGTAGCGGGGTGTAATACTTATTAAAAAGAGGCGAAATGGGGGGAAAAATTACAGTATTGTGAATATGTCATGAAAGAGAAGGGGAGGTGTGAGTGGGCAGGCGGCGGTGCGGGGTCTGACGGCTATGCTTGTGCCTCTCAGAGACGGAGGTGGTGTCGGAGTGCGCTCTGCAGCTACGCAGGATAGGCGACAAGTGGAACCTGCGGCAGAAGATCCTGAACCTCCTCACGAAGCTCTTCTGCCCGGAGACATGAGCTCCCCCGGGTAACAGCGTGCTGAGGAGCAGGGAAATACTTTGGCTTTGTGGATTTGGAACACGAGACTTCACTGACGCTGGGAGATGAAGAAAGCTCTTTGTGTTGCATTTTGCCGCCTGTAGCTGGTGAAGAATGGCTGTTGCATCATGATTTCTTTGAAGAATGTTACAGCAATACTGACATATTAATGTCAGGTAGAAGAAAAAAATGTAACAATGGGCAAAGCCTCTCACCATACAATGGGGGACTTGGGGCAAGCTGGAACTTGCCCTTCTGGCTGGTATACCCAGTGGCACTGTGGTCTTCGGGTCCCACAGCTATGTTTCACCAAGGAGATCAGACCACCTTCTTGAAGAAGCCAGAAAAAGTTCCAGTGTCTTGGAACTTGGGATCATATATTGCAAGGCAAAATCCAGTTGCTCTGTTTCTGACAGCTCTTGTTTTCTAAAGCATGGGTTCTGCTGGACAAGGGATCAGCTGGTGGAATTATTGCGTTTAAGTAAACCACTATCTATCTTAATTGGAAAGTTATTTGTTACAGGATGTTGCTTTGTGGACAAAAAATTAGAATTCTATGAATTAACATGATGTTGCATAGTTCTAGTCTATATTATATATATATTTGCATATCTATTATATATAAGTATAAATACGTGCATCTTATCTGTACAACATGAGTATTTCACAGAACTGTTAATTGAATGGAACTTGTTTAGGCTTAAAAAGCAATGACAAAAAAAATGTTCAAAACATGACATAAACCAACATAAAATTACATAATATAAACCAGAAGAAAGCACAATGTTGTCTGATAATAAAGGAATACTTTATGCATCAGAGAGGGAGTATACTTTAGTATAAGACTATATGAGACATATATGAACATATATTACACAAATACAGATATTGAGATATGTGTGGTAGAATTATTTCAATATTACAAATAGTTTCTTGAGAACAGTACAATACTGCTGTGTCTTTATAAGTAACTTTATAACTCTTCAATAGAAGTAGATCTGAAAGTTGAATCCATGTTGAATCTCAGGTTTTCTTGAGAATGTTATTTATTCAAAGAAAGCAACTACCTCTCTTTGAAGAAATAATATCAACAGAATTGAATGTTACAGTCAATACAGAAAATGTAGCCTTTGATTTCTGTATGTTTAACTATATTGTCAAGTGAAGGTTCTTCCCTTATCCTTTATTTCCATTTAATTTCATGATAACCTCATTTCGGTTCTGGAATGATGCAGCCATTGCAGCACATCCAGTGGATGGTGATGCATTATGCCTATCTCACTGAGGGCTTATTATCCTTGGGTGGCTTTGGAGGAGCTGAATTAAGCATGCTAATCACCATCAAGGTGAACAGTAGCTCTACTAGTTATTTCACATGAGACAAAATCCTAAACAGTATTTTTTCATGGGTGCAAGCTAGCAAGAATATGGCTGAAGTTGGTCATGTTTTGTAGCTACTTCTGATACCAATAGTCAGTTCCTTCTCTTAACTAGCTTCATATGTAAGTACCTTTGCATTGTATAAGGCTGTATAACTGCACTTTCTAAATTCTGGGTCTGTTTAATCCAGATTTATTTCCTGCCTTGTAAAGAATTTTTTTTTTGTATGTATTTATAATTATTGGGTTTTGTTATCTCTTCTGAATCTGCCTTTGCAAAACTGTCATGACGTAGCCCTGGTCACTCTTTCACAACCCACTACATATGGCTGTTACTTGTCACTGATTTCACTAAGGAGATGCTAACTGACAGCCTGCTTACCACATGGAGGACTTCACCCTGTCCCAGTGGCATTACTGGGATCTTTACGATTGTCCTGAACCACATACACAGTTGCCCCCTCTAAACCACCTTGTACCTTTTCAGTGAGAGCATAATGTTTCGAGAATAGCTGTTTTTCACCTTAGCACTGCAATGTAACGTGTTTTGCTGACATGTACAGAGGTTGTTTTTTCAGGTATTAAAAAGTAAATGCACAGAGTTTCTGCTTGGCTAAACACCAGCTCCCAGGCTAGCACTGTGTGAAGCTTGGCAAAGCTGTTCATCAAAGGCAGAGCATGGAGTTCAGCAGAAGGGCTTCTGCTCCATGTCCTGGGCTTGGTGGAATCCCAGAGCCTTCATTAAGGGCACTGAACAATGATCATGCCTGCCTGGGACTCTTTGGATTATTCGACATTAGCATTCACATTAGCAGCTGAAATATATTTAATAAAGGTGTTCTGCTCCATGTACTCTGCTTTAAATTCAATAAGAAATGAGGTGCAGGCTGCATAGAGCCTGCCCAGTTCTTCAGGCTGCTGCACACATGAACATTATGAAAAAAGTATTGCCACAAATGCATTGTCATGGGGATATCTGAGTTAAGTGTTAATGACGTATATTTTTCTGTCTAGATCTGCAAAGACTGTTTGCTTCTTTTTGTTTTTATGTTTCTCTGAGAATTGTCAAGAGTGCTGGCATTCACTGGGAACTCAGGAAGAAGACCCATATCCAAGCTATCAGTGCTAGTATATGAGCGCTGAATCCTTAGGATTCCTTTTGTTACTTCTGCAAAGGATCTGCTATATGACTGTTTTTCTTCAGGCCTATTTTGGATAAAAGGCAGATGTTTTGCTGTATACCCCATGTGTATATGTCTTACGTTCTTGCTGAGACAATAAAAACAAAGCATTTGCAAGAAAAATGAGTTGTTGTCATGAGTCAGGGATTTTTTTTTTTTTTTGCAGATTCTGAATGTGTGATCATGTTATACAAATTCATTCCATACTTCCAAGTCAGCAGATACACACTAGGGCAACAGCGCAGTACTAGTAGGTATGCATTGGGAGATAAGGCTTTTACTTAGGCCTTTAAGAGGAACAAGATACAACCATATCCTTGAACTTCAAGATGGGAAACTGAGGCACCTATTCCAATATTCTCTCGCAACTACTGCCTGCAGAGTAGTTGGGTGGGGTCAGGGGTGCTCCATTACCTCTGCCAGAGGTGTTGCAGCTTTGCAGAAGAGTGTCCCTGTGGGTCAATGAGGGATAGACAGCCAAGTTAAGGGGTTTTGTCTCAGATGCCGACAGAAGGGAATATAGTGTTTCACCAAGGTCAGATCTTCACTTTCTCTGAAGCTTGAAACTGGACTTCCGGAAAAGAGGGAAAAGATACTGCTTGGCACAAGGGAATGGCAAAGGAATAGGGCAGAGCTTATTCTTCCTCCCTAAAGCTCGGGCACAGAGATGTGTCTGTGAAGAGCCTGAGATCCTCACCTGCTACGCCATACACATCAGCAGGCTTTCCTCTGACTTGTTGTGACACTTTCCCCAGCTTCATAGGGAAACAGGGAGCATGACTCCTTTAGCGCATGTTCACAGTTCAAGGACTAAGAGCTTCCTGTCCAAAGGCTCTGGCTTCTAGTAAATGAAAAAAGAAAATAAAGGGAAGCAATTCCCTGTCCTTTCCTAATTAGTCATCGGAAGAGGCATCAGTGAAGCCGCCCTGAGAAGGCTCATCAGCATGGAGCCAAGAGCTGCACAATGCGTTTTGCATGGCTCTGCCAGCAAATTACACTCGTAAGACCCATCAGTCTGTGAAAACATGCAGACACCCCTCCCAGTGCTCACAGGAGCCCAGCCCCTCTCCAGCCAGGTCACCGCCAGAGCATGATGCTTGTGATCTGCTCCTCCCTAAAGAGCAGGGGGAAGAAACAAAAAACCCCACCACTGGGGCACTGCATCACTGTCTGAAGGCGCCTGACTCACCTGTAGGCACCTGATATCAGAAAAACAAATCAAACCCTCCTGCCAAAGCAAACTGCCAGAGTTGCCGCCCCATAGCACTTGCCATTAACCACGGACTGTGGGCACCTGCCAGAGCAACAAGTGCAGCCCCAGGTCACATTTGCACTGTGCTTGTTGAGAACACCAGCCTGGTGCCCATGGCCAGCTCATGCACTCACACCTGAGGCTGGATGCACAAGTGGTATTTCCTGAACGAATTGCTAGACAACAGACAGCACCTTCTTCCTTCCCTCCCCTTTCATGGGATGTTTTTCTAAGTCATCTGAAAAACAATGTCTCATATGCTGCTCATTATTTTTAGCACAACTTGCTGGAAGGGATTAATTTTATCATTTTTTCCTCCTGCCAACATGAGATTGGGCAAGGGCATGATGTGTATCTATGGAGGCGCAAGGAGGCTGGATAGGAAGGGCTGGGGATATGATGTGCTGTCTTTTGGTCTGGCAGGGTTTTCCAGGAAGTAAGTGACTGCCTGATGGTGGGACTCTCAGTGAACAATACTTCCATAAGCTGTTACAGCTGTAAACAAGGGTCTTATCCCAACTGTGTCACTCTATTGTCTTGACAATGATGTTAGAAACCAGCCATTCCAAGGCTGCCCTGCCTTCTCATGCGTGTTCTCTTAATAATGCAAATCTCACCAGTCTGCAAGCATGAAGGCAGGTGTCACACATTTATCAACAGGAGATATCCCGTGAAATGGCAGTGGCCTCAAATAAAACTCTTTCAGCCATTTCATCTTACAGGGCCTTTGGTGTCATTCCCTCCTCCCTGTGAAAGGACATTGGGAGCACCGTTTGGCTCCGCTCCTCTGGCTCGTCCCTGCCACTGCCACCTCGAGGGCCAAGGAACCTTTCTGCAGGGGACAGGGCAGCTGGCAAACCTCAAAAAAACCCCAGTTACTTTCAGCAGTGCAGAATAAGGCCAGTGAAGAGCCTTGGAGCTGCTGTCAGGATGCTGGCATCCCATGCTATCACTGTGACAATGCTACAGTGCCCAGCTGGGAGCTCAGAACAGAGGATGGTGCCCATCACCAGGCTCTTGTACCTTTGGGTTTCTCTGCATTACCATGGTCTGATCAGGTCAAGATACCACATTTGTGACTCCTCCCTCAGCTCCGGGATTCAAGCTGGAATTGCGGCTGCCTTTGTCACCCACTGCATAGCAGTAATAAAGGGCGGATTCGTGCTTGCACATTCCTCTTCATGCTCCTGAATGGAATGTGTCAAAGCCGTGACAAAGGCATGAGGCTGCATCCACATCCCTCCTGCCCACAATTAGGAATTAGGAAGATGATTTCTGCCTACAGCAGCTGGGCTTTACTGAGCACTGCTGTGGCACTTCAAAAAAAATGGCTTTGCTAACTGGGAAAAAAACACAGGACCTACAGCTTCAGTAACTTGCTCAGCACAATGGTATCAGACTGATCCAACTGCACAGTGAGGTGAGACCAGCTCAAACAGAATTATCAGTGGTTTTAGTACTGGCTAATTTCAGAAGTAACCTGACTGCCAGAAAACATAGAATCATAGAACAGTTAGGGTTGGAAAGGACCTTAAGATCATCCAGTTCCAACCCCCTGCCATGGGCAGGGACACCTCACACTAAACCATGCCATCCAAGGCTCTGTCCAACCCGGCCTTGAACACCGCCAGCGATGGAGCATTCACAACTTCCCTGCGCAACCCATTCCAGTGCCTCACCACCCTCACAGTAAAGAACTTCTTCCTTATATCCAATCTAAACTTCCCCTCTTTAAGTTTGAACTCATTACCCCTTCTCCTATCACAACAGTCCCTCATGAAGAGTCCATCCCCAGAATCCCTACAGCCCCCCTTCAGATACTGGAAGGCTGCTATGAGATCTCCACGCAGCCTTCTCTTCTGAGGCTGAACAGCCCCAGCTTTCTCAGCCTATCTTCATATGGGAGGTGCTCCAGTCCCCTCATCATCCTCATGGCCCTCCTTTGGACTTGTTCCAACAGTTCCATGTCCTTTTGATGTCGAGGACACCAGAACTGCACACAATACTCCAAGTGAGGTCTCAGGAGAGCTGAGTAGAGGGGCAGGATCACCTCCCTCGACCTGCTGGTCAAGCTCCTTTTGATGCAGCCCAGGATACAGTTGGCTTTCTGGGCTGCAAGCACAAACTGAAGCTGGCTCGTGTTCATTTTCTCATCAACCAACACCCCCAAGTCCTTCTCCACAGGGCTGCTCTGAGCATCCCTCTAGTCAAAGCTTTACAACTGTGGGATGGAAGGACAACTCCTTATTTTGGGGAAGGATGTTTTTTTTGCATCTGATGCTTTTTAATGATGAGAGGGATTTTTTTATCTTTCAAAAGGAAAAATGTTTAATAAATTATCTCAATCACCATTAGCTTGTCAAGTCTTTTAGCTGAGTCAAGTGCTTTGAGGAACATGACTGCATGGAAAGAGCAAGTCATGGCTGGCTTTTCCCATAAACGCATAATTCCAAATGGGTTTTTGCTATGGGCTGGTGATGGCAGTCTGTTTTCAGCTGCATACTTTGACAAGGAGAAATGACCCTCTACCAGAAGCAGTGGGGATCAGCCCTTGATACTGCAGCTCCTCAGGTGTCTATTGATAAATATCTGCTGGACACAGGGTGGAGGTGCTGCAAGCACATTTATGCAACCCAATATTGCATAGGAAGGGGAAAAATAAAAGCACTAAACTGCTGGACCAAAGCTTTGAAGCTAAGGGCAAGGCAAAGGCAAAGGGCTGGCAGCATGGAGGCAGTAGGGTGGACGTGCCCTATAGCTGGCTCTGGGGCTGAGCCGGTGTGGCTTTGGGCACTAGGAAGTGTGGCTTAGCGCTGTGGCCTGAGGAGGTTTTGCTTCCCCTTGTCATCACAGGCACATGCTGTCCTGCAGCATCACTTTCCTGTACACAGGGGCGTCCTGCCCAGACACCATGTGCCCTGCTTCTGCCTGGCCACTGGCTCTTTGAAGGCCCACAGGGAACCTCTCCTTAGGGGGCTCTCCTTCACACCACCTCTGCATGGAACAGAGTCAGAGACCCATGAGCTACGGTCAAAGGTGATAAAGTGGCAGTTTCGACACATACCTGGAAATAGATGAGATTTTGCAGTTGTCATGGTGTAACATGTGAGCAGCTAAGCACCCCTCATCCTGTTGTTCACTCTCCCCTAGTGGGATGGGGGAGAGAATTATAAGGGTAAAAGTGGGAAAACTCATTGGTTGAGATAAAGACAGTTTAATAGGTAAAGGAAAAGCTGTGCTCACAAAGCAAAACAAGGAATTCATTCACCACTTCCCATCAGCAGGCAGGTGATCAGACATCTTCAGGAGAGCAGGGCTTTATCACACAGAATGGTAAATTGGGAAGGCAAATACCCTGCCCAAACCATAGCACAGAAACCATGAATAGCCACACCAGAGACACATGGGATGCCAAGAGGGAACAGGAGAGTGGCAAAGACATAAAATAAATAAACCAGACCTTTGCAGGTAGAATGATAAACCTGATTGCAAACAAGTAAGTAAGTGTCTGTACTTACCTCATTTAGGGCTCTGTATGCTAGCAATACAGGAATAAAAACCAGCCATGCCCAAAACTGCAGACTGTTCTTGCCTTTTGTTCCAAGTTCCCTATTTGCTTATGCTTCAAGGCCTTCAGAAAAAGCTTAATACCCAAAACACAACTGAGTTAGGTAAAACTGAAATGTAGTTTTTTTTACCGCTTCACATGTCTTAATGGGTAAATGAACTCTCATGTATTAATCCACTTATGGATTAAGTCCATTGTGTCTTCTCGCTTTTGTATTCCTCTTCACTTAGCCACAGACTGGGGCAATTAAGATTTTAATTGAAGATGTTCAAGACTGATCTTACAAGAGCTAGGCTGCTCTGAAGCTTGAGGCACGCACTAGGAGAAAGGAGGAAAAGGGCAGAGAGGAGGATGGGTGCAGGGGAGTCTCTAGAAGAGGGGGCTGGGGCTGGGCTGGCCCAGCACTGGGGACAGTAGGGCAGAGGGGAAAACAGAGATCTTCATGGCTAAAAATGTCTTTTTTCTTTTCCCCATACAGCCTCTGAGGGGAAGCCAGGCTCCAGTCAGGGACAGATGCGCCAGAGAGAGCTCAAAGGGTATGCATGCACCAACCCATACCTCCCATCCAGCCCCTTCCCACGCTACTGGTTTTACACGTTGCACAATCTCATCTGTGCAACAACACAGGATCCATACCATTCCTCATCATGGCTGTTTGCAAAGGAGAAGAATGTGGGGAAAAGGAGTCCCCGTGCAGATGGGAGACAGGAAAACACAAAGCTTTTCCTCTCCAGCTCAGGAAAGGCACCTGTGAGGCAGCCTGGAAGCCCAACATGGCAGCCTTTCTGGCAGGGTGAGTCAGCAGGACCACTGGAGCTTACACCTCCTCATGTGACTCTTGCTCACTTGCACCTTTGATTTGTGGTGCCTGGAGAAGGAAACCAAAAGCAAACACAGCAGCTTTTGAGGCACCGGCCCAGAGATGGGGGAAATACCCTCCATGCTACCAGCGCAGGAAAGCAAACTCCTTCCTCCCCTCAGAAAAACCCACCCATTCTTTTCAGGTGGCATGATGCATCACAGGAAATGGTGAGGTTTGCAAGGCATGGCAGGAGAGATGCAGGCAAACGCCATGAGCGCACCGAGGAGAGGACAGGACTGCACCATGCTATGAGCTCAGTGGGAGTTTCCAGCTGTGAGCACCCAACCCAGCACATGGGCTTGCGGCATGGATGTAAACGCTTAGCTCACAAGCTCCTTCCTCAAGCTCAGCTCACCCCGCCCCACACTGAGTAGCTGACATGTCCATGCAATGCTAGGCAGTGCAGCATTTTGGGTGCCTCTGGCATTTCCCCGTGTCAGAGCAGTGTAAGGAGGACTTTCCAGGTTGCCTCATCATTCTGGGAGACAGGCTTGCATCAAGATGCTGTGCAGTGACAATGAAGCCAGCTGTGTCTGCTGAAAGGTGCACCACTCGATGCAGACTTTCTCATTTGGAAGGTTACAGCATCCATCTCCCACTATGAGCTCCTCCGCAGCTCCAACCATTCACAGAGAGGCTGCCTCCAGCCCAGCCCATTCCACCGGCTTGGGGTTATCACCGGGGCAGGTGGAAGACAAGAACAAATACCAGGCTAGGACTAGCTGTATGTACTTATTCCCTCCACATACAACCAGATACCTTATAGCCCAGGGGCTGGGCAGGAGGTATAGTTCATAGACTGATATACAATGCGTGCTCCAGAGACTGCTGCTCTTGATGAAAACTCCGCATTTCACCTTTGCCCTCTGTATTTTCCCAGCACAGGGGCAGGAAAAACCAAAGCACAGCTTCCAAGATAGCAAAGTAGGTGTTATAACACATATTCTAATACTTCTTAAATGCTTTAATCTTCTTAACACTGAATGACAGTTCTTAGAGGGTATTTTTTTTACTTCTAGCTTAGATGACCATCTGGACAGCATTAACATTCAGCCTCTTACTGTGCTCCCCCTGACAACCTTGTCCCTGCCATGCCAGTTCCAGCTGTGGAGCAGACAGACTTTGGCATAAGAGAAATAAATATCTAGAGGAGTACTAAGGATACCATTTATTTTCAAAATCACTAAAAAACCCAAACAAAACAGTTTATGGAGATACAGATTTACATAACAGAGACAGCAAATTGAAAAATGTACAATCTATTTCATGTTATTGCACTCACTTTTTTATAATATACAAGGCATATTAAACAGTTTTCATTAAGAATTTTTATTTATATAAATAAAAGTGTAAATATACAGTATCATACAGTAAGTGTATCAGCCTAACACACAAAAACCAAGTACAGTGGGATCCCCATTTCTCACATGATCTAGTCTACTGCTCATCAATATTTCCACTTGTACATTTACATACCCTAAACATAGAAGCAGGTAAATATCCCCATCTGCACGCAGTTCATTCAGATTTTGACAAGAACCACTGCAGAACTATTAAAATTAACTCTAGTTAATTTTAAGCGAAGGTCATTAGAAAATACGAATCACCCAACAGGTTTCTTAATACTTATCTGAACGCATATTATTTTTTAGCAAGAAAATACTAAGATGTTGTTCTCTCCCTAATTCAGGCCTAATCTCACAGTTTTTAATTCAGATGCGGTCCCCACAGAACCCAGAAAGAACTTCCAGGTATGAAAGGCTGCAGAATATGCAATGGCAGTATCACACTGGAGCCTACTCTCATATCCAGACGTGCACTCTGAGCTGCCCCAGGCCTGGGAATGGGAAAGCCATCCACCAGGCCTCCTCCATCTAGGAGCAAATTCACCTTATCTGGAATGCCTTCAGGTCCCTGGTAGAGTTGTGAACCAAGTGTATAATTTCATCCTGATTTTTTTGGTCTTCCAAGATGCAGCTGCAATCTCTGTAGAGTTAGCACTCTCCTAGAGCTTGGCCAACCCTTGGGCACGGAAAAGCATCACCGTGGGGGCTGATATACAAACACCAGGGCCAAAAATGCTCATGAACCTACTGAATACTGATGAACTAATGCAACGCTCTCTGTCACCTTAGTGCAACCAGGCTCTCGGAAAAATAACATTGACTTTGCCAGGTGCATAAGTGGAGGTTCACTACATCTGTTTGGTCTAATCAGACACCCATATTGCACAATTCCTGGGGCCTTATGTGGAAGGTCCCCCCCACAAAGACATCAGGAAATGCTACTGTAATTTTATGAACACTGCTAGCATCTGTAAAGATGTTTTTTGGTTCTTTCACACACACACACACACACACACACACACAAAGTATTTTCAGGAACAGAAACAGGGTTAAATACTATTCTTTTTCTTGCTCTAATGTTAGTAGTGTATCATTCTACCCCATAGTAACTATCAGACTTAAAATATTAAACCTATCTTTTAAATTATAGCCACTACCGAATCACACAAAAAATCCCCGCTTTTCCTTGCTGTTACTCAGCCAACACATATCTACGTGCATGTAAAATAAAATACTGAACAGTACTTGATTACTGAAAAATGAAAGCCTTCTAAATCACTCACAATGAACAGTACCTGCAAATAAGCGTCTGAAAATACTCACCACGTATCATCTTAGGACACCTCAAATTGAGCTTAATTTACAAAATGAAGACTTTACCTTTGAGCTACACCAGTTTATGAGTGAGGGAGACATACACCTCCCTATGCTGGAACCTCCAAAATTTTAAACTGTGGACTGAAAAAAAACCCCAAACATTTCCTAAAACACAACTGTGATTTACCACATTAAAGTAGCAAAAAGTCAGTACTGCACTTGTACGTATTATACGTATACAGGTATGTACTCACTACGCTGCATTAAATTCCACATGCACTTTATGTATCTATTATACACGCTATTACAGTCAGATTTTGGTCACTCCTGAACAAGGCCTCACCATTTAATTGTCACTGCCAAATGTCTTCTCCCTGTTTTCAGCACATATGCAGGGATAACCTTTTTTATCTCAGCACAGGCCTGCAACCTCAGTGTGATCCTCCGACCCCAAGTGCTGCATCCTCCTGAAGCTTCTTCCATCACAAAGGTGACCAGAGGCAAGGACCAGTCCTGACAGAGTGTTTGAGCTTTGGGGTCACAGGGGACCCAACTCCAGAGTCATTTCACAGCACTTAACCTGAATTAGTTTCAACAGAAATCCAGCAGGCAAAGCAGTGCTACTATGTACAGTATTCCCTTTCCTGTAACCAAAAGTTGTATCTCTTCCTGGATTCACATGCTAATATGTCACTGAAAAATAATTTAATCTGCTCACTTTTAGGCAAACACTGCACAGCTTTTTGCTCATCTGGTTGCTGCACAGAACTGAATTTTCCTCTGCACATCCTGAGTTGCAGGCTAACGAAGCTGTCACAGAAATGAACCAAAGTGAGAGCTCCAGTAACCTGGGAGCAATGCTTCAAGACTCACTGCAGAATGAATGTAAATAAACTGAACTATAGTATGGTCTTGGGGTAGGGCCAAGCAACAAGCCCAGACCTTCTTGTAACAGCTACATAGTGTCTTGGCTTACTATAAATGTAGGCAGCATGTCAGATTTGGACTGGTTTCAGGCTGAAAGCTCTTCATGCTGGGCATCTTGGCTGCAGGCACTCTAAAGCCTACCACGACAAACAACCTGAGCACTCTGGAACAAACAACTTGTTCTCAGCTGATAAGGACACTGGCCCATTTCCTCCTGCATCTCTTATGTTGTTTAGCTATCCCAAATGTAGGAAGAGAAATAACAGAGTCTTATCTCTTGCACCATACACTCTCCTCCCAACACAGCAGACTATAAGTAACAGTAGCATGGCTTGCTACTGATACCTCTGCTGTGGAGCAGAGGCGAGAAAATCCAAAGTAAGCATCCACAGCACAGCAACCCTTTCAGTTTTGTTGTATCTAACCTCATGGTTTCTCCCATCTACTCAAACAGTTTTCAGTTTTATCACCCAGAAGCCTCAGGCATCAGCCTGTTCCTGATGCAGGTGGGCGCACTTGTATGTTCCACAAACTTCCTTACCCAGTTTCACACAAACAAAAATAAGCATTGGGCAGCAGAAAAAAAAAAGAGCTATTAAAAGCCACAAATACAGCCAGTTCAGATTTAATCTGTTATAATCCCTGTTATTAGACTGCCATTCTCCAGCCTGAGTCTTTCAAGGCAGGCTGCCCTAAAACCTCTTGCTGCCCAAAAAAAGCAGCCTGGCTTTGTGACATACCTAGCTGTAGCTGAAGTCTGTGGGATGTACGAGTGCTCCGCACTCAAAATTCTCTTTCTTTTAAAAATATATGTATTTTCAAGGTGCCTAACATTAAAAGCCTAAATTCAAAAATTCAGGCCCCAATTTTTGTTGCTCTCATTTTAATCACAACTAACAACTCAGTCTACCCCTTTGTGGACAGTCACCTATCACTTGGACACAATTTTCTTGCTCACAGATTTCTACTGTATTAAAGCCAAATGCTTTCAGATACAAGTTGCATCTAAGAGCAGATTCAGTTGTGGTTGATGCTGAGTTAGTTGATCAGTTCTAAAAGGATTTTTCAGCTTTGCAATAAAATGCTCATGTTTTAGGCATAAAACTTGTGCAAAATTATACTCTTTTGTCATGCATTTTTAGCAAAACTGCACTTAGAAGAATAAAGTGAGACTGTTCCAGACATTCTCTTATTACAACAAAAAAAGGACCAACCCCCAGTAAGTGTTCTGAAGTCTTATTACAGCTACGTGATATAGTACAGGCTAAATACTCATCCTTGTCAACAGGATGGAAACCATCAAGTTATACTCCCAGCACTCTGCAGATAGTAAAATATCAGGGACAGGCACAGTGTTATTTATTGTGATTAAAATACTTTAAATCAAACCGAGGAGAGGTCTTGAAATTCCATTAAAACTGCCACATAATACAAAAATGTCTCTAACATTTGGCTTCCTTCATCCTCAATAATTAGGTGAGATTTCATGATGCTCATCACATGCTTGCTCAGTGGTTCTCCAAGGCTCTTAGCACCTCTCTGTAGAGCATTAAGACACTTCTGTGTGGCTTTAGAAACAAAGACAGCTTCTAGCCAGGTTTAAATGTTTTGTCTTAGCAAGTGTGATCAGATGTAGTGATTCAATCACACTGAAGTTCTGTGTTTTCTGATTAGTAACTGAACAGGGCCCTCTGGCACAGATTTAATAATGTTCCAGGCATCATAATGCATGAGACCAAGCAATGATTTCCCACTAACAGCAAGAATTTCATCTCCACTTTCTATGTTTCCAGACTGCTCCGCAGCACCACCTAGGAGCAAAAGACAAAAAAAAGTCAGTGTAACAAAACAAAACAAAACCAAAAACCACAAAAAAAGAAAAAAAAAAAAAAAAAAGGTAAACCCACAAAATGAAAACCCACTGTGATGAAAAGCAAATAAACCATTTTTCCCAACAGTGGCAATTTCAGTACAAATCACGACCAGCTCAGATCCAGCAACCTATTCCATGCTGCACCTCACAGAGAACATTATTTAAACCAAGATAAATTGTTGTTTTCAGAAAAACATCTGTTTTTGAAGGAAGCAGCATGAATGCATGAAATATGCTGTACATTATCTCTAGTTGTATGAAAATGTGGTTGATTAAACAAACACAGAGGTTGTATATGGCTTGGAGGTTTTTTTCTCTAATGGGATTTTAATAAGCAAATAATGCAGCAGATTGTAAAACCCAGGTAACAGCAATGAACAAATGAAATACAGCAAATTTAGGACAAACACACCAGACATAGAAACAGGTCCTAGAGAGGGGCGCACCCCTGACTTCTGATGAAAGTATGTTTTCTATAAAGATAATTTAACTTACACCAGCCATCACAGGGAGCGGAAAAGGACAGTATCGAAGGATATGAATTAATAAGCTCAAAAATTAAACATGCCCTTTACCATCAGAATCATTTTCTAAAGAGGGGAAAACAAACACACAGGCAGAAAATGATTCAGAGCAATTCAGAAAATAAGTGTGATTTTTCTCTTCCTTGATGAGAGAATAAACCACAGAAAAGTAATCCCGTAAAAATGCTGTGCACCTGCAGGTTCTTTGAGAGTTTCAGCTTCCTTTAGAAAGTGCTGTGTTTTTCACAGAAGTGAATCACAGACTAAGACATTAAAATTACAGCATAGCTCTGGGATCAGTCAGTTTCCTTTCTATGCACAGTTCATGTAAGTTTATTTACCCACTGACAAACAAAGCATCCAAGAGTGGCAGTTTCTGAATACCAACATCACATATTCTCAGAGAAAGCTAACACTGATATCTAACAGAAAGAAAAAAAAAAGGAAAAAGAAAAAAAGAAGTTACAATAATTGGGTATAATGCAGGATGGTGCTTCAGAACCATACTGATTATCTGCACTGTGGTTTTCTTAGAAAAGAGAACTGGGCAAAGCATGAACTTCTCAAACTGCTATATATGATATTACTGCTGTAATTTAATATCTAAGAATAGTGGGCAAGCCCAGGAAGGAACTACATTATATTTAGTAAATCAGATCACTCCACAAACATTTACTAGCAGATGCAATCCTGGGAGTATTTCTTTAAATGACCATTTTGGCTAGTAAGTGATAAGAAACGAGGGCCACAAAAATGACTCTTGTTTCAAGAAAAATAATGATCCCAAGAATTAAAATATCTATACAATGCACAAAAGGAAAACTGGGATAATATTCACTGCATGCTTCTAGTACCTTTAAATATTCTTTTCACGAGCAAGGGCCTATCTCCAGCAATGGAAGCTTTTCCACCATCAAGACTGAATCCCAAGCCAGCCGAGGTTTTCAGTAATTCAACGCAGATGACATCATTCATATCCAGGTTTGGATCTGTGACAGAATATACACATAACATACTGTTATGCAGTTAACAGTAAATTGCAAATTGTGTTTGGTTGGGTTTGTTTTTGCTGCAGTGACGAAGCAAGTCAGAGTTCAGTTCATATTCAGATTAGAACATGTTGCCACCCAGTTTCTCAGAAGTGAATGTGTATTATTGCAGCAGTGAAGGGGAGACAGTATAAAATGCATTTATGCACAGAGATATTTTAATTTCGTATGTTCCAAAAAAACCCGTCACAGCTTTCCCTTCCCTCCTCCTCCCCCCCAAATTAAATCTTAGCAAATTTAGCAAAATCTCTAAACATCAACAAAATAACTGATAAAATTACAAAACCAGTGAGTGGAGAGCATTTCTTTTTCCTTAATTTGTTCCCGTTGTTTATTCAATGAACCACATCTTTTTAAATAACAGTAATACATGAAACATTACGTTAAACAAATATGCTCTATCCTGTCTAAGAAACATCTGTAATCACTCACAAGTGTGAAGAATTGTTTCTGGTCTCATATCTATGAAAATAACCATAAGTACCTGCAGGGTGCATCCCTACACAGCAGATACTTTTAGAATACAATATTGCTGTAGCTGACAAAATATTATTTTGCTTATGGGGAAACAGATCTACAATTTTGGAAAACAAGACCCTCTTTAGCCTGTGTGAATGCAAGAATTATGCAGTCTACATTATCATAAACTACTGCTACCATTACCTCAGACAACTTTAAATGTTATCTAAAACATCTGAAGACGGGCTTTGTCTCACAGGATGGAAACAAGCTGTTAATAACCCGGTAACATGTTGTTTACGTGATAATGTTGCCCCCTGGTGCCTGCTTCCAGCAGATAGTCTGTATCTGTCAACTTTACGAAGCAGGGAGTTTCGGGTAGAACATAATTCTGAATTAATTACATGTATTATATCCAGGGGAGCAATTCCAGAAAGTCTGATCCATTCATTTACAGACTGCTTCATATTTCTTTTAAGCTGTATTATAAAACGTGGTGAAAGCCTAAGACAAGAAAAACTGCTAAAGAAACAAATAGCAGTGATTGTGTCTAATAGGTTAAAGATGGGTGAGTGGCAGCCCTATGTATGTCCTGGTTTTGGGGTGGTCTGAGCTGAGTGCCTGGTATTGCCTTGGAAGGCAGGGGAAGCCACATCAACAAGTCTCTCAGCTTAAGCTGTAGTTACTGCTTACTCCCTCCCTGGGACACTGCAGCAGAGTAGGACTGAAGGATAGAGGTACTAAGTTGTGTCTTAATTCTACAAACAATTTGAGAGATCTGTTTGTAACACCCCATGTGCAGCCTTCACACTGAAACACTGCCTTATTCCCAAATAGGAACTTACTACTCCACTGATACATTTCCACTATCCCTAGTTTCCTACGTGATGGCTGACATCAATTGGGTTTAGCTCCACTTACTGTAATATCAAAAAATTTTTCCTATGTTTTTAGTAGAAACAGTATGAAATCTGCTATTACAAAGAGCAAGTTTAGTCCCTATGTATAACAAATTGCAGGGTTTGAGATATTCCTTGAGGTTGATGAGGTTTTTTGTTTGATTGTTTTTGTTTGGCTTTTTTTTTTAGTTGTTTGCTTTCTTGCACTGACTAGTGTTATTACTTAAAAGGAGTTTATCCCGGATTGGAATAACGTGTGGAATCGCTAACTTTAGTAGAAATTGGATTAGGCCCTAAATGCCCTTCTAAGTTTCTCCCTAGTTATGATATTTAAAAAACCCAACCCAAACTACATTTAGGCTCCAAAGAGACTCTGAAGCCTAAAATTTAAAGGTAATTTCATTTGCTCCCTTCAATCACATAAGGCACAGATGCTTTTAATCTAAAACACATGGACGTTCTTCCCTTCAGTCTGCTCGGCAAGGGAATCCTTCCAACTGTTCTTGGACAAAGATCATACCTGTTCCCATTTCCATGGAAACATCCTTTCCAGATCCTACACATTTTCTGCCAGTAGCTGATATCTCAAGTCTGGAGGGATTGCTTGCTTTGTCTTTTTCCTTCTTGATGACAATGACTGCATATCTGTACAGCCTCGCCTGATGAAGAGTATTTAGGACATCCCCGTGGACTGAGTTCTCAAGAGACTTGCCATTGATTGACAGAACAAGATCTCCTCGATGAATAGTCCCTTCTTGAGATGCCACTCCCTTTGAAAACACTCTGTGGACCTACAAGAAAGATTTCAGCTTCAGGATGCTTTAACCTCATGACCACATAGAATGCTCTACTGGCCAAGGGGAACACAGAAACCATACCAAAGTTTGCAACCAGTGCCCACTGCCCAGATATCAAGCACACAACATTTGTTCCAACAAACACCCTCAAATACTAAAGCCTAAGTGACTGGACAAAACCTGTATTTCAGGATGGGGGAGGAAGCAGAGGAAAAGATGCTATTATTACATGGTCATTTCTAACCCAAAGACAATCAAAACCACTTAGAGAATTGTCATGGTCAAACCCCAGCTGGCAACAAAACATCACGCAGCTGCTTGCTCACTCCTCCCAACCACGGTGGGATGGGAAGAAGAATCAGAGGAAAGCAAAATGCATGAGTTGAGATAAGAACAGCTTAAGAACTACAAGTACAATATAATACTAATATTAGTAATAATAATTGTAATGAAAACGGAGATAACAAAAAGAGAAATAAAACTCAGCAATAAAACTGCAAGCGATGCATAGTGAAATTGCTCACCAAGCACTGACTGGTTCCCCACCTGCCCATAAGCAGCAGTTGGCCCCTCCCCAGAAAACTCCCCCCACTTCATATATACTGAGCACGACTTTATATGGTATGGAATATCCCCTGGGACAGTTTTGGTCAGCTGTTCTGGCTATGTCCCCTCCCAACCTCTTGTGTTGCTCCAACCTTCTCACTGGTAGGGCATGAGAAGCTGGAAAGCCTTTAACTTAGCGTAAACACTACTTGGCAACAACTAAACATTGGCATGTACCAAGATTATTCTCACCCTAAATACAAAACACAGCACTGTACCAGCAACTTTACCTATACGCAGCTACTTTGCTTTTACTTGGAGCACAAGTCTTGTGGGAAATGGCTGAGGGGACTGGTGGTGTTTAGTCTGAAGAAGAGAAGGCTTAGGGGGAACCTTGGTGCCCCCTACAGCTACCTGAAAGGGGGATGGAGAGGGGAGGTGGATGGTCTCTTTTCCCAAGTAACAAGTGACAGGACAAGAAGTAGTAGCGTCAAGTTGCACCAAGATTGGATATTAGGAAGAATTTCTTCATAGAGAGCGTGCTCAGGCATTGGAACAGGCTGCCCAGAGATGTAGTGGACTCACTATCCCTGGAAGTGTTCACAAGCTATGTAAATGAAGCCCTTAGTGACATGGTTCAGTGGTGGACTTGTCAGTCCCTGGGGTAATGGTTGGACTTCGTGATCTTAAAGGTCTTTTCCAACCTGTCTGATTCTGTGATTCTAGGAAGAAAATTGACTCTATCCCCAGACAAAACCAGGATACATCACAAACCTGTAACATCACAAATCACTTATACCTTCATTGAACTCTAGACTCTTCAGTTAACATACTTCAAGGAACAGGTTAAACCCATAGCTGTGCTACAGCAAACAAGAAGAACAGAGTTGCAGTGTGCAACACCCACTCCCCAAATTTGCACTGACTAGGACATGTATCCTGTGCTGTTTTCAAATGCACAGTTCTAAGCGGTGTATAGCATCTGTGCACTGAAAGGCTCTGACTGCAGCTGTACAAGTATTTAGCTGAACATCTCAATTTGGCTGAATAAATAGCATGCAAATAGATGCAAGGGGATGATTCAGTGGATTGAAATGCATTTTTTCTAGAGGAAAAAAAAAAGAAAATCCTCCCCCAAAAACCTCTATTCAGAGCAGATTCAACTTCCAGTAAAATCCAGCAAGTGCAGCTGAGACTTAGATGTGTGCCACTTACGGAAAGGAACTGACTGAAAGACTCAAAACCCTGTATTTAAAGACTTGCCTATAAGGCACTGTAATTTTAGCAGCCAGAATGTGGTTTGAGGCAGCAAATCTGTGGACACAGTTCTGCATGGCATTTTCTCAAGGAGTTTATCTTAATACCCAGATTAACAGCGAGGAATCAGATGCCTTTTGGCTCCTGTTCCCTCTTGTTTCAGGGCCATGCTGAGATGGGCACCTGCCACAACCCTATGGATCCAAGGAGATAAATTTCCAGCCAGCATAAGCAGACATTCAAAGCTGGAATAATAGCTTCAATAACATATATTGACACCCAAATGCAAGAGCTAAATGAATACCGTGGTTGTGTCCTTCTGCTTTCCCTCAGATTCAACTGAGGGATGTTCAACTCCTCAATATCTTGAATGCTCAACTCCTCAATATCTTGAAGCTCACTAGGCATTTCTATTTCTGCACCCAAGTGCGGGCAGAACAGCCCACCTAAGCAGCTCAGCATCCAGTGGCAACCCTAAATACAGCAGAGGACCCAGAATCCCAGTAGGTCAAGGACATTAAAATGGTTCCCTACCCAAGAAGCATGCTTCACACACAGTGAACAAAGAGGATCTAGAAAGAGAAGGAACTGATGTTTTTTTTGGTCTCATGGCTAATGGCATTCAGGAGAAAGATTTCATTAGCTACACAGCCTAAGAGAGCTCAAGAGCCTAATTTTAGTTAGTTTCCCAGTCTCTGGGGTGGGACACTGTTGAGCCTTCCTCCTGGTGGCAGCTGCCACTGGAAGTTGCTGGTCCAGAGACAGGGAACACAACCTTTGCTACAATAACAGAAGTAGAAGTAAAGTTCCCTAGACTGTGACCATGTTCTAACTCAACCACTGCTTAAACTAAAATACATTTCATAGAATCATATCATAGAATCATAGAGTGGTTTGGGTTAGAAAGCTCACCTAGTTCCAACCTCCCTTCCCGAGGGGAAGGAATACCTTCCACTAGACCAGGTTGCTCAAAGCCCCATCCAACCTGGCCTTGAACACTTCCAGATATGGGGCACCCACAAATTTTCCAGACAACCTGTTCCAGTATCTCACTGTTGGTCTTGTCTAAGACCAAAAACCAAAAGATTCCTCCAAGGGCTGCTGCAGGCCCCAAAGACCTCAGGACGTACCCTCCTTCTAATCTCAGAACTTAATGAATCTTTCTCTTTCAGCCTAGAATTTAGATTGTCTGTAAAGACATTGTAAAGAAATTGTCATACTGTCATACAACCAACATACGCTGGTTGTCTTCTATTTTTCTATCTCACTGATATGGTTTTCAACAGTATAAAAAGTGCTTTGCATGACTTTTTATACACCAACATCACTTAATGGCACCACAGAATACCTGTGGCTCAGAATGCTGTACATTATATGCTTATACATAAAATACATAATGTTTTGTATTTATACATAATATACATAAGCATATGCCTGAAAAACCCAACAACTCCATCATTTACTGACCACCCACAGGTCTTAATAACACCAGAACAAATTTGTGATGTGAAATCCAGAATATTTACTGAAACAGGATTTGCAAAATCTGTCAGAAACCTTGCTGTGGAGTTTACCTTCAAGGGCTGGGAATGAAGATTCAGATCTAGCTAATCCCATCCAGTAGCAGACTTTAAAAGACTGAAGACGTAATTGGCATCCATCTCCAATAATAAAAATTACACTTCCCAGACACTGTGATTTCAGTAGCAGATGGTATGCAGCCACCTCTGAGAGACACTGTTTTATGACTGTGAATGACTTGCAATGAGTGTTGGTAAATGGGCACTTGATCTGACCACCAGCCTGCTTTTAAGTGAGCTTTCTAAAAAAATTACTTGTAGCCATCACTTACTGTGACTGATTTCTGTTCCAGATCTGTTCCTCCAGCAACACTAAATCCCAGGCCAGCTCCTTCTTCTTTGTGCAAGACTACAAAGTATGTGTCTTCTTTGCTCTAGCAGAAAAATGGAGATGGAGAGGATGGGAAAGGAGAAGAAAAAAAAAAAATAATCAAAGATCAAGACCAAGGTCATGTACAAATGACAAATTCTCAGTACCCAACTCAATGAATTGAAACTGAGACATTAAATGCATTTCTGCTCTCCACAGATGAGTGGCAGCCATAGAGAACTCCTCAGGCGACAGCAAAGGTTTCTTCAGTCAGTTCAAGGCTGGAAAGCAAAGTCAAAATTAAGATGGTGGAAGGGTATTAAACCTTGAGCAGCCTAATTTTCACAGGCTGTAATCAACTGCATTGATTAACATTTTGCAGTCAAAACTGAATAGCCTCCATCCACTTTCTGGACCAAGCACTGCACTTTCCAGGGAATTACTAACTCTTTTGTTATCGATTTCTCCTTCCCCCTGAAAGGCAGCTACAAAGATGTAATGCAGGGCAATTGCTTTACCACCTTCTCGGCAGTGCTGGACAGGGTCATTGGCTACAAACTGAAGCTGGAGAAGGTTAGGTGGGACAGAATGGAATGGTGGGACTTTCACTTGGAAGATGAAAGTTATGAGCCTGTTAATGATCCAAAGGGAACTAAGCTGTGCTGTTGTAACAGGAGCACCTAGCGCAGCAAAGGGACTGGTGCAGGGTTGAACTTGGCCCCAGACCAGAACAAAGGTGTAAAGCTGATTTCTTCGAAGGGATGGCCTGCTGCCAAAATACAGAATTTGCTACGAGAAAGTAGTCCCATCCAGCATGTCTGGTGCTGTCTTCTGAACAGTTATTAGGACAAAACCAGACACTATTACAGAAACCACAAATTTATTGTGTAAGGGGGACTATAAGCAGGCATTTGGTGTAGCAAGAGGCTATTAAACATCAGTGGGGTAGAGCATGAGAAGTGGAGAGTAGAAAGCAGGGGTCTCAGCTTTTCCGATCCAACATCAGTCATTTCCAGAAGCTGCCAATGCTAAAATTAATGGGACATCACTAAAAACTAACCTATAATCTTTTTAGCATGAAATGACACATTTAGTTCACTAAAATTAGTATTTTAACTCAGCGTTTGCCTTTTATTTGTTTCAAATAGCACAGGGAACCACAGATTGTGAAAAACCAGTAAAATATTTGGTCTTGCTGTGCACTGTCAAACAGTGGCCATGGAAGGTTTTCTGCATTAGAGGCATCCTTGCAATTCCTAGAGCCAGTGTCAGAAGCTGATGATGCTTGGCTCCACATCACTGACCCATGAGTGCCTGAGGAGAGAGGAGCACTCAGGGCTGAACTTCTTAGCCCACAGTCTTTTGTATATATTAAGACCCTTCTCAACTGCCCTCAAGTGAGAATAACTTTATGTTAGGCTAGCAATAACAAAATCAGTTCAAATACTAGGCTAGCCCCTTTCAAAATGCAGTGAGGGTAAGGAAAACATACATGTATCTTTGACCATTAAGTATTTTAGTAACCCTTTTTGTTCAAAAGGTCAAGTTCTTTTGAACCCTTGCTACCACAACTTACTCTGCTTACACTGGGAAAGAAAACAGAAATAACAGAGGCTCAGATGTCAGAGAGTTGTGTGAGGTCTACATGTCCTGGGCCAGTTAGCAACACAGCCTGAATCCTGTCCTCCCCTTGTTCCTCCCTCCCCAGTTCTCATTGCTGTCCCCAGCTAACGAGTACTGTGGGGCACAGAGACCTGGCTATGGATGCTTATTGCTCTACTTGGCCACACAGTGGACATACAAGGCCTCCAGTGATTATCTTTGTTTAGCCTGCTAGCTAAAGATCATTGGTCACAGAGATTTGAATAATAAAATGCCTGTATATTCCCACTTTATTTTTTTTTTTAGTAGTGGCACTTACTAAATGCTAGCAGTAAATTCAGCTCTGTTCAGAGCAAGAGATGATGACACATTCTTTCTTGGGAAGCTCTCAGTCTTAATCAAGCAGTCCACCTCATTTTTCAGCAATTGCATAACTATGAAGAACTGTCCTATTGTACATTTAAATCCAGCATTTGACTAGCATAAAATTTTCCAGCATACATGCCATACTGGGATTAAACATGGATGAGAAACTACGTAGACAAGGAGTGCATTCCAAGAAGTGTTCAGCTTTATAAACATTTGCGTTCTCTAGCTTTGAAAAGTGGCATAAATACATAATCTCTCCAAGATGCCACTCAAAATAATTTTACCTTTGGCCAGAAACACAATACAATCCTAATTTTATCAGTAAACCTACCAGACCCTCTTGGCTCACCAAGATCTTGGGACCTGCAAGCTTTAGCTACACTCTCCACGGAAGGAAGTAAAGCTGCGTATTACGGGGAGGTCCTGCTCACCCCCAACCTGTTCCATGTTTGAAATAGCAACCTTTGTGAATAAGATTCAGGAACACTTTAAATGTAGCTCAGCCAGCAGTTATGCAGACCATATTTTCCCTCCTGTGCTGTTGTTATTTTATCAACTTCTTTTCTGATCTAAAAGGGATGTGGATGTATCCCACAAAAACTGCGAACAGGTAAGTAATGTCCTGGCAACCATTTCACTTTGGAGACCTTTTTAAAACACCTAGATAATTAAGCAGGTTATTTTAATGCAATAACCATTTACCACAGAACAAAAAGGTCACAGGAGTTTCTTACAAACACTTCAGCGATCACTTTCTGGTGTTGCAAGCCACCAGTTCAGCATTACACACAATAAGCTCAATTTTCATCATTATAGCTTCTAGCAAAGGTGAGTGCTTCTAGGCATAGAGAGGAACACAGCTTCCCTTGCAATGTAGGCAAAGTGAGTCTGACCCAGATGGTTGATAGAAAGCTAAATTCTGATGTGCAATTATTGGCAAACCCAGTAGTTCTCAGCTGCAATGATTACTTCAAACGGAGGCATACTTCTCCACTTAAAATAGGTCTATTTATTGTGGCTCAAAAGTGCTTTTGCACTGGACAAACAATACTCTTTCTTATACAAAAACTATTCACATTTATTATCGGTTTATAGCAGGTATTCAAAAACTAGCATTAGCAAAACTAGCATAAACAACCACAGGATTACTAAAGGAGGTCTGACACTGCTTGGAAGAGATTTTATCTGTCATCAAGAAACCCCTTTAAAAAGGCTGTCAATAGTTTTATCTTCCAGAGTTTTTTTACCTTTACTTGTGCTTTGACGACTTGAAGCATAGCAGCAATGTCACATTTTGGTACGACAACTGACAAAGCAGACTGCAGTTTTTGCTGGTCCAGGGTTGAGACAAGCAGCTGATCCAAGCTAAAATGAACAGGAAAATATAAAAGACAGATTTATATTTCTAGACCACGTAGAGATATGTTTCAGGTATACACTGGAGGTCGCATTAGGGTAAAAGGTGCAGGGCCAGCTCATTAATAAGCAGAAATCTCGAAAACAGACAAGAAATAGCATACGCTGGTAGGATAGGGAGGGACAGAGAAGACAATTTTAGAATAACTCTGAAAATTGGTCCCTCTTCAGTTCCTCTTCTCCTTCCCCAATAGTTTTAGCAACATATACTAACAAAAACAAGGAGACAGCTACATCTGAAGACTGGTTTTGGCAGGACAACCACCTCGTCTGTCACAGCAGGCTGTGCTGGCAACCAGCACTGCATGGCCTCCCCTCCACAGCTGCTGCTGTGCCATCATGTGGCCAAAGCCTGTCCAAACCCAGCTAAAGGGACACAGTCAAGGTGCTCAGCCATACCAGGATGAAGTGTTTCACCCTGCGCAGGAGAAGCACAGTCACCAACAGACAGCAGCATGGCAGCTCCTGATGATCAGGAACATGAAGAACACACTCCAAACAGAGAGGGGAATAGAAGCTGTGGCTAGAGCTGAAATGTGCTTTGGGACAGGCAGCGGGGCAGGTTCACCTCAGGAGAGGCTGAAACAAAAGCAAAACAGCCTGAGCAAAGCCGACACCAACCTGATGGACCAGCTGTTTTCAGAGCGCTCCCCATCCTGAGAGCTGCACTGGGGCATGTCATCGTCCGATGCAGACCCCGGTGTCCCCGAACCGCTGTCCTGAGGGCTGCTGGCACCCGTTCCCATCCTGGGACCGCCACGGGCTGGTGGGGCTGTGTCACCCAGGGCAGGCACACCAAGAGCTCTGCGGGGGGTGATCTCCAGCTCCGTCTTGAAGCAAGCAGGCTGTGATGGCCCGGAGAAGTCTTCACATAGCTTGTCCAGGTCGGGCATGCTGAGGGCCCTCAGCTCCCGCAGCCTGGAGCGGGACAGCGGCGGCCGCCCCAGGCCCCGGCTGCGGCGTGCCTGCGAGGTGGAGGCTGTGTCTGCCCCAGCGCCACCACCCTCACTCCTCTGGGACCTTCCTTCTGCCCTGCCGCTCTCTGCCACACGCACGGGCTCTGTGCTGGAGGTGGCCTTGGCCACGGTGCTGGCAGGGCCTGGGCTGCCGCCATAGGAGCTCAAGCTGCGCCGCAATGCCCGTGGTGTCTCGGCAGGGCTGGCTGTGGATACCATCCCACCACACGACCTCCTGGCGAGAGGGGACCTCACGGCTGAGTGTATATCGATGGCCTTCACGATGGGCCGGTCGAAATTTGCCAGGTTTTCAAAGGATTTGATCCTCTGTTTGACAGAGAAGGATGAGATAGGTTCATGTGGCCAGTTCAGCTCATAGTAGTAGTAATTCCTCCTGAAGCTCCTCAGCTTATCGATAGTGGGACAGCTAATGTCACTGGCTGAGGGGGATGTGTCATGGATCCTCTGGGTGCTCTTGGAGGTAGATGCCTGCTCCTTCTGGCCATTCGGAAGGTTCAGATGGACCGTCTTTAACATCCCCGTTGCTGCCTGGGGGTATTTCTCATTTGCAGCATGGCTCTGGGGGCCCTGTACAGGGTTAACCTCTGCAACATGGCATTCCTCCCTCAAGTGACCTGATAACTGGGCTGGCATCGAGTAAGTCCTTGTCACAGGTTTTGACAAGCCACACAGACTTCTGTCTCCAGCAGTATCTGCTTTTGAGAAATACTGCATGGCTGCCATTTCCTCAGCCAGACGAGGCACTTCTGTGTTCACCTCTTCTGTTTTCTCCAGTAATGGCAGCTGTAAAAATGATGCTGGTGAGGAAGAGGCAGAGGAAGAGGAGGAAGAGGATGATGTTGAGGAGGAAAGCTTCACCTCAATGAAAGTCCGCTGGATCTCCTGTCCTTCCAGCTGTACCTGCTGAACTGAGGGGGACCTGAACGAAGCAGATGGTCCTACATTTTGCAGATCTAATTGCCTAAGGTCATCTGCACTATAGATGCTCTTGATAGCATTCAGGCCTGTTCCAGGGCTCTCAATCCTCCCTTTCATATATTCAACTTTTGGTATCCCCTGACGAGATGAAGTGACTTTGGACTGACTGTCTCTGGCTCTGAAGTCATCCGCCTTAGCACCCTTACCCTGACACACTGCAGGCTGCATGGAAACTTGTTTTTCTTTTGGATTTCCCCATGCCTGCTGCACGTCTGGTAGCTCCCCAGAGCCACATTTCATTTCACCGCTCACTTTCAGGCTGCTGGTGCCATTCAGGAGAGGCAGAAGTGAGTCCTCAGAAATGACCAAAGATGGTTTATTTTCTAGCTCTGACTTCAGAGCCCTTGAGGCTGCTGAAATGCTCTTGCCAGGATCTGGGTTTGTAGGTGAACTACGGGACAACGGTGTTTTCTTCCCCATGAGTTTGGGGGACAGCTGTGGAGAAACAGAAGCCCTTTTCTGATCAGCCCCACTGACCCCACTGACTTTGGTAGGATTAATGCCAGAAGAATCTGAATTTGCCTTTGCTTTGCCTTTGATGGTGAACCCTTTTAGCTTTGGTCCTGCTTTGGCTTTCTGATTATTTAAAAGAGTGTCCATTATACTTTTTTGTGCCATTCCTTTAGATTCCTGACAGGATTTCTTCTGTGAGGATGGACTGTGCGGTACTGCAGCTCCTTTGCAGTGATTTGTGCCTGAGCTTTGGACTTTTCCATTTGAAGTCCTTCCTGAAGTCATAGAGTTAGTTTTCTCATTTTTCCCTGGCAAGTCATGAGTTGTATTAGCCTTTGGATCTTTAGATTTAGTGGGAAAAGGAGACCTGAGAGATAATGTTCTTGATGACGATGCATTCACAAAATTGCTGTCTGTTTTACACAAGCTGGACAAACTGTGGGCTTCTTTCTTCACTAAGCAATAACTAACAGCATGATTACAGTCATCAACCATGGTTTCACTTTCGGATTTGGACCTCTGCTCATCATAATATCCGTCTTTCTCAAGCAAGTTGTTCTCCAAGCCACTGACATTTCCAGCAGAGCAGAAGCTTATCTTTTTGCAGTGCAGAGACCCTTCCTCTTTAATGGTTTCACAGCATCTCATATGTCTGTTACTGTTTCCCAAACCCATCTGTTCTTCTGTACTTAAGGCACCGTTGTTACAGAAAGAGTAAACTTCAGGTATACTGACTGAATTCTTTAGGATGTCTTTTTCTGACAGGAAAACTGAGGCAGGAGAACACAAGGATGCAGAAGACACATCTGAACACTGTGAAGGACATGGAGTGGAACCACCGTGATCTTCCAAGCTTAGTTTGTTGATGCTTGTCTCCAGTGACCCACACATTGCGCAGCCCTCAGTTTGTAAACCCTTGCTGCTGTAAGCGTCCACTGGGGACACAGAGGATGATCGTCTTGCAGATGACAGATGCTGCTCCTGTGTGGGATTTTGAAGCTCATTGTTCATGCAACAAATCTCAATCTGCTCCTCATCTGACTCAATTACAGTACAGACTACAGAGGTGTTAGCAGCAGCAGTAGCGCAGGACCCAAGCAACACCTCATTAGCACTATCAAAGGCTTCTGTGACAGACTCTGTGTCTGAGTGAGAATCCTCTGCAGCCCCATACATGGACTTTGGAAATGATTCGCTTCTGTTTCGTTCCAGAGTGTTTGCTGCAGGCAACTCATCCTCATTTAAGCTGCTGTAATTTCTAGAATAGTTATTTAACGAGTTTTTATTCACAGTAAAAAGTTTGCCTGTGTTAATGGTGCCCAACACAGACAGCCCCAAAACCCCTTGTGCGTTAGCTCCACAATTCACAGTTTTTTCCAGCAGCTCCCCCTTGGCAGCTCGTGGCTCAGAACCAGGACAGCCTTCGTCAGTCCCACAGCAGCACATCGTGGTGTACTCCTCTCGGAGGGGGCTTTCCGCTCGCGACGGGGTGCGTGAAGCCCTGCTCTCGGGAGCACCCATCTGGCTGACCAGGTCATCGATATCGGTGACGGAAATGGCAACGCAGCCCTCAGGCCGGGCGCTTTCCATGGTACATCTTTGCACGTCTCTGCTCGTGGCATCAGGTGGCACTGTTGTTCCCTCCACCGCACACCCAGAGCTTTGCAAACCTGCTGCTCCTCGCTTCCCAGCACTCGGTTCCTCTTCAAGTGCGAGGATGCTGTTGACGTCGGCTTGATTTTGACTGTCTATCCCCGGAGACAGGATGAGGTTTGTAAATCTGCTGACAGCTGCATCATTAAAAAAAATAAATTGAAAGAAAAAAAAAAAAGGCAAAATCCTGTCAGATATAGGAAGTGATACACAAAACACCAGGTTTTATTACAAAAATAGACACCCACGTAATCAGACTACATGTTTGCCTTTTGCTCTGCACTCTTCCTCTTCTGTAGTGATGTTTACAGCAACTCAAACTAATCACAACCCTGTGTATTTGAGCAGCACACAGAAGGAAACAACCCACTCATCCAAGGTGAGCAGTCACGATCTGTTTAATTCTCATCTTTGAAATTTCAGCAGTTAAGCAGCCAACTATCAAAGTGTCAGTCTGCAGTAAGCCAGGCTGAGCAGCACTACTGCTCATTACTTGTTTGATCAAAGATGTCTCCAACAGATTGCAGACAGTACACAAAGCCCTGGCATAGCAAACAAAGGTGAACAATAACACAGTGACGAGCTGTGCATAAATAACTTGACACTGATCCTCTTGGCACTTCTGCAGGTGTTTAATGTGACACGCATGGGTGATGTTATACACACATTAAGCACATGGATTTCTGGCACAGACTTTTCCTTCCTTCCAATACATGATTAACCCAGTCTTGGGCAACACACTGAGCTCCAGTCACTGCAGTACTCTGACACATTCACCCATTTCTCCAAGCTCTTCAATTTTCAGCACTTCACCCTTAGGCATATGCTTACACCCTTCTGCTTTCTGGGACATGCATCCCCATTCAAGCTGCCTTTCAGAGAAGGTCTAGAAAGTGCATGGAGGAGGCACCCTTTCCTGCTCATTGAAATGTGTCAGATCTCTTTCATCCTTGCACAAACCTGCAGGATTATCCACACATCTTAACTTAGGTACCCATGTTAGGAAGCGCAGATTCCTCCTGGAGTTCACAAAGGGGAAATCATCTCAGAAGAGCAATTTGAAGCAGCTAGTCTTGGATCTGAAGCACTGCCCTGCTTCAGCATGTCGGATCACACACTGAACAGACCCTCTTCCCTGACAGTGAGACAGAAAAGCTGCATGATAAAGGAGCGCAAATGTGCCCCTACTCCAATGCTGTTACTTTGCGAAAGCCACAGCAGACCAAGGAAACAGGAACAGGACTCTGCCAAGCTAGAAATTCCTTACAACTGGAACTGAAGCATCTGGAAACACTTTAGGCTCCCAGGTATTAATAGGTACACAAAGAAGATCATAAGCTGGAATGAAGTGAAATACTATGTTCTTCCTGAATTTTAAAAGTATGCTTTTCTTTTTCAAATGCTCATTTCCATGCCACATAATTCGTACAGTCTGTGGGGATGCATATATTGCTGCAGCAGCATAAATAAGCCCTGAGCAGACCTAAAAACACATCAAATATTTCAATTCAACCTAGAAAACTTTTTTAAGAAACAAAGTCCATCCCTGACACTGTTCCAGGCCACACTGGATAGGGCTTTGAGCAACTTGGTCTAGTGTGAGGTGTCCCTGCCCATGGCAGACAGATCACCAATGTAGACAGAATGTACCCCCTGTTTTTAATCTGAATCAGTCTGGGGAGCTGGGGCAGTGAAGATTAGATCCAGCTGATCCAAGGGAATTTTCTCCACTGGTACACAGAATATATTGTACAAAACCAACACTACTCTCTCACCTGGTGTTACTTTCTGGATCTCCAGGGTTACAGACGTGGGAAGACACTGCATAAGCATGCAAATTTCTTCGTACGTCATCTTACTGACTGGGATACTGTTGATGGTGGTAATCTCATCTCCTACAGCCATCTTGCCCATTGATCCCTGATGCAACGACAGATTCAAGGAAATTATAAATACACAATAAAAGCACTGCCACAGGGGCAAGGACTGCAGGGAAGCGACTCATGGCTTACAAGCAATGTTGCCTATTTCACGTCACTGCAGAGCACAGGTACCACTGCTGTCAGTTTGCCAACACATAAATAAAGGGCAGACTGTACTTTGGCCAGGAGACAAATTAATGATCAGTCTCAAACAGGAAGGTCAAAAGAGCTGGTGGTTTCTCTGAGAGATCAGTATCAGGAAGGAGGACACAGCCCTTTTCATTTAAATGAATTGGGTTGAATTAGCCCTAGCTTCTTCAGGTCTGGAACACTGTCTGTCATTTTTACATTTCATGTATGAATTACATTCCTGCTCACAGCCTCCCACGGGACCAGTGGGACTCTCCTAAATAACTAAATTGGACATAGAATGAGCTTTTAAAAGCCTAAGTTTATTTCTAAACACTGCACAAAAGTCAGAGAAAAAGGCAGGAACAGAACCCAAATCCCCAGCTCTTGACAGCTCAACTTCATCTGCTACAACATATTCCTTCTTGCCCTAATGGCCACTAACTAGACTAAAAGTACTACACCCAGCTTTGTACATCAGAATACCCTCCTTCCTTTTTCTGCACTTTGGCGTTTAGGTCAGCAATTCCACATCCAGCATGAAGCAAATATCCAAGTTAGTATGTGCATGTATAAGATGCAGAAGAGCTCTGTGTTACTACCGCTGCCATGGCACCTGGCAGACCTGGCCAGCACCTAAGGCCTCCAGGTACCAGTTTCATGTAACACAGGAATACATACACATAAAATAAGAGAGGTTAATAAACATTTTCACCACCAGGATTTACTTTTTTTGTCTTCACCCCTGATAAAAAGAAAAGAAACAAAATAATAGTATTTTCTCAAAACTGTGAGTGAGAGCAGGGGCAAGTCTATCTCAGTAGATCTGACTCTTGACTTTCTTAGTTCTGAATCAGTCAAGGTATGCTTCTAAATCAGAAGCATTTAATTTAACTGCAGTTTCAGAACAATGTGGGATGAGGCATTTTTCCCAGGAAACACATCCCTTGCATGTGTTACTAAACAAGTGATCAACAGATGACTTTTTTAATAACAACAATAACGGTAATAATCCAAGCAAAATGGAAGCAAATCATAACAAGGCAACCCAAACTAAAAAATTACCATTTCTGCTGCTCCACCTGGCCGCAGGCCTGTGACAACAACCTTTAAAGGCATGGCCTGGATTTCCAAATCCAGGCCGAATGACTCGTGCTCATTGCGAACCAAGGTGACTATTTCACCTTGGCCCTGCCCAGCTCCGTCTGGTGCTTCACACTTCTTGCTGTGAGGGAGCATCCTTGCAACAGGCTTGTTATAAGAGCCATGCTCCTCCATCCTCTGCCTCTGAAGGCTTCGGCACTCAGTACTCATCATGCTTTTCACTCTCGTGACTGCTCTGTGCTCAAGTTTTGGGGATCTCTTAGATTCAAGTTGTGCTTCCCGGAGCTCCTTCAAACTCAGACTGCCAAGACGAACTTCAGGCACACTTGAGTAATCGAATGCTATGATGGGGAAGAAGGGAGAGTCAATTTGCTCCAGCGTGCTGTCTGCAGACTCCACAGAATTGCTGAAGACAGGGGAAGATGTCTCTGTGCTACTATATCTAGGTGATCCACTGTCCTGGCTCTCATCATCGATTTCTACAGACGAGGTTGTAACGACAACACCAGCATCCTCCTGGCTCTTGGCCCTCTGGCTTCTTTGCAAGTGGGAACTTTCATCATCATCACTAACATCACCATCATAGAACACAACCCTCCTCTGTCGATGAAAGGGGCTGCGGGCAGATTTGGGGCTGTCACTGAGGATGCCTGGTCGGACAGACTCCACATGCTTGTTGTGAAGACTGGACAATCTCCCACTACCAGGAGAAGTCGGACCATTTGCTTTTGCCACTCCTGCTTCTCTGGCAGCTAGGGAAAAAAAAATAAAGTCATACTACAATTGCATTTATAGATGACATTTAATACCATGCATCTGATTGCAGCAGATTACATGTGGCTCTGTTCGCAGCGGAAGCTTACCATCTCACAAAGTGAAAACCAGGTTTTTCATGTCCTCCCTTTTAACTACATTACAAGATAGATGGTAGATAGCACTACAATTTACGGGTAGTTCTCAGAATCACTTCATGGCACACCTGGTTCTATTTTCAGTTTATTTATAAATTATGACAATGACACAAAGGGATGCAAATTCACATGTGTATTTTAGTTTAAACAAGACAATTTCTTTCACATTTTGCTTATATCTATGTTCGGGACTGCCTGTGTCAACTTAGGAGAGAGTGAAAAATTCCCTCATGAACAAAGACATAAGCACACAATCAGTTCCAAATGAAAGACTAATTAGCCAAAGAACCCCTTCCACATTGTTCTGATAAAGAACTACATCTTATTTTGTAGAAAGTGGTTTGACTTTTTTATTTTGTTTTGCTTTGTTTAGTAGGAATTTTAAGGCAAAAAAAATGTTTTTAAAGCATTAAAGAATGAATTTCTAGAGAAAAATAAGCTGTAGACAAAGACATTACTTGAGAAGCATAGGAAAGGCAGAACCAACGCAATAACCTTTGCGAGATCAGGGGTAGGTCTTCAAGGAAAGGTAAGATACTTCAGTCAAATACTATGGGGACAAAGACACGTGCAAAATATCTCATATCAAATTGAATATTTGATTGTTTTTACACTGCTACATGTGACATTTGGAAATGGTGTATTTGATATAGCTATGAACACTTTCATTTAAATATAATCAATCAGATAATCATCAGTCATTTTAAAAAAAACCCAAAGTACAGTGCTGTCAATCCAGTTTCGGCCAAACCAACCAAATAAATTCATTTTCACATAATCAGAATACCTGTTTGGATTAAATACCATGGAAACAGGCATTTACATGCATTGTTGCAACCCCCTTCTATTTTCCAGTATGAATTTAATATGATGAGCACCAGCTTGCACCATGCTGCCCAGCACTTCTTACCATCACAGGAATCACTGTACAGCCCTCCTGTAAAGCTCAGTGACTTTCACCCCATTAGCCAAATGATCTCACACATTTCTGTCTCTTACTCAGGTTGCCAGGAAGAAGAGAACCATCATCCAACAAACTGCTTCTGTTCTTCTGACGGAGCTGCTCTTCATCACAGGAACCTGTTACAGCATCAGGATATGGGAGCTGGCTTGTACCGTCATGCGAGAAGTACTGGGAAAGCTCTGCCTCGGAGCTGACAGATCCCTGCTGAAAAGAAGTGAGCCTGGTGACCGGCCATCATCAATGCTTAAAGCCTCTGTCTGGGGGCAACTACCACAAACTCCTCTCACATCACCATGTCAATAAAGGAAGTTTAAAGCAATTTTTTAAAATAGAGGGCTTGTCAGTACATTAAGAGCCAAACTGCCAAACTTGGATGGCTGAAATGCTGCACATCAATACATTTTTAGCCACTATAATAAATAACATTGGATTCCAAATCCCACTATGTTGCAGGTGTGGTTCAGTACAGACAAGAAATAAAACCATTCCCTTGTGTAATTCCCTTTACGCACCTTCTGCACTGAGAGAAGAGAAAGGTTTGTACCTCTGGACACAGTCTACATGACTTTTTTGTCTTTCCCAGATAAAACAGAGACTTTTCCACTGAAACAGCTATATAAATAGACCAAGTACTCAGCCTTCTGCCCACAGGCTCAGGTCTCTCCTGCTAACCTCTTCTGTGCGTCCCAGAGATCAGGGGTGACTCTAGGTGGCAGGAGATGGGAGCCCACAGCTCTTTCTCCCATGCTCTGCACATCACTCCCAAAAGCTACAGGAGCTTGCTGTCATCATGATTTATACACCTGATGTAAGAAACAAACACTTCCCATGTGATAGGGAAGGAGAATAGATCCTCAAATAAGAGCTGAAGTAAAAGCTGAATGTGAAGCCGACGCTGTTTTTATTGCATCTTTTACCCGGCTTGCTGGCTCCAGGAAGCGTTTCATAGTCCAGCTGAGGGGAGATGAGGTCTCTCCTTGTTTGACCTTCACACTAGGAGATGGACTTTTTTGTACAGCTCCTGTTAAACACAGCTTAGTTAGGTGCCAAAAATTAAAGCTGTGGACTATACATACAAACTAGCTCCTCAACCACTTTCTGAGCTGGAGACTGCATTTAATACCACTTATTATCTAAATTGCTTTCCTGAAGTGAGATTTATTAACATTTCACAAGCGTTCCCTCAGATCCAGTGAAATAAAGTCACAGAGACACATTACACCAGCCAGGCCTAGGACAGGGCTATGAACAAGAGACAACCAGGAGAGAGTCCTTCTCACATGCTGGAGCATGCTGCTGACTAGGTGCAACCTCAAAAGACAAATTACTAGCCACCGGCAAGGTCTACTTTAATAAAGGTCTTGCTGACACAAATATAAAGAGGATAATCATAAATCCAACATTTCTTTCAAAAAATCACCTTACTAGTCACTCAGCCACTGCCAAGAGTTTGCTTTGCCCTGTAAGATTTCAGGAAGTTTTAAGTCTTGAGTTCAGAAACATCAGACAAATGCCAAAGCACACATTTTTTGAGACGACCCCAAAGATTAAAATACAGTTAAAACACAGTCCAGCATGCGATATCCAGACTTCTTCAAATGGACACAACAATACTTTCTCCTTTTTTTGTGTGTTTCTTTGCCATCTATGTGGATAAATGTACACAGATGGAGTTCATTCATCCTGTCCTTTCTTTACTAGGACACTGTGTTTCCCATTAATCTTGAAGAGAGGATAAAGCAACCATCTCTTGGCAACCCTGCTTTCAGATCATGACAGCATAGCAAAACAAAGAGTATAAGCTATCAGGTCAAACTTGATGGTCTTGAAAAAATTTCTGCAGGTGGACAGAGTGACTACACCCACTAAACTGTTCTGCTGTCCTCAAAATACTGATGTTGGGGAACCCAAGAGTATGTCCTAAAATCTTCCTGTACCTGGAAAAGGACACATATTAGGAGAAAACACGCTGCTACCTGAGACATGAGAGGAGTTGGAATCCTTGCTCTCTCGGTGGGTAGTACGTGCTATTGCTTCATCCATCTCCTGCTCAGAAACCTAAAGTCAAGCGGAAGACAGAGATCAAACTGGGTAGACAAAATGAAGATTCCAGTCTGACCACTTATCACTAGAAATAGGTGACTAATTTCAGGAATGCTACTATTTATAAAGATGCAGTAAGGACCACCTACTTGAGAGCTCCTAAGTCCTAGTCCCCTGATTCAGATTCCCTCCATGCTACTCTCCTGCATAAACTAGGAGGAGGCAGAAGCCTGCCGACTACATGAAGACCACGCCCAAGCACCACATTATGCAAACAAATAAAACAGCCAGACTTAAAGAAATAAAATGAAGCCATTATAGCACAATTTTAACTCAATTAAGTGCTATATATTGATTTATCAAGAAAATATTACTTTAAAGTAGATAAAGACTGCTTTGTACAAGAACACATCAGCAACCGAAGATATTCTACACTCAACCTACCGGAAGAATACAAGACTTCCCGTGATATTAGCTGCCTTTTAAATTTTCATTTGTCCTTGCTTTTAAAAAGAAAACCTAAATCAGGAATTGGTAATTAATGTTTCTCTGGTTTAAGAATGAATACTGGTTTACCATATTTGCTAATTTTATTCTGAATGAGTGCCATGCACATAATTCTTATTACTGGAAAACTCCACATAACTTTACAAAAGGAACAACTAGTCTACAGGAATATATACACTTAAAAACAGAAAGCAAGTTAATTCTGTCAAAAATAATTTCTATGCACATTGCTTTACATGAATTAAAATTCAGCACAAATAGGGACTAGAAACTTGAATCTTTCTGAACCATGAAGATTTGAAAGATTCCTAAGCAAACTCAGCAGTTTAAACATAGTTTAAATGCCACATTCACTCAGAATAACAAGAAGAAAGAAAATTTTGTGGTATTGCTCTTGGAAGTACATGAAAACACTAGAGTGAAAGTATTCAGCAACAAAATGTACTGTGGACCTTTTGTGTCATAAAATAAGGCATTAAGTATAAAAACATCCAAAGCAACATGAGCCTCTGTAGAAATACATCTCTGTTTTCAGCCTGTGGCATGACCTTACAGCAAACCAAAAGCCTACAGGCTATTGGGGCACAGGGAGTTCCTACAGGACACAGATCAAGCCTCGAGAGTATGATCTAGGAGCTTTACACAAACTTTGGGGTACAAGATGTCCCAGGAGTGAAACCAGGTGTTGGACAGAATGCAGTATTGGTTTAAAGATAAACAGAAATCCACACTTGTGCAAGCTCTTCCAGTTTTGATTTTTAGCATCCTCTGTGCTTAAGGCAGATCAAACTGGAGGTGGACAAGCTAATTAACTCCTAACTACACTCCACAGGCTGGAGTATAATTAAGAGCTAACAAAACAAAATAAAACAAAACCAAGACAAAATGCCTACACGTGTCTACAGATCCCTTGCGCTGTCAGAAAAAGGATGCTCCATCCCTGGTAGTGTTCAAAACCAGGCTGGACAGAGCCTTGGGCAACATGGTCTAGGGTGAGGCAACCCTGCCCGTGGTAGGGGGGTGGAACCAGATCATCTTAAGGTCCTTTCCAATCCGAAACATTCTATGATTCTATGACAGTGACATAATGATAAATACGTGTTGCCATACAGACACTCCTTCAGAGATCCAACTATGAGGGATTGTGGATTCAATACTGCCTGGGAGAAAAAAATGTTTTAGGGCCACTCCAGCTTAACTTTAAGCTTTTCTTAGAATTAGTTTAGCATTTCTTGGCAAAGAATTTGTTGTAATTTTAAATATCAGTTATGAAAAACTGTAATAGGAGCCACTTAATAGTTTCTCTCTGTTACTGAGTAATAGCAAGCAATTAGCTTAACTCAGTTCATCTCCTCAGCAGATACCTGGTTAAGTCACTTACTGGGTTTCTAGTCACCGTCACAGCAAGATAAAGGATGGAGAAGAGAGGGCAGGCTCCATGGAGCTTCTCTGAAAGTCTATATGCCTTAATAATGCAATCAAATGGAACCATTGTGCTGGTTCAGCACAGCATACAGACTTCCTCGAAATACTGTTATCTTAGGCTACAAGCCCAATTCTTACCCCCTTCACACTAACCTTCAACTAACAGAACCACAGCCTCTTTCTTTTTAGCAGCACAAGGCATTGCAGCAATGATAAAAAACTCTGGGCAGCAGACCCCTATTTATCTATTGTTTGTATATTTGATTTAGCAGAAAATATGCAATTAATTATAAAATAAGAAACCTGAGTTCTCCTAGATATGGATTTATTAAGGTCTCCATTTGTAGTTAGGAGTTCAAAAGTCAGAGCTCTCTGGACCTACTAATGCAAATATTTTTACAGCTTCATTACTGTTTAAACAGGAAGGTTTTGTACACTCATAAAATTCTTTGAAATACTGAAATAAAAGAAGTTGTTATTCCCAATAGCTTGATTGAAAAGGCTTTTATCTTCTATCATCAATTTTAAAAAATCTCTTGAAAATACTCACTTTGTAAACACAGCTTTCTTTCCAAATTGCCCTTGCACAGATTTCACAGTAGCAGTACATTCCTGATTCTCACGTTTTAATTCCTGAAGGAAAACTTTGATCTTTGGACAGATTTTACTTTTCTATAAACAGTATTTCTACTACTTTATTATAGCTGATCAGTTCAATACGCTGATATTTATATTCCTGGCCCTCATTCGTATTCTACCCAGAGACAAGCTAATTGCAAAATAACTTTTAGGAAGAAGAGGACCTGTGCCATGTTTGCATTACCACTTGGTCCAACTACTGAGAAAGAAGGGAACATTCACTCAAGTAGTTCCAGGAAAACTGCATTTGTTCAGTGGGTGATTTAAGTGAAAAGCAGCAGGGACAGTCCAGCATTGCTACAACTTACAACACTGGAAGGCATCATTACAATCCTGACTTACTACACAACGCATGTCATAGAGAGAAAACTCCAGGAGTCTTCATTCGCTGCTTTCCTCACACCAAGACTTAAATTACAGCACCGGATGAAAACAAAACAGACACACTAACTCATTTTCTTCTCACCTTTGGGTTAGGATGCCGACTAATGATAAGGCTGACTGGACCCGGACCACATTCGCTCAGGATGGCGTAGGCTTCACTTAATGCCGCGTGACGCAGGCTCACTGAATCTGCCTCCAGGATCTGGTCACCACGGCTGCAGAGAGATAGAGCCAGTTAATCACAACTGCCTTTTACAAAAGCATTTGTGCTTTCAACTGATGGCTAAGCTTTTTCGAATATACAAGTGTCTGGAAAAGATCTGATGTGCAAAGAACCCAGTCTTGGTCTTGTTGACCAAGTGATGTGAATGCTTTAAGTCCTGTTGACTTCATGAGGGAGGTGCAGAGATCCCTTTTGCACTTAACATCAGTGCTACAAATCCTATTAAATCAACAGAGAACATTTGGCTGCACTTGGAGCAGGGTGAAAACAAACTTCCGATTCCAGTTCTGCATTTAGAAACTTGTTGAGCAAAGAGAAAAAATTAGATTCAGATGGGCTGTTCCTTCCCCTCATATTAAATTACGTAAGACTAAACACACTGATATGAAATCAATGATTTAGATATGAGTTTATGAAATTGCTCCAGGAAAAAAATTGAGTGAGATAAGCCTGTATTTGCTCCAAATTCAGACACAGTACCCATTAGAATGAAAAAAAAATAAACCAAACCAACAACAAAACCCAAACCAACAAACAACAAAAACTCATCTGAAAGGAAAGCACATATTGTTTACTTTTGCTTCCCCAATTTGCTAACTCTTGCTCATGATGCTTAGACATCTGCAACTATTTAGAAGAAAAGATCATCAGCTAGGGATATTATTAAAGTAGTCTCATAATTACTAAGGCATTTGCTTTAAATAGACATTCTCAAATAGTCTACTCCTGCTGATTTATATTGGGCTACTTTTGACAATGGAAATAAATTTACACTGTGAGTCTGCACGCCAAAGGCAAAATGGCAATTGCACGTGGCAGCCTTCAGTAACCTGTACTTTTGGTACAGGCTCAGGAAAGCAAAGGGTGACCTATTGGTTGTGTAATCATGCTGCTGCTCTGCCCATCATTGAGATTTACAGAGCTATTAGAAACACACAGTCATGTACATATACAGTATTACTTACACAGGCATATTATTGAGAAGGGAAGCTCAGATATGGAGGAGCTGGATTCAAACCTCTCTGGTATTGTAAAGCAAGTATTTTATTAACAAAGTTTTCCAAAAATCAAAACCATCCTCTAAGTTTTGGCTATGGAGCCATAAACCACTGATGGGACAACAGAAGCAATGTCTCAAAGAAGCAAGCTAGAAATCTGGGAAGCATGCCTGGATATAATCAATCATTAAACTTAATAAATGATACAGCTGTTACATACAGACGCAGCCAGCATTGCAAACTTTTCCAAAGAGGCTTACAAGAAAGCAAGCTGGCATTAAATACTGTCTGCTACAGACATTTCTATATGGTAGGAACTTTAAAGGGCTTTGGCAAGGATGCCACTGCAAAAATAATCTTCTTCCCTTATTCCAAAAAATCCAATTGCTCTATCACAGTTTTCCTGGTAAGCAAGGAAACAGGCACTCTGTTCTAATGTTAAAGCAAGGCATTTGCTCAGCCTCTCTGCACCAGTGCTCACTCCACACGTTCAGGGCAGACCACACAGCCCCAGTGGGTCTTCAGCACAGCCTCCCCTCTCAAGCAATGCCCCCAGCACCCACCAGCATTTATGCAGGGATGCAGAAAGGTGGAAGATTTCCTCCAGTAGTTTTTAAAAATGAAGCCTCCGGGAGAGGAAAAGCAGATAACTTTCTGCCACTTAATCTAACCTAAAGCACAAGGGAACAATTGCTTCTCTCTCTTACAGTTCATTAAAGTCATCTAAACTTCATGACAGAGTAAATGAGATGGGCAGGTCAGTCTGCAGCAACCCTGCCAGACTGACAGTAAGGGCAGAAAAGTACTACTGCAACCATGGGCACAATCAGCTGCAAGAACATCTCCCTCAGCTCTTTTCAAGAGAGTTTCAGGTGACTGAGCTTTTAGCAGAGCTCTGCAAATCTCTTCCCAGTCTGGGGTCTCTGGCTGCAGCTCTGATAAAAAGACATGAGGCTGCACTTCTTGCTGCTCTCCTTTTGCAAAGGGTGCGATTAGGCTCAGCTTTCTGTATAAAGGATTAAAAAAGAAAAATCAGCCACAACCTTAATGATTGTGCTGCTCCCAGCACACAGAATAATGCTTCCTGGGTATTTAATACCACTTTGGAATGTCTTTATTTAAATGTTTTCTTTTTGGTTGACTCTTAAGTATAAATCCCCTCCATGCTACATCAACCCATTGGGGAAAACAAAATCTCAAACAATTTTATCGTAAAACCACTTCAACATGTTTCTGCTTTAACTAACCTTAATCTGCCATCCATTTTAGCCACCGATCCTGGGGCCAGGCTGTGAATGTATATCCCTGGAGAACTGTTTTCCAGTGTGAGACAACAGGCACCAATGCCAAGCCCAACCCCTGGCTCTGTGAAAAACAAGAAGTACAAAGAAAAGTAGCAGATTACAATCACACAGGACACACAAATGTTTGTGTTCCCACATCCCATCTAAGACCAAGACTCATGTATTGTTTCAGGGCTGGCCTTCAGTGCAGTCAGTCAGGAAGCCAAGACCAACAAGTGGAAATCAGGATTGAAAATATCTGATTCTGACTGCTTTCTGAGGTCCATCACTTCCAGAAACTTCTCCCTGTGGCGTGGGAACCACCTGGAAATGTCACACAAGGTCTGATATGGTCCAAGGCACAAAGAAGTGGGGGCAGCAATGCAATAAAGATGCCACTTAAGATCACTGCAAAAAACATGAGTACAGAAGATGCTGCCAACCATACTTCTCCCTTTTGTTATATATAGGCATGGCATTCCTCAGCAAATTGGCAGAAAGAAAGGTAAGGCATTATCTCTGGTTCAGTAATTATGTCTGTACACTTCGCCTTTGCTTTCCTTCAAGTAAGAGCATTCCTAACATATGAATTGCTGGACATCTCATCTTCTCTCTCCAAATTTTTAATCCAACCTTTAAAATCAGCATGTTTTAAGCCTCCGAAATGGGCATATTTGTTGTACCACATGCAGCATATCCTCTAATTTTATCTTGTATAATTATTAATAATGAGAGCAACCCTTACGCAGGAGAACAGCTCATTTGGGCAATTCTGAGCACTCTACAGAGCTTTGCGTTCCCCAGAGCAGATGTTTACCAGAAGGGCACAACCATTTGGACTGCTGAGAGGTTGATTCACCTTTTGCCCAATATCTCATAGCCTCCCTCTTTCAGCAGCATGGACACTGACTGCTACCTGTTAGAGTCTGCTGACTCTGGAGCAGCAAAACGTGGAAGGCGGAACTCTTCAGACATTTCTGCATTAAAGAATGCTTTTCTCCCCCATCCTGTGGTTGGACACAGATAGGTTCCCTGGATATTAGAGTCTTTAATCTGCTCCCAAAACCTCCCCTAAGACATAGGGATTTGTTCTCCAACCCCATCTCAATGGACCCTCACCTTTATTGAGCGTCACATCCATGACAATCCTGTCCTTTGGGCCAGGTCCTTTGCGGCTGGAGGAGGAACCATCTGCCTCATCAGCACCAGGGGCTGGCATGCCACCGCTAGCACTGGAGCTGGGGGAGCTGGAGCGGCTCAGCAAGGTGGGAGTCACACAGGGTGTGAGGCTTGGGCTACGCAGCCGCGTGCGCACCGTCAGGGTCACCACACCTTTCTTGAGTTGCTGGAGAGACATCAGGGAACCCCAATAAGGCAGCGTGATACACCAGCATTTGCCAGTAAACCTGCATACAGGAATCTCTGGCAGCTAAAGGACGTAAAGCTGAGGGTATGAAATGGCACTGAAGAGGAGCGTCAATCTCTCCCCTGTACTACATCCACGTTACCTTAAATCTCTGAATGGCCTCCTGATGGGTCAGTCCTTGCAGAGACTCTCCATTAACTTCAAGGATTTCATCCCCTGGTAATTAGATACAGAAAATTAAGTCAGCAATATATAGACTATACAGAGATGTAAAAAAACTTTTCCTGTACATAAGGCAACCTGCTATTATAAAGATTCCAATTAACTGCTCAGAAAAAGCCTTTTACTGTTCTCAGTTTATTTTCACTTGTCCTAATGCCTTTACAAGTTAACAGTGATGAATTAGCAGAGTAAAGACTGTTATTCAGCAGAGATCCTTAACTTGGCATTCTCATATTAACAAACATGCTTGAAACACCACGGATTTTAACTCAAGTCTGAAAGTAGATGCTCATAACATGGAAGTCCAAAGAGACTATAAGACTCCCTTTCTTTTGTGAACATCAATAGGAGAAATGAGAATGTAAGTTAAACACAGTGGCATGTCACTCCAAAGCCTGTAAGGAGAAAGCTAACCTTCCATCCACGTGCAGAAAGCAAACATGTCGTCTTACTAAATGCCTGCGGATGGAGAAGCATGTAGCCCATACACTGCAATAGCAAATACCCTTCTTACTCCACTGAACACATCCCATCATATTTCTACCTGCTTCCAGGCTCTGGGTCTTACTTCTTACCCACAGCTATGGTGATCTACCTTCATTTTATTAAAAGAGGTTCATCATTATCCAAATTCATGTTCCGCAAATTTACTTGCACATGTGTAAAATTAGACGGCCAATGTCACCAGACAAAGTTACCCCTCCTCTCCTTTCCTGGCCCAGTAAAAACAAATAAATAAATTAATAAAGGGAATGCAAGCTTTGAATAACCTTCAAAGGGGCTATGGGACAGCTGCTACTTCTTGGCTTCCCACAGTGACTGCACAACCCATACGACAGGGATATGAGCTTCTCTCTAGCAGCAAGTGTGAGAGTTGGCACCAAAGACAGCCTCAAATACAACGAGTGTGATGAGATGTAAAGAGGGCAATGACGATATGAGAAGGAGAGGAGTAACACAGGAGCAGCTTGACAGAAGTAACACAGGAGCAGCTTTCTGTAGAAGACAAGTAACACAACCCCCACAGAAGAGTTGTCAACCACCACTCTAAACTCATGGTCATTTTGTATTTTCAGCAGTGAGTAATTGTGTGTCTTTTTGGCATAGCACTCAGACCAGAGTGCAAACAAATACAGAGCAGGTTATATGTACAGCTCAGAGATCAAGCCTGCAAAAGCTGTAATAAAATCAGGATATATCTGCTTCTCCAACCAGCTGCGTGATCTTACTGCCAATACCATCTTTCCTCTTCTATTTTTCTGGTTATGACTCTTACTTGTTGATATATGTCAAAATCATACCAAGACACTTAGAGAGCACAATGGCCCAAAACAGCCTCTCCCAAGCATGTCCTTCTATATAACCCCTTCTTGGACCAGCCTCTTTAACCCAGATCTTGGTTTGACAGATGCATTTCACAGCTATCAATAACCCTCTCCAATTGAAGAATTGCAGCTTATGTCTTGGGCAAATAAAGTTCACTGAAGAGGAAGAAAAAAAAACCCAACAAACCAAAACAAACCATGTTGTAGTTTGCCCTTCTCAATATGCAATATAATCAAGTTAACTGCTATGAATGACCTCCCCAGGATGGACAAACAGGGTGTGATACATTCTCCACAGCCTCTTGCTGATGGCCAGGTACCTAAATAAAGCCACACTTGAATTTTACTGCTGGACTGAAATAACATCCTACTGTGGTCCTTCATACGTAGTTGGATTCTCTCTACCATACCTTCTTTAAGCCTTCCATCAGCAGCCGCTGCTCCATTTGGGAATATAGTCTTCACAAAAATCCCCATGCGTCCACGAGCAGAATCCTGACCTCCCACAATGCTGAATCCAAGACCCTACAAAAAAGGGAGAAGATACAGCTGGCATCTTACTTTATTAATACCTGTGTAGGAAAGACTGCCAATAACATATAAGTCAAAGGAAAGATGAAAACCTAAAAGCTTCTGATGAATTGCACTGCCATCTTACCCTCTGCTTGTATTTCCTCATTTGCTTTCACTCTAATGCCAACACACTTATCATCCCAAAAAGTGGCAGCAGGCACCTTAAGCTGAAATAGCAAAAATGGTATTTTGAGATTACCTTAAGAAAAAATTCCACTGGGCCAATGGCTTTATGTTATCCTACTTGCATTTTAAAAACCGTAACACATTGCTTCTAAATTGACAGACAGTAGATTCCCACCCCAGAGATCTATATCCAGGATTAACTGTAGTTTTCTCTGCTGCCACAGATCCTACATTTCCTCAGGAAAGAAAAAAAAATAGAAGCTTAAGAACATGACATAAGGTCAGTGCTGTAATGTCAGGAATGCAGCTGGAATGGGGCTGCCATGGGGGGGCTGCCACGCTCATGTCTCCAGAATAATTAAAAATGTACATGTTCCATGTTGTATTTAAATAAATCTAGATCAATACATTCCCCAGGGCTCCATCTGTTAGCTCTCGCCCCTGCATTGCCCCGGCTGGCTGCAGGACTGTCTTGTGAAGCTGATCAGGGAATGGATGAGCACAGCAGAATGAGCCTCTCCCCCCTCTGCTGAGTTATTTCCCAGCCAAATTACTTCCTCAATCCACCTCGCACACACCCCCCCATATTTCTCCTGTTGTCACTGCTGTACATGTATTTTACAGAATAAAGAGAAAAGTCACCGACCAGGTGGACAAGGGAAGTGGAAAACTGCTGTGCTTCAATGATCTGAAGTCACTGTTATTATTAGCGCCTCAGGCACTGCTCTCCAGCTGAGGGATGCTGCCAGGGCAGCCACTGTGTTTACAACCCAATACAACAACCAGCTCTTTTGTTTTACTCTGTGAATATAAAGTTGACTACCACATTTATGAGCTCCTAGTAATCTGATAAGACATCACTCATTTCTAGAAAGGAAGCATCTCCACTGTGCAACACAAAATAACTGCTCACTGTGCAATTATCAACTGCAAAGCAACCTACAGAAAACAGGAGGCTCCTGGCACGCCTCTGCACAGACACAGCAATTCTTTCCCAGCTATGTGGGGTATGGTGGGAGAAATACAGCTGCAAAGCACAACAGTTCCCATGATTGCCCACCTTCCTGCAGAAGTGCTGTCATGCTGTCACTCCATAGCAGAAAACCACCCCCTGCACGTCCACCTACAGATGAAAACCCAAGGGCAAACACTTAGCTCCCCATCAGCAACATGGTGTCTCTGTGGAAATACTTTTCAAGTCCATAAGGATCATAAAGCAAATGCTACTGCAAAAATTGTAGTGGAATCCCTAACAGAGGTGACCACTCAAAAGGTGGGTGAAAGGCACCTGAAATGGCAGCTGTTTGAGGTGGCTGATGATCACTAGAGTCTGCTAACTGCAGAAAAACAGGAGAAGGTGGCTTATCGCACAGGGAGGAATAATCTAATTCTTATGAGAAAAACAGGATTAAAAAAATGTGTGTATGTGGAAAATGAGGAAATATTCATTTGGAAATGTCATGAAAGACCTGAAGCTTCCAAAATAAGATGAGATACAGCAACCATGCATCAATCTACCCAGAGAAATCACTATTTCTAACTTTTTTGCTAAACTTACAGCACAACAAGGAATTTGTTTTGCATTTGAGCTTAAAAGTCAAAACAAGTCTTTTTAGTCCAAAACACATCCATCTGATGAATACAAAGAGTTATTACAGAAAAGGACATGCATATTTATAGCATATTTAAATGACAGCCCAAATACTACTGTGGATTAGATTAGGGAAAACAATATACACCTAGGTTAATGCTTGTCTATTTTCTGTTAGCATTCAGCCAGCTGGTATGTAGCAAATCTGCAAACATATTATTGGAGGGAGAAAACAGGACTCTTTGACCCAGAGAATTCAGTGCTCTCAGACAAGCAATCAACCAACCAGGAACTGTCTTTGGGTTTAACGCTTAATTTGCAGTGATGTTTTTTTACCATATCCAGATTCCACACAGGTAACATATGCTTGTCCACAAACACACATGCAAAGAGGTACTCTTCCATAGCTGCACCAACTTTGCATAAACATGTATATTTTGAGATCTATTACCAATATTTGGTTTTGCAGTAATGACCAGGAGCCCCAAATCAGAATGAATGCCACCCCACGTTAAGTGTGTGACACAAACATCACTTCTCCTGCATTTTGCAGGTGTAACTTCAGCATTTACATTTGAAAAAGGGATTTGTTTATCGTTACTGTTATTATTATTATGGGCCACCTTGAGAAGTGCAGAAGTCCTGGGCAATAGGAGACACCTCTTAAAAACACAGTTCTTGCTACATGTGAGAAACCAGCCACATGCAGAAATCCTCACCTTGCCTTGCCCTTTCATCAGGACAATGTTGGAAATGATGGACGGCTGGGTCAGTCTCCATGGAGATTCCACCTGGGCAGCACTGAAGGAACGGGTGGATTTCTTCACAATATGGTAGTCCTAACAAACATAGCAAACAGGGGAAGTCACTCTCATTGCTTGGCACAAGCACTAGGATATAATACCAGGAAAATTGCATGTGTCAGGGAGAGAGGGAGGATGGGATCTTACATATGTATTCAGAAAAACGTTTGAGGTATGAAATCCTAGTTCATTACAGTCAAAGTGAATCTTGCCACAGTAATTTTCTCGCATTTTGCACAGTAGGATCATTTTGTAATGTACCAGTCACAATTTAGATTAAAAAGATTAAGATTAAGGGTAGCCTCATGATATACTGAAGTCCTTAGCTTCTTTAAAAGAGGAAAAAAAATAAAGGAAAAAAAGAAAAAAGCCTTCATCATCAAATCATTAAAATAAAGAGAAGCAGGATTTTTTTGGCTTAAGTCTTCACATCTCTAGAACTGGAACACACAGAATCATAGAGTAATTTGAATTGGAAGGGACCATTATAGCTCACCTAGTGCAACTCCCTTGCAATGAGCAGGAACATCTTCATCTAGATCAGGTTGCCCGGAACCACATCCAGCCTGACCCTGAATGACTCCAGAGATGGGGCACCCATCACCTCTCTGGGCAACCTGTGCCAGTGTTTTACTACCCTCATTGTAAAGAATTTTTTCTTCACATCCAGCTTGAATGTCCCCTCTTTGGGTTAAAACCATCACCCCTTGTCCTACCACAACAGGCCCTGCTAAAATGTCTCTCTCCATCTTTCTCATAAGCCCCTATTGCCCCTATTGTAAGATCAGTCTTGAGATCTTCTAGCCACAGCAAGAAGTGCCCCCTTCACTATCCTCAGAGTAAAGAAGCTCTCCATAGGTGGCCAGGGTATCCCATTTTGGGGTGCAGGCCTGGTTTCTGTCCCTGTCACGCACCTACATGGCCTTGTTTCACTACTGTCATGTCTATGAGCCCCAGACAGATCTCAGAGGACCAAGCACAGCGAGATGCTCAGAGCCAGCCCTGCCTTTGCACCCACCTGCCTGGCTCCTGCCGACTCCAGCTGCTGGGGCAGAGAGTGTTTTCTTCCACCCCGGGAATACTTCACTGCTATTTCGTAAGTCGATTCTCCATTTTCCACCATCAGCTCATCATCTTCTCCCACGGACTCCAAACGGGATCCAGCACCTTGGGAAAACCACAGAAACACATCCCGCAAACATCTCAGAGCCACTTTATCCTCTTGCCAGCATGCTATGTTAGTTTTGATCATCCCCAGCTAAAAACCTCCTCCTGCTGTCACAGGTTTTCTACGATCCTTCAGTGATGCTGAACTCCACAGCACCACTGCTTGTGGTAGTAAGAAAAAGCAGAAGATAATTGAGCCGGTAGCTCAGGGACAGGAAAGAAATTCAGCTGTTCTCACCCAACGGCACTTGCCAGTGTACTAAGCTCTCAGCTTCATTTATTTAAAATTAAAAGACCTGACACTGTAGCAGTATTCATTTCTGGAGGTGTCATGTCACTTCGAGGGAAATTTTTCTGGAATGGAAAAAGGAAAAATGTGCCAATGAAATTCTATTTTCTTTCCTTCTGGCAATGATCCTAGTCATCTTAAAGAGGAGGAGAGTGCAGAGTTCATGTAAGAAACAGAATTATTTGTCTTGAAGGACATCCTGTAATTAGCCGCAGAGTACCCTGCTCCTCGCATCAGGGCTCCTCCAATTCTCATTTTCTCTGAGGTCCCCACAGGATCCCCAGTCACAGCAGTTCCCAAGCATTTATCCTTGCCATTTCCCTACAACTCAGGGAAGGGACATTAACCCATATTTTACAGATGAAAACCCAAGGCACAAACAGGCTAAATTCACACAAGCTGGGTTTCATTATGTGGTGTTAAGATTACCTTAAACCAACTTTGTGCTGCCACAGAAAGGGGCAGATATGCTTCCCCTTCATCCTCACTGCCCTCCCTCTCTTCACTATGGGGATAGGGCTCACAAGCCATGGGCTGAGGCGGACCCATTGCAAATTTGCCCAGTAGAGCCCCAAACCCATTTCCTTCCACATTCTCCTTGCCCAGTGATTGTGCAAGCATCACTGCCAGTGCCAGGGAGCAAAGGAGCACACAGCTGAGCACTCGTTTTCACTCAGCATTCAAGCAATTCTGCTGCCACATCCACAGGCAGAATTTGGACCCACTGTCTAAGAGTGCAGTTTAAATACACTCCCTATTTGGGGTGGGAAATTACCTCAGGTTTTAAAGCTCTCCTCTGGGCACACAGGGCACTGCTGCTGGTGCAGACAGCCAGGACAGCTACCTTCGAAGGACCCAGCATCTTGTCACTTCTTCCATTTGAAAACCCTCCTGGCACTTACAATTAACCCTTTCCTGTCACAACTCCCTCTCTTCTTTCAGAAGAACAGATATATTTCTGTGTTTTCTGCCCATCTCTGCATGTAACTTCCCTTCCCACATTGCAGCCCAAGCTCACCCACAGCCCAGGGCCACCAGCGCTCACAGGAACCAGGGCTGGATCCCCAGTGAGCCTCCAACACATAGCTGCAGGGGCTACAGGCAGAGGAGCTCCCTGGAGGATGCTAAAAATATCAGAGCAAATCTAAATTAAGCTGAGACAGCAGGGATGGAGCTTCAGAAAGAAACAGGAATGAGAACATGATAGAACGCTGCACACAGGTTACTCTTAAAACCTGCAGGCAAAGCAATAGAATATGTAGGGAGTATTTGCCATACTGGGTATTTTGACGATGGTGCGCTGAGATATATTCCCCACCTCAGTATCACAACACACTGAAATACATAGGGAAGACGACACAGAGAAAAGAAGGAAAAAGAAAAAAAGTTGCATCTTTCTGTCCATTCAGCTCGGGGGCTGAACACAAACTTCCCTAGCTGGGACCTGGCTGGGAAGGCTGGGACTTCCTTTCCAAATTAAACTAATACGATCTCCAAAGGAAAGAAATCCTATCTCACTTTTAGACAGTTAAAATAAATACACAACGTAAAAATGCTACAATTGGTATCTTTTATCAACCCAGCTGTACCTTGGGATCGACTTCTGTATTTCAATATGCCACTTCCCAGGTTTGGACTCGGGTTGCTTCCTTTGGACGCTTCTGCACAAGTTGGATCTTGAGACTTCTCAGATTCCATTACCTAAGAAAAAAAATTAAATTAAAAAACTTATAATTATTTAGCTGTAAACCTAAAAGGTTGATGGAATTCCTCTCGTTTTTACTAAAGGTCAGAAAACTGCACTGCACATTATCTTTTTCTCCAAAACATGCCATAATATTAAGCCAGCACACATTTCTGCAAGTAATTTTCCACAATGTCTTTGGTTGTTATAGTGAATTTTACCAAGGGGTGGAGGTACAGCTAAGTATGGACAGGGATCCTCTGCAGGGTACCACACTAATACCTCCAGCACCAACGGCACCTCGTTCAGGTGCTTCCACACACATTTTAACAGAATTTTAATGCTGCTTTTATTGCAGTTTGTTCAGCTCAGCAAGCTTCCAGGACATCATAGCAAAAAGAACACTTTAAAAGGAAGTTATTTTATTGATAGCGTTTGGGGCTGAATGCTGATGCATGATGGATGTAATGCTAATTTAACAGTAAGTTATGAAAATTATATAGCTAAGCACTTACAAGAGAAGCAGCAGAAATGCTCAACTTCAATTTGCACATGGAATAGCAACCCCTGCCACCCTGAGTAAATACACTGAGTCAGCCTGTTTACCTCTGTGTTTGCCTAGCTGGAGGTGACGATACAAGGTGACAATGAGCAGCAGCAGCATGGCCACATGGCCAGGGATGAGCAGAACTGCCCATGTACAAAGCCCACAAAGACTCTCCTCAAGCTGTGCCCTGTGACAGAGCCCGATGACCTCCTTCTCCACATGCTGCTTCCTTTACTGAGCTACAGCGACCACTCTGTCCTAGATGTGTCCCTCCACAGTGACTCTCAACATGCTCCCCTTGGAGATAGTCATTCTTCTACATTTTCACCCCATCACCCAACATGCATCCTCTGCATGATTATTCAGACAGCTCATGGCAAGGATCACAGAATTTCCCATACAACAATTTGGTTGCACTATACTTTTAATGTACTATATAAACTGCTAGAAGTCAGCTTAAAAGATATCCCACCCAAATGACTGAACACTCCTACTACTTCCACTATTCAAGTCTAAAAATAACAGAATCTTCCCCAGAACCTATCTCTTATCTCCAAGTTCCTCTTATCCCCAAACCAAGAAAGACACAAGTTCATCTTTTGCAGAGTCTAGACTTTGTAATTTCAGTTCAAAGGGTGAAAACTTCAGGAAAATATAAAACTGGCAGATAACATGAGGCTGGAATGGAAACTTGCTTTTTATTCCTTCCCCTTTAACATGAATAGCTACATGTAATTTACACATAGTTTGCACATCCTAGCTAGTTCTTGTTGATTTTTCAAGGCATTGCAGCAGCTACTTCAGAGTCCAGTTCAAGTCTCAAATGCTTTACAGATCACAGCTCCACGTAACCACATTCATCTGCAGAAGAAAATAACCACACCAGTCTGAAAAAAACAAGTGCTTATGATTTGGCAATCCTAATGAGGCACAAGATTTCAGAAAAAAAAAATCAAATCAAGAAAGCGGATCCAAAAACCCACCCAAGAGACCCAAACCATCAGAGATCAGCCCACAGCCAAAGCATCACAAACCCTCTTTATGAGAGATGGGGATACCCAAAAGTCAGAGGAAGTGTTTGGAAGTGAGCCAGGACTTCACAGATCACACTGAGTTATGTTGTAATTTACCATAAAAGTGAAAATACTCTTTAACGAGAGTATCAAGAGCGTACAGTGAAAATGCCTACTTCTTAGAAAGGTGAAAAGTATTTGTGCAAACACACAGAAGTCATGTAGCTGATGGTTTTAAAGGTGTGAAAAACAATCAGTAATCAGGCCAGTGTTAACTCTGTGGTGGGGAAGTATGTGAAGTATCAAGTTGAAGAAAAACAAGAGGGATGCCTCACCAAAGAAGCCAGTCTTGCTGTTTATCTACCCTAACAGACACCGATGGGTCCAACCTAACCTTCTCTGGAGCACAGCACAACCCACCTCGGGTCCAGAGCCGTACAGCTATTTCAGTTTTGTGGCATGTATGGACATGGGCAGTTACACCTGATGAGACCACATAACTGTCAGTCCAAGGCTGGACTGTTTTCTCCAGCTCAGAGAATGGGGGGGGGGGGGGGGGGGAACTGAATTAATCTGTAGCAGTGTACAGAGAGAAGCTGAAATCACCACTGCCACAGACAATTTGCACCCAGAGCTTGAGCTCAGGAGTGATCCATTTGGCACATCTTGTGTTTCTGCTACACAGGGTTTGGAGCTTTTATTAGTTTTATTTATTTTGACTGTGCAACAGAAGCAAAGTACAGATGTGTTCTGCCATTACACACATTTCTGTCTATTGGGGTGAGAGGAAAAACAGGAGACAATTGCCACCTGCATTAAAACTGCACACTGCTCCTCCCCTTCCACTGTGCAATCCTGGAGGCTGTAAGCCTACAGACAGCAAACCTCCAAACCTCATGTGTGATCCACAGAAGGGTATATGTGTGAGCAAATACCAATGCCAAAGAAAGCCTCAAGGCGTTCTCGGTAGCTCCCTGAAATTACATTTTATCCAACTTGGCTTCAGACTACAATAAAAAGTAAAAACATCTAAATCACCTATGTCTGTGTTTCTTTCTCATTTTAGCAAAAATACTTTTCTGACACCAACTATAAACACGTAGGGGAAGACACTTTAACATTTGCAATGAAGTAGATGTTCTTTAAGTTGCTGAGCTTGTCTAATAAGCCACCAAATATTTTATCCAATTCAGAAAACACTTAAGAAATCCAATCCATAAAGCTTGTGAGAACTCCCAAAAGTTATGCGTCTGTAATCTTTGGCTCTCTCATAACTTAGACAAGAAGAAAATCCCAGCTCCACCTTATCCTTCTGGCCACACATGAAAGTATCGCTTTACTGTCTCGAGACGGCTGCCCAGATTTAACCATGCCATTTTAATTTTCCTCACTTTCAAGGAAATGGAGCTTATTATTTCAGTTCTGTACGCCTCTTATTAAACTAAACCAATAAATCCTGCCCAACGCCACCCTGGCGTTAAGGACAAGGCAAGCTTTAACATGCACAGTAGTTTGGAGGGAGATCTAAAAATAGAGCCCATTTTGCCAGTTCATTAAGTAGCTCCAGGATCAAGTGATGGTGACATCTCAATTGATTTCAAAGGAAACAGCACTATCATGAACACGCGGTCCTGGCACCGCACCAGAACGAACTACTGCCCTCGGAGTCCTCGCTTGGGCAAAGCTCCAGTGTGACCAGGCCCCTAATTAGGCAAGATGAGGAGCAGGATTACGAGAGTCTGCATTGTTTAACCGCAAACAGCTTGGCAATCGTCACTGATCTACAAAATCGAGGCAGCACACAGGGGATGATACAATTTAATAAGCAAACTGCTTCACTGCTGCTGTTGCAGAGCTCCTAAGCTGCTGCCTTTGCCATCAGCAAGCCCATTTGACTCCCCATGGTGCAACCTTCCGGCTTCCTTGGCAGAGGAGCGCTAGCAGCATACAGACAAGTTTAACCTGATAGGGAGTTAAACAGTGAGAATTAGACTGAGCTGTCTGTCACATGCCAAGTTCAGCCCTTTCTACACTGACAAAGCAAGCTCACCAGCAAGTCCATTGTCCTTCTTTAAAACAGCAGTGCGAAAGCGGAATGGCCGTGCCCCTACACACAGCAACCCTCCACAAGCTCTATGGAACTATCAGTCCTCATCATCTTTGGTCCTGACAAAACCAGAACAGTTTTTCCTTAAGCAGAACCACCCCAAATATATTTAATTATGAAACACTCCAATCCCACTGTCCTAGGGCAGCCAGTGAGATGAACTCAATGAGAGCCCAAGGACAGTTAGCACCAGACCCTTCAGAGAAAGATACAAAATGCCTGATGCAAATCTGGCTTCACCTGGTCCCTAAACAAAGTCTTCCCTCTTCATGCCTTGAGACCAGCTGATGCCTTAAAGGCTTTCACCTTTCCAAAAATTTTGAAGATTTTCTTCCAAGGTCTATTATAATTCTAGTTACTACAGTTGTTTGTGCAATTATTTATTGCTTGAATGAGCACAGCATGCTTTAAGCCTTAAATGCATCTGGACACAGGCCCTTTTACCTTGCACAGAAAGTAAAATACCTTCTTTTTAAATTAGCTCTTTTCGAATTTAATTGAATCCATCTCTCAAATAAATTACAAGATGCAGCACTATAATTTACAAGCATTAACACTGCGAATTATGCAGAGCCCACGGATTTTATAACCTTGGCCAGCAGTGAGTTTTCTGTGGTTTACTGCTCTGTTTTAGGACGTGCACAAAGATGCCCAAATGCTGGAAAGGCTCAGGCCAGGATGCACAGCATCAGTGGCTACGGTACGCAGGGGCACCCTTCTGAAACACAGCGCCTCCCAGTGCCAAGGAACCCACTTGTCATGGGGCTAATGACAAGACCGAATTAAACCCAGATTCAATTGGTTTTGGTGCAAGGTACAGGACACCCTTTTTCCAAAGGACATTGCATTGCTGCTCTCCCCTGCCACAGTACAAATTCAAAAGGAGGAGAAGATGAGGAATATCATCTCCATGATCAGCACTAACTCAGTGCCTCAATTGGCATCTTAGAAAATCCTGGTGCAGCAGCTCTGCATGTTGGCCAGGGCAGGCTTCTCCAGCAATGCTCCAGGAGGGCTCAGATTTGGGCTAATTTAGCACCACTGTTGAAACAAAGCACCAGCCACCTTCCCCAGCAGCTCTCCTGGGAATTACCCATGTCGATACCGCTGGCTGCAGACTGTGCTTCCTCCTGCCCAAGCAAAAGGGATGGGAACCTGAGGCCTCCACTACCTAATTATAATGAAAGTGTTGGAAAACTCCCAGTTCAAGTGCAGCAGGAGATCAGGAAATCTGATAAACAGTCAAGAACGGGAGCTGCCCTATTTTTTGAATAGGTGGAAATGCTAAATAAACAAAACAGAAGTCTTAAAAGCAGTCTCTTTAGTAGGGTCTGTCACCCTGCTAAATGCCTGCATTCAAAAGCCACCTTAAGAGTTCACTGTAATGCAGTAGTTGCTGGAAAGGGCATTACTGTCAGCTCCAGGAGATATAAAACCCCAGTGCTTATGTTTATTGCTTTTTACCAAGTCTATAGAGCAGTCACACACAAACCTGCACATGAAACATAACCTGGCACTCACTAGCACAAAGCTAGCAGCAAAATCTGTCCATGCAACTTTGGCAAACAGACTGGAAAAGCACTATGGCAGAGCTGAGTTTCTCTCATCTTCCATAATGTTCTCATTTTCTATATATATTTATATATACAAAATAAATAGAATTATCTATATACGTTGTATCAGACACTCCAAACCTTCTCCAATGTGTTTAATACTAGGAGCCCCAGCGTGCTGATCATGGCCAGAGGATGCCGGCTGGTTCTTGATGTAGCAGGATCCCAGCTGGACTGGCTCTTAAGATTCACTGGTGTAATGCTATATTTGTGGTCAGGGCTGCTGTTAAGCAAAGCACACTTCCTTCTCAGGTTTCCAAATAGTCATTAAAATCAATAATAATATTTCTAAGACACAAAACTTTAAAAATATCCTTTTTAAATAGGAAGAAATGCAGGAAACAGCTAATGCATCTAAGCTCTCCAAGAAACAGATACCCCAGACAACACATTCCTTGGAAATAGCAAGATGTTTCCAGCTAAACAGTTACCAATCCTTTTTGGACCAGATAATCATCATAGATTGGAGAAGAAGAGTTTTCATTAGAAAAAGATTAGCTAAGGAAATCAAATGCACACATTTCTGAGATGGTGCACAAGCAGATCACCGCTGGGTTGTGTTTTTTTGTGTGGTTTATCCTTTTTTTCTCCCTCAAATATCAACACATTTGCATGCAGTTTAGTCGGTGTCCACGAGATGTCTCCATGTGCTGCTGCACAGGTACCAGAAAATGGGTCCTAGTAAATGGGGTGACAAACATGGAACTCAAGTTACATGAAAGCTGGTTCAGCTCCTCTGTAATTTTCTTTAATAAACACTCAATTCATGTCTTAGCACAAATCCAGAACTTCCGTATCATGCCAAGCAAGACAAACAACAGATTGCTTCTGCCATTTGTTTTCTTTCTTTTTGAAATGACAACCTTTACACTCATGGTCAGGGACAAAGAAAGCAATAAACAGACCTCAGAATAAAAACCTCTCCTGAGAACAAAGCAAGACCTTCCTAATACCCATGTTAACCCACAGCTGCAGAAAGCATCCCCATGATACAGATGGTGGAGAGTTCTGAATTTCAGCTCCAAAATCACATTTTAGACCATCCTAAGTATACAAGAATATGGAATATGTATGCATTAAGTGTCTTTCATACCTGAATCAAGGATATGAAGCCTCATATGTTATACAGTCCACATTTATTTAAGAACAGCACATCTCAAATGAGTTTTAACCAAGCCCAACCAAGACTGGGCTGTATATGTGCGGAAGAATATGCAGATACACACACTGCAGATGTGACGATAATGACATTCACGCTAACTCTCAAATCCTACAGCCTTTATCATCCTTCTGTTAATCATCCTTATGTGAACCGCATGGCTGTGACAGCATCTCTCTTGTTCCAGTGCCATGAGGGGGTTATTTTTAGCTTGTTCATCTCCTTCAAAACTGGGAAGCTATCCAAACAGCCAAAGGAGAGACAGTCTGTACTGTATCTGTTGCTTTATGGGAAAAGCCCTCATTCACAAAAACAAAGACCATGCAGAACCTGTACTGTAGATAAATGTGTTTCTATTACTCTGCTGATTCGGCTTTCAAATGCATCATACAGGAAGAACAAAAATTGTAACTCTGGGCATTGTCTGCACTGATACTTATGGTCATCTTCCACCAGCCCAAGGTTATCTTCCACCAGCCCATGCAACAGGAGATACTTCACAGTTTGCAGGCTGCATCATAGCTGCAGGGAACCCTTCAGAGCACTGGCCTCTGGGTGAAACAGTTTTCTCTGGGCTTGCCTTTAACACAGAGGCAGCAGCAAGTGGCCCAGAAGGGCTGGGAGCCAGGCACACAGAAGGATGCGATTGTTGCTGAATTACTCCCTCCTGACCTGAAGAACACATTCACATTAATGTCTCCTTGACAGGTCAATTTTAGAACGTGTGAAAATCAGTAATTCAATTGCACTGCCCCCCCTGGGGGCCTTTTACCACTTTTCCTCCTCCCTCAACTCATCTGATGTGTGCTCACACCTTCCCCAGGCTCTTGCTATCCCTGCTCCACCACCATCAGCCCATCACTGAACAACCCCCCCGCAATAAGACAAACTGCAACTGCTTATTTTCATGAGATACACCTTTTGGAAACAAGACAAGAAGAACAGCCATATTGGGCAAATATTTTGTCCCAAATATTTTGTCATTTTCTCTTCCCCAAATTCCTAACTACTTGTACACTAAAAGTTTATATTTGGAGTCACTGTAGGACCCAGTATGTCTGCTCAGCTACAGCATGAGTGAAGGGCAGTGCAGGGGCACAGACCCACAGATATGCTGGACAAGGCTATCTCAGAAAGATACAGTGCTGCCAGACAAATACAGCATTTACAGCTGAGCAGCGGCTCCAAAACAGGCTAAGGTACAGCTGGACCCTGCTTATGCCTGCCCCTTACAAGTGCAATGTGATACGAGGCAGGATCTGCAAACACAGGTAGCCCTCACCATGAAGAGGAAAGGAGTTACTAAATCCTCCTGCAGGACCAGGGCTGGCCACAGCCAAATCTCGTACCGGCTCTTCATCTTCTTCCCACCATCACCAAGCAAAGCATTTCACTGCAAGGCAGATTTCTGCCAGCAAAAGGTTTATCCTGCCTTTTTTCCAGCCTTTTGGTGCTGTTTGAGGAGTGAGCAACCTCTTTCGAGGCTGTAGTGCCCTAATGGGAATGAATGCTCAAGTCCTCCAAGTAATGAGGGCCCCTCCCCATGCTCTGCACACATTTAATTGTTGAGTTATGCTTCCTGTTCCTTCTCAATGCTAATGCTTTCTCTGAAATTCTCTCCCAGTGTTTCCAGAAGAACTTTTGACCCCAAGACTGTTTTTAAACTTACGGCATTGTTATCCTCTTCCTTATTATGCTTGCATGGCTACAGGTAATTACACATGGAGCCCCTGGTAAGACAGAAAGGCTCATGACAGAAAATACCTAGGCAGCCCTACAGCTCAGATGAAAAATAAAAATGGGGAGGAAGGGGAGTTATATAAACGTATTGCTTCGTATTCACAGGTTTATTTATCCATTTTCAGCTGCATATCTTGCAAAAAAACACAAGTGGGTTTTGGCAGGGATGAGGAAACCCCATTCATGCAAGAAACCTTTAACTGGAGATATCCTGTTTCTGTTACTTGTATTCGAATCAAGATCTTGCTGGGTCACGGCTGTCTCTGCATGCAACAGAGTCCACCGCTCGTGTGAAGGTACACATCAAACACTTCAGGTCAACGCAACATAATTAAACATCAGTTAAAGGGGCTTGCCACTCCACAGCAGAGGGTCATGCAGCTGGGGATGCTGCCAGAGGCTATGTCTGCATGGCGAGCTTAGGCATAGGGAGGCAAACTGCCTCTCTTCCCAGTTTCCCCCCAGAGAGGTGGGGGTAACTATGACCTCCTTTCCCAAATAAGAAATTTCTCTCTTGTACAGTTTCAACCTGTACAGAATAGACTCATCTCAAGGTGCTGCCTCCAGCGTCATAAGTGGCAGATACCAACAGGAGAGCACTATATTAAGTGCTGAGGAATATTCTGCAACCTTCCTTCCCTGCCTCCAGCAGCTACATATCTAAACCTCCTGAGGCAGACACCCTGTTCTTGTATTTAGTAACTTTCTGCTATTTCAAGCTATTAATATGAAGCTGGTTACTGAAGCTGAACACCTAAAAAATAAAGTACTTCATCATCATATATTGAACAACAGAGCACTACCAGAAACAAAGGCAAAACACTTTTGAAGCAAGTAAGGATGGCACATGCCTCTGTCTGGAGATCCAAAATGCCCTAAATTCATCAGACACTTGGCAAATTCTTGGCAGACCTGCTTTCTCTTTAGAGTTCATTTTCCAGGATGCTCCACAAGCCAGCAATACAGTGACAGATTCAATTTCAGGCAACAGAAACACTAGGAAAAGTGAATTAGAATTAAAAATAAATCAAAGGCAAATACTATCATATCGTCCTATTTCACTCAGACATAAATAATGACATTTTAAATACCAAAGTCAACAGCTCAAGGCAAAATACGGACTGCGGGATGTGGGGAGGAAGGGTTTAAAATCCCCGAAGTGCCTCAGGAGAATTTAGCATAACACAACTCTGTGGCCTGGTATTTCGTATCTGGAGTTAAGACACATTTTGGCTAAACTAGCTCTAAAAGAAATGCACTTCAAGGATATTAATGGAATCCTTTTTCTGCCTGGCAGCACAAGTTGTATTGAAGTTAGAACTTTAAGGGATGTTTCCTGTTAAACAGGGCTTTACATAAGGAGACTGTGTAACAACAGAGCTCCAATTACATTGTATTATGAAACTTTAATTAAGGGAGCACAACAAGTGGACTTTCAAGTATGCCTTAAAGGTGATTATTTCTCTTAAATTAGTTTTCAAGTGTCACTGAACTCTTCTGCTGTGTCTTGGGGAAGCTGACCAGCTCAGATTATATTTCCCTGCCTGGAAACACTGGAGCAGAAATAAGGAGTTTTAAAGAACTTGCTCACAGAGAAAACTTTAGCCCCTAGAAACGAGATTGGAGAGTATGTCAGGCTGGAAGGAACCTTTTGGGGTCCCTGGTCCCTTCTCTATCTCAAAGCAGAGACAACATAGATTAGGTTCCTCAGGGCCTGATCCAGTGGAGTTCTACAAAACTACAAGGATGAAAATCTGCACATATACCTCAGTTCAAGTGATTATTTTTTTCTGCCTTGTTCAGCTTTTTAAGCAATCAGGTGCTAAGACATTAACAGGAAGTCAAATTATGGTTCTGAATACTCAGCACTGAATTATATTCATAGCGACGTTCATAGCAACCCTAAGAGCTCCTGCAAATCTTGTACTATCAGAAGATAGTATTAGTATAGAATTGGATAAGCACTGTGTTGGTCAGAAAAGAGATAGTGAAACCTTGGCTAATAATAAATCACTCTGAGTTACTTCTTGTTACCTATGCACCCAGAACCTCACAGTATCCCTTTGAGTCTCTACAAAGCCCTGCACAGTAAACAAGAAAATTAATTAACCTCTCATCAGAGGTGAGAAACTGGTGGTAAAAAAGGTAACTCCTGGTCAGAGCTGGGTTGAGAATCGGTTTCAAATCTAAGAGGTCTAACACTTAAAATAAGACCACAGTTCCAGTTACCTGGTATAGACCTTAAGTACCACACACCCACCTACACTGATCCAATTAACCGATTAAAAATGGTCCATCTTAGTTCCTGCTTTAATCATCAGCCACATTGTGATCCTTACCTACAGTACAAATATAGTGAAATATATATGAAAGAAAAGATATATCATCAAGAGGGTGGGAACAGCAAAGAACAGTAATTTCCAAAGCAATTTTGAAATAATCTGTATGACTATATATATACACATGTGTGTAAAATAAAATCAGGTGATACACCATGTTCATCCTGATCTTGAAATCAGCTTCTAAGCTTTGCTATGAAAAACCCTTCCTATCTTGTCAGGTGGAAAAAGAAGACGTGTGAATTTTATCTTTTCCATACATTTACCTTTCTACATCCTGCCTGGTGGCACGCAGGATTTGCTCAGCTCAGGCTGCTGTGATGTGATAAGGACAGACCAGGCTGTGGGCAGAGTCAAGGGGTCTACACTGTACAGGCTGTCCACTATGGGCTGCAGGGAGCCCTGTATGCACTCCCAACTCTGAGACAGCAATTACAAGGGGAATGCAAAGGCATCCTGTGCTTTGGATTAGAGGAAAAAGGATTTCATGTGCAGCGCAAGCCAAGAAAAAAGATGATGTTGCGAGAGTCACTAATAACTAATTACATCCCTCTGAATTACATCCCCGCCAACAAAAAAGAACTAATAGAAACAAAGAGGAAAAATAAATCTTGCCACTATTCTTCTAATGTGTTTATTGCACCCAGACTTCTGCAATTTCCCCTCCATTCCCCAGCGCTGCATCATGAAAGTACAGAGCTACCGCTATTAGGGGTTAGAGTGCCAGATAGGCAGGCAATCAAACTGGCTCAGCACTGGGCTACCACCACTGCCAGCTGCAGCAGCACTGAGACAGGCATGGGGGCAGGCTCCAAACTCATGTCCACGCTGAAGGACTCCAGGCAGGCTCCTGCAGCTAGGTCTGCATGGTGGCAAGCACCTTAGCTACCTCAAGCTTACCCTAGCATTATGTTAATCAGGAAAAGAAATACCTGATAACAAAGCTGCCGCTGAAAACCAGGCAGAGCCTTGCTCTGGAATCAGGAGCAAAACAAGTGATAAACAGCATCTAGAATATACCAAAAGAGTTACTGGAATGACAGGACCTGCATCCTGAAGCCACACATAATTTAAGTTTTGACAAAATTGATTTTTATGTTTAAGCATTACTGAGCAACAGCCTCATGAAAAATTATCACAATTTGAGACATGATATATAGAGGAATTTAAAGTGTTTTGATAGCCAAAAGAATGCCCACTCAAGTTAGCACACAAACACTACACCATGATCAGCATGCAAAGCATCCCTGGTGTATTTGTTTTTCCTTTCCTTCACCCCAAAAGAAGCACAGGGAACAGAAGACAGTCTGGCATAGAATCATAGAATAGTTAGGGTTGGAAAGGACCTTAAGATCATCTAGTTCCCACCCCCTTGCCATGGGCAGGGACACCTCCCACTAAACCATGCCACCCAAGGCTCTGTCCAACCTGGCCTTGAACACCGCCAGCGATGTGGAAGAGAAGACAGTGCAGAAATACCAAAACTCGTCACAATAAAGAACTGTGTGAACATGAGGATCGTTATAAGCATAAAGTCAAAGAAAGCGAGGGCAGGTATGAAATGAGCACAGCGCCAGTCAGACTATAGCATGAGACTTGTCCTGGGAAGCAGTATTTTTCCTCAGAAATGGGAAAGTATAAGAGTACAAAATCAAAACAAGTCACCAAATCAGTATCACATCAGAGCCATCCAAAGGTTTGAGAGATTTATTAGAACTGCTGCAGAAAAGAGGGACACAAAAGACAAGGACAGAAAATAAGGTTAAGAGCTCCAAGTGAATCCACCTGCTTTCCCTTGCTAGAAAACCAGCTTGCAAGCTCTTTAGAGTAGCAAAGATAATTTTATTCTTTGTCTGTACAATACAACAGAAACTCAGAACACCAATGAAGTTTCAGAGAGTTGCTACATTACAAATAAATAACAATGAGCTACTTAATCTGTACTTAATGCAGCCCTGAAGGGAATGCAAGTGAGATTATCAACTGGCAGCATTTATTCAGCAGAGCTTCAGTTGCAGTTCACAGCCAAAAATTCATATCTCTCCCCTAAAAGTGTCTTTTGGCTTCAACACAGCAAATAAAAACTTGAAGACTTGGATCAGAAACTGTTAAAGAAGTTCAGTTACAAAAGAAGGGGAAAGCAGAGCATGTTACTACTTAAGCACTGTGAGAGACTTTGCATCAGATCCAACAAAAGCAGTGGTAGTGGTGGAAAATAATCCAGCAGCAGAGAGAAAAACAAAACCATGATTGCCACAAAGCTTGGAGGACACAGGAGCTCCGACTCCCTGCGCTGGTGCTTTGCTGCAGTGCAGTAGCAGAGATGGCAGATGCTGTGGTAGATGCCATCTCCATTGCAGCTTGTCACCCACGTCCCATGAAAAGAAGGGCTGGGTGGGATTGCCCTGTTCCAGGACCTATTTTGTGTCAGGCTATAGAAGAATGTGACAGATGCAAAAAGGGCACCAAGGGAGACTGTAAAAATGTCACACCAAAGCCGCACTTACAATGACCGGTTTTTCAGGAGATGTATTCACTCCTTTCACATCTTCTTCTTCTGGCTCTTCATTTTCCTTATTGTCAGTGCAAGAGACAGAGTCTTGGACTGAGCAAGTGCTAAGCAAGTCTGGCAAACTGGTAGATGGGTACTTCAGAAAATCCCCTTCAGCAGATTCCTACCCAAGAGACAACAAAATACGTTACATCACGTGCAGAAAACTACAGTGAAACTGCTCCATTTCATCTGCCCAGGAGACCTCCCTCATAATCCTCCCCTCATTACATGTGCTCAAACTTTAGTGGCCCAGTTATAAAAAGCAGACCCCATTTCAAAGTGCACATATAGTAAACACAGGCCAATACATACCTAAAACATTTAGATTTCATGCAGGAGAATTTAAAATATATGCTTCTCCAGCAGCCTGCTCCTCCCCGCTTTGGTTTTATTAAATGTCACTGCAAGCAGATTAGGAGTTTACAGACCTCATTACTCATTTCATTGCATCCCAAATCACACTCTGCACTCCTGCTCTCTCCCTGTGGATGTTCCCTCCACATGTTTACCTATCTACATGCATAATAATAGACAGACAACCCTACTTAGGAGAACAAAATGAAAATTGACCCAACCGATCCTCTACCAACTCAAATCCTGATGCTTCAGGATCTGTTTCCAGTCTTTGGCACTTTTTCCAGGAGGGAAACATAGAACCATAGAACAGTTAGGGTTGGAAAGGACCTTAAGATCATCTAGTTCCAACCCCCCTGCCATGGGCAGGGACACCTCACACTACACCATGCCACCCAAGGCTCTGCCCAATCCGGCCTTGAACACCGCCAGTGATGGAGCATTCACAACTTCCCTGCGCAACCCATTCCAGTGCCTCACCACCCTCACAGTAAAGAACTTCCTCCTCATACCCAATCTAAACTTCCCCTCTTTAAGCTTGAACTCATTACCCCTTCTCCTATCACTACAGTCCCTCATGAAGAGTCCATCCCCAGAATCCCTACAGCCCCCCTTCAGATACTGGAAGGCTGCTATGAGATCGGAAGGCTGCTATGAGATCTCCACGCAGCCTTCTCTTCTCCAGGCTGAACAGTCACAACTTTCTCAGCCTATCTTCATATGGGAGGTGCTCCAGTCCCCTCATCATCCTCATGGCCCTCCTTTGGACTTATTCCAACGGTTCCATGTCCTTTTGATGTTGAGGACACCAGAACTGCACACAATACTCCAAGTGAGGTCTCATGAGAGCTGAGTAGAGGGGCAGGATCACCTCCCTCGACCTGCTGGTCACGCTCCTTTTGATGCGGCCCAGGATACGGTTGGCTTTCTGGGCTGTGAGCGCACACTGAAGCCGGCTTGTGTTCATTTTCTCATCAGCGAACACCCCCAAGTCCTTCTGCGCAGGGCTGCTCTGAATCTCTTCTCCGCCCAACCTGTAGCTGTACCTGGGATTGCTCCAATGTGCATCAACTGAAAGCAGTGGCCAGACAGACATTTTATTGCTTTCAGAACAAATCCTGCATTCAAGAATGCTCACCAGGCCAAAATGCAAGGCTGCTTTCCCACACCAACAAATAATGCCCAGAGGGAGCTGCTGTGGAATACTTCACCTATTTACACCCTTTCTGAGACTGCCTGAAACATGGCAGAGGCTGGATTTCCCACTGCTTGCCTTTCCAAGTCCTCCTCCAGGGACAGGAACGCTGCCCAAGTGCACAGAGCACAGGCCAAACAGATTCACAGCCTGATCAGGAACATGAAGTTTTATGCTGTTCATTAATTCACGATTATTATTTTGATGAATCACATGAACAAGCAAATAACTTTAAGAAGAAATTTATGCAGACTACTGCCTTGTATTTTAGCAGAGTCCAATTGTCTAAAGGAAACACAAAATGTACCTAACTTCAGGTCATAGCACGCCGTTTCCAGAGTAAACACCAGTGGGGTTAATACCAGGCTGTGAGTTTACAGAAGGTCTTCAATGAACTTCACTGTCTAACTGAAACGTTAAGAGAATTTATAGGCTCTTCACTTTGAATATGGTGAGATAGAACCTCTTCTCCAAAAACATATGCATAAAGCATGCTGGTTAGCCAAAATCCAGGCATTAAACCTGCAGAAACCCGCATCAAGTTGGCTGGGGCAATGCAAAGATGAATACAAGAAAAAATTAAAAGACAGTGACACAGTGGCTTGCTGAAACTTCATCCTCCACCTGGAAACGCAGGTTTGTCAGTTGTCCCTTTGTCCCAAGATGCTCCTGCTACCACCCCAAAGGCCTACCTGCAGGCAGGTCCTTCTTTGAGACCCCAGGCACTTTTGGGAGCTGAATGGCCACCTACCAAACACCTACATCAACCCAAGCAAGGCTACAGCAGGCCGTGGTCCAGGGAAGGGAGCAAACAGGGGTGGGTAGAATTTTCTTAAACAAAGGAAAAATATTGTGTAATATCCTCTCAACCTCTCCCGCTATGAAAGGAGAATGAAGAGCCCAACTGATAATGAGTTCCACTCTCATTTCCCTGAAATTTCACACTCCTTTATCTTCAAGAGCTCCACTCCAAGCTATTACCAAGGACAAAATAAGAAACTCGAGCCAAGAGATCATCATTGAGAGACCTCAGGCACACAGATAGGACAAGAGTTGAGAGCTATGAAGGCTACACAGGCAGGAAGCAGGAGAGGCTGAGAACAGCCTGCTTTATTTAGCATATATTTTAAGAAAATGGCTTTGGCCAAAACTTAAGTAATGTCTGCATGAATAAACACAGACTCATTTGCACACTGAGTGACAGTGAGAATACAAGCAAATAATTAAATTGATCTATACCCCGCTGATTTGCCACAGATTTATGGCAGCTACTGATCTGTTTCCCATAGCTGTGTGTTAAACCTAGGGGAGCAAGTGTGTACATGCAATTTCCCATCAAAACTACGCCCTTTCCACGCAGCACTTCACAAACCCTTATGAATGTATATTAAGGAGATCACCAAGGAGAGGACTGTACCTTGCTTGCGACCACTAGCTGCACCAGGCCAGCGGCTGAGCGAAGAAGAGCCACGGCATCCTGATGGGAGAGCCCAACCAGCGACTGCCCGTTGATCATGAGGAGCTCGTCACCCGCTGTCAGTCTGCCATCCCTGCGAAACAAAGCAGGAACGTGGAGCTGCAGGATGGTCCTTCCCTGGGGCCAGGCTACATGCAGTGGGACATGGAGGCATGGACAAAGTGATCTGGCTGATACTAAGCTTGCACCAGTTGGTACTATGGGTTTTGCCCCCCAAAAATGGCTCAAAAAGGTGCCCAAGGAAATTATTGTTATAAGAAGAGCCATTCCATCCTCTTTGCAGGGCTGAGACCCCTCAAACCTTCTCTGTGCCCCCCTGGAGAGAGTCAGGGAGGAGAAGTGAACCCTGTCTCCACCCCATCAGGAACAGCGCCAGGGCTGGCAGTTAGCAGTCTGAGTTGCACAACCCACACTCATCCACTGCCAATCTCATGGGAAGGCCCATCTTCCGAAAAGGGACTTGGCGAAAAAGCCCTAGAAGCCATCAGGCTCCTTGATTAATGCTACATCACTGAGTGAGTGTTTGAGCAGTCTATAATTTGGGCTAAACACACTGGAATAAGTTTCAGTGACCAACTACAGAAATAATTTTTTAAGCTAAAAGTGCCATATTCTCACCCTCATACAATGGGAGGGCAAAACCCCATGTGCCTGGTTAACAGCGATGGCCACTCCCACATCCATCACCATTGCCTCACCTGTGTGCAGAGCCGCCTTCCTCCACATGGGTGACAATGATGCTGTGAGGGGATCGCTTTGACCCTCTGCCTCCTGTTATCTGGATTCCCAGCCCGTCCGTCCCCTTCAGGATGTGCATCTTCCATATGCGGCAACCTTCTCGCTGAGAGAAAACGTGCAGAGAGTCCTTGAATTTGGATTTGGACACTGAGAGAGGGCTGGGAGGGTACAGGAGGGAGCTATTTAGCATCTTGCTGCCCATCACCACGTATCTGTGTAGCTCAAGCTATATGGGTGGTTCTGCAGAGCTTTGCTGTGTTAACTGAGGTCCAAGCAAAGGAGGCAGAAAGGAGGAGGCAGCACAGAGAAGGATCAGTATGTAGAGATTTCCTTGCACGGCTGTTTGGAGCTTTTCTGAGCCACGCACAGGTCCTGCTCTCAGTGCCCCAATCCTTCCAGAAGCAACCAGCAGACTCAAACCCCATCACCCAAACTCAAGGATGAGCTGTGCAGGGTTTGCAGAAGAGCAAGACATTGTTCAAGGGGGACCTTGAACACCCAGTAGTGCTGCTGCTATTGCAGCAGCGACCAGACTGGCATCACACTGCAGCATTTCCCCCTCCAGAGGGGTTTGCAGGGTTTGAGATAGAGGAAAGAAAATACCAGCTTCAAATTATCAGCTGCCAATCAAATATTTCTTATTGGACAGCTGTTTTACAGACTGTAAGTAATAGATTTACCCACCTCAGAGATTAATTTCTCAGTTTAAACAAGGTAATAAGCCATGTTTATGACACCTTTATTCATTTTTTTAAACAATTGTAAGTATTTATCCAAAAAGAGCTTTACAAACTCCAGAGCAATACAAAAAGCAAAAGCTAGTTCCCATAAGTACTACCAGCAGGACGGGGCGCAAGGAAACACAAGTGCGGCAGGTATCAGCACAGGGAAAAAGGAGGAAGGAAACCAAGCAAGCAAGCAAGACATGTAAGATAATTGTCAGGACTCTCTCAGAGAAGGGAATAACCAGGATAACAGAATTGTGAGAAACCCTAGGAAGTTTTCAAGCTTGCGAGACAGCAAAATGCACAATTTGGAGGCAATTTTTAGGCCATGTGTTGTAGCCACCGGGTACCAGGTCAGCTATTTCCAACTGGGTTTGTTATGCACACAAGTAACGTTCTCGCAGTACGCAAACAGCTAAGTAGCAAAGATGATTAAAATTTCATGCCAAACTGTGAAGAACATGTACAATTGCTGCCTGTTTCTGAGAAGTGAAGCTGCTAAATATACCAGCAAACCCAAGGGTTGTGGCAGCAACCTGCGGATTTTAGGTTTTCAGAGCCTTTATTAAGAGAAGAAAACAAGTTTTTGTTTTTACCTGATCACTGGGACCCTATGCTGAAACTTTTAACTGCAATGCAAGATGCAGTTTTTCAGACACAAGAACAAAGGGGTCAGTATCGACACTGATATCTTAAGAACAAAGTGAAAAATAATAATGTTATACAGCCCCTAGAATGCAGGTAGGAGAAACAGGGAAAAACAAACCAGATGTCTTAAGAGGTAACCCAAAAGATTGAGGCTGAAAACATATACACCTGTGGGTAATCTGTTAATTTGAAAGTCATGCATGTGGGCAATATTCCAACATGTTTAACTAGGATCCTCAGTATATCAATAAAAGCCCTGTTTCCTGCTGAATAACAGGACATGTCAGGACAGAGAATACTTTGAGATAAACTAGAGTGATACATGAGACGTCATGTTAAATGCAGGGACAAGAGTCAACTATATTTATCTACTTAAAACCAAGAACTGAGCTACAGCATGAAAATGATCCAGAGGGGTTTTCTTGCTATAAAGTACCTTGCACCCATAATGAAAACTGTATGAGCGAAACACAATCTCTCTGTCTCCCCCAGTCTAGTCAAGGCTGTAATGGTGACCATCTATTCTCCCCACAAGATGCCACTCTGAGTGTCCCATTGTTGAATCCAGTTTGGAAGCAGACCCTCCAATAAAGTTTAACAATGTGGTCATAAAATTGTGTTTAATGATCTGCAAAAGCTTTCTGGAATGCAAGTTATGGAAAGGCCCATGATGTGCACTGCCTAGTTTGCATTCCCCAGCACTCCTCACTATCCTCCATCTTATTATTAAAAAATCCAAAATTTATTCTTAACTGACCCACTCTCAAATATTCGTTTACATAGCAAAGCACTTAACAGCAGCACATGGCAAGACTCTGCTGCTCTTGAGGCAAACACCATCTTATTCCCCTTGAACTCCCACTGAAATCAAAAGCACTTGCAAAATAAAGCATTACTCCGTCCGAGCGTGAATGGCAGAATGCAGCCACAATAAAGAAAGACAAGGAAACCATTTGGCACACACCCAAACATGTATTTCTTTTTACACATTTTCAAATGACATGGTCACCATCTCCTGCATAAGAAAAGGCTGTCCCTCGAGTCCCCACCAGTCAGCTGCATGCATTTCACTGGGATAAACAATTTGGTGCTGACTAGAAATCAGATCCCTTCACTGTACTTTCCCTCTACATCATAAAACATTCATAGCTTTACATTTAACCACGTTCTACAAAGCAAAGGCCCCCCATGAATACACGAGTACCTTCCAGCTATGTCACTGCAAGATTTTGAAAGCTAAGTATTAAAAAGTAGAAGGCTAGCCTCCTCTTGAGACCTCTGGGAGAAAGCAGAAACCCCTTCTTTTCCCTATAAAGCTGCTACTTCCTTTGCAGAGAGCAGCACAGGTTACTTCACAGCTAGCTACAAAATGCTGCTGTTTTGAATGTGCATCTTATGTGACTCCATTGCAGGAAAGCCTTAATAGTAAAGCTCTGTGCCAGTTCCAGTGACTCGTAAGTGCATTTATATTTTACTTAAAAACAATTTTCGTGAGTTATTGGAGATTCCCAGGTTCAACAATACAAAGCTTAAACGTTAAAAAAATAAAAAGGAAGGAAAAAAAAGGATTTTTTTAAAGAAAAAAAAAAAGGCAGAGTGATGCATGTCTTTAATTTTGAAATTTTTAAAGGCTCATATTTTCAAGTTTTTCTTCATAAACAAAGAGGCTAGAAGCTCACGACTTACAATACCCAAGGGAAACTCCAAGTGCAGTTAGATTTGGCAGTTTGCAGGTCTGATGTCACTGTCCTCGGAGCCTGCCTAATCCCTGCACAGAGGAGGATGAGTTTAACTGCTGACCAGTCTTCTCTGATGAGTTGCACAATTCTGGTTGCTGCTTGACTGTTGCCAGTTGCATATTCGTATTAACATCTGAACTTTTCCACCCTCTCAGAATTCATTCTCACAGCTTCATTTATATATGACTTGGAGTAATCCCCCCAGTTTTGTCCATAAGTGACACTAAATCTTCACACGTGCACCCACAGCTCTCAGCGCAAAACCATTTCAAGCACAGAGATATGTTGATGCAAGTCCAGCCAGGTATCTTCAACTCCAGACATCCTCAGCAAGGACAGAGAGGGAGGCACTACTAGTGTCAGCTGCAGCCAGGGACTAGGCAAAACCCAGGTCACTCACAGGAAGAATGAGACCAACTTATACCCCTTAACTAAAGGCAGGTCACAATAATAAATATCAACATTTAAGAACCCAAGCAGAAAGAGCTCACTAGATAACATGGGCTGAATACCAGTATAAAATAATCCAGAAAATTGCATTGAATTCACTTGAGATTCAGCCAAGATGGACAATCAGAAAGACACCCATGCTTGTTCTGAGAGTGACAAATGAATAAGAAGCTAAACTTCCCTTTAGATATTTGTTTCCCATCTCCTGGGAGCAAATGTTAACCCTGCTCAGATCACTGCAAGGACTTTGCTTGTTAACCCAGAGCAGCAGCAGCAAACCTGCCTATGCAGAAGAGCTGTGGATTCCTGTCAGTAGAAGGGTTTCATGGACGCAATGGACCATCATTTGTCAAAGATGGTCCCAGAGGAGGAAATGAGACCATGTCACCTCGTGATGTCCCTTCCAGACCTACGCTTTTTTAACTTCCCTCACACAGCTAGCAGAAACACAAATGGCCAGGTGAGGCTACAGCTGAGCTAATGGCTGATTTTTGTTCTCTGCAGTTACACCACCTTTAGGCGATTCAACTTTCCTCTTAACTCGGTTGTTTCGCACAGGCAGCCCTTTGGACCAGATTTTTCCACTTGAAGCTGATCGACTTCAAAGTGCCTAAGCTACAAATAATTAAAATGTTGGGTTTTTTTTAAAAAAGACAGTTTGAATATTCTACTTGGATTAATCGCAAGCGGGGGGAAAAATGGGCCATCTTATGTAACAGACCGCAAGTGAGAATAGAGAATACAGTTGGCAGCTTCAAGTGGGTCCCCACAGGCCATCCTTCTCCACCGTGAAGCCATTGTGCATCAGGCAGCCTCTGTTCGGAGTGAGCCCACATCTGGAATAAACTAGCGTGGAGCAGATCAGAAAGGAAGCACGCTGCCAGCGCGACGTGGGGAAGCTCGCCTTCTGCCTGCTCCAAGTGCATACCATCAAATGCTCCATTTCATAAGCACATCATTAATAAAACAAAAAGGAACGTTTTTTCCTCAGAGCGCAGAGAAGAATAAATAAATAAATAAATAAAGACATTGGAGACATTCTTTCCCCCCTTTTCTTTCACCAAGCTAATTGCAGGGGAGTAAAAAGGGGTTTGACTGATTTTGACTGTACTGTGTTCAAGAAGCTGCAAATCTATATATACAAAGGAAAAATTGCTTTGAAATCTCACATTAAAGCAAAGCTTGGCAGAGAACAAGGTGTAAACAAATGGAAAACAGAAACGTAGCAAGTAGCTACAAAGCCAGACAGTAAAATGGAAAATGTAAAATAGTTGTCTACAAAAAAAACAGCACTTTCTGTCACAGCAGCAATTCGGCTGAACCGGGTGTAAATACTTCACAATTTTTAAATAAAAACAGAGGTAAGTCCTGATGAGAATACCAATGACCACACAAGGCCTGTACACACACACTGGCTGCCCTAACACAGCCCATAGGTTGTCTCCTTCCCTCTGCATTTAAACTTGGATTTCTACTGCAGGGACCGGTTCCCACTTAACAAACTTCACATGTTTTCCCTGTAGCAGCTGCAGAAGCAAACATCAAACTCTTCCTCACTCGCCACAAAGGTGCTTTGGAAATGTTATAAGCTTTATGCATTAAAATATAATAATTTCAATAGGCTTCACAGGAGCTGGCAGCCAATATGCTGATCACACACAGCTGAAAACCAGCACAAACTTCCCCAAACAGAATTCAGATTACAGTATATAAGCAATTGCCTTCAAGCAGCAAATAGTACAGCATCCTCCTCCATGGCACCAGGGAGTACACTGGGGTGGCCACACTAGAGCACCGCTCCCCAGCACCCTTCACTGATGTGGGATAAATTAAAAGTACTGCCCCTAGATGCCAGCGCCACTTGGGGTCAAATCATGCCTCCTCCCACTATTCCCATTCCCCAGCAGGAGGGTGGGAGAGACAGGTCCGTAGCTGGTGAATTAACTTGCACATACCAGGTGAGTAGCTCAAATGCATCAATCGAAAGATACAGACAAAAGTCATCATCACTCTTCACATCATAGATTATTAGCCTGAATGACTCAGTACCAGGAAATCATGCCAATCTGATTTTTGCAGATTCTTAACAAAGCAATTATTTCATTAGTGGATATTTTTCATCTGATCTTAACTAGGTTATTTTTAAGGCTGTTCTGACAGCAGGACTCCTGCTTTCATCTGCTACCTTGGGTTTTGTTTTCATTGTAGTACAAGCAAGATAAACAGCTCCAAGACAAACCAAAGGGGGAAGAGGAGGGATGAATCTGAATTCCTTTATCAATAAATTATTCCATGGCAGGAGTTCTTCATCCATCCCTACTGCTCGTGAAAGTTTCTTGGCTCTGAGCCACTGAAGCCTTTGGCTTCCACCTCTGTGTGATGCAAGTCATGCAGTGGGTGTCTCCTACACCACTTGAAAGAAGGGGAGGGGGAAAGCCGCCAAAACCCAAGTAGCCCTTAATACAAATTACACAGTGTTGACCATATGGACTTTCCATGTCCTTAAAATAAAGAGAAGCCAGCAGCACAGACACAACTGCAATTGCATTCAAGGGTCCACTGCTGATCTAACAAGTCCCCTTGTTTGGACAAACAGCTGCCAGACACTTGGCATGCTTTCACTGAAATGTGAGTACTTTCCCCATGGAAAGAGAAGCATCCTAGGGGGATTAAGCCAGGGGAACAGTCAGAAGCAAAATCACACCCTCCCCCAAGCACAAACACATAATTAAAATACACAAAACAGGCATCACAGCAGAGTGGATGAAAATTCTGTGACTTACAGCAGACTGTTCCCCAGGGATCCATCTCCCGAGACAGACTGCTTGTTGACATCATTTCCTTGGCAAGGGCTTTAAACATTTTATCAGCCATTGCAAGCACCTGAACTACATCATCACCCCTTACAAAAATCTGCTGGAGTCATTTGTCATCCTGAGCCATCACCATCTGGATTGCACCTCTGTGGGCTGCTCCCCTCTTGCCATCAACTGAAGCTTTATAGCAAGATCAGCCAAAGGATTTCTCAGTTACCCCTGACCCTGGAGGGCTTCAGCCAGCAATTGCCCCTGGGGAAATCAGTCTTTTAAGGGTTACAAGATGCCTGCATTCCCTTGAGTATCTTGCCCAGTCTTATTCTCTTGATAGGCTATTGGGAATGGCTGGTTGGTTAGTTTGAAGTTTCTCAGAAACAGTCTTGCTGCCTATAGTAGATTAAAGCCGATCCTAGAGTAAGTCACCACGCTAAAGAAGGGCCACTCGTGGGGACTGTTATTACATCTGTTGGTGACAGGAATCCTTTGGGTTTTCTCAGTAGTTTCAGCACCTTGCCTCAAAAGCTGAGTGTATAGAGCTTGATAGTCACAACTACACCTGAAACATTACAGCACTAAGTAAACAGCATACTCTTATTTTTAGGCATGTCCACTTGGTTTCAAAAATTTGCACTTAATGATTAAACATAAAATTGTGTGAACTTACATTTCAGCTAAAGCCAGACCTTTGCATTCCAGTTTTATGGGTATTAAAGGTACAGGTTTGCTGTACCTTTAATACCAAATGCAAAAATGAAGCAAACACTTTGTGTAAGTGGGAAATGCTTTCATACTGGTGCTCTCACCTATGGTTTGTGATAGCTGAGCATGGCTGAGACCTCCTGTAACATAACCTTGTGTGCATCTGTGCTGCCTTTGGGGATAGCTCATTTCCAAGAGTGAGGACATCATTTCAAGATGACACATTAAAACTAACTAATTACAATTTGCAACTCTATGCCCAACCCTCCACTGCACCCTTGGCAAATTTAATATAAAGACAGAATAAAAGGACAGATTGCTATTCAAAATTAAAATCTACAGCTGCCACAGCTGTAGCTATCGCTTAAATCACAGCAAAGAAAGGCAAAACCTTCACTCAGTGAAAAAAATCTGGCAGCGAATGATACTTAACCCCAGAAAGTCAGTTGTGATGATGGTTGTTTTATGGCAAGGTGGAACATAACTCGTAGCAAAATAAAAAATTTACTGTAATTTCACCACTAGTTACATCAAAGCATTTCCTAAGCAAGCCAGCAAGGCCAAGTTTCGTCAGCGTCGTACAGCTACAATTAAAAGACAGTCCTTGTCCCTAGGAGAGTTTACAACCCAAAACAGGCAAGTGAGAGGAAGACGTGCTTATCACCATGCACATTAAAACTTCAAGACAGTAGATAGCCCCAGGATTCACGTTAATGAAATCTGGAAGCAAACACAACAGATAAAAAGACATTAAGAACAGAAAGAGACTCTGAGGAAGACCTTTACATGACTAAAGGTGTCTACATTAAAAACTAAAATAGAGTTATTTATGTCTAGAACATGCATCATAAAAAAGTCCCATAAAAGCCTTGATGAAACAGTAATTACTGCTTAGGTTGCCAAAAAAAGTTGATGTAAAGCTACTTAGCTTCAGTACCTTCAGTGGTGTACCTTGCTCACAGCAAGGTTTCAATTTCGGCACTGCAAGTGGATGAGATTTTATTTTTTTTCCATGTTTAAAAAAAAACAGTAAAATGCTTAAAGCTGGTACATTATTTCAAGCCTCATGTTTTGATTCCCATAACCTGCCATTAGCTTTCCTTACCTTAGAGGAGCCTTCCAGTACCTAAAGGGGCCTACAGGAAAGCTGGAGGAGCTTTTTATAAAAGCAAGTAGTAACAGAATAAGGGGTGATGGCTTTAAACTGAAAGAGGGGAGATTAAGGTTAGATATTAGAAAGAAGTTCTTTACCATGAGGGTGGTGAGGCCCTGGCACAGGTTACCTATCTGTGGCAGTGTTCAAGATCAGGTTGGATGGGGCTTGGAGCAACCTGCTCTAGCGGAAGATGTCCCTGCCCATGGCAGGGGGTTGGAACTGGTTAAGCTTTAAGGTCCGTTCCAACCTAAACCAGTTTATAACTCTATGATTCCACCTGGCAAGATGAGGAGTATTTTCCATTAACCAAAAAACAAGTTAAGGCTGGCATTTACCAGTGGTTTTCCTAACTACAAAGCAAAATGCAATTCAGAAGTACTCATCCTTTCCCAAGATGTGCCATCTTAGTAAGTAAGAAATAATGGGCCCAAAAAAGGAAGAAAGTCTGTGATAAAATTAAACCAAGTGCCATGGAGTTTCAGCAATACAAAAGCAAGTGCTGGCCAATCTTTTACAAACACGCACATATGAATGCACTTGTGTATGCACTCATGAGCGCGGAGAGGGTTGTGGTCTACATAACCTAGGTTTAGCTGGTCTGTATGATAGCAAAGCTGGCTAGGAGTGTTAGCTAGGCACTAATATCCCCTTGCCTTGCCTGCTCCCTTCTTTTAAATAGATGGTACACCAACTTCAGAGAAACACCAGACACACCTCATGGGGCCACCAGATACAGACTGGTTTCTATCCTGGAAAGGCATTCCACCACATCCCCACATTGCAGTGCTACTACCAGCCCAGGAGACCTGCTGCACACCCTGCACTCCTCCCATGCCATGTACTTCTCCTAGTGGGGAAATGTCCAAATGCAGAGCCCCAGCTTCTCTCACCTACTTCCCTTCACTACTAAAACTTTCACTCTGTCTAATCTCCTTTACAGTTCCCACTGGTGATAGCTGAATTTGGAACTGGAGTTCAACCCCTTAGTAACCCAGATGCTTAAACAGAAGCAGGAGGGTTCTGGAGGTGTCTTGGTTTTGCTTTTAATGGTTGGTGTTTTAAGGAGTTTTCAGAGCATCCTCCTGGGACTGGAGGAAGCAAAGGTGGCTGGTCTACTCAGGTACACTTCATCTCCAGCCAAACTTCTTCTAGCTTCATTAATGAAAGCCTCTTGTCATGCCAGCCAGATCTGGATCAATTCAAGTCCCCTCTGAAAACTACACTCCCATCCCTCAGACTTCTAACCCTAGTCCTCGCAACCCTCACAGTCCTACTTAGGATCCCTGCCTGTTGCCAGAGGCGTCTGGCCACCTCTGGATGCTCCTTAGGGGCCGAAGAACTAAGGAAGCAGTCCACAGCTCTTCCAAAAGCACCACAGTAGAGATACTGAGAACTAAACCAAGGGATTCTGTCCCCCTGGTAAACAGAGAAATCACAAAACTGATATATTGCAAAGAAACCTCAGTTTTTCATTTTCTTCATCAGTTTTTGGCTGACTCCAGCAGCCCCTCCCCATATTGCTCTTTCATCTGTGCTTTTATAATTACCAGCCTACAAAAATATGCCGTCTCAGACGACTGAATAGAAGTAAATTTCTGATTTCTGTATTTGAGCTTATCTTCTCAGGATGTGACGGACCATTACTCCAGCTCAGAGTTGCCCGGTCTTAAATCACTGCCCACAACTCCCACTGCAGCCAGCCTGGGTCCTCTGCAAGGGCAGTTTCCCAGAACTTTGAGATATCCCTGCCAGGCAGATACAACCTTCTGCTTTGAATCCCCACATTTTAGAGGGCATTTAGGTTCATCCTAAAAATATTTTAGCATAACTTAACCACCTGTAAACACTAAATGCTGCCTGCTAATTGACAGGTACAATATTTACTGAGGGTTACGTACCAGCAAACAGCCTGGCAGATTTGTTTATACATAGCGATAGCAATGCCAAGCGCACAGACCAAGATATGGGAGATGAAAGCAAGCCTGAAGAAGGGTACTGATACATGCACACAAAACCAGTAACACAGGAATCTCCTGGCAGGTTCGCTTGACAAACAGTGTTTCACCTCTCATTTCACGACTCAGCATTGCTGTTATTAGCAGCACACAGAGAGAAAATGAGGGAACAACCGTTCCTCCAATTCATGGGAGAGGAGGAACCCTAAAAGCAAATTACACTGAAGATACACGGATGCCCCAAAAGCACTCCCAAGATCCCCAAAGCATCAGCTGTGAGTTGGCCGCTGGGTTCAGTACAGCACCAACTGAAAATATGCATAACCAATCCAAACTCTTCTCCCCTGCTTTGGTTATAACTTCAAACTAAATTTCTACAGGGAGGAAAAAAAAGGTATTTTCTTGGACTCCATATTCCAACTTCAGTAATTCTCCACTCTGTGTCCTGGGGCAGAGGAGGGGGAAGGAGCAGTGGGGAGGACAGCAAAGTCCTGCGCTGGTCACTGAGCAGCTTCTCCAAGCCTCTCCTCCCACCTGAAGCTGGACACTTCCAGCTCCACTGGAGGCTGGCTTTCGTCCTCTCAAAGTAAATATAGTGCTCCTCAAAGGCACAGGACTGACGGTCCTGGATATTCAATTAGTCACCATGTGGAGGAGATGGTGAGCATGGGGCAGGCAGTGGGGATGGAGCTGCTTTCCCCATGGAGATGATGCCCTGCCAATGTACCTTATCCCTGCTCAGGAGGAGATAACTCATCCTGCAGCTACAAGATGTTTGGCTCACGCTTTGAAGTCTGAAAGGAGGCTGCAACTTCTGACACGACATCCTGGATGCTGTTTTCAAAAGACTCCTGACACGACTGGATCACACATGCCTGAGTGCCAGGTCATGCTTTGAAAATGGAGCTGGAAGTGAGATTTGAGGCTCCCAAGTGTATTTATTCCTTGCCTTTTTTTTTTTTTTTTTAAATAAAACAGAAAAAGACTCAGTTTTGAAAACTTTCTTCACTGTTACTATTCAATACTTAGTAAGAAACTGAATTAACCCACTCATTACTCTGATAGCAGCTACCCCATGGATCTTGAAGTGATGGGTTTCTAAAGGTCCCCTCATCCTTAAAAAGCAAGGGATGATCAAAGTATGCTGCTCAGGCTCCAGCTATTCATATTTCTCCTCATTCAGATGTCAGGAAAATGTACTGACAAACAGAGGTCATATTTCCAAATACAATATTAAGAGGGGGCAGGGAGAATTAAAAGAAAGAGAGAGAAGCAATTTTACTAAATAGCTATGCTCCCAACAAACTCCATGACAGATACATCACAACTGAACAGATTACAGCTCTTAAATTTCCAGCAACTCAACTATGCTTTTACGTTTTAAGAAGCCACCTTATATGTGCTTTGCACTAAAAATGTATTTATTGCTCACATGGATACATACATGTTCTGAATTTAACAATTTACTTCAGACCAAAATGACTCAAAACATCAAGGTACCACTAGCACGAGATGACTCTGGATCAAGAGTTTCTTTTTCATATGCACATATATATATATGTTGGCTTTTCACCTCCTCAAAACAAACTCTGATCATCTTCATTTATAACATGTGTTTAATTAGGTGTCTTCAGAACAGATTCAAGAAGCTTTTATATGGACCAGAGCTTTCAAAATACTGCAGGATTCCTTTATTTAAACTTGTAATGTTTTCTTTCAGAGAGACTGCAGTTACAAGGCTTGCAGAACAGTACACAAACGTCCCTTTCTGTTCCATGAAATCCAACATGTCACCCTGATGGGAACAGCAGCTTTTCTCAATTTCCTTTCTTTAGGACCAGCATTTTTTAAAATTGGTTTTAGCCTCTCTAATGTACTTTACATTAAATCTGTGTAAGTTCACAACCACCATCACCACCACCCTGCAGTAGTATTAGGGGGCACTAATTCAGAGGACACGTTTAAACTTGTGCTTTTCTCTACAGAATTTAGTGATGAGACGTCCTCTTGTACTGCTCTATGATCAGCTTTGAAGTCTTAAAACCAAAACCAGCTGCTACAGCAAGCCCCAAGCCCAGCAAAGCAGTGTTCATCTGTTTATACTATCACTGTCTCTGGAAAGATTGGCAGACAGCTCTTCTGGTGATAGATGCATACTGAAACCTGATCAAGGCTCTGGATGCTTTTCTCCATCCAGCAATGCTGCAATTCTAGCCAGGCAACAAACCCCCATGATCTCCATTAGGAAGAAGAGGGAAGCAATGAAAGCCCCAATCCCACTGTCATCCCAAACATTAACAAATTGTCCATCTCATCAACTCAGAAAAAAACTCACAATAACTTCCATGTGGTCCCCAAACACTGGCCAAGCAAGCTTTGTAACACCGTGGTCTGGTGTATCAAAAAAGGAGGCTTCAATTCCAACGTTAACATGAGCTTTAAGGTGCCATTAAGCTCAGACAAAATGAAACCCCAAAGGACAAAATGAGAATCTTCCACTGACACATTCTGCTCTGATGGTGTAAGGTCATCAGCTGTCTCAACAAAAGAAATCCTGAGGCTGACCCTGACAGGTCAGACATATAAGGACCTTACCCTGCATCACAGATGGGATATGACAGAGGTTTCTCACCATTATTATTTAACACTCTAATTATCCTGCCCCCCTTTTTTGGACCCCATCCTACAGCTCAGTGCCTCGACAGCATGGGTTGTCACCCAGAGAGGCTCAGCCTGAGGACAGAGTACTGAAACCAAGGAAAACGCTTGAGACATTCCCTTCATTCACCTGCACGCCTGCTGCTTCCTTCTCTAGAAAACCCCAATGCAAACGTACCTGGGCAGACTGGTCACCTATGTCTGGCACACCACCATCTGACAGCCGGCAACGGTACTGTCCCCCTGTGCCCTGAAGCTGCTCTTCCCCGTTGCTTTCTGCTTCCAAGGTCTCTGGCTGAGTAACCTCCACCTCCATCGGGGTGCAGTGCCCGTTCCCATGCTCCGGGGCTGGCTTTTCTTTGCTGTCCTTGCTGCCCGGTGTTCTGGTGATGACCCCAAACTTCCTGGTCCTTTTCCCATTCTGAGCAGCCCTGTCGCTGGGTTCTGGGCTGGGCTTGGCTTTGGGGTCACAGCTGTTGCTGTTGTTGCCGTTGGAGGGAGGAAGAGGGGCTTTGCGCTTGATGCGGCGCAACATGATCAGGTAGACAAAGCCGCCATTCCAGCACTGCTCGGCCAGGTAACTGCAAGGAAAGGGATGTGCAGGATTACTGACTACTCCCCCCGTGGTGCCCGCATCCTGCCCCAGCACCACAACACACCGCGCCCCATGATGTTCATGCACCTTCTCAGGCAGCTAATTACCCAGTGTGTGGATACATTAGGACACCTTGAGGCACCAGCAAATTCTCTCTTCCTTCAGTATTATAGGGAAATAATACCAGGAATAATATCGGGAATAATAACAGCCCTACTATTCATCCATGCTGATCCCACCACAGCATAATAGGACAACTGGTAAATGCCACCAAACCTGTTCTTCCCACCACCCAACCTCCAGACCGGCACGGCAACACAGAAGGGTGGAGCAAAAAAAGCAAAGCAGAGAGTAGTTACAATGGGTCATTAAAATAAATAAACAATTTAAAACAATATTATAAAATATAATATAAAAATATTATAAAATCAGGCAGGCTTCATTTGCGCAGCAGCCCATAGAGCATTTGCATCTGAAATGAGCCTCCTTAGTGAAACTCATCTTCTGCTTCGGTGTATGTACATGCTTTGAAGGCCTCAGGGAGAAAAAGATTCAATAAATCAGCCAGTGGGGTAAGCAGGCATAGCACAGCAAAGCGTGGCACTATAAGGCATCCCAGCTCCTTAAAGGGGCCTGGAAATAAGTTGGGTTTCCTTCACAGCAAACATACTACAGTCAAAGCCAAGAGCCGAGTCACTTCAACTGTTCAAGAAGCGGCCACCAACTTCTCACACTGAAGCAAAGTATCGCCTCCCCTCCCCAGGGCTTTGGACATGCCTTGCAGGAATTAACATTCTGCTTCAAGCAAATACTCAGTGACCTTACAGAAACTGCACCCACTGATGCAAAAGGGGACTCTTAACTTCATGCCTCTTTTGGGAAAGGATATACCTCAACCCAAATTCTTGAAATATTTGGGTTCTGAGCCAAGGGTGTAACCAACACAGAGTACAAACAAGCTGGAATTTGTACTTAGCAGGTTTGTATGTGCCCTTTCACACTCATTTAGGCCCCAAAACATACTGTCTTTCTCACTAGTGAAAGCAGCAAGGATTTCCTAGAGGATCGAATAAGCCTCTGCAGCAGCTGCAATGAACTCTTCATTTATACAGAGCAGTTGCTGAACCTGCAGTTATCAGGGAGATGAGAAACTCGGTGCGGAATTAAACCACAGAAGATCCTGAGAGAACGACACAGTACCTGAGGCTGACAGAAGAGCAGTGACTCAGGCATACTCCCAACAACTTTTTCTCCTTCTCTAGTGCTTGTGGGCTGATTTTCCCCTTTCCTTTCTTAAAAGTTGTTTGGCCTTCAATAGAACCCGTCAAACTTATTCCTGCACAGAGGTGACTTAATGGCAAAACAGGAAAAGCGGCTATGATAACCCCTGAAGCAAACTTCTGGACAGAGGAGTAAGGAAAGCACTCTCAATTAGTCAAAGTAATCTGGACCAGCCTGGCAGTGGCTGGAAATGACATGGTGTGCGTGTGTTTCTGTCTAAGCACATGAGCTAAGAGTTTCAGTCCACTTCCCAATGCTTAGATGTTACCTGCAGACAACACCGGCATTCAAATCACTTATATTTAATTAGGAAGACCAGGGACCAAATGAATATCGCAACCACATAACTTTAGAAGCAGCCCTGGAGCAACGGAGGAGAGGGACAAGTATGTTGGCTGTGCCAAATTTCCCCAATGAATATAAACCAGACTCCTACTCCCTGGATGGTCCACCCAGCAGTTTTCACCAGGCAAGTCTTCTCCCCCCACCCTTTGTTTCTTTTTCCTTGAACATTAAAAGTATTTAAGTAACACCCTAAGACAATCTTCTTTCAAATATTTGAACGCAGACAGCCATAGAGCCCCACCGGTTGGAAAGTCTCTGGAGCCAAGGTCAGCTGTCTGGGCGGCTCAGGGATGCACCCAGAGGTAGCAGGACCTAAAGGGCTAGTCTAAAAAAAAAACCCAACCCAGAACTAACATGGAAGTATTTCTGATTACCGAGTTAGAAGAAAAAAAAAAATCTTTTAATCAACAGGAAAGGGGCAGTTTTGTTCCAGAAACAATATGGGCTGCCTGTTTTTCACATCTATCTTTCAACTCAAATTTCAAGGCAGCCAGTAAAGTTGATTAAAATTCATGACTTTTGCTTGCAGCAATACCACTGCACTCTGATCCATCACCCATAAGCCTGATAGCACTGCTTCTCCTGGCATGCGTAAACAGAAAAGCAGCTCCTCTTCCACAGTCCTGTGGCTTACAAGGGTGCTGCCCACCCCGTTTTTATGCAGAGTCAGCTCTGCCCGACTTGTTTTCATGCAGGTGCACATATGGTGGTTGGTTTTTTTTTAACACCAATCTCTATCTCTGAACTAATCACTGATGTATTTTTGAGTGCCAGTAACCAAGTGCTTGCATTAATCAACTACTTGATTTAGGAACTAAGGGGAATGAGAGAGAACTTAGCATATGTCCAAATAAAGTAATCTGAATACAGGCAAAAATAATTTACTATTTCACCTCCACTCGTGGCACATTTATACTGTTCATCAAGTGTAAAGCTATGAAAAGGAGAGAAAGAAGGGAGGGTTTTTTTAATATTCACTGTTCACAGATCATGAACATCCCTACAGTCTGGAGCAGGGTTACTGTGAGCTGTAATAGATGCAGCTGCACTGAAGTCAGCGGAGGCGTACTGATTTACTCCATATGTTGAGGTGGCCTGCATGTTCCAGGCGTGCAGCCTGTAGTAACTCATGGGTTTATGTCTTCTTGAGTACTTCTCAGCAGTTCAAAGCACACAATAAGTTTCCACAAAAAAAAAAAAAAAAAAAAAAAAAGAGAAGTCTTCTGTGGGTCAGCAAGCAATTACCTTTGCATGGCAGCAAGCGACTGCATACATCAGATGATGTCAGGTAATTCCAGACAGGGCAAATCCAGCTAGTACCAGAGATGCAGTAAGGGGCATCAGTATCTCAGAGTCTGTTTTGAACCAAAGACCAGACATCTTGTACTGGAAAATCAGCACTGCTATAACACCAAACTCATACAACAAGATAGGAAACAATATTCCAAGAATCTGTGGTCATTCCAAGAAAGGGAGTTTAACCAAGGAGCCTGAGCCACTTTTCAGTTCTGGTAAGTACATGCTGCCTACTTCCTTTGACATTTCTTCCCCTGTTGAAGTAGGAAGCCAAAAAACCCTCAGGAAAGCACAGCAACCTCTCAACATTGGATGAAAGATGGGAAAAGATGTATTAAGGAAGTGAGAACCTTCAGATTTTTAATTACTTTCTATCAGTCCAGGAGCATCCCACGCCAGAAGGGAGTAACGGGATGGATTCAATAAAATGTAATTATACAGCCTCTAGACTGAATAAAACTGCAAAAGCTATACAGCACCCCAAATCCCATTTCTCAGTGGGTTTCATATGCACAATGCAGACAAGTCTTTTTTTAGATTTGGTCCCTGTAGAGCACTCACATAGATTTTAGCAATCAATACACCAAACGTGTCTCAGGCATGATTAGAGCTGATGAGTATACACGGCTCTTAGCACAGATGTAGGGAATCAGCTGCAACCTCCTTCTCTGAGTTTGAACACGGTCTCCAGCTTGGATTGAGACGGTGCATGGAGCAAAAATGTCCCTAATGCAGCCTTGATTGATCCAAATTTAATGAAAACTGAGACTCTTAAGACTTACTTTTCCCCATTTTGGTTTGCAGGGGATGGAGTAGGATTTAGTGAAAGCCCTGGATCTTATACACCAGCTAAGAGGCCTTGGGCAGCTTCTCCTAGAGCCAGCAGATGACAACACGTAAAAAAGTCTATCATCACTGACTTTAAGAATGCAAGAGATTTCACTAGCTGATCACACATCTATTAGTATTAATTACTAAAACATAACATTTTACCAGCAAAACACCCATCCACACTTTCTGCACTTATCAGTCTTTGCAAGGTAGTGTCAGGTCTCCTCAGCACAGCTTGGAGTCCCCAGATGCTGCAGCAGCATCTCCCAGGCAGGGTCTAAAACATCACTGAAACACCAGCTTGGAATCACTTCCCACTGGGATGCTCAGAAGGAAGGACCACCCAGCTGCTCCTGCTGTTTTGATCTCACCCTGGCACCAGCAGTGGTAAAACCCCAGCCCATACAAAACACCACCTTAAGCAGTGGGGCAGACTTGTTCTTCTTTGTAGGAGAGAAACTATGAAAATGTTAATAAACCTTAAAACCAAGAGAAAACTACACTTGAAACAGAGCTGGAAAGTTACCTCTTGCAAAGCTCAACCACAGGATGGAAAACGCAAAAGGTGGCTTGTATCAAGAGGCATTTAATACTCTTTTTGTTATCAGAGCTACCAAGAGATGGACTCTTCCACTTCCTTTGGAGTTGACTTCGACTTACACAGCCAAATCCATTTCTCCCCTACGCAGCTGAACCGATTGCTGTGATCATAAAAACTGATAAACTCGCTGAGTTTATTCCAAGTTCATCGGCGCGCGTGTGAAGTGTCAGACTTGGAAATGCTATCTTGGAGTAAGCCAGTTGTTTTATCATTTATATATATATATATATATATATATCTATCTCCGTGTGCATGTATAAAGGTTTGCAGACTTGACAAGAGCATGCTGCAACAAGCTCTCTGTCACATCCAATCTCACTTGAACAAATGCAGACAGCCACACCACACTACAGAAAAACCAAAGCAGATTCAGCAGACATTAGAAAAGCATCTGGATCCACTTTAGGATCAGAAATATTGAAAAAGTATGTTTATTTTACGCTAATAGTACTATTTAGCATTTCTCCAGAATCTTTCATCCTGATAGATCAGAAAGGGCTTTGGGAATGATACACACAGAACATCACTGACATCTCACCAGCCAGCCCATTGTGCAGCTCACCAGGGCACAAAGAAGAAACCTCAGCTGAGATGACTGCTTTCAGAGTCCCCCCACTCCTCCTCTGGGATCTGTAATGTCCTTAGCAGGACAGACAGACCACTAATTCTTATGCTTTTCTCTGAAAGATTCTGGCATAGTAAAATGTCTTGAAACTCAATCTTCTTCAGGCTGGAAAGATGAAGGGCAGCACAAATCCTTGCAGAACTGAGCCCCAAAGGGGATTTTAAAAGCTAAGCTTAACAAACTATCTCACCATGACACCAGCAAATGAGCTAACTTGCTTTTCAGGTAAGGCAGGGCCAATTAATGACTAACAGATAGTGACTGATAGAAGAGCACATGGCTCCTCATGAAACTCTCACCTTGCTGTCCTCAACTGTGCAAGAACACCCAGACCACTGAGGACAAATTTTGACAAGCACCACAGGGTAGTTTTCACACATTGCCATGTCTTAGGGCAGGAACCAAGTCTGCCTTAGCTGTATTCAGGCAAAGGAAAACACCAAGCTATAAAGTCTTGGGCAAACCTTGGTAGTGCCAAGCTTGCAAGAGGTTTCCCCTTCTTGGGGCTGCAGGGACACCCCACAGGCAGCCCTCTTCTCCATCTACCAGAAGGAATTCGCTCTCCACAACTTATCTCAGCAGAAACCAATGGTGTTGGTAAACCCACTGCTACTTCAACATACTCTTGTAGGCACAGAGCTACAATACACCAGCAACAAGCTTGATCCAGCATCTCATCACTGACAAGCCCTTTCCTGCCCCGGGCTCTGTGGGTGATGGCACATGCAAGGGACGCAGTGTTCTCTGCCTCCCATAATAAACATGAGCAAAGACAGAAGAGAGCAAAGGAAAAGTCAGCCATGGAACAGACAGCCTAATAACACCAGGGAGTGGATTCAAACAGCCCAGGGTATGCAAAGGGCTCCCAACTCCCTTTTGAGGATGAGGAGCAACCCTCATCTTCTGGCTAAGGTTAAGTAGCACCTCCCCAAATCTCACAGTGGCTGTGGCTTTCTATGCCAGGATACCCAAATTGGTGGCTTTCTGATTTCTCTGAATCCAGTTTTTTGTCTGTGGTATATTTTTCACTACTAAATTTATAGCAAGGAATGCAAGTAGACCTACTGAAATCTCACAGTAAAAACAAATTCAGAAGTTAAATTTCAAGGTATATCTCTGTGGCCTTTTATAAGTCAGTACAAGCATGTTTGGTGCTGATTAGACCCAGTCCTCCACCACCAGATTAAAACTGCCTGTAGGTTTGAGCATCACACTGCGCTCACCGTGGTGATGCTCAAGCTGCTTGCAGGCTGGCTGCTGGTATGTGTACAACACAACACCACAGCAACATCTTGGAGAAGCAAACAGATGGGAACACTGCTCATCAGAGAAACCAAACCACCAAGAATTTAAGACCAACAGGAACAAAGAGCCAAGCGCCGAAGAGCCCCTGGGCAAAACTACCTCTGGTAAGGCTAAGCAAGAGGTCTCAGACAAGACCTCTTTGCCCACCATGAAATCCTGCACTCTCACAAAAGGGAGTGGAGGGAGGATTGCTTCCGTGTTTTCATGGGCTCACTGCTTGCGTCTTTTGCTGGAAGATAAGATTCACCCTTATGACACAGGACCATGACTAAAGCCTGGTGAGACACCTCAATCTACCTGGTATTGATGCAATGATGTGGCTTTGAGTTTGGGAGAAATTAATTCCTTTTCCTTTGCTGTGCTACAGTTTCCTTGCAGCACCTCAAGCAACTCCTTTCAGGGCCAACAACATGTTTTGTCCCACAGAGCTGCTGCAAGGTCTAAGGTGGTGAAGCCATCGGTGAAGCCTGTAAGTATTACAGTTTCACAACCCCCTTAACCTCTGGGATCAGCCAAGACCAAACACCACCATGGCTTTCCTCCCCCTCCATACCCTGCTCAGGTGCTGGCACAGTCATTTGAGCAACAGTGAGGGAACTGATCCAGCTTCAAATTAAGCCAGCCAAAGCAAACCGAATTCAAACATTCAGACCTCAAGATGGGGAGTTTAAGCCCAGCCCAGCACTCTGATCTGGTCACAGGAGTGCAGAGGCAGGGACAAGAAGAGGAAGGCAGTAGTGGCAAAGGACACTACTTCAGTTCCCACCAGCAGCTCCCACCTATGTACAACGTGTCACAAACAGCCCCAGATCCTGGGGCTGCAGCCTCAGGGAAGGGAGTTGCCCACATGGTGCAGGCAGAAACACTGGCTGGCTTCGGCGGAATGGCATTCATACCTCCTGCTTTTGAAACGAAAAGGATAGGCACCCTTGATGCAGATAACAGAGCCCAGCTGAATCACATCCCCATTACAGGTGTGGAAATAAGACAGGCTAGATCATTGTAATTATGCTGGCAGAGCATAAACCCCACATTCCTGCCATGCATGTTACCGAGATACCTCAGAAGCATGTCCAGGGCTTTCAGAGAGTGAAAAGCAGAGCAGGGACTTCCAGAACACCCAGCAAACGGGTGAAAGATATCAAGGGCCACACCGAGCACTCTCCTCTCTTCTTTGAGTTACCCTAACCCATTAATTTTGTGACATCCTCCCAGAACAAACACTTGAAGAGGATGACTTGAGGAGCTGCACAGCTTCTCCACACATAAGGAACCCTCCAAGCACTAACAGGCATCCTAAATCTAACAGATTACACAACTGCAGCTATCTTAAAATCCTTTGGGATTTGTTGATTTGTCAGCTGTGAACAGAGCAGTGACACTGCATTTAGACTGCAGAGATTTTGTACTCAAGCTTTACAAAGGATCTGATCCTCCTAAACATGCATCTCCCACAACAGCATCTAAAAGTCCTGAGAGACAGACATAGTGCTTTTGGGGTTTGGGTCCTAGAAACACACTAATGGGTACTAAAGAGACAAATTCTACCTTTTCCTTGGCTAGTGGCAGAGTGCACAAACAGAACTGGCCTAATCCAGTCAAACCAACAAGGCACTGAATGCTCCAATTTGCTAGTTTGTAGCTCTGCTGCAAACAGACATTAAGCTGGCTATGTGGCCATGCTCACAAGTATCATTTCCAGTTACAAAAGTGAGCAATTTAAGATGAATAATTGCCAGTTTAAAAATTATAAATACTAGCTTTTTACCTTTCCAGCAACAGGCCAAAATGATGAAGTTATAACTGGCATTAGCACTCGCAATTACAACTCGATCCATGCTGTGTTATTGCTGTTCAGATGCAGTCTTTCCCACCATGATAATTTCCTGCCATTCTAAAGACATGCTCCTGAAGCTCCAGGTGTTACAAGCACAAGCCTTTTGTTTGACACCCTGTGCAATCAATTCTTAATTCCCAATCTCTCTGTATGCACTTGCTCTCTTCTTGAGGACTTGGAGACAGGTCAAGTTTTACACCTCTTCTATGCTATTGCCAAAGAAGGCATCAATCCTTCCTCCTCTTGGCCCCAGAAGTGGACATGCCCTCCCCTGGAGGACAGGGAATGGCTAGACAAACTCAGTTTCTTCATGCCTCTTGGTAATGCAGCTGCAACATAGGTGTGAATTAGTACATTCATGTCACTAAACCCACATCCAACCACCACCACTGTCAACAATGGATAAACTCTCCTCTTGGTCCATTTTTACCAAATATTTTTAATATGCCTGCCCTCCTCAGGCAAGGCTTTACTGGACTCTGAACGTAGCGTGGGGCAGTTACTCTAAAGCCTTGTTGCTACAGTATGGATGGAGGGGAAAAAACCCTGCACATGGAGGAGGATATTCTCTCTGCAGGGAGCTTGCTAGCCACTGTCCCTTCCAGTACCCCCAGGATCAAGGGCTGCCATCAGCAGGGTCTATTGTACCAGTTCAGTACAAATCAAGAGCAGTTTTGAAGCAGATTTCATCTTCCCTATGACTGTGCTTTGCTTTCTATGCCCATGCAGCCTCCAAGCTCCCTCCAGGTTCTTCTCAGATGAAATTCAATGGCAGATGTCTGCCACGAGCACTCTCAATGCACTTTGGTCGCTGTGCTATATGCTGCAGTTAAATGTCCATCAGCATTTGGTCCACAGGACCACACACCAGAGCTAATCCAACGTTACCCCAAAAATAACCATAGGGTGGAGGTCAGGTACCAGCTCAATGGCTTCATCCTGCAGCCCCCTCTCTTTTGGGCTACACTACCGCCTAATGTAGATATGGGGTAATTGCTCCATGCCCCTAACAAAAGTATTCTCCAATGTATTCATCTGAACGAAGCTTGAAAAGGCCAGCTCTGTCATCTATTAGGTCCATGCATGACATTTTGCTTCACAAGAGGTGCAAGGACTCAGCCAGACAAGACTTGCTTGCAGGCATGCCCAGTGCACACACGGGAATACAAACAGAATTCCTGTTTACTTTTTGAAGAAGTTGCTGTAAGTTAGCCCTCAAAATGTCTTCACTGCTGTTGTCAATTGCAGGGGCGCAGCTTGTTATCATTAGTTCAGATGCTGGGCATTTTTAAAAACAATGCTTCTGAATCAGACAACAGATCACAGAAATGTGATTTAAGAGGCACTGGAGCTTTGACATTCAAACTGAGAGACTATGTCACAATAAGGATTTTACTTTATTACAGATTGATTTGCAATAAGTACTATTTGTTTGTAAATTTTCAATGTTGGCAAAGTAGCAACCTATAGTAGCAACCTATAAAAAGTAGCAACCTATTAAAAATGCTGCTCCTCCCAAGGTGTAAGACTCACTCCATACCCGAAAGCCCAAGCAAGATCACATTTGCAAAACATGAAATAAATCACCCAGCTGGAAAGCACATTGGCTTCACATGAAGAAAAAAGGAAGGGGTCAAAAGCCACCCACATTTGACTGACATACAAAGAATACATGGCATGTATTGCCTCTCACGCCTCACTCTGAATGCCCAAATCTTGTCAATGTGTTTCACGCCTCACTACCTTATTTCCAGGGCTCTACACCTTCTATCCAGGCCATTGTAGGATCACCACTCTAAACAAGTTCTTTCTAAGCATCAAGTTCACATCCTGACCTCTTCCTCCCTGCAAATCTTTTACCTAATTTCTGCCTTCAGTTTCCAGTCATATCAGGTAGCAGTGACGGACGGAAGTATTCACCTGAGAGAAACAGTTTGTACTCAAAACTGAATGGGAAGCTAAGCATGGGAGATATTCCCTATCATAATCTAGGATTTTTGCACAGACGCATCACCCAGGTAGGGGGCCACAAAAAATTCCGTGGGTGAATGTGACAACCCCCTGGCACAAAGCTTACTGGTGAGAGGTCTGCGAGCACACAGGGGGATGGACTGTGCCCCCAACCAGTGCTGGTACAGCAGCACAAGGCAGTGCTAGATCAGAGAAAGACTAGACAAGCTTAGTTCCTTCATGCTTCTTGGTTGCAGCTGCAATGTAGTGGGCAAAATCACTCCTTTGGGATAAAACTTCCTATTTTTCCCTAGTCAGAAATTATCACAAATGCCCAAAAGAGAGGAGAGAAAACACATCTCATTGATTTTATTCAAGCAGCAAAGTTTCATAATGGTATTTTAAATGGAAAAAAAAAAAACAAAACCACCCATACATATTATACATACACACATCTCTGCAACGTTGTTTTGGCAAAACACATTCTTTAGGTTCTAACATTAGTTCTAATTCCCAAAATACCGCTTTCCACTGTTAAGTGAAGGTTTTGGATGTCTGCAAGCAATGAAAATGAGAGCCAGAAAATTTAATCAAGTCTATTTTACAGCAGGAAGTGGTGTGCTGGGTTAGAAGAGACTTATTTCCAATGCTTTTGCAAGCTTACTTGAGCTCCTGAGAGGAGCCCTATTAACAGGAAGAGGCCAGGCTTCTAATAACCCCACAACTGCTGGGGGGCAGAGAGGGAAAGAACAAATTCACTGCTCCAGTTTATTTGAGGGGTCCAATTTTAGAAGCAAGGGCTATTCGCCTTCTAAAGACTGCTTGATTTTGACTATTTTCCAGGATTCTTCCTAATACTGAAAACTAATTCTGTAGCTTATTCATCAGCAGCTCCCTCCTTACCAAGGGGGACCAATGCCAGTCATACAGCACTCTCAGAGCTTGTGATATGACCAGGGAGCTTACAAAGCCAGAAATTCTACTAACAGTAAAAAAAAGAATCCTTAATCCTCCACTGGAGCAGGGGAAAAGTCTGAAAATTCAATCTGACAACACTATAAAAAAAAAAACCAACTTAATAAAGGGAAAAAAGAGCCTTAACTCAGACACACAAACATGCCCAGATACATGCTACTTTTTGTGACTTTAGGACAGATTTTGGGCTGCAGGAGGCCTGAGGAAGAAGGGGAAAGGAGTGAATTTTCCACAGGTGTGTTCACAGTAGCAAGGTCCTCAGTGCTCCCCAAATGATGCCATTACCCATTGCCACGCTCACTGTGGGCTCCAGACCAAGCCAACCTCCCTTCAGCCCCCTGGTCCTGGCAGCCAGGCCTTCATTTCACTCACAGCCACCCTCGCAAAGGGTATTTTTGTCTTTTGAGGACCACTGCCTGTGGGGACAGGAGGTTTATTTAACATCCCTACTTTGCTCTTGGCCATGACGACAGGCTGTGCATACAGTAAATCCCAGGGATGAACTGCTTTCGGCTCTAACTATGGGCTTGCTGAACCGTGCTTCCTCTGCATGCTGCGACAGGTTTCAAACTATAATAACCCGGCACAAAGCACAGCCTCTCTTGCTCAACACTTTCCATCAGTCAAACCGAATCCTTCCTCTCCCACTGCCTAAATACATCTTTGATATTCCTGACATTTGGCAGAATAAAGGACTCACCCTCTCTAAAAAAAGCAAACCATGCCCATACTCATTCAGTTTTACAATTCTTCATGAGCACAAACATTTCCCATCCGAGCTCCAGGGCTGGGATTAGGGGGCAGGGGTTATTTTTGCCCAGGCAAGTGCATTGCTTTGCATCCAAGCACTTCACTCATGGACACTCAGGATGCTCAGGCAGACGCAGATCACCAGCAAAACAAGGGCAACCACCAACTCGCTGAGGCTGGCACCAACACAGGCAGAGAAAATCCTCCCCACCTGGGTGACAACCATCCACAGGGTGATACCCCCACCAACATCACATGCCCCCAAACTCCATCACTCAAGTAAATTTAGGAACTACAGCCAGAACAGTGCAACAGAACAGTTTGCAAAGCCAGGAGCTGGGCAATGCCAGATATACATGTGCCAGTCTGTAGTACATTCGCGTCTTTCCTTTGATGCTCACAGGATAAAACCAGCTTCTAATTACATCCCCACTTTCTGGTTTTACCACAGAGAGGCAAAAAGGGAGAAGAATTAACAAACTCACATGGCAGTAGCAATAAACATTTCCTAACTTTCACTCAGTTTTGCAACACAATCAAGACAGGCATGCCCTCCTCGGAGTTAGTGCTTGAAGATGATTTCAACTTCCCAACAAACACACTGCACACAGTGAATTCCTGGATTTAACACAGGTTTTGCAGCCTGCAGCAACCACTCTGCCAGCTACAAAAGATATGAGCACCCCTCTGGGAAGCCACAACAGGGGCTGCAATCCCAGACACTGCCTTTGGTGGGCAGATCAGCCCCCAGCAGCATCCCCAAAAGCAAACATTATTTTAACAGTGAGGAGAGTGAATGGGACTCTGCCTTCTGCATCTATGCACATAACCGGCTTTTTGCAGCAGCAAAACACCCCCCTCAAGCCAAATTCATCAGGATTTGGCCCAAGCTGCAGCTTCATTAGATGTTGCCAAACGTTAACATAGGCGCAATCCAACCTAGGACACGGCAGCAGAGTTAAAAATATATACCTTTTTTAATTGAATGAAGACTGTAAGCTGTCACTGTCTCTCAGTCATGTCAGGATACCACCCCACAATTTTTCTTCCTAAAGGTGTCCCTGAGACCCCTCACACATCCCTTGCACTGTGACAACAAGAGGGGTTATTCATTGCTTTCTTCTCCTTGTAGGCTCAGGAAGAAGCTTCAAACAGCCCTGTCCCAGCCTCCAAGCAGGGACTGATGCCGCCACTCACAAGGTGATTGTGGGTATCCCAGCCCAGTGACAGAGCTGAATCTATTAACACAGAAGCACAAACATAGGGGCACCCTCCTACCAAGGTCCTGCATGAGATGCACGCTGGGAAAGGATCCCACCCCATCATGCATTATTACAGACCCCACTGGGGTCACTGTCCAGCTCACAGTAAATGCTTGGTGCTGCAGCCCCAGGGGCTCTGCAGGTGAAAATAACCCTGGGATCATACAGAACATATGCTCCATCGAAGAGACTTAACTCTACATGGCCCTGCACTGTGGCTGTAGTTCCCAATACATCACACAATCTCAGTTTCACAGAGCAACACAAAATACTGAACCACTGTCCTTTCCCCCCCGCCCCATTTTTATTTTTAGGATCCACCCGGAAATCTCCAGCTCTGGAATCAGACAGACCAGCACCACGTCACAAGAAATCCCCTGTAAGCCTTTTGATGACTTTCATCTATTATTCACTTACCGCAAATCCTTGCCATTAACAAACTGCACTAAGGGAATAGGAACTTTCAAAGCCACAAATCTCCTAATAACTATGGCCACTTTATACATGCTTCAGGATTAGCCATGTCATCTGGTTAGAAACTCAAAGCTGCTCTTCATTATTGGATTGAACCTGCCTGCAAACAGAGGAGAGATGGATAATAGTGCTACTGATGTCAATGGTGTGGGAGCATTCATTACACAACATCCTCCTCCCGGACACATCAATCCCAGTGGCACAAATTTATGCTGTGCTACTGTGCCAAAGAACCAGAAACCTCCCTCCAGCACACTAACACCAATACTAGCAGACAGCGTTGGAGCAAACTTGACTGCAAGCACACTTGGTCTTCACACTGGCTCCTAGGCATGCAAACCAAAGGCAGTTTTACTACTATCAGCTCTGTGAATTAAGTGTGCCTTTTGTTGCTTTGAAAAATAAGAGCTTATTTAGTCAGTACATCAGCTCTTCAAAAGCCTTCAAACTAATTAGCCACACTGAGTTACTATTAAAATATAGAGCTTACATGCAATACTCTTGACAATAACAGAGCTGGTGCTTTGGTACCAAAGCTATAGAATTAGCACAAACTTCATCAGATGCATTTTCCTATAGGCTCCAAATTATATTTCAGACTGAATATTTTCCTTTCCTTCAGTGGATGTGGGAATTCACTTAATTCACTTGTAAGTTCAAAGCAATAATAACTTTCAGTCCATGTGCAGATCAAGAGTTTGAATATTCAACAGTGAGAGACAGGGAGAGGGGATGGAAGACAGACAAACAAGAGAAGACACTGAAAACAGAAAAGCGCTGCAGTAGAAGAAGATTATATATATTTATATAAATTGATTCTAAGATTTCTAACACTCTTAGTCACTGCTCCTTAAGGAAATGGAAAGAGAAAAAAAAAAACAGGCCCTCAAAACACTACATGAAATATTGATAAATGTATGCTATCAAAGCAGAACTTTATATTCTTCCAAATGTGTGTCTATATCTGAGCAGAAAACGAGAGAACTGAAAAGGTACACCAGACTTGCCTTTCAAGATCTATCAAAGATCTGCCAAAACCAGTAGAAAGTTATATACAGAATGAAAGACAAAAAAACGTTATGAGATCAGGTCCAGACAATCACTATGTGAACCAGGTGTGACATACCACTTCGTGTTCCCAGCCCTGGTAGATGATTATGTACAGGTGCCTGAACAATCTGTAAGTATCTTTAAAAGAGAGCAAAATAATTGATTTTTTTTTCTTGAAAAAGAAGGTATGGTTGGACTTGATGATCTTAAAGGTCTTCTCCAGCCTAGTTGATTCTATGATTCTGAAGTTAAGATAATAAAGAAGGTAAAATAAATACTTGCTGTACTACTGATGAGCCATACAGCTGTTCCAGATCAACTTTTACAGGACAGGGTGGGGCGAGCTTGCTTAATTTAACGGAAAGGGCACACCAGCCAGAGGCAAACCCTCCCTCGTAAATGCAGATAGGCTGTCAAGCAAAACAAAGTTAACAAACTCCCACAAGACATGCAAAGCCTGGAGAAGCAGACGGCAAGACTCAAGAAACCTCAATTCCAAGGATTTCTGCCCATCTCTGATTCTTACGGCGTGGGTTTATTTGGCAGATGAGCCTTTGCTACTTACAAAAAGAAGAAAAAAAAAAATCAAAGGCAACAGCATCACAGGAAAAGAAATTTCCTTTCCCCCTTTGACTTTCATTCATCTGCTGTACGCGCAGGTTTACTTACAGTGGAGACCAGCAGGCACGCGTCTGAGGGCTCAGTGCTGCTCCCACTCCCTACAAACCAGCTCCCTCTTCCTCTTCTCCTCCATCGCCTGCCCCACCCACAGCACTCCAGCTCTTCAGCTCACTTTCCTCCCGAAGGGAATTGCCATCATCTGCTCCAAAGGTGTTAGAAATCACATTTCTGAACTTCAGAGCAGAACCTGGCAGTGGGTGCAGGAAGATATGCAAGTCCTGACAGAGGGGAAAAACTAAACATTCCCATTACAAATCATTACAGCTACTTCATTATTAGCTTATAACATGTCATATAGTTAAAATCCTTCCCCTCCCCTTGCTAAACTTTAACTGACAGTATTGATTGGACTTGTCAGTATGTTCTCACGAAAGACTGAATTCAATTAAATGAAACACAACCAACAAGATAGCAGGTATCGAATGCCTGCTTAAAAATAACAAGTAGCAACACGCGCAGGCAGGCAGCATAACCTGAAAGGAGGATGCTCCATAGCATATTTTGTAACTGCTATCTGCATGAAAAAAGCCAGCAATAGACTGTCACTAGCAACTGTCTGCAAGTAGCAGAACAGCAGCAGAACACAACTACTACTGAATCTTATTTCATTCGCTGGATCAGTTTAATCTGAGCGGCATCCACATAAATCCAGAGGGGCTATATTAAAAACCAGTGCAGTGACTCATCCCATGGAGAGAAGCACAAATTCAATCTCTGGGCATCTATATATTCCTTAAGAAGGCCTTTTGTTTAGTGACAAGAATTTCTTTGTTGGACAAGCGGGGGACTGAATCACATCCCTGTGGCAGGACATTTCTGCTCCTCTAGTAACACAGAAGGGCATTAGACGGCCCACATGCAATGCCTGAGAAATACAAGCTGTATATGCATATGCCAAGCAACTCTGCCATGGGCACTTTAATGTAGTGCTATTGTCAATCTTTCCAAACAGCCACTGCAACGCTACAGCAGCCCTAAGGCTGTCCTAGTTCACCCAAATCTCCAGCAGCAGAGCCTTGACAACCCCTTACCCTCCCCAGAATATCAACAGGCACTTTGCCGTCGGCCCTGCAAGAATGGGATTTCCTTCCTAGAGCGCAGTGATGGCACAGAGCCACAGCTGCTCTATCACAGCTCTTCAGAAGGCTTTGCCAAGAAGAGCACAGATCTTTCTCAGACACGTGCTGCCATTCACCAGGAGGCACAAGACTGTCCTCGCTGCCAGCCAGAACAGAGCCCTCAACCTCAACACCCATCACAGCAACAACTGCCCCAGGGACTTCCAGCTTCCACTTAATTCTTACAATATTTCCCCCCCAAAAAATTAAACCAATTTGGCATAACACAACTTTCTTGGAGACAGAAATAACCCCCTATCCCCAACCCTAAAGCAAATCTGTGGCTCCTATTTGCTGGCATTTATTCAGATGAGAAGTATCAAAACACATGGTCTCAGCTCACTGTGCTCATGGAAGTCACATGCAGCAGATAATCTCAACAAATCACCGAGGAGTACAATAATAACAGACACTTCAGCAGCTGCATGCACCCCAGAAACAAAAGACCCACATTCATCTTAATCACCATTGTGCCCTGTTTCCATGACAATGATCCCCTCCCCCCCCCATGATGCATTAGGACCAAAGTATTAAAAGCAGAACCAGAAAAATACCAAAACCACAGGAGAGGCACCTGTTGATCCTCTCCTTTTTATTTGGTGCTATCTTGATGCCAAGGCCCTATTAACAGCTTCATCTGTTATACGCTAAACCTTAAAATTAGCCTGCTACAGCCTTTTGCTCTGAAATATGGTAGCACTTACTCTCCCATGGACAATTTTTCTTTGGCTGGGTTATTTGATCTCACACCAGTCAAATATAGAAACATACACACATACAGATACAATGCGTAAACTCTCCTCATATGGATGCCATACAAGTACCATATGCTTTATGCATCAGACTGGGATGAAGTCATAAACATGACTGAGATACTACAGTGCCCAAACATATGTAACATATATTAGAAGCAAACACTACGTCATATTAATGGACAAAATTCTGCAGCGTGCTGGGGGACTGGTTTTGGTTACCTATCAGTTTGGATGCCAGGTTAAAGTCTGGGGTCTGGAGATGCTTAACGGAATAGCTGTTAAATCTAAGATACTAGAGGATGTAAGACTTGGCATTTAATTTAGGACAACAATATAGATATTAATAAAAGTTATGGGATAGCTAAAAATCTAACAAAATGGTTATCAAACACCAAAAGTTGGATTAAATTGTACCTTACTGGATTTTGCACCTATCCTTTATGTACAGAAAACACGTCTCTTCCATGCAGTAAAATGTGAAGCCTTTTATCACCTCGATGGGACCAAGCCAGTGCCAGATTTGTCATTTCATCATGTTGTTTGCAAACTCATGCTCCATTTGACCAAGCAGAATCACCCCAATAATGCAGTTACTGCATTTTTTATGCAAGACACTACATGTTCTTGAAAACAGAGCTGGCCTAAGCTGCCTGTGTTACCAGAATGCAAGAGGGGACAAGGGGCAGCATTTTCCTCACAAAGCCCTCCTTGTAGTGACTCTGACTAAAGCCCCTTACTTTGGGGAAGTTTTTGGCAAGGACCCTATAGAAATGAACTGGCAAGCAGAGAAAGATGTCAGCAATCCACATGTTCCTGCCCCTTGAAAATCTTAATGTATCTTCCAGTTTAGAGGTTATGCTTCCTCCCCGGATGTTTTGTTCGCAGCCCCCCTAGCATTTTCACTTTTTTTGCAAGGGAAAAGAGACACAAGTTATTCTTTCCTTCTCTATTTCTCCTAAATATGTAAGTAGACAACAGAGAAGCTGTGCAGCTCCTTGTTCAAGTGGGGAGAGCACAAAGCCAAAGCATGAAGCCAACTATTTGATCAATACTCTTTGATTTAATTAGCTTTGGACCATGCTCAAAGCCAATGCCTTAGAACAGTTGCCACAGGCAAAATAAAGTTTGCAACAGGGATTACTTTCACCATCTGAGAAATAAAAAAGACATAGACCCTGGAGGGACTGAGGATGAATTTGCCACCTACAGAGACTTGCCTTCAGCAAAGCAACAGTAGGCTGACTTACCTAAGAGGTGACTTTCTATAAAGAATATAGTTATCACACCAAACCTACTGATATATTTTGTGCCATTTCATGTTTCATTTGCAGTTTCATTTGCAGTTGTCACAGTTTCAGTTTAGTTAATACATCATTCTTACTTTCCCTCTGTAAACTAAAGCCAGCGCTTTGGACAGGAAGGCAGAGATGGGGACTCAGCTCTACTCAGTAGCCACCAGCATAAACTTCCAGCTCGCTCCGAAATGGGCCACAAAAGCCATTTGCTGCACATAAAAGCTTGTCACCTCCCCAGTTCATTAAATTTTATCTAAAAATCAAGACCTCTGAGCATACATACGAACAAAGCTGTTAACAGAACATGCCAATATCTCACTAATATCTACCATATTTTAAGGTCTATTTACCCTAGCCAACATATACATATTAATCCTAATGTATTCGATCTGGACCAGAACCTAAAAGTCAGGACATGAGGCTTGAAGTAGCAGTCTGGCTTGAAGTCCAAACATGGCAGTTGAAACTAATATATAGCCATCAATACTCAAACTCAATGAAGGGAGGGCAGACTGATAGACTTACTGACTTAAATCACTCAGTTTACTAATTTCTTTAGTAAATTTACTGACCCTGTCACATAGATTTCAAAAGGAGGTCCTTAACCTATAGAAATGATGAGCGCAATTGAACACTTGCTCTCCTACCATCAATGACGCCTCCAGGAGGGGTCAACTACTACTGCAGACTCATATGCCAGACCCTGCAATTCATTCCCACATGAGTGCTGAAGCCTGCAACAGAAAATCAGTTTAAGTCAGGAATCAGCAAAGGCCTCCCCTCTCATCCCACTGTACCCTGTTACACACTGTTTGGTGTCAGTTATCACATTTTTGGCACCTACATCACAGAGGTTTCTCACTGCTGGTCAAAAATATGCATGACAAATAGCACTTAATGAGTTCAATGTGAAATAAATTACTCCAAATCACAACCTCACAGTATTGGCAGTGAATTAATCTCTCACCAAAACAGTGCAAGGAGGATACAGCTGGAAAACCAGAGCCTCTTTGGGCACTTGCTCCTGAGTCCTCCATTGCAGACACTGAGGGCAGTCCCAGCTTTTGTATATGCTCCACTCTGCAGCAGCCAGGACAGGGCACAACCTGCATTCCCGAAATTCAGCTCCACCTTGTAGCTTTGACACCATCTGTGGAGCACCAGGAGCAGGACACACAGCTCCCAGCACCTAGGGCTTCCCTTTGGTCCCCTAACAGTGCCTTGCAGACTCCAAGTATAGGCACTGTGAAGAGCTCTAGTCTCAATTAACCCACTGCAGAGGTGGGACACAAAAAACGTAGGGGCAACTGCAGCTCCACTGAAGCCCTGACCACCAGCTCTGCTCCCAAGGGAGAAATGGGAAAATTCCCCAGATTCTGCATGCTACATGGAGTATCTCTGGAATTATCTGCTCAGATTTCTTCCACGTGAGGGTACTGAGGCACTGGCACAGGTTGCCCACAGAAGCAGTGGCTGCCCCATCCCTGGCAGTGTTCAAGTCCAGGCTGGACAGGGCTTGGAGCAACCTGGTCGAGTGGAAGGTGTCCCTGCCTGTGGCATGGGGGTTGGAACTGGATGAGCTTTAAGGTCTCTTCCAACCCAAACCAGCATATGATTCTATGATCTCCAGATCACCTGACCAGGGTTGATGTAGTTAGGCTGTGGATCATCCTGCCCCTGCCTTTACCAAAGCCAGCACCAACAGCAGAAGAACTCTGCAAAGCAGCCAACATTAACTGCAGCCAGGAGACCCACCACGGCCACTGCTACCTAAACCTGCCTGTACAAGAGTGGAGTAGGAAAGAATCAGTCACCTTTTATTTTCAGGCTCACACATCAACTTTACTTCCAAGCAGATGGTAAGGTCAAACTATGACTAGGCAAAAGGCAGTCAGAGGAAAGAAAAAAAAAAAGTAACAAAAACAATACCTGATTCATAAAGTGAGAAATGTGACCATCTGGGGGAGGGAAATCACAGCCAATCTCTAAAGGCCAGAGAATGTGGGAAACCCCAACTATTTCAAACTTGCCTAGCACATAAGAATTGCTTTTGTCTGCTTTGAAAGCAGCACTGCTTTCACCACCAACGTGACCAGCAGTTACAAAAGGAGAAATCTCAACAACAAAATGCTGAACTATGCCACGCCAAAAGGCTGCTATCCCACGCCAGCGAGATCCAGAGCTGGACTGTGCTGCCCATTCCCATACACAGCCGTATCCACGAGATAATAGCACTCATTAAAACCCATGTGAAGCTTTTTAGTGAGATTTCTCGTCTGGGATCTGATCCCATCCGCCCCTTAAAGTCAGGCTTTAACCAGCTGTGCAGTTTGTTGGCATACTATCATTTTAGTATTATAACCCTTTAAACTCTCCACCTGAGCACACTTGCGGCACCCTCCTCTACCCTGACCCCCAGGCAAAGCGGTACTGACCCCATGTTCTTCCTCCCTATGCATACACAACATCAAAACCCTTAGGTATAAGGTATCATACCTGCGTGGGAATCAGCAGAAACTGCCCTCAGCTCATCTGTTGAGGATTTTTCATCTGTCTGTTTTCACTTGGCCTCTTCACAGCCTTGTTAGGGGCCAAGAAAGCTGCCTGACCATAGCAGCTGGGCAAGATGAGTCAGGGCACATGAACGTCTTTTAACCTCTTTCCACCTGCGTGCAGGGAGTATTGGCTGCTTGGCTGAATGCAGCTGGGACCAGCTCTCCCCCATGGAGGGAAAACTCAGGCATTCCCAGCAATGTCAAACCTTCCCAATTCTCAACACCCATCTGCACTGTTAAGGAAAAAAACCCCAAACAAGCCAAAACAAACCCAAACAAAACAAAACACAAAAACAAGGGAAAAGAAAAAGGAAGAAAAAGACTGAAAAACCCCAAAGACTTTTAAATGACTGACAAAGACATGCAGCCATCATAGCATAAAGCATGTTGTGAAAGCACGGCACATAATATGATATAAATCGAGCACACACCAAAGCCTCGGATGGCTTTACGCTTTGCAGAGCCCAAAACTTTTGAGTTCAATAAAATAATAAGCACCCTGACATTAATGCAGTCATCAGTGCTAAATACAGCCAAGCACAGTTGTGTTCCTTTGATCAGTCTTTTCATAAAGGCAGTATAAATAGTACTGCTGCTTTTTGAGATCTTAAGAGGCTTTTACATTTGGAAAGCGTTATAGGGACACACCAGGAAAATAAGCAGAATTTTATTTCTTTTTCCTCAGGGTTTTTTTTTCCCCCCTCTTGTTTTTCAAACCATAGAGAGAAAAGTTAAAAAATCGATTCTCAAAGATCCAAACAATGTGTTTACATAAGAGCTTATAAATTGAAAAAACTTACTCCACATTCAGATATTCTGCACTCTTGCCAAATGTCTCAGCAGACTAATGTCCTTGGAGATAGACTCGCATTACAGTGTTTCTGTCCAAAACACTTGAATTTTAAAAGCCAAATACTAAGAAAAAAGCCGCACAGTTGGCTGCGCAGCCATGATCTCCGGCCTGAAGCAAAGGACAGGGTTTGGGTTTGCTTGGGTCAATGCTGCTGCTCCCGTGCCAGCAGCGTGAAGACAGATATTGGACTGAACCACTCCTATATCCTCAAGGACTTTGGCAATCTGCATAGTTCATGTGAACTCAGGGAGCATCTTGCAGGTGCTGCAGATGTTGGCCATGCAGGTCTCCCACACTGCATGGTCCCCAGCTCAGTGCAGCCTCCACACACTCCCAGTGATTCCAGCTTCCTCAGAAATACCAACCCCTGGTGACACCGGCTGGCTTAGGTCCTTCAGACGTGCTGCTTTCTTTCCACAGGTTTTCACAATGCCCAGTAATTCAGTTATCACTGGGAGAAAAATACAGCAAAGCATCAACTTCTATTTCTGCATCTCAAAACTAGATGTTCTGTGCATGTGTTTTTACACCAAGGGTTATCGCTCAGCCTAGCATATGCTGTGCAGCAGTCTGACCCAGCTTTATCTCATTAAATCCATTTCTGCTAATTAGTGAAAAAACATTTCCTTCTGTAACAATTAATACTTACAGCCATTACCTTTCCAGTTCACAATGCTCTACAGGCACCCTTAAATCCTTCTGTCCCAAGGCATATGCACTCCTGAAATAAGCTGTTTTCACAAAGGTGGTATCTTAAAATCCTACCATATATGCAAAACAAGTTTAATCACAAAATGGCGATGTTTTGCAGTTACCATGAATACATACACCAACCCTTATCACAGAGTAATGGAGACTGTGACACTACTTTGTGTTTTGATCCAAGTCAAACACAGGCTACTCACCCAGGGAGACTCAAAGAAATGTAACAGTGAAAAACCTTCAGATGCCTCAATACCATTGATTTCTAGAAAGTCAGGCCCCAACTAATCCTGGGTGAATGATACAAAAGGACAAGGAAACAAATCTGGGCTTCCCTGTCTCACCTGAGTGCCCTGCTACTTGGCTAACACCTTACAGCACACCAAGTACAATACACAAGAGCACAGGAAGAGTCTGAAATGAACATCCAAGTCCCTTCCCAACCCGATGGATTAAGGCAGCATCAGGCAAACATGGAGAGCAGGATGTTACTTCCCCTTTCTTCAAATGCCTCCAAGTTTTCATATTCTCCATCTCATTTTCTCACTTCCACACCCCAGTCATGAGTCCCTTGTCCCCAGCACCCACCCCCAGACAGCCTAGCCTCCCCTCCAGCTGCAAAAAATACCTCCAAGCCTCAACACGGATAAGAGGAGAATCTTTTCTGTTTAAAGCATGAGGGGCTAAAACACAGTTAATGACAAAAAGAAAAGTAAAATCAACTCACAAAGCGTATATAAAGTCTCTGAACTCAAACTGAGCCTAGAGGGGGCTACACTGCTGCAGAGGATGCCAAGAGCAGCCCCACACACAGCAACTCAGCCATCCGTTTAACTGAGAAAATATCTCCCAGCAGCAAAATTTCAGAGATGCACAGCCCAGAGAGCTGCCTGCCATGACTTTTGGGAGCTCACTTCACCCCATACTTGTGGGGAACCTTTCAAAGTCCCAAGAGCTTCTTCACTCCTATCCGAGAGTGGCTTTTCTATTGTCAGCCCTTTAACAATGCTTTATTTTTTTTATATTTTTTTTTTACAAAACCTTTACAATCCTCTGCTTTTTTATCTGAGTGGAAACCACTATATGACAGCTTTAAACTTTTATTTCTTTAAATCCAGTACTCTCTTCTCAGCTATAATCCTCCTATTGGAAAGATCGGTTTGCAAGTCCCTGCCTCTAGGCAGCAACATCACAGCAGCGATTACAGACCCTGAAATCCATTTAAACACCCTCATCTTTTAGCTCAATGGCCATGACTTTAATTGCATGACAATAACAACAAGAAAATTAAGTGACAATTTGCAGTTATAAACTGCTCCCAACCCATGCCATTCCCAGGTTCAGCCTGCTTCATCTGCTGCTCCAGGTTCCTTTGAACTCTGGGGATGGCACATCTGAAGGCACCAAAGTGACTTTGACATCAGTGTCCCATTTTCAAACTCTCCCAGGCACAGGCTCCTGAGACATTTTGGACTTTTGATCATCCTCTGGCTCAAACTGGCATTTTCTCCTCCCTCCAATTTTATCCATGACTGCGAACGTTTAGTAACTACAAGGACGCACTGAAATTCTTGCATTTTCTCTGTAGCGTGACATGAACAGTGCCTGTGCAACTAAACCGGGGGAATTTCAGCTCTGCAAATTAGAATTTTAGCTCTAATTCTGTAGAATTGGAACTCAAGAATTTACTTGTGGAGGAGTAAAAAGAGAGCAAGTTACCAACACCTGAATCATAGAAAAGTCAGATACGCTTTCTTCTCAACAAGAATCACAAAGGATAATTCAGCGATGATGTAGTCAACAAAATTCTGCAACAGATGAAAAAATTATCTCCCCTCCTCCCCTTTATAAAAACTGCACTGAAGTCAGAGGAACTGCCACCATCCAGAACAAATCAATGACACACCCTGAAATCAGGCAGCTCCAAGAGCAGAGCTTTGGTCAGCCTGCTGCAGACATAGGGGAAAGCTGCAAAGTTCAGCTCATGATCCCATTAGTCCCAGCTATGCCTCAAGCCTGCCTTTCTCTTGCAGAAAACACAGCATGGAAAAAAGCCCCTGTGGAATTCCATGTCTTCAACCTCCTTCACAGTACAGTCCAGTTCCAGATACTTTCATTTCCATAACCAAAATAATCCTCCAATAATTCAGTGTCATTTCTAGGCAGCACCTGGCACAGCCGTGCTGCACAACTTCAGTGGCACATGTACAAGAAAGGGCTTTCTCATGGGCCTTTCTCCCTGCATCCTTGAATAGCCAGGCATCGGGGGTTTCCATGGCTGGAGGGCCACAGTTTCTCCAAGCTGTACCCCCAACCTGCAGAACACCTGAAATCACCATAGGTGAGAAGCAAACACTAATTCCCAGTGTGCAATCCCTTAAAGTTACAGTTTTGCAAAGATTTATATTTCTTTTATTTTTTTTTTTTAGCTACTGATTCGCAGTGAGGTTTTTCCTCACAGGAAACAGTTAATAAGTGGAGGGAGAAGATAGCATTCCTTTAAAAAACCAAAAAAGAAAATCTGGAAAGGAAGAGCATGAGATACCGACACAATCATTTGAAAGCTCTCTCCCAAAACACATAGCACTGGAGCCAACTCTCACTTTAACAGTACTGCCCATTTGGAACAGCATACTAAACACTGGAGGATTATTTGGCGTTCTTATTTGTATTTCTCTTCTTGCTCTAAGCTCTCATTTTCTTTCCTTTGGTAGACAAGAAGTCTCACTTTGCACTGCTTACCTGATCTCATTCTTAACTACATGGCAGACGGCTGCATCCCTTGCTGAATCTCTTTCAGATGTCCCAGCAGCAAGTACCAGCACCACTCCCTACCCACACACACCCCAGCAATTCATTGTGTTAATTAATAGTTTGTCTTCACAACAGGCAGTAATCAATGAGACCTAATGAACATACACAAACCTTGTATGCCACAGCCATTGTCACAATGATGTGGCAAAAGGGCTCCTGATCATACAAATGGGAGCTCGGAAGGCTATGATAGAGAGACCTCAGATACACCTATGCGGCAGGCCGAAGTGTCCAAGCTGGCTTTGTACACTCAAACCACAAGTGTATGGACTTGCCCACAGCATAATTTACTCTGCTCTTCAGGCCATGGTTTAGCAAGAAAGGAAATTTAATGCCATGAAGTGGGGTTAAAATTGTCTCAATCACGTGATGCAAAGGGCGAAGCTACTGTAGCTCTTGTCAGGCTAACGCACTCTACCCATAAATAAATAAATGAGCTGAACAGCTAGCTACATAAGAGAGACATAAGGCCATGATGTCGGGTATCATCTGTCCTTGTGCATACAGTATTATGTACACCTTTATATCTTTAGGTACAATGTAAATTATGTAAACTGGCTAGTCTAACAAACATCCATGCTGGATCTGCATCAAATTGGAAGTGCAAGTTGATCCAGGAAAACCTAGACCCAGTATTACCGGATCATCAATACCTGGCCACAGACAGATCTCCCATGGCCTTAATGTGAGGAATCACACATTTACTGAAGCATTTTCACAGGACAAATAACAGTAATTCCAGGTGAGGTCTCAAGATGCTCCAGGAACGGCACCTAACAATCCAATCCAGGACACTAAACCATTACTACTCAAAAATGTGCTCTCCTGACAGCACTGTCTCTTCCATACAGACATGGAAAAATCCCACCAACACCACTTATTCATGGCCCCAGTTTGACCTCAGCAGAGAGCTCAAGTAAGAACCAAGGAATCTGAGACTTCATTTTCAAGTGTTAGAAAGCAATCCAAATATTGCATGGGGGTTTTTGCACATCTCAGGTTAAGTAGTCTCTTGTGTACAGCTTTGCCCCTCTCACACAGCTAATTCAGCTGAAAATTAAACCAGTAAAGACCTATTTGAATCTAATTCCAAAAGCAACTTCCATAAAGAGATGTTACAGGTAAGGAGAAGGAAACAGTTCACTCCTCCCCATTTCTCTATCAGCGTTCAAGGTAAACTTTCAAATAGGAAGAGACATCTGCAGTTTCTTTTCCCGTGAAGTGAAGCATTATTTGGAGTGCCTTATTTTGGTTGGTGTGTCAAAGTTATCAAGCATCACCATGCAAAGTGCCACAGGGCTGCACATTCTTCAGCTCTGCTCCTTGTCACCTCATTCCCTATGCCAACACTCAGCAACTGCAAAACATCCTTGAGGTAAGACGCAATGACTGATTTAAAAGCTTCCACCATCAAACAAAGGATCTGAAATGAATACAGAAGGGAGGAAGTGATTAGTATTGCTGAAGAGGTGTTGCCATTTCACACCTGAAACCTCCAGCTTTTTATTTGATTGTCAAATCAGGTCTAGGCAGCTTCAGTCAAAACATCTTTGTGCTTGTACTCTAAATATCAGGCACACATAACTAAATCTAACACTTAAGAAAGCCCTCCCTACACTTTAAGCTAAAAGTATAATCACAGTGCATCTGGCATTTAAATAAAATAACCATTAGCACAGGAAACACCCAGCATAAAAGTACCAGGTCATGAAAAAAGATATGAACACAGAGAAGCAGCATGGGATTGGATTTAATACCATGTTTACTAGGGAACCACTGTGTTGAGAAACACAGAGAATTTCCTCTGGCAGGCCAAGCTCAGTTACAGGATTAAAAATGTAGGCTGCGACTAAAAAGAGAGATTTAATTATCTGTCATAACTGGACAAGGAGGAAAACCAGCTTCAGCTTCAAGAAGGCAGCAGACTACCAACAGCTGGGACACCTACAGACCTGTTAAGTGTTGAAGGGTTTCTCATATTTCCCATTAAATCACGCAGGTATCTACTCATTAAATACAGCAATGGAAATGGGAACTGGAATTTAAAAGGAGAAACAAGTGGCTTGAGATGAATTGGATTAAATTATACAAGGTCTACAGATTAGCATGAATTAGCCTCTACTGTCAGCAAGTCCTGGCAACACTCCGACCCACCATCAGTGAACAGTTCCATAAAACTTCAAGTCACGTTCACAATTATTAACCAAATCACACATAGAACTGGCACCAGCAGACAAACTAATCATACAAAAACTACCCTCCTTAAAGCCAGCATTATGCTCAACCCTACCACTGACTCACAAAACGCCCTGCAGCAGGTCATTTTATGTTTTTGTGCCTCAATAAAATAAGAATAATACCTTCTTGTCTTTATACTAATTGCCACTTAAGATCTATAGATGAGAAACACTATGGAAGCGATTAGTAATAAATCACATCCTGATATTCACAGGCCAAAATTCCCTTTGCTCATCACTCAACAGTGAATAAGAGCACTTTCCTCTTAAGTTTAATTCAATTGCTTGTGGCTATTTTCACAACAGCCACACTTACTTTCACAGTCATGTAGGGTTTCCATGATGTCATTCTCACCAGTGCACACATTTCAAATAAGCACACACCTTGGGGAAGTGATGGGACATCATGCATGCCCCACACAGAAGTGGGCACCCCAACGGCCCCAGAGCTATGAGTTGATAAGAAACAAACAAGTAATTTGCCAACAAACTAAGTTCTGACAGCACATTAATGACACACACCTTCTTAATCCACACATTAAACAGGATTACCTAAAGCTTGATGCATCCCTGTGCTTCACACAGGTCATCAGTGTTACCCCTGTTGTGCCATGGAGAAACCTGAGACAGGATTACAGTACTACCAAAGGCCATAGAGCAAAACCATGGCAGAGCTGAGAGCAGAAAAAGGATTAGGACAGCCTCAGTCAGTGCCACCTTGGTGCTCTGCCTATATGCTTTTACATTCCCAACCATGTTCCAGGAGGAGAGTGCACGCAGCCACTCCATAAGCAAACCAGGGAAGTGATGCAATTAAAAATTACAGCCTCCCCAGGGATGTTGGAGAGACCCCATCCCTGGAAGTTTTCAAGATGCGGGTGGGCAGGGTGCTTTAATTATCTCATTTAGGCTCCTTTTCCTATGAAATGCTGGACCAGGGGATCTTTCAAGATGTCTTCCAGGCTGAGCTATTCTATGAAAAAAAAAACAAGCTGGGAGTGCAGCACAGAGGATTTGTTTTCAGCGGTGTGGTATCCCTGACCTGTTTGACCATGTTCCCACACAAGCAGTGGCAGCAGCAGAAGGGCAGCATGAGAAAGCATGGCCACAACCATGGGAAAGGGAGGAGAAACACGACATTCCTGTTTCCCTCTGAAAGGCTTCATCAGAAACACTGTGTGCTAATCCTTTCCTGAGTTTCTACAGGAAAATAGTTAAGTGTGCAAACAGGCCTCAATACTGCTTTCACCAAGTGAGTGTTCTTTCACTTGCGCTTGCAAAGATGAATCACTGCCTCCTACAAGCTGTAATTTACTGGGAGGACATCACCTGGCCCTTCATGGTATGCAGATGAAACCAATGCCTCCCCACTTAATCGCTTGTTTTTCTTCAAACTCAAACCTGGTTGACTAGTAGGATCCCACAAGGATTACCAAACCCGAAAGACAGATTTAGTAACACTTGTTACCTGGCTGAAACATTACCCATTGAAAAACAAGAGAACTCTGGAGAAGTTCCTTACATTCAAAAGCATTAGTCTGTTTGTGTTCCTAACTAACTGAAATGACCCCCTTCACTAGAAGCAACATCTCATCTTTGCCAAGGAAACCTTTATTGCCAAAGGTCTCAATGTGGGCCGAAGAGGCATGAGTCAGATTAGATGCAACAAAGTAACATTAACCAATTAATAGGATGCACCTAGCTTCCCTCTCATTAAAAAAAGCAAAAACTTACGCTATGAAAAAAAACATTTAGATTCAGGCTTTAACAATGTAGTTGCCCGTGAACAAGTGCCCCAACCACAGAAAGCCAGGCGTGACCTCTTCTAACCATTTTTTACCCTTTCATTTTAATCAAAGACTGGCTACAAGAGCTCACCTGCACACAGTCCCTCTTGTGCATGAGCGCATGACTGGTGGCACACCCAGATATCACCTCACTGATCAGACCTGCGGGGAATTAGGTCTAAGAACATGCAGCTCACGAATTACAACTGCAGGTCCAGGCACGAGATCAGCACTGAGATTCCTGATCCAACCACAATGGCACTGGCATAGAGCATGTGCTGCAAAGCTGCTGAGATGTTCTAGAAAACACAGACCAAATCCAGGCTATACGGGCGACTTACACTGAAGGCATGCCTGGCTCTAGGACAGGTAAGAGCTCTGTGCTGGCAGAGCATATGAAGCGTTTTTGGCCCTTACACATGCTTTAATGTGACTCTTGCTCAAATAAAACAGTTTCCATGGGTAGAGGAGCAGGGGACACTGTGCCTTATTTCCTAGATTGTAAAGGAGATCAAAAGCACTTCCCAAGTTTAATTTCTACACCTCATTAATCCAATGTGAACAATCAAGTACTGTGATGCTGAGAACCATACAGATGTGTATCTGAGCTTCCTATGGCGTTTGAACTGAGGGAGAACAAAATCTCACCTCAAAGCTTGGGCTAACTGATTCCATGTTTCAAATGTCATTCAAGAAGGTCTACAGTGTCTTTTTATACACAAGGTCAGAGTAAATAGAACAACTGCCCTTCAGACCTGATAATCTCTCTGTCTGCATACCCTATAATTTCTATCCCTTTCTCTTTACAATTTTCCTCTGTTTCTGCTACTGGTTCAGAGATCACAAATAACCAGGATATTTTGGACAGTTCAGCTTAGATCAGCTAATTCATTGTAGCTTCTGGGCTAGAGGATTCACTAAGGACTAGAGAATTCAGAGATGTCATTTGTGAAAGGCACTTTGTATTTATTGTATTCATACAATAAGCTTATTGGGTGTTTCCCCGATGGAGAGGCTATCAATAGAGATCCATTTTCCCATTACAATACAATGTCATTTGTACAATGTAAGTATAGAGAGTTTGTGTCACATCATCACATATTTACCGAAGGAAATCAAGGGCATAGAGGAGAGAGGAGGCATGAATTCTCCAAACACAGTGCTGTCCAGACAGTAGGAAACACTGAAAATACTGTCTCATGTATTTGGAGCTGAGCCTTTCTGAATAAATTAGCATTCCGGCAGTGAGGACACATGGAAGGAAACTTTGCAAAGTGCCAAAAACGACTTGTCTGAAAAGAATTCAGTAAATAGATTCCAGTGTCTGACAAGTGTAAGCTGCACTGAATATTATCAGTGAGAGTAATACCTCCTAACCATGTGGACTGCTGTGTTAAACGGTAGCTTCAACCAGCTGAAGTCCAAATCAGACAATCTGATGGGTCCCAACAAGGCGACACAGGAATGGCCATGGTAACAGATGCTGCTGAACTAGATTACTCAGAAGTTGTTGCATGAACCTTATGAATGCGTTATTTATTTTCACAGACTCCTTCCAGACTGTATTTCTGGCACAAGGGGTAAGATCAAGAGCATTTCTTTCAAGAAACGAAGCTAATGAGGATAATTAAAGTAACTCCTAAATATACAAACCATGCAGATAACAAGCCTCATTTGAATTTTGCCTTTCCAGCAAAAAACAGATGGATGGATCTGACCAGTTTCATGGGACTTTTGCCTTGCCAAAAAACAAATGCTCTCCCTTTAGTTAGAACCATCATCATGCCAATGGGCTTCCCTCGTACCTTGAAGACAATTTAGGTCCTGCTTTAGGTAACTTCTTGACTTCTGCTTCTTCTTCCCAGCAGTTGGCAGCTGAATAATCCCCCAATGCTCCTGCTGTCAGTGACATCCATGACACCTACTCAGCCCAGGCCCCTCAGAAACACAGCTTCCTCCTGTGCATAAGCAAGCAACACAATGGGACATTGATCTAGGATTCTAGATCAAGACCAAGTTAGCACTTTGGTGGTGAGGTCTTTCAGAGTGCAGGACTTTAAGAAGATCAGCAGATACCAGATAACCATGTTGTCCATTGCAGTCCGAGGAAAAAACCCAACATGAATAGCAAGAGTATTTAACTTCTTTGAATGGGTGAAAAAAAATAGTCTCAGAAAATAATTTAGTACTTATGACCAATAATGGCTGGAATTTAATCCACTTTGGTACAGGATTCATGTGGATAAGGTCCCTCTCATGGTGCCACATAGAAACATAGAATCATGTAGGTTGAGAAAGATGTTTAAGATCACAAAGTCCAACAGTTAATCCAACACTGCCAAGTCCACCACTAAACCTTGTCTCTAAGTGCCTAAGATGTGTACATCTACACATCTTTTAAATACCTCTAGCAATGGTGACTTCCCTGCGGCCCTGGGCAGCCTGTTCCAATGCTTGACAACCCTTTCCATGAAGAAATTTTCCTAATAGCCGGTCTAAACCTCCCCTGGTGCAGCTCGAGGCCGTTTCCTCTTGTCCTATCACTTGTTACTTGGGAAAAGAGACGGACCCCCACCTTACTGCAACTTCATTCCAGGTAGCTGTAGAGAGCAATAGGGTCCCTCCTGAGCCTCCTTTTCTCCAGGCTAAACACCTCCAGTTTCCTCAGCTGTTCCTCCTAAGATTTGTTCTCCAGACCCTTCACCACTTCTGTTGCTCTTCTTTGGATACACTGCAGCAAGAGAGGGCAGTGAGAAAGTCACAGCACAGATTTTTGATCCCAATGATTACTGGAGACACAAGGCAGACCTTATAGACCACCTTTAATAGGTATTTACCTAAGTCTCCTCTTCCGGTGTACACACATGTACATTTTTGGTGTGGTTTCTCACAAGTGGCCCAACATCCTCACTATTATGGTGTTTGAAAATTATCTTCTGGCCATCAGCCTCCCATCACAATCACGCCTACCCACTCCTGGACATACACCCCTGCACTTTCTTCCATTGCTGTAAGTCACTGACAGCATTCAGGTCTTCAATGCTCTGAGAAGAAATAGAGGGGGGGAAGTGAGGGGAAGGCATGCCTGTGTTACCGTTCATCTCTTCCAGTTAAAGAAATCCATCCCTCTGCAAATATAAAAGATTTACAGCACCCAAAGGAATCTCACATCCTGAGTCATAAGGCAGAAACAGCTCTGAACTCCCTGACTGCTGAGAAGATGTCCAAATGCCTCATCTGGTAACAAATTTTGGCACTTGATGGGAGGCAGCAAATGGCACGCTCCCAAAGTCTCCTTTCTCTGCTCTCAGTACATTTTTAAAATGCATCCATACAGTTAAATTAATATGGATGTTATTTTAAACAGGTTTTAAAATGCTTTCAATGCACATGGAAAAAAGAATCTATCATGAGGAATCTGTGCCATTTAAAAGTTATTTTGAACAGAACAATACAGACTGTAATGGTCTTTATTATTCAGACAGTAATTCTGCCCAGAATTTCCAGTGAGGGAAGTGATCCCTGTCAAGCTCACAACTGGTAATGCATCTGGGTCTGATCTTTGCACACAAACCCATGCCTGCATCTAGAAAGCAGGTACCTACTCACACATACCTGCAACAGCACTTGCTGGTCAAAGACAAAAAGCACACCAGCATTAAATGCACTGCTCACACCCAGCAGCTTTCATAATAGATATTTAATTACTTAGAAGAGGCCATGTATTTTCCTCCTTACCTTACATGGTTAAAGTTAAAATGACTGAGATGTAGTTGTTTTGAAAGGGATTCCCAGAATTGGTTGCCACAGCTAAAGTTTGGGGCCAGAGATGCTCAGGCTCTCAACACCTAAAAACCCAATCCTTAGCCCACTTCCATTCTCAGGGCATATGGTTACCCTTTCCATCTTTTCTCCTTGCTAACAGATAAGCCTTCTGTACCTCCAGGGTCTGAACCTGCCTGCAGGAGCTAGGTTGAATGGACAAATAAAACAAAGCCCAGCATCGTCACCAGCCTGGGTACCAGACATCATGGGAACATAGACACCTTCGGGTGCAAATAATTCACTTGAGAGCCTTGTCTTGAAAGCCCAGATCAAGTCAGCCCTATTTAAGGTCCGAGCAGCCTTTGTTCATTTTTATCACCTTCACTAGTGAGGACACTGACTGGCCCGTCCTTCTCGTCTTTTTCCATTCCCATCTTCTCTCAATGTATAAAATGCCTATGCCTTTCATAATTTTTTACTTTCTATGCACTAGTCCACCCATTTAAAGTCCTCCTCTCTGCTCGTTTCTTACACAATGACCAGAGGTTATAAATTTACAGTCTCTCAAAGACTACATTTTCACAAACAATCACATCCCAGTCATTTCCTCTCTGGAGTTCTCCAACACATCCTGTTTATTCTGTATCTATCTTGTTTAGATTGCAAACTCTCCAGAATAAGGACTTTCCTTATTTCATGTCCTATACTGCTGGAAACATGGCTGATGCTACCCAGTTCATAGGTTTTAAGGCCAGAAGAGACCATTACAATTATATAGTCTAACCTTTTGCCTACCACAAAACAAACTTTATCAGGGGCTCAATGTTGATGATCTTCACGGAGTACTGCTGCTAACAGATTAAGATAACCACATCTTCTATTTTGCATTTTCTCCAATTTAGCTGCATATTTACTGTTTCTCTCCTTCATATTCAAATTGTTCCAATATTTTCATCAGGTAACCCCTGTTCAAATTTTAGGAGATGTTCTAAAATACATACCTTATTTCTATGATGCCTGCACTGAAACAGTTGTTAATTACTTCTTACACTTTGCATTTGCCCAGATTATATTTAATGTGCTTGTGCTAAGATTTGTTCAAGAAATAGAACTGTAATATAAAACATCAACTTACACTCCTGCTTTTAAGGATGTACATCTGCAAAAGATTAAAGAACTGATATGATCCGAGAACAAAGTAAAGGGAGAGAATGATCCATTGGCATTGTTGGCATGCAAGGTATTTTTGTCTTAAAAACATATATTCAAAAAATCTTTCATACACTTTGAATACCTTTATTAGATTTAATGTACAACATGCTCTAAAATGATCATCATCTCAATTTAAAAAAAGGTTGGATTCCTTTGAGCCAAGTATTAGAAGCATACTTAAAGCAAACAGATACAAGAATTCTCACAAAAAAATATGTTCTTCATCTGTCCAAAAAAAATAGTACTGGCTTCAGCTAAAAGTCAATCAATCAATACCCCAAGAATAATAATGCAAAAAGAAACTTCAGTTATAAATATATTTCTAACTACAATCATCTCGCAATGGAGCATCAATGACCTAACTTCACGAGCATCTGTCAGCTGGTGACAGCCATGGTGCTGTCAGGGGAAGAAAACAAGTGACTGCTCATTTACTGAGAGGCAATCAGAGAGACTAGAAGCAACCTACCACAGATCACACATCAAGCGACAATCTGAATGGGAGGGAAAAACAGACAAATGTACAAGGAAACATCAGAGCCTCCTTGCCTTACACAGTGCAGTCAGAACTCTTGGATGCTGCAAGGTACCAAAAAGCTTCAAGTATGAGGTGCACAGATTTTACCCCATCACCACTAGGTGGTTATCCACCAAATTCGTATTTCATTGTTCCTTTTAAAAAAAATGGTATTATCCCACCCATAATTGAAATTTCTATGAACATGGCATTGCACAAGGCATTATACAAGAACTACAAAAGCACTTCCCCAATTTTCTTTTAATTGCCATGACAACTCTGTTTATTTGGATTTAAACATCATCCTAGGATGTTTATATTGCAAACAGTGAAGCACAATGAGGCAGAATGGGAAAAGAGAGAACCAGTGAGACACTTGTTTGCCTAACTCTTGTTGGGCAAAAACCCACAATCACCAGCTGTAATGAAAAATATAGCGGATTAAGAATCAAACCAAAACAAACATTTATTTCCATTTGGATTTTTTAACAGGGGTGGCAATCCTCTGGCAGCTCCAGTGGCTCAGAAACCAGGCAGAGCTCTACCTAACCACCCAGCTGCACCTTTGTATCCCCACCTGCCTTTGGAAGCAGGATTTTAATGCCCACCATCACACACTCTACATGTGGCTTCCAAGGCTTGCCAAAGGTACGCTGATTAACTGAAGATCTACTGCACTTACCGTTGCAATTGTGCTCATAAACATCAATCATTAAATGGCTTCAAGGACACTGGCGTTACTTGCAGCATATTTAAAACCCCCATTTCCTGAAAATTTAGGCTGAAACAATATAAGCAATGCTTAGTACTCCATGAAAGAAACTCTGCAGCAGCATATAACTGCTACTGCCTGAACTGACTGAGCTCAGGATGCTGTATTTGTGTGTTGTATGCCACAGTGGCACCACCCTACAATATCACAAGCTATCTACAAGTATGTGCAAACTCCAGCAAGCACAAGTTAAGGTGCACAAAGGCTTGGTGTCATCCCCTGCCACTAGAGTTTGCACATTGCATCCCATTGCACCTTCACTGCCTCATCACCCAACCTCACAGACTGATTAATGCTAACCCACATCACCACTTTTCCCAAACCCAATGCAGATGCAAGTGCAGGCTCTCAACACCAGAAGGGGAGGCAGAACTACCAACTTACACCAAATTTAAGATTCAACAATGCAGAAAAAACAAACCAAACAAAAAAAAACCCACACACACACAAAGAAAAAAAAAAGGGAAGAAAAAAGTAGCCTAATTTGTCATGGATAAGAAGAAGAACAGAGCAATTGTTTTCAGATACAATAGGCAATTGTTGAAAGAAATCATGAGATGAAGATCCTGCAGCCCATTTCAGGACCATCCAGCAGCTCAGAAAATGGTCTGTCACTTCATCCATCAGGAATTTCTACCACCCAACTGGCAATAACATGACCCAGCTGGCAGGGAGCAGGACTGACCCCTCTGTTTTCTGGGAATTGCATAGTTTCACCCCCTAAACAGGAACCAGTTTACCTGCACTTTTTTCCAAATTGCCATTACAAGGAGACCACTTTCAGTTAAACACTCTGCAGGCGAAGAGGGTTTTGCCATGTTTTGCTTTCACCAGAGTGGCACAGAGAATTGGTGCAGCAAGTATAAACTAATTAGCTAATGGTCCCCAAAGATGGTGCTTCCTCCTGCACCAGGGGGTGGCTACTACCCTAGCTTCAACTTCTCCAAGTTTCTGATGAAAGATATTTGTCCCACCCTCAGTGGTGATTTTTACTGCCTTGTAAGAGCTGAAGAATTGTTCTGTAAGCACCACCAATCAGACGCTCTGGGTGGGGGAAATGGCAGATGTATGGTAGTGTCCAGTCTGAGCATGCACTCATACAGCCTCCGTACTGGGATTAAGACATGCAGAGATCAGATACCTACATATGAACCCTATAGATTTTAACCCTGCAAAAGGAAGAAGTAAGAGTCTTTTCAAGGGACACCCCCACCCTCAGTGCAGCTGAATGGACTCTCTGGATAGTCTCCAAACATACCAATAAACATGGGAAGACCCAAACCTGCAATTACACCAGCCCATGGGGACGAGAGACACCATTACTTCAGGTAGACCAGGAACTAGAAAAGAGGTAGAGCACAGCCCCACAGTTTACCCAGGGGCATGAAATCCATCATCACGACTGCTGTGTCTTGCTTGCTTAACTACCCACACAGAACCAGTTTTGTTAGGACTTCGTGGAGAGACAAGTCATACAGGCCAAAGGCAAATGTCTAAAAACAGCAGGAGGGTGGGGATTATTTTTTTATTATTATTTTGGAACTGAAGTGCTGCAGCAGCCTTTTTGACACAGAAAAAAGTTCCCCTCAGAAAGCAATGTGCTTAGAAGGGTCTGCACAACTAACATAACATCTATAACTGCATAAAAAATACTGTTAGCTTCCAAAGTGACTCTTCTGCAACAGGTCAGGCCTGGACTTCTCAATAAATCACAGTCCTTTCTATGGAAGAAACCACCCCTAGCTGCATCTGTGAAACAAATGCATGAAGATAAACCTGCATGGAGAGCCACTTCAACAAACCACCCCCAAAATAGACAGTGTATTTCATCTTAGTATCATCTCTGCAGAGTGTGGTTAATCTCACATTTAACCCTCTGTGCCAACTTCTGTGTAGTTTTCGTTGCTGCACTGGAATCTGCACATAATGTGATCTGGCTCTATGCCCGCAGTGCTCCCGGGATCAATTACCATTTTATACATCAGTGTTTCATTACTGAGCCATGAATGTCCTCTGGCCAATCATACCCTCAACTCTGCACTTCAAGAGCCTAATCTTTGAAAATTAGGTATTTGGCAAGTTTTACTGTAAGGAAGGAAAACTGCCGGGCTCATACTGTTTTAAAGACATCCAGCTTCCATTCACAAGAACTGCCATTGCAGTGGCCACTAGATGTTTCCAGTGATGTGATTACAAAGAAAGAGCAGTGGTAATTGCACAGTAGGAATCCACCCTGATCTGACACTTCTTTTAGAAAATAATGAGCTCTCTTCCTCATTACATTCACTTCAGTGTATCTTCAAAAAGTCTTATAGAGATTAATACTCAATTGCTGTAAATGAGCTTAGCTTTATTTATTCTAGGAGATGATCTGACCCAGGAGTCCAAATAAGTCATTGCTCCACTGCCCTTATTAAGGGAAAATCCTACACAGGAGCTAAGACAGGACTTTGGCCCTGTTTCTCACACATAAATTCAGCAATGGAGATTTGGCATGCTTTGTACCAACAAGCCATGCCTAAGTGTGCACTTTAAATGATGCTAAGATACAAGACAGCAAACACGATAAATCTTAGCAAGATAAGACAAATCCGATATTCCCACTGCTCATCTTTGACACCTCTTCCCCATGCACTGCAAGGGGACTGTTAACCTCACTCTAGATCAGGCTAACTAACAACACAGGAAGCTCCTTTGCAGCAATGTAAATACATTAAGTATTTGATTCTTTGAGCTGCAGCTCTGTAGCAGAGACACTGGGAAACAGAGGCACCGGGGAAGGGAACTATGTCACAAGGAGGAAGACCTCGGGGAAAAAGCACGTGTGGCTCCTAAAAACCGCTGTGATTTCCGTCATCTGTTTTGAAACTGCAAGTGCTGTAAAGTGACAACACACGAGCCATAACCACATGTTGAGAGAGTTTGTTTTAAATCACGGGGTGAAAAAAAGAATCCATTCTAACTCTGTTTAACATTCCCAGGCTGCTATGCAACTCTGCAGCCCACGCAACGCCACAGCTGTGGCAGCGAGGTCTTGAAAATCAGGTCCAATGGGCAGGAAAAAGCACCAGAACCAAAAACAAGAACAGTACCAGAGGTCTCAGACAGATTGGTGCAATCATTCCCACACAGCCTTTCATCTTCCATCCCCATTTACACCCCAGCTGCAGCAAGGCAGCAGGACAAAACCTGGCTCCCTGCCTCTAAAGGATTTTTTGCACAAGCTTCACGGTTCGGCAGATTGAAGGCTGTGGCTCAAAGCCTCTTACTCTGGCCACCCAAAGTACAAATGTTGCCTTAAATAACCCTCATTGAGAACTGGGGCTTTCCACACCTTTCCACAAAGTAATTGGACTTCAAGCAGAAAATTCTTTTAACTAAGTGATAAAAACCATCTACCATGCAACTTAAATGGATCAGCCCCTAAAGATCCACAAGCCATTAGAAAATTAAAAAAAAAAAAACAGCCAACAACAAACCCCCACACTGAAAAACTGATGCACAAATGACTAAACAGTAATGACTCAATAATACGGCTTTTCCATGACTCTAACACAAGGACAAAACTCTAAATTGTCTCTTCAAACACACACAGCCAGAGCAAATTGGCACATGTGTATTTTTGTGGCTGGACAGTAACTGCTGTTCATTTTCAAACCAGCATAGTCTGGATTCTCACTGGCTCAGCTGAACATCTCACAGATGCCTCAGAGTTTCTAATCACCCATCAAGCCATCAGAAATGGCCTGTTTGCTCATTTTACCTGTTAGAATTCTCCAGATGAGCTTTGAGCTACTGAACAAAAGGAAAAATAGCAGTTAAGAGTGGATTTGTAGTACTGCATCTCCCTCAAATGCTGATTTTAAGCAATCATCATGCAGGTATGGCCTTCTCTCCCTGATACACATGTGTGTTCATGAAATGTATAAAGCTGATGCCCTAGATCTGTCATGCTCTCCATTAATAATTCAGATTACTGGCCATTTTAGGCATATACTATGTATGCTTCAAAATTTAGCCTTGTTTTTTAGTGACCCACTTGGTGTAAAGGGCTGCACTGCTTGCTCAAAGCTCTGGGAGACCATGGTACTCACCTGCCAACTGGAACTGGGCTTGGCTAAGGCCCACAGAGCTGATCTATTCTCATCTTTTGGCATTAGCCATAGAGGAAGACACAGATGAAGGTTTTCAAGACCATTTCTGAAAGATAATACACTTAGACAAGCAAGTGAGACAGTGACAATACTATTTCAGTAATGCCTTTAATGCTTACAGCTGACAGAATTGATAATTTTCAGCTCCGGTCATTCCTGCAGCTAATAAGAGTACAAATTAGAAATGCCATCCTCACTTTACACTCAGATCAGTGGTTTCATGTATTCATAATTTTGCCATAATTTAACTTTTTTTAGATGAACAAAAACCTTCTCCAAAAACTGTTAAGCGCTGATAATAAGAGACCCAAATACAAAGCCATTTTTTACCCTCCAAGAGGAAATACTTAACATCACAGCTCTGACACGTATATCCTTGTTGCCAACACCCTGCACGATGCTAGCCTACATGTGGATCATCCACCGGCCCAGCTCCATGATTCATCCTGTTTACCATTTAGGACAGACATTAGAGCCAAACCAAGCTCCACCTCTGAAAGCCAGAAGAGCAGCTTGTGCAGATGTTGAAATTCTGGTGAGAAAGACAAACTATAAACAGATTTCCTAAAAAATCTGCCTTGGGACAGTCTTATCTAGCAATTCCACTAATTCCCTTGCTAGGAAAAGTAGGGGAGCGCGAATGAAATCTGCAGACAAGAGATAGCTGGGAAAGTCTGTCAACTCAGGGGATGGGCAGAAGTTTATTCAGAACATTTGAGGACTAAAACAACTGACAGGAGGTACAGTTGTAATAAAGCCAAGTGCAGCCATGCACTTTGGGATTAAAGAAATATGTTCTGCAGCATGGGAGCTCAGCAGTTGGAAGTGATAAAGAAAGGGAAAGACTTCGGTGGTTTAGTGGCTCATGGCAACAGTGTAAAAAAGCCAGATGTTGCCCGAGGTCTCAGTGAGTAAACAGGAAAATATACAATCACCAGTAAGGTCTCTGCTGGAACAACGTGGAATTTCAGGTTGCTGAGTTCAAGAAAGGTTAAGTGAAACTGGAATAGTGCAAGAAAAGGTCAGCAGGATGACCTCTCATGAGACAAAAACACATTGGCTTTGCAACTGAAGCTCTCTTTGGAGGGAGAAGGAAAGATAAAGCAGTATGAACCAGCCATAAAGAGGTTCAGGCTGAACTTGAAAGGAGATTTATATCCATCAGAATAATACTGTTCAAGCAAAGCTTGCCAAAAAAGAATATTAGGCAAGGGGCTGATTGTTCAGTGAATGAAAATTTACAGCATGGTTGCCTGAGATAGCCTGAACCAAGGCCAGATACACAGGAGGTCCAAAGCTGGACCTGATCACACATGTCCTCATCACACACTGCCTAATGAGCCCAATAACCAAGGTGCAGAAGCTGCACCACTACCCCAGAACCTCCAAGATCAAGATCATCCCTCACCTACCACCAGGTCTTGTGCTGTCACCAAAGGGACATGGTACTTTAAGCACGTGGAGAGGTCAGACATATGCTACCGACACACAGTAAAAGCTACTTCGGATGCAGACAGGCTTCCCAAGTCACTGCACAAAGAATTGGGTGATTTTTCTGCAGAAAACCTGAAGTTATGCCCAAATAATGCCCAAGGAAGATGATGAAAGGAGGCTGGTGAAGAGCACAACAGTTCACTCAAAATGACTGAGGGTAGAGAAACACTGCTGAAGGAAAGTATGATGCTTTGGAGGGAAGAAATGAGATAGTTACGGCTGAAGGCTTTAGAAACCATCACTGTGATAGCAAGCAATTTGCTATCATGGCTGAATTCCCCCACTATTCCCAATATTACCCAATAAAATTAACAGTGCAGGCAGGTTCAAACAAGGGCAGTTTACAACCTTGCTACTAGAAATTAATCTCTGTTTCAAAGGAAAAGCATGAAGTTAAAAGGGGATGGGGGGTGAGAAGGAAAACATAGAGGCTAATTAATGTCAATCACTATAAAAACCCATGACTGATGCTTTTGACATGACCCTTCAAGATGGTGCTCTGCAGACAGCCAAGCAATCGTGAGATGAGTGCAGGAGTGCCACATCAGTAGTGGGATCAGGCAGAGGGTGCCTGGAAATCCACACAACACAAAACCATCTTGCTCTGACATTTACATAGAATCATAGAATAGTTAGGGTTGGAAAGGATCTTAAGATCATCTAGTTCCAACCTCCCTGCCACAGGCAGGAACACCTCACACTAAACCGTGCCATCCAAGGCTCTGTCCAACCTGGCCTTGAACACCATCAGCAATGGAGCATTCACAACTTCCTTGGGGGCAACCAATTCCAGGGCCTCACCATCCTCACAGTAAAGAACTTCTTCCTCATATCCAATCTAAACTTCCTCTGTTTAAGTTTGAACCCATTACCCCTTCTCCTCTCACTACAGTCTGTAATGAGGAGTCCCTCCCCAGCACCCTTATAGGCCTCCTTCAGATACTGGAAGGCTGCTATGGGCTCTCCACACAGCCTTCTCTTCTCCAGGCTGAACAGCCCCAACTTTCTCAGCCTATCTTCATACGGGAGGTGCTCCAGTCCCCTGATCATCCTCGTGGCCCTCCTCTGGACTTGTTCCAACAGTTCCATGTCCTTTTTATGCTGAGGACATCAGAACTGCACACAATGCTCCAAGTGAGGTCTCTTGAGAGCAGAGTAGAGGAGCAGGATCACCTCCCTCGACCTGCTGCCGGTCAAGCTCCTTTTGATACAGCTCAGGATAGGCTTGCTTTCTGGGCAGCAAGCACACACCAAAGCGAGCTCATGTTCATTTTCTCATCAACCAACACCCCCAAGTCCTTCTGCACAGGGATGCTCTCAGTCTCTTCTCTGCTCAACCTGTATGCGTGCCTGGGATTGCTCAAACCCAGGTGTACGACCTTGCACTTGGCATGGTTAAACTTCATCAGGTTGGCATCAGCCCACCTCACAAGCATGTCAAGGTCCCTCTGGATGGTATTCCTTCCCTCCAATGTATCAACAGAACCACACAGCTTGGGGTCATCTGCAAACTTGCTGAGGGCACACTCAATCCCACTGTCCATGTCACCAACAACGATGTTGAACAAGATCAGTCCCACTACCCACCCCTGAGGGACACCACTCGTTCCTGGTCTCCAGCTGCACACTGAGCCATTGACCACAACTCTTTGCGTGCAGCCATCCAGCCAGTTCTTTATCCACTGAGTGGCCCACCTATTAAATTGATGTCTCTCCAATTTAGCGACAAAATATATAATATATATAATATATATAACGTATATAATATATAAATACATATATAATATATACATAAAATATATAAATACCTATTCTAAATGTTGCTGTAGAGACCTATGGATGTTTATGGTTTCCATACCATCTCAACAGCAAAGGCTCAAAATGCCTTTGCTGCAGGATAAATAGAAACTAGACTGCAAATTACTTCCATGCATGACTTCTAACACAGTATATGTGCAAGGAAGGAGAACTACCCCTGTGAGCTTTTTTTCTGTAAATCCACCATCCTGCTGCCAACTTAGATTTAGAAAAGCCACAAACAGCACAAATAGCTCATTCCAGGTTACTCCTCCTCCTCCCTCCCCCAAATTATTTTGCTCACAGAGGGGTTTCATGTATAAATTATTTTTACAGTTGCTGTACTCCACTCAAGCTTCAAAACTTACAATATAGTGTACAGTATTTTTAGATCCTCAGGTAAGACTTAAATTTTCTAGCCATGAAAAGAAAAGGAATCATTATTCAAAGGTTTATAGAAGAAGAAATGACCAGTCTCCCCCTATTCCTTGACCACAGCCTGTTGCTTTCACTTTGCTGCAACTCTGGGATTAGTACAACGAATATCCCTTTCATTATATAAAGTAGTCATTGCAACACCAAAGACAATTATTTCCTACTCTTAACTAAGCACTGTCAGGAGGCTTTGCTAAACAATGGGATCACATAGTGGAAACTGCACTTATATTACCCCTTTTGAGATCTGAATTAAATTATAAGCAGTACTATGAAGTGGCCTTAAAACTACCAACATACGTCCCCAGGTCCCCCAAGCATTCTCCTGCAATTCACCTGCAACACAAACAAGTACCTTTGGCAGACTTAGTGTTTGTTTGGAAAGGGCAGCTGAGCTGATGAAAGACAATATAAAATGTATTTTCCCCTGTTCCTCAAGGAGCAAGCCGGCTGCTCAAGCCAGCTGCTGCTCTTTGCAGACAGCTGGACTCTCTTTAGTTTTGATGGCAAAACTAACTTTTCAGCCATGAACCAGATTCCAGTTCAGCCTTTTGCATCCCCAACAGCTGTTTCCGGAACACTGCCCAAGTACCGTGGCTGAAAGGCAGCTTCTTTAGAAGTTTCTTCCCTGGAGGGTAACTTCAGAAACCATCTTGGCTGGTCTAAACTTCTGCTTTAGAAGCTGCACTGGGAGGCGCTTCATGGTGTTTAAGTGAAAGCGACACTTTAAAAGGATTGAAGCAGCTGGGCATGAGAAGACAGGAGACACTGTTCGCCTTTATCCAAAGTGTAAAATAGAGACTACAGCTAGGAGAAAATAGGCACATTCCTGTAGATTGGTGTAAATGACAAATAATCTCATTGAAGTCCAACTGGCCAGACTGTCCTGAAGAGAGGTTTTTTGAAGCTATTTAGCTTCTGAGTGCCATTGAAAGAGCCCAACACCACCTCCAGCAGCCAGAAGATGCTGCTGCAAGGACACTTACGTGCTTTCTCTACAAGACGCAACCTACCTACCTCGGTTCACTTCCCCCTCCCACAGGCACTTAGAGTTTTTTCCTTTCCTGCCTCTCACAGATGCCTCTCACCCTCCTAGAGAAGCATCTCATCTGCAGCCCTTTCTCACCTTTTCCTCCCTACTCCCCTGTTCAGATGCCAGTGAGAAAAATGCAAAAGGGCAGCACAGTTTTAAGTCTTCAGGATCTCTTGCATCACTGTTGGGTATTCTTATGCAGGTGGTGCCTGGTGGTTCCTACAAAAAACATTTCACTTTTTTCACCCTTATTTCAAGAACAATGTGAAAAAGCTGAGGCACCTTTAAGCAGAAAGCATTCCTCCATCCTTTGCAGCCTTCTTCTTCCCAGGAGATCTACAAGAAATAACTTCTCTTTGCTAAAGAAAGCAACTTTCCCCAATTTTGTATCAGTTGGCTCATCATCAACCAAGCAACAGAGTATTTACACCGGAGATGTCACTTAGTCAACAAATAAATCCATTCAGTACTCAAACCCAAAAAGGCATCAGTATCAGCTCAGCAAACCACACTTATTCCTAGGTCACTGGTCAAGACCCACAGCATCAAGAAGTCACTTTCAATAAATATTTTCACATTAAAGAATCTGGGAAAGAGCCAGAAACTTCAGACAGACAGAGGAGTATCTAGTACAAGCCAAGCAGTCCCCTATGGTTATCCTGTCTCTGGAAGCCGGCCTCTTAGCAAGTCATTTACATCTCATGCTCATTCATATTTTAAACAGCCTTTTTAAAAGCTGTTTCCTACATATGTGTTTAAGGATCTCCATAGTTTTTTGCTTTGGCTGCTGTACCCTCCTCCCCTTTGTTCTTTCAGCTTTGACCTAGAAAAGCACAAGAGCCGAAACTGGATCAGCCCACAACTCAAAACATCCTGTCCGCCAAGAAAGGAAGGGCAGTGTTCAAAGACATAGGACAGAGATCTTTTGCCTGGTATCGTTACTCCTTCATCATCATCTGTGAACAACCAGCACAGAAGCTTGACCTCACCAAGGCACTCTTGACCATCCTGGATTACGGACAAGAACTCAGAAAATGCGTTTCCTTCCTGTTCCTGGGGTGAGATTCCTGCTCCTCTCTACAACTCCTGTGTCAGCAACATCAACACTGCCCTGCTGCTCTCCCAGCTCACCAGCAGCTGCAGGGATTTACAGATACATTCCCTGTCTATTTTGCACAGTAGTATTTGGAAGCTGCACCACAGTTTCTTGAGACAAAAGGTCAAATTCTGCAAGTTACTGCAAATCTTGAGCTCCAGCGGAATTCATCTGGAGCCAAGAGGTTCTCCATGCTGTAGGAATTGCTTGAGATGCAAATGGGACAAACCAAATGAACTATGCCAACGTGAACCTTAATCTCCAGGAAACAAAGCTGGCAGCTACGCAAACGCCTTTGTTTTGCAGTGTTCAACTTATGTTTCATATTTGCATTAGATTAGCATAAAATTAGATCTAGGCCACCACCCATTGTCAGGAGGGGAGTTACCTATAAACTATTAGAACATGACATGGGTATGACATGTCCCAAAACCAGCATACCTCATTCCAGCACAAGGCTAAGCAAACATAGCAATGCTACTGCCCATGCAGATCTAGGAGCAGCAGAGCCAACTTCTCCTAATGCTCTAGGGATCTACTTGACCTGAGCTGGCCCTACACTAAGACTACCAATAGCGCTACAGCCATCTTCCCACAGCCAGGAAGCCTGGAGATGGACCTTTGGGACACCAGATGGACTGAAGCTGGGTCTTGAAGACAAAGCATTTCTATGCACCCCAGTTCTACAGCTCTGGGAAATGGATCAGGACCTGTGCCAGGTTTTGGCTCAAGAGACAAGTGGCTTCAATCACTGATCAGCGTCAACTTTCATGGAGCACTCTGCAGAAATGGCAACATTTCCCCTGAATCCTGGATTAAGCTCTTGCTCATTTACTACATTTTGGCACACAATAATGGAATTCCACTGTATTCCCATGTATTTTACTTGAATGTATTATTATTCCTCATTAGCAGTCTCAGGCTGTTATAAATTTTTAGCATAGCAAAACTGAGCGTCTTACCTCCAGAAATGCTCCATTGTAGCATTCTCACAATAAGCGTAAGAGGTAGAGCAGAGGTACCAAGTCCTGCCCACAGGCAGTGCACACCCTCACAGACTACTGCAAACCAAACCTCTCCACCAGAGTGACAGCTACCACAGGCAAAGTCTGGTGGAAGAAGAAGAAAAGGGAAGAAGAAAAGCGACAACACTCTGAAGAAACATGTCTCAGCCTATAGTGAATGAAGGTGAGCGTGTGCATGAGTTTATGTGTGAAGTCAGGGCATATTCACATCAACTCAGACTTCACTACAGTTCCTGCAGCCAGCATTCTCATAAGGCTGGCTGTAGGCAGCTCCCCAGTTAAACCCTGTGAAGCATTCCTTAAGGGCTGCTGCATTTTTACTGTCCTTCGCAAACACACAGTACTCACCAAAGCATCTATTTCTATCCACACATAAAACAGGGTACCACCTCATGTTCTCTGCAGTTGCAGCTCTACCAGGGCTGCGGACTGCACCTTAAATTAACTTACAAAACAAGCCAGAGAACAAAACTTGACTGCTGTATCCCAGGGCTAGAAGGAAAGAGGGGGGCAGAAAAAAAACCAACACCCAAACCAGCCAACAGCTCTTCACGCCAAATGAGCAATTTTATTAAGGAAATAACATCTGAACAAGACAGGCCGCGCACACACATTCTGCAGCTGGGATCTCTTGTAGCTGATGCGTCTCTTGGCGATATGCAAGTCAGAAAATAATCCAGCTCAGCCTTGGAGGGCTAGTGGTGGTGGTGGCTCTGTGGTTGTAGCAGGCACAAAAGCCTGCACATGGTCAAAAGCCAAGTGCAGACCTCAGATGGTATATAGTAAATCTGCCAAGAAGCATCTTTTTTCCCTGCTGCAGTGGACTCTGTGGACATAGCAGGCTTTCAGAGACTCACCAATGTTCAGCCTCAAGGGAGAAGCTCTGACTGACCAGAGAGAAACCCTGGGGCACCACAGCCCACCAGAAGCTGTCCTCTTCCCAGGGCTCCCCTGCTGCCAGGATGCCTATGTCAAGAGGAACATCTTTACATGTAACCAGGGACACTCTGCACTACAGCACAAAAACCCCTAGTGCCCATAGGGAAAGCCAAGAGTGCCACACAAATTGAAAAAAATTGGTAGCACCCAGCTACACCACGCTGCCTTTGTCAGTTCTTACCCTAAGTCCACATGATTCATCATACTTTAAGCAATAAATAATGAAGCATTAAATGGCACTGACATACATAGACCTGTTCGGCATTTGCTGGAATAAACAGGGCATGTGCAGAGAAACAAAAGAGATCTTTGCAATTTCACATACCTGCCAGCTTCAGTTATACCTTATTGCTCTGTTCCCCGCCAACAGCATCTCAAGGAATGATGATCAGTGTCAGAACAGACTGCCACCTTCTCCTTTCACTTTGGGGTATGGTGAGTAAGTACAGAAGCCTGGCTGTCAGGGGTAGGACAGGTACCCTGGTTCCACAGTCTGCTTAAGTTCTTCCCTCCTGCCAGGTGCACTTGAAGAAAGTTGCTCTGCACTAATGACAGGGCATACAGAAGGTTCTCCACAAAGGAAGGATCCTCTTCTCTGTGGGTCTGTGCTTGCAGAACAGGATTACCTCTGCACACACTCATAGTCTATACATAATCCCTACAAATCACAGCAAGATCCTTCCATTCTGCAACAGGTTTTCTATTTCAAATGGATTAAGAATTTGCAGGCAACACGCTTTCCTGACCATGCAGAAAAATCATGACATATAGGATATATCGTTAATACATTTCCACCAAAAGATCACACACAGAGATATATCAGGCGAGATGACTAACCTTTCCAGCACATCCATGCGAGGAATAAAAATACTAAATTATGAATTTCTAAATACCATGATAATATTTAGTCACTACATCTAAAATCTTTCCAAATCCTAATAGAAAGTAATATAAGAGACACACTCTCTTCCCATTAAAAAAGTGAGGACATAATTCCCACCCCAGTCAGAAAATGGAGGTAACCCTGCTGTGATAGGTCTCTCTGTTCAAGTCCAAAAAGAAACCCTTATTACCTTTCACCAAAACCACCAGGAGGCTTCCCATCTCTCCATACCCCCTTCATGAAGGGGGATCCATTTTTTGAGCCAGGAGATGGAGCCAAAGAGACACTCCCTACCTTGAAGAAAGGGTGAGATGTGGGGGTAAAGAACCCCAGTTTCTGCTGTCGACTGATGCTACTATCAATCTGTTACTATCAGTCAATGAAATGACAATCCACAATAACACATTAAGATGCAAGAGACAGCTACATAACCCACAGAACAGCTCAAGGAAAGTTAAGACACCACCTACCTGAGCCAGCAAACACGTTACTCTTCTTATCCAACAATTTGAGAATGTTGCGGAATTAAAAAACTTAGGGCAAACATACATCTCTAACAAACACACTGACCAGAGGTGCCAGGCATCAAAAGTGCTGTCAGGAGAGAGATGAATTAACCTCTCTCATCAGAACCGCTGCTGTTCCAGACATCAATGCACAGTATTTCTGAATTGCACAGGGACCAGCTCAGATTGTGGATGAATTCATAAAACCTAGAGTTTTGCAAGCTGAATGGCACACACAGAGAGCACACTGTTGTGCAACACAATACTTAAGAGGCTTCCCATCTGCACTCCATTTCAAAGCATATTTTACTTGTTAGCTTCATTTAGAAGGTCCCCCCAGTTCCGCTGCAAGAGAGCACTCTGCCAAAACACAGGGCTGAGCAGAAGCACTGAATTTGTATCAACATAAAGTAAATATGAAGTAAGAATGAAGTACGCCTATGCCCTACATGTACAAAACCCACTAAACACCAACAGACTTTGGCTTGCCTCAGGATTAGGAGATATTTAGAGAACATGATGGCTGTGGCACTTGAACGCCACCAAAAGCTCTCCTAACTGAAAGCCAAGAATCAGGATAGATTTAGGAAGTGACAATTCAGCTCTATTTTTTGCATCCAGTTGGAAGACAATATATTTTCTTTATTGAAAGCCTTCAGTGCTCAAGCTTGCCAAGCAAAGCTCCTCTGCAAGGCTTTCAGCAGTGCTTTCATTTTAAAGATCTGGTATTCATGTGTCCTACAGGAAAGCATTTTGTGACTTGAGTTGTAAAGATTTCCACCAAACGAGCTGTTCAGTGGGTTTGGACCGAGTCCCGTCCCCACGGGAAAGCGGACCCCGATGCCAGACCGCAACGAAAGTTCCCGCCAGCCCCAAGTCCGGAGCCCCCAGCCCGTGCCCAGGGGTGCCCCGCACCCCTCGTCCGCGACCAGCCCCAAACCTGGCCACCGTCCAGCGCCAGCGGGGCCACGGCGGATCCCTCCCGGTCATCCCCGCCACCCGGCGCTCCCGGCACTCGCAGCGCGGTCCCCCCGGGGCCGCTGCGCCCCTGCCCCGCTCCGGCCGCCGACACAACTTGCGGCTCCGGCCGCTGCGTGCTCCCGCCCCGCACACCTCCCCGCGTCCCTCCGCCGGGCTTGCAGCAGCCTTCCCGCAGCAGCCTTCCCGCAGCAGCGGGCGGCCGCGGCTAATCCCTGCCGCCCGCCCCCCGCAGACCGCTCATCCGCTTAATCACCTGCCGGCACCGAGCCGCGGAGCCGCTGCGCGCCGGCGGTGGCGGAGGCTGAGGCTACCGGTGCTGGTGACACCGGTGCTGGTGACGCCGGTGCTCCTGATGCCGCTGCTGCCGGCGCTGCCAGGGCTGGCGCTGGCGCTGGGGCTGGGGCTGGGGCTGCTGCCGCTGCGGCCGGGGAGGCACCTTCGCCGGCGCCGCCGCCTCCCGGGCGCGGGGCGCGGCTGCAGGCTGTTACGCGCGATCCCCGCCCCGCCCCGCCGCGCACCGGGCTCCGCGCCGCGCAGGTGGGAACGGGGACCGCGGGGCGCGCGCGCGCACGCGCACGGATACCCCACCGGGGGGAGCACGGTCCCACTGCGGACATCACCGGCGTGTCGTGCCTTATGCCCACCCCCACCCCACACTGCACAGACCCAGACCCGGCAACGCGGCTTTGACCACAGGTCCTCTGCGCGCCCCTCCCCAGAAAGGGGTGAGTGGGGTGAGAAGCGCGTCCCTGCTCTGCCTTAGGTGACCTTAGCTGGGACCTGCTCAGGGCACTGTGTTTTCCCCCCCACACTTCCAAAGCAGGCTCCTCTTGAAAGCCAGCCTGCATACTTACTCCATCCACTCGGGGCATCCAAATAAAAATCCCCATGCAACAGCCAGGGGTTGTTTTCTAACCTGGAGCGAGGCCTGACGTGCCAAAGCCAAGTGTCTATCACCAGCTGTCATTTAACATCTCAAGGCCATTTTTCAGGTATGTGGCAGACAGTTCCCGGCAGGCCTAACAGCACTCTGCTTATATCCAATATTGCTTTTTGGGGTTGTTGGCTTTTTATTTCTACAGTCTAAATTACACAACCGTGGTCACATTTTGATGACTGACATTTTGACCATACACCGGGAATAAACCCACTGCTATTACTAAAAAAAAAAAAAAAAAAAAAGACCAAAGCCATAAAAATAATAACAAGAATTATTATATTATATTTGCCCAAGGGGTGAGGAGATCTGGCTGTAATCAAGATGGACAAGGATGAAATTCTTCACTGAGTTCAGTGCTGTGTTCAAGCAGTCTTTTAACAGCTTAGTTTTGCACACAGGAGTCTTGGCTCTCAGGTACAGTACTGCCCCACACAGAAAGCACCGTCCCCCCTGTTTTTCAGGATTTTCAGCATGATGTTCAGCCTTCCAGGAGTTTTGAGGGAGACAGGAGAGACGCTGAGCTTTGTTCCTTGGAGCAAAATTCAGAGCCTGGTGTCAGTGCCTCAGCACCCAGGGAGCACAGGTAGTTAATTAGGTGCCAAAACTGAATGCACCGATAGTTAACAAACACAGAGCTAATGCAAAGGGAAGCTTTCAGTCCTTGGGATGTGCCTCATTCTCGGGCTCAACACTGCTAACCAGGAAATGCCTCCCTTCCAACTGTGATTCATGGCCTGACATCTCCCGAGAAAAGAAAGCAAAAAAAGACAAAAAACATCATAAGCCCCTTCATTTATAAAGCAGAGATCAGGTTTTGAGCACAGCGAGAGGAGGATGTGATGGTTGCATCTGTCCTCTCTGCAGCACGGGGGCTGGGGAGTTCGTCGAGGACACGGACAGCAAGTTCAGCCGCTCACGAGGAGAGAAATGCACACCAGCATTATTTTCCTAGGAAAACAAGTAGCCTCCAGACGGCTTCTGCCTAAGCCCTCTACGTCACCTTTTCTTTTAACTGAATTCCACTGTGCAAAACACAATGCAAAATTCAGGATATTCATGTGGGAGGCAGAGGTTGTCCTGCGTCCCTGCCCTAAAAACTGTTTGTGATATTCCCATGACCTGATTATTATAATAATACAAAAGAGTTTTGGAGCAGGAATCACTCCCCGGGATGCCTCCTTTTGTCTCCCTAACTATTTAGGCTACAGTTATAAACAGAAAAGAGATCGCAGCGGGTATCCTGCACTGTCTGCTATGACACTGGGAGTCTAGAAAGATCCATGAATTGTTTATCCTATGGGGTACAAAATATGACCCAACTTCCTATTCAAATGCAAAGGAAAATGCAATGTCCTGCCCAGTAAAATATATTAGGCAGAAGCAGCCAGAAGGTGTGAGGAGGTGCGTTCTCCTCCCCACCGACCAGAGGAGGCACGGAGGGAAGAGAAATGGCATGTGGGATCCCTGGGGCACAAGGAGAGAGGAGCAGCTCAGGCTCAGGCAAGACCAAAGTGGTCTGCACTTTGAGAGCACAGAACAGGATCCTGCGCCTCAGGAAAGCCCAGAACCCTTGGGCACTTCCCAGCTCAGTGACGGCTGTGCAAAGCTTCTCCATCTCTATTTAGGAGCCATCATGCCACTGAAATTTTGGAGGATTTGTCCCTAAATGTTCTCAGCTCTTATTTTGGAGAATATTGATAGCAATTAGATACTTTACGCGCACACATGCAGCTGTGCATTTCAAAGTAATCTGTTTTGATATAAGCCAAAACTGGATCTGAGTCATGGTTTTTTTACAGATGAAGCATTGATTTATAAACACATAGTGCAACTGTTTAAGGAAAACCGGCTTAAGAACTACTTAGAACAGATCATCCTCTTCTGCCCCACAGAGCGGAGCATCCAGTTCCTTTCTAGCTGTAATTTCAAGAGTACAGAATGAAGGATGGAGAATATTAAGGAGGGAGAAACTGTGGATTGATGAAACTCTTTCTCATGGCAGTCAAAAGAAAGCTGCAGAAACAGCCATTTTGGCACTTAGCTGATACAGTTGCAATGGCATTCCCATGTCACTGCACAGGAAAAATGCTACATGGTATTTTTGGGACTGCGGTATTTTTGGTTCTCGTCATCATCTGTGCACAAACAAGTTCTTGATTCACACTCAGGCAAACAACAACAAACACAAATCACCTTAGAGCCACACTCATGCAAACTAAATGTCACTGAAATCAGTTTCTCTAATGTGTTAGTATTAGAAGCTAATACTTCAAGGAAGCAACTGAGGAGAGCACATAAGCAGTAGGTCTGCTACCTAAAACATTTAAGCCTTACTTCAAGTGTTACCTTCAGAATCTGGAAGCACCAGAAACATTTGTTCTTTGTAACAGACACAGACATTTACATTCTTCCAACACTGCTGTGTCCTGGGCATCATCTGACACCCCTGACACACAGCACACACAGATAAAGTCAATTATATGGTACGTGTTCTCAGGACCCAAGACTTTTTGTGGATCTGATGGACAGCAAAATGAGCATACAGATTTAAAAGAAATTCCTTTGAAAACACAATGAGCATCCAGGACTGCATATAACCCAGAACAACATTAGGATGTTCCATTTCTCCCTAAGAGAAAACAGCAAAATTCAGAACTCAGCCAGAAGCCACAAAAATGACACAAAAGAAGGTTAACACTTCATAGGAGCCCATCATGCCAAGGCACAGCCAAGGACTGCAAAGGCCACATTCTGCTCACAGCCATGCCAGTGTAAATACAAAAATCCCTTCCCTGACCTCCAAGTGGATCTCCCCAGTTTGCTCAGTCCATTCAGTGTGTTCTGGTCATCAAGTGTCCACAAACATCACCTTCAGAAAGCCCTGTTTCTGCACCACATGCTATTAACACTATGAGATGGATACTGCAGAGAAAACCTTTCCCTTACCATTTCTTCTGCACATAAGCACAACAAAAGATTGGGTTTTTATAAATACAGGTTTCATAGCTCCAACACACAACTACTATTCACAGCCTACCACAGTCCACAGCCACCACCCCAACCGAGCCTTCTAGCTCAGCTAGGAGTTACACCCTCATCCTTGCGTGCCACAAACCCACCACAAGTTCATAGGGTCTACAGAAAAAATGTGCCCCAAAAATTCCAAACAGCTCCCAGTCTGGCCCAAAACACCCCAGCCCTTAATCTTTGGTGGGGTTTTATATGCAAATTGCAGGCAGACAGGCCCTTGCAAGAGCTATACCAGACTTGTTTGTAAACACTCACTTATTCCTCCCACCATACAAGTAGTAGGATATAAGATGTTTAGCAAGCAGCCATATAAGAGCTGATTGTATGTGTTTGTAGTTTATTTCTAAGCTGATAATTTTAAAAATCAACTATGTACATGAAAAAGATTCCTACTTTTAGAGAATATTCCAGGAAACTACAAACTGTGATGCAATTTATCTACATTTTATAGCTCCGATGTCATTTCTTATTTAATTTCTTTATGTGCCTGTAGAGTTTATTTAGAGGCTACCACGAATTTATAGGGGATAAAGACTTCTCACTCAGCAGGTCTCTAATTCAGGTAAGTAACTCAGGTAAGTATGTATTACCAGAACAGTATCAATTAGATTTACATGGCATTAAGTATACTGTATTTAACTTCAAAATAAAAAGCAACCCAAGATCAGAGAGCAGAAAACAAATACAAGGAAATGTACTAGTATTGCTGAAATAAAACAGGGAGTAATAACCTAGAAATCATGCAGTCTTAAAGTAATTTGCCTTATCTGCTACATTTAACACCAGCTACAGTTATTAAAATGAAAATATCATCAAGCCATCTTTCACATCTCAATCCTTACTTTTTGCATTTCTCTCAGTAATGTCCCCTGTTTAATTTTAACTTCTGTTCAATTAATATATTCAGTTCTTTACAGTGTATGGCCTAGGTTTGAGACTCTACAAAGAAACATGCATTTGCTTAAACCAATGTGTTACCACTATTTGTTTTTAAGTGAAAACACTTAACTACTCCTATTTTTATAAATTACAGATTGGGAAGAAAATTGAGAATTGACATTAACCTTTAAAAACAAATTAAAAATAGAAGACTGAAAGTCCAGGTTTTACCCTTCCTTGAATTCAAAGACCCCCATCAAGACCTTCCTCCTCTACACTGAGCCAGGCATTTTCTCCCAGATAATTTTTCAAGCAGTGAGGGAAAAATACTTCACGAAGATATAACATCTTACATTATGTACTCACCCTTAGATCTCTATTTAAATTCCATTCTCTCTTTCCTCAATGTGATGGCAGTTTTCTCTGCTCTTAACCTTTCTCCCCCATTGTGCAATTAATGCAAACTTTTTTTGCAGAGTTGAAGACTATGCTCTGATTTTTCCTTACCCTGTTTCGTCCAAAGGTTACCATTTTACAAAGTATCCTAAGGACATTTTTACTACCAAGAAATACTTTGACAAGAACTATTTTTAACTTCACTAAGCTCTGCTGAGTGTAAAATGCTGCATGGGGTGCTCAGCAGCCTAGGGGAACACAGCTATCGACGGGGTTTGTTTTCTTTGCATGAGAACAGCAATATGAATCTTCCAGCAACAAGACTGTACACACAGTACACGATGTACATCTCATAATAAACCTTAAGGGTCAACAGATAGGGGAAAAATGTACTTAAAACCCACCAGCTGACCGCTGCTGGCAGCAGGGTGCTTCTGCTGGCTGGGAGGGCTCTGCACACCTGCTACTGCCCATGCCTCATACTGAGACCTACAACTCTACTGGAGATAATCAACATGGGCAAGAGATCAGCAACCCCTTCAGGATGTTGCTGGTGATCTGTTCCAGGATACTGCCTCCAGGTGCTCTCCCTGCCTTCCCCTACTCAGAGTATTGGAAGTGATTTAGCCGTGACATGAAATGGGAAAAGACCACGCATCTCAGAAAAATCATGAGGGAGATACAGTAAAGACTAGAGAGGCAGGCTGGTGCCATTTCCCATCCCCAGCATGACCTCGACTACATGATGATGCTGCGGTAGGGGAGTGAGACCAGCCCCTCTGCTGAGGAAGGCTGCCAGGAGTACACCACCACTTACACACACCTCCATGGGAAGTAATTCAAGCTCTGGTGTGTTTTCAGAAGCAGCCAAGGGAACACAGTGTTTTACTCCTCTGCAAACACCCAGCAGGACGCTTAGGCACTACATGCAAGGCCAGCACGCCAGCTAGCAGAACCTGTGTAACAGGGCTACACAAGCTCTCTGTTGAGGGGCTGACTCCCCCCTGGCAAACACTCTGCCCATATGTGCCTGCTTACTAGGATTTCCTATCAAAGCAGTATTTTTCCCTTCTCCTTACCTACAAAAATAAAGTAGGTTACAGCAGAGGCTGCCCCCTCCAGCAACCTGTGCTCCACCCTGGAGTCATCTGATATTACTCTCCCCAGTGTCCTAAACCAGGGCTGCAGAGATTGTTCCAAACGTGGCTTTCATTTTATGCTAGAATAGCCTCCATTAATGCAATATGCTGTGTTGCGTACATTATGATATTCAAAGTGGAAGCCCAGATCTTGTTCGCTTTTTAAAACACCACCAACCGTCCTGCATTTTATCAGCGCATACTTCCCAGCACGTGGTGGAACGTGCCATCCGCTCACCGCCTATTAATGTTGCAAGAGTCTTCCTTAAAACATACATGAGATTTAGGGAGGATTTTGTTCCAGGAGTCTTCTGACCATTCTGTGCAGTCAGAGAGAATAGTTGTATTTCACAGACTGGATTTAATATACAGAAACATACTGCATCTGTTTCCAAATATTTTCTTTCTAAAGCCTCATGAAAACCAGTGCCAACACGTGCTCATTTCTCTTTCAGGAGGAAACTTAATTTGGATTTCTTGATCCAGATCTTCTTAACACCCAGGCTCAATTTTGCTTGCTAAAGCAATCTACAGACTACAGCTAATATAAATTTAATCTGCAAGACTTCTTGCTTGGGCTGAATGGGTCCAGTGTGTCTTTGTTATAGGCTCCACACCATGTATCAGGAGTAGCATTTGCTACCGATTGCAGCATCATGCTTATGGGCTACATGGGCAGGATCTTTCTTGGATTTCTCATCCATTTTGGATTTTTCACTAGGATATCCCCATGTCTTGCTGAATCGGAATTTATTTATTTAGCCATTATACAGCCTTCACAAGTGTCTCCAAGAGGCATCAGTGTAAACAAGTGAGTCCTTAGCTTTGTGTTGCATTTTGAAGCTGTGATGATTTCTTGTGGACCTATCTGGCACAGCTGACCACATTTGAGAACACATCCTGCAGGTCCAATCCTTCTTTTACATGGTCATAAGCTAAGAGTTACTTCTTTAGTTAATCAGGTTACCCTGGCATAATGCTTACATGTGGAAATCAGGAAGTACTCCTTTATCCACTGATATTTAGGATTCACCTCCTTCCCCCTCAGCAATTATGTAAAATATCTGGGGAAAAAAGTAAAGTCATTTTATAATAAGGAATGAAAAATAATTTGCTTTTTGATTGTACACAAAGAGAAGGGGTATTATGAACAAAAAATGATGTTCTGTGGTTTCAGGTTTTCATTAGTAAGGTCACAAGCCTTCCTCCCAAGTCAGGAGGAGATTTTACCACCAATTGAAAGGAAAAAATAAAAAATCAGGTCTCAGTGACTACACAAGAACATTTTGATCAATTGGCACAAGCTAAAGGTTAAAAGTTACAATTTGCAGCTGACCTCAGAAAAAATAAGAGCTACAGTAGGTTTAAAATTTAAGTATTCAATCAAGCTATTTCTCCAGGACACAGTTTCCAGGCTACTTTGATGAATGCTGCTAAAAGAGCAGGTGGCAAAACATGACCAAGATGGAAACCTTCAGCCTCACCTCACATTCACTTCTTTTGTCCCATTCCCTGCATGAAGTTAGTCTTCAGAAGAAGAGCCTGGAGAATGCCAGAAACAGAAGTCCCTGGACAACATGAACAGCAACATAAACCTCACCCCATGTCCATGCCTGAAACTCCCACACCACTCCTGTGTGTCCCACATGGGCTCCCTGACTGCCAAACTGGGGACCATAAAACAATAGGTACATGTGTGAAGTGAGCACGAGAGAGGGTTATGGTTTTGGGTTAGGGATGGGTGAGGATCCCATCTCCAGGGAGGGACTCTTCATTAGGGACTGTATTGATAGGACAAAGGGTAACAGGTTCAAACTTAAACAGGGGAAGTTCAGGTTAGATATAGTTCTTTACTGCGAGGGTGGTGAGGCACTGGAATGGGTTGCACCTAAGGAAGTTGTCAATGCTCCATCCCTGGAGGTGTTTAAGAGCCTTGGGTGACACGGTTTAGTGTGAGGTGTCCCTGCCCATGGCAGGGGGGTTGGAACTAAATGATCTTAAGATCCTTTCCAACCCTAACTATTCTATGATTCTATTACCAGGTTGTTCCCAGTATGTGGCCGTGCAGCCATGAGATTAATTACATGGTTATATTTAATCCTCTTTTTCTCACGTGCGTATCTTGATACTGGTTCCTCCTCAGCTCAGTTGCTTACTAAGGAGTCTGTTTATACTTGCAAGAAAATTCTCACCAAATAAGAGTTGCCTTGAACAGGAAACCATTTCATCACATTTTCCTCAACAGAGCCCCAAAGTGGCTCCTTTTACCTCACACCCCATAGCACATCCAGAGCTGCCTTGCTAGACTTTTGCTCTAAAAGATAACGCAGTGAAGATATAATATGCAAAGTTTTATAAAGTGGAGTGAGTGCTCCAACCAGAATATTGGCAGCTCCAGCAGGCTTGGCTTTGGATCTTCTCACTTCACAACAAGCCTCAGAGACCATATCTGGAAATCAAAACTTCATTTGTACGCTGGCTGGAGCACCACGACAAAAACAAGGTTGTGTTTTGGGGTGGGTTTTTTTTTTTCCCAAAGCCTGTACTAGGCACAGAAAAGGACAGTGTTCTGGCTTCAAGAACTCAGAAAAATAGCATTCAGTTTTTCCATTCTGTCATTATTCCAGCAAAACCCTACAGGTAAAGTAAATCTCACTTGTTTACACTGATGCCTCTCGGAGGTGCTCAGGAAGGCTGGATAATGGCTAAATTCATAACCAGGAAGGTATCTCATAAGCTAGAGCTTATTTGTATTGCTCAAATGTACTTCCGAAGAAACAGGTATTTCAAAGAATTTTAGCCTTTATGAAGCTGCTCTGACTTTATAACCTTCCAACAGACAGGCAGGTATCTGGAAAGAAATGCTCTGCAGTAAAGCCCAACATTTAATAAAGTGCTTTTTCCCTGGGGAGCTCAAGCACCTGCAGAAAGCAGGCTCCTGTCATCACCTCCCTGTCACCAGTGCCGTGACTTGTTCACAGTGGGGGGAAAAGGCTTGACCAGGACCCAACACGTAAGTCCACACGTGCTATCCATTAGGCTGTAAGACCCTGACAGCAGTTAAATACATAGCTCTAAGTCATATACAGTTTATGCAAACATAACTAACAAGTAAATGATTTAAAGTAGAAGCATGCAGAAGAGAAACGAAAGATAAAGCAGTCAACCAGTACAGGCTTGCTGCAGAAAGCAACATGGACTACAAGCAAGTAGCAAATGCCGCTAATATGTTACCGGTGCAAAACTTTACACGGAATTTAAACTAGTTCTTTACATTTGGTTCATGCTGTATTCTTACACCAGCTTATGACCTGGCATATAGCAAGGTAATGTGACATTTTTTAATCTAAAGGACTTGGCTTCAACAAGTCATGCATGACTCCCCCAGTGTAGTGCATGGCCAGTGGCTCCCAAGTGAGCTGCTGTGCACGTTAAAGATTATAAAAAAAAGGGAGAATGTGTCTCCTCATATTTTGTAATACTACTATTGATATTATCATTAAATGAGAGAATATCCTTGAGGCTGGGAAAACCTCAGGGAATATGGGAGCTGACACCTGGACTCAGGACTGGTTTCCTTGGTTATGAGATCTAGCTGAACTGTTTTAACAGATAATTATATCTAATTTAATTACATATTAGACAAAATACTTTTGATTATTATTCAGCCAGCCAGAATTAATGAATTTCTAAGTCCTTCTATCCTATTTTTTGCTACCCTCTTGTCTTTTACCTCTTTTGTTTTCAAGCTCTTCTGAAACCCACCTCTCTCAAGACTGACGTTTACTTCTCTACTAAGTTGGATGATTATTTTTTTTTAATGATGATGCCCCTTAACCTCATTTCCACAGTTTATAATTTGATTCTTGGGTCATCACAGAAAGCATCTGAGTCACCATATAATTCTAATAATGCACTGAGGTTCTGCCTTTCTCATACAGTATTTAAAACACAGTCCATTTAAAGGCAGATTCCTGCAGTAAACCCTTGTTGACTTTGAATTCCACACATCAGCCATTAACTTCTGATCCATTTGGCATCCGTACATGTTTTTAAGCTATTATTATTTCTTTCTCCACAACTTAACAGCTTAATTATTGGAACCCAATTTATTTTAACCACATAGTTCATCCTGAATAAATTGGCTAGTTTACTAAATAATTTTCTGCTCTCCGTATATACCACTTACTTCCCAAATGCAGGCAATGATCAAAAAACAGATCAGACGGAAGACAGTTCTGTGTACTGCTGGGTCAGAATGGCCAGAGGAAATTTGGAAGGCAGAGTTTCCCTATTTCCATGGAGACAAACGGGAAGCGGTTCCACCACAGCCCTCAGTGTTATGGTATTGTCAGAGACCGCAGGCACAGCTTTGTTTCTCTGTGCAAGAAAGCTGTACTTCAGACTTGCCAGCCAGGAAGGCAGAGAGTCAGAGAAGACAAAGTCATGAACTGTTGGTGGTTCCTATAGTACCTGCAGCCATGCAAGCATGACATTCCCAGGGCTTCCCATGCATGGAGATCCCAGCTCAGGGTGAATCAACCTGACCGCACACCTACAGCCCCAAACATAGCTCCTTCAGCCAAAGACAAAGAATAATCCCCCACATTTAGCTTTCAGAAACCTTAGAGCTAGGTAGATCCAAACACAAGCATTAAAACAAAGTGGTGATGAATGTACAGTTCAAACCCAAAGCTATTCATCAGACTCATGCAGCATGAGAAATGAGCTAAGAATATTTAGTTGCCACTAATGTCTCTAAAAAATTTTCCCAGCAACTTATAATTTACAGACTCCTTACCATATTTCTGTTAAGACATGGTTTAAGAGAAAGTCTTGCCTGGCCAGCATAAGTAATTAAAAAGCAGTTCTCACCTACTTAACTTGTAAAGGCTACAGAAGAGCTATGTCCTCAGATTTTGCTGAGAGCTCCCATTACTCAAAGTAGAGGGCAAATCGTGCTTTGCTACCTAATGCCTGCTGGCTTGGAAGCCAATGCAACTATTGCTCTTTTTATTCACAGGCCCTTGTTTTCAAACAGAGCGCTTTTGGGAATAAGTGTTTTACTTGAATTAATTGCTTTTCCTGTTTGGGGGAAAACAAACAAACAGGTTTATTCATTTAGAGAACTTGGCAACTGCAGCTTGCCCATTACTTTTTTGGAAGAGCTATTTTGCAAAGAATGTTAGCCCACAAATTCAGTAAACATATGGGATTTGCAAGTTAATCCAATAAGGCCATTATGGTGATGCTCCAGAGGACTAGTCACCATCAGGAGGGGAAAGGAGACTAATTCTAAAAGGATTTCCCTAAAGCCATTTTCATGTTGGGAAGTCAAGAGCAAATTTCCCTCTTAGTAGTATTAGGCTGGGGGAAGGGAGGAAGATAATGACAGAGACAACAAAAAAGAAGTTTGTGACCATGTCAGTGTGTTTCAAATTATATAGCTGAGCTTTAAGGAAAACAAAACAGCCTTTATTCATATTTGCCATTTTTTACACTAGAGTAACTGAAAATAGGAGACAATATCCCTTAAATTCAATTATTAAAGTCCAGAGTGGCCATTTTTGATTCATACTAATTTTAGCAGCTGTCTATGTGGACAATTAATTTGAAAATTCTGCTGTTACTAACACCCATCAAACAAGCAACACAGTTAATGAATTTGGGAATACCTAATTTCTTAGGGAAATAAGTAGTAACACAAAACCCTTGTTTCCGAGGTCCTGAGGACCACTTAGTCTTGGTATTTAGATTTATCCTCTCCACTGAAGTTCCAGCTACCAACATAAACTACACCAACTGGTAACTTCATTCTCAAGAGACTGGATATAATCTCTTTCACAATAGTTTTAAGTAAGGTGTAGCAGCTGAAAGTCCTTGAAGCTGTATGGGAATAAAAGAGAGTCAGGTCTTCATAAGCAGCTCCCTCTCTGCATTCCATCATAGGCAAATCTGCCCAAAATGCACAACATACTTCTCTACTCCTTAAAGGGATTAGCTACTGCACTGAACAAGCCCAAGAAACATTTAAGAGTAATTATATTGCATATATAGGCATCCTAAAAAGCATGAAAAGAAACAGTTTTCACTGCCATTTTATGAGTTCTTAGGTAAGGCAAGCTAAATTCCCGGCTGACGTAACCCAAAAATTGCTTAAAATATTTATATGACATTGCCCTCTAGAGGAAACTGAGAAAAATCTGTGGTTTAGTAGAACGTATCTACAGACGAAAATCTGAAATGCCATCCTCAGCAGAACAATTAGCATGCTATCTTCAGTGAGAAATCACAGACCAGTTTGGCTCCATTTATCACCCATGAGTTTTCAACAAGCAATTCCCCAACCTCTAACCCATCATCCTCATGTGGGCTCTATGTTCATATAGATGATATCGCTAATTTTACTGTATCACACGTCCATAGTTTTCTCTTCACCACCAGAACAAAAATAGCCTAGGCTACGAAAAATCCATAAGTACTTAGTAATTTTTCAGTTGTCATAGCACAAGGAGCTACTGGTCAATGAGTATGAGAAGGAGGACACTACTGACCGTTGCACTGAATAGTTACTGTGCTATCCTGAACCCATTCCAATGATCAAGTAACAGACTAGGAAAACACAGTCAAAATGGTTGCTCCATTAATCAATTATTTGGTTTGCTATTTTTTTGGAAGATCATCCTGTTATCTATAATACCTACTACGGAGAAGGGAAAAAACAGACCTTGATGCCTCTTTAAACAATAATCTCCTTCAGTCACATTTCAGCAATGCTGCTGCATTTTGAAAAAGCCTGAATCCATTTTCAACATACCTCTAGTTTCTCACAGTCTTGTTAAAGAGCCATCAGTCTGGCTGGGCTTCTTGAGTGTTGGATGCTCTAGGGTGAAGTTTGCTGCTAATAATCACATTTGCCTACTCTCATCTTGTCTCTGTAGGTACAAGTCTTTTTGAACTGCCCCAAACCTTCTGGCAGCACCTGCCAACTTATCTTTTTACTGGTATCGGTCTGTTAAAAGTGTTTCCCTTTGGAGGTGCAAATGATCTTGCTGAGTGTCATACATTTTTTACAGAGGAAGCAGTAAGAGTAGAGAGTGATGCTGCAGAGACTGCAATTGATACATAAGCCCTTCCTGTCCTAACCTATATCTGATAAAAAGGAGACAGAAAAATAAGTTTCAAGGAGTACGTGATGCTGCTTGGAGCTGGAGGGAAGTGTCACATCAGATAAGAAAAGCAATGAATTTTCCACAGGAAAGAAAAGCCTGGCCCCACAGCCATCCACTTGCAGCAGCTCTGGAGTTATGTACCTGCTTCTCTGCTGATCACACCTACATTTCTTATATTTATCCTCTCCCTTATGTCTGTAGATAGCAGGTTCATGCTGACAAGCCACTTCTCTGAGGCTGATGTCAAGCGCAGTCTCTGCCTCTGGAACTGTCTCCTGTTCATCATCTTTCAACCCTCCCCGCTCCTGTACTTTCCAAGTCAGGCCTGATTTCCAGTGACAGGAGATAAGCAGGTTTTAAGCTGCCACCACCGTTAACACTTTTAGCTCTGGAGGATCATAGCTCAGTCCTAGTGCATCTTCCAGGACAGCAATCATCACACATAAAGCTACATGAGGCTGGCAAGAAGGTATGATAGCCACTTCCTTGCATAGAAGCCATGAAATCCTTCTGAGAATGGGAACACTGCTTGCTTAGCCCAATGCTATAAGAAAAAAAAACATTTCCGTGAAGACTGGAGAAGTTGTGCCTTTCCAGGACTCATGGAATGTTGGTAAGTATGAGTGAGAAAGGACAACCTGACATGTACCCCACTGTAACCCAGTAACCTGGATCCAGTCACCTCCTCTACCTCCTGCAGCTCAGTGCTCCTGTCTCATGGAAATCAGCCTTTAGCCCACACCCTGCTTTGTGCAAAATTTTGGACTCCCAGAATATGAGGAGAAATTCACATTTACAGATTAGAAGAGACATTATAAGTGACTGCACATTGCAAATTGATGTGTAAGGGCACAAGCATTATAGAAAGAGCAATAATAATGGGCACAAAATGTTCCTTGCTTGTTTTTTCGAACATCTCTATTTTTAAATATTGATGCCTAAAGCACTGTTCTGTGTTAGCAAATTCACTGCTGGAGAGCCTGTGAAAATAACTGCTGCTGTGGCTGAAGGCCTTACCTGCTCCTTGGCTGGGAGGTGGAAAAAAGTGACCCTATTTTGCACATTCCAGTAGTTTGCCAATTAGTTAAGTTCTGCTGCACCCTGACTGTGCTTCCAGATGACCTGAGAGCATGGGATGCCTGCTTCATGGAAGGCTGAAAATCCCACTCATGATGGAAAAGGTCTCTTGCTGCCACTTCGGCATCAGGGATAAATGATGAGGCATGAGGCTGATTCACCAAACCAAGCTGTTCCCCACTAGATGAATGAGGAGGGGAGAGCTCCATCCCAAACAGTGCACTTCTTGTAATTACAGCATGGTCAGAACAAGGGTGCAGAGCCAGGGCTGGAGAGCATTTGCTGCAGATGACCCTGGGGACGTTGCTTAATTATACATGTATGTCCTCTGGGTAACATGTTTTCTACCAAGAGAGGCCAACTCTGCTGTTGAGTTACAACAGTGTGTAAAAAGCAACGATGAGCATATTGCTCCCAAAATTTTGGGACCAACATGCAAACATACACAGAACATGAGCCATTTAAACCAGAGGGAGTCTTTCCATCATCTTTTATGGGTTTTAGATAAAGATAAGTCAGATGCAATGTTGAGGAGGATGAGGGGCTTGGAAACCCTGTTGAGGAGGCAGTTCTAGCAGTAGTGGGATGCTGCAAATTACCATCATTACAAGGGAACACGTTTTGCCTCCACACAGGTTGGGCTCAGCACAGAGAAGTCGAGAGGAAAGGCAGGAACCACAGGATGCGGAGGGGAAACTGAGTGAACCATGCTCAGACTAATAAAGCAAAGAGAACAAACAAGCTAAATTATCTCTGCTGAGTCTGGGGATTAGTGACCTTCTGTTTAAGTCTTTGGCTCTTGAGAGAGGATTTGGGATAAAGCTCATTTCTTCAGAGCAAGTTATTTCTCAACACGTGTGGCCAAGTCTGCTCATACCTTTCCTGAAGACATAAAAGCAGAAAACATCTCTTTCCTAGTGTCTTAGTCCTGTTATATTTTAAGGTGGGGGGGAGGGGGAATTAATATCCACTATCAGCATAAAATATAGCAGCCGTGATTCAGAGGGGACTCCATTCTCCAGCGTATGAGACTGCAGGAGCGCAGCGAGACACTTAGGCTGTGTTTGAGAAAAGTCAGACACCCATTGGCTTCCTCTCATTTTGCACAGGTTGAGCACACATTCACTCTCTCCCCACCACAGCAGCTTAACCAGAGGAGAAAACTCTCAGCCACAGCCCCTACGTGCTGCTCATTTTCCACTCAGAACTCATGCACAAGCCAGCTCAGAGGGCATGTCAGCATATGCTTCTCATCCGTGCCTATGGTAACAAGCTCCAGGTCTTAGCCTCTGTGCCCTGATCCATCACTTAGCAGCATGATGGGTGGTAATGTGATATAAAAAAGGAAACAAATTCAACTCCATAATAGTTTAAGAGTATTTTTTAGGTCAGTTACGAGAAATCTACTCCCTGAGATTGTATTTGGAAGCTGCAGCCCCCAGGACCACTGTGTTTGTTTTCCTCTGTGTAGTCAGCGCCGGTAATATTTTAACAAGGAGCTTCCACAGAAATGTTTGCCCCTTGGCCAAGGGCAAAGGGCCAGGATACATTTCAATTTGTTTTCCTATTAAAATAAAAATATTTTCTTATGAACATAAGCAAGAAAAGGCACTACTAACACCATGCAAAGCAGCTGCTTATACTGAGCAGCACTTTGTGTTGGCAGCACTTTTGCTTTAGGAAGGAGGTGAGGAAACACAGTAAAACAGAGCAATCAATCCATGCAACCTGACATGCCCAGGAGGTGGGAGTGTGGTGAAACTAAGCTTTCTGTAATGACCAGGGGTAGTTTCCTTGGGGTGATTTTTCCCCATGAAAAAGGAGGTATGAAGGATATTGCTTTGTCAAGTGGAAAACAAATCTACAATAACTTCCAGGGTAACACGAGCCCATCACAGGCACAGAAACCTGAAAACCTCCCTTTGCACCATCATGCAGGCATTCATACACCCTATCAGCCAACACTTTAGTGTAAAGAATGGATTTTTTACCAGAACTGAGGGCCTCAGCTGATGAGAAGAAGAGGGCACAGCCTGTGCTCCCTGCTCCCACAGTGTGCAATCCCCACACACCAGTTGAAGCACCTAAAAGCACTTTGGACACACTGCTGAGTTGAAAGGATGCTCCAGAGACAACAGTGGCCACCAGTGCAAGGCCGATGTGGCCAAGGTGAAGACAGACAACCTCCTGCAGTGCCAGTGTCTCACCACAGCGTGGCAGGGAGCAGTGCCCCATGTAAAATGCAAAACTGGAGCATTGCACTTGGATATCAAAGAGTGACCAGATTTTAGGGACGGGGTTTTCCCGTCAAGAAACTCTCCATTGTGGAGCAAAGCAGCTTATGATAACAAAGTCATTCAGTTCGAACTTCTGAGGAAGGAAGAGTTCAATAAAAGGTGCCTTGAAAGGTGTGCTCTTCTGAAACATCTGTCTTCAAACCACATTGTCAGATTTTTGAGCAGCTCTACTCACAGACGCAGCATGGGTTCTCCGTTCCCATCCCCTCAGCAGAGGTACCGCTATGAATCTCCTTGCATGCAGGGCTCCCAACAAGGCGGCAAAGAAGAAGAGCACTCCCCTGAAGACCACCACTGTTCAGAGTAGAATTTGGCTTTGAATACAGCCAGGCACTGCATATTGGCTTTCCAGCTCCAGCAAGGACTGTTTTGATACAGAGACCTAAGATTTCATCCAGCTGAGCCCAGGGTTGTTATTGACTGCCACAGGCAAGCAGCACGAAGTGCTTTGCACATCTTGAGACCTGTAATTTGGTTACGTGTTCAGTATTGCGCTCTGTAATCAGCTACTAGCACTTAAGAGAGAAGGAGGTCTGTGTTTAGAATGTCTATGTATCACACAAATACAAACAGCATTGACCTGTGAGGAAAATCAGGACATTACCTTCATACTTCCACCTATCCTGGAGCATGTAGATGTAACATGCAGTAGCAGCAAGCACTCAGGAAAGATCCTGGCTTTGCTGGAAACCCCGATTTCAAAAGGTAAGGTCAGAGATTCACCTTCAGTAGTGGCACCTGAAGCTTACTTGCAAATGCACATCTAATTTCTGAAGGTCTTTCTCAGAGTCTTTGAAAACAAACTAATTTCCCTAACATTTGGCATGCCATATCTTGTGCTGGGGAGGAGTCCTAGCAGCTCCCCCAGGACACTGGCTAAAGAGGAGAGACTAAGAAAATGCTGTGCGAAGGTATGGCTGTTGAAACACTTCTCTGTTTTCTGGAAGCAGCACCAGGTTGTGGGTTAAAAAGAAGCTACCCAGACTGTATTCCCACACATGGTGATGTTTGGTAATTTCTGGTGATGAGGAACATAGTACTTTGAAGCAGTGGTTGGGTTTCCTCAAAGACAAAATTTTAATAGTATCTTGTGTTTATACCACACTGTCATCACTTGTAATGTATCTTACTCAGCTTTCTTCAAGAACAGTTTGAATTTGGAAATCTATTCAGCACTGATTTTAAAGATTAGATGTACATGGTATCTGTGTCCCAGCACTGCAGCTAAGCTTGATGAAATTTGTAATCAAGTATTTCAAACAGAATGATATTCATGACAAAGTAATTCTTTTGCTATCCTCCCAGGACTTGTTCAATGAAGCCCCATTCAGTCATGCTCAAGAAATGAAGGATTCATTTGTCATCTGCAGGAATACTAACAGCCTCCCTCCAGTAAATGAGTAATAGACCAAAATGAGAGGAGTAGCTCCGAAATACATAGGAAGTTGTTGTCTGGGGGAACATAACCCATGTGGTTTTGAGATACAGTTTTATAGACAGAAGATAAATAAACATGCAGAGTTGTGACTAACCTTTATTCAGTACTCCAATACAGCTCATTTCCCTGCAATTGTTTGATAGACACACACGATTTGCTGACTCTGAAGAGAGCGATAATTTTCCTTCAGTCACTAACATCACCAAAATTACCACCACCCACATCATTCCTCTCTAATGTAATAATACTCTGTTAAGCAAAAAGCTTTGATGATTATATTACTGCATAATGTTTCTCTAAATGAAAAGAAAGAAGAAAAAGAAACCAGCTCAGCAATAATCAGTCTGTCTCTGCTGTTTACATGGCAATCAGGTGGAAGTTAAAGAAGTAACTTTTCTCTAAAGAAGTCAGATTCTGCTTCCCTAGCAAGGAGAGACAGAAGAGTGATACCCGCAGATGGCTCCTCCAAGATGTGGCATGCTGCTCTTGTGTGCAGTGTCTGACCCCATCACCACTCCGTGACCTGAGAACCTACACCAGGTAGGTGCCAAGAGAGCACAATCTGTCCAGGGATGCCCAAATTGTTACAGTTCCAGCTATCTGCTCCTGCTGGTCATATCCATAGGGCAGCTAGCAGAAGGGATCATGTGCCCCTACCCCTCTTCTCCCATTGTCTGGAAAATTGGCTTAGCCCCTTGGAACACTGAGGGCTTGTGTTTTGGGATGGAGCTGGAGGTGAGGTGAAGTGAAGCCTGGGTATGTAAGCACACTTCTGTCAACCCTGCCGCAGGGTTGTGAGAGAGGGAATGAGACCCTCATGCCAAATTCCCCACTGTTATGGAGATAAATCAGTAGATTCCCTAAAGCACCAGTGTAGACAACACATTCACCAGGCAAGATGGGGCTGCCCCAGTACACTTGGCAGGTGAGGAATAAACATGTAAGCAGTGATATTGCTTGCCTAGTCCAGCTTGATGCGACAAGAGCTGATTTCACTGACCATGTGCAGGCTATATTAAGTACATCACATTGCAAATCACAGCACTCACACACCCCTTTGTGGACCTGGAATTGTTTCACAGCCAGAGAGATAATAATTAGGCAGACATAAATCAGGCCAGGACTACTATTCAGTGTGCTGTCCTGCCCCAATGCCTTGAAGAGCCAAGGCAAAAGGGCTCTGCTATTGCCACCTTAGCAACAATAACGAAATACTCTAGGAAAGCTTCTTCCTTGAAACAGTCTTCCCAGAAGGCAAGCTGATGTTGCCTTTCAGCCTATTATAAACCTTCTGAGCACCCCATGGAGAAACCTACTGAAGGACTCTCAAAGCATCCTGAAGCAGATCAGAGGAACAATGCAGTAACATGGGGCTGGAACTATCAAACAGGTCCCTGAGAGGCAAAACCAGGCATTCCAAACAGAGAGCATCCTCAAGGTCATCCATCAACATCAACCTTGTCAAATAGCAGTTAGGCAAGGATGCTTAGGATGATGAAAATAAATCAGGTTTTGACTAAGAGATGTCCTAAATTTTGGCCTAAATTATATGTAGAATATTCTGAACCAGGATCCTACAAACAACAACACTGGCCCCACACCACCAAAACCCTGCCTTCTTAACAGCCAAAAACCCCTCACAACTAAGGAAAATGGAGCACTTGGTTCTCATTAGCAGCCGTCACAGCTTGCTGGTCTAATAACAGGGCTTTCTAAAAAGAACAAGCCCCAAATGAAGCCTTCAGGGAAGGATAAAAAGAGCAGATATCTAAACATTTTGGACTCTATTGGGTATTATCTTTCATTTTGCATTAATAAGACAACATTGCTGGCCACTGCAAACAATTCCCCTGGATTTTAGGAACAATCACATCTGGCAAAGGCAAAACAGCAAACTAACTGCTTTTTGCCAAAAACCCTCTCAAACTTGGGGGTACCACTGACTGATACCGCCACAGTACCAATATTTATACACAGGCTTGGAATTACAGAGGGATGTTATCACACCTGCAAAACCACAGCCAGGTTGACCTGCCCAGCACCCACAGACCAAGGAGTCACTGCTTTCATTCTGCCAGTTGGCAGAATTGGGAGCGATGGTCACCCCAAACCATTGCCTGCTGGGAGCAAAGGCCATGTACTTGGCAGGATCGTATCTTGCAACTGTTACACCCCAAGGTCATTGCGGCTTTATAAACACAGCAACTGAAGCAGCAGGTAAATAACCATTGAGTCTTCCCATCAATGCTATATTCTCACTGGATGAACTTGTAAAGAGTCAACTCCTCTTTTAATTTCTTTTTTTTCAGTATGCAGCTTATTTCAGTTAAAGCTTGTTCTTTGCTCCTGCTGCAAATCTCACTTGCTTGAGCACTTTCTCAGCTAGTCTGAAATGGCAGGTTCCTCCAAAGGCCCATAGAACATGCTAGATTACCCAAGCTGCAGAACGGCCACTTCGCTAGCACTTTGCTTCCAAAACTGCCCATTTCCAAGACGAATCCCCTCTGGTAAGTGGGAGAGGATTTCATGCCCTTCCATACATTGCAATCTTGGGTATGAATGAACACTTGCATTCTCATGTTTAGCAAAAGAAAGGCCTTTGTAAAGGGAAATGTCAGCAACTCTGCCGGCCCACAAGCTGGTCCACTAACTGATTCTACTGCATTGTAGCAGCTGAAATAAAGAAGCAGAAATAATCTCTATCATTGCAAGAACCTTCATTTCTGATCTGAACTCTAAAAGGTTTTAAGTTTTCTGGGATAGGAGACAGCAAAGAGAGCAAGTGAACTAAAACCAAAGGGAATTTATTAAAATGAAGGTGTTCCAATCTGGAAAACACAAAAACATCTTGCTATGAAAAAGTCTGAGGCAACATTTAGCTGTCAAAAAATCCTCTCTCAACTAAGATGCATCTCTAAAAATCTTTCAGTCCTGCTGAGTCTCTGTTCATTTTCCATTAAAAAAACATTTTTATCCAAACACAGACTCCTCTTTCTCCTCTTTCACACCCTCCAGTGCTTACCAGGTACTATTTTTTCACACAACAACCCCTCAAAATCTTCTAGTGGATGTCAAAGAGCAGGTGTAGGCTAGTTATCGACTTCCTTTTGTTACTTACTTTCTACATACCTTAAGAACCCAGTGGTCTCTTCAGGGCTGGAAAGCAGAGGTCAAAACCTCTGCTGTCAGACATCGATCAGTACCAACCACAACCTGCGCCACACACTATGAGAGGCAGCCACCAGTGGCTGCTCTTCCACCCTTACCTCGCACCGGTGACATCCACGCCAACCATCAACTGGCCATTCAAAGACAGGATTTCATCTTTAAGATGCACTCTCCCGCACTTTCCAGCCGGGCTGTTTTTCTTCAAGTCTGTCACCCAGATGCACCCAACATCAAGCACTGGTCCCTTATTCCCCTTCCTCTTCTTCCCTCCCCGACGCTTCTCCCCATAGTCCCCCAGAGCAGGGATGTTCCCAAAGCTCAACCCAAGAACTTCATTTTTCCGCATCTCCTGGGCCAGGTACATGGTGCAGATCTCTGTATCTGAAGTGCCGCAGCTGCCTGGCTGCAGTTTGCTCTCATCCACAGAGAAGTTGAGCTGGATGTACTCGCTCAGCTTCTGTACGGCTGAGCGGCAGAGCTGCTGCTCAGCACCCTCAGCCCCCTCCCGACAGCTGTTCTGCAGCCACTGGCACAGGAGGGGGAGGTAGACCCCTGCGTTGTCCTGCGTGATGGGCATCGCTGTCTCTGTGCATCCCCTCACAGAAGCAGCCCTGGACCCGACTGGCTTCCCAGATCTTGGCTCTGCTGCCTGCTGCAGCCCCCTGCAACACCTGAGGCCATGCTGGAGTGGGGCTGCAGATCCAAAGCAAGCCCCATCAGATCTCACAGGAATGGTCTTTTGGACTCCAGCTACCAAAAGCGCAGTCAAGGCGGGTTGTTTGGCGTGAGCTCACTGCAGCTACCCCCACAGAAAAGTTGATGGATGAAGTGGTGGGGAGCATCTGTGGCTGCCCAGGTATGCTCGCTGTCACGATCGCCACTCTGCTGAGAACGATGTCTCCTTCCCACCACGGTCAGCACACTGCCTGGTCCTGCAAGGAAGAAACGGCATGGTTAGAACTGCCAGAAACACAGCAGGCATCCAGCAGCCTCTGCCCATTATCCCGCCCGGGACAGGAGCCCAAAGCCGGGCTTGCACGGCCGCAGCCGCTCTCCTACGATTTACCACTTGAGGGCACCAGCTGCTCTTCTCAACAAGGGAATAAAAGGTCACGATTAGCTCCTGACCTCCTCGGTAAACAGGGAATTGATGAGCCCTGAGGGTGTTCCTGCCACAGCATCAGGCCTGGCACCGAAGCAAAGGAGATGCTCCAACCAAATCCATGCTAAGGACTGCTGAAGGGACACGGCACAACATTGGTCTCACCAGCCACTGAAACTGGTGGATGCCACTGCTGAAGGCAGCTCTGGCCTCCTCCATACCAGTGTTTTCAGGCTGGGATAGCCTTAATCTGGTCATTTTTCTGACTTAGCTCTCCACCAAGCTGCAGGAAGGATGGGCAGCAGCAAACATGAAGGATGAGGACAGGGAATGGGGTCTCTCCTTTTACTGGCAGTGATGGCTTACAATGGACTAAACCTACCTTGCAGGTAAAGCATCTAAGGGAGGTGGCTACCCAGTTCCAAGGGACAATGGTTGTTCTGGTGAATTCCCCAGTTTCCTGCAATTCAGAGAGGGGTGCGCACAGGCAACCAGAAGGTAGCAAGAGCTGGGAGTTACCAAGCAAGAGAGTGAGAAAGGGTTGTTTTTTTTTTTCTATGATCATTAGGCTCTATGAAACAAGTTAAAATGCTGACATGAGTCAACTCTGATTGACCTTTTCTTTTGGGAAGTTCTTTTCTAGAAGCAGATCCTGCTCACTGATCTGTGCATCAGGAAGCTGGAAGAAGGCCACAGCTTCCAGCTTGCAGCCTGCATGTCTGCTCCAGCAGATGTGGATGCAAAGCTTGGGTTAGGCAGAAGAGCCTGTAGCAAGAAACCGCAACTCCAAGAGCACAAGCATAAAGCTACACTCTGGCAAAATGCTGCTGCCCAGAAGCTGGATCCAAACTGTTTTGCCACCTCCCTAGCTGCATGGTACTACCCAGATGGACAGGGGTGACCCCAAGAAAGCTCCAGCAGGGCCAGGGACAACACATCAAGGCCACACATGATGCTCTGAGTAGGACCCCAGCATCTTCACAAACAGGCTAATGTTATACCAATGGCTGAATAGTGATGGACATCAGCTCAGGAAAGGAGGAAATGGCTCATGACTGTTTAATGAGAGGGATGTCTGAATTAGGTTCAGGGTAGGACACACAGGGGACAAAACCAGAGGAATGAATAAAAACAGAAGCAGTCTGAGCACAGGTCTGAAGAGAAGGGGTGATAACACACTCATAAATTGACCAGGAAATAGGATTAAATCCTCTGAGTAATCTTAGATAACTAATGAAACCTATTGCTTTTAATAAAGAACTTAGGTCTTATTTAAGATATCAGATTCAATTTAAGACAAAAGTGATGATTTAACTGGCATGACTGGAGCTTGTTGTAGTAAGACTTAGACCTGGAATACTGACATAAAGATGCATAGCTTATATATGGACCAGCAGAGAAAAAGTAGAGGAAGCATCTCTTGGTATACCAAGGATAATGCATATACTTGCTCTGAGGTCCAGAACACAGAGGGATGAAGATCTGCTAAATTCTCTAGTTAATAATAAAATGAAAAAAAAAAACCCAAACCAAACAAAAAAACACAACATGGGGTAGGGCAGAACAAACCCAGTCTAAGAAGATAAAACAGATCAGGCAACCTCATAACAACTGAGTCAATGGTAATGGAGGAGTACAGGCATGAGACATCTGCTCGGAAAGGAAAGCAGCAGGAGACAGAGAGTCCTGGTTCCTTTGGAGCAATATTCTCACATAACTGATAGGTCAAGTAATCATTAAGGAAGTGCCTCCAGAGATAGATGCATTGGGGGTAAGCAGGTGGAAGGAAAATCATGTAAGAATGCCTGTGAAATGATGAAATCTTCCATACACAAGGGATTGGGAACAGTAAAACACAAGTGCCTGGCTTCAGTACATTCAAATAAACATGCTAGGTAAGGATTCATGGAGAAGAGTTTAAAGGAAAAAGAAGTAAAGGTGAGCTGTAGTTTCTTGAAGAAACAATATTTTGTGCTTAAAAAGCAGAGGTACAATAACATCTCGATGCAGAAGAAGGATCAGAAGACTTGGCAGCATCACGAGCTTTTGATTTATCTCAAAGACAAGAATAAAAAACACTAAAAGGTTACTGAGCAGGAGTAAAAAAAGTAGTGTGAACACACAGGCAGAAATATTAGGAAAGTCAGGGCATAAAACTGGAATGAAACTGGTGGAAGATTAAAAAAATTAAAATGTGTATTAATACCAAGACACAGTGTGGTATAGTGTTGCTCAAATGCAGAGAAAGTTATTGAAAAATGACAGCAAAAGAGGCAATGCTGGTCTGATTTTTGCTTTAGTCCTTGTTAAAATTTCCTGCTATGCACAGGGGATTACTACAGTTAATACTACAACATAGTGAGTGCAAAGGTATATTATCCTCTGCTCAGCCTGTTCCAGGGTGAGATGAGCCCTCTGTCCCAAGTCAGGTATCTCAAGAACAGCAGACTGGACAAATCACCTTCTAAATTCCCTACAACAGCAGCTGAAGCCATCTCTTGTTCACCTGTGAAAGCTCAGACATCGGGCACTGTAAGGTGCCGGAAGTCGGGAGAAAGCCAAGCACAGCGCCTGGCTTCAAGGGTAGAAAGGGAAGCAGCACAAGGATGCGACATCAGTCAATCTATCTTCAATCCTCTGAAAAACTCTAAAACTAACAAAGAAACAGCTTGCATGCATGTGGAAGATAACAAAAACGTAAGCAGCAGCAGATACAGAAGAGACAAGGAAAAATCGTATCAAATCAAATTAATTTCTTTTCATAATGGAGAAGCTGTTAGATGTCATTTATCTGGGCTTTATTATAGCTTTTGACACCATCTCAAACAACTTTCTCATAAATAAACTGGGGGAACATGATTAAATGAGTCTACTATAAAGCCATACCCAGGGAGTAGTTATTAATGATATTCTGTGAAAACAGAAGGACACTGTGAGCTGAGCTCTGCTGGATCTCCATAGTCTAGTTTTGCTCAGCACATTCATTAGTGACCTGCACGATGAGAAGGAGCACGTTTATTAAATCTGCAGATTACACGAAGCTGCGAGAGACTGCAGACACACTGGAGAACAGGATTAGCATCTGAAATCATCTAGGCAAAAATAACAAAATAATGAAAGTCTAAAACTTGGGATAAAGTTCAGCAAGGACAAGCATGGTGTACTACAAAAGGAAAAAAACAGATAAGGTTGGCTAGGCAGCAAATCTTTGGGAAGAGGTGGAGGGTTTCTAAGGAATAATTTCTGTCAATAAAGTCTGGCTGTTTAGGGGGAGAAAGGTTCATTGTCCTGGGACGTGTCAAGAGGGACAAAGCCTGCCAGATATATGAAATATCTCTGCAGCCTTATGCAGGGTTGGTAAGGTCTCAGCAGCAGAACTGTCCAGTTGGAATAGAGCTCTGACATGACTACCAGTCAAGAAATGTGACTTAGTAGGAAATACTTGAGAAATCAGGGCCTGCTTGTCTAAACAGGAGAAAGGAGGTGGGGTGTGAGAACAAAACTGAAGGCCCTCATATACTTGAAAAGGTCCCACAGTCTTTTCCCCTTGCCCACAGTTGAGCTATGGATGTGAATCACACTGGGGTAAGGTGCAGGTTTGCAGTTAGGTAATACTAATGAGGATAAAGAATACCAAAGCACTGGAGGACACTGTCACGGATGGCTGGAGTCTCCACCAATCTACATAGTTTATCTAACTCTACAGTGGGTTAGACAAATGCCTGCCAGAAACAATGATTAGAGTCAATCTCTCTTGGGCTGTGAGAGAATAGATCTATTCATTTTAATCTCTCCTACTTTTTTACCTTCAGTATCATTTTTTGCTTAGTGAGAGCACAGTGAGAGGTCATCTAATGGGTAAAACCCATAACTTATGACAAAGACACCCTTATTGTTCCTTCAGCAGCAAACACCAGGTTTTGTTTTTTACTGAGTGACAGTTCCCAGTAACCACACAGGGTTCAAAAGCATTCAAGATCTAGAAATTATCAGACCAAACCACCCTTTGAGGCCCTTTTTTGCCTAATACTTTGAGTGGTTTTGCTCTTAGCTATTTATTTTTGACATTGGGTGGACATGTTATGGGCTGTCCTTTGCAACCTATCCCCAGAGAAATAGCACTGCCCTAGCTTCACTGTGGAGAATTTGGGGCACGTTGAAAGCAGCTCACAGTTTTAGCTCCAGAGCCTCTAAATCTCTGCATTGGCCAAGGGCACAACCTGATGTTGACTTCAGCTTCAATCCTGCAGACAGCTGGGCAGGATGGGGCATTCAAAGGCATCTGCATCCCACACAAAACTCATGCATCATTCATTTAGCAACATTGCTGGAGGACTCTCCCCCTCCATACACACACATTCCTCCAGAGATCAAGGGTAGCAACCTGCTCCACCCCACCAGAGGCACGCAGCCTCCAAAACCCCATTCCTTCTCTCCACAGGAAAAACTGCAGGCATCAATATGCTGCAGGTTGCTTGTCTATGCCCCTGAGCTCATTGCAAAGCCATGCCAGACACTTAAGATAATCATGTAGATAATTATGAAGTACTTTCAAGGGATTTGATTTTCTCAAACAAAACCTTCTGGCTTCGGAAAAAAAAGAGTCTTGACAAGCATAAATAGGAAATACTCCTTCCAGATGAAACAGGAGGCGCAGCATTGAGCTGAACACCTCTGTGCTGGTGAGAAGAGCAGTTCATGCTGTCTGATGCCAATGGGAGCAAAAAATAGAAAGGTGGCAGATTGTTCATCAAGGGAAAGAAGTAGATCTGCCTGTTAAAAATGGCAAACTCAATGCTAAGAAGAAATTGATTTTTGCTCTTGACTTCCACTGAAATAGATTCATGATAAAATTTACTGGAGTTGCCACCACCTTGCATACTTCATGTAGGTGACAGACCTGCCAAACCATCCCACTGCCTTGCATGGATTACAAGCCTTATATACGAAAGAGTCTGACTTTATGGTCACCCAGGCATTGACATTTGCCTGGGGTAAACCAGGCCAACATTGCTAGCTTGGAACATCTCAGTTGGAAAGATATCGGAGTGGTAAATCCTACTTAATTTATTGGGTGTGACATGGAAGCGATTTTAGTCCTGTTCAAATAGCAGGGTCATGATAGTGCAGAGACAGCATGACCACTCAGTTTGAGGAGGACCCTCAAAACAGATTATCCCTTCATGGGTTCTCAGTTTAGAAAGACCTTCACCATGCTAAGTATTTAGGGCTCAGATTTACCCTCCTCTGCTTCAGGACTCCAAAGGCTGCACCCACAGCCAATCCACAGCATTGCACAGGGACTCTTCTTTGCAGGAAGATGGACCTTTGGGTCAGAGGATCAAAAAGATGCTGAAGCAAACACCTTGAAACAGTATGGTTCCTTCTCACCCAGCAGTGTCAATAGCCCAAGGACCACCCCTCTCCATCCAACCACAGAAACAACTAGCCACTTCGTACAGCTGCAGCCAGCCCAGATCAGGTATATGCCTCTTCCCAGAGTCATACCACCTCCACCCAGGGAGCAGAGCAGCCTGGTCCCTCCCCAGCCAGCCACCAGCTACAAGGATCCTGCTCAGCATCATCAAATCTGGTCCCTAGCTATCACAGAAACTCTTTCACCTTATACTTAGTGAAACTCATCAAATTTTAATTTGGAGTAAAGAGGATTTATCTCTCTGTTATTTTGCTGGAAAGCTGTCCCACCATAGCTGCAAAAGGTCTGTATTCCAGCTTAAATGTACTAACAATCAGTTTATACCCACAGATGTGTTGCTTCCACAGCTTTCTGCTCTTCTTGGTGTTTATCAGCTCTTCTCACCTTCACCCTTGGAGTACTTACAGCTAGAAAAATCAGCCCTTACCTGCTCTTTTTCCATCCAGCACTCTCACGTAAGATGTGCTCTCAAAGGCTGAAATATCACCCACATAAATGAACTCGCTATCTTTTTCTCCCTTCCTCAGTGAAAGTTTTTAGCTATGGCTCAGGAAGCAACACACTTTTTTCTTCATTCTTTTCTTTTATTTCAAAATACCAGTTAAACATAGGTGATGTAGGTGAAGAGAAGTTGCTTCCTTTAGGCTTTCTTAAGGAAAAGCTATCTGAAATGATTGCTTACAGAAGAATAACAGTATTTTCTTTAAATGAGTTGAGGCTGGAACTGTCAAAGAGCACAACTTTTTTTGTTCTGACCAGCTGAGCTTTTTCTTCCTGCATCATTCTCAGAGGAGTAATATAAAGAGCTCCAATAATCACTTTCTCATAGGGGGAAAAGGAAATACAGAGGGTCACTAAAATGTTGTGTTCTGATTTTTAAAAGGTGATTTGTGCAATGGCCAAAACACAATCCTTCAGGATAACCCCTCTGTCATTTCCAGCCTAGCCTAAACCTCCAGAAAAACATACATACAGTTACCAAAAATACATTTCATCCCCTGAGTAAGATCACTTCATAACTGCCTTAAAGGCTATGTTTAACAGGTGTTAATCTTTCATATATAGATGAAGGCATTGTATTTGTTTTCTTAAAGTCACCTGGGCATTTCAACACCGGAAAATAAATCCACTAGCAGCAAAGACATTCATTTACTAATTTCTATTCAGGTGTAGCTTTCATTTCCCCTGCTTTTCAGTTAGCCACTAATAGCAAAAAAAGTAACAATGGAACAAAAACCACCTAGGAACTGAACTTTCTCACTATAAGGAACTCTAAAAGAAAGACAGTTTTGCTGTAATGGCCCCAGGTGTTAAATCTGTCAGGACAGTAGCAAATCTGTTTTATTCGGGATTACCCAGTGGTACAAATCAGATCTGGGTGCACGGTTATGTATTCTAGTGCACATTTACAGGTCAGTTTTATGCCAGCAGCAGAAGACTACCTATATTTGACCTGGCAATAAGAATTTAAATCTTATGCTGGCAGGCTTTGAGAGATTTTGAACAAATTTGAATTGACAGTTTTATAGCAGTCAGCATTTTGTACCTCATGGCCTCAATGCATTTAATCCAGCCGTAGGAGCCCCGAAGCTGGGTTTACCGCACAGTCAAGCCATAGCCTCGTGTTTGACCTCACCAGAAGTAACCAACAGGAATACAGGGACATGAAAACTGGGATTTCTGTTTCTTAACATCAGCTGAATCTTCACCTGAGCTTGTAGCCATGGGCTCCTTTTCTGGCTAAAGGAAAAAAACGGGCACTCTTAGGAAATGGTTGTCATCTGGCCTGTCGTAGATCTTTATTTTCAGATGCATTACATCTTTCAAGTGCACTTTCTGCTCCACTGCCTGAAAATTGTGTGGCAAAGTCAAACAGAGATATCTGAATATGATCAGATTGATCCTACTCTAAAGCATGTAGTTAACCAGACAAATTTGGCACAGAAAAAAAAATCTAATATAGAACAGCTAAATAAAGGCAGTGGCAAACTCTCTATCAACTCTTGCAGAAAGATTCCCTGTAATGCTTTTTAACTGCTTTGATTTTCATGTATTTACACTGACTACATCAAAAATCAAAAGACCTGTGCAAAAACCTGGTCTTCCTAAATGAAAACAAGTAATTGCCAGGATGTTTATAGGATCAGCCCAAGCAATCCCTGAGAACAAAGAACAGTTCACCAAGAGGACACTGAAATAGCCAAGCGCAGAAATGCAAAATTTGTGCAGGAAATGTTATGCAATAAAAGGGGCACAACAGTTTGGTAAAAACCTAGCCATACATTTGGATTTCATCTGAAAACCTCACCGCCAAGACAATAATGCACACAAATGGCTCTCTACAAGAGGTGTTCATTTACCAGGCATTCTCACAGTATCCAAACCAACTGGCAATTAGTAAAATATTTAAGGAAATGGGATTGTCCCCATTTTTATACAGAGGGACCAGGACTCTGAAAAGGCATTAATCCCATGCAGCCCCATGTGACATCTTCCTGTACCCGCAATACCACTGGAAAATTTCATAAGTACCATACATGTCCCTGCCAGGCACCACAAAGGGCACCACACCTGCATGCCAAGCTCCAGTACTGGCAAAAGACACATCACATGAGGATGAGCAGCCCTCCTTCCCTTTCACCACTGGCATCCTACCCACTATCTGTGCTGCTCTGCTGTGTGCAGGTGGGGAGGGTAAGGCCACCCTTCCCCAGACAGCGGGAAGGGAGCAAGGCTCCCTTAGTTCCTTCTACCCTCAACCCAGATCATCTGAGCACAAGATGACAGCAGTACAACACCAGACTGTTCCTGGTAGAAGAACAGTTGCTTTAATACCACTGTAAAAGTCTACAGAGGCTTCCATCACTGGTACCAGTTCAAAGGCCATAGTATATGTCTTCAGCATCACTGCTCAGAAGCTGCCTCAGTTCTCACAAAACCAGCCTTGGATGGAGCTACCTAAAGCACCTAGATCCCTGAAGCCATCCACTATCTCCTTTATTTCTATGTCCTTACAACATAAGCAAGCTCATACAACAAGACGTATTTCCAAAACACACTGTGTGAAATTATAGCAGAATTCAGGGTTGATGATAACCTGGAAAATACTTCCACTGGACCAGGAACATGATGGGATTTTAGTGTTATTACTAAAATACTATGATTAGGTGAATGCTGAAGAAACATTTGCCGTACTTCAGCAGGCAACAGTAAAACTTGGAAATGTGGTGTTGACCAAAGGCTACAGCTACCATGCCAAGGTCAAGCAGCACAAGCCCTTAACTCACTGCACATCGCTGCAGTCTTGCCTACGTTCAAGTGGCTGCTGTCCTGTGGGGACAGGGAGTGCAATGTGTTTTCGGATGGTGAGGCAATCATGCAGGAGGTCCTGGTCTGAAAGAAGGGAAAGCCAAAGCCCGTTTTGCTGCCCATGGTAAGAAAATGCAGAGCCAGGGATATGATGATGCAGCTTCCAGGTTTTAGGTCTTTTGCACATTAAACAGCAACAATGTCTGACCCGCTCAACTTGGTAAGGAAACTTTCCAAGCATATTTTTTGACCTGCCAAAACTGCTGTTGTGCAAAGTGAAGTTTTAAGGACAGACACAGCAAGCTTTTAAACTGGAGAGACTGCCTCGCTCTAACCGATAGACTGTATTTTCCACCATCATTCAGATGAATTAAAAAGAAGGCAGCAGGGGACAGAGCATCCGTCTGAGCATCCATTATTAATGAGAGGCTCAAATCTAAAACTCTTTCTGATACTGATACAGAAGATCGTTAGTACTATCAAGTTATTCTCTCTAGTCTTTGCCCTGTTTTTACACATACTGTCTGCCACAGCCAGCCTCTTCAAGTCCAGGTCAGGTGCAACAATGGAAAAGCTTTGCAATTTCTAAATGACTTTCTAAATCTTTTTAATATTCTTTCACACTGAATGTACTTTTGAAGGAAGATAGGCTTGTCTTTTTGCATTCATTTAAACCAGAATGAAATGACTTACGTCAAAGACAAGACATGAAATAAGATAATTCTCACATGATCTAATGTCCCAGAATATATCAAAGCAAACTTCTATAGCTGTCAGACAGTCAAAAACATCTATCTACCCATGAGCCCTTAAAGATTACTCAATTTCATAGCAGAACAGAAAAAGCTTGCTTAAGGAAATAAGTTATTGCAAGCTTATGGAATGATGGAAGAACTGTATTTTAAAAGTTTTTGAAGAATGGTGCCTATACAGTTCTGCAATTCTTCCACATCCTCCGTACACCAATATGCCTAATCATCCTTTGGATCTCTTCCACTTGCTGAACAGTTCAGAGCTGGTGCTGGGAAGCACCACTATGATTTTTCAGAGTACTCAGAATTTGTTTCTGACATAATTTATACAAGTGAAAACCTGGAGTAGCTAAAGTCAGTGATGCTCTTCTGGATTACTTTACAGTTGTGTAACCACAGTGGAAGTCTAATTTTAAGTACACAGATTCCTAGAAACATCCCCTTACCAAGTTTTAAAATAGCACAGCTCTCTCACACCCTCATATGTACACAGGGAACTAGTCACAACTACAGACATGTAACATAAGCAACAGAGTTAGACTTCAAATTTACATTTAGGCACCTAGATAAGGGACCTAGTTTTCAGAAGCCCTCATTAATGTCACCTACTCCTGTATGACCTTGAAATAAGCACTGAATACCTATACCTTGATAGCCACAACCTCAGATTTCTCAGTTGCAAGGCTTTATGAAGAAAAGGACAGTGCTTCCATGTAACATTTTGAACACTCCTATAGGAATTCTTTCTGAAAATGTGACTTACATAAAATAAGGGACAAAAAAGGCTTTGTAGATCTATAAATATTTTTAAATGCTTTCACTCTTCTCAAGACCTTCCTGTGGGAAAGACCTCTGCGATAATTATTCACAAAACATGAAAATGCAAATAACATGTTAAGTTTGGACTGCATTGTTTGCAGGAGTCAAGAATCCAGAATTACAAACAAACCACAAACATCTGATGTTCTTATACTGCAACTCTATATTAAAAAAACAAATGTGCCAAAAAATTGTTTACATTAAATTTTGATAAGCACCAAGAAAGCTACAGCAAAAAAATCCCTGCAAACCGAGTACAGTTGGAAGACGGACTGATGTGACTTTACTGCGTTACCAGAAAAGCTAGAATTAGAAAAGAAAGAGAGAAAGAGAGAGAGAGAGAGAGGGGGAGAAAGAGAGAAAGAGAGAAAGAGAAAGAGAGAGAGAGAGAGAGAGAGAAAGAAAGAAAGAAAGAAAGAAAGAAAGAAAGAAAGAAAGAAAGAAAGAAAGAAAGAAAGAGAAAGAGAGAAGCTATTTTCTATTACCTCTTAACACTCTATTAAGACAGCAAAATTATTGTTATTACTAGATTTAACAAGACATATTTCCATATCGCTATTCCCCAAATCCATTAATCAACTCTAATCTGACCTGAACATTGGAAATAATTATCAGCCTACTGTGAGTGCTCCCAGGCAACTGTGCCAAGTAGTGCTTAAGAAGGGAGTCCCGGAGAATATCCTTCCTATCTCAGCTTTGTCAGACCTCACATTACTGCTCGCTTATCATCATCGTCTCTTTCACTTCCCAGTAATTTGAACCTCCTTTAAACCTAAGGATGTGCAGATAACAGTTTACATCTCCTTCACCAATATCTATCTAGAGGCAACAACAGCATTTGCCTTCAACACTACATAGTCATGCTTTTCTTGTTCTCCATGAAGAATCAGTTTAGCTGTGTGAAGCACTAAGGCACACTGGCAGAGCTCAGCTTTCCCTCATACAGTCCTGACAGGCAAGCAAGAGCACACATGAAGCCAACTACATATTACTATTTTAGGGAGTGCTTCTCTGAAACCAATCACATGACATCACTTTGACCACAGCTAGCAGCATGGTGCACCTGAAATGAAGGCTTTCCATTGCTGGAGGGTCAGTCTATGCATGCTGCAGTTTTAGTTCAGCTCCTATTCCTGCTCTCGAGTCAGTGCAGAGGTTTTTATGGCAACAAGGGCTCATCTGTGACCTCTGAAGACCGCAAGCCACTGAACCATAACCCTGCTATTTCTGCCTCTGTCCTCTTAACCTCCAACTGAACTATAGCAGCCTCCCAAAGCATGCACACCAGACTGCATTTCCGTTTCCCAAACTGAAAGTTAACCCTGCTAGTACAAACTCACTAGAAGCAATGAGCTGTCACCTCTCAGATAGAAGATGCTGCTGATGGTGATACTGACCACAGCATTCATTTCCTTCTGCAGCCAGGCCTCTTGGAGCAGGGGCTTGGGCGCCTCAAATTGCCGCAGTCATTGGGAGCCAATGCACTGCATTAAGCTGTCTTAGCAACACCAAGGAATAAAAGCAGCATTCACCAAGAAAGCCCATGTGAGACCAGTCCAAGCCTCCTCTGACCTTCCTTTGGCAATGTGTGATCACCAAATTTTGCAGCTGCTTTTGAGGTTTCACAGAACCAAGCCCAGGATGGACCTCTGGTACCAACGAAAGCTGGACAGGGTAAAACACTACTGCCTTTGGTCCAGCTGTTCTGTTTGTTGGCTGACTGAAAATTATCCATTAAGAAAAAGGAGGGGAGAGTGCAGATCAGAGATACAGCAAATTCAGTTTGTAATGTAAGGGCTTTTCCCACGGTTTTGGCAACTGTTAAGTATTTTCTGCCAGGACTGTAGGATCTACACCCAGCCAGTAGAGCCTGTACTCTCAGGATAACTTCCAGAAATGCTTGCCTCCTGGCAGTCTCCATGCAAACTTCAGCAGAGTCCAGATGCCACAACCCAGGCATATACAGTGCAGACATCGACTTCACTCTTCAGAGACCACTGTTACCGCTGCACATTGGTTAGGAGACTCAATTTTTTACCCACTCACACCACATACAATCTCACTAAATCTTCACACAGTCTGGGGCAAAGTTGTCAAGAACATAATTGCTGTTGTGGTAGTTCTCTTGTATCCCTTTGGTGTTTTAAAAGACTTCAGTGCTAAATTGAGCCCTAATTAAAAATACGTAAATAAATGTTATGGTCTGTAAAAAATGATTCAATGCTTTACCTAATCACATGCTTTTATGCAATCATCATCTGTGCAAAGACAATGAGCAATGCCTGGAAAGTAAAGTCTTGCCTTTGGGAATTTTAAATATTCAAGTTTCTGAGCAAATGTTCTTATTGGGCTGAAAGAACAAAAGGAGGAGTCCATTTAGAGCAAACACATGTAATAATCTTTACTATCCCATACACTACTGGTATAATAGACATACACTGGACTTACAGAAGCACCATATGCACTCTCATGCATTATACTGTTCAGGTGTGTGCAACATCAGATTATACTTAAAAGAAGCCAGGCAGGCTTTCAGAGACATGCCAAAGACTTAAAAACATGCAACAAGCCAACTCCTCCATGTAAGCTTTCATCATAGTAATTCTCTGTAACAGGATATAACTACTAAAAGACACAAAACAGAACCACCACACACCCTGTGTTGCCCCCAAATCTTCTTCCATTAAGCTCAAGTTTCGAAGTAAGCCTCATTTAAACAGAATACACTTCTTAAAACAACAAAAAAAAGTGTTGCTGCAATGTTGGACTCTATACTATAAATTAAATGTATGGTTTTGAGTTTTTTAAAGCAGGAACAGCATAGGCAAAAATCCAGATATTGAAAACTGAAGTAATAATCCTTCAAACGCTTAAGCAGCTATGCAATATTGCTCATAGCAACAGACTTGCAACGCTTCAGTTTCACCATGTGCTTAGAAATACGCTTGGGATCACAGATAAAATATCTTTATGTTGTCACCAGAATATTCCCAAAGACTGTATGATATATATTTAATACTTAACATGTATTTCAGCACAAGAAAATCCAACCCACCTCTTCATATTTGCACACTCTTTTCTTAAACACTTTCAGCTTCAATGTTATCACAGCATCCCAAGCAAGATACTAAGATGCTGCCAAAGAGAGGGATTTGATAGCCATACCACTGCACTATGTATACAAGCAAAAACAAAAATCAATTTTAGTGTTGTGATGATTAACGTTTCATTATCAGCAAGCTCCCAGGCATGGAAGATCAAGCATAGAATCATATAATCATAGAAGAGTTAGGGTTGGAAAGGACCTTAAGATCATCTAGTTCCAACCTCCCTGCCATGGGCAGGGACACGTCACACTAAACCATGTCACCCAAGGCTATGTCCAACCCGGCCTTGAACACCACCAGTGATGGGGCATTCACAGCTTCCCTGAGCAACCCATTCCAGTGCCTCACCACCCTTACAGTAAAGAACTTCTTCCTCATATCTAATCTAAACTTCCCCTCTTTAAGTTTGAACCCATTACCCCTTGTCCAATCACTACAGTCCCTAACGAAGAGTCCATCCCCAGCATCCCTACAGGGCCCCTCAGATCTCCACACAGCCTTCTCTTCTCCAGGCTGAACAGCCCCAACTTTCTCAGCCTGTCTTCATATGGGAGGTGCTCCAGTCCCCTCATCATCCTCGTGGCCCTCCTTTGGACTTGTTCCAACAGTTCCATGTCCTTTTGATGTTGAGGACACCAGAACTGCACACAAAATGCTCCAAGCGAGGTCTCAGGAGAGCAGAGTAGAGGGGCACGATCACCTCCTTCGACCTGCTGGTCATGCTCCTTTTGATGCAGCCCAGGATACGGTTGGCTTTCTGGGCTGCAAGCACACACTGAAGCCGGCTCATGTTCAGTTTCTCATCAACCAACACCCCCAAGTCCTTCTGCGCAGGGATGCTCTCAATCTCTTCTCTGCCCAATCTGTAGCTGTGCCTGGGACTGTTCCCACTCAGGTGGAGGACCTTGCACTTGGCATGGTTAAACTTCATCAGGTTGGCATCAGCCCACCTCACAAGCATGTCAAGGTCCCTCTGGATGGTATTCCTTCCCTCCAGTGTATCAACCAAACCACACAGCTTGGTGTCATCGGCAAACTTGCTGAGGGTGCACTCAATCCCACTGTCCATGTCACCCACAAAGATGTTGAACATGACCGGTCCCAACACCCATCCCTGAGGGACACCACTCATTCCTGGTTTCCAGCTGCACACTGAGCCATTGACCACAACTCTTTGCGTGTGGCCAGTCAGCCACTGATTGGTCCACCTATCAAATTGATGTCTCTCTAATTTAGAGACAAGGATGTCATGTGAGACAGTGTCGAACACTTTGCATAAGTCCAGGTAGATGACATCAACTGCTCTACCCCTGCCCATCAGTTCCATAGCCCCATCATAGAAGGCCACCAGATTGGTCAGTGTCATGGTTTAAGCCTCTAAAACTCACGAAGTTTTACTCAGTCACTCACTCCCCTCTTTTTCTTCCCCCAATCCTGGGGTGATGGGGAGGAGAATAGAAAAAAAATGCAACTCGCACAGGTTGAGATAAGAACAGTTTAGTAACTATGGTATAACACAAATCACTACTGCTACCACCAGTAATAATACAAGAGAAATACAAGGAAAGAGAATACAACTGCTCACCAAGCCCGTTCCAGCCAGTGCACCCCCCAGCAGTGAACCCCCAGTGCACCACCACACCCTTCCGGGTCTCTGCTCTCCGTGTTCACATCCTGGGCATGACGTGCTGTGGTATGGAATAACCTCTTTGGTCAGTTTGGGTCAGGTGTCCTGTCTCTGCCTCCTCCCGGCTCCCCTCCTCCCTGGCATAGCATGAGACTCAGAAAGTCCTTGGTCAGACCAAAACATTTCCAAGCAGTAACTGAAGACACTGGTGTTATCAGCGCTGCTCCCAGGCCCAAAATCAAAAACACAGCACTGGACCGGCTACCAAGAAGGAGAAAAATGACTGCTGCTGCTGAACCCATGACAGTCAGGCAGGATTTCTCCTTAATGAAGCCATGCTGGCTGTCACCAATCACCTGGTTGGTTTTCATGTGCCTCAGCATGCCTTCCAGGAGAATCCACTCCAAGATTTTACCAGGCACAGAGGTGAGACTGACTGCTCTGTAGTTCCCCGGCTCATCCATTTTCCCTTCTTGAAAATGGGGTTATATTTCCCTTTTTCCAGTTGTCGGAACTTCACCTGACTGCCATGATTTTTCAAATATGATGGACAGTGGCTTAGCAACTTCATTCACCAGCTCCTTCAGGATCCGCGCATGGATTTCATCAGGTCCCATGGACTTGTATACGTTCAGGTTCCTAAGATGGTCTCGAATCAGATCCTTTCCTACAGTGGGCCCAGGGTCTTCATTCTCACAGTCCCTGTGTCTGCCTTCCAAGACTTGGGTACTGTGGTCAGAGCATTTGCTAGTGAAGACAAAGAAGTCATTAAGAACCTCAGCCTTCTCCAAATCCAGGGTAGCCACTTCTCCCGATAGCTTCCGGAGGGGGCTCACATTGTCCCTAGCCTGCCTTTGATTTGCAATGTACCCATAGAATCCCTTCCTGTTATTTTTAACATCCCTAGTCAAGTTTGGGCCCAAGTGGGCCTTAGCTTTCCTAATCTGGTCCCTGGCTTCCCAGACAACATCCCTGTATTCTTCCCAGAGTGCCTGTCCTTGCTTCCACCTTTTAGAAGCCTCTTTTATCCCTCAAATTTCCTCAGCAGCTCCTTATCCGTCCAAGGAGGTCTCCTGGCCCTCCTGCAGCACTTCTTTCTGGTATGGATGTATTGCTCCTGAGCTTGCAGCAGGTGAACCTTGAATACCAACCAACAGTCTTGGGCCCCCTGCCCTCTAAACAACAAAGAGAAGGAAATACTCTGAAACTGCAGCAAGAACCACTCTTCCCAAGCTCATGGGGAGTTGTCAGTGAGCACTGAAAACCCAGCAGCCAGGAAAGCCAGAGCGTGACATAGCATTGTTCTTCCCAGGATGAGACAGCACAGGTACACCCTTCGCTGTTTTGCTGTCCCATGTTCTCCTGTTGCGGCAACATGTGAGCATGGACCTGATGAAATAGCAGCTCTTCTCAAAGACTTCCTAGTGTGGTCTGTTTGTGCACAGTGGGTGAAGAAAGAAGAAGCAGGCTATCACACACAACTTTAAAAAGACCACATAAAACCTAAACAATCACTTATCCGAAACAAAGGAAGGAAGGCAAGTGAGATAAACAATCATCTGCAAGTTCATAGGGTGGATGGCAGAAGACTACTTCCTGCACTAAGCTTGATCCATCCTTGGAGGTGCAGATGGAAGCAGCAACCTCTATCCCTCCCTGGATTATTCTATCACCTTCAAAGATATTCCCAAACTGGGTCAAAATCCAGTGGAAATCCCAACATATGGAAGGATTTCCCCCAGAAGCAAAGGCACAGTGATGATCCCACACTGTCCCTGCTCTCCCAGGCACCCCAAGGAAAACTGTAGCCATAGGAGATCAGTCTGTATCAGAGCTCCACCCAAGTGCTAAAGCAGGACTATAACACCTCAAACCCAAATTAATGATATGGTGGTACCAAGGAACCATGTGACAACAGCAGATTCATCAGTTGCCTCCAAATGAGCTGGGTTGATCCCCTAACACCAAACTTAAGAGGGCAAAGACCTCTTCTGTCTGTCTTCATCCACTTTTCTTCCACTAATACTACTAAAATATGCAAGACTCCCTTCAGATTACTGCACTACTTTATATTTTGGCTGACAACTTAGATGATACCCTGGGCAGGAGGCATCCTGCAGCTGTGCTGCATGGAGAGGGGCAGAGACAACGCCACAAAGAACCCAAACTTCACCTATGTTTGGTGAATCACTGAAGTGATTACATAGGAAAACATGCTGTATGAGACCACAAAAGACAAATGAGAAATTAGAATTACAAATTAGAATTACAAATTACAATTAGAACAGTGCTTTTATTACCTGGAAAAGGGAATGCCTCTTTAATTCCCTTTTCTATTTTTATTTTTACCAGAGCCAGAAGAGCTCTTGTTTGAACTTCTGTGGTTAGAAAGCATAGAAACTCATTTAGTTATTTTAATATCATCTGGAAAGCAGCAACGTAAATGTCTTCTAACTCTGGGCTTTATCAGGTGAACCAACCCAGTATCATAGCATCTATTTCACATATTACAGCACAATAGTTTGTAACTTTGGTTTCACTTTCTTTGTTCGGTCTCATGATGAAACACTGTGCAAGCATGTATATGTCAGCATGGCACTTCGTTTCTAAAAGCTGATTAAAAATGCATTCTTTAAAGGGGAAATATATGGAAGTGACTTTGGAGGCCTAGATTTTAAACTTCTTTCATTTTTTTGACATCTGTTTGCTGAGTGCATATAATTTCCCCCTTGAATTATTTAAATGTCCCAGTGCTTTTCTCAGAAAAGTGAAGCCAGATGCCCATCCTCAGAAATCCCTAAAAATACAGCAGAGTTAGTAAAAATTGGAATTCTCATCCACTGGGAAAACCCAGTATTTTAAAGAGACATATTCACTAGAAAATCAGATTAAAACACCTGTACAGATCTGAAAGTGCCACAGAAGTATACTAAGGAATATTTCCTTCTCTTTTGCCCCTTTTTCTGCCTTCAGCCTCAAAAAGCTGAAGAGTTTGGGTGCTCAACACCATTCTTGCAGACAAGGCTGATGATCACACATCCTCATCCTGCCAGTCCTCACATCGATGGAGAAAGCCCAATGTGCCTCACAGGAGGCAAGCCAGAACAGGAGGCGTTGCCTGTTGTGAGGAATAACACCTCACATGAATTGCCACTGCAAGCTTTCCCACGAGGAATAGCTATTTTATGGACTCTCCTTCTCCACTGACAAAGCACACTGAAAAATTTCTCACAGCTTCTACAAAAAGCTTGCAAGTGCAAACCATAACAGGAATCCAATAAGGAAAAAACCAGAATTAAAATAGGATTTCTTAAAATCATAATCTGCCAAGAGATGTCTTCTATTACTTTTCTATGAACAGCCTTGATACACTAGGTGACAATATTAAAAAAAATGAATAAAAAATTAAGCCATTGTGTCACCTGTCTCAGCTATTCAACCCTGGGGTTTCCAGGCTTGCATCCCTGCCAAGTCCTCTTGGGGACAGGCAGGTTGCTCCTGACTTCTCCTGCACTGCAACACTCTATTTGTACATTTTCATCTCAAAACAGCTCATCTTTCATTAAAAACTGATTTTATTTCATAAAAAATAAAGGGGAGGGGGTTGCAAACAAGCTTTTTGGACTGTGATATGAGAGGGATAAAAATAAAGCAGACCAGCTTCTAAAGCAGAAGTACAACACTTGGGGAGGAAGAGGAAAAGAAAATGCCAAAAATAAGGTTGCTCGGATACATTGTGTTGCAGTTTATAATTCTAAGATGGAAGGACATGTGCAAGGTTTAGATTCAGCTTCTTTACCCATGTAGCCACAGCTCATTAGGATACCAAGACCCACCATGGGCCCTCACCAGCCCCCAGGGAGGTGTCTCAGGATTGCAAACTCCTTCCCTAAGCTGCCAGCCACCCTCTGACTTCAATGCAGGGACTCAGGATTCCCAAATAGGGGGCAGGTGGAGCCCAAAGCAGCTACAGTACATTCAGGCAAAATCATTGCAATGCACCTTAATGAGGATCAAGTGAGCAGGCACCAGTGAGTCACTGCTTCAAACACCTTGGGAGTGTGAGCTGCAATGCTAATCTTTCTATTTAATGGTGTAAAGGCTTTGGAGAGCAGAGATTTATTTAAAAGAGCAGACAGAAATTCAATGAGGCTGCCTTATTCAACCAGCACACAGTGAATAAAGAGAAGAAACATGCTCTCAGAGAAGGGGTTTGCTTTCTTCCTACAGCAAACAAGTACCAGCACACACCAAACGCCTGCTCCCCAGCTATCTTCCTGCTCCACTTCCCTCTTCCACCCTCTCTTCCCAACCATCATTACTGGATGTTGCAATCAAAAACCATCCTGTTCCAAACATTTCCCAAGTCTGAGAAGCCCCACCAGTATGAACCACAGCAGTGGCTGGAGAGGCTGAAGACAGGATTTTCAGTCTCCTCAAATGGGTATTTAGAAACCAAGCCCATCACTATAGAAGCAATGGTTTCTAAAAACCACAGGCATCTTCAGCAAACTTTGGAATTATGTCGCGAGTCACTAGGCTAGAAGCAAACTTCATCTGGCACTGAGAAACAAATTTTCTTTATTTATTTTATTTTTCTTGGAAGTGTTAAAAAACATCCACTGTCATGAAGGTGGTGAGAAAGTGGAAGTTCAAAATCTGACAATCTAGCTACAAAAAAAGGAGTTCAGAGCCCAACCTGAACATCACGGCTGAGCAAGCTCCTTGCTGCAGCTTTGGGGATGCACTATGTCCTCGTGTGCTCTTTCACCCCAAGGATGCAGACATGTCTGGTCTGAGGCAACTTCTAGTCCCCTTCCACTACTCCAGGGGATGATGGGTGCGCACAGCCAGACTGAAGACCCAGCCATGCAAGTGCTAGTGCTCATGAAAGTGAAGGTGCAGGATAGTGACAGCAGTGGGCAGGAATGGAGCCAGGTTTTGACCCATCTTTGATCCTCAGAGGTAATTACTGATCATCAGTTATCACAGCATAGCTGACCTGCATGAATCGTCACCTGATATAATCTCCACTACGTGCTTGAGCCTTAATGTTCCCTCCAAACATACTGCAGTGGCTTGCTCTCAAGTCACCTCTAATTTTTATTGCCTGCTACAAAACAGGTTTCATGCAGTGCTGTGAACCGTTTGTTGGGGATATTAGGTTTCAAGGTCTCACTAATCAGCTTTCCAATGAATAACCAGTGAAAAATATCTTCTTTAGTCTTAGTTATATATAGAATCATAGAATAGTTAGGGTGAGAAAGGACCTTAAGATCATCTAGTTCCAACCCCCCTGCCATGGGCAGGGACACATCACACTAAACTATGTCACCCAAGGCTATGTCCAACCTGGCCTTGAACACCGCCACCGATGGAGCATTCACAACTTCCCTGCGCAACCCATTCCAGTGCCTCACCACCCTTACAGTAAAGAACTTCTTCCTCATATCCAATCTAAACTTCCCCTCTTTAAGTTTGAACCCATTACCCCTTGTCCGATCACTATAGTCCCTAATTAAGAGTCCCACCCAGCATCCCTGTAGCCCCTGTTCAGATATGGAAGGCTGCTCTGAGGTCTCCACGCAGCCTTCTCTTCTCCAGGCTGAACAGTCCCAACTTTCTCAGCCTATCTTCATACGGGAGGTGCTCCAGTCCCCTCATCATCCTCGTGGCCTCCTCTGGACGTGTTCCAACAGTTCCATGTCCTTTTGATGTTGAAGACACCAGAACTGCACACAATACTCCAAGTGAGGTCTCAGGAGAGCAGAGTAGAGGGGCACGATCACCTCCTTCGACCTGCTGGTCATGCTACTTTTGATGCAGCCCAGGATACGGTTGGCTTTCTGGGCTGCAAGCGTGCACTAAAGCTGGCTCATGCTAAGTTTCTCATCAACCAACACCCCCAAGTCCTTCTGCGCAGGGCTGCTCTCAGTCTCTTCTCTGCCCAATCTGTAGCTGTGCCTGGGATTGCTCCCACCCAGGTGTAGGACCTTGCGCTTGGCATGGTTAAACTTCATCAGGTTGGCATCAGCCCACCTCACAAGCGTGTCAAGGTCCCTCTGGATGGCATTCTTTCCCTCCAGTGTATCAACCGAACCACACAGCTTGGTGTCATCGGCAAACTTGCTGAGGGTGCACTCAATCCCACTGCCCATGTCACCCACAAAGATGTTGAACAAGACCGGTCCCAACCCACATCCCTGAGGGACACCACTCCTTACTGGTCTCCAGCTGCACACTGAGCCATTGACCACAACTCTTTGCGTGCAGCCATCCATCCAGTTTTTATCCACCAAGTAGTCCACCTATCAAATTGATGTCTCTCCAATTTAGAGACAAGGATGTCATGTGAGACAGTGTCAAATTCCTTGCACAAGTCCAGGTAGACGACATCAACTGCTCTATCCCTGTCCACCAGTTCCATAGCCCCGTCATAGAGGGCCACCAAGTTGGTCAGAAATACCAAGTTGGTATTTCCCCTTAATGAAGCCATGCTGGCTGTCACCAATCACCTGGTTGGTTTTCATGCTCCTCAGCATGCCTTCCAGGAGAATCCACTCCAAGATTTTGCCAGGCACAGAGGTGAGGCTGACTGCTCTGTAGTTCCCCAGCTCATCCATTTTCCCTTCTTGAAAATGGGGTTATATTTCTCTTTTTCCAGTCATTTGGAATGTCACCTGACTGCCATGATTTTTCAGATATGATGGACAGTGGCTTAGCAACTTCATTTGCCAGCTCCTTCAGGACCTGTGCATGGATTTCATCAGGTCCCATGGACTTGTATACGTTCAGGTTCCTAAGATGGTCTCAAACCAGATCCTCTCCTACAGTGGGCCCAGGGTCTTCATTCTCACAGTCCATGTGTCTGCCTTCCAAGACTTGGGTGCTGTGGTCAGAGCATTTGCCAGTGAAGACTGAGGCAAAGAAGTCATTAAGAACCTCAGCCTTCTCCAAATCCAGGGTAGCCACTTCTCCCGATAGCTTCCAGAGGGGGCCCACATTGTCCCTAATCTGTCTTTGATTTGCAATGTACCCATAGAATCCCTTCCTGTTATCTTTCACATCCCTATCCAAGTTTAATTCTAACTGGCCCTTAGCTTTCCTAATCTGGTCCCTAGCTTCCCAGACAACATCCCTGTATTCTTCCCAGAATGCCTGTTCTTGCTGTCACCTTTTATAAGCCTCTATTTTCCTTCGAATTTTCCTCAGCAGCTCCTTATCCATCCAAGGAGGTCTCCTGGCCTTCCTGCTGCACTTCCTTCTAGTTGGGATGCAACACTCCTGAGCTTGTAGCACGTGATCCTTGTAAATCAACCAACAGTCTTGGGCCCCCTGCCCTCTAGGGCTATATCCCCTGGAACCTTACTGAGCAGGTTCCTGAAGAGGCCAAAGTCTGCTCTCCTGAAGTCCAGGGCAGTGAGCTTGCTGCACGCTCTTTCACTGTCCTGAGGATCTCAAATTCGACCATCTCGTGATTGCTGCAACCAAGGCTGCCCTGGAGCATCACATTTCCAACCAGCCCTTCCCTGCTGGTGAGCACGAGGTCAAGCATGGCACCTCTCCTTGTTGGCTCCTCTATTACTTGCAGAAGGAAGTTGTCTTCCACACAATCGTGGAACCTCCTGGATTGCTTGTGCCGGGCCATACCGTCTCTCCAACAGATATCAGTGGTTGAAGTCCCCCATGAGAATGAGGGCCTGGGAGCGTGAGGCTGTTTCTACTTGCACAAGGGTGACTGAACAGCACAAGGAAATATCTCATTTACAGATCTGTGCAAACGCACATGACCGGGTGCTGAAGAGTATGATACCTCAAAAAATCATCCCTGTTTAGGACAGAAGAGACATCTTAGGCACCAACAAATAGAAAATTTTGCTAAAGCACCAAATATGAAGCTTTGGTTGCCACTTTAAGGAACTATAAAGTCTTACAAAGTAAAAGAATAAATGCTATTTTAACACTACAGAAAACAGTTACTTTTGAAGCTTATGACCTATTTGGGGTCAGGGCATTTCAGTGGAGCTGTGTATATGTTATCATAATTACTTTGTGTCTTCCAAGCAAATTTCTTGGACTTACATTTAGCATGAAAATAGAAAATCAATCTCAAGACCTGCCAGCTTTAGACTTCCCATTCTCTAAAAAGCCCTTAGGCAGGGAACTTGCTACTATGAAACCCAAAGCTCTGGAAAAAAATCAAAGCGACTTTTTGCAGCTATGGGGATCTGGACCTTATTTCTGCTCTGGTTGTACATAATTTTTTAATGTCAAATATTCTTTGCATTAAATGCTTTTCTGTCTTGGGCAAGGACAAATGGAGCTAAGACTTCTGCTTTCTTGATTTTAACCTAGTTCAACCATCTTGAAAGGCTGACTGCCCTTTTTCTGTCAGAGAAAGCATACTAACCTACTTTGGAAAGTACCTCAACAGGTCTCTATCTCCTGGCTTGTAATAGGGTTGAACAGAGCAGTACACCCCTGCAGATGCCTCCACAACAATTTTGTTTAAATCTCTATTGATGTGGAACTCCAGCCTCTCTAGGTAACATCTCCCAGTGAGTTCCACAACATACAGTCAGAATTTTCTTCTCTAAAGTCTGAATTCTTCCTCCTTTGTGGCAAGCCTATGTCCATGGGCCATTTTCTGTCTGGTGTTAGAAGAGGAGGGGGTATGAGAGTCTGTGTCTTTTTCAACTTCAAAATTCTTGGAAAATCAGACACAGAGCAAAGGAGAGAGAGGACCAAAAGATACAGAGTGGGCAGAATTCCTGTGCTAGTTTTATTCTCACATTACATAAATTTGTCATTTTTATTTTATTCTAAATGCTAATTTGTGGCAACACCAGCTGCCAATTTAGAGAGACATACTTGGCATGCCAAGATTTGTGCCACTGAGATTCGCATCCCTTACTTAATTCTTCTGATAGTCACCAACTCTTCCGAAAAGACAGATTCACTTGGCACTCTTCAGAAAACACTTACTTGATGAACGATGCTACCTCAAATCACGAGCCTCCAAAACTCAAGGCTCTTTGTCTAATGAAAACTATTACTGCTTTTTAATAAGTTCTTCAGCATTTAAAAATAGCACTCCTAATTTCCTGCTCCACCGAGCACCACCTTGACTTCAAGTCAAATTATTCACAACCTCTTCTCCACTGGCCCAGGGGGATACAAGTCTTGCATTTTGGGGCTAAGTACTTCTCTCAACAGCTGTGAGAAGCTCTCTGAAGCAGGAAAGAGCAACTCACTCTTAACAGTCTCAGACATCAAAGCTAAGCCACCCATTTTTTCTTACTATTTTAACCCAAATGTTGTAGGGTAACAAGCAGCAACATTAGTGGGATTTCTTTGAAGCAACTTACATTCAACTACATTATACTGTGGGAGAGCAATAGCAAAAAATCAAGAGCCCACCAAAAAGATTAAGATTACCACAAAAGTAAGATTTAGCAGTTTTAGCTTGCTCTAGATCTTGCCAGCCACATTTCTCCCAGGAAAACACCAGAGGCAAAATACTCACAACACAAAACCCAACAGAAGTGTGTGGTACTGCGCCACAGCACCACAAGCCTTAGCTTTAGTATTTAAAGTAGCTGTTTCATGCACAAAACCAGTATGTAGGTCTTGCACAGAGCCCTGCAGAGAACACTGGATCTCCTTGCACAGGCACCATCCTAAGATCCAGGCAAATGCTCCAAGAACTAGCAGAGCCTTCACGTGGGTCAAAACTTCTTCCTTCACCCCAGCACGACCAGCCTGAGGACCCATCACACCTGGAGAGCGCATACATCACACAGACTAATGGCTTTATACTCTGTTGGCTTTCAGAAGTTGTTGTTAAGTACCTCTTCCACTGCTTCTTCCATTTTTTCAGACGTTCAACCCACTGCATTTCTTTGCATATTTTTGGAAATTCTTTGTTTGATTACCTTATTCTTTCCTGTTGGCACTTCATGAATTTCAAATATTCTTACAGGTAACTGAATCTCTTAAAACTTCCTGGCTTCCTGGAAACCTAACATTCCTCAAATGCTTTTACAAATCCTCTTGTTAACTTCTTTAATTTAAACACATCCTTCTATGATTACATTTCTGTTTATAAGCTACAAAAAGAAACAGTGCACCCTCGTGTGACCTACTTCTGTGTGAAACTAGAAAAAAAGTTTTTAACAAACATGGGAAATAAATTCTGCACAATATCTGCCTTTTTGAGTTCAAACAAAATTTCTTTAAGAACTTGAGGGAAAACTGTTTTTCTGACAAAATGCTGTAACTGAGGGCTTGGTCAAACGGTAAATATCAAACACCAAGAGACCTCCCCAGCTTTATCCTAATGGTCTTATATTATTTTTGATTCTGCAGCCTACGCAAAAGCAGAAAAAACACCCAAGTACAAGCTTCATGCATTTTGTTATTCAGTTGCTCAATGTCTCCAATAAGACTTCGTGCTCTAATGCTGTGGATGTATGAAACAAATACCACCAAGTTCTTTCTCTGTAAAGATTTGTTTGGGCTATGGACTCACTTCTTTAATGAGAACTGCTTTTTTTCCCTGTACATAAGGTGTGCACCTTGAGGAAAAAATAAAATCCAAACCCAAGCCCTGCCATGTGTATAAAACTACTTTCAAAAGTTGTAACCCCAAAGGAAAAACAACATCCAGAGGACACTGCAGAAAGAAGGCTATGAGCATGGTTAGAACATATACTCATAAAACATGTAAATATCCCTCTGAAGTATTTAATGCTGATCCTCAAAATACATTACAAAGTCCATTAGAATCTTTAATTCAAAAGGAAAAAAAAAAGATAACTCCATCGCATTCAATGGTAGTGTTTATCTGAAGCTTCCAGCTAATCTAATAGCAGCTTCTCCTTAATTTTTTTACATTTGCAAACCAAGACAACCTTCACTCCACATGCTCATGTGACTTTCCTGTGCTAAGGACACAAGTGATGCAAACTTGAAATGAGTTTCTATAAAGTAAACAGGACATGCAATGCTATTATGGTTTAACCCCAGCTGGCAACTAAGTACTTGCTCACTCCCAGTGCAATGGGAAGGAGATCTGAAAAAAGGTAAATCCCTTTGATTGAGAGAAGAACAATAACTTGACTAAAATTAAAAAGTAATAAGAATAATGATAATACCAGTGTGTTATCAACATTATTCTCACACCTATTCCGAAACACAGCACTGTACTAGCTACCAAGAAGAAAATTAACTATCCCAGCCAAAACCAGGACAAATGCTTAGGACTTGGCAGGTCCTCCCTTGATTCTGTGTTACAAATCTTCCTTGAGGATTACTTTTCCTCTTTGTTATAAACGGTCTTGCTGGACACAGGCTACTGAAAAAAACCCAAAAAGCACTGTTTTCCCTCAGATTTTTCCTGAGAACATCTTTCTTTTGGTGGATAGATGGATTTGCATATTCTAACAGTAGTGTGAAAAAAACAGCCTCAGTGAGCTAGTTAAAAAACAAACTTTAGACAGTGTGCCTAAATATATATGTGCTTTTACATATACTCAAAGAGAAACCACACACAGGACAACCCATTCTCCTAGAGCAAAACTATTAGAGGAACTAATGCTTCCAAAATAAGGCTAAAATTGTGAATGTAGGAAATTTTTTTTTAATAGTACTGTTTGGAAAATTACTTCTAATAATAATTACAGGTATGTGAATTCCTTAAGTAAACAGCATATTCCCTAACTTTTTATGCTAAACTGCCTTGGCCTTATTATACATGCAAAGGAATCTGGACTTTGGCCACATAGCATTTTTGTACTGCCTTTAACCAAAGCCTTCTGAAATCAATAGCATCCATACGCTCTAGTGCACTGAGCTTGCTCCTCTGGAGTCAGGGAAGATGCCCAGTTTGATACACACTTAATTAAATTAAGAGATACACAGCAATAGACTCTAGTAAATTTTAACCTCTCCTCCGAGCATCATTTACTACCCTGCCATTAATTAAACAGAGTTATTACACTAGCGTGTTTATAATTACTGTATTTTCCATAAATGAACAAAAGCTATTTATGGGATCCAACCAAATGGCACTTGTTCATTCATGGTGCAGGACTGAATGTGGATGCTTGAAGCCAGCTGGCGTTTCGACAGCACTAACAGCAGTCAAGAGATGCATAGAGGCAGGTCAGTACAAATACCTTCTGCCCAGAAGAGAACACCACACTGGATACTTAGAATTCCTGCTTTGAACATTGACTGCTGAAAAAGGAACCACTGCCAGGTGTCTGGATACCCAGAGGAATCAGCGCATGCATTAGTAAGCCCAACTCAAGGTATAACCCTTCTGCAGATCAAGCAGGTTGCAATCTACTGTCTTTGTAAGTGCATTTGAAATTGTTTGGCGCAAAGTGACACCAGATATTTGGAAGTAGCATTACCACCACCCTCAAACATATGTCTCTCATCAGACAAACCTCTGGAAAGAATCTGCTTTGGGTGGCAAGCAATGGAAAGACGTGGCCATGGATGCTTAACTTGACAACTCCTCTGTGTAACCAATGTCATGATGTCATGAAACACCCAAACCTGCACAAGTGGACAGGATACAGGATGTGCAGCCAATACCTTCCCACTAAACCATGTTCTGCACCTTCAGCTAAAAAGATTAAGATTCTTCAGATGAAACAGCAGAACACTCAGCTCGTAGGTTTGACACTGAATGCAGTCTAAGGCAGCTGCAATGCTAAGATTAGCCACAGATCTATCATCATACATTATCAAATATAAACAAACTAGTCAAGTGACAACAAAGCCAAAGAAACAAAGGACTTTTTGCTTACATCGCTAATCCAGAAATATGTAGCAAATACATGAATACTTATATATTAAAATATACTCAAATACAAATTTGAACTAAAAAAAAAGAAAAGGGGGGGGGGGGAGATCTTGTCTTTATTTACCAAAATAAAATGCCAAAAAGTTGTGTGCATACGGTTTCTCATTCATGTGCTAAACATAATGACCCAAAAATCCCTGCATTATTTCTACCTAAGAATGTTTTTTGCATAAGCAGAACAATAGGGAAGGAAGATTAAGTTTAGACTTATTACACAAAATTATTTGTTTCACAAAATTATTTATTCACAAAATCATTTCACAAAATTGCCAGTCTTTCACCTGGAAATGTAGTGAATAGGGCCATTCTCAAGATGCAATATGAGGTTTCAAATCCCTCAGAGGGAGGGGGATTGCACCCTGGCTACCTGCCTTTAGCATAAATCCAATTAACATCTTCCATTCACTATCAGATACTTTCATTATTTGGCATGGATGACTCTGCAAGGCATGTGAAGGCAAGACCTGAGCTGCAGGTCGCTGCTGCACTTAATGCTGAGGCATGGTATAGAAACATAAGTTGGATGAGGCTCTGAGCAACCTGATCTAGTTGAAGATGTCCCTGCTTATTGCAGGGGGGTTGGATAAGATGATCTTTAAAGGACCCTTCCAACCCAAATTATTCAATGACTTGCCAACGAATTGTAGCTACATGGAAAGGGATCATCATGGCTGTAGAGCCCTTGGGTCTTCTAGATCCTTGGGTTTCTGGTTTTGGAAATGGGAATAGTTCAGAAGAAGACAGTTTACATAAGAAGCTTGAAAACTTTCTTTTTATTATTTTAAAATGATTATGAAATCCTTGTCTTATTTTCCTTCATGGTCAGAAAGAAGCATCATTCTGCTTTGCCAGCAGTATTAAAAAACTTTCACAAGTGTTCCCAACAGCATTGCTACACAGCCCCTACTCACTGAACACATTTACAACTCAGGAGCAATTACTCATGGAGCACATTGTATTTTGGCCTGCTCATTTGTCTTCTAGCAATTATTCTGCTTTTCAAAGGACAGACTCCTCCCCTTGCACGAGCAGATGGGGAAATGTCACCTCTCGTTCTTTGAGGAGCTTTGACCAATGTTCTGACTTGGGCATTAAATAGAGCAGAAGTCTGCAGAGCTACCTATGCTTTATGGCATATTTTTTCTTATGCATGAGCTCTGCTGTCAGCAATGTCAGCAGGAATATGCATGATGTTACATTCAGTGTTTGTCAGCTGGTCGCTTACTATGCAGCAAGGGCCCAGGAGCAGCAAAGAGTGGAAAATCAGAGCCCCCTTCATTTAAATTTATAATCTACAAAATCAGGGCAAGGAAGGAAAACAGCAGAAATTGGCCCAAGTACTAAGATTTACACCAAGATGCTGAAGGTGCAGAAGAGCTCAGGAGCACCAGGGATGACTCACAGCTTGTTAAACCATGTGAGAGGCACACAACTTGAACAGTGGGAGGAATATACACAACATTGAAAGCCATAAGGCAGCAGAGCCTGCCCCCAGAATAGAGAAGGACAAGAGCAGCTAAGTGACAAGGAGCACAGGGAACGGAGCAGTGTGCAGAGTGTCTCTGTTCAACCAAAGCCATAGGAAGATGAGTGGCAGCAGTGAGGATTTGCTCCTGTGGAGACAGCCGAGATGGATGCCCCCCTTCCGAGGCAGAGCGTGAAGGGATGCACTTGGCACCATTCATAGCATTGCTGGAGAGGACAGCAGGCTCACAATGGGGGGACACAATAGCACTTTATTGTGGCCAACAGCTGGCAATGGCTGCTACACATGAAGGTTGAAAATCAGACTGCTTATAATGTCTTGGTTTGCACGCTCATAACTTATCATATTTGGTCTCCAGAGAAAGATCTGTCTTTCATTGCAGGGGTGTTTGAGGAGGAAGAAATAGTTTTCATAAAAAACTCTTGACTTTTGTATTGCTGGTGGAGGTGAATGGGTAAAGTATAGTTGCCAAAACAAAGGAGAAGTAATTGCATTTCAGGTGAACAAATCCCAGTGAAAACTGGGAAAGGCATGATTGTCCACAATGAACAGGGTCTGTGATGGTGGGGAAGGGGGAACACAGGCAGCTATAGGAGAGGTGAGCTTACTCTCACTTGAAGGACATACTTGTACATACCATGAATAACTATCCCAAAAAATACATATCAGTAAGAACAAGCATAAGAAGAATTTTCTTAGTCACGTGATTCTCTGTACTCACCATCAGAATCTACCCAACACTTTCAATTTTAAGCTGCTCTTCATAACCAAGCTTACCAATGCTGTTTAAGAATGTGTCCAAAAGTAGTTAGAAATAGAGCAGAGCAGCTAAATTTAGCTCCAATATACTGCATTTCTGCATGTTTTTTCCTCTTTCTAAGTATTCATTAAAGGTGTATGTTACAAACTCCATACATCAGATGTCAAATTGGCATGCAGGCCACTATTGTAACTTACAAACTTTGCTATCCCATTTGCAAGTTGCACGGGTTTATTTTGTTTTTACATCAAGCATCAAGCGACAGGGGTAAAACAAGCAGCACAAAGCAGTTAGTCAGTCACGTTTCAGTGCCTCAAATGGGACCCAAGAAGGCATCTCAATGATGTGCTTTGGCTCTCAAAATAGACTACTGGGAGCATAACAGAAATGGTAAAATACTGAGTAATTATGCATAACAATGGCTGGAGGATGAAGTTGCAGATGCAGCTACAAACATATCTTTTAACTGTTGTCTTGTTGGCAAAACTGATGCTTAGAAACTAAGTACAAATTAATGCAAATGCCAGGAGGCTTGGGCTGCACGCACTTCCTTTTCTCCAAGAGGGAACAAAGCCCTGTATGTTGGTGTGGTTCAAGTCCCTTCTTGGGTGTATTTGGTTTTCCTCTGAGTGGTTCCTGTAGTGTAACCTTTCCTGTGCATACAGTAAAAGCCAATGTGAGGTTATGCTTATTTTTTGGATTATAAAAGGTATTCTTGTGTCAGACAACAGTAAGAGACTCTGCAGGGAGGTTAGGGAGACAGAGACAGACTTAATTTGCAAACTTAAGCCATTTCATGCATGAAGCTGCTCTGCAGCACTCGCAGTATTGACATGAGCAGACAGTAATTGCCAGGATTGTTTTCTGCTGAGCTCTCACTTTCCAAAAAGTCATTACCCAATCAGTATGGAAAGTCATTAGCTAATCCCCTCAGGATCACACTTAACAGAATTTGGTGCACTGCCTGGACACTGGCCGACAATATCATATATGAACTCATAAACAGAGGAAACACCTTAAGCATTACCCAGTGGGGTCCTCAGCTGCACTGGTCAGAGCCCAGTGCTCATACACTGGGGCTTTTTCTGTCTCAAGTTCCATCCAGTGAATTTCCCAGCACAATTTTGGAGAGTTTCTGAACTGTCCTAAATTGCACCAGTCTGTAATTCCCAACAGTCACTTGTGCATTTCTAATAGCATGTCCCCTGTGCCAAGAAGATGAGCTGCAGAGATGGCTCTGCATCAGTGGAGAAGACAACTATCAGTGGGCAAATCAGAGCATGTTGAGTGCCGAAGCAGAGCACACAGAGCTGTCCTCACCCAGGCTGCCACAGAACAACTTACACAGCATCTACAATAATTCAGCAGAAGTAACAATATGCTAGCTCTTGATCCAAATTAAAATTGTACTGCAAGATAAACCAGTCACATGCAGAACCCAGATTAACTAATGCAAAACCACAGACTGAAGAAAAAACAGCCTCAGGATTGAAGATTAGCATAGGGAGTTGGCTGAGGCATAGGGAAGACATAACAGGCAAAGAATATCAAGTCTATTTAGCAAAATCAGGGAAACCAGGGGAAGAAACTTGCAATTTGAGATGAGGATTTACAAGGATTACTTCTTAAGAACAAATTCCAGGGAGAGTCCTGGGGTTTGGTGAGAGACCATTGCTGGCCGGGGTGAAGGCAGCCTGCGTGCCAGCTTGAGTAAACAACTTCTCTTGAAGTAGCGATTTAATTAAGGCACATCTTGTCTCTAAATGCACAGCAGCTCTGTTTTTCTACCAGTTTTTCTCCATAAAAATGTGTCTTCGTATGAAAGACAGTGATTGGCACAGAGCTATTTGACAGAAACTGGTGGTTACCATGGGAGAGAAAACAAACTTCATTTCTCAGTAGGTCTGCAAATCCTGAATACTTCCCTAAATGAGCTGTATGAGTGCAAAATATCCCCTTTGGGCCACTGACACACAGGAGGGTGCACTGCTGCACAGATGAGGATGTGATGGTGGTTTGATGATTAGGTGTACCTAGTGGCACCCAAGATATAGTGATGGAAACACACTGAGGTGAAACAGAAAAAAAATGCACCCTGATTTATAATTTCACATTTCTAAGAAGCCGGAATGCAAACCTAACTAAATGCACTAAGCACTTCACACCAGATATTGAGAGTTTTCTGTTTTTCTTATGCAGAGTTCAGATCTTACATTTAACAGAATCCCTCACCCAAGAACGTGAGCACCCCAGCTGTTACAAAGCTTTCTCCCAGCATCTCTGGGCAACTAATATGCAAAGTACTTTGGCTCAAATGCAGATATGTTATTCTCTGCATATAAGCTACTATCCCAACTGTAACTGCTTTGACAGGTACTTGTGTCAAGCAACGAAGTACCCACCAGCCTTCTTCAAGTATGTATTTATTGTCTACAACAAAGCACTTCAAAGATTTGGGGAAAAAGTGATTAATAAAAAAAAAAAAAAAAAGGGGCCTTCCCTCTACACATGCCCATCCTTAGGTTAGGCTTCAATTCATTATAGAATCACAGAACAGTTTGGGTTGGGAAGGACCTTAAGAACATCTAGTTCCAACCCCCTGCCTTGGGCAGGGACACCTCACACTAGACCAAGACTCTATCCAACCTGCCCTTGAGCACTGCTGGGGATGGAGCATTCATCACTCCTTTGGGCAACCTGTGAGGGGTCTCACCACTCCCACAGTAAAAAACTTCTTCCTTACATCTAACCTGAACTTCCCTTATAAAAGTTTAAGCCATATCCCACGTCCGATCACTACATTCCCTGATGAAGAGTCCATCTTTGGCACACAAAACCATTATATCCAAACCACTCTTAGCTGCAGGACTAGACTCTGCCTGTACACCTTTGCAGTGGCCAGACCCAGAGCCCCTGCTCTTCCTTGCATGGCTGCTCAAGCTCTTCCATCTTGTTGACACTGGCACCCATGAAGGAGCGGCGCACAGACCTGCTCCACAGGGAGCAAGAGCAACAGCCCAGGCAGGCAGATGCCCACCCCATATTTTTCATACCAGCAACCCAAGATCTAGGGTGCATAGCATGGGAACCCAACCAAAAGTCCAGGCCAGGCAGCCATTGAGCTGGCTGCAGGCTGGCATCACACTCACAATTAACTTTGACTGTCTATAATTTGAAGAGAGGATGAGCCACACCACATCACACGGCACAAATATCCCTCCATGTGGTACTGACTGTGCTTTTTATAAACTAACAACCAATTTCTGCTGCAACGTTTCTCCCAAGAAACTAAAGCACAGCACACAATGATGCTTGAAAAATGCTGATTTTGTACACATGGAGAATTTGAACAGCTACATCAAAATATTTTGCTGAAGTGAAATATTAATTGCAGGTCTGTGGTGCTGCCTCCTTTCTTTGTTGGAAATATTACTGAGGTAGTCTGTATCCATGGTACAGAAGCTGTGATCTGTTAAATAAATTTGAAACCAGAACTTTCCCCCCTGTTTTTATATTGCTTTTAGGAGAGAGTAGTTGGAAAGCCCACCCACACAGACAAATATTCAGCTGCAAAGAAATAGCCTGTCATTATTTCAAATCCATACAGCAACATCAGCCCTGGTTGCCCCAACATTTAGAAAGTTGATCTGTGGTATAGTGGAAGATGCATGATTTCTGTAGCAGGGATCCGAGGTAAGGAGGGAGATAAAATATTCACAATTCCCTGAATCTCTGCATTTTGGACTATGAAAGGAAGAAAGAAGAACTGGAACTGTGTGAGAAGTAACATTTTGTCTCAGAGATCTTTTTTTAATTTCATGTGTACTTTTATCTGGTAAAGTCATCTTCATAAAGATGTTCAGAAACAACAAACTTAGAAATAAAGATAGCCATCACAGATCATACCCAGCATTTTCCATTAATCATCTCCACTGCCGGCAGTGAGACAACCTACTAGGTGACCAATAGAAATATTCGAGGTTTTGCATGTTTTAACGCAAGGCTGTCTGTCTCTCTGAGGAAAGGCTAGAAGAAAGAAAATTATTTATTCTCAGAAAGAGAGGTCTGAACATTATAACAGTCTTCAAAGCTGTGTAAGGTTATAAAAGGACAGCAGTCAATTGTACTCTATGCCCATTGAGAGTAAACCAAAAATTAATCAGCTTAATTGCCAGCAAGGAACATTCAGGGCACACATTAGAAAAAAGCTGCAAGGACAGGGCACATAGGAACAAGCTAGGAAAATAAGTTGTGTAATGTTTGCCCCTTAGGTTTTTAAAAGAACAGGCTAAGTAAGCTAGGATCCATACATCTGAGATGGCCTAAGCATACTGGTCCTGCTCCAGGACAGTTGACTGTTTTGTCAAACTATTTTGTTGACTTCCAGTCCATATGCCTCCTTGGAACAAAAGTAAACACCCATCAGAAAACAGACACAATTCCCCCCAATGTCTGAGAGCCCTCTTATTGAATGCTGTGTCCTCTCTAAGAACAGACACATTTTTTCACACTGACTCCCCAAAGCCCAGTGCAAGAAAACAGAAACTCATAGAGTTGCATTCAGTACCCATCTTGTGGCAGCTTGGCGTGGGTAAAACAAACATCAGCTGAAGTAATGTTTCTGCTCTGACTTCAAGAACAAAGCAGACACTTACAATCCCCAAACAAACAGCCGCTGAGAAGGATCATATAGCTCCTCCAGAGACAACCATTCCCACAGTACCATTACAGGCATGAAAATACATGAGTGAAACATGACAGCCAGCACCACCAGTGGCCACAAGTGCCATTACCTTGACAGTGAACCACACACAGTAGCGATGCACTGGAGACAATGACACAGAGACCCAAGCTGGTCCTGAAGCTCCAAACCAAGCAGGAGGATCTGGCTTCTTACTGAGCTCCTTCTGTATATAAACGCTTGCTCAGTGTCCACAGACAACACATATATTTGGGATCCACCTAAATTTCTACAGTTCATGCAACAGCAGATCGCACCACAAGGGCGAGTATTTTCAAAGCAATCCTCTGAGGCATTGGAAAACATCTGGCATCCCCCTACAAAGTCTTCCCTGCCTCCCACACATGGGCTGGACACCACACTGTGCTGTCAAAACCCTAAATTTGTTTATAACAACATTTCCGGCAAAATGAAAACTGAACCTAAATGTTTCCTTTGCCAAACGATGCTGCCTCCTTTCTGGTTGTATTTATGGGGGCAGGAAACTGCTGAGTTAGGAGAACAAATGAATAAGTCACTGGTCACTTCCACCCCACAAAAAGTCTCCTACCCCTGAGAAAAAGGGCTTTCAACTGCTAAAATAGATCAGGCATTTATAGCAATGCATGCCGGCAGTAGCTCTCAAATGCAGCTTAAGTTCTACATTGTCTTGGTTTCTAACTAATGCAAAGCTTATACCACCACCAAAATAAATGGTGCCGCCATAAAATAAATAAAATGCCACCAAGACAAGGCACAAAGCAGGACACAGGGCATTACCCACCCCTGGGATACACACACACACATGCAAGGTGACAGCAGCAGTGTATTTTCAGCTAAACCCCAGAGAAACCAGCAGCTCTTCCCCTAAAGAACCACATAGCAAAAGCCAGTCACAGCCAGATTTTAATTTTCAGGGCTGAGCTCAGTAAAACAGAGTTTATAACAGTGAATCTTTTCTTGCTGCTGAGGAAAGGAAATTAATTCATAAAGAGGGAAGAAAAGTTTAAGTGCCTTTGAGGAGCCGATGGTTCTGGTGCAATGGCTGGTGGATAGGGTTTGGCAGCACTCAGCATTATTTGCTCTTCACAGTCTTTAACTGCAAGCCCATCCTGTAAGTCTTCTGTGCCTGCACGCTACATCTAACATATTACCCAAATGAACACCATTATGTACTCCTGAGGTTATTTGCTGCTTGTTGCGGCTCCTCTGTGTCCTCTTCCCTGCTAACGTATTTCTGGATTTTGAGGGTATGCAGCTGAACCATTCCTCCCATCAAGTCCTTCCCTCAGCACCAACACTGATTACCTCAATGCCTCTCTTTCAGCTTTACCATAATTATGCTTTCCCATAATATGTAAGAAAAATGAAGATACACAGTGTAGCCCTGATATCTACAGTATGCTTCTTGTCAAAACAAGGATGCAGGACTGTAGCATTCAAAATCACACAGGCTTCTTAATCCCAGTTCAGGGTTCCCAAAACCTACCCTGGCTGTGGGAAATCAGACTGGTTTGGAGAGTACATGACACCCTGCCTCCCTGGATTGCTTTTTCCAGCTATCTGAAAAGAATGCTGTGTTCCTGCCCATGGCAGGGGGGTTGGTACTAGATGATCTTAAGGTCCTTTCCAACCCTAACTATTCTATGATTCTACTATTCTAAGTCCTTCAAAAGTATATGAAGCACACACTCACATAAGAAGCTCACAAACGAACATTCAAATTACTGCTTTTCTCTTTGTCATACGGTCAAAGATGCATGGATAAGCATGAAAAGGAAGGCCAGAGCAGCATCCCACGCAGATAGGTGCATGTTAACACCAGGCACATCGTACCACTCAGAGTGTTAACCTCCACATCAAACAACAGGATGAAAGTATGTTCATTTATAACATCACTAATAGTTAGAAAGTCTCATCATTCCCAATAAATACAGCCCCAGCTGTAAGATTTCATGTACTTCAGGGATCTCTGCATGTCTGACTCTGCAGATACAACCTGATATTGCAGATCTTCTTTGCATTAATTCCCTTTTATTGAAAGGATCTGACGTTATTAATCTTTACATCCATTCAATTTCATATGCTTTTGCTGACAAATACTTTAAAGACAAAAGAATTCAAAAATCACTACAATTAAATCCTGTTTGATGGCCCCCATTTAAAAAGAAGAAATCAAAGCCACAAGAGGCAGACATTAATTAATAAATGTATTCATAAAGCAAGCTCTAAACCTCTCACAAGACTTTGCCAGAAATACTCAATAGCCATGAGTTTCTGATGAAAGCCACATTAAGAGAGCTTGTAAATCAACTCCAGCTTTTCCTCTGTAACTCAAGGAAGTCTTGGGTGCTTACCGAAAGTATAGAATCCGGAGAGGGGGAAGGGCAGACCCAAGGCCACAAAGCAGAGGAGTCTCACACCGTATTTCCCTGGAGCTATTATTACAAGTGTCTATCATCATTTAGCTTAAAACCGCTTCACAATATAGGCCAGCTCAACAATAATCATCATCATCATCATCAGTCCTTTTGTAAGAAGGCCGCTTGTCAAAGCTAGAGAAACCCAGCAGTAGTTAGGTCACAGCTAGAAACAAGCCTTTTTAAGTCTGAAAAAGAGTCAAACCAGGACCACTCCATGACCTGCTGTTTTCCTGGCTGGCATTGTGTTCAGCTTGATCAGCTGGTGGTGGCTCCTCCAGATGGGTATTTTGGCTAGATACAATGAACATCACACTTCAGAACACACCGTTTTGGCCATCAGTGCCCCAGCATGTACCCCACTGTGGGCTGGATGATGGTGTTAAGGAGCCCATCCACAAGCATGCAGGTGGAGGATAAGTTTTAATAATAACCTAAAGCACCACACTGACATCCCTCCAAAAACAAAGACTTCAAAGTAAGGAGAGAAGAAAGTATCTCATAGAAGATACTTTGAAGTGACACACACACACCCCCAAAAAAAAAAGTTTATCTTTTATTTACATTATAAGCAAAAAAAAAAAATTTCATTTCCATCCCCATCCCAACCATCTCATCTCCCTTTTTTATGTCAGCAACTTTCTGTAGATCTTGCTGCTGGTTAAAAACAACAGACTTAATTGTCATGTTGCATGCTCAGCTTTTAAAGCCAAAAAGTTTATTGTATCAGGGCAGAAAATAGAGTTTTATAACCACTGTTAAATTCATTACTTAAGAAATCATCCAGCTTACACAGGTTTTCCAAAATTGCAATAAATTATAGAAGTAATTAATTTCCATGTTCGCTACAGATGCATGTGTACCAGCCTGCTGGCCAGAGCACTTCAAAGGAAAAACTGAAAGTGGACAAGAGTATTTATTATCTTGATGAACAACATGTTCAAGTAGTTGTCATCACAACCATGGGCTGTACAAGTACAGAACAAACTGATACTTACCTCAATAGCTGAGAAATGAAACACGGGCCATGAACAGATCCAGTGATATGAGTCAAGGATGAATGAATGCATCAACACCTCACTTTGCAAATTCGGTGTATTAAAAAAGGTATGCTTAAATCTCTATCATTTCATCACGCTGCCTCTATCACCGTGTAACCATTATGTAAGGCAGTATAATTAAAAATAAACTTTTACTTCCCAGCAGCAGTTATGCAATAACTTTCAATTAACTGAGATCCTTCATGTTTTAAAGAACATTTAAGGAATTCAAGTTATAACTCAATGCCTTTTCTCATAGCTTCATATTCAAACACTCCAACAGAAACTATCTGTGTCTTCCTTCTCATCTCTCCAGTACAAAGACTGTTTGTCAGGTTTTATTTAGTTTTATCTGCTTGCAAGATGCTGTCTCGGAGTCCTAAAAATGCAGAGACATATTTTGTGCAATCTGTGAGCAACTGTCTTCAAATGCAAGGCTACAGGGAGCGGATGAGCTCTTTTCTTATCAGAATGAGTCGCAAAAATGGATTATCCACGCTTAATCCTCCTCACACTGGTGAATTTCATGATTTTTTGTTCAATAAAAATAAAGTAAAATGAAAATTGGCCTGGATGAAACCTTGTAGGAACAGTTTTCCCTCTGGATGCCCTGGCAGAAGAGAAATATCACTCTGCCATTTTAGATGACTACAAAGCTTCCAGCATCCATTCCTTCTTCTCCCTGTTTCCAGCACCCATTCCCCCAAGCCTTTATACTCAGGTCACCATGTGCTCCCACATGATGTCCAGTAGCTGTGTCTTGGGTGTCCTTTTGCTTTTTTTACAAAGTCCTCTTCTCTCCACAAACTGAACAAATAGCAAATAATTTAACTTGTTTTCTTCACAGAACGTTTTCACTTAGTAATCTGCATTTACTTGAAATATTAGTATTTTTTACAAAATACTGCTGATTTTCACAAAAAACAGTACCTTGCATGATCAGAAACCCCTCACTGAAACTCTCTTTCAGTTAAATCTCAAAAGAACAAAACCTGAGCTTGGCCAACTTCCCTTCCATTTTGAAAAGGGATTTAGAAAGAGAAGTGTGAGTTTTACTGCTGTTTGCTAATCCCAGCAGAGAGAAAAAGGGATCCAAACTGCCTGAAAGCTCATCCCTGAAAATAATGTGATTTTCCTATAAGATTAAAAAAAAAAAAGAAAAAAAAAAAAGCGTCTATTCATAGATTTGAGCTTAAAGAGGAGTATTCATATTTCTAACATATGGGTCCATGGCCAACTTTTAGTGCAAAGCTGCCCCATCAGGCAGCAAGCTGACGGACAGAATGGAAACCAGGGCTTCATCTTTATGGTTATTTCCTTGCTTATTGGATTTGGGTTTTTAGCTTCACTCTGAAATGCTGCCATGCTACATTTAGTATGTAGTAGCTGGCATCACTTTAAAGGCCCCAGCAGAGCTCAGTCAGCAAACCAGATTAGTTACACTGCACGGGGAGGAAGGCTTGTGTGTTTTGGGGAGTGATGGGGAAGCAGGAAGACATCCCATTGTGGTAAGTGAAAGCAGCAATGGTGGAGGGAGAGGAAGAAGACAAGGCTGCTCTTAAATTTGACTTTCAATCTTAGACAGCGTGCTCTATTTAACTGCACAAGACCATTATGCATGGATACATATCATACATACCTGGGAGACTTGGGCAGACTGTACTGCACATGAACAGTCTCACTGCTGGAGCAGAAGTTGGTTTCTCGTCATGCCACACCAGATTTCAGATTAACGCGCCCTGTCAAAGCTGTGGAGCAATGCAATCCGTGTCTGCATCAGAGCAGCCAGTGTCCCTCAGGTAGAAGGCAGAGGTGGGTGAGCATCCTGAGCAAAACAATAGCACTCAACAGAGCAGCAGCAGCAGCTTTGGATAACAACTCTTCTACTCCAGAAAAGGTTCTGCCATTCCAGGTTCTTCCACCCATATGAAAAAGACTGCAGTAGGATCCACCTCCACTTGCCTGTACTGTACCCGATTTGCCAGCCACTTTGAAAAGGGTTTGGGGCCAAGTGTTTCCTGTAAATTACTTTTTTCTTTGTAAAACTCACTTAATGGAATTAAACGAAGGACAGATCTGGCCTATGGAGTATGTGAAGTACAGAATTAGATTTTCATCTCATTGCATTACAGACAGTTCAAAAATGGAAGAAAATTTTCAGTCATAGGCTGATAAAAGTTAATATAGAAATACAATGCAAAAATAGGAAAGTTTTTTGCCTTCTACGAACTATTTTAAAATACATGGTTTATTCAAAGCATGTACATCATTAAAGAGTTATAGATGACAGCTGCAGAGAAAGTGGATAAGGCAAAAATTTTAATTATTTTAAATTTTCTTTTTCAGTTTTCCAGCCAGATGAAAAAAATATCATTAAAGTAGAATCATAAATATTACTCTACAAGGAGAAAAAAAGCCCCTCACATGCAACTTAAGACACCAGATGAAGTTAAACACATATTTGACAATCTTCTATTCATTAAAATATACATTTGGCTAATCCCTTTGGGCTTAAGAACTTCCATAATGTAAAGTTGAAGCACCATATTTTTCCCCTCTATCCTGTCACTTTTTGAGCATTTCGGCATTTTTCCCTCCAACACAGGAAGAGGAAGGGCTTTATTATTTTGGACCTCCCCCTTGGAAACTCTGCTTCCTCAGCGGTCATATTCTGCATAGAGTGATACTTCTTTCCGTGTCAGAGAAGTATACCCTGCGCAACTCAGCTTTCTCGTAGGAGATAAAGGAATAGCAAAACAATTGCATAAGCTATTATTAATATCTGGGAATTGCACCACCTTATCAATACATGGAAAATATGTAAAAGGATAAAAACATATTAGGTCATGTTTTGGGCACTAACCACTAGTTCACTTTCAGCTGTGAACCTCCTAGCTTTGCCTGTGCCACCTCTGACAATGTTCTTGCTGCATCCATTGACCATTCATCACTTGGGCTGTATAGCAATACCCGCACACATGACTGTCACCAATGGCTCACCCCTTCTTCACCTCCCCAGGAGAAGTATGCAGTGTTTAGATAGATAAAACAGTTTTGCAGTCATGTTACTTTATCATGATGTGCACACAGAGTGCCATCTTGGGGCAACCCGGTATTAAGTTATCTAGATATTTTGTCACCACAGGAGCTGCAGACTGGATTAATTTCAGCTCACTTCCATTGCCTATATTACATTTCTGAAAGTGCACTTTATCCACCAGAGAAAATCTTGCTTTTTTAAGGAACAATTCATTGTATTTTTCTAGACATCTACTTAAAGGTTACCTGAACTGCCAAAAATACTGACAGTACTTTGAATGCAAGTGCAACAGTTGTGAGAGAATTTGTATTTGGACAGATGAGATCAAACCTGAACACCTGTATACTGATTAAATTAATAAACCCATAAAAAGCACACCCCGCAAGAAATCTACCCTCTGCCTGCAACAAGACAGTTATTGTACAAGAATAAAAAAGATGTACACAGCTAACTCTTGGAGAAATTGCTAAAAATTAAAGCTTCATTATTGACAGAAAAGCTGAGTTGCTGCTACTATTCTTTTCCTGCTGTGGAGACAGTGCAAAGCATCTGGTCTCAGGGCTTGGTTCTGCTGGAGTTAGTCCAGGATCATTCCAAAATTGATGCAATGTCTTACCTCTGATGTTCAGCCTTAGCCCCATACAGCAAGCACAAACTCTCAAACCAGTGTCCAAGAAATACACAGAACCCACTGAAAATCCTGCACACACAACAACATGATGGTGCAGAGGGGGTTCCAGGACCTGTGCCTAACCCACAGAGTACGATGATGCAAAATCATGACAGTCCAATATCAGCATCTTGCTGAGTTACTAGACAGCAGAGGAGAAATGCACAGAGGAAAGGAAGAACTGTATTTTAGCAACTCTTCTACCCTTCTTCCAGTAATTTAACACCAACAGGAAAAAACACCAACCCTCTCTATAAATATACATGAAGTATTACTACCATGTGTGTGGAGAAGGGTCTTTCCACTTGCCTTCATTGCAGAGCTGAGATCCTGGAGTGATCTTAAAGAGAAAAATATAACTAGGGATCTGTTGCAGAGCCTCTGTACGTGCACCATAAACCTATTGGGTGCCCTGGCACAGCTCAACCACATCAGCAGCTCTGCTCCAGGCAGCCAAGACCAAAATAACCAGGGTGGGAAAACCTCCAGAGCCATTACCTACCCACTTTTATGCTACCAAATACAATTTGTACTAATCTCCAGAAGTTCACTGTTTCCTTCAGCAAATAATAATGACAATTATAGTAAATAATCACAACATGAAGAAATGAGCAATGGGATTTAGGAAAAAAAGGCTCAGTCCTACGAGTAGCACCCATGAGGATGGGTGCTACCTTCTCACCCAAGGAGAAAAGGGACAGGCAACAGGAGAGGTTACATAAATCAAAATATGTTTTACCTACAGAACTGATCCTGAAACATTTTCGACTTTAATACACAGTGATGGCATCTCCTACAGGCCAAAACTTATTGCTGAGTGTTGTCCTTATGCAGAGCCTAAAACAGCACTTGTATGGGAAATGCCCCCAGGTTGGAATGAGCTGTTCTCTACCTGTCAACCAGCAAGCAGATAATCCATACATCCACCTTTCTGTGCTCTTCCTAATAAGGTTGAGTGGCTGGATTTAAAGGAACATTTAGGAGAAGGTGGGATGGGCTGTGAACACCTCTGCATCACAGACACAGACCAAGCAACAACATGCAGTAGGCTGAGATGTGTATTATCAGAAGGGCAGCTGCAAGGAGTCGTCACATGGGCGACCTCCTGCCCACACGGATGGATCTACCAGCCATGCAAACATCCTAATTATGGCAATGAAACAAGCTACTGCCTCCTGTACTGAAAGGTCAGCGAGGGTCAGTCAAAGGTGGTTTTGCTGCCACAGCACCAGATCAGCTTTATACAGTTGCAGAACCTCTGACATCCCAAAGCATGTCTTCTTCATGACACAAAGATTCATCCAGGTTACAGCAAATTTGGAAGCAAAACAAAATTGCTGTTCTTGGTTAAAGGGACATGAAAGGAAATAAAACCAACTTGTAACAGAAGTTCGCAACGGCCAGCCTACAGGGAATTCATCATGAACTGCATGTCAAGAAGACATTTCTTTAGTTTCCCTCTGCATCACCTTGAGATCATCCAGCCAGATGAGAAATTACTGAATACCAACAAATAAAAGTGAAAACAGATAGTGTCACACGTTCTGGAGTGGAAGCGTTCAACCAGAAAGAATGGAGACTCGCAGCCACGCAGTAAATCATTCCCCCACCTTGATGCCTGTTGTTTGGAGGGATGTTTTTGTAGCCCACAAAGAGAAAGTCAGGCCCCAGACTTATGTCATCCCACCCTGAGTCATCTCACCACGCAGATTCTCTCCCCTACCATCACTCCTTGGCCAGGCTCACATAATTACTACCGCAGAGCTGCAATCATCCATCTCTGAGCAGTCAAAGCTGGCATCCCCACCCACACCCCCAGAAAAAGCCACTCTTGTCCCAAATTCAGCAGCTGAATGTGAAACTGAGACCTGAAAACAAGATGGAATGGTCGGGAGGAGTCCTCTTGGCCACCTGAAGGGATTCAGGCATGGGATGCTGCCTGGGATATAGAATGCCCTACATACAGGGAATGGGAGTAGGGATGGAGCAACAGTGGGGGATGGATGATCTGTGCCTTGCTCGTGCTTATGACCAGGTTATGTCAGGTGCGATTAAGGCACGAAGCGTGAGTGTGTGTGTCTGAAACCCCATGGCAGACTGCTCCAGCAGCCTTGAAATAAACCCTCCTTTAAAAAGAAAAGCCTTTTCTCGAAATAAAACCTCACACCACAGGCAGCAGTTCAGATTAAAAAACATGCGCCCAAATACAGGGGACCAAACCAAGGGAGGCTGCACCTCCAAAACCACCCTCCTCCCATGGGTTTTGGGAATGCCGCTGTGGTTCATCTGCTCAGCTCCACCGTGTCCCCTGAAGGCAGAGCTGCAGCCACTGGGGAGCTCCATCGTGTCTTCAAAGAGCCTAAAGTGGGTCAGCAGAACAGAGAAAAAAACCTGATTAAAGCATGAAGAAAGCGGGCAGACCTGCTGGCTGGGAGACAGCAGAAGGCAGGGGAAGGCACTCACAGGCTCTGCTGTTCCACGGAGGCACAGAAAGGCGTGGGCTGCTGGTGCCCTCTCCCAGAATTGCAGGGACCGGACTGTGCCCACCAAAATTCTGTAATGGGATGCAGCTAACAGGAGCACATTTGGGGAAGGGGAAGTAGGAGAAGGCAAGTGTGACCCTCTGTCCTCCATACAGCAGTGTGTCTGACTAAAACCAAGTGAGACAATTTTAATCCATTGTCACTGTTTAAGCCCCTCACATAGTTCACCCACTCACCCCTCTTTCTTCCCCTAGTCCCAGGGGGATGGGGAGGAGAATCAAAAGAATGCAACTCCCACAGGTTGAGATAAAAACAGTTCAGTAACTAAGGTATAACACAAATCACTGCTGCTACCACCAGTAATAATAATGACCAGGCAAATACAAGGAAAGAATACAATCGCTCACCACCCAGACCGATCAAGCAGTGCACCCCCACCTGCCAGGTCCCTGCCCTCAGTTTTTACATCCTGGGCATGATGTGCTGTGGTATGGAATACCTCTTTGGTCAGTTTGGGTCAGGTGTCCTGCCTCTGCTTCCTCCCAGCTCCCCCTCCTCCCTGGCAGAGCATGAGACTCAGAAAGTCCTTGGTCAGACCAAAACATTACCAAGCAGTAACTATAAACATCGGTGTTATCAGCACTGTTCCCAGGCCGAAAGTCAAAAACACAGTGCTGTACCAGCTACCAAGAAGGAGAAAAATGACTGCTACTGCTGAGCCCAGGACATCCATCCAATTCTAAAATCCCTCATCAGCCTGATGGCCATGTCTTGCACACTCCTTCCTTGCATTTGAGCAAACTGGAGGAAAAGCACCAACAACAACTGCAAACTCAAGCAACATCTTTTGGAAGCAATTAAAAATGCTAAACAGAATGAAGAGGAGACCATGAGTAACAACTTTTGCTGCTACTCTGATAGAGACTTTCAACCTGAAAATAAAACAAGCCAAAACCACTTCTGTGCTTGTAGACAAAGACCAGCAAATGGGTTTGGGGGCTGCCAAGCTGCAGTGGTGAAGAAAGAAACACACCCTTAAGAAACACACAACTGCCAGAACCATAACTGGGGTGACATTTGAAAACTAAGAGTTTTGCAAACTATGAAACAGAGCAGCTGAGAGCTCTTGCAGGCACCAAGGCTTTCCTGATGTCCAGAGCAGATGACAGCGGCTAACAGAGACCTTGTTATCCCCCGATGACACCAAAAACGCAAGGACCATACACACACTCTCCCCACCTGGGCTTTCTGAAAACTAGCACAAATCTGACCTTGCTCTGGCAAAACACCTTCCCAAGCCACATCGCTGGAAGCTGAGCATGTTTCTCTCCACAGATCTTGGGTAAATCAGCACAGATCCCTCTATGGAGCTGGATACTCACCAGTGTGGTCTTTGGGCCCACACAAAACCATCACAACCTCTTCCTGACCGCCAGCTCCAGGGTGGGCCATATATTTGCTTAAAGACTTCCAATGAAAATATCAGCTTAAGAAATCACAGCAACAAGGATGGGTGGGGAGAACATTCCTCATGAGAAAGAATATGAGCTCTGTAATTGCACATATCACATCTAGATACCATTGTAAAGAGCTCTGCCTAAAGAAGGAATAGGAGATTCAATCTAATACACAAATAAAAATCAGGGATCTCTCCTGCCAGCAATAAAAAAAGACTATCAATAATTCATTTAACAAAAAAGGAGATCAAAGAAAAATGCTGTATTAGTTTGACATTTTGATATGCTGGTTCAGGATTCTTCTTTAATGTAATATGTAACAAACAGCAGAGTTCATCTGTAAAAGCCAGACATGCTTGTAAGTTGTTGAATATAGCAGATCCTAGTAATATTCACTTAGACTTTTTAAATTAATTCACTTTGACTGCCTTTACATCACTTTCACTGCCTTTATCTAGCAGTTGTAGGACAAATGGAGCTCTCAGAAATGCTACAAAGAGGTTCCAAAGATAAGGTTTCAAATTCTTAACTGTATTTCCATCTACTTCTTCATGTTACCCACCACACAGCCTAATGTCCAACCCAGCTTGTTTGGCTATCACATACTTGCTGTGAATTGCTTCAGGAAATTGTATGGTCAGGAGCCAGAATGTGGTGTTTGTGTCCTCAATCAACTGTCTGTGCAAGTTCACATTCATATATAGTGGTTTAATTTCACTTACAATTTCCTTATGGGCATTTGTTGGACTGGATGAAATATATTATACTCCAGAAAGCACAGGCTTGTAATCCACAGATTTCAAGAGTTATGTTGCAAGAGGTATTTACTGCAGTGGAGAACTGTTGGCAAATCCAACATACATTGCTCAAGCTCAGCCTGTATTCCCTTTGGTGTGCAGGAGACACAAGGGCACTCGCGTCTTCTAGATTTAGGAAGGGTAGGCCAAATTTCTTCCAAGATAAAATCCTCTCTAAAATGCAGAGAATGGTTGACTATCTGTGACTTATCAGTTCCAGAGTCGAATAGAAAAGTAAATACCCCTATTGTTACATCACTTTGATTAAAGATTCTCTTTAAAGTACATTTTGAAGGAATATTCAGACAATTCTTTAAAAAACTATTTCCCTAAAGGGAAGTCCTTGATGGTAACAACCTTCATTAGAGGCTGCCACTACATATGCTACCCTTGGAGGGACAGCAGTTGCCACTCCGGCCCTGAGCATGGCTGAATCCTACAGCCCCTTGGTTATAGATTTGCAGATCCGTGGGTTTTCTAAGTATTTTAGGCTTTAAATTACTATTTACATTGGCTGCTTTATCGGGAACATAACCGTAGTTTGATGGAGGGGGTAACAGTTACTGAATGTGATGACAGTCCAGATGGCAAAGCTGTTTCTAATCCAGATGATAAAGTCATATCGTCTTTGTTACATCCAGTCAGTTGTGAACAGAAAGAGTCAGAAGGACTTTTTTTAACTTCTTTTCTCCAACTGTTTGCAGAGCGTGATGCTGACAGTTGCATCTACTGCAAGCCTATGGCACTGCCGCCTGTCCGAAAACAGTGCTCACAAAACCATGCATCCCTTGATGGACTGCTTTTACCCATGCTGGCAAACACAGGGGTCCTCTGCCCTGCCACAGAGTGAGCTGCCAGAGGGGAGCTTTTTCCCCACACAATTCAGCCCGAAGGAATCCCACCCCCCTATACAGTGTCTCATAGCTCAGCCCTATTTCTACAGAAGCAGCTCCAAGGAGCTCAGCTTCATGCCCGAGCCACCCTGATCCCACTGCCTCTTGGGCATCCCCCAGATCATGCAAATGTTGCACCATGCTGAGGAGAAGCAAGTCCTGGCCATGCCTGCAGATGGCATACCTGCAGGTGGGACCCAGTGGTCCCAGAGGTGGCTTTGGGTCTTCCCTTAATCACATGGGGAACATACACAGGGATAAGATAAGATGTTCAAGCTAAAGACAGCTCTCGACTCCCTCTTAAAGCCAATACAAGGTTATTCTTTCTTTTTCAGATGACAATAAATCCGTTAAATCATTCAGATGCTTTTGAAAACTTCAGTCACTGTTGGAATAATCCCGAAAGAATCCCAAAGCAACCACTGCCACTCAGCCAAAGGGCCATGCTGCAAGATGCAAATCTCTGACACCTATTTCAAAACATGCCACTCCAGAGCAGGAGGTGAAGAACTGCCATAGCCAGCTGGTGTGTGACAGGCTGACATGCAGCTGGGTCCCATCTGGTGGCATAAAATTTATTTCTGATTAGGAAAAACACAGCCCACTGGCATGGTGGCTGGATGAGGAGCTGGCAGATCTGACTGCAGCCCCCCACCAATATGACTTCTCCCAGTACTCGGAATGGGTGGCTGAAGCAGGTATGTAACCCTGGTCTCAGCAACATCACCAGAGAGAGAAGAACAGGGGCATTGTACTAAATTTATGGAGGTTTAAAGCACATGACCTGACTTTACGTAAGCCTGTCTACTCACAGATCTTTACTTATATCATGTAAATCAGGAGGGGGGGGAAATATTTCCCTGACATGCAGTATGAACACAAACATGTTATTATTTGAAAGGCTGTACAAAGGTTAAGTCTTTAATCCCTTTAATCCAGATGACAAACAAACAAAACCCCAAGAACAGGATCCCAGAGCACAGCTGAGCACTGTCAGGTCTCTCGCCAGGGCTCTCCATTCATTGCTGCAGCAACTTAAGAGCCTCAAGCTAAAAAGTTGATGCGAAGGAAATAGATGCATGCATGGTTTTATTCCCAATTCTTTAAAGCTTATCATGGGCAATTTGACAATCTGGGCCCACGTTTCATTGAGAAAGGTTTAATCCTTAGGCCAGTGGTACCAGGGTTACTGATTTCCAGGTCTGGCTGCCAATACCAACAACAGAGCTCTCGAGCACAGTGATTCCTCTTACCTTTACTCATGCACACAGAAAATGCAGTTTCACCTAAATAAAATCATGACTGGTCAAGGCAGGGGAGTAACCAGGTAGTGACACAGAACAGCATCGTAAGATGAAGTGCAGAACATTTGGGGCCCCAGAGGGCTCCTCTTTCAGTACACTATACAGAAAGCATTTTGGTCAGTGCAGTGCATGCCAGTATTTGTACCACTCCCAGACCATAATACTGCGATAAGCAGACACCAGTCTAGGTGCCCGAGGAGTCAGTTTGTTTTAGGACATGACCTGGGTTGATCAGAATAGTGGGAAATTCTTCCACCTATTTCAATGGGAATTGGGTCATGCTGCAACCACGTATCTCAAATGAACCACAGGAAGAGTGTCACTAATTTTAGTAGTAGGACCCATGCAATTCAAACTAGATGTGTGGTTATGTACCTTGCTGAATAAAGTCTACAGGAAAAGTTTAGAGGAAAAGTCAACATTTCCTTTCAAAGTGTTTCTCGCCTTGACTGTATGTGTCTTATCTAGTATGAACCATTCAGCGCAGATTCTGTCCCTGGAATGAAGAAGAAAGAAAGAATTGGTGGACATGATCTAAATGGCCACTACTTTAGCAATACACAGATAAACCAGCAGAAGAGTTAACAGTGTTGATGCAGCCCAACCCTCAGCAAGAATTTGTAACAGCCCTTTGGGAAGCAGAAAGTTCCCTTTCTCCTCCTTTTGGCTACTCTCTGGGATGCTGCAACAGTTCCCTGAACCTCACCCCGCTTTTCTACAGGACAAATTGGACCTTATCTCCCACTCTGAGCAGAGGTCAGAGTCGCTCTGGCTGAGCTGTGAAGCACGTGAAAGCTGTAGGGCTGTGAGATATCCTCTGGTTATTACAGCAATCACTCTGGTGCGTATGAAGCACACCAGATCCACACCAGTAATTCTTACAGTGGTATAGGTCATCATTGCAGCCCTGTGCCCCCACTGCAGCCCGAGCTGCAGCTCACACGTAGAAGGGAGAATGCAAAAGGCAGTGGAAAGATGCAGACACAAACTATGTTATCCAGCCTACATGTCTCAGTGTGCAGATGTAGAAAAAGAACACAAATGTCCCTACCCTATTACACGGGCCTAACACTAAACAAACTCAATGGGATGCACAATGGCATAGAGAGCTATTGCTCTTTATGAATCTCCATCTGTCTCAGCAAATTCTGTAAAAGTATGCCATCAGTTTGAGGTTATACATTCAGCAAAGGGAAAAACTAAATGAGTGGGAGGGTGGACACCAATCACTCAACACACATCCCCATTTGTAACTGCGCCCTGAATTACTGTTAGAACGATGCTCAATCTGGCACGAGGATGGCAGGTGTCTGATCTCATTTTGTAAAATAGAAAAGGTCACTGCAAAATTGCAGCTTGTTTCTGGTTTTATTTGAAAAGGAAAGGATTATATGGTCCATTTAGATCATTCTGGGAGCAGTCACCTCTCTCCCAACTCCCAGCACAGAAGTTCTAATCTCCCCAGTTTTTCATCCGATTTCCACAGAGCCCAACAGTTACGTTTTAAGATCTGATACAAAATCAGAAGAAAAGGGCAATGACTGTAGCAGCCAGAAAAGGTGAAAAGAACTATAAGGGCCAATAAAACTCCTTATTTAGACATTGTACATGAAGACCACTAGTGCCATACCCTATCAGACTGCCAAGCTCGTGCCTGCCTGAGTGCTGACAGACTTTCCGTCCCTGGCAGTTCACAAGGTCGTGGTCCTTGCAGACACTTCATTCCACTTACCACCCTGGTTTTCCATAGACCCATCAATTTCAGCTCTGTTCTCTTTGGCCAATAGCTCAAGAATATGACAATTAAAGATTGATGCTATAAAAGCACGGAAAGTTGAAAAATCCAGATTTTTTTTTAATATCACGCCAGACAGATTCATTTTTAAACCTTACCCTCGTGGTTTAAGACACCAGGCCAGGAGTGTCACTTTTCCCAAACAGAGTGCAAATGCTTTCTTCCCTTCAGTTGCCAGCTAGTTTTGTGGGCTTAGGTATTTTTTCTTTAATTATTCACTGTAATGCATGAAACATTAAGCAGCTTCTTTCCATGAAGAAATGAGTGCTGCTTCCCAATGACAACAAGCTAAGTATCCTTAATAGCAGGAATAAGGAAATGAGTTTCCTAGAACAAAGGGAAAAAGGGCAGGGAAAATAAGAGAAGCTCCAAACAGCTAGAATTTACTGATACAAAAAAGTTGACACTTCATTTTTAATAAAATAGTCATGATCAGCTGACTTGGGAAACAAAAGCCGAAAGAAACAGACTTTTAAAGCATAAAAATACATGTTTTCTGATGCAACTTCTGGGATAGAATTTTTTCCTTTCTTGATGTTGATGGAGATCCGTCAGTGAGGAAGAAGCCACAGATGCAACATTAGGACATGTAACAGTTGTATTTTCATAATCAGACTGAACCCCTGATAGCTGTGAGAAATGTCTGTTCTTCAGAAGAACAGAAAGTTAAAAGCTGAAGTCATTAGTGAAAGCCATTCCAAGCCACATTTTTTTCTGTAAAAGCCGGGCTGCATACACAACTTCCAGTGTATGGTCTGCTCATTTAATGTCTTCTACAGGAGCAAGAAATGGTCTCATCAGGTTACAGAGCATCATGACCTCCTGACAGCACCCCAAACCACTGCATGTTCTTATCCCACCATCAACTAACTCAGTATGGAACAAACCTGGTGACAAACCAAAGCCGGTTTTGATGGGACCCTTTCCTCTGTCCTTGAAATCATGAGTAGGATTGTGTGGGTGAGAGGATTTTTCCTGATTCTGGTGTTTATTTGTTGGGTCACAGAGGCAAAATTATCTCTGATTACTTAAAGCTGTTGGCTGTGGAGATAATCTGTGCATTAGCAGCTGTACAGTGGGTGGTTAGTGGTTTGGAATACGTAGTAGAAGCAAAAAAGTCATTTCGCACAGCACTTTAAAACAGAAAATACAGAATAAAAACTCCATCACAGTCCCATGCAGAAGTTGCTTTCCACAACAAGAAATTCTCATATTTACTGGCAAGGTGGAGAGTGAGTCCCCAGTCGTGTTTTCATGCAGTCCTCCACCATCCATGGCAGCACCCAACCAGAAAGAAGACCCTGAGCAAACACCCAATGAAGCCTTAACTCCTGCAATTGCAACATTTGTCTCTTTATGCCTTCCCAAAAGGAGACTGGTTAACAAAAGCACACCTTAAAGCAGCAGGTCACAACAACTTGGTTTAAGATCCATAAGATTGCCATCATGAAGCTAAACCCCCATTAGCCTTGAGAGGAAAGCAAGCTCAAATCTCCTAGCTGGGTATGGCTTATCTGGGAGAGATGGAAAAATGTGCCTCCTTACCATGGATAAAAGAGTACAAACACAAATCTCTATCTAAACTCTCAATCTGCAAATTCACCAAACCGAATGCAAAATGGCATTTACTCTTTCCCACCTGCCCCTGCAGGAGAGCCACAGCAAGCCACTCATACACAAGGCAGGACAACTTCGGTTTGCACATTTTGCTCTGAGTATGTACAATTCTTTCCCTTGTACCTTCACTCTGCATGCAGTTGCTGAGCTTTAGTTCTGGAAAAGAGGGAGGTGAGCCAGGGTGAGGCCAGTGTTGGGCAGATTTCAGGCTGGAAGGTTTATAAAGAACAGACATCAAGACCAAAAAGCAGGAATTCGATAGAAGATAGTAAGGGATACAAAACATCCCAGGGATGGGGGTGACAAGAAGCAGAGATGCATACTTTTCTTATTAGAAATCTGCATATGAAAGCAGAGGGGAGCATCCTCTCACACAACAGACTCCTGTGCCCTGTGCTCTCTCTTCCCTTCTCTGTGGCCTGAGGCAGAGCAGAGATACACAGCTTATGTTATAGTTTTGAATATCACCTTTAGGGTTTTTTTGTTGTTTGGGGGCTTTGGGGTTCTTTTAACAGTTTTGCCTCAACTCTATGTGCACATTCTTTGATGTGGTGCATGACTGCACAGACACTGCAATGTCCACACAGCCATAACTGCACAAAAAGATCTGTACGCACAATTGATAATATCTGGAACACATTAAAAAATTAGAATATATAGTTCCCTCAGCAGCTGTACTACTTTTCTTGCAGTCCTTACTAATTAACATACATTGAAGAGGTACCAACAATCGCAGATCCAAGGTCGTGCTTAGCTTCCTTTTTAAACAAGGCACAGAACAATACCTTCAGCGTTGACAACGCTGCAGTCTCAAGTGTCACAGAACTAAAAGTTCAAAGAGTTTCTTTTCCATAAGTCATCCTTCCTCTCCTTTTTTTTTCATCTGTTTTTTGAATCACAGATACTAATCGAATTTGGCATCCTCGTGGAGAGGTCTGTCCCATCCACCTGGCCACCTCTCTTATTTCCCAACTTTGCCAGTGCAAACCTTTACTGGTTTTGGAAATTGCAAACCCGAGCCACTTCTCGCCCCAGCTGCCTTCCTGCCCTCCATTCCCACTCCTCGTGGAAACGAACTGTCTGTTGGCTGCCTTCCTTGATGTGCATTTCTCAGAGTGATAATTTGCATTATAAAATACACAGGGATGAATTAACTTAAATTTTGTTCCCAAAGGCAAGCATTAAAAATCATTTTGAGGCATCCCAACATTCCTCATGCCATCCTCCCCACTCTTTAAAAGCCACCTCCACTGTGCCACTGATTTTTTGTATCTTTTAGCAAATCATTTAAGAAAGCTTTCTCTGCTCATTACCTCAAAGAGTTAAAGGTTACATGGTCTGTATTGTCTCACGATGAGAAAAGAGACCGACAAGGCGAATGATTTATTTATGTTTTCAAACTGGCTGTGGAAAGATTCATAAATGGATTAATTTTAATTACTGTCCTCATTTCCTTTAAAGAAAAAAAGAAGTCTTAAAATTAATGCACTGCTACTCTGCATATTAACAAATATGTCAAGTCTTTGCTTCTTTTAAAGCCCCTTTGTGCTTAGAGTTTTTTTATTATATATCAAAAGCAGCCCCTGACTAGTTATTTTCAGAAACCATGCTGGAATAAAGCATGGGACAAACATCCTTCTTGCTGCTTAACAATGCTGCCCCACAAGTGTTATCCTGCAGGATAAACGTTTGCACTGCAGCCTTTGTGTCCTATCTGGCACCACAGTGAGTGCAGGTCCTCCCTCTAAACTCATCCCTTTGCTGTTTGGCAAGTTAAAACCAAGTATCAGCCCCAGACCAGACACATTTGAATAATGGCTTTAACATTTGTCTCTCCTTGAACTGTTTCTCTAGTGGCTGCAGAAATTAGATTCCTTGCAGATAAAGAGCAGTCATGGCACTTAGGAAGATTTTTAAAAGACCACATATGATGTCTTCACATTTACATTATATTTCATTATGGCATGAAGCAAAAGTGGAATCACTAAAATGTAGCAAGGCCAAAAATACAGATTTTGTCTTTCTGGAGCTCAGCAATCCAGGTCTTGGATATCTGAGCTTCTTCTGCAGATGCCATAACCCCAGACAGCAGAGTTATCAACCATCAGCCTCTGTCCTCATTCTCTCCACATGGACTTGTGGCAAACAGAGGCACCCGCTTCAGAGGCTTTACTTAACAGTACAAAAGAGGCAAGAAAATCTCAAGCCATTTGCTGTCTCCAGGATCCCAGTATTTAAACCTCTATACGCAAGTTCAGTTCCTGCCTCTAACATTTCTGACATTTTAGGACCATGTCTGAAGGCATCTTCTCTCCCAAACATCTCCCAGCGTTGACCCTGACATATATTTATATGCATTTAATCTTCACACAAGCAGGACTCAGCCCTTCAATCACTACCGTCTACATGTCCCATTTCACAACAAAGCACCCTCTATTCTTTCCCATGCGGAAGGGCCTGGAGAGAAGCTCCCTGCAAACGCTCCTGCAGCTCCAATGCCCCGGGACACCACAGCCATGGCCACTTATGCCCACATCATGCGGAGGTGACCAACAGCACACACGATGTCCATCCCTTCACAAACTGGGGTGTGTGGCCCTTACAGAGGGAGGACAGGGCCTGTAGCTACTACCACATTCTTCTCACTGCCTTCTCCTCTCCGTGCTTCTCCTATGAGCACCCTGTCCTCCCTGCACGGCCCAAACGCACAAGTGTGCCTACCCTTTAGCTCCTGGCAACCTGAGTCAGTCTGCTGCCCCTGCGTCAGCAGGCACACAGGCAGGCATGAAATGAAACCTCTGGCCATTTCAGAGGGTGCACTGCTGTTGTGACACCCCAACAAAACCCGCCTGAGCATTTTAGCTGTGAATAATGGACTCGTGTACAGGGAAGTCTGGCACCTTCATGTGCTCCAGCCAAAGAAAAGGGGGGAGAGAGAAAGAGAAGTGACACTTTTCCCTCCACTTGATGACAGCAAAATCTGATGGAGGCATGGAGGGGGATAAACAGGCTGGGCACTAAGCCCCTTATTAATTAATGCATGTTTTGAAAAAAGAAATGCAACTGTGCACTCCTTTCTGCTGGTTTCTAGGAGCTTTTGTGACCTTAATAATTCATGTTTATGCAAGCTGCTTATAATGTTAAGCAGTTGTTTTGTGTAGATTTTGTCTACTGCATTTAACTGAGATGAATATATCTAGTTGTGAAATGAGGTTGGCCAAAACACTCAAAAGGAAGCTTTAAAAAAATATTATAGTGTTTTTATAAAGACAAACAAAATTCACAGCTTTGTCTGAAATAATTTTCCACCCATTACTGATACACACATGTAATAAACTCAAAAATATTTCCCTTCCTCCCCCAGATTCATCCTTTCCCTTTCCTTTGCACGTTTTGGCAGCATTTCCAATACCATAAACTTTCATTGTTTCTCAGGCACATAATCAGCATCTTCTATCCATTCTTGCTTTTCTTCAAAGCAACAGGACAGTAAGAGGGTGATTACAAATACCAGGGTGATCAGGAAAATCAAGGCAGGTAAAGCTCCTGAGGCCACCTTTGAACTCATATTTCGGATAGCAATTTGGGCTCCTGCAATACACAGCACCATGTAGCAAGTGGACTGATAGCACAGGGAGAGGGCTCCTTCTTCCAGGCTTGTGCCTATCACCCATGAACACACAAGTCCTTCAGCACTTCAGATGGTGGTTCAGACTAAGCAGCAGCTTATAGCTGACCCATTAGGTAGCCAGAAGCAAGCATGCCAGCACCCAGAAGAAGCAGCTGCTTATTGACCTGAATGCATTTATAAGCCTTTCCTGTCACACCAGATCAGACTATCCCTATACGTTCTTCATTGAAACAAACAGGTCTTGGAAAAAATCCACATTCACTTTGCATCAAGACCATTTTTCTCATCCTAGCTTCAAAATTTGCCCAGATTTAAGGGAAACTGAGAACCTCCTCTTTCCTGGGCAGGTTTGGGAAGGAGACAGGGAGGCTATTGTGAAAGGTCACCTCTCCCAAATGCTGGCAAGCCCGAGCACACCCCTGCCAGGCCATGTGTAAACTGGAGGCTCTTCCATAATGACTCTTAGTTGGTTTCTAACGTGATTCCATTTAAACAAGTTCTTATTTAAGAAAAACAGTATTCATTTGAACTGGAATTGCTGTTTGCTCCTCAATATAGTCTGCCAAATACAGGTTGCAGCTGTACCTCCCTGCAAACAGAACGTTTCCGTGTGCAGCAGAGGAAGAGTGAACTTGAACTGTCCCTACAGTGCCAGCAGCTTCATAAAATAAATAGAAGTGGGAGCTGGAAGAAAAAGATGACTGTAAAAGCCATGGGGTTTTGTTCCAGGTTTGCTCTGGCTCTAGCAGAAATGGGCCCCAATGTATCATTTTCTTCCACTAATAAGGGATATTTGACACTTAACCTGCACAAGCACTGACACTCAGAGTGTATGCAATGAACTTGATGTACCATGTACCAACTTGATGTACTTTCAGTAGTCTGTGCAGCCAGGCGACGTTCAGGCAGTTACAGACCAAAATGAAACCAGGTGTTTAAAGGCAAATGTTAGATCTTCCATAGAGAAGCTCAAGTTCAGTTCTAACAGACTAACAATCACTTCAATTGAAAACAAAAGTTAATGTAATTGGTCTTAGCAGAGTACAGTAGTTTTTAGAACAAGCTGCAGTCCCCTCCTTCCCACCCACAACAGAAATCAGTGGATCCAGCCAGAGTCCTCTGGGTACGAGCCCATGGCAGTATCATTGACAGCAGCTAAATAATGCCCATTGTCTTCACTGTCTATTAGCACATGAAGTTAAAAAAGTCTCCTTTTTTTCTGTTTACCCCTGGGTGCTTACAAGGTGCAAGCTAACAGTTTTATTCTCTATGGATCAGGTACCTTCATCAGTCGGCATCTAATCTGAGCACCATCTGATGTAAGGCCATCCCCACCCTGAGGAAGGATTAGCTCCAGTGAAATTGAGGAGAGACATTCAAAGAAGGCCACGTCATGCCTTCCAACTCGCAATGCTTCCTGCATTCCATCAGTGTGATTACCTCTAAGCTATCATCCCATCCACAGGCAGTATTAAAAGGCTATAGATAAAATCATTAATCACAAAGCAGGCTGTTTCAAGGCAAGACTTGCTACTCAGACTCCATTTTCCCAAAGACTCTGCACACACCAAAAAAGCTACAACTGTATTAGAGGAGCAGTCCAAACAAGAAATGTCAGTTTTAAAGAGTTTCCCCATGTTTCTCAAGCGGAGCTACCATTTTTGATGCTTGCCCACATCCACAGAAGCACCACGCAGGAGATACGGAGCTAAGGACTAACAAACAAACCTCAAATAATCAGTCCACCTGGGAAACTTGCAACTGTGATATCAAAACTTTTCCCTACCTCACACCCAAAAACACGCTGCCTCTTTGGCAGTGTACAGCCATGATTTCACATCCACCAGACAGGAGCACTCAAGCTGCACCCACACCAGGAACACCACAGCCAGCCATAAGGCTGTGACGGTGAATACTCTGTTTTGCAGTTGTAACCACAGGCCATTACCTTTCACTTAAAATACATTTAAAAGTAAATAAATGTTTTCTCCAGACAAACTCTAATATCTCACCTTCAAGAAACAAAACTAATTGGAGGAAAAAGAATATTTTCATTTATAAAGCTCTGTATTTTAAAATGGCACTTGAGTGATGGGCAATTACACATTAAACAATTTTTATGACGTAGAAACAGATACAGCAGGAAGGATTAAAAAAAAACCAAGCCTAAATACTCCAAGAAATAAAATTTGTGTGCAACGCTTGTATGATCAATGCAAACGTAACCACAAACATTTGCATAAGAATAGTGCAGTAAATAACCACCTCACAGCTGAGACACTTACAGGCACATTAGTGAATACACTTTCATTTCTTGCTGAGAGGATGGCAATTTATTAAACCACCCAAACAAAGCATCTTGCAATCACCAGTCATGCTTTAATTAGGCAGGAAAGATCCTTCTGAAAGCAAAACAGAGGACTAGGTGATCCAGCAAGTCCTTTCCAGGAGCTGTGATTCACCACATTTCAGACTACTCACTGTATAGAAGTTTAAGTCTTTTGATGACCATGTGGACATGGACCGAAAGACAAGTCTGCAGGCCAACACAAGCCAGCCCATCACACCCAGCTCCACATAGCCCTGCACCTAACAGCAGTGACAGTGTTCCAGGAGCGGTGCCCCCATTTGGTTGTTGCATTTATTTACTTCCAGCTGAGCTATGGGACAGATTTCCCATATAGAAATGCTTTTTGTTTTTTCTTCAGAAGAGGGGGATGTCTGCTACTCCATACAAGAGGGGAGATGGACTGCTGATGGAACAGGATATGCCACATTTCATCCTGCAGCCCAAACCCATCGTACCAATGAAGACATTTCTCTGCTCAGTTCCTCATGAAATATAATACCCATGGAGAAAGTTTGCTCAGTGGTATGGATGAGGCGCTTTGTTTTTCTGCTTCAAAGACTAGAAAAGTGAAGGGTGGGTAACATTATTAAGGGAAGGGGAGTATAATCTATGCTGCTGGGAGCCCGGAAGGCAAAGTGAAAGCTGGCCTGAAGTCATCTCACCCAAATGTTCATATTCCCAGATAAACATGGTGAGCATGATCCTGGCAGAAATACCTGCAAGGAGGGCTCAAAAGCCGGAAACTGGCACTGCAGATCTGGGATACAGATGACCAAGAGATAGACAGTCATCACTCATGAAAGTCTCAGGTCATTCAAATCCAGGTATGCTGGGAAACCAGGATTAATATTTTAAAGACAAACAGCTGGCTAATGCTTAATGTTTAATACCTGTCCCATTTGTCACCTGACATCCCTCACGATGGGAACTGTGTTCAGATGAGACAGGGACTTTAGTCTTTAACATGAGGTCAGTTGCCATCAGAGCTCCTGCCAGCCGCGATTAAAGCTGATGTGCTGACAGCAGGGCACTACAACAAGCAGAGGCAGCTGCCATAGGTCCCTTCAGGCTCCTCAACTAGTGCAGGGGACACCATGGAGCTGCTGTGGCTGCACCGTTTGCATCAGAGCATCAGGGTTGTGTTAAATGAGCAAAGCCTTTGGGGTTTGTGTTTTAGCACAAACTTTGTACAGAGGCTCTCTCAAAACCCATAGCATTGTGGAGTCTCTTTTTGTTCTTTGATTGTATTGAGAAATACATAAATACCCCAACAGATCTTGGTCATCCAAATATCATCGCAACCTGTAAAATACACAGCACAGTATTAAAGCTGGACTTTCCCCAGACTGCTGGACAATTGCTTTTGTTCTGGGAGCAGAGAGAAGCGGCAGTGTGTTAACCCCTTCCATTGGTCAGATCATCATTACTGTTTTATATAACTGCCATATCTGCACACAGCTGGATACATGGAAAATCCCTGCTCCAGCAAGGAACAGGCTATCTTTTACCAATCTGGGAAGACTAGAGCACAGCTAAAATTACAGACAACATGCAGCGGGATGGTGGCACCAGTCATACAGTATCTAGTGAAGTCCAATGCTAGGCTGCTCTTGTGCCGATGTGTAACAGCCAGGAGACAAAAGCAGGATGTTATCTGCGGAGGGCAGCAGTGAACAGAGTGGTCTAGAATCTGTTTTTATAGATCCTACCTCTATCAAACTTCTGCGCAAAGCCTGTTTGTCTGAGTCTTTGCGAAGAGCGAAGCGAGCATCAAAGCTCTCCTTCGTTTTGTAGGTCAGGAAGGCTTTGGGGTTGGCACAGTGTCAGCTCATATGTATTCTGCAAAGTGCGCTTTAATTTTTCATTATAACAGGACCTACAGACTTTGATTGAAATAAATAATGAACCAATTCGTATCATGAATCTAAGAATCACCCTCTTCTGGTCCCCATCATGGAGAGGATTTTCTTCCCAGTGACAAGTGTTAACACATTTCTGCCCTACTTTCCCACAGTGGATGTCACTATTGAAGTGTCAGGAAGGAAGGTTAGAGCTGCTTTTTCAGTCTGCTCCCGTCAGCCTCAGCAGTCCATCTTGGATGAAAACATCCTGGCTGAACACAGGCTGAAAGAAGGCTGGATTTTAAACAGCACAGCAAAAGTCTTTCTGTTGTATATGATTAAAATGTAACACTGAATAGGTCTTTTTCTCAGTCTGAGTCAGGGAGGATTGCTCCACTATGTAAAATTACAGGGGTTTTTTGCAGAATGGCAGAAGTTTCACAAGTCTTTAATGTAGTCAGAGACAATTTTCTATGCTCTTCTCATTTTTCAATGCTGCTCTTCCTGATAACTCACCCAGCACAAACCCTGACAGGTACCACTCCACTTCTGAGAGCTCACAGAAGACAGCCAGCCATTCACAATGACGGGACCCCAAAGCGGTACCTACCTTCACTTCTCACAAAGCAAAAATGGCCAAGACCTAAACCCAGTGGGATTCAGACACTCCGTTTGATTTGAACCATTTTGACAGCGTTAATCATGACAACTTTAATAAGCTCAGTTACTTGGGAAAGAAAAAGAAAATCAATTATCAAAAGCTCCCTTACTGTAATTTCAAAGTTTTGCCAAATTAGTTTAATAAAATTCCGTTTCAAGAGGAATTTAGATTACATGCACACAATAAATGCTGCAACCTACCCAGGTACTAATCCCCTTTGCAAACTGTGTAACACTGCAGGGAAAGTGGATAAAATGCTGGCCAAATCAAATGGTAATGAAATTAAAGCACACTTGGCATGGCTTGCCACAATGCTCTAGCAGCATCTTTGGAAGACGGCACTGAAGAGGAGTCATTGCAATTGGGCAGGTATATAGGCGAAGTGTTAGATAGCAGAATTAGAGCTGCTCCCATCTCCCTTGCAAAGCTTTACAATGTCAAAACAAGGCAGCAGTATCAGTGAATTGATACTAGATCAGGAGCCTTTTTAAATGGCAGAGGGTAATTATTTTCTTCTGCAAAGTAACTAGAAATTAATTTTATTCACCCAAACTGCATCTGTCACTGCTGGAAGCTGCTGCTGAAGGACCACAAGCTCTGCCCTAGATGACACCACATTGCATGCAAATCTCTGGCTCAGTACAGTAGTGGCTGCACGAGACATAATGCCTTGTGACACAGAGAAGGTTAGATTAGACTATTTGACCATCAGGATAAATTTATCAGTTCAGTGTAATACATTAATAACACCATTTTAATTAAGACAACATAATACAAAGAGCAATAATGCTTAGTCCATTGCAGAACTGAGTTAAAATACAGTATTCATGTAATCACTTTTGTACATGATCTAGTTAAAATTAGCCAGGAGAGCTGTTACTGTAACACATGGGAATACAAGTAGAAAGCTGCAACTCACCAAAGCAAAGTCACTGCGCTCCACTACAACCTCAGCAGGGCCAGACACGCCAGTTGGGAATAATGAAAGAGGGAACGCTTAAGGATCATATATAGCACAGCTCACAGACCTTGGGGAACAAAATGTATTTCATTACAATGGCATTGTTTCGACAGAAACAAAACCCAAATTACTCATTTGCTGCTGTTGGTTTTACTCCATCAGCAATCCGGTACGTCTGCGTCAGTGCCGGACACACGGTATAAGGCAGTGCCAGGCTTTCCCCAGCTCTACACAAGAGCCAGCTGTCACATGGACAAGGGGATCAAATTCAGCAAAATAATCTTTTTGACTCTTTCTCTGCATACATTAATCTGTGTGCTTATTCCTGTTTACATTATGAGATGTATGCCATAAAAGAGCTTACAGGATGTGTATTGCAGCCAAGTTAATATTGCTGTTGGAGCCTCAGCCTCTCTATTTCCTGACTTCGCGTTTCCCAGTTACAACTTTTTTTAATTCTTCATTTGTCTAATGGAGTTTATTAGTGGTTTGAACCCGTTTAAGGTAAGAATGCTACATAGAGCAGCTATTAACACCTGCAGGAAACCCAGGAAAAGAACAAGCCCAGTGCCGCAGACAGTAACAGCATTCAGAAATATTTAGTATAGAAATGTGTACAAATATAACAAAGAAAGGTACTTCTAGTAATGACATTCAGAAACAATTTACAAATGTACCTACATTGCAAGACATTTTAATGTATCGTTCAAGTAAAATCCACAGCTTTTCATACAGGGCAACTTAATGGACTTTTCAAGAGACAAAGTGCGCTGTGTACAAGAACTAGAGTTAAAACAGTAACAAAACAAGTCATTTTTTCACGGATGTCATGACTGGATATTAAAGACAGGAAGTGCAGGAGGGTTTTACTTAAGTTGGACAAAACATTTCACAACGCTTGTGCAGATGAACTAAAGCAGGTGGACCTTACATTAAAGCCACTATCTCCCTCCCAGCGCAGGCTGTGTTCTCCTGCACCCAGCTGGACTCATGCCCAGAGCCATTTCTTTATTTCATAAAGCTACTGAAAAGCTAGCAAGATACTCATAGCAATACCATGGAGACATGCAAACCTATTAAATCTGGCCCTTATGAAACAGAAGTTTGATGTCCCTGCTATTGCCAAATGAACCCTGCAGTAAATCCCTGCCACCCAAGAAAGCTGCAGCTCCCCGCATTCCTAGGAAAGCCTTTACAATGTCACTTGTACTTTAACCTTCTCTCCCTATTTTGTCTTAATTGAGGGAACCAGAGTCTTCATTTCTGCCCTCAGGCTCCTGAGCATCCCTGGCTGGACTCAGGCCTGCTTATGCCCCTGGCAGAGCTGATGGCGCTGCCTTTGCCAGCTCAGGAGCTGGTAAACCAGACTAAACATCTACTCACATGTCAAGTGTTTTACACTAGCAAACCCCTGTTAACACTGTGAATGGAGCATAAAGAAGTCCTCATGTCATGAAAATGGAAAGACTTTAAGCTCTTCTTAAAAATAAAAAAAAAAATAAAATTCACATCCCACTTTTTCTAAAATGTTCATGAGTTTTAAAAAAGTAAAAAAGAAAAAAAAATAGGTTTCCTCCAGGCTAAGCACTGAATAATTTTAAAGAAAAAAGACTTCAAAGACACGTTTTTACATTCTATTTGCATTCAGGCATTTTGTTTTTCAGAAAACTATTACCTCAGTAACATTGCAGGCTATTTTCGACACACTGTGAGCTTTGGCTACCCAGAAGATAATTTGTCCAGTGCAAGACCCATGCAAGACAGGGAGAAGCTGTTCCACAAATGGCAAAGTCTGTGAGTCATGTTGAGGAATTACAGCAATATTTGCAAGGATGTGCACCCTGGACATGAAAGTGAGGGTGGCAGAGGGCATACATACATCACAGTTTGCCTTAAAATGAAGGCAGAGGGACCTAGACCAAAGTGGTTGAGTGCTTTGACAAGATCTGCTCGGCCATTCCTGTTGCCCCTTTGCCAGGAGCAAAATGAAGCCCAAGCCCCTACGGCTCCAGTAAAAAGAAAAGGCTAAAGCAGGGATGCTGGGGATGATCCTTGAACCCACTGCCACTGCCCTGGCCAGAGCACACCAACCCCTTGAGTCAACCCTCCACCAACAGCCCCCAGTGATGAGGGTGGCTCAGGCATGTCTCCTCTCACACAGCCGCTCTCTCCAGACAGAAGCAGAGAAGATCTGACAGCTCACTGAGAGGAATTCATGAGCATTGCTGCTCATTAAAAGGCTACAGAGGGAGAGCATTGAGGTTAGAAGGATGGCCTATATTAAGCCCATTTATAGCTTTACGGCCCTCCAAATGGGCATCAGAGCTTTCTGCAGCCAAGTGTAATGGTCAGATAGTTACAAACTGAGACAGACTCAAGACAGTACCCCAGGCCACCCGAAGGAGAGGCAGCACAGTTAACTTCAGAGTTTGAGGTCAGCTCTTGAAGTTTTCCTCTTACACGTCTCATTCACAACCGCTTCCAGGCTTAGAACACTGCATATATCACAGCCCGCTTTGTGTGGACAAAAGCATTTAATGACACTGAGAACTACCTTCTGATGATTAGGGGGAAAAAAACCCAGCCAGATGTTTCATGCTGTCTGATTTTATTAAACTGCTGTGCGCAGGGAAGGGGGGTGGTTGCTGTTTTTCTGTGACTGCTACCCCTCTTCTTTATATCCTCTGGCCCTCCTGCACTACAAGACACTAACACACACTGTCACAACATGACCTAGTCCAGGGAGATAGCACGAAGTGTCACAGCAGGCAATGGGGCTGCCCCTCGCCCTCCAGACAGGCACACCAGGGTCAGCAGAGCAATGAGAAGGCAGAGCAAGCACCCGGGAAATTAAACACCACCGACGCTGGGAAATGGACCCTACTGTCACCTGCCCCACTGACATACAAAGGGATGCACCCCTCTGGCCCTTGGGCATTGAGTCCTGCTGGTCCCTGGGGATGCACCCTAACAACCCGCTGAGAATGGAGCCGCCAGGACTGATGTGGTACACATCCCACAGACCCCCTGCAGGAGGGATGCCGCCCTCCGGTCCGCTGGGGAGGGAGCTCCAAGGCTGATGGGGGAGGCACCCCACTGACACCTAGGGCGGGAGGAAGCGTAGCACCCCACCAAACCCTCGGGGGAAGATGAAGCGCCTCAGCCCCGCGGCGGGGAGATGCACCCCGTCGATCCCAGGAGACAGAGCCCCCAGGGTAATGTGGGAAGCACCCACCGATCCCCGGGAGCCGAAGTCTTGCTAGCACGGGGTGCGAGCTGCACCTCACCGGCCGCCGGGGGATGCCGCTCCCTGGTGCCGGTGGAGGGGCGGATGACTCCCAGCGACCGCCGTGGAACGGAGCTCCGCGGCCCGCTGCGGCAGCGCGGATGGAGAGGCAAAACCCAGCCCAGCCCCGCCGCCCCCCGCCCCAGCCCCGTACTCACCTCGGCGGCACAGTGGGACCCGGCGCCCCGACACCTGCCCGGCGTCCCCGGGGCAGGACGGCCCCTGCCCGGCGCCGCTCCCTCGCCTCCTCCCGCGCCGCCGCGCTGTCCGCCTGTCCCGGCACTGCACGGCCCGGCCCGGCCCGGCCCCGGGAACGGCGGGGGCGGCCCCGACGGGGCGGGCGGCGAGGGGATCCCGAGAGGGGCGGCCCGACGGGGCGGGCGGCGCGGCGGCCCCTTAGCGGGCGGCGCCCGGACGGGTTGACGACCGTCCCTGGGACACGGCCGGGAGCCTTCGGGAGGCAGCGGCAGAGCCTGGTCGCACCCCGGGCTGCGGGCGAGGCGGGCGGGCCGGGGCGGGGGTCGGCCGGCGCTGAAAGAGTTGTTTGGAATCTCCAGCCCCCGAGGGGCAGGCGTTGTTCCGTACAGGTTTTTAATATTTTCGGGCACGTCAGGATCTTTTTTAAGTCCTCTAAATGCTTTCCTTGTATCGCTTTTATCTTCTGTTCTCGCTCAGCAGGCAGTGCTAGTTTCAAAGCGGATTTAAACGAACAGTGAATTACCCTTTTTTCTTCTTTTAAGCTCTAAAAGAATCTTTTTTTAATTTAAAAAGTTCTTTTTTTTTTTTCTTTTTTTTTTTTTTTTTTTTTTTTTTTACTGGGAACTTAAGGTTATTAAAATGAAAGCACATCCTAAAATGTGTGGTTGGTTTTTCAGGTTCACTTTTCCTAGGTTCTGCGAAAGGAAATGGTCAGCAGCTCTGTTTTCTTTCAAGCCAGAGCCCCTTCCTGGCTCATGCACCCGCTTGAAGCCCAGGGAGTGTTCCAGTACTGCTGTTCTAAAATTAAATCTGAAAAAAAAAAAAAAAAGGAGAATTCAGATCAACTGAAGTGTCTCTAAAGTATTGTCTTTATTAAAGACTCTGTCAGGTAATCACGTTACAATTTGGCCCAGATGCTCTGCCTATCACTCCTTTGAAGATGATTGCTTATGATGGCAGTGTCTGTCCTGATAACTAAATCAAGCTCAGCATTTAAAGCGGAGGGGTGTCTAGGGGCACTTGTTGCAGTGACAAGCAGTGCCTTAGGACTCAGGATGCTGATAGTTGAGCTGAATTGTTCTGCAAATGCAGAATACTTCCATGCAAACAAAATGGTACAAACAGTACCTCAGAGCACACTCTGGACCACCCTCTTTGCAGAGCAGGGAGGTTTTGGGTAGCGTCAGCCAGGCCATAGCTGCTGAACTCCAGGATGAGGCGCAAGAAAATAGGTGTGTGAATTTCAGGCCTGTTCAGTGGTTCCCCTGTGGGGCTGGGGTCAATCCACTCACCATATAATGAAATCACAGTGAAAACAGATTGGGGGTGTATGAAGTTCTGCCACCACTGAAGACACCGTGTGGCTAATGCTGCCCTGTGTCTCTGCCAGCGCCAGGGGACTGGAGCCCCTACAAAGGCGTTGCAGTATTAGACTAGCTCAGTCTGCATCCGTGACTTTTTCCACCCTGTTTCTAAGGACGTGCCTTTGAACAATGTTTCGTTCATTATTTATCCACATGAGAACAGCCATGATTGCAAATGATTCCTCTGTGCTGCCAGGTAGCTCACTGGATATGGTGCTGGCTCACAACAGCAAGATGGATGATGGAACAAAGCAGGAGAAACCCAGAGAATTATTTCCTTTGACTCCCGAGGTCAAAAATGTGATTATTTCCCAGTAGACCGTGAAAAATCCCTAGACGTCACTCAGCACCTCAGGATGGAAGCAGACAGGCGGCCTGGGAAGAATACAGGGATGTTGTCTGGGAAGCTAGGGACCAGGTTAGGAAAGCTAAGGTCAACTTAGAATTGAATTTGGCTTGGGATGTTAATGGCAATAGGAAGGGATTCTTTAGGTACATAGCGAATAAAAGACAGATTAGGGACAATGTGGGCCCCCTCCGGAAGCTATCGGGAGAAGTGGCTACCCTGGATTTGGAGAAGGCTGAGGTTCTTAATGACTTCTTTGCCTCAGTCTTCACTGGCAAATGCTCTGACCACAGCACCCAAGTCTTGGAAGGCAGACACAGGGACTGTGAGAATGAAGACCCTGGGCCCACTGTAGGAAAGGATCTGGTTCGAGACCATCTTAGGAACCTGAACGTATACAAGTCCATGGGACCTGATGAAATCCATGCGCAGGTCCTGAAGGAGCTGGCAAATGAAGTTGCTAAGCCGCTGTCCATCATATTGGAAAAATCATGGCAGTCAGGTGACGTTCCCGACGACTGGAAAAAGGGAAATATAACCCCATTTTCAGGAAGGGGAAAATGGATGACCCAGGGAACTACAGAGCAGTCAGCCTCACCTCTGTGCCTGGCAAAATCTTGGAGCAGATTCTCCTGGAAGGCATGCTGAGGCACATGAAAACCAACAAGGTGATTGGTGACAGCCGGCATGGCTTCACTAAGGGGAAATCCTGCCTGACCAATCTGGTGGCCCTCTATGACGGCGCTATGGAACTGATGGACAGGGGTAGAGCAGTTGATGTCATCTACCTGGAATTGTGCAAAGCGTTTGACACTGTCCCACACGACATCCTTGTCTCTAAATTGGAGAGACATCAATTTGATAGGTGGACCACTTGGTGGATAAAAAGCTGGCTGGATGGCTGCATGCAAAGAGTTGTGGTCAATGGCTCAGTGTGCAGCTGGAGACCAGTAAGGAGTGATGTCCCTCAGGGATGTGTGTTGGGACCAGTCTTGTTCCACATCTTTGTGGGTGACATGGACAGTGGGATTGAGTGCGCCCTCAGCAAGTTTGCCGATGACACCAAAGCTGTGTGGTTCAGTTGATATGCTGGATGGAAGGAATGGCATCCAGAGGGACCTTGACATGCTTGTGAGGTGGGCTGATGCCAACCTGATGAAGTTTAATCATGCCAAGTGCAAAGTCCTCCACCTGGGTCAGAGCAATCCCAGGCACAGCTACAGGTTGGGCAGAGAAGAGACTGAGAGCAGCCCTGCGAAGAAGGACTTGGGGGTGTTTGTCTGTTATTGCTGAGACGTCCAAAAATCACACACACACGTATTTTTGGTGACTTTGTAGGAAGAAAAAATAGGCAGGTGCTTTATTACTACAAACCACTACTTATATACGTTTTCTAACACACACGTGTCTTTTAGCCATTGGTTAATATTAGTCAGCAATGGTGCATTATCGGATAACTCTTTACCACATTACATAAGTCCATTGTTTTGCCAAGTTCTTCCTTTGTTGCTAGTTGCTCCCCTTATCTGAGTCACTCCTCCAGACTCCCTTTACTTTCCCATTTGGATGTCTTCTGTTTTCCCACTCGTAGGCCTTTGGTACCTCATTTCTCAAGGATACACTTTAACATCTTCGAGACTGAGTTCTAACTTCGTGCCTTCAGTCAGCGAATCCACAGGCCTGTCATAGCCCCCCACCACACTGGTCGATGAGAAAATGAACATGAGCCAGCTTCAGTGTGCGCTCGCAGCCCAGAAAGCCAACCGTATCCTGGGCTGCATCAAAAGGAGCGTGACCAGCAGGTTGAAGGAAGTGATCCTGTCCCTCTACTCTGCTCTCAAGAGACCTCACTTGGAGTATTGTGTGCAGTTCTGGTGTCCTCAATATCAAAAGGACATGGAACTGTTGGAACAAGTCCAGAGGAGGGCCACGAGGACGATGAGGGTACTGGAGCACCTCCTGTATGAAGATAGGATGAGAAAGTTGGGGCTGTTCAGCCTGGAGAAGAGAAGGCTCTGTGGAGACCTCAGAGCAGCCTTCCAGTATCTGAAGGAGGCCTATAGGGATGCTGGGGAGGGACTCTTCATTAGGGACTGTAGTGAGAGGACAAGGGGTAATGGGTTCAAACTTAAACAGGGGAAGTTTAGATTGGATATGAGGAAGAAATTCTTTCCTGTAAGGGTGGTGAGGCACTGGAATGGGTTGCCCAGGGAAATTGTGAATGCCCCATCCCTGGTGGTGTTCAAGGCCGGGTTGGACAGAGCCTTGGGTGGCATGGTGTAGTGTGAGGTGTCCCTGCCCATGGCGGGGGGTTGGAACTAGATGATCTTAAGGTCCTTTCCAACCCTAACTATTCTATGATTCTATGATTCTGTGATAGCAGTACAGAGTGCTGAGCCCTTATTTCAGCCCCCTACAATGAATACTGGGAGGAAATAGTAGCCAGTGGCCATGCAAACATGATGAGAACTTCAGCAGCAGCAGTGTACAGATCAAAATTACAATATATGCATGTACTACTTTCCAGTTATCCATTGTCTTGATTTTTCAACGTCCACAAGTCCAGCCGATTTATATGCCTTGTTGCTAAGACCAGGGAGCAAATTTTGCCTGTACCACTTCTCTTTCAAATCAGAGCAGTTCTATTCATTTCAGGGGTTACACTAATATAGAAATGGCATGAAAAGGGACAAAGAGACTTTGCTCTATCTTTCATATCCACCCACATAACAATATCTCTTAGATCTCTCTAAAGTCAGTCATATGCATTTTCCCCATTCTCTGCATCAGTTGTAAGATAACAGTATAAAGCACTGAAGGTTTGATGCTCCTGCTGCAGAGTGTTTGGCTTCTGGCAGGATTATACCATGGAAGCAAAGCTAATGTTCATAAACAATGTCTTTTGCTAAGTACTTTTTTAGGCATCTCTTGGCATACACTTCTGTAGTGCAAATCAATCTCTGCTTATATTTTCTGATTTCAGGCCAAAGTTTGAAAAGATACTGTGCTCTATATATTTTGGGTTTATTCTTCTGATCTCTGTAGGAAGGTCAAGTTTATCCACAACTGGAATCAGTAATTCTGGAGGCTGCCAGCAGTATTTTACATTATCTTCTTACTCATCTGAGGAAGACTGGTTTTCTGATGCTCTTCCTAAAGAGCCATATGAACATCAAAATCCTAATTAAATGCTATTTCATGAGGATCGATCTCCCAACATTGTTGCTCAGGATTTGCAATACTTGCATTTTGTAACCTGGCCAGATGTTGTTAGATAACATCAGTAGCCTTCTGTGTTTTTCTCGGACACCAGCTGAGTAGAGATTAAGTATATTCCTTAGTGTTTTCCACACTTCACCTCCCAGAGAGTTCCCAAAATCTCATTTTATTTTGCTTTAGATAAGGGAAGGATGCTGAAAGTGAAGCAGTTATCTGGACCTCAGAGGAACCCAGAAGAGGAGCTGGAGCCCAAGGAAAAATTGAGAAACCAGAAAGCAGAGAGAAAGATCAAATTAAGCCGATGGAGTAATATTCAGCTTTCAGGATTCAAATGATGCTTGGATCATATCACCTGGTGTGGCTGCATCAGCAGGGCTGAATTTCAATAGTTATATTTTCAGAAGCCTGGCGTACTTTCAGAGTAGCTACACAGCAGATTTTAGCCACCCTAACAACATTTTATCCAATGCCAGCTTTAGCGATCTGTAGTCTTGTCACATTCTCTGAGTGCAAGCAGGATTTTCTGCTCTGACCTGTACCACTGTGAGAGTGTCCATCCTCTGCTGTGCTCTGGGGATGACTGGACAATATCCAGAGATCCAGGCAGATCTGCTGAGCCATCATCTGCCCTCAGCTCTCCCTGAAATATTGAGGTGTCAGGGTTCACATTATTCTGAGGTTTTTCTTCAGTTGATTTGGTGCTACTGGGCTCTAATTTAGGGCTTGGGGAGAGACTGTCTGGCCGTAGGTAAAGAAGAAAGCACAAATGAAAAGCACACCTTCACGCTGCGGTAGGGTACATGCAATGCTGCTGCCACTGACAGTAAAAAGTGGAGCAGTAAGTATATGTGGGGCTGATTAACCTGAATGATGATTTTCCCCCAGCAGCTTCCAAAATCCAGGCTGTGATTTAAAAAACACAGCATGACTCCACTAGAAAGACTTGTGTTTTCCTCTGTTTATGGAAAAAAACTGGGATCCTTCATACAATTATAGAATCATAGAATAGTTAGGGTTGGAAAGGACCTTAAGATCATCTAGTTCCAACCCCCCGCCATGGGCAGGGACACCTCCCACTACACCATGCCATCCAAGGCTCTGTCCAACCCGGCCTTGAACACCACCAGGGATGGGGCATTCTCAACTTCCCTGGGCAACCCATTCCAGTGCCTCACCACCCTTACAGGAAAGAATTTCTTCCTCATATCCAATCTAAACTTCCTCTCTTTAAGTTTGAACCCATTACCCCTTGTCCTCTCACTACAGTCCCTAATGAAGAGTCCCTCCCCAGCATCCTTATAGGCCTCCTTCAGATACTGGAAGGCTGCTATGAGGTCTCCACACAGCCTTCTCTTCTCCAGGCTGAACAGCCCCAACTTTCTCAGCCTATCTTCATATGGGAGGTGCTCCAGTCCCCTCATCATCCTCGTGGCCTCCTCTGGACTTGTTCCAACAGTTCCATGTCCTTTTGATGTTGAGGACACCAGAACTGCACACAATACTCCAAGTGAGGTCTCTTGAGAGCAGAGTAGATGGGCAGGATCACCTCCTTCGACCTGCTGGTCACGCTCCTTTTGATGCAGCCCAGGATACGGTTGGCTTTCTGGGCTGCGAGCGCACACTGAAGCCGCCTCATGTTCATTTTTTCATTGACCAACATCCGCAAGTCCTTCTGCGCAGGGCTGCTCTGAATCTCTTCTCTGCCCAACCTGTAGCTGTGCCTGGGATTGCTCCCACCCAGGTGTAGGACCTTGCACTTGGCATGGTTAAACTTCATCAGGTTGGCATCAGCCCACCTCACAAGCGTGTTAAGGTTCTTTAGTATTGTTCCTTTATCTTCTTGTCTCTGCTCTTCACAGACACACACTCTCCCATGTACATAGCTGGTATAAAGTAGACCAAGGACAAGCCATCACTGACAGTGCTGTTATGATTTCCATTCACAAGGAGACTAAAATGAACTATTCTCTTGATTTCCTTGTCTATGTGGAAAAATTAAGCAGCATGATTACTGTAATAACCTAGAGTTATTGTGGTCCTCAGGTGGGCACAATGCTCCAATTTTATTTGGAAATAATTGCTTCAAAAGCAGAGCAATATTTTCAGGACAGTGTCTTACTCTGAAAGAGTGTATCCGCATAGCTTCCACTGCATCAGCAGTGGCAGAGATTTTCTTTGCGTAAGCAAAGCCCAAGAGAGGGAACACATTACATATGGCTCCTCCATAACATGGTGCAGTAAATATGAGACTAAAAGGGCTGAATAAGAGAAATCTTGTAAGTCGGATGGAGCCACACAGAGAAAATGAACAGTCATGCCAGGCTCAGAGCCAGAGTCACAATTTGGCTCTGCATAGACTCGTGTCATCTCTAACAATGACAGTCTACTTTGTTCCAGCTGTAATTTGAATCACCACATAAAAAGGGAATAACAACAACAAAATAATTATCCTGATCCTACACTTTTTTTACTGCCTTTTGAAGTGCTACTACATCTTTACAGAAGGCTAATAAGAAGAATAAGCTAATAGCTGTGGATCCATCAGCAGGGATTTCTCTCCAGTTGCATCTTTCCTCCTGAATTTTCACACACTAACTGCAAGCCTTACTAGGATGTAGAAAGTTTCTCAGATGCAATGGGTTTTCCTCAGAGCACAAAAATGGCAACCCTTAAAAAGCACTTAGTTTTTAAATCAGCATGAAATGGAGACACCTAACTGCCTCCACATGCAGGGGAGTGAAGGCAGGGAGCAAAAATGCCACTATCCACAAGATCTAAACTTTAAAGTGAGAAAATATATGCTTAGATACAGCTATTATAAATTGTTTGTGGATATCACCCATAAAATTCTTCACTTGCTGCAGAAATCTAAGGTATGTGCTTCGTATAAGTACCCTTGCAGCACAAACCAGGCCAGTAGTAAGGGTCAAAGATTCTCAGATTCAAACACTCAGCTACAAATCTTCACAGAAACATTCATTTTCCAAGATCCTGAGGGTAAAAGCCTCTCTAAGATTATTTGCTATATATATGGTACAATTCTATAAAGACTCTCTTCCCTATAATTCCAAGACCAACACTGGTTTCGATTTTAGTGGTATAAGATATCAGAGGGCAGACTCATCCATCGGATGAACTTGACTGTAGATAGAACATTTGCAGAAAGCAAAGAAATACATACAAATAGTCTAAGGTTAAGAAAAAAAAATCAGTCACTAAAGATCATCTTAGAGCTTCTCATCAAGATAAAATTTTTCACTAATTAACAAATTAGTCATCCTTTTTATACTGTGCAGTGTTTATCAACCCTGCTCTGAGGGTGTGTAGGTTTTTCTTTGAAGTAATAAAGTTTGGATTTCTTTGATTTCTATTATTAGGTGACCATATCCTCCTTTTGTTTACAGTGGTGCTCCTGCGTGTTTCAGGATTTATTGGATTTCATTGTGGACATTAGATTCATCAGATATCATTAGATCCATATGTGGGCGTATACAAAGTCATTTACTGTTTCAAAGCACCTTCTTCAATTTGAACATCATTGCACAAAAATCTGCATCTGCACATACCTGAGGGAGAAACCAGAACGTTTTATTCACAATAGTTGTTGGGTGTGTGCTGTCTTGACGGGATGATAAGAAAAGCACTGATGAAACCCTTTGTTGCACAAACTGGCACCAAGGAGTTATAAAATAACTGCAATAGACACCAAGTCCTGCTTAAACATTACCAGTACAATCTGTTGCCAGGGAAATGTCCACATCTTCAACGCACAAGTAGCAGAGTCAGTGCCTAATCTGTACTGATTAATCAAGGGCTGTGCAAAGGAAGTGTTTTAAGAGATTAGCAAAGTTTTGGAGAAGCAGTGCCCCACAGCAGCCAGCATTACTCTGTTCCCAGGTACTGGCATTGCTCCCACTTTCCACAGCACAGGCAACTTCATGGCCCATCAGAACCAAGGGAATCAGCCTGATTTCATAACATGAACCACCAGAATGATGTGCAGTCCTTGTGGGAGTGGAAAGCACTTGGTTTGCACAAAGCCCTTAAACAGTCTACCTGTTGTCCAATAAAATACTTCTCACACATGCTGATCATTATAAACTTTTGCAGTCAGTACCATTCATCTGATGAGCTCAGCCTACAAATTTAGCTTGAATCTGGCCTGGCATCTGCCTTGAAGTATGCTTTGATTTGAAAATTACATTAAAACTGCCTAGAATTGTTTCTTTGTGTGCGCACGTGGGTCTGTGTGTGCGTGGACACATAGACAGAAAAATACCTAAAATTTCAGTTCTGTTTGAATGAGCACTGAGCACAACAGGCCATCTGCTCGTAGCTGTATTTCCAAACTTGGAAAAAAAATAAAGGAAGGGATATTTTAATCTTTTTGCTCACAACAGCAGTGATTTCTCTGGAAATTCAAGCAGCTCTGAGTGGGATGTACCATTTCCAAAGGCAACATTCACTCAACAGGTTTGTGAATTCTCTGTAACCTGATAAATGAATATTCTATCATGTCAAATAAGGACCAAAAAATGCATCTTTATCTACCCAGGGTCCATATGGCAGGTGCTTTCCAGAACATTTGGAATCTCGGATGGAAAGCGCTAAGGAAAGGCGAAATAGTCTTATTAAATGAGGGCAAGGCAGAAATTATGTGCACTGTCAGAATGTCTTTGTGGATCATGAAGTCTCTGTAATAGTACATACAGTACCTAGTTAGGATCTCTTTATCACACTCTCATTGCACACCCACAGCAGCCTCTTCTGAACATTTTTTCATTAGGCTTTTGCCCTGTAATAGTCCCTTTTGTATTTCTTGTGTTTGCTCATAAATTAAAGAGAGAAAGAGATCCAAGGCTAACAAAGTGCAAACTGGCTAGTGGAAAAGCTGCACACTTGAGTTTTTGTAGTCTTCACAGCGTGTGATGTGGAGTCTTGTGAAGCAGTAAAAGTCTCTTGTAAGTGCTCCCAAATCTTCCTTCACTGGCCATTTCAAGCAACCAATATCTGGCTTCCTTTTTTTAAGTGAAACATGCTGTTATTCAGCTTGAACTACCTGGGGTCTAGAAATCTGAAAAAGCTAATAAAAAAGTTTTCTGCACAGTTCTATTTTTGTGTTGAATCCAAAGCACTGCAAGCCAGGGCTGTTACTTCAAATGAACATTTTTCTGTGTCATTGAGACACAGGTGTGTTGTGACAAGCATAAGAAATCAAACAAGTCATCAGAAATCCTGATAGAGAGGGAGAGACAGGCCTAGAAAATTAGGCTGCTGCACTGCTCCTGAAGAATTGTAATTTACAGAGATAAAAAATGTCCTTGCAAATAACATCATCAAAAATTTCCAGGACCTGAAATGTCAAATACTAATGCAATTCTGCTAAATATCTCCTATATAAACCCCACTTCAGTGACATTAAAGAGTCAGAAGCCAGAGAATTACCATCCAGGGAGCTGAGCACCACAGGGGAGGGATGGAGATGCCTGAAGAGAGGAGGATCCAGCTAAGGGCCAGAATTAGCATCCCGTTATGCTCTCCAGCCTGGTGAATTTACACATGGAAGTGAGTCAGCACAATAGCTGTTTATACTCCTGTTTCTTTCCAGAGTGGTAAATGAATAAGCCTTCTTCTCATCATGAATCTGTCAGGTTTAATGGAAGGCCTAGCCTGATTTTGAGTTAATTTGCTTGAAGCAAACAAGTTTAAGTGCCATAAACACCCTGGATATCAAAGGGGTCTAAGTGATACTTGAGTAGTACAAGGGACTGTTATGCAGGCAGCCAAGGCTTTTTGCATTGTTTTATTTACTTATTTTTAAATATTTCGTTTCCAGTTTGCAATCTGAGCAGGTACCTGGCACCCAAAGGCTTTAAATCCACTGCTCCCCACTGGTTCCATGCTGCTGAGCAAGCAGCTGCTTTTGCTTCACTCCTTTAGGGATCTGTGGCACTGCAGGTCTGCCCACAGGAGAGGAAAAGGCAATGCAGCAATGTACGCTCCGAAGTATGTCCCACTTACCCACTCTGTGAGCTGGAGATGCAGCAGAGGTACACGAGTCACCTGCCTCTTGCAGAGAAATGGTCCCCACCAGGTCTTTAGTGCAAGGGAGCAGATCTGTATGGGAGCATCTACTGGCTGGTGAAAGCCATGGCCTTTGGGACCCTGTGTGACAGCCTCTGCAAAGTCTTTGTCTTGCAAATCAGACAGGTTCCTGCCTGCATGGAGGACACTGTACCATGGTCGATGTCTGGATACAGATACACATTTGGCAACAATAGTGATTGCAGTATTTTTGAAGCAATTGCAGGGTTGGTGGAAGGTCATTAGGCAAATGTCATTTCTGATGGTGGCAGATTACATACTACTACACCCACTTCTGACGCCTTCCATCAGTCATTTTGGCACATCTCCCCTTGATGCTCCTTAATGCAGAGCAATATGAAAAGTGCTTTATACCTCCTTCACATAGCTTGTTACCCTGGCATCCTGTCTACTGCAGGGCATTTGTGTGGCTGAGGGTGCTGAGCACCCATCTCTGCTGAGCCTTGTTTCATTCTTTCCCTATACAGTCACTTCTGCCTGTACCCATCCAAGCAGTCGTGGAGAAAGCACACATGGCCCCAAGACCATGATTCATGGTCTTAGACCAACACAGATATGGTGATGAGGTCAGCTGGCATTCATTTAAATATTATACATGTGATATTAATAAAAGCAAAGTTACTAAGTTGAGTTGCAAACAGCATCTGGTTGGGAAAAGAAGAGGGCTTTTCCACTCTTTCCACACAGCATCCAGCACTGGGGGACCCCAGTCCAAGGCAAAGGGTCTGCCATGGAGCATCACCCTGACTGAAACACCATGCTGACTGTGAATTTGTCCTCTCTCTGTTTCAGCGGTGATGAAAAAGCCAGCCTTTTGCTGAGAAAATCTCATCCAGAGCAATAACAAAGCTATTGCTGCAGGCAGATCCCTCTGTTTCAGCACACATGTAACTACCCAGAGCAACTGAAGTTGAGGAGCTTACATCTGCAGCATCTTTCTCTACAGATTAGCTCCCTGTAATGCAAAAAGAAAGAAGATACCGGAGCGCTTCTCAGACAAAGAACTTCAAGAGGAATTCACTGCTCAACAGCCCAAGTCTGCCTGTCTTCCGTCTCTCCCAGCAACGCTCCTGCTCTCATCTCTTTGAGATGCTGCGACTCTGTATAGAATAAGTGGTGACTGTGAAAAAACCTGACAAAGGAGAGGGAACAAATGGGATATTTCTATTTCTGGAATTGCCCATTAGAGAAGCATGGCAGTGCACTTTAAGAAATAAATAGGAACAAGTATTAGCAGAGCAAGCATATGCGGCCCCATGACCATGACTCATCGGGTTAAATCGACCAGCTGAGGTCAGTGCTTCTATTTATCAGCTTTTAGTTGCAAATATGGTGATGGGGACAGTGATTCTATTACTTAAATTTTACATGCTCTGTAAAATACGGCAGTGATTAATGCTGTAACTAAGGCAGCTAGCTAGCTAGATGTGCTGCCTTTAGAATTTGGAACCTATTTCAAGGTCAAGAGGTTTAGTTTTCAGCTGGTAAAGTGGGCTTCCTACAGATTTCAGTGTATTTATAGGCAATAAAGGCATTTTGTGCTCTCAGCAGCATCCAAAAACAGAGCTGAACCACAGCTTGATGAGAAAAGCCCCAGTAATTGCACTTCATAGTCACCCATCCTTCAAACTTTGCGGGATCATGAAAGCATTGACCGTAAGCTGATGCAAAACATGAGGCTATTTTGAGAAACACAGGAAACATTTCTGTAATGTGGTGTTGGTTATCCTTTCGGTGTCCCAAAATTTGGATGCAAAGCATCCTCCTCTTTAGCCGCATTCTACCCTGAACATTTATACCATCAGTGTGTGGCGGTTTGGATTACATGGTGCAGGTGGGGGCCCTCATCGTTGGTTTGTTCATGGGCTGCTGCATCAGGGTACATTGAAGCTTAGGCTCAAACAGATGGTGAGAAACCATCTCTTTGAGGAATGCCTGCTTCTGTTGCCAGGACATTGTGAGAGGAACATTGCTATAATGGGTGCAAGTAACCTTATACCTCTGCTGTCTTATAAGTGAGTTAACATTTTCACTGTGAAATTATTCCATTCTGTCAAATTACTGCCAATAAAAAATAAAAAAAAATAGAACAGAATAAAAATCAGAGGTAGTGCTGATGGGAAGACAGTTTTGCTTTCTGTCAAACACCCAGAAGCCCATAGACATGTCCAGGTACAATGCATTGGTACAGGAAGAGAGATACTCTTCTCTCTTCTCTTTCATAAGTAAACCACAGAATGATGACAGGGCAAGACCAGAGTAGAACAGTGGCTGTGTTACCTCCACTTATCTCTGTTTCCCACCAGAGAAGCAAAGGGAGCTGAAACCAAGCAACTCCCTACTCTGATTCAAGTCCCACTGCTGTTATCCTTCATCCCACTGCTGCATGGGTAAACAAGGGTTTAGTAGGTCTAAGAGAAAGCCAAACTCTGCTCAAGCAGGGGAGCTCACTCCAGAGGCTGATAGAGCAGGCAGAGCTAGATTGACTGCTGCAGGACACCCAACTCTCTTGCTCAAAATTAAAAGCAGTGACACATGGAAGTCCCAACGCAGCAGCTGTACTGCAACATCACGGCTGGATGCAGCCAGCCCCCATCACCCCAGGGTAGTGTGGCTGGGGAAAATACCCATGGGGAGATCACAGGCATCTGCAGGGCACACCCATAGAAGGGCAGCACAAGCAAAGGGTGCAAGGCTGGGCCAGGGTTTACCAGCTGCCATCCCCAGCAAGCAGAATGATGAAGGGTACGTTGGTGTGTTGGCTAACCCCTCTGGGCATTCGGGATGGGGCTTGCCACCCCCCATCTCTTCCTTCCCCGCCAGCCTCCTCCTTTGTGCCTTACTCTGTCAAGCAGATTCTCCAGGGATTAATCCCTGTCCTTCCATGCCACTCAACCTCACATCCCTGCAACGGTCTGTCTGCCTTCAGCCTCTTAGCAGTCAGACCCAGTCACCAGAATGTGTAAAACTTCTTACAGGAACCCTGTAGGCCCACAGTAATTACAGGCAAACTGCGGTGCTGGTCGGGGCTGTGCTGTAATTACCAGCAGCAAAGATAAAACCTCTAAGCAGGCTCTCAAACCTTTTAGATTAGAACTCCGCTCAGTTTAGCACTGGCCCTCTGCAGCAGCATCCATCAGCTGGTCACTGTGCAGGGTTTCATGCAGTTTTACCTGCTCGCCACTTCTTCAAGGTTTTTGTTTGTTTAAGGGTTTGTTTGGGCTTTTTTTGTTTGTTTTTTCTTTAAGGCAAACTTCTGTATGAGGCATTTAGGTCAGATTTTCTCCCCTAAAGCCCTCACCAGGCACCACTTTGTACTCATGAACGTCATGATTTCCGATGGAAATTGCACTCATTCCAGGTTCCTGGAGCATCAAGGGGAGGCGATTTAACTGCTAATGCCAGTCTGATAATTTGTGCCTAGGTTTGGAGGCATCTCTGCAGCCACTTCTTCCCTAAGTGCTTGGTGTCTTGAATTTTTCATGGCTAAGACATCTACAACTAAGGCATCCAGAAAGATTATTCTTTTTAAATACAGGTTAGCTACTCTTTTATTTGATTTGTGTGGGTGTTATTTCACTCAGCACTTCGGTGTCTTGTGACCCACTTACAGGCTGTAACAGGCTCCAGTGAACTTTCATGCCTTTTTATTCAGGTTGCTCTTAACTTACTGAAGGAAAAAAAAAATAAATAAAAAACCTCTGGGGCAACTCTCTCCTTGAATTTTAAATCTGAAACGGCTATTCTGTAAAAATGTAAAAATGTAATAATGTTTTATCGGTTCAATTCATGAGACTCGTAGGCTATGAGAGCCAAGTGGGGCCTCAGCAGGGCTCAGGGTGCTGGTCTTGCTATAAGGGTAAGTGCCAGGGACTGTTGTGAGCCTTAGTTTAACCCTCATGAAACCTCATGATCCACGTCCAGGAGGGTTGTGGAGCCAGGGCATCTCCTGATGTACATGTGGCATTTGGGGTGAAGCTGCTGCAAAACCTCTCCCTGGGCAGGAGAGAGCACTGGGAGTCTTGCCAAGATCCCTTTGGAAGAAGCTTAAAAGAAAAGGAAGAGCAAACTGAGTTCTACCCGAAAACAACAGTACCCTTGTGGGGAGTTCTGTTGGTGCCTAGCGCTTTTATTTTACTGGTATAAGTATGTCAGGAGAACGTGTATGCTCTTCTGCACTAATAAGCCCTTAAGGAGTTTAAGCAGTTCAGTCTGTCTTTGAAGATGTTGTGATGTGGGTTAATCACAATGTAAATGCATCTTCAGAGGGAAAATACCACAATATAACGGCTGAGAGGTACACTCAGGATACCAGCCTTAGAAATGTAGGACACTTGCACAGCACAAGGTTAACCTTGTCCATATAAAGCTAGCAAAACACGAAAAAGAAGCATAAGGCTCCCAGTCTCTTGTTATCCTCATGTCAAGGCAAGAGGTCTTACCTGTAAATCTGATTTAGCCAAAACCTATGATGCCCAGTGGGAAACAAATACAGCTTTTGATCAGGAGGCTGGACTAGATTTATGAGCAGTCTCTTCTCACCTTTAAAGTCACCTTCATTAACAGCCACTTCACAAGCTCTTGTAGCTTCAAGGAGGAACTTGCCATTTCAGAGCAAGGCAAATGAAGATGTAGGTGTATTCCAATATCTTGGAATATTTTACTCGCATGGTATACTATGCGTTTTAGCTTTAAGAGCTATGCAATATAATAGATCATGAAGGAAAGCTAACAAGAAAGCAAAGTAATTCACTGAGAGAAAACAGGCAGACCAATAATTGCCCCTTCAGTCCTAGAAGTAAGAGGCACCAAAGGTTTATGTTATGTAAATACTTAAGAAATCCAGCTCACGCACTGGAGACTCATCAGTTTGTTAGGTGATTACTGAAACACACACATGATCTGCGCCATGATAAAAGCTAGTCACTTTTAAGAGGCCTCACACCCACGTGAATGAACATAGCAAAGGAACAAACTGACTTCCAAAACCGACAAGCTCTTGCAGAGCTGTTGATTTCTTTGGGCACTGGTGTTGGTTTGTTCTTTCAGTGTGTTTAGCTCACAGCTCCATCCCTTCCTGTCTGCTCATTTCTGTCTCCGGTGCATCCCACCGTGTGCTCAGAGACCCAGTTTCTACTGGCGGCTCTGAATCATTCTTTACATGAACACAGACACCTGTTTTAAAACTTCCCCTTTCTCTTTCCCAAGGTTTAATGCTCTGCAGAAAGGTTGCTTCACATCCCCTGTGACTCACAGCAGACAGTGAGACTGAAAGTGGTGGGTAATTTCTAAAGAAATCCGGATTGTCTACGTGCTTTTTTAATCACATAGCTATGTGCACACTTAATTTAATTAAAAAACAATTACCACAATTTATGATATGTATCCAACTCTTTAGCAAAACAGGGATTGCAGCTGAGTTTGCTTCTTGACTCCTTTCCTTTGTAGATGACCCTGGCTCATGTTTCTCCTCGTGGTGAAATAACAAAAGGCAGTTTGCGGTAGGTGCTCTGTCTGTTCATTGCTGGAGTGACATTAGCCTTTTTTTCTTCATAAGGGGGGCTGGGTGAGTGTGGCAATTTGTTTATTGGACTTAAATGAGCTTGAGTTGAAAAATAAGAGATGACAAGAATCTCTGCTGAGCACCACGGTGTCTCTTACTGTGCTGACTGATGCAGTTGGAGAGATCCCTGCAGGGAATACAAGTTCTTTCTGCACTACTAAATTCCTTGATACTCATTCATAAATATGAATGGGCATTAATTAGGAAAGGCAAGTATTTCACTGATGCAGACACATAATCCTGTTTTTTGGGGAAAGTGGCAGGTGTCTACGTGTTTTCTGAAAATATCCTGGAAATCCATGGTTTTGCAAAATAGTTTCTCACTTTCTTTTATTTAATGAAAATATCCACAATCAGATCTAATCCTTAGTGCTTGAAATAGTGAAACAATAAATAACAGCCACGGAGCTGCGTGACTTCATGAAAGCCAAAAACACTTCTCAGGCCCCAGTACTCTGACAGTAATGGGCAGGGGTGCAGAGTTTCTCCGCTTCCCAATATCCCCCATGACATGCTGCAGGCGAGTCTGGTGCCATGCCTGGGGTTTGCTGCCTGGATGAGACCACAGTGGTGCATTATCTGCCTGATGTTGACGTCAGCTTGCAAAGGAAATGCTGGTTCTGGTAATTTGGCTAGCAGCATCTCCAGTCCGTCAGTCAAATTAGGCACCAAAAATCTGTGCCTAAATGAAGTCCCATGAAGAACTGAATAGTGTTTCTAGCACATGTAAAATTTTGGGGCATTCAGGACAAAAAATGAATAATATTGTGAGGGCTGCTTTTCTTCTGTTCACATAAAACAAGAGCATACCACCCTCTATTTCACAGTCTCTCCCTTTGCTATTTGATCAGCCTGTTGAGCGGGAAGCTTGCTGGAGTATCAAAGTTAGCAGTCACAGTTGAAGTAATGAAGCTGATCACAGGATTACAGAAATAATAGCTGAGAAAGACCTTTGGAGGTCATCCAGCTCAACCTCCCACTTGGAGCAGGGCTTTTGCCAACGCTGGATCCGGTCAGCTGTGGCTTTGTCTAGACAAGTATTTAAGACCTCCAAGGATGGAGATACTATAAAGCCTCTGGTTAGCTTGTCCCAGGGATGCACTGCACTCCTGGTGAATTAATTTTCCTGAAGTCTGATTAGAAACTGCAAAGGTGCAGTTTGACACTATCACCCACTGGGATATTATCTGCTGCTACTGATTTTGCAATTTGCAACTCCCTCCACAAGTAGTTGTGGATGCATAGGCCTTCTCTTCCCTGGGTTAAACAATCCCAGCTCACTCTACCTCTTCTTGTAAGCCATGTCCCCCAGGCCAATGACCATTCTGAGATCCCTTTGCTGGGTTCTATTTTCTCAACTTCTTTTTTGAACCAGGGGACCTGATGCTGGTCATGATGCTGATGATGTGGGTGAGGTCTCCAACATGGAGAAGAGGGAGTTAATAACTTCCCTCAAAGTGCTGCCCTCCTTCTTCATATTGTGATGAGACTGTCCTGGTGGCTCATATACAACATGATCCATGTCCTTTCCAGTGGTACCACTCACATTTCACTCCCAGCCTGCACCAGTGAGTTGGGGGTTTTCCTACCCTAGGCACAGGACTCTCCACTGAACTTCCTCACCTGACTCTTGTACCAGTGTCAAGCTTCTCTGTGTCCCTTGTGGTCAAAGCTCTTTCATGTGGAATGTGGCATTATCATCCATAATGAGGATGCGCCTTTGTCTCTTCACGTAGGTAACTGATGATGATGCAATATTAGCCCCAGTATCAGCCCCAGTCTAATACTGGAGCCCAGTGGTCCAGCCAATTTACACCTCACCCAACAATCCAGTCTTCCAGCCTGTATTTCCACAGCTTCTTTCCAAGAGTGCTTTAGAGATGGTGTTGAAAGCCTTCCTGAAGCCAAGTAGTGTTATATACGCTGCCTCCCCACCATCCCCATAGCCAGGCATTTCATCACAGAAGGCAGTTCTGTTGGTCAGGCCTGATTTGCACTTCATAAATCTTTGTCCTGTTCCATGTTTGGAAGTGGACTCAAGAGTTTGTGCTTCCTGCACTTGCCCAGGGCTTGAGACAAAGCTGACTGTACCACCTCAAAGACAGGCACATCACTGGCCCAGGCCCCAAGGACTTCCTGGAATCAGTGTGATTTTTTTCTGGCTGAAGTTCACTGTCCATCTCAATCCCTTGGGGTGAATCCCATTTAGCTCCATGAATCTCTCTACATCCAGCCTTTCTGAGCAGTCACTGCTACTGGCCACCCACTTCCACCCCAAGCTGTTAGGAAACACACAGAGCTCTGGCGCATGCAGAGAAGAGTACATCAGCCTTTTCCCATATGTCATGTCACTTGGTTGTCTCCCTCACTCTTTGGTGGACCCACAGTGTTCATTATGGGCTGCCTTATCTGGGAACAGTATACTTGGAACTCCCCTGAGAACCCTCTAGATCTCCATCACTGAGCGTGGGAAGCCTACAGGCACAGGGCGCCTAGCCTTTGGAGAAGAGACAAGCCTGGGAGGAGAGGAGCTTCCAGGGCAGCCTTGACAGCTGGCTGCACATCTGAAACCAGCCAGTGACAAATCTGCAAAGCCTTGAGCAGATCAGAGACATCATGTGGGAGAGCTGGGATTCATTTGACTGCACAACCAAATTGCTGAGAACCAAGCAGGCTCAAGCCCCATTCATTACTGAAAACCCACAGGGTGAACTCTCAGCTTTCTGAACTCCTTTCCATGCCATTGATGAACATAACCTGCAAGGCATGCTAAGAACAGGATAGTCACAAACCTGCTCATGCCTCTAGTTATCTTCTAAGCAATTACCTTCTGAAGATACACTTCAATTAAGGCTGCAGTAATGGTCGCTTCACTCTATTGCAATGCAAAGTAAATGAAAATATGCCAGACATTTCTGCTCTTCATGGCTCACAAAACCTTAACCCTTGTGCTGACTGTCAGCCATATGTGATCTTGGCAGCAGGTCCTATCCATTCTCTACAGAAGAAAGGAGAAAAGAAAGAGGATACTTTAATACAACCAAAAGACAACTTTGCTTCCTCTTAAAGGAAAATGCAAGATGTTTGTTTAAATGTCTATAAATACTGGGTACAAATTCCCCTGCATGTCAGTGCTGCTGGTACAGAAGGGACTCTCTATGCCTTTGGCTAAGCGTCTCCCATTTGGATATATTAAAATGCATGTAAATTTTCAGTTGGATCTCAGAAGGAAGTTTTCAATAGCTAGGGCCTAACATCAGGCAACATATTTGCAGCAAGGCATTTATTAATGCAGTGAATTTAGCTCCATTTCCTGTTCTCAGTACATCCAACTAACAGACCTCAGTTGTTATTCCAAATGTGTTTATAATTGCATCTTATTTCAGGCCTGGTTGGTTTGTACATATTCCAGCCTTAGGAAGGTCACACGCACTCCCTTGTTCGAGTACAACCGCTCACCCACATGACGTGGTGTTTTCCTGGATGACTGAAGCCTTTGTGAATAGGCGGCTGTTGCTCTCCCACACAGCCCCAGACACATCTGCACTGTATTGACTGGTGGGCACGAGCCAGACCCCTAAGTACACAGCTTTCAACTCTCCTCTGCCATGTTCACAGAAACCCTTAGACCCCAAAGGTCTCCTTGGGACCACTGGGAGAGGAACCTCCAGGTGAAGATGCTCAGGTCTGTAATGGCTGTGATGGCTCCTGGCTTGCCTCTGTGGAAAGCAGCTCCTACACCACCTGAGAGGCAGAAAGTCCTCCAAACCTCTGCCCCACGGCCAACTCATTTCACCAGGCAGGGGAAAGAGTAATGAACTATGTGCCATTTTCAAAATGTCATTAAAAACATTGCATAAGATTAAGGGCCTGAGGAGACCCAGACCTTTCTGGGTGAGGAAGCTCCCTTCTACCCAGCTTTTGTTGAGGCACCAGTATGACATCTCCATTAAGGGCTCTGCTTACAGTCACAGCTGAGGTGGGTTACTGTGATACCACTGTTTGGAGACACAATCTAGTTTTGCTAAATTCCTTCTGTAAGTCCTCTAAATATAAGGTCCAAGATTTTTAATGGTGTGTAGGCGTTGTTCTGTTTAGCATTGCAAAACTTACACACGGCTTGGCTAAATCTTATTTTCAGAAGTGACAGAGGTCCTCAGGAGCTTAAGGAGTCGGGGCAGGATTTTAAAAGCTGGTTGAGACATGATCTGGTTTCATTTTAACAGACAGGAAACAAAGAAGGACCTACAAAGATACCTGGCAGTGGCAAAAAAAGCTTAGGAACCGCCTGTCATTTCACTTTACAACCACCAAAGTATTCTCCTAACACCTCACTTCAAGATCAATTCCAGGGAAAAGGGAAGAAAAAAAATCCAAGATTTGAATAAACATACAAAAAGAAGCGGCAACAAATGATAAGTCCTGACAGACTACTGCATAAGGGGACAGCAAATCCTTTTTGAGCAGACATCAGATGCACTAGACGGGAAGGCACTGTCTGATGTATTGGGAGTCAAGAAAGCAAAAATGAAAATCTAAAATATTTTGATTTTGCCAGAAAAACAGCTTATGTAATCACATGCTAAGTGTATCTGTGCCACTTTCTCCCCCCAGGTGTCACTTTTAATCAAATTAAATGGAAGTAATCTTCCAAAGAATTTAATTTACAACTTCCATAATAGCCAGATAGAGAAGATGCCTTTTTGAGCTGCAACACAAACTCTTTTTTAAGCAGAGAGCCCAGAAGGGGAAATTACTCTTGTACATAATGCTCTCACTGTAGGAAAAGGTTAAGTAAGTGGTACCAAGTCCTTAAAGCACTGGCTCAGGAACAAGATCTACTTACCTTAGAGAACTGGCAACATCATGACCCTCAGCTACAAGTCTCCCTGCTGCATGGACAACAGCTTGTTTTTGAAGCAGGCAAAAAGCAGCTTCAAGGTAAATTAGCATCACGTTTTGCTCACCTTAACAAACCATCTGTTAGAAGCAGTAGCAGTGGCCAGCTGCTTCAGTTCAGCCACCAAAGCAGGTGGCATTGACAAACCTATTTGTTGAAGAAGGGGAGGTTCCTTGAGGCATCAGCAGGGAATGAAAGCAGAGGGGAAAGAGACTCTGAGGACAGAGTAATGGAGAGTCAAGCTCGAGTTGACAATAAAACAGAGAGGAAAAAAAAAGGTTAGTAATAAGAAAGGCAAGAGTGGAAACATTCAAGATTGGAGATCTATACAGCTCATTCACAAGCACGAAACAGGAAGTCACCAAGCAACGGGGAAAAGAGAAGAAACAGAGAAGAGCCAAAGAAAAGAAAGAACAAAAAAAAAAAAAAAGCTGAAAAGCAAATTGTTTGGAAGTACAGAAGGGGGGGGAGGTAAGTGGAAAAAAGCCAAAGGCCAGTCATCAGCATTTCATTCCGCCCTTTTTTCCCCATCTTACGAACTAACTTTTCTTCTGTTTCTGGAGAAGCCCTTTCTCCTCCTCAGTCAGAAGGCATTTCTCATTGTCAGCTTTCCATGGGCTTCGCACTGCTACTTTGTAGGCAAGAGAAAACAAGAGCCAATGAGAGGAAACTCCAGACCTCATTCCGAAATTAGCATGGGCAGCAGCTCTGACCATGCTTCTTCCCCATCCAAAGATTCTCCTACACACACCTGAAATCACACTTTGACACAAAGCACTTGACAGTTATCTCATTCCTAATTAAACTGTTTTATACATTAAGAGTTGTCATAGAATGAATTACTTTTTCAGTAAATTTGTATTTTCTGAAGCGGGAAACCTTCTTCCATGTAAATAGACGGACAATAGGGGAAAGTAGGACACAACAGGCTCCGACTACCTGAAATATTTGGAGACCAGCTGAGGCAGAACTGAGGCTTTGGTGGAAATCTTGAAGTTCTGTTTCCCAAACTGGCAAACACCAGATCCTCACAAAATACCAGAAATTACTTAGCAAATTAAGAGAAAAAACCCCCATCCTTTAGGTATTGCATGCATGCCATACGCAGTGACCACCTGCAGCTCATAACTTCAAAGGGTGCTTTATTTTGTTTCAGTACAGATTCAGTCCAGTTCACAGAGAACGTTAGTTTATACATATCTTCACTTTGTAGGAAAAATGGACACGAACACATGAGCACTCAGTCACTAGCCTTTGATAGGCAGTTTACGCCATTTTTGCCTCACAAGCATTGTGTATGGCACACAGGTTTCATTAGCAACCTATACAGGACCACTCTAACATCATCCTAAAAACACAGGAGAGCAGGATGTAAATCTCAAGGACTGTAAAACTGCACATGTATGTACTGCTTGGGGATTTAACTTTCAAAATCCTGTTCTTGACATTAACTTGAAAGTTTGTTTTAAAAGAATGTGTCCCTGAATAATCTATGTTCTTCCTTGAGGCACACATTAAAGTTCAGGCTTTGGATAGCAGACTTTACTTCAAGCAGCCATTGAGGGCTGAGGACCTGGAGCAGACACAACTGTCTTAAAACAGCCCTCAGCAAGCTGCAATAGCAGCTAATAGGAAGAAGGGTACCTGAATCTCAGCAGAACAAAGCAGTCTTGCATGTTTAACCATGTAATTAGAGCCTGAAATACCAATGAAGGCAGTTCCTGTTAACCTACCAAACTTACCTTTCCTTGTTAGACATACGGTCTGGTAATGCTTGTGAGGCTTTGGTTTTTTTGAAGTACATCATAGGACTTAAGACTGGAAAAGCTCATCTATTTCCCCTGCACATCAGGCTTATACCAGGTGGTCTAGCAAAAGACACTGTCGCTCTTCACAAAAATCTTTATTACTTACATTAGTTATTTGATAACACCCAGTACAAACTATCCCCATCACAGACAGAGGTTCTGTCTTAAAAGTAAAATAAAGCTGATAAATACTGTAGGCAGTTATCTTCTACATGAAAAAAAAAATCCCCAAATCTTCTTTCTGAGGGGCATTAAAAGGTGAATTATTCTAAAGCATGTTGGCTGTAAGGGTGACAAAACACCAACATCCTCTACAACCTAAACTGAAACAGCCAGAATATGGAAAAGACTCACAGAACGAAGATGAGAAGACAGAAAAGGGACTATTAAAAAGATACTTCCACTCTGAAGCATGTTTCAATTAGCTCAGATTTTCAAAGTCATTTTAGAAGTTCTGTACACTTAACTTGCTCCTGAAAACTCCACTACATTTCTGACCTTTCCACCTAATTATTTTTCTCTCCTTTCAAAGAGCAACAGAAAAGGAGAAAACAGATCACAGGAGAGACAATGAAAGCGGTGAGTTAGCATATACTAACAAGTACAGAAAGTATTCTCTATGCTGTCAAATGTAAAGATCAACATGGCAACTTTCATTTTTCCTCCACTTAAAGCAACTGCATTTTAAAATGTTTACAAGAAAACATCCAAAGATCATGCACAAGCTCCTCAAAGTTAAACACAGCATCTTACAACTGAGAGAACACTTGTCTTTTTATTTGTAAACCAGAGTCTAAGAATATATTGTAAGATATTTCAACTTCATTTTTTTAAGGAAACAGCACTTAAGGACTGAAAGAACAGTGTGCCATTAAATGTTAAGGACCATATTTTAAAAACCTTTACTAAAAAAGGTTACATATGAATTTAATGGTATGATGAATTTAAGTTGTATTTTAAAGTCAACTACCTAAGCATCTAAATGATAGAAAATTAAGTGCAAAATTGGAATTCCAGTCACAGATGAGGCTGTAGAGTTGTGCTTAAGAAAGATGAGGTCTACCTACGGCAGGCACAGCTGCACACTCCCAAGCTAACTTGGTCTTTCTCAGCCATGAATCCTGCAGATCCGAGTGACACTGCCGATTATGTCAGTTTGATCTATTTAATATAAACTCTCCCTTTCTAATAAGAAGGATATTAACTAAAGCTTTCAGTTAAGCAATAAAACTTTTCTAATTAGCAACAAAAAAATAAAAGTGACATGCTTGCTCTGTTTCAGGCACTTTCAAGATCATAGTTTATTTACTGCACGTAAAAAGCTAGTATACAGATGAAGGGAACCCTTAAATTTCTACTCTACAGTTTTACACCATCTAGTATTCTTGCTCTGAATAGTAACCAAAAAAGTTTCTAAACACCTGTAAGCCCCACTATAAATCTGCATTGTCATGAGGGAAAAAAAAAAGAAGAAATGTAAATTGTTGCTTAATTTTTTCAACTTGCAATATTTACACTGTGAAACCAATGGAAGAACAAGGAATAGCAAAGAGGCAGTAAATTCTAAAAAGCCAGAGTTTTATATTTTTTACAATAGTGTGCTAGTCAGCTTAAGTGTATGCAAAAAAAAAAAAGTATAGCAGAGTGTCCCATGACAGAAATTTTAATTGTCTGAACTGCAGTCATTATTTGCTAACTGTTTACATGCAACAACTGCCAAGACTGAATTTTTGCTTTTAAAGTGTAAAACAGATTATGAGATTTAAGAGACAAACATTAATTTGTGTACGAAATAAAAAACTGCACTCAAGAACTGTACTGGTCACCTCTTCCATGAAGGAGGAAGAAGAAAAAAAACAACAAAACAAAGTACAAACAATGACAGAAAGCAGTCTCTTTCCGTACACTTGATTAATAAAGGCAATGCATAGACTGAGAATACCTGGATAGCAAACTCTGCAGACATTGGAAACAAACAGCTTTCACATACATGCTTTTTACAGGAGGCCTCTCTTTCCATTGAATGGCAATGGCTGACAGCAAATAAGGGGCATCAGGTGTACAACTAAGTAGATCTTGCAAAATACTAAGATGGGGCAGTTGTTAATATACAATTTGAACTATATGTACAATAAAATGGAATGTATCCCATCCCAAAACTGGTTTATGAAACAAGTGGACCTTTCCATACTAATCTTATGACTCAGCTATCGTTCTAATTAAAAGTACACAAGAGACTTACATAAAAGTAAAATGGGGCATTTTACAAGAACTATTGACAAAGCTGCTTAATGGCATTTCTGCTTTTAAAGTAATTTTGTTAGATAAAATTGAAACAACATCTGTGTACAAAATGTCCTGAAAGACACTTCAACATGGAGCTTTGGTGATTTAAACCACTTCAGTAACAATAAGATGAAAAATCAATTGAACAAAGGATTTCAGATAACTCAAACTGAACAGGAAATGGAATGCCAATATGGCAGTAAAACCTTTTCTGTTGTTTTTAAACAGGAGAGTCTCTTGTACCAGCAGAATCCTGCATTCAGATACACAGAGAAGGAGGGAATACACCTCTTAATAATTCCCATTAAACAAAAGCTGATTCATCGTGTGAGAAGGTACAAATTACAGAAAACATGAAGAGTCAATAGAAGACTAAACAACTGGTTTACATGAAAGAAGAGAGAACACTTCGGTCTGAATGCAGTTACTTAGTGAAAGCTGCTACAACAGCCCACAGAACCTCATTCGTGTTGGCTTTCATACATTCAACCTCAGGGTCTAAATCCAGAAGCTGCCGCACTCTCTTTGTGGCTAAATCATACTGCTCATCCAAAAGGGGGGCAAAAGCGTTCTCCAGAACATCTGAAGCATGGGCTAAGTAAACAAGTGCCAGCAAGCGCTTGTCCATGCGGTGAGGATCATTCACCCATTTGTCAAGAACTGCTTCTTGAACCTTCTTGATGAGGCGCTGTTTGATATTGTTGTTGGTGAGCGGGTGCGTGGTCATGTCAAAAAGAAGGAAGTTCTGTTTCTCTGTTGTCAGTACACCTTTTTCCACTAGATTTTTAGCTAACCGTTCACGGACATTTCGTAGTTGGTAGTGCAACTTCAGTGGGTTCCATGTTTCACCTAAAAAGACAAGCAAAATACCCAACGGTCACGTGAAGTCTAAGCTGCACTATTAGAATGAATTCCCCACCTTCCCCTCCTCACTGTGGTGCACAATGAGCTGTCAAATCTATATAGCTGACTATTACACTAAAATATTGTGCCAATGTCAGCATTTCTCCAGTCTCTGACCTACCCAGATACAGACACAGAGAATGTAAGAGCCTTCTTGAAGGAACTTCAGTGCACATTTAAAGTATAAAGTAAAAACCCCCAAACAAAATGCAAACCAGACAGAAAGAGTTTAATAATAAAAATAAACATCTTCTCCAGCCTTGTACATTTGTCTACTTCCACCCTTTTACCATTTCAGAGACTGGAAGAAGTGCCATTGCCTTTCTTACTGCCACAGAGGCAAGCTAATACAGACCTACCCGGCACATTTCTTAAGGTTTTCATTCTGTCTGTTCCTGCCCTCACCGGGTGAAACAGTAACCATGCACTGTAAGAGGGTGAGGGGTTTGTACATACAAGTACATTAGGCAGGGAATTTAATATTTCTATAAAAATTATTTCTAATGATTTTTGTTAAGGCAGGAGAACTGTGTTCTTTAGAATGCATGATTGTGTGTGGGTAAAGGAGGGAATTTAAAAAGCACAAAGTCAGCACCAACAGCTACTGATAAAGCTAGAATTATTAAGCACTGAGAAATTCACCTTTAAGAGTTTACTCAAGCTAAAAATTTTGGGTGCAGCCTAATGAAGTATTATCACAAGTATTAAAATCTCCTACTGATATAAAAGAGTCTATGCATATTAAGTGGTCAAAGAAAAAACAGCAGCACTCATTTCTTATACATATGGGAGTTTTCCATAAGTGAGATACAAATTTCTGTATCAACTTGTTTCTGTATCAGAAAGCTTTAAAAAAATCCATTGGTATAAAACCAACAATAATTAACACCCACAGATTACTTTAAGGTTTCTCCTGCTGTGATGGGGGTCACATATGCTGTATCCAAGTAACAGCCACTTAAGTAAACAGATGAGGTGATACCAAGTGCATAGTGAAAGGCAAAAAACCCACCCACACCTGAACTACAGAAGTCCCTTGCAGGGCCCACACTCATTGAATATGATTCCCCAGCTTGACCATGAATTAAACTATCACACGTACACACTAAACAGTAGTTTCCTTATAGCGTTTCAAAGGGCAAAGGCTATTTCCTATACTAGTCTACATTTACCACGTGGATGTGGCTGTACGGCAATAAAAATCAGTACTGTGCTGACACCTTGTGACCAATCTCCTCAATTACACCAACACTTGCTTGTACAGGAAGACGTTTGTTACGTCTACAGCCCGACATCTTGATCCAGGCTTCTGTATGGCCTACACTTTTTTCCCTTAGAGGCTATCTTAAAAACAACATCAGCGTGGCAAATATGACCTTACACGTCCACATTAACATTTCCATGATGGCTCTGAAATCATATGTACTGTAACTTCAAGCCACATTCTTCACATTTCTGGTAATTACAATAGGAGTAGCTATTTTCAAGGATCAGGCCCTAAAGAAAAAGAGTTTCTAATAAAATAAAACCTAACAAAACACTTCTCTTCAAAGGGCAGTCTTCTAAACCATGGGAAATACAAAGAACTAGTAATTAATAACCATATGTAAGTAAAAATGTTTGATCCAAGTGTTGGTCACCACACTGACCATAACCATTTTCCCAGAGCCAAAGCTCAGCAGGGTCAGGGAAACAGCTTAGCTCAAAGAAAACATACAACATTGTTCATTCATTAGTTGACCTTTTTTAAAATCGGTCCTAACTTGATGTGCACTGCACTGGGAGAGAAGGTGAAATGTCAGCACAAATTATGTATTTGGGACAAGAAAAATGAATCTGTTTTGGAGGCTGTTACAACTGAGGGAGAGCTGAGCAAGAACTGAACTGCCAGGCTGTGCTGCAGCCATGCCCCCTACTGACAAGGACTGCTTTGTTTTCCTGTCTCCCCTCTCTGCCTGACAGTCAATGAGCAAGAGGGGAGGGATGGCAAGGACAGGCATATGAAGTGGATGATGTACAACAAAGGCTGTTTATGGCAGCACAGGATGAATGGGAAGAACATAATGAAAACAAGCAAGCAGAGAAAGGTGGAGAAATTTGTTCATTTTTCAAATTCTTACTCTTCAGTTGTTGCAAGTAACAGATTCAGATAGACAACTTCAAGCATCATTAGCCGTGTTCCACCCCAACCTCCCAGTCATGATGTTCACAAAACAGTGTGTTTTTCTACTGCAATGTTGGCACAGTTGAAGTAACTACTTGCTATACTCCAAGGAAGCTGCTGTGTTTTGTAAAAACAAACCCTGGTGATGAATTCAGGCTACAGAAACAAGAACCCCCTCCAAACCCAGTAAAAGCACTGCATGTTAGAAGATGGTCATTGTTCGTTTCAGTTTAATTTATGCATCCTGAAGATTCAACTGTTGGCAACGTATATGAAACAAATGTTAACTGCAATTTTAAAAATTAAATCTGATATTTCATTTGTTTTGTTGGGTTTTTTTTCCAGAACTTACTAGCTGTGTGTGAAGTACTGTTCTTGAAGACTTTGTTTTGAACAACATGAAACATCTAATACTTGAAAATATTTATTAAATTTGTTCACTTAATGAAAAAATAGAGCTCCTTACTGTTTCTTCATGACTACTGGCCAAATAATCCTCAAATTTCACATCTGTGTGGCAAGCTCCTTATCTCCTTTCTTTATCAAAAAGATCTGAACACTGAATCCATACACCTATACTCTAAACTTCCACTAACCCTGATTGCCAATTACAGAGAAAGGCAGTTATATCTCCAGGGTGCAGTCCCGCTTTACTTCAGAAACAGCAGTAGGCACCTCTTCCACAGAGTTGATGTGTCCTCTGACATTTCCATATAGATCCTTTCTGTACCAAGTCAAAAGCAACAGTTACTTATATTTGATTACAGGCTACGATCAACAAGAGATTACCCTAGAGAACACACTAATTAACTTTTTTGCATACTTTCTTCCCCAAAACCTTATAGTATAATCTTTAGTGATGCGAGATAATTACCTTTATTGAGGGCAAAAAAGCAAATACATTATGTCCAAGGCTTACCACTAAGCAGTTCAATCCAATTTTGTACTGTTTCAGGAGGCTGTGTCTCTTTTATGTGTTTCAGAGCTTCATCAAGCAGAACATCCCCTGTAGGAGCATCTGACTTGCAAATCACCTAGGACAGAATAAAACAGTATTTTTACTTAATTCAGATACTACAAACATTCACCAATAAAATGTAATGGAATAAAAAAAATAATAAAAAAAAAAATCTATCAGCTATCAAAGCTAAAGAAATTTAAAAAAAATAAGGAATCATCTCTAAGAACTTAAAAAACAAAACAAATCACAAAACAAATCACCTATTTGTTGAAAAATAGAACCCCAAACCTATCTAGCATTTTAATTAGAAAGCTATGTCTTAATATAGCTTTATTTATAGGTTATCTATAGCTTAAATTAACCTTAACCCCATAGCATTAATAACATGCCTAATGCCTAATCTTTAAGCAAGATACTCCACTAACCCAGCCAGGTCATTCACTTCCTCCCCAAAATAAAGTCATTATAGTGTTAAACTACTCTCTGAGAGCAGTTTATTTTACTGCTTCAAGTTAATTTATTCAAAATACTGCAGTTAAACAATTACAAATTAGCACTTTAAAAGCATCAGGTAAAAAGATAGCAACTGAGAAAAAATAACACAATATATAAAAGAAGAAGCAAGAGAAAGCGCCTTTTTTTTTTTTTTGTAACACTTCACAGTAGTCAGGTGTCCTGGAAAAGCTTTAAGTGTCCTTTAGAAATACATCCCATTAATTCTGTTCTGTAGTTCCAGTCATCCTTACTACAGACAGCAGAGTGCAGTACATTTTCATAGGGTCTGAGATGACACTGAAATGAGCTGGAATATCAAGACAGCTTTAATACTGGCAAGATGATCCTGAACTGAGAGGTGTGAAAAGTCATGGAGATGAAATGAAAATTGCTGGAGAGATCTCTCTGAATACCTAAGAGGTCATAGCTGGAAAATTATTTCCAATTTAGATGGTATATATAAAGCAGAGAAAGTAAGATTTTTATTAAAAATCAGCAAGAATGGACCAGTCCACATGATGGCAACAAAGGGCAAAGTTTGTTTAGATCTTAAAACGAAAGCACATAAGGTATTTTTACAAGGAAGGTATCATAGAGTATTTTATGATGCCTATTTCAGGGGAAAAAAAAAAAAAAAAAAAAAAAAGAAGATACTAGCTTTTTCTGGAAATACAGAAGAGCAGGATGTACTGTCAAAAGCTTCAACAGGCAAATTAAACTGTTAAGCAGCCAGGGAGCTGCTGAATTGCATTCAATGGAGAATTTTAAGACTAAACATCTGCTAGGGAAAACCAGAGAAACCTCATTCTCTCTTACTGCATGAAGATTAAATGGTCTCTTGAGATACTATGCAGGTCTCCATTCTGGGGAGCAGGAGATCACTTCAACCATAACCCTTAGATGTTTGGTTTTAAGAACACAACTACATTTTAATCCAGGCAACTCCTTTTTTAAAAAACACAAAACAACGCATGTTTGTCTTTCTGATTTACAAGCTTCCACCACAGCATCACTCAAAACTATTAAGTACATGTAATGGTATCACATGTCTTGCAGTTTTATATCAAGATTCTGATTTTGTTTTGAAGTGTCTGTTCTTTAATTATACAGGAATATGCTTCAAGTTGGGCTTTTAAGCTGCTAAATTGTGGCTATTAATAGCCTCCTCTCAGACACTCCTTTAATAATTAGTCTAAAAAATCAGCCTAACCCACTCAAAAACCCACCCAACTTACCTATCATTTCTTCTTTTCAAAACTGACTTTGCAGCAGTATTTTAGTTTCTCTGAAGTATCTTATTAAAAGTAGTCTTCATTACACTGCATCGCTCCAGCCTGTTGCAGCTGGTAACCTGCTGCTCACCATTTCACATTAACAGGCAAGAGGTAAAAATCACCTTTCTTACCTTCTTTATTACTATTTAAAAAACAAAGCAAAACAAAATAAAACCCACAAAACAAAACTACCAACCACCCAAAACAAACCTCACTGAAGAGACAAAAAAATGCTTTTAAGTTTAGGATACACATAAGGGTTTTTTAAAGAAGCTTAGAAAGCAGCCTTCCTTATTTGAGGTTAAGATACATTTTTCTACCACTGCAAAGAAGTTTAAAAAGCTAGCCTGAATATAATGCACTGCAACAGTATGAGCCAAAACATATAGCCATTTAAAGGAAAGAGCTGTAAGGAACAAAGACTCTCCTATTCAACTCAGTCAGGACTCCACAAGCTCTTGTGAAGCCACAATGCACAATTTTGTTTCCAAGTTTACAGTTCTCTGCAGCCAGGCATACAGCATTGTTTCTTCCCTGCTTGAGCAAGTCCAGAGGAGGCCAGGAAGATTATTTGAAGGCAGGACTACCTCTCCTCTGAGGACAGTCCGAGAGACCTGGGGCTGTTCAGCCTGGAGAAGAAAAGGCTCTGGAGAAAACTCAGAGCAGCTCCAGTGCATAAAGGGGGCTAACAAGACATCTGGACAGGGGCTTTTTACAAGGGCCTGTAGTGACAGGACAAGGGTGAATGGGTTTAAGCTGACAGAGGGGAGATTTAGACTAGACATCAGGAAGAAATTCTTCCCTGTGAGGGTGCTGAGGCACTGACACAGGTTGCCCAGAGAAGCTGTGGATGCCCCGTCCCTGTCAGGGCCCAAGGCCAGGTTGGACAGTGCTAGGAACAACCTGCTCTACTAGAAGGTGTCCCTGCCCAGGGCAGGGGGTTGGAACTGGAGGAGCTTTAAGGTCCCTTCCAAACCAAACCAGTCTATGATTCAATGAGTCTTCTCACTTCTCTGTTACGCTGACTATTCATGGGACAAATTCTTCTTTGTCCTCCAACAGAAAGTGGAAAGTGGTTCACATTTCAATATATTTCACTAACCCTTCCCTTCCCAACACATGGAGTCAAGCAACCATGGAAAAGTAGCCACATCCCTCCTATAATCCTGGATCTGCTCTTTCTTGAAGGATTTATTGGTGAATAAGCTTGGCTAACTCTTCAGAGTCATAACAGCACAAGAGCAGCAGGAAATCAAGTGGGTTAGGGATCTTGTGAATTAAATCACCGCAGAAGTTTGAACATCCGCAAAGGAGAATGTTTTTCTGTCTTTAACAGAGGAGGTAAGGTAGAAAAAGATCCTAAGATCCTAGCTCGTCAGAGAGGGTGGTCTTAGCCTTATTGCAAAAAGTCTTTATTTATTGCAATTTCTCAGTGATGTATTTGGTACTAGATTTGCCTTGCATCCAACTGCTGAGAAAATTTCAATTATACAGGATACTTGATCTGCATTTTCCAAAATGTAGCTTTATAATTAAGCAATGTTCAAGATTAAGCACTTCTTGTGTTGATTTTTAAGTAAACTTCATAATCTAGTTTTAATACAAAAATTCACTCATAAATTAATAACTCAGAATTGTTAGCTGTAAAATACTGAAGTTAATCTGCCAAGTATTTGGTGGAATTTAAGAACTCGAATGGCTTGGTCTTCTTTCTGAGGTTGTAGGGCAGCACAGAGTACTATTTTCAATCTTCAATAACCACCAGTCCTAGAAATTACTTTATTTATACATAAACATCAACATTTAAATATTTATTTTTAAAACTGATACTAGTAGATAGAATTACAAAATGATGCAGTGATTACATACCCTCAACCCAAATTTAAGCAGATGCTGCAACATGAAGTACATCATATTGTCTGCCAGTTTTTCTAGTCTGATCTGTCTCCCTGCGGCATTCAAGCATGAATTTAACATAGCTTGATCCATTTTGGAGTTCTGTCTAAAAAACTGCAAATATTATCAAAGATCTACCTGATTTAGGGCTTGAAGTGCAAATCATTGTAGCTAGCAATCTTTTCAGTCAACTGTATGAGCAAGGCCACAGTTAGCTGGTCACAAATCCATACTACTGCCCAAAGTTCTGCCCTCTTGTGCTCATCTTATTGCTTGTGCCAGCAGTCTCACCTGTGCCACACCTGATGACAAGATCAAGAAAACAACTAAAGTAAAAAATTAGCTGATTGAAGGAGTGGATTAGTTTTCAGCCAGAGGGTTTACCTGACAAGGCTGAAAAAATGCTAGTAACAATCCAAGAGAGACTCCAATAAGTCTCTTTCCATTGACAGTACTACCCTTCTCATCTGCAACACAGGCGGAAGTGACTGAAGACTAAACTCATCCCTTCAGATTATGGCTTGAAAATACAGGGTTTTGATTCACAAATCAAGGTTTTGAGTTTTTAGGAGGTTTTACCTTCCCACAAAATTGAAAGATGTACCTGGCATGAGGATGAAGAAGGGCTAATCTGGATGACACAAGGTATAGAAAATGATACTGCCATGAATCACAATCTTGGATGCAACGAGATAGCTCATTTCACTCACTAAGCACGGTATTTAATTCACAGCCTAAGATGAGGGCAGGGGGAGCAAAGCCTGCAGAAGGAAGTCAAGGAAGACGCTTGGTAGAGTTGAAACGTCTAAATCTAGCCAACACAGAAACAAGACTGAAATTTTATGTTAATGTAAAACTTAAAATAAGGCACAAAACAATACAAGTCATTCATGAAAATAATTTCTAAACTGAGAGCTGGTGCAGGAGAAGAAATCTCAAATATTTCACCAGTTAGGGATTTTATTTGAAATAAGAAATTTCAAATAAAAGAAATTATTTTAATAAGAAATCACTTAAGCAGAAACCAATCTTCATTTAAAATTAAATGAAAAGTTTTTTTCACAGAATCCTCCTGCCTGCAAAAAGAAATCTCAATTGCCTTAGAGCAGAAGAAACAGCAAAACCTTTAATATTGGTTAGCTTAATTAAGAGAAGGGAAGGAGAAAACAAACACACTCAACCACCCCCAAAACACCACCATAAAATTTAACAAAAATTAAAAAAAACCAAAACAAAACAAACAAAAAAAACCCCACCACAAATAAACAAAAAAACCCAACAAAAACAACCATGACAAAAAACATACCACCCACCTCCAAACCAACAAAAACACACAAAATAAAACACTGGGAGAAAAAAAAAACAAACAATACCCTGCTAGCATTCTTTATTGTAAATAGACACAGGTTAATTTGCCATTTTCAAAACAAATAGGCAAAAAACACCTCATAATTAAAATTTCAGGTTGATAGAGCTGACAGTGTTTACAACAAAAAAAAGCCACAAAAACAACGACTGAAAACATTCCTATATGCCTAAGCAGCCAAAATTTTTGGAGAAAAAAAATATGCAAACTAATTAATGCTGAGTATGCTTTAAACAGAGCTAAAAGAAGTAGGAGCTGTTTGTCTCAACAGAGGTTAGATTCAAGAGGATGAAGCTGGGAGAAGGTTGGGGAATTTGTAAGCTTTACTTTAAAAAAGCTAGCAAAAGATAATATTGACAGGGAAAGTGCCATAAAAGAGAATTTATCTGTGGTAGATAGACAATATTTGACCATGTTTTCATTAATCTTGTAAAATAAGTACCCTCTAATGCTGATGAAGTAAAAATTCTTCTGACACTGTGACTTTGCACGTTTCATACAAAGGAAAAATCCAGCAGCAAAAGCAATAGATTAAGGCCTCAAATCTTCAGCTAATTTAATAAAGAACCTTAAAAATTTGGCCATCACAAAAGGTCAGTGAGTGGTACAATATATTTAATACACCACTCACGCTCAAACTAGATAGAATTTTGTATTCTGGGGGCCCAAGGTACAAGGATAGTTTCCTTCTGCTCCCATGCACAAACTGCAACATCGTGTTCAACATAATAAACTGGTGGCTTGAAGGATACAGCTGGCAGGCTGTCAGCCATTCTTTTCAGCCCTAGCCCACATCTCATCAACCTTGTACAAGCCACTTCCTTCAGCAGTCGTATCACAAACAGTGGTACTGGCTCCCAGCAGTAATGGCTGCCACTACATCCTGACCGGACCCACTGTCAAATATTTGTACAAGATTCCCAACAATTGCAGGAACACGTCAAGAGAACAAACAGAAGCAGAGGACAAGTACTGAAGGCACGTCAGCTCACCATCAAAACACTTAGGTCTATGCATCTAACTTACGTCACTTCACGATCCCTATGCCCACGTAAAGAAAATAAGAAGTCTTTTTCTTATAACCAATGTAATTTACAGGTCCTGCACTTCCTGAAGCACGATACGAAAGTAACTGTGATCATTTTCTTCCACTTACCTTTCTTGTTAGTAGACTTTTGCGCCTCATTCCACAAGCCTCTAGCTGAAGACGCCCTCGCAGTGCCAATTCAATTAACATACAACCACGCAATCCTGAGGAGATACAGTCATTCCAGAATGACGTGTAACCCTGTGAAGAATGAAAGACAGTAAGATATGTACATCTCCACAAAGCAAACAGAAAACAAGGCTTACTGCATTCTCTAAGCACTCTTCCTGCCTTCACATGGTTTTGAAGCAGCATCACTAGTCAATCACCTCTCCTGAAGGAGAAATAGACTCATTCCCTGTTAGACATTTAAGTCTTCTGCTCTTTGAGGAAACATGGAAACCTCAGGGAAGTGACACAAAATGAAACAGCAAGATATGAACAACTACAAGATACAAAGTGTAGTTTATACAAAGACAAACTAACCTTACTACCTTTATGACACCAAGCATTTGGCATTACCTACATCACACAGGCTTATCTGAGTTTCCTGAGAGATTTTAATATGGTATTACATCCATAAACAATACGGTACTAATAAAGTAATAATAAGCTGAAAATAGATATTAAGTAAAGTATGGAGTGTACTGGAAACACAAATGTGGCAATCAGCACAAACTAGAGAACGTATTTTTTAGCTTGAATATAGTAAACCAAAAGACAAAAGTTTTCAAGCAACTATTTGGAAAAGCTGTTTTGTTACATAAATCCTTTGAAAACATATTTTTAAAACTTAATACCCATTATTCTTATACAGACTGCAAAAATGCAAAACATTTATTCTATGAATCACGTGACATCCAGCAATGCAAATTTATTCTATTCTGCCAATATAGATACATAAGATGCATGTGTCTGAAATCCACTGAACTTACAAATCAGACCCTAACTAATGTATGCAATTAAATACAGATTTCCAGGAACATGAGAGTACTTATTTCTATATAGCACTTAGCTATTTTCAAGACCTGTATTACAGAGATGACCAATACTTCTGAAAAGTCTACATACAAAGATCAGAATCTTGAGAGTAACTACTGAAATGTGTCACACATATTTGCTTTAAAGGCCATAAATAAAAGCTTGGAAAGACATTTCAAGTTATTTGATCAGTCTTCTAATCAGAGCTGATACTCTGCAAGCAGCAGCTACTCTCGTAAATCAGCCCTCCTGTAAATTCAGATTTTGGTTAGCACCAGATATTTCTTTGCCAAAAACCATGCAAGGTAAGGAGCAATATCTGCTTGATGGGGAGGGTAAAAAAATAAAAACAAACAAAAGAGACCCCTACATTCCACTATTTCTAATTAAATAGTCTCTTTACATAATTTTTGAAATCAGACAAAATATACAAACTAAAAATCTACTGCACAAAGTTACAGCTGTGGGACAATATCCACTTCTTTCTGTTCCTTCTATCCTCAAAAAATGTTTTATAATTATGCAAACAATTGAATTGCTATTTTTTCCCTTCAGTAATGAAAACTGAATTTATTTTTATAGTGAGTTGCACAGAAATAGAGAATGACAAAGTAACTCAAGTTGGAAAGGACCACAGGAGATCTCTAGTCCAACCTCCGGCTGCAAGCAGGTTCAGCTATTAAGTTAGGTCAAGTTGCTCATGGCTCTACTCAGGCAAGTCTTGAAAACTTCCAGTGATGGAGACTGCACAGCCATCCAACAGTTTTTAATGAAGTGATCCTGAAAGGCAGCTCAAAAAGATTATATTTTTTGTAAATGGAACTGCTTGTTCTATTAGCTTAGATGACATCAAAGTCATGAGAATGCATAAGTTCCCCCACACACCCCAGCAGGTAAGGAGTTTGCAGGTGAACCACTAGAAAAGAAACGCTGTATTCCAATTATACTGCTATGACCACAGTGAGAAAGGAGATGCTTTAGAACAGCTGGTGTCATCCTGAACATTTTTCAATCCATTAAACTGATCTTTCCAGATAATTTAGGCAGATGGACCAATTGGTTTTGGCACTTACTGCAAAGACCTCAGACAACTGAAAGAACCTTCACAGAAGGTCAGTTAAGCACATAACAGTCTAACTAAATCATCCTTTAAATTAACTCAAACTTCTTGGTATGACTGAAAATGAGTAGAAGCAGGCATTTATCTTCAACACTACAAACAGCTTCTTGACACTCAATTTAAAAGGCATACAGCATAACTATAAAAAAGTGCACAAGAGAAACAGTAACACTCAGCATTATAGAACTACTGACCATTAAGGAGGTTACAGATAGCACAGAAAATGAGCAAAAGAAGTAGAGAGAATAATAATAATACACAGAGAGGGAGCATAAGTAATGTACTATTTGCACAGGAAACTATTGCCTTTTCCCACAAACAAGGTCTAAAATGTGCTAAATGAACCTAGCTCACCACTTAGAAAAGTAAGAGGCCAACTTCTTTTCTATGTTTCTATTCAACTGTGTTTACATGAAAGCAAAAGTTTTTTAAAATACCCTTTAAAAAAAGTTAAACTCAAAGCAGATTGATAACAAAGTCTGACAGACAGCAATGTATCTGTAAACCACACACAGCTTTTGGAAGGTCCCACACAGTTGAAGTTAGTGTACACTGACGGAGGATTTGTCATTCTGAGCACACCATTCCCTGAACAGGCTACATCATTGCTCATTACAGGTTATGGAACAAGATAGGGATTTAGCCTGACAATTTAACACTGTTCTCACTGTTATTCCAAATACCTAACAGCCTCAGAACACTTAGCCTGAAGATCAAAGACCACTATTTATAGATGCAAGTCATTCCACTATTTAATGCCCTCAAACAGCACTAGTTTTCTCACAAACACAACACCAAATAATTTTACTTTACCCTTCTTCCTACAAGTCTTTTATAATTACATAAACGTCCTACCTCAATGTAATACTTATATCATTAAAGTTGCTAAGCATCAGGAAAAGAAAAAAAAAAGATCTCGCAAGGCAGGGAATTATTTTTATCTGACAGCAATTGCACTACAACAGCACTTCAAGCTATGAATAGCTTGCAAGATGAATTTTAACAGTACACCGATTCAAAGATCAAAAGAATATTTACAATTGACATGTTTATTTACACAAACACAGCACAAAAGCATTTTATGTCAGAGCTGACCTAGAAATTTTCAAGTAAAAACTGATTTGGCAGGGGGGTTGGAACTAGATGATCTTAAGGTCCTTTCCAACCCTAACTATTTTATGATTCTATGATTTGCTAGGCAAGCATAAAGGGAAATGAGAATAGTTTGTAACAGAAACTTGTTACCATATTAACTTCAAAAGCTCAGACTTTCCATCCAGGAATGGCAAAGCACAAACCTACAGCGAAAATCCACTTTGCGCTTAGACTAAGTTATCCAAAATCCATGTTCATTAGGCCATTCCTCTCCCACTACCTCCAGCAGCATTTACTTGTTTTCTCCTCTTCCCATTCCCTTTATTTGACTTTCAGCTCACATAGGTCTTCCAGTTCAGTTAGCCATTATTCACTTGAAACTCTCACTGTAGTCCATCTCCTAATGATGGCCCTATACCTTGGGGTGTTACACAACCTACCTTATCTTCCGCTCCCTGCTTTTTTCTTGCCTCTTTAGCTGCACTTTTCTGTCAAACTGTGACACTCTCCCTCGTACAGCAGCCTTCCCCACATCATCTTACTGTGACATATAATACAGTAACTTATCACTTCAAGATTTATAAAGATTTGAATTTGTGGCCTTCATGGATTTCCTTAGATCTGTTCACACAGATGGTGCCGACGAGATAGCAAAGTATTTATGCTACTTACAGTGCACAGCCATCTTATTCTTGTCTCTGCTCTGACAGAGACAAAGCTGTATGATATACAGATGTACAAACAACTAATCCTTACCAATATGCTGGCTCTAGCTCTGCTGAGCAAAGCACAAGCTCCTGAAGCTTCTTTCTACTTACTGTAGGAATACCCCAGCTCATACCTGCATACAAAACAGTGTAAACTTTAATTCATGTTATTCCCTAACAATATCCTTTCCCAGTTTGCATCCAGGTCCCTGGTTCTCAACCTTCACAAAACTATATTTAAAATGGAATAGGGTCCTAGGACTTGCAAAAAGTGTGCCTTAGGACTGCTGAAAATTATGAAAATGCGTACATAGACAAATAAATAATGTCATTCAGGAACTCAGAAATTATCACCCAGCTTTGAAAAACCTATTGGGACCATCTGTCTTTGCTATAATAAAGCCACATAGAGATGGACAAACTACAGAGAGAAAACATACACAATACAACAGCATTCAGAATTTCGTGGGTATTCAAACATTTTATCGAAGCACCCCATACAACTGATGCCATTTCACATTTATGGACATTACCTCAAAATATTTTTTGAACAAATGAAGAACAAATCTTTAATGGATTAGAGTGACTGAAAAGATTCACACAAGACCAGGTAATCTTTCAGTTAAAACACCTTTTATGTTTTACAATAAAAGAGTTACTAAAAATCTCTCCTCACCACAGAAATATACATTCTCTCTGATTCTTCAGTTAACTCAGAATAGGTGTCAGTTGCACTCTACATGGCACAGACCAGAAAAGAGTGAAAAATCCACTAAAATCTGTCAGTTTCAAAAGAAAATAAAAGAAACACTTGCACAGTTCTAAGCTTGAGTCTCCAAGATACACACATGATAATAAGAGAAATAAAAAAAATATCTGTGTTTAACTTACTTGTTTAAGGCCACCTGTTTACAGTGTGGTGTACAATATTCTGTAGACTGTAGCTGCCAATGTGTTCCCTGATACAACCCAGGGAGTCTCAAGCTATTACAGATCACTTTGCAGACCACAGAGCCATGGCTAATGGAAGTCAGCTTTGTAAGTCTTTCAAAAAAGCACTATAAAGGCACAATAGATAACTAAGGGTTACAACAGCCCTGACTCAGACTCAATTTACACTTACGAAGAACCACAGCAGCAGTTTCCCTGGGATAATGGATATAACACTACGCAGTCTATACTTCTCTTATTAAAAGCCTTTTCATTTTACATTTAGACTTAATAATACCCCTTAAGCCCTCACCTAGCACCCTCTACTTAGACGCAAAAGATCTATGGTAGCCAAATAGAAATAAACTACACCTTCTGAAAGAGAAAAATCATTACAGCTACCCAAACCCCTGAATTCCTGTTCTCAGGAAAGTCCAAGTTCCTAATTTATGAAAGACACAAATGAACACTTCAAATTTGGTTAAGAATGCCATTTCTGAAACTTCATGTAGAGATGGCTGCCTTGGGCTCAGCAGTAGCAGTCATTTTTCTCCTCCTTGGTAGCTGGTGCAACACTGTGGTTTTGATTTTGGGCCTGGGAACAGCGCTGATAACACCAGCATCTTCAGTTACTGCTTGGTAATGTTTTGGTCTGATCAAGGACTTTCTGAGTCTCATGCTCTGCCAGGGAGGAGGGGAAGCCGGGAGGAAGCAGAGACAGGACACCTGACCCAAACTGACCAAAGAGATTATTCCATACCACAGCATGTCATGCCCAGGGTGTAAAAAAGGGAGGGCAGAGACCCAGAAGGGTGGGTGTGCACTGCGGGGGCTCGCTGCGGGGTCAAGCTTGATAGCAGGTGGTGAGCAGCTGTATTGTCTTTCCTTGCATTTCTCTTGTATTATTATTGGTGGTAGCAGTAGTGATTTGTGTTATACCTTAGTTACTAAACTGTTCTTATCTCAACCTGTGGGAGTTGCATTCTTTTGATTCTCCTCCCCATCCCCCCAGGACTGGGGGAAGAAAGAGGGGGGAGTGAGTGAGAGAGCGACTGCGTGAGTTACTGAGGGGCTTAAACCACGACAACAGCAGAGAGAAAATGTTGGTCTAATTCTTTTGCGATGGGCAGCCCCATTAGAAGGGAAAACAGCCAGCTTGGGAAGTAACAGGAAGCCAAGATAAACACCAGTTACAGCCTTTCCAGATTTTGAAAGTATTAGCTTTGATCTGACGGTCTATCGAGAAGACACAAAACCCCTAACTTCAGGGTTTCTCAGCCAGGAGGCACAATATAGGTTAAAGAAAGCTTTCACTTCAGTAAAAAGTAAATTCTGAATTTACAGGTAGCCTGTTCTCCATTAGAATAATATTTCAGAGGAAAAAAATTCAACCAGATCTACTTGGATGGTGAAAGGTAGAAAAAACATACTTCCTGAACTCTGCTGGAGATTGCTATTACTTCAATTACTTCTACAGGGATGGCATTCAAATACTGTGTTGGTAGTAGCAACAGGTATAAAAGTTCTGAGGCATAAAACTACTGTTTTGTTTATAAACAAACATGTGTCTCACTTTCCCAAACACAGGTTTCTTCCTTGCTACCTATACTTTCCAACACGTGGTAGACTATTTTTATGTTATGTTCTCAAAAATCACAGATGACAAACATGCTGGAAAATATTCTGTGCTTGCTGGCATCATGGGAGATTACTGAGGGCAATTATATCCAGGTCCATTTAGTCATCCTCACCAAATTTACATGCCAGCATAATAAAAATGTGTTTTGGAGACCTATGGAAAATACAAAGTTCAGTTCTACTAATAAGATGAGAATAAGAATAAACACTTGTCAACAGATGTATAGCCTGAGATGGACTAACTAAAGCAAACGTAGAACTTGGGAGAAGAAAAGAAAACAAGCCAAACAAACAAAACCCACACAAACAACTTTGAATATCAGTTTAGGTCATTTGCAGGATTCGTCAAAACAAACTGAGTAGCCTGCTAGTATAAATGTTATGTGTGAGCCTGATTTTCATGTTACTTAACACAATTCAAAAAGATCCTATTTCTAATATTTACATAGCATGTGTCACAAAGCATACACCTGTGTGCTTACTTTGAGTAGGCAGCTCAATACTGAGAAAGAGACCCATGTTTTGTAAACATAAATTCAGTTATGTTTCCTCCCAGTCAATTGCCAGCACCTATAATAAATGCTCAGAGCAACATAGAGATACTTCAGCAGCTCCAGCCAATGACCTGGCTTCATTTGGAGCTCAGCCCAGATGCCTTTATACAAACACCCTTAGTATGGAGAACAAACAAGAGGAATTAGAGATGTGTGCACGTCTACAGGGATAGGATATAACAGGCACAACAGAAAAATACTGGGATGGCTCCTATGACTGGAGTGCTGGAATGGAAGGTTACAGGCTCTTTAGAAAAGACAAGCCCAGCAGAAGGGGAGAGGGAGTTGCTATTTATGTTAGGGATAGGCTGAAGAGTACGGAACTCTGTCTGGGGATAGGTGATCAGTTAACAGAGAGTCTGTGGGTCAGGGTTAAAGGGAGAACTGCTACAGGGGACATGACTGTGGGGATCTGTTACAGACCACCTGATCAAGAAGACTCTGTGGACAAAGCACTCTATAGACAGAAGAAAGAGGGGGAAGTGAGAGAGAGACTGCGTGAGGGGCTTTAACCACCACACCAGGGAATTACAGACCAGTCAGTCTCACTTCTGTGCCTGGGAAAATCTTGGAGCAGATTCTCCTGGAAGGCATGCTGAGGCACATGAAAAACAACAAGGTGCTTGGTGACAGCCAGCATGGCTTCACTAAGGGGAAATCCTGCCTGACCAATCTGATAGCCTCCTATGATAGAGCTACGGAACTGACGGACAGGGATAGAGAGGCTGACGTCATCTACCTGGACTTATGCAAAGCGTCTGACACTGTCCCACATGACATCCTTGTCTCTAAATTGGAGAGAGATCAATTTGATAGGTGGACCACTTGGTGGATAAAGAACTGGCTGGATGGTCACATGCAAAGTCTTGTGGTCAATGGCTCAATGTCCAGCTGGAGACCAGTACCGAGTGGTGCCCTTCAAGGATGGGTTTTGGGACCGGTCTTGTTCAACATCTTTGTCGGTGACATGGACAGTGGGATTGAGTGCGCCCTCAGCAAGTTTGCCAATGACACCAAGCTGTGTGGTTTGGTTGATACGCTGGAGGGAAGGAATGCCATCCAGAGGGACCTTCACACGCTTGTGAGGTGGGTTGATATCAACCTTATGAAGTTTAACCATACCACGTGCAAGGTCCTACACCTAGGTGGGAGCAATCCCAGGCACAGCTCCAGGTTGGGCAGAGAAGAGATTCAGAGCAGCCCTGCGCAGAAGGACTTGGGGGTGTTGGTTGATGAGAAACTTATCGTGAGCCATCAGTGTGTGCTTGCAGCCCAGAAAGCCAACCATATCCTGGGCGGCATCAAAAGGAGTGTGACCAGCAGGTTGAAAGAGGTGATTTCTGCCCCCAGCCCACCCCCCGCTCTCGTGAGACCTTACTTGGAGTACTGTGTGCAGCTCTGGTGTTGGAACAAGTCCAGAGGAGGCCACGAAGATGATGAGGGGACTGGAGCACCTCCCCTATGAAGACAGGATGAGAAAGTTGGGGCTGTTCAGCCTGGAGAAGAGAAGGCTGTGTGGAGACCTCAGAGCAGCCTTCCAGTATCTGAAGGAGGCCTATAAGGATGCTGGGGAGGGATTCTTCATTAGGGACTATAGTGAGAGGACAAGGGGTAATGGGTTCAAACTTAAAGAGGGGAAGTTTAGATTGGATATAAGGAAGAAGTTCTTTACTGCAATGGTGGTGAGGCACTGGAATGGGTTGCCCAGGGAAACTGTGAATGCTCCATAGCTAGCAGTGCTCAAGGCCAGGTTGGACAGAGCCTTGGATGGCATGGTGTAGTGTGAGGTGTCCCTGCCCATGGCAGGGAGGTTGAAACTAGATGATCTTAATGTCCTTTCCAACCCTAACTATTCTGTGATTATATGATTCTTATTTTTTTCTTAGAGGTAATAGAAGTGGCAGAGAGAAATGCTGGAGGAAAATGCAGGAAAAGAAACTGAGGATAAAATGACATCACTGTGTTTAGTCACTTTCCCAGCATAAGCACCTCTTTGAAACCACTACTTCATGCACACCACTCCAATTATCTTTTCCTTTGAGAGATTCATTTCAGTTTTACTGACCTTTCAAATCAATGTCACAGCACTTTTCTTTAACCTCGCACATAACCATGAAAGTGGAGAAGGTACATCCTCCCTGAGGTCTTAATTTTTAGCCATTTGAATACAAGAAACACAAGAATGCAGTCAAAGCCTGAACTGCTGATGAAGACAAAATTATCTATTTTTTCCACCGCATCGCCATTCTTTCTCTTGAGCCCACAGCAGCCAGCTAGATGAGAAAGTGGTCTGTCTGAAAGCTAATGGTCACTCTCCACATCTAATTCACCAAGCAGGTGAACAGACTTCAGAGACCAGCACCAGAGACAGAAGGTACATGGTTAGGATGGACAGCAAAAGGCAAGAGCAGCCTCTTTAGTGACATTCCACACTTCAGTGGACAAACTGCTTTCAAACCCAGAGTAGTTTCGCAATCTGAATAGTTACACCTACAACTATTCATTTAGTCTTTGGGATAAAGAGGTGTGGGGGGGGGGAAGAATCTCATACATTATTGGGCTACCTGTACTGAAACCACTCATGAGCACAGTCTGCTCAGAAAACATAAAATGCCTACAGCTTAGGATATCATGTACTATATTCAGGTCCCTATCTTCAGGTCCCTATCTTCAGGTCCCTATCTTCAGGTCCCCATTTCGGACCTCAGCAATGATTACCCTGATCATCATGAATGTGAAGTTTACTTTTCAAATCTGACAGGACATCAATAGTGTCCCTTTCCAATTCTCTGAAGCGATAGCAAGTTTTTTCAGAAGTGCCTACTAGCCTATTATTAGCCAACACGAAGCACACAGAACATAATAATCCAAAAATCACCATCTGTCACCCATTTGACACTTACAGCAAAAGGCAGGCAAAGAAAATTTATCTTGAAATGTGGGCTGTGGCAAGTTGTATTTCATAATGGACTTCATGACAATTGCGATAAAACTCTCACTTTTTTAGTCAACGTGCTCCTCTCTGAAGCAGTCGTTTTATGATCTGTAGAAAGACAGCTGGAGAGGGCAGAAGGGAAAAGAATAACAGCATACAGTGTCCAGGTGCACTGCCTCAGTTTTAAAGTTTATAGCAATTTTGACCTGCCAGTTTTCATGTCAAAGATGGTTGCTTCTTTCTTGCATCCTATTTCCAACATAAGAATCTGTGGCAAGCAACTTCACAACTTTTATCTGCTTCACAGCTATGCCTGTTGATGACAAACACTGTTTTAAAGTATTTTGACTTTCATGATGAGCAGTAGCAGACTGAGAAGCATGAGACTATCATATTCAAAAAAAAGAAGAGAACCATCTTAACAGACTGTTTCCTTTATGTGGTCTCTCTACAATCATTAATTTACTTTTGCCTTTTTGAAAGCAATTGGAATCACCTGAAGAGCTTCTACAACACATCCTTAAAACTGTTCCCAAATGCAAAGAGGGAAAACACAAAATAAAAGCAGCATGTATATAGAAAGGATAATGAAAGTTTACTATTAATTATGTTTTAGCATAGAATTTCAATCTTTCCCATTGACCCAAAAGCTTTATTTTATGAATTCCAAATGTATCTATCATCAGTATTCTTCTGCAACAGAAACACTATGTTCTCTTGGATAGTCACATAAAGTCATAAAATTAAATGAAGATACCAGCAGACATGATAAGAGAAAACTAAGAAGCACAAGTCAACATCAGCTTCTGACATCTGTATGTGGTTCCTGTCCCTTTAGCTGAAAGTAAAATTGCTGATTAGAAAGAAAGAAAAATTACCTGCTGTTGGTAAGGGTAAGTAAATATCTTCTTTGTGACAATGTAAATATTCGCAGAAATCTCAGGCAGATCGAAGTCAGTAGCTGAGTTACTGTAACAAGTTTGTGGATTCTTTAGATTTGAAAACCTTTAAAAATCAGTATTTTATTTAGGAACATCACTCTATAAGGAATAATTAATACCATTTTTGAATCTCCTGAAAGGTGTGGAAGTCAGCAAGATTGATGCCACGTATGTCTAATTCAATACTGAGCATATTTTATAAAGTATTTGTCCAATAAATCTGATACCTGACTTTTTCAATCAAACCTAAAAACTTCAACCACATCTTTTTTCAGAGCAGGACATTCTTATATGAGAAATAAAGTACACTTTAGAAAATGTTTATCTCAGTTTTTCTTCCAGCATACTGTTGCAAGACACTTCTCAATACAAAACCAAGCAAACAGGTCTTGCAAAAATTAACACAAAATTAAAAATAAAAAAATCCGCAAATGTTTCCAAGTTCTCAAAGACAAATTGGAAGAGCTGGTTAATACAAGGGGAACTGTCTATTTATTTTGATAATTTGAAGCCCTTAGATCCCCTCTTGTGCAGTTAGCCAGCATTTGTTCCTCTTCAGCTAGATCCTTGCACAGATTTCCATAAAACACTGATCAGCTTCAGCAACTTTAGACAGATTGTAAACATATAAAGCATCCTAAACTTCAGTGAGAACCAATTAAAAGTCTTCTTACCAGTATAACTAAACATACTTGTAACAAGGTGAGGGGAAGTACAAACAATAGAGATCAATGACCAAAGGAAAAGCTTCATTGCACTGAATGTCCAAAATTACTTGCATCCTCATGGTAAAATTAGGCTGCTCTCACAAGAGATACATGAACTGATCCCTTTTCACCTTCACAAGATCAAAAAGATCTGTTCTTTTCTTTCTAATGCAGGTTAGGGTTAGACTGCAATTTAATCTACCCGGAGACAAGTGTAACCACAACACAGAAGCTGCAGCTGTGAGTAAATCTTCAAGGAAAGTTGACATGGTCAAAATGTGAATGTGCTTTAACAACCTCCATTACTTTCCAAAATACATTCAATATATACATATCAACTTATTAAGCCTAATAGCTATTGATTTTTTACCTCTAAGAAAATCTTATACCTCATGACACTATAGTACTGCAAAATGCCAAACAGATTAAAACATCAAACCACATCTGGCTTCTCTGACAGCATGCTCTGTCAAGACCCAAATCAATCTCCTTTGGCAAGGAACCACCAAACCTATGGTCCTACCCCAACCTATTCACACTCAGCTGAAAATATAAAGTCGAAGGTTAGGGTCTTGCTTAAGTAAGTCTTCAATAATAGTTTCAATATCTTCCCTCCTCTGTGGACCTATAAGACAAGAGAGAAGAAAAGCCTCCACAATTCTGGGATACAAAAAGGATGCTGGGAACACTCGCAAAAAGTTCCTCATGTTTAGGTTCTAAGACAACAAGGAACCCCAAAATGCAAAACTGATTTTTGGTTTTGACAGCAGTAAGATTCAGTAAAATTTATTACTATCTAGAAAATTATAAAAAGACAAACCTTCTATTTTCCTTGTAGAATGGTTTTCACATCTACTATCCACCAGATTACAGAAGATTTTCAATGCTTCTGTAGACCAATCTGTTTCAAGACATATCTGCTTAGAGACATAATCCAGCTTCACGCGACAGGAATGCATTCAGAGAATGCATATATCATGTATATTGTATAGACATCTTTGTAATACCCCAAACTAAGATATTTGTTTTTTTCAGGTACCCCTTAAATGGCTACAAATGAATTTGAGATCCAGTCAAGAAATAACAGTTCTATCTACCTACATAATTGGGGAAAAAGAAAAAAAAAAAAAAGGAATTTCTGAAGACAAAATTTAGGAGACATTTACCCCTTTCCCTTTTACCAGTTAGCCCCTCAAAAATAGTAATAAAAAGATACAAACAACATGCCCAGAAATTGTCAATATTCAAGACAGTCAAGTAAAACACCTGCAAGAGGAATACCCTGTATCGTCTCATATGTCAAAAGTTTCCCCTTCTTCAAGTCATCTGCAATGAAAATAAACTGGATTCCTCTCCCTTCTCTTCATACTAAATTAAGGGTCCGTGCCAACCTATACCTAGGTAGCCCTTTGCTGCAAATCTCATCTCTCAAGCAAGCCATCACCTTCTCAACACAGAAGGTTGTAACATGATTACAATTGTAATCATTGTAACATCTAATGATACATACATAATTTTTGAAAATTAGTATCTATTTCAGAAAGAAAAGAAAAACAGAGTGCAAAAGTGTTTATTATTGGAATACTATGAAGTAAGAACTTTGATGTCCGACCGCAGTCCCTCTTGATTTCCTCTTCTGATGCAACTGAAATCATTAACCATTTTGCTGGAACGTAAGTTGCAATCTAATTTTAAACAGAAGATAAGTCAGTGAGGAAAATCTCTGAAGTGTCTGACAGCAAAACACTAGAAACACTTTAGGGAAGCAAGCATACGTATTCTACAAAGTACAGTACTGTTGATAAGAAACTTGTCAGGTATTTGATTAACCTGTCACTGCACTTAAGAATAAGTAACAGATGGCAATTTTTGTTGACTACTGAAAATGCTAAAGCCAAATGCTATTACCCAGCTTTTTAAGCATGTGCACAGGCATATATTACATAGGCACATCTCTTCATTAAAATGAAGATAATTATAAAACCTAACTTTGCTGAAGAGGAGGAATTAACACAAGCATACTGCTGAACCCTTATAAGACCCCTGAACAAAGCAACACTTGAAAGTCTGACTGCTCGTTTAGGAATGAAAAGACAAACTTAGGAGCATAACTTTTAGCATGATTAAGTGTATACACATGCAGATAATGACTTCAAATATTTGCATGGCTCTAGCAAAGCCAGCTTCCACAAGGGTCCATTCTTTATTCTCCATACTTGGTGCAAAATAAAGATATATTTATACCATAAACCACAAACTGATTTACACACTAGCAGCAACTGTCCCTGAGTATAAAATCTGACATTTATTTGAAAGTGTTTAATTAGAACCAGTGCTTAAATCCTCCACGTCAGGTATTTCAGTTTAAAAACCCCCAAGTTTTCCCACAGCAGACAGCAAATATAATTTGCGTCCTGCCTAGATCTAACAACCAGAAGCTTACAACACAAACCATGAACATACTAGCATCTCCTTAGCCTCACCACCCGAACAATAAAGAATTTCTTCCTTATATCCAATCTAAACTTCCCCTCCTTAAGTTTGAACCCATTACCCCTTGTCCTATCACAACAGTCCTTAACGAAGAGTCCCTCCCCAGCATCCTTATAGGCCTCCTTCAGATACTGGAAGGCTGCTCTGAGATCTCCACACAGCCTTCTCTTCTCCAGGCTGAACAGCCCCAACTTTCTCAGCCTGACTTCATAGGGCAGGTGCTCCAGTCCCCTCATCACCCTCGTGGCCTCCTCTGGACTTGTTCCAACAGTTCCATGTCCTTTTGATGTTGAGGACACCAGAACTGCACACAATACTCCAAGTGAGGTCTCACAAGAGCAGAGTAGAGAGGCACAATCACCTCCCTCGACCTGCTGATCACGCTACTTTTGATGCAGCTCAGGATATGGTTGGCTTTCTGGGCTGCAGGCACACACTGAAGCTGGCTCATGTTAAGCTTCTCGTTGACCAACACCCCCAAGTCCTTCTTCGCAGGGATGCTCTGAATCTCTTCCCTGCCCAACCTAGAGCTGTGCCTGGGACTACCCCAGTCCAGGGGTAGGACCTTGCACTTGACATGATTAAACTTCATCAGGTTGGCATCAGCCCACCTCACAAGCATGTCAAGGTCCCTCTGGATGGCATTCCTTCCCTCCAGCGTATCAACCGAACCACACAGCTTGGTGTCATCGGCAAACTTGCTGAGGGAGGATTCAATCTCACTGTCCATGTCACCCACAAAGATGTTGAACAAGACCGGTCCCAACACTGATCCCTGAGGGACACCACTCGTTACTGGTCACCAGGTGGACATTGAGCCATTGATCACAACTCTTTGCATGCAGCCATCCAGCCAGTTCTTTATCCACCAAGTGAAAGTGGTAAGTGATTGATACTGCTTAGGACTGAATATCTACCTGGCATTTACCTCAACCCAGCCTTCTCTACTGTCCATCACAGAAGACATACTGAAATGGCAACATGATACATATGGAATGCTCCTCTTGCGGTAGAGACTCATGGTGGCTGAACGTGGAAATGCCCATGTGAAATCAAGCATCTACTGAAGTAAAAAATGGAAATGCAATGTGCTGTGTTTTACAAGAATGACTGGCTAAACAGAAACCTCATGGTACATCCCATGTACAAAAGACACCCAGCCTGGCAGTTAAGGACTTTATAAATAATACAACAACATGATGCCATCTAGTAAGACCATAAGGGCAGATGACTATGAAGAATATAGCAGCAAGCAGCTTACAAGTGCTTAGAAGAATATCAGCAACAGAAAGATATGCTAAAACCTCAGAAGACTAATTTCCCAGTGTGATGAGCAAATCCTGTAACATCCACACATACCACAAGTAATAAAACAGCTGTGAGTGTAACACCTCTCCAATTACAGAGATCTTGCTTACAGGGCATACTATGTTATTATCTTAACAGTCCATCACTAATAAGGGGGGTAGGAGGGTACAGAATCACAGAATCATAGGTTAGGTTGGAAAGGACCTTAAGAGCATCTAGTTCCAACACCCTGCCACGAGCAGGGACACCTCCCACTAAACCATGTCACCCAAGGCTCTGTCCAATCTGGCCCTAAGAGAGAAGGAAAAAAAAAAGGGCTGAAATTCAGTAGCTTAGTACAGCATACAATGAGGACATAAGAAAGACGTGACATGCATAATACTGGTTTGCATGCAGACTTAACAGCTCAGTCATAGTGCCACACACCTGTGTGTTCCCAGCCTTATATAAAGTGTATTTAGAGGCCAGTAGTACAGTAGTATGCTATTTTATGTGTAAGCTTCAATTTTCGTATCCAAAAAGCACACAGGAAATCATTCTGTGATAATGTGTTATGAATATTTCTGGAAGAAAACAGATTACTGAAATTGTTCAAAAACCTGTTTGCAAGCCAATAAAAACCCCGTTAAAAGTGACGCATAAGTTGACCATTATTTTTTTTTCTCTTTACTCAAAGTTACAAGAAAACAAATTTAGAATGTTATCGAAGCAGAAGGAACAAAGCCACACATTTACCCCAGACTACCTTCCTTTTCCCCCAGTAACGCAACTCAGGAGTGACTACGTGTTGCAGTAATTATTTACTCAGTGAGTAAAAGCACTCTTGAATATACTGGCTGCAACACTTAGCCTGCTCAATTCAGCCTTGCAAAGAAAACCTTGTACATGTAGCTTAACTAACTGAGGCAAATGATGCAGTACCTGCACTACTTGAGGATCAAACAACATCTGAAATAATACCAACTGGTCTTCAGTTCCATGATTATTTCCATTACAGCAAGTACCAGCAATACCTTCTTATATATAATCTTTTTTTTTTTTTTTTTTAATAAAAGCAGCTTGCTATAGGGAGATGAAGGTGACTTACAACTTTAAGAGCACTTTGAAAACACTGAGATGCATCACTAGAAAGGCTCTGACAATGTTTGTCTTTGCCCTACACTAGAGAGCTTGACATGAAAGAAGAGGGACTACACCGCTCTGGAAGTTATTTATGAATAAATAATTCAAACTGCAGATTAGCCATGCTGTAAGAGTGGGGATAGCCACGCTAGCTGCATGCAGAACTAGGAAATACAAACACCATTTCTACACAAAGTCAACTTGCATCCAAAATGCTGCTTTCAAATCATTATGTCCTCCAAAGAGCCCAAAAGCAGGATTTACTCAGCAGCAAAGAAGCACTTCACTGCATTACGTAGTACATAGAATTGGGGTACTCCTCCCACATCTCCTATCTTCTCCTACCCTGTAATTCATGCATGGACATGAAATTAAGAAAAGGACCAAGAAGGTAGAAAACTATGAAAGAAATAATTTTTCACCACAGACATTACACACATTGTTGTTATTAGTCCCTGAACATTTGAGAAAAAGCATGTCTTTGTCAAGGTTTCAACACATTCATACATCATTCTTCCGACCAAAATGCAAATTCCCATAAGACGCCTCTTCATGTTTCACTCATTTGTCTCATTTTCCAGCAAAAATTGGGAGCTTTTGAGTTGACATTAAGGCTGTTGTTGAAACTTTTTTATGAGAAAAAAAAAAGGGGGGGGGGGGGGACACGACCACCAAAACATAAAAGATATTTTGAAGACTTTTCAAAACCTGTTTCTTACACAGACAAAAAAACCTCAACTACTTCATCATAATATCAATTTCCCCGATCTCCATTATAAGGGAAAATGCCACCCACACCCTGAATATTTTTGAAATTCTTATTTCACCTTTCAGAAAAATCTCTTCAGGATTAAAATACAGGGATCAGTAACAAGCCCAGACACTCATATTTCTAATAAGAATAAAGAAACTACATTTCAGGACTAATCTGATCCACGCAAAACAGCATATCTGAAGCAGGCAATCTAGCTCCCTAGTAACTTATTTTAATATGACAAAAAATTCAAACTGGACACCTTCACAATACCTATTTGGACAAAAAAGCTACACTGCAATACTACATCTTCAGCAATAAATGGAAGTTTCTGAAGGCCAAAGCTAAGCAGCAAAGATACAACATAATCCATGTAACCTAAAAGGTGATTTAACATTACTTTACTCTCACAAATGATATTTCAGTCCTCACTCAAATAGGGTAAATAAGCCCAGAAATATTTACTGCTGCAGTAGACCACAGCGCATGATGATTATTTCAGCACACCAAAAATAAGTTTTCTTTCAGCAAGTAAGGAATTAGTTACAGACCGAATAAATATTTTATCTTACTAGGTACCAGGTCTCAATAGCTGCTTCAGTTTGTTTCGTTGAGGCACACTGTACAGACTGTAGAAGCAGCCATGTGCATTGCTGTATTTGAACAGATTCCTAACACATATCAAGAGAGAACTCCAAAAAGGAGTGGAAAAAAAACCCAAACCCCAAAGAAAAAAAAAAAAAAACAAACCAACAAAACAAAACAGTTAAGGGAGCACAGCCACTTAGAAACCTCTCAGTTTACTGCGGGACTGAGTTACGAGATGTCTGAAAGAGCTGCAATGAACAAACTGGCCCGTACTCATCTCTCATTTGTCATTTTTAAATAAGCTAACTTTTAACATTTACTAATCCCTTCTTTTGGGAATGATGACCTCAGGTGCTTCAGTATTTCTGCAATAACCTCCTTTTTATTGTGGCTTTGACCTATCATACCACAATACTATTTTTAAACTTATACAGCAAAGTATTTTATTTCAGTGAGTACTTTTTATTCCTATGGCAACAGGGTACTACTCTACTCTAAATGGACAAACACGACTCTCCTTCCCAGGCATGTTTCTGAAGGGTTTCCAAATAAGTGTAGGTGTTTTTGTGATGCTTTCTGAAGAATTCTAGTAACATAATTTTATTCCAGCATATTACCTGCTCCCCCCTAAGGGCACCGCATCTGTCATGTTATGCAAGCATGCGCATATTTCAGCACATATCCCTTACAGCCTACCTTGACCTTGGAATACAGATGTAGTTATGTATACACAGAAAACACACACGGAAGAGAAACCATTGGTGGAAAAGAGAAATCAGTACACATACATCAAGTACAATTTAATTAGGCCAAACAGGGAAAACAAAAGGAAAAAAAATGAAATAAAACAACTAGAAAAAAATGCCATGTTCAGAACCATGTGTAAATACAGTTAATTGTGTTCAAGCACTGAATGGAACGGAATTCAGGTGTGCTGTGTTCTAGGACAAACAGACATTCTCACCACAAACCCCATACTGCAGCAGCAATCACGCAACAACTCGCCAGTTTTGCTGGGGTTGTCTACAATCCTGAAAGCAGGTTTCAGATACCTATCTGACAATCACCCAGAAACACTGAACTCTCCAATCATTGTCTGAAACACTCTCTCCTAAGAATAAAGGCTGCCACCTACACTAACAAATTATAAGTGGTGACTCCATACATGAGGCCTTTTGTGTATATTTACGTGATACTATGCCATATTCACCAGTGTTCAACTTTAGAAAAAAATAGACCAAACCCTGAAAGCTAAGTTCAATGCTTATATCAGTGACTTCTGAGAGAGAAGCTATTTTTAGGGAAATATGTTCTTTGACCAACTCTTTTTTTTTTTTTTTAATTATTTTGTATTTATTTTAAACTCAACATTAAATTATTGTATCCTGGTGGAAGGAACAGGAAGGATGTTATCAGCTTTAAATCTACTGGCCTTCAGTTGAGCTTACTCACTTGCCTTCACCTTTCCCTTAGACTTTGTATAGCTTTACAATTTTACTTTACAGACCCTATACTGCTTTTCTCTGCTTGCTGTCATGAGAAAGTCTCACACAGATGTCACAGAAAATCAATTCTATTGGAAGTAAAAGTTTTGTAAAAAGCATTTCCAATGTGTAAAGTAGGTAAATTTTGCTTACTTATCACTAAAACAAAAAAGAGCAATAACAAAAAAAAAATCACCTTTGCAAACAAGTCTACCATTTTATTTCCAGTTCTGAAAGGAAAAAACAGGAACAAAGTGTTTCACATAGTGCAGCTTGTACACAGTGGTACAAGCAGACCCAAAACCAAAAATACAAACCCTAATGATTCATTCATGATGCATTCAAAAACAGTGCATGCTACAGTTTCTGCACACAAGCCCCCTAACCTAGAGATGATATTATCATTCTTTTTGTCTGATGTCTCAACTGCAAAATCCCAAGGGATTTACAGGTGTCTGTGCCACTGTAACCTTTTGGTTCCTTTTGCCATACAAAGGAGTACTTGATCATCCGCAGTGTGTGCCACTGCTGCACTTAGCAAAGTTAAGATTTTTTAAAATTTTTATGCACACCAGTGCAAATCTGCATTTTTAGGCCCAATATTAACTATTAACTTTTGATTATATGATGATGACTTTCATCATATATTCTTTCTAGGCAGAAAGAATCTTTAGAGCCTAAGGCCCACAAATTCAGCAGATTTAGCACACAATCCACAGAAAAAAAATAGCGGAAAGATTACCCAGTTTACCTCACCTTCCTCAAGGCAAGACCACCTAGGCAATCTGCAAGGTATCTGTCTGGTCACATCCATCTTACTTTCCTGCAAATACTCAGGTGTGTAGAAAGAGAAGCATGCATATATGCAAGTCCTCAATTCAACTGCTGAAAGTATACATCACTGAACACTGACAAAGTTTATCAGGATGCCACGGCAAGGCCCATGTGAAAAAAATCGGATGGCAAGAATAAGGCCTAAAATACACAATCAGTGAGAAAAATAATACATGCTACTGCAGCAGGTATGTATACAGATATAACCACATGCATTAAAAAAACCCAAATGTTAACCAGGACTACACTTTAATCTATTCACTACCAAACCAGCAAGTCTATTTTAGATGCAACACACTGTCAAAGAAAAAATAACTTACCAGCTTCCCTCCTCCAGTATTCTGTCCTCATGAACATGAACAGTTTTAAGAGACTTCCACCCAAATCAATGAACTGGCTTCATTAATGTACTTACCACATGCACACATTTAAAAAAAAAAAAAAAAAAGGCAGATAGGTTGCTTATAAAATTCATTGTAACTCATAACTAAGACATATTACACTTCACAATACACCACTTCAGATTAAACTGTTTCCCCAACAGGTCAGTGTGCACACTTTTTATATTGATTACCTCTTTCAAATGAAAGAAAAATCCAACACGCTGGCTGCAGTAAGCCTTCCTCAATTACTGTTATTCACAATATCGTTACAACTAACTCATAAATTCAGTAAAACCACAGAATTATATAATAATGCCATTTCCCCATTTTGACACAGTTCTCATTACTCAAGACCCATTTTTGTCATCTATCCTTCCCTCAATTTTAAGGCACTGCTCATATGCATTAGCCTGGAAACTCTTAGTAGAATGTAAGATGAGCCCTTAGCCTGGAAAGTCTTATCAGAACGTAAGATTAGAGCCTCAGAACGTAAGATTAGATCCTAAAGCATCTGAGAACCCCATAACTACCACAGAGTTGTGTCCAACAGAATAGATAAGAGTTGACAAGACGTTACAGCCATGGGTAAATTGTAGGAGTACAAATATCACAGCTCTACCAAGGCTTCCCACCAACGTTGACAAGAGGCCCTGGCCTCACCTCCAGTCTCCTATATCGCCGCAACCCTATGTTGCCTTCCTTGAGAAGCTACAATGTAAGAATTCCTCTGCAAACCCTGGATCCAAAGGGCAATCCAAACTCTTGGCCAGAGCCCTCCTCCCCAAAATCCAAGCACCTTCCCCATCTCCCTCAGAGCACTGAGCCTATTCCAGCATCCACCCTTACCCCCAGCAACATCACGCCTCTGCCCCAAACCCGCAGCAGCATCCACCTAGCAGCGCCCTTGCCCCCATCCTACTCATACCCCGGCACCACTTCGGCTCCCCTTTCCTATAAACGCTCTCCATAAGCCCCCAAATACTCAGTGCCCCCCTCAGTCGTCCCGTACCCGTCCTTCTCCTCCATAGCACCACCGGGCCTCCTCAGCCAGAGCCTGCCCAGCGCCCCTCACCTCATCCCGCTCCAGCCCCGCCGCCACGGCCCCAGTCGCACCTCACGGTCCTTGAGGCCCAGAAGCAGCACCTCCTCCATGAGGGTGAGCCGCGTTTCCTTGGAGTCGCCCTTCTCGTCGTCGCCGGACTCGTCCCGGCGGCCTTCATCCTCCGAACCGCCCCCCGCTCCCCGCTCCTTGTCGGCGGCGGCACTGCGGGAGGCCTCGGTCCGGCGCTGCACCAGGCCGGAGCTGCGCTGGGTCAGGGAAGTCATGGCTGGAGGATGAGGGAGGGCAGAGGCCCGCTGCGGGGAGAGGCGACAGCTCGGGGAGAGGAGAAACGACGGGATCCGCAGCCGCCTCCACCCTATCCGCACCGGGACAGCGGCCGGCCGCGGGGAGTCATGGGGAGCGGCGCAGCGGGGAGGGGGAGGCGGAGGCTGCGGGGGCCGGCGTCCCCCCCTGCGGCGGCCGAGCTGGCGGAGCGGCTTCTCCTCCAATATGGCGCCGCGGGCTGATGTCAGCGGAGGATGTGGCAGCGCCGGGGGGAGGGAGGGAGGAGGCACCGGAAAGGGCCGCGGGCGGGAGGAGCTCCGCGTGGCGGGGGCGGGGCGCCGGAGGCCGTGAGGCGCGGGCTTGGCGGGTGTTTCTGAGCGTTACTGGCCGTTGCCTGGGGCTGTGGAGAGTGGCTGCTGCGGCGCTCCGGGAGAGGGGCCGGCCCGTGCCATAACCCGGGAGAGCGGGCTACTGCGCTCTTACATTAGCGGGGGGTTTTCTTTAACAAGTGCCTTAGTTACAGCCCTAAGCCTGCTTGATTTGATTCTTATCCGCAAGACCGTGTCCCACTGCTAGTACAGTTCCCCCCAGGAATCTCCATTTATATATATATATATATATATGTATCATAGAATCATGGAATGATAGAATAGTTAAGAGTTGGAAAGGACCTTAAGCTCCTCCAATTCCAAGCCCCCTGCCATGGGCAGGGACACCTCACACTAAACCATGCCATCCAAGGCTCTATCCAACCTGGCCTTGAACACAGCCAAGCGATGGAGCATTCACAACTTCCCTGGGCAACCCATTCCAGTGCCTCACCACCTGAACAGTAAAGAATTTCTTCCTCATATCCAGTCTAAACTTCCCCTCTTTAAGTTTGAACCCCTTACCCCTTGTCCTATCACAACAGTCCCTAACGAAGAGTTCCTCCCCAGCATCCCTATAGCCCCCTTCAGATACTGGAAGGCTGCTCTGAGGTCTCCACACAGCCTTCTCTTCTCCAGTCTGAACAGCCCCAACTTTCTCATCCTATCTTCATACAGGAGGTGCTCCAGTCCCCTCATCATCCTCGTGGCCGTCCTCTGGACTTGTTCCAACAGTCCCATGTCCTTTTTATGTTGAGGACACCAGAGCTGCACACAAAATGCTCCAAGTGAGGTCTCTTGAGAGCAGAGTGGAGGGGCAGGATCACCTCCTTTGACCTGCTGATCACGCTCCTTTTGATGCAGCCCAGGATACGGTTGGCTTTTTGGGCTGCGAAAGCACACTGAAGCCAGCTCATGTTCATTTTCTCATTGACCAAATGTATGTGTACATATATATGTGTGTGTACATATACTTACTGACTAAGCTAAGGTGAGCTCTTACAATCTTCATTTCAAACTGAGGAGATAGAGTCCCTCTGCTCTGCTGTCAATGAGCGTCTCTTCAAAACTTTAGCCCTATTGACTGTGGCACACCAAAAGCTCAAAAGAACTACTTAACAAGGCTACATCCTGCATATGTTTCCACATAATGTGTTTTACTGTGAGGTTTGTGAGCCCAGAGAAGCTGTGGCTGCCCCATCCCTGGCGGTGTTCAAGGCCAGGTTGGACTGGGCTTGGAGCAACCTGCTCTAGTGGAAGGTGTCCCTGCCCGTGGCGGGGGCTTGGAACTGGATGAGCTTTAAGGTCCCTTCCAACCCGAACCAGTCTATGATTCCATGATTCTATATATCTAAGATAAAAATAAAATACATACATAAATAAAGAATTATTTTAAAGGTTTTTGAGGCACACCCTGTTTACCAAGAGCTCCAAGTCACTTTGTAAGTGACTTTAGCCTCCATTGTTTCCCATACCTCCAATTCTATCACCAAGATGTTGTGGCTTGGTGATAATTCAGTGTACCTTCTTCAAGATCACTGGTAAGAAAGAATAGCAGACCTACAAGATTGATCCCCAGAGGAACTGAATCACTCCCTCAAGTGTTCACTGACTGTTCCTCTTCTGTGTTTTGAGACCTGTTAATTATTCACAGTCCACTTTACTGCATGGCATTCTGCATTTTTTATATTCTTAGAATTTTTAATTAAACCGATCTGCTGTACCAGTCAAATGCCTAACTGAAGCTTAGGGATGTAATATCACTGCTTCTTTCATCAAATGAACATTTACCTAAAGAAGAGATACCGCCATTGCATTACAAGATCTGCTTTCTGGAAATATCTTTCATGAGTAGTAATTATGTTCAAATAGTCATTAATTTAGGCCTACATGAGCCACTTGGATATTTTGCTGAGGATTACAATCAAGATGATAGGCATGTAATTAATCTGGGTCATCCCTTTTATTTTCTCCTAGCTTTCTATATTAGCTTACTTCTGTTCTTTAGGACTCCAAGATTTACTGAGAATCATAATCTCAATTGAGATCAGAAAGAGGTTCCAGAAAGCTCTTTTGAAAACCTGTATACTAATTATCCTGGCTTAATGATGCAAATTACGTAGCTTCACTACTGCTGTTTAAATTTTTCTTCAAGTTAGACGGAAGTGTTTAATCTTTGTTCTCTATTATAATATTTACATATTTTCTCAGAATACAAGTCTATTCATTGAACACACTTTTTAAGCACTGTTAAAAATCCTTACATCTCAGTCTAGTAATATCATTGTTAGAATTTGCCTTGTATCCACATTCAATTCTCTGTTTCTTTCTGTTGGCAGAAATTTCACATCACCAATTTCCTTTGATTCCTAGGTTATTTAACAAAGCAATAGTATGTTCTCCTTCCTTTTCAATAGAATGCACTAATTTGGGCTGTTACCTTTGTTTTCACCTTCCCATGACACTAGTATGGCATTTTAACTAGGTTTGGCCTTTTTCCTGATTGCTTTTTAAGGCTTAACTGATGGAATGTTCTTCAGCAACTACTAGTTTCTGTTTTCTTTGTTTGGGTCCTTTCATCAAAGGCCACAAAATACTCATCATTACTTTCAGTTTTGTGAAAATCACTTTTTAAAAAGTAGCTGATTAAGTTACTGATTTGCCCACTTTTCTGAATTTTATTACGAAAGTGATCAAAATGTAATCACTTATAGGTTAATAAGAATTCTCAATTTTGTTGATCGATTTCATTTTTATTAGGATGAGGTGTGCTATGAAGTTCCTTGTATTTGGCAGTCACTTTTCTGGCTTAGAAATTCATCTGTTTGCACAAGTTAGAGTAGTGTAATTTCAAACGAATATATTTTTTCATTAATAACTTCTGATTCTTTATCTAATGAACCTAATCTAATAAATTCAGTGTGAATCAAATTAAGAACGCATATAATTGAATTCTGAGCCTACTAAATAGTTTTTTTAACACCAATACAATGCTGATAGATAAAATCAAAATCTGAATGAAGGGGATCACAAAGACACATTTCAGCACATGATTTTGTTGGTGTTGATCCCTTCTACACGAGTGACAGTTGGTATGGTAGCAGGGACCATTCAGCTTGTTAGACCTCCACATAGGAGATCCTAATGTACCGTGTCACAACTTTCTTTGCTGCAATTTGTTTTACAGTATCAAGCTGTATTTGAAAAATATTACAGAGTCAGATGTGGCTCTATCAGGAGTTCAGAATGCTGTAACCCTGAATATTGCATTTGGCACTGGCCAGTGCAACATGTGGGTCATGTCGTTTGGGTTGTCACTGGGTACAGACTCCCCTTCTTCCCTCCATCCTAGTCCCAGTGACATCCAGCCTGAGAGCTGAGGCCCTAAATCCTTTAAACATTCTGTGAAGAAGTAATGATGCAAAAGCATAGGCTGTAGTCTATAAATAATTTTGTTTGTCTTGCAGAAAATTCACCTTGTAACACATCCATGTTTATTCTTAAGCCTGTATCTGGCAGAATTTCTATTAACAGTTGCTGATGACTCTAAGTTATCTTTACTAAATGCAGTAGTCTTCAAAGTAGCTAGGTCTTTTTAACTGTTGCTAGCCCACTGGGAAGTTGAAATGAAAGCGAAAATAGGAAAGGTATGAATTCTGGGCTCTTATTTTGTATTGTGCTATTTGCAATTGCCATGATTTACTTCACCATGGGAGTAAGGCTTACCTCAGTGATGTCAGCAGAAAAAGCGATTGACAAAATGGTTGCAAACATCTGTCAGGACAGCAGGTCAAACAAAGAGCAACTTTATTGAGCAGGAGGTCACCTGCTATTAGCTATCCACAATTCTATTGCAACTTGAATATCACAAGCATGATGCACAGCTGGTTAAAGCAAGTAGTTGTAAGAATTCTCAAGCTAACAGATGTGCCAGGCTCTAAAATGTAAGATGTAGTGGGCAAATCCTAGTGCTACAGTTGCAGCATCATAACAAGATACAGCTAGGCAGATTTTGCTCTTGCGGGGCAATTAAATTAATAGCATGTGCATGTTTTGAAGTTGACAGCAAGAAGGCAGCACTTGTTTTCTAGAAGGCAGCTGCTGACTTTTGTACAGCTTCACCTTCCAGTGGTTTCACCAGTCCAGCTTGTTCACATTCCTGCCTGTGTCTTCCATTCCCTCCCAGTGAAAGTCTGACACTCCCAATTATGCCACGAAAAACAAGTGTCAGGTGGAGCTGTGGCTCGAATCTGCCTAAGGGATCTGACTTAAAAACAACAGTCAAAAAAGGCATGTTTACCCCTATCATTTCAGGGATCTATTGACAGGGAAGCCGCACAAGCAGGCACTGTATCATTACTGAAGGAGCACTGAGCTTAGGTACAAAATATGGAAACCCAATGGCCAGAAACAAAGGGAGATATGATTTCTGAAGGTCAAACTGTCCTTAAAACCATGCTGATTAAAAGCATGCTGCTTGAGTGCTAGAGTAGACATTAATGCCAGAAAGCAACTGGAAGGTACAAACTATCTTGAGATTTGTTCTATCCAAAATTATCAGTGTCATCTCCAAGAACAGGATTTTCATTTCCAGTAAGAATCCAGACACTGAAAGTTACAGACTTACAACAAGAGGAGGAGCTCAAAGATATGGGACAAGAGAACTGACCAGACTAATATGTGGTAGTGTAAATGGAAAGAAACTAGAGTCACTGATCAACTTATTGTGGAAATCATGAGTAGTACACAGTGGTCACGTAATACAGAATCACAGACTGGTTTGTGTTGGAAGGGCCTTTACAGCTTATCCAGTTCCAACCCCCTGCCACAGGCAGGGACACCTTCCACTAGACCAGGTTGCTCCAAGCCCAGTCCAACCTGGCCTTGAAGACAACCAGAGATGGGGCAGCCACAACTTTTCTGGGCAACCTGTGCCAGTGTCTCACCACCCTCACAGTAAAGAACTTCTTCCTAAAGTCTAATCTAAATCTATTTTCTTTCAGTAAAAAAGTCATTCCCCTTGTCCTATCACTACATGCCTTTGTGAAACGGGCATGAAGTGATTGGACAAGGGGAATGTCTTTTTCCCCTCTTTTTTAAAATTTGTTTATTCTTACTATTCTCTCTTTTGGTTTCAGCTTCACATGTTTTACTAGTGCTGTTGTTCTGGTTAATAAATAAATACTTCTCTAGTCTGTACAGACCAGGTGGGATTTTTTGTGTTGTTTTTAGGAATGACCTTTCTAGCACTAGTAGCAAGTTTTTTCTAAGTGAAAAGCTCTTACTGATACGGCTTTTTCTGTCCATAGAACAAACCCTTGCTTTGACAGCTTTTAATGCCCAATAGTTAGATATCATTTAAATTATCAGCTTACAAAATCAAAATTTGCCAATATATCTTTTGCCCATGAGACTCTTTAAGGTTCCCCCTTGGGATGATTTAAAGATGTTTTAGGCTTCTCAAAAATATTGAGCATTATTACTTTCAGTGACATAGCGCCAGCTGTTAATGCCTAGCTCATATAAAATCAGATGCAGTCACTAAATCAGTAATAAGATTTAACTTCAAGGGGTTTGAGTTAAAAATTTAATGCTGCTTTTAGTTTTTGTATATACAAAACCAATAAATTGTGGTTTTTTTAGAGACAGCGTTGCAGGCATGTTAGAAAAACTAAAGGCAGATATGGAAAGGTGTTATTCACATTTGCTTATTTCAAAAGTTTTCTTCCTCTCAGGGATTTCCAGATCCTTCTAGTTTCTCATCTTCTGTGGAGTTCAAATGATTGCTATTTCCTGAAATCTTTGTATTGTAATAGCATCCTCCTCCTTGTACCTGAGTGATGCTGTTCAGTATCAGGAATCTGTACTGGTGTTTTAATACAATTATAGTACTGAAATTGTAAGGACAGAAGTATCAGTGGATGTGCTGTTTGTAATGAAGTTGTGCTTTCATTTCTACACTGAGGCAGTTCAACCAGCATCACTAGGAAAAATGTTTACATATCTTACCTTTCACTGAGTAAAACTGAGTCCCATGAAGCCTCCACCAAAACTGTCATGGTAATTGGGCAAAATTTGCAATGGTTAATGCAATGCAGTGAACTTTATAAAAATTCAGTTTTGAAAAAATCTTTATTTCACTTCTTAATATAATGAATGTTTTACTATCTGTTCCTTGTAAAGTGCATAAATACTCATCAGCTCATTAAAAAAGTACATAAAGCCAGATGGTGCAAAGAAAATTATTCCATAGAGTTGTAATTTAAAAGATAAATAGTGATTAGAACAGTATTCTTATATAAATAGAGAGTACTCATGTCATTCAGAAATGTGTGCAGAATAAATATCAATTACTTTTGGTAGGTTTACACACTCTTGTTATGACCAAAGACCCACATAAAGAGAATACAGTAATGAGTGGTAATTTTAGAACAGTAACTGTGAGGCAGAGCCACGGGGTCTATCAGGGAGAAGAATAAGGATTCCAGGAACTAGTGGTCATATCAACTCAGCAAAGGTGTGTGAACAGCTGGGATAGCAGCAGCCATCTCTGAACCTTTATAAGGACTGTGGTAAAGGAGATAAAGCTATGTTTTTGTCTTACCTCGTTCCTGAGAAATCAGCTAAGCACATTGCAATGTCTGTTCTGCTCCTGGCAAAGGTTGCACACCCTGCTGATGCTAGTTGGTTTCTACTTCTGGTGGCAGCCAAGAGGTGGTCATCACAGCGAGGGCCAGAAGGATTTTAAGTTCGACAAGTGATAATTCCTTCTGTAATACCTTCTATCCAGGGTGCAAAACCGCTGATAAACATTTGTAGATTAAACATGCAGACACCTCCAGGTTAGGCAAATTCATTCATGAGTCAAACGAGGATGGAAATATGCCTAATTAGTATGCTACATTTAAAGTTGGTTTTGAAAATGCAGAATAATAGAACTTTGTGCGAGGCTTAGAGAGCATTATGTCTTATCTTGTTGTAAACTTCTGTGCACAGTTGTTGCCATCACAAGCCACTAGGGACCAAACATGGATTTGATCGAGACAGTGGGAGAAAATTCCAGAAGATGTTTTTTGTAGGGGACACACTTGCATTTAAGTGGGTGAGTTCAGAAATGAGACTGCCCACTCAGCAGGACAGCACTACACCAGGATTGCTGCTTTTGTTTTAACCTGCATTCTGGCTGCTTCCATTACTGCAAGGCAAAAGCTTGAGAGTATTATCCCCATTTTTCCATAGGGTTAAAACAAGCCAAATGTGCAGACTGATTTTCGGGGGGTTAATTCTGCACTGGGTTATATGTGTGTAACAACATCTACCTTAGGAATTATAAAATAATATTGTTGCTAGATCATTTCTATGTGGTGGCTTTTAAAGAGATTTCACTGGCTAACACTTTTCCATCCATTCAAACATTTATTAATAGATTTGGTGCAAAAGTGCTGTTATTGAAACATAAACTTGTTGCTCTTCAGTGGAATAAGTAAATTTTCGTAAGTACTGCTTGCATTTAGGAGTTCATCAATGATTTATAAATATGTAAGAACTCCTGCTATGTACTCATATAGCACCAAACACAGGACTAACTGCACATGGCTTAAGTAAAGATGATGTACACTATCTAACCGTGAGACACAGAGGGGTGTAGTTCTAGAATATCTCTTGGTTTTTAATATTAATATTTCTAGCAATCACAGTGGGTTCATACAGAGCAGAAACCTCACAGTTTCTGATAGTTTTCTATGTAGATAGTTTATAGATAAACTTCTGATAGTTTTCTGAACTATCAGAAAAGTCATGATAAAGCAATAATTTTACAATCAGCTTTGTATACCTACAGCATGCTCATATTTCTGCCTTTTGGTGGATTTTTTTCTCCCTAAAAAGTAGATTGAAAAAGACAATGAGATTTGGGGCTTCACTTGAAGATAAAAAGAGCTAAAACAGCACCAGAAATACACAGGATAGCTTGAAAAGTTATGTGTTGGTTTTTTTTTTTCCCTAGGGACCCTGAATAGGGAAGTGGGACTTGACAAATGCGTTGCTGACTCCAGAGTGAACCAGTAGCTGAATACATTCCTCTGCATGCCCGGACATGCAGCACACCATTAGAGAGTGTGCTGATGAGCCTGATCAGAATAGAGTCAAAGAACTTGGCACGAGAAAAGTTCTCCAAAATACTTTTCTATACCTGGGAGGAAAAGGAAATAAAGTTTCAAAATGTGCTTGCATAGCTTGTTCAGATGTACGAACTGTTGTCTTGCTGATGGCCACTTATTTCTGCATTATCATATTTTTGTTTTTCTAAAGGTACTAAGTTGTTGCAAATTTATCTTTGAACAGGGCAGAAGAAGCTCTCCTTTTCTCCTGAATCCAGTTACCATTAAATTAAAACTTCCAGCTAGGACATTGATAGCTGCCTGCATCAAAGCCTCATGCTTAGAATAACAGCAGTGTGCGGCAAGCGGCCATTAGGTCACTTTCCCATGCTGATGTAGGCAACAAAACATGGCCTACCTTTTGGGCCTCCCCAGAATCTGCCTCCCACAGCTACAGGAGGTGGTCTGATGCTCAGAACAGTAAGCTATGTCGCCGAAGCCAGGATTAGACCTTCAGGACTCTAGTAACTTCCCCAGAGACGAGAGATTAAAAAGGATCAGCAGCTGAATTATTGCTGGTTACAAATTAAGACAGAAGTTAGAAACAAACCCTTAGTGGAGGATCCCAGCTGATGACTGTTAATAGAAATACATTCAGCAGCCTAAGAGCTTGGCCCTGGCATGGTCCAGGAGCCTCCAAACAACACAGATGCACCTTAGTGCAGTAGAGAGTGAGAGAAGCTGCTCACTGTGTTAGTACTTTCACCTGCACAGCCAGTGAGTCAAGATCTCTGATTTATAAGTCATCTTTGGAAGAAAAAATACATGTCTTTCTGCTCTTGCTCAGATGCAACAAATGATGTCTGAGCTTTCCGTATTTCACAGATTCAGTTTAGGTTTCACAGAATCATGTTGGTTCGAAAAGACCTTTAAGATTATTGAGTCAAACTGTTTTCCCAAAACCACCAAGTCCACCACTAAACCTTGTCCCTAAATGCCACTTCTGTATGTCTTCTGAATACCTCCAGGTCACACTGATAAGTCAGCCATCTGTATCAAGGAATCCAGCTTTGATATGCATGGTCTTTTCTCACCAAATATTTTGCCTAAGGTTTGTCTATGCACCAGCTTAATTTGCCAAAGGGTAAACCAAAGATTTTACTTAGCAACTATTTGCTACGCAGTTATGTTCTTCAGAGAGGAAAAAAGAAAAAATCCTTTAAAAATCCCCCCAAACTAAAACTAGGCTCTTTCATAGCCTAAATAGTGGAGCAGCAGATGCAACTCTCATGTTTCTGCCTAACAAATGCATGAGCAGAAGACACTTTTGCTGGCCTTAAGCATCAAAATGCATCTACGGCTGAAGTCCAGTGAGATGATTTCTCACTGGTTACAATAGGGTAGCAGGACCGGGCACTCTGCCAAAGCAAAGAAAGCACTCCCTCCCTATCCTGGAAGCACGGTCCCACGCTGACAAGCAAATTTAGGACTTTCTCTCTTCTTTAAATCAACTGGGCTCTGTTTTCGTAGCTGCAAACTCAGCCTGGAACTGGGGAGCCGACTTGGCACTTTACCGTCAGAGATAAACATCTTGCAGCCAAAACCAAAGTGCTACTTACATCTGCACAACTCCAGGATTGTAAATTGGCCTCAGACACAAGTGTCATGTTTGAATACATGTTCACTAGTCATTGTTAATACAACGTTAATACAAGGTGCTATGTGTTTCTAACATCCTGGTTCGCAACAGGAACTAATTCTGGCACTGCACAAGGCCACGTTGCTCTCAGCTATGTTACTGCCGTGGAGCCAAAAACTTCAACAAGTTATTTTTGTGAAGGTGTACTACAAGCTGGCAGTAGCAGGGACTTTATTTTGCCATTAACATCAAGAAATGTGGCATGGAGTATGTAGGAGGACCAAAACTGAAGAAGATGCCATTTTTACCACTTTCCATTGGCAAGACTATATTGGAAAGATACTGTTGCACAGAAATAACTCTGAAATTTGAAAATACACAGATAAAGCTACTTCAAAGCAGACTTTTTGCTGTGTCTGTTCAGCACAGCTGACAAAAATTAAAAACCAATCAAGATTCCTAATTCTGCTCCATCTGCCAGTTTCCCTTCCACAGGAAGGGACCTTTCTTGACCTGGGCAGCTGGCCAGCTCAGAGCCTGATAGGTTACCCCAGATAGGAATAAAGCATCTTTGATGCAGTTTGGTTTATTTACAAAAACATGCAGCCCTGCTCCTCTGAGCACAGTATAAATCAAACAGCTGGAGACAGCTTCTTTAAACACAGCTCTTGCAGCCTGCGCCTCACCCAAGAGCCCTTTCGCAAGGCTTCTCCTACCAGTTTTCCATACAGCAATACATGCTGTATGTGCTTCTCACCACCACCAAATACATCTAAGAATTGACACTCCAAGGTTACTGATGAGTGGTGATGCAGCTATTGCCTGCCCCAGTGTGGAACAGGCTGCATAGACTTCCATAGCTCAGCAGTGACAACTCGGTGATAGTCACACAAAGATTACCTGTTTATTAATGCAATGTGTACCTTCTCACAGCAGGCCCAGGGAGACCTTCAGTGAGTGATTTTAGCTCAGCAAGATATTCCTGCATGTTCAGTGTCTGGGTGGTACCTACTGGCAAACCAACAGTTAAATGAAGTGAACAAAAGCTAACATAGATGCATGAAATACATTTTCTACACCTTTAAAATCAGCCATACCTAAGGGGATACAAAATCCTGCCATAAAAGCTTTCCAAAAATTCATGTGGCCAAACAGATGCTGTTAAAGGGTGCAACTACTTGTTTGTGGTGGGTTGACCTTGGCTGGATGTCAGGAGCCCTACAAGCAGCTCTATCACTGCCCCTTCTCAACAGGGCAGGGGGAGAAGAGTATGATAAAAGACCTCTGGGTCAAGAAAAGGACAGAGAGAGATCACTGACCAATTACTGTCACAGGCCAGAACAGGCTTAGGAGGAATTAGTTTAATTTATTGCCACTTAACATCAGAGTAGGGTAATGACAAAGAAGAACAAACCTTAGAACCTTCCTCCCACCCCTTCCTTCTTCCCATGCTCAACTTCACTCCCAGTTTCTCTGCCTCCTCCTCCTGAGCAGCACAGGGGAATGGGAGTGGGGATTGTGGTCAGCCCATCACACACATTCTGCTGCTTTCTCATCCTCACACTCATCCCCTGCTCTGGTATGCGGTTCCTGCCACAGGAGACAGTCCTCCAGGAACTTTTTCAATGTGAGCCCTTCCCATGGGCTGCAGTTCTTCATGAACTGCTGCAGCATGGGTCACTTCCATGGGGTGCATCGTTCAGGAACAGACTGCTCTGATGTGCATCCCTCCATGGGGTGCATTCCTTCAGGAACAGACTGCTGCAGCATGGGTCACTTCTGTGGGGTGCATCCCTCAGGAGCAGACTGCTCTGGTGTACGTCCCTCCATGAGGTGCATTCCTTCAGGAGCAGGCTGCTCCCAGCATGGGTCCCTTCCACGGAGTGCAGTCCTTCTAGAACAGACTGCTCCCAGCGTGGGTCCCTTCCACGAGTGTAGTCCATCAGGAAGACGGCTCCAGCGTGGATCCCCTGTGGAGTCAGCAGTCCTGCAGCAAACCTGCTCCAGCACAGGCTCCTCTCTCCGTGAGGCTGCAGATCCTGCCAGGAGCCTGCTCCAGCCCATGGGGTCACAGCCTCCTTTGGGCCTGCCAGACCCAATACAGTGTTTATTTTCCCCCACGCATTCATGGGAAGATCAGCTAATTCTCCTTTGCTCACTTAAAAGAGTTCGGCTGGGTCAAATTCCTTTTCAGTCACTCCTGTGACTAAATTTACCTTTTCAGCTCCTCTTTGGTACACTCAGATATTATTTAACTAACTGAATGTAACTATTCAAAAGTAATTTCTTGACGGGGGTACTGCCATATGCGATGCTCCCCACACGGATGCAAAGATTTAAGTCAACTTTTCCCTCGGAGCGTGCATTGCAGCAGGAAGACTTTTGCCTTGTGAGGGTGGAGCTGGTAGGCAGCCTGTTATGTATTGGTAACTGAGTGGAAAATGGTCACAAAGGGGAATGTTGTCTACCAGTCTAGACGGAACACTGTCAGCACCAGTTGGACTATTATTACTTTAATAAGATCCAAAAATGATGAAGAAACATTTACGTTCTCTCATTTCCTGCTGCCTAAGTGAGCCTGGGTCCCTGGTTATTTCAGCTGTTTCCAGCATCCTTTACTACCTGCAGAACTCCAGAGGTTTTAGATATTCATGCAGCCTCTACTTGACACCATTGCTTAAGCAATGGGTTTACAATTGCGGTATTTCAGTAACTAGCCATTTTTATCATCATCTCTGCTGGTCCAAGTTAAATCATAAAAAGGGTCACTTAGAAATGACACTAGGTGGGTAATTTTCACTGGGAAGTTAGGGTCTCTCAATCAGAATGGAGAGAGCTCCATCCTACACCTGAGACAATGGGCTGCGTATGGGCACAGTCCATCACCTGCATCAAATTTAAATAAACCCAAGAAATAGATAAGTAAAAGATGCTAAAAGGCGGTGGAGTAACCAACCAGCTCAGCTATGCATGTCTGAGGCTTAGAAAATCAGGAATGCATCAGGAATCCAGAATCACTCCCTGAGCAATGGTTGTTTTCAGATTACAAGTCAGAACATGATTTTTGCTTTTTAACAGCTGCACTCAATCGCTGCTTAATCACAGCCCAGGCACCAGGATGGTGTTTGAGAACTCTGTCAATTCAAGCCAAAGCACAGCTTAAGGATCTGCAGGCCCGAATAGCTTCACAGTGTGGCTCTGGATTAAAAAACCTGGGTTTGTTCACTTCACCTTCCTACTGCAGCAAACAGGTGAGATCCACTGCAGCCACACTTTAAATCACTTTAAATTATGGTTTCTACAGGCAGCCTCAAACAAAGCAAAGCTGGTTTTGATTGTGGGTGTTGGTCTGGTTTTTTCTTTTCTCACAAGTGTTAAATAGCTGGAGTTAGCCGTGCATATAACTTAGGTTTCAGCTAGCTGCACATTAGATGTGGTTCCCAGGATTTACCTCTTTCAACAACACAGCAGCATGAGAGCTGGATTTACCGCACTTGTGGTTCCACCTCATCTGCTCTAACTGGGGGTTGCCTACTGAAAAGGGCACCCTCAAACAATTTGCTATTGTTGTGTTCCTTTGCAGGGGGAAAAAGCTGCGATTTGGATCAATGAAGCGCTCTGAAAACCAATCCACAAAAGCAAAACACGTTATGTCCATCAAATCAGCCGGCAGCTACGTGACACTAACAGCAAAGGTGGGGAGAGCAGCGCACAGTGGGACTGACCCCGCTGGCAGCTGTCTGCGGGTGCCCCTCATCTGGTGTAACCCAAACCCAAACCCTGCTGGGAGAACAGACCATCATTGCTCTTTGGTTGCTCATGATGCTCCATTGCAGGCATCAGTACAGCAAACTACTGAAAGCCATCGGAGACACGCTGCATTAGAAAACACAGCTCGGGATTATCACCCTGCTTTTTCCCTGATGCAGGTTTTGTTTGTGAAAAGCGCTGTGCAGGAGGATTTTATTTATTATAACTAATTATTTTTTATATTATTACAGGACAACTTCCAGAAGTGCCATGCTCCTTACTGGCAGGGAACCAAAGGACCCTGTACTTGGAAAAGACGGGTTAAGCCACCTGTGGTACTTGCCTTTTGACTTTCCGCTATTCCCACCCCCCCAGAAGATCACGACATGCTAAAAGTAAGTATAGCTGCCAGGTACGAAACCAATCTTTTCCGAAGGTAAATGAACCGCCATCGGAAAAACACGTCAAGAAAGACTTTTTAAGAGTGAACCCACAGTGGAAAGTTTGGGATGAGAAACTGGATGGCAAATGCAGCAAGTGGCTCTTAGGAAACAAGCTGGGTTTATCTGTGTTGGGAGCTTAAGGAGCTTGGTAAGGAGCACACTGGTTTAATTTCTGAATTGGAGTCATAGTGGAAGTTAAAATACATTCTTGCATCATCACCAAAACAGGAAGCAATGATGCTTACACCCTCTGCATAAAATTTGCTTCCCTGTCATCACTTTCAGCTATAACCATACTGTAAATCAATGCCTGCAAATACACAAAAGGAAGTGAATCCCACTGACTGCAAAGTGAGCTAGCTAGCAAGCCCACAACACTCTGACTTAAAAAGCTTACTCGTATTTATAAAATATTTGAAGATTTACACTGAATTAGCAAAACCATATTAATTCCAGCGGTGTTAGCTGCTCTTAATTAGGAATTTTCTTCTGATGGGAATAAAATAATAACAATAAATGACCTTTCAGAAGTCAGAGAAATGTCAGCTGGTTTCCAGGAAACTCAACAGTTCCCTACAATAAGATGAAAAGTTTATTTCGGAACTCGAAACGAGACATTATCCAAGATGAAGCAAATTGCCGCATTAAGAGAAAACTGGGGTGCCTGATCTGACTGTAAAGCAGCACATTTCCCTGTCTGGGAGTAGCATTGCTTTTAGCCTGGAAACTGCAGATTAGAATTATGCCTGAGCTGCAGGTACAGGCATTTTAGTCTCATTCTTCCACCCCAATTTGTTCAGTAACCACACAGATTCCACCAAAGCTTTGGAAACCAAGGGATAATTCTGCTTGTATTTGACAGATTCTGAAAGTTACTCGATTCCAATAGACAATTTGGAGGTGATACGGCTTGGCCACACCAAGTCACCTCTGTTTACTTGGTCCCCGAGGAACCAAGATACTGAATTTGGCTTGTCCAGCAAGTTAGTAGCAATGAGAAGCCTATTAATGGCTAGTACAGCATGTGACTTAAGGACAGAGAGGAGGGGGATGGAGAGAGAGGTTGGAAGATGCTATGGTATGAGAAAGGGCAGGAAATGCCAGAAAGAAGGATGAAGTTGAGGGAAATGTGGTATGGCCAGACAGGGCAATGCAGTGAGAAAGTACAGTTCTGATGTTCGCAAACTAACAGATGCACTTCATAGGTACTTGTTATCTGCCTGCTTTGATCATCCAGGCATAACATTTAGGCAAGTACCTACTTCATTTTACTGCAGTGATAAAATAAAAAACCTGGGAAACAAAATGCGTATTGACAGTGGAGCACTGCCGCAATAGAGCAGCAGTGTTTAACTGCTGTAGAGCGTTTCCATGTGAGAACAAGGTTTCACAGTAGTCCAACATGTGGCAGCGTCAAGCACATACAAGTGCTTGTCCAGATGTTATCCATCCTAATAGTCTCTCCTCAGCCTTCATAACAAGTTTAAAGCTAATACTCTTCAAGTCAAACGTACATCTCAAGACAACCCCAGGACTCACAACTATTTTGTGTTCTCTGCTACATACTCCTAACACAGCCTGGACAACCCCATTTCAACTCCTTTTGCATTCAGCCTAGAGGTGCCTCGCCACAGAAATGTTTCTCCAGCTGGAACATCAGCTATCCCCACCTTCTGTGTCCACTCTTTTCCAAGGCAACTCCGCTATCTAAGAGTTCTGCCATCCTACCAGAAAGCATTTGTCACAAGTCAACTTTACTATAAACCAAGATAAAGAACCCGAGTCTATCAGAAGGTGTTTGCCCCTCCCACCCCACCCTCAGCCAGTAAATTAATCCTGGAAGAATACATGGGGTTCTGAATATAGAATGCCTTTTTCAGATTTAAGAGTTCACTAATCCATCTCCTCCCTGTCCCAGGAAATTGAGTCCATCCCACATAATTGCCAAATAGTTTTAGGTAAAGCCTAGCTCTTCTCAAGACATCGGGCAGTAAGTACTGCATATGAAGTTTACAGCTAAAGATCAGAATTAAGGTGATCTCTGCTGTGACAAAACTAATCCCTCGCTAGACATGCGCAGCAGGAAGTATTTTACCACCCCCTGAAGTTACACTTGTGTGCTTCGAGAAGAAAAGGTTTTAACTGCAGCAAGAGATCAGGAGGCCAAGTTGGTTCTGAGTACCTTTATAGAGTACACATTTGCTTTGCAATATGGTGTAAATCAATAGCTGAGCATTTTCACTAGTGAATGCAGTCTCACATCAAAGCCAAGTGGCCAAAGTACACGCTGATCTCCAGAAGATGTGGGTGAGGCAGAGGCACACCTTGTGTTACAGCACAACCTGGCACTTAACAGCCACTGCATAGGCTGTTGTTGTGTGAGACTTCAAGAACAAGCGTGTCATTGTCTTGTAACATTCTCTTTAGAAGACACCCAAGGCAGCAGTGTTCCCCCTGCAATGGGGAAGACATGTACACTGCTGAGACTGAAATAAAGAGTTTAATAAAGCCTCAAATACTGACATTCAGCAGGCATTTTCTAAACCACCTCAGTAACCCCTGTCCTACTGCACTGAACTTTCCTCTTTTCTGAGCTAACAGCACTCCCCAGGTAGCATAACCAGGTCAAAACTGCACAGCTTCCTACACATAGCAGTCTGTAAAAACCCAGCACCTAATTAGAAAAGCCTTGTCACTGCAGATTATCAAGTCTCTACGGTTTAAAGCATCATTTGCAAAATATGACCTTAGACACATTATCGTTTCAGGACAAAGTATATTTTATTGATACTCTCCAAACAGCCTGTAAGAGAGAAATGACAGTACTGAAAACAAAACTGTGAAGCTTCTAGCTTGCATTCAGTGTAAAAACTTGGAGGTATAAACAGAAGCCTGGAGTAAAAATATTAAGTAAATTTCCAATCCCACAGTGCATAGAGACAGTAACAATGGTATTTACTTTAGAAGTGTTCCCATGTTTAGTTCCACATATATGCTTCTCTTTTATATAAAATTCTGATAACTTATGTACAAATAAGATGTCCAACATCTGCTTTTTAATATAAATATGTAATCTTTGACTGAAACATTACAACAGTTTGATCAAAAGTACACAAAAATCCATTTTTGTTTTATTTAATGCCAGGGTTTAAACCTTGAACCCAAATGAACTTAGAATGATAAGTGTTATTTCACCACAAAAATGTATTGCTCATTCAACAGCAAAGTATTATTGCATACATGAGTCAGTGGAACTACAATAACAAAATCTGAAGGACACGTGCTGGACAGCCCATTCTAGCAAGTGCTATCTGTAAGATTGAGTGTATCACAGAAGAAAGAGTAAGTACTAGTGTATGTTTAAATAAAATGCTACAAACTCAAGTATTGTCCTTGCTCTACTAAGACTTAAGGCAATCAAGAGTTCAGAAGCTTCAGTTTGGCATAGTTGCATTAAGCTCTCCCCCTTTCCCCATTAATATATTTATTTTAACATGTTAAATTCACTTTTACAGGCCTGCTGATACATTTTTGCTATACATATTGATACAACTCAGTGTGAAATGATTAAGCACTAACAGTTTAATATCCCCAATCACACTGAGCTGATCCAATTTAAGCAACAGTTTCTCTACCAGCTAAGTTTTCCAGCAAGGACTTCTAGAAGTATTCAGTGACTAGCCACTCAGTGTAACTGATTTTATGACTTGCATCCATTCTTGGGGTATTCTAGAATTTAAGGGTTCAAAATAGAAACAACAGTCAACTAATATTCAGCTTTACAAAGGACGATTCTTTGCAGTAAAAATACTTTATATATAGACATGTACACAGCAGATAGAAGTCAACAGGCATTTCTTTATGGCTTTTTTCACTGAGGTACTGTTACAACATCCAGCAACAGGATACAAATGTTCATATGGTATGAACACCACATTCATAATGCCACCAACTCATGACAAGTGGCAACAGGCTGCGAATCCAGCTTCACTGCAGGATCACAGGAAAAAAAAAAAAAAAAAAAAGAGTCTTCCCTGCTATGTGGAGAGTCTCAGTGCAAGCTACAGAAAGCCTCAAAGGCAACTGGCATAAACAGGGAAAATCAAAATGAAAGTCTCACTCTATTAAAAGGAGAAAAAAAATACTCATAGCAAATTAGAACCTCACAGTCAGGCCACTTCTAACAATTAACAGCAAACATTTGGGACATCATATTCCAAGGCAGCAAGGGCGTATAGCACAGCAGCCACACAGTAAGACTTGAAATGAGTAGTGAAAACTCTTGCATTTGATCCTTAAGCTAAGTGCATGCACAGGCTTAGAGAAGCCAAGCTGCCATTATAATAACCACACAAGGAGAAGTGCTGCAAGCCAAAGATGCATGCTGTCAGAAAAGACGATGTTGGCAGGCATGGGACTTCAGCTGATGCCACAGTAGATGAAAAACCTCAGCTGTAAAAACCTTATTTGTGAATGCACATTTAGTTGTACTTCGCCCATGTATTTTACATGAGAAGAAACGTAGATGCACTACATTCCTAGTCACAGTACTTCCAGCCCTAGTACTCTGGGCATAAGGGAAAGATGTTTTATGTTAAGATGGTCATTGTTGCTGTATGTATTTATTATTCTACCTTTAACATCGGAAAATAATGGGGTTTTGTTTGTTATTCTTTTTTAAACAAAGTGGCCAGACAGCTGCTTCAGCCTACACTTCTGGTTTTATCACAGTTATGCTGAAAATGTGTTTCTACAATAAATACTGTTGGAGTGAAATAGAAGTTCAAAATATGCTCAGATAATTACGGCAATTAGTTCTTTCCAACCCAGTTCTTTTTTAACACCAAAATCAGGCTGCAGATGCTTGAGTGAGTTCTTTATAGGAATATACAGCATAACATTTAAAATTTACAGCTCAGCCATAGACAATTCATAGTTTCAATTTTTAAGCACTTTATGACGTATCACTACTTAGATCAACAAATTCATCATCCCTCTTGACCAAGTCATCTTCATCTTCCAAGTCTTTCCAGGTGCTGGTGGGTAGAGCTGGTTTGATAGATTGTCTCTGAAGTAAAGCAAATGGAAATAAGGATGACAGACGGGCAGAATTTCTCAGCACTGGTACAGAATGTACATCTCCAGAAACAGCTTGACTACGTTCTTCATCCATTTTCTCCTGCAAGCTTCGCACTTCCTCCATCAAGTCCAAAATCTTGGCTGTTGTAGCTATGGTACCACCACCATGAAGTTGGGCTTCAGGAATCCATCGCAAATACCGTTGTGCCCAGACTTTGATTTCAGGGCCATCGATGCGAGGTAACAGAAGACCATGATAGTCAACAGGTTTGCTATGCCAGCTATCATAAAATTCCCTGAAACTATTAGGAAGTTCATCTGAAGAACTTATGAACTTGCCAATTGTTTTACCCAGAATGTTTTTAATTAAATGATCCGTTTCCTCCCTGAAAAATCCTCTCTTCGCAGAAGTTTTCGCTTGCGTTAATGGCAAAGAAAGTTGTCGCTGATGCTTTAAAAGGAAAGAAAAAAAAAAACATACTGAAATGAATACTGATGGGACTTCAGAACACATCTTAAGAGGAAGGAAAGCATAACTTGCATTCAGAAAACAGTTACAAGCAGCAGTCACTTAAACAGAGACACTGCTTTACTATATAGTCTAAAACTGTTACTCTTCAATGGCTGATATGCCAAATATGTCAGAGCATACTTAGTATTCCCAGATTCCTTCTCTGCACTACAACTAAGGCAATGAACTAACACTGAGTGAAGTGTTTTTCTGTAAAAAAAGGAGAATTCTTTGCATATATTCAAGTATTACAGACTTCCATATTTAATTTAAGCTAGCCACACAAATGAAAGAGCACTTGATTTAGGTTTTATCCAGTGGTTCCTCATTGCATCCCACAATGATTAACACTGTAGATCATACTAACAGTGTCTCACTAGAGAATGCTGTTAAAGAACACAGTTTAACCAACAGGGATATTACAATCACAAGCGGCTATTCCAAAGAAAGTTTTCTTACTGAATTTGTGCTAGTTTCCAGCAATTAGGTGGTCCACCCATAATCATCTGTACCCTAGACAGTTTTGGGGGTGGCAGTCCCCCTCCAAGTGCACACACACTCCAATTACACTCAGAAAATCAGGGAGGCAATTACAGACCTGCTTTGTAATTCAGTCAGGTACTATGTGGAACAACAAAATAAACTCACTTCAAACATGTCAGTGCAACTGGATGTTAAGTCCCATAAGTTATCACTACATTTGCACTAAAGTATGAAGAAGAATCCCCTGAGTTCACAGCCACGTGCACTAACTGTAAACCAGTGATTTATAACTGAGGTGGGTGCAAACTGTGTTCTTAAGTTGCAAGTGAGTGAGGTGTACGGGTATTTTGAAAATTAAAAAAAAAAACTTTGCACCAATACTCCCATTATGGGTACATTTGAAGTCCAAGTTGTGCAAAATGTATTTATAATTTAAAAAAAACAGTTAAGCAGCACATATCTTACTTTGAATCGTGTAGTTTTCCGTTGACTTTTATCCGGTTTTGGCTTCTCTGCATAAAAAGGGTTGTTCAGGAAAGCCTGGGCCTTGGGGTCAAACTGCACAGACCAGTCCCACACAGTTAGAAATCTGAAAGGACCGCTTTGTGTCTTGAGGCTTTCACCACTCTGCCAAAACAAACAGGTCACAATTAATACTGCTGGAAAGGAATTCTGACCAAGTTAAGGTGAAATTAAGAAACTGGCTTTTTACAGAAGAGGCCACAGAGTTGCAACACCACTCATGATTTGTATATATTCAATAGCTGAATGACATTACTGGATGCAAGTGAGTACAGACACAAAGTTTATCTACACGTTATTTTCTAACTTCAGATGGTATTTCATTTCAACAGTGCAACTAGACAGCACAGAGAATACCTTTCACACTTGAAAATAAGACTGAATAATCTTAAGGGAAAAAATGAAGTTTTGAATATGGGGCAGAGGACAGACACTTGATTGTGGAATAAAGCCTCTCCACATTTCAGAAGTTAACTGCAGTTATGCAGTGCTACCAGTTACAGTGTTCTTATTAACAATTTATTTATATGCAAACCAGCAACGTTTGTCTTTTTTTTTAGTCACTGTGCAGGCTTGCAGAGGATACTCCTATTGCTTCCAGCTTCTTAGGCTGAAGAAAGGCATGGACCAAATGTACATCAACATTCAGGAAATGTTGACTCTGGAATACAACAGAATATACAAGAATTTCATACATAACTGTCGTGGTTTAAGCCCAGCCTGTCACTCAGAAACCATGCAGCCATTCACTCACTCTCCCCTCCTTCCGGAGGGATGGGGAGGAGAATCGAAGGAATGTAACTCCCATGGGTTGACATAAGAACAGTCCAGTAACTGAGGTATAACACAAACCACTGCTGCTGCCACCAATAATAATAATGACGAGGAAAATAACAAGGGAAGAGAATACAACCGCTCACCACCCTCAGACCGATACCCAGCCTGACCCAGCAGTGATCTAACTCTTCCGGGTAACTGCCCCCAGTTTATATACTGGGTATGATGTGCTGTGGTATGGGATACATCTGTGGCTAGTTTGGGTCAGGTGTCCTGTCTCTGCTTCCTCCTGGCTTCCCCTCCTCCCTGGCAGAGCATGAGACTCAAAGTCCTTGGTCAGAGTAAACATTACTGAGCAACAACTAAAAACATCGCTGTTATCAGTGCTGTTCCCAGGCTGAAAGTCAAAAACACAGCACTGCACCCGCTACTAAGAAGGAGAAAAATGACTGCTACTGCTGAACCCAGGACAATAACTTACTCTGCAGGACAGGATATTCCTCTTAGGTTAGGGAGCAACATTTTCACTGAATAGCAATAAACGTGAACCTATAACCATACATTAGAAGTAATATATTCCTGAGTTACTTTCCTTTTGTCATCATAAACACCCCAAGTCCTGAACCTGACTCCTTACCTTTTAAATAAAGGAAAGGATGCAAAAACATGCTCCTAGGGATTTTGGTTGGTTTTTTGAGTGTTCCCTGCTTGTTGGTTAAACCTGTTCTCCAACACATTCCATCCATAAAGTAGCAAACGCTTACCGTACTAGTGTCCTTTTGATGTTGCGAGTTGAAAAAGAAAGTGCTAAAAATAGGCACATAGAGGCTGTCTGACAAGACAGTTAAGTACGTTTCCGTGAACTCAAATGCTGGAGGATACTGTTGTACCAACTGCCAAACACAATTTAGCAGGAGCAGAAAAACAGGAGCCTAAATAAAGAAAATGGTACATCAGTTTCAGAAAAAAAAAAAAAAACAAACCAAAAAAACCCCCAAAAAAACAAACTATGTTCCACCACGCAGACTGTTTATTTTATAGTATTCAGTGTCTCCAAACACAAATCTTAAGGGAAGCAATCTGGTTAACTACAGAACTGCTGCATATAACTTTGGCTGAACTCTGCAAAAGTATCATCTGAGACACACTTGGCCAATTGTTGACAGAAAAGAGGAACACTTTCTAACCTGAATTTGCACACACTAAATTGCTATGCATGCTGCTGCTATGCAGCCTGTTAAAGCTGGCAAAGCAAAACTAGTTTATAGCAATTCTTGATCGGAACTATCAGTCAGTTTACACTTAGATGCCCATTCTGCATAGCAATCTGATGCATTCCCAAAATATAAACAAAAATGGAGAAGTGAGACTGAAACATTTAGCAAGACAGTATAACATTAGATGCGACAGGAATAGGCAAATCACTTCTGAGTTATTTCTATGGACACTAGTACCATTTAACAGTTTAAAAGGACGTGAGATACATGTCTTTCAAAAGACTCCAAGATTGAATGGGAAACATTACGTTTGTTCTCTTTAGTTACAGAGACACTGCTGAACTCTAAAAAGCAAAAATAGCAACACTATACAAAACACCAACCCATAAACCAAAACAAAATTAAAGATCCTCATATTAACTGGAAGTTCTGGACTGACATCTAAATCCCTCCTTCTTCTGAGGAAACGTTTAAATAATGAGTAACAAAAAAAAATCATACCTCCTCTTTGTCACTTTTATGTAAGTGGTTACAACGATCCAAAAAGCCATGGCCGCCAATTACCCACTCCTTCTGAATGAGGCTCTGAAACCCTGACTTTGTTCTGCTGTACGAATCCATCATCACTTGAACCAGACTAGAGATTACACAGCACAGATCAGTAGCGCTCTCTTCTACAGAAGACAACAGAAACCACATTGTCTACTAAGGCATCCTAAAACTAGGGTAAGAAAGCAAAGTATTGCTAGCTTCATATAAACAAAACTGTATTTCAAGGTCAGAGAATCACACAATTTATTGCAAGTGTTACATCAGAGAGAAGTTAATCCATGTTTCTAATACTTCCCTTTGTAGAAGTGTAAGGTTTCTTGTACACTTACACTAGGGTAATACTTCAACAATAAAACCTTCAAACCCTAGGGTTTACTACTCTTAACTTAGATGCCCACACCCTTCAGTTTCCCACAAGGCACATACTGCCCCTTCTATGCTACCAGGCCAGCTAGCTGTCCTTACTCTTCCTACCCTGCATGCATCTTTTCACAAGCTGTGAAATCATGCATTCTTCACCCTTCAGGTGTCTTCTAGAAGCATCTCTACTCCATGCTAGGTTTCTCAAATAGCAGTGTGCAGGGAAAAAAATAACCAAGTTATTAATCCAAAACCAGCTTAATGGTTAAACATTGTTTTTCAATGCGATTACTCCATCTAAGAAAACAAACTGCTCAAGATGTCTACAATAAATGTCTTCCATGAATTTTTAATAAACTACATAGTATTCAGTGTGTATCTAGGACATAGAAAACATTTTAGAAAGTTTTCATGCTCCATGTTCTTTGTGCGTGTCCCCTCTACCTTAGTGTACAGCAAAAGGGTCTAGGAGACATTTAATAGAAGTTAGGAAACCAGAATGCATAAACAAGAGGTAGTGTGACTCTACTACCAGTTTATCAGCAGCTTTGTTGTTCACAGTATATTTCTTAGCCTGTAGCCGTGCTTACCATGCTTTAACTACAGAAAGCATTTCCAGGAGGGTGAAAGATTGAAGTGTCTACTACTTTGAGTACTCTGAATTCTACCAGCCTTTATCATAATTATAAGCTTGCAGCTTAAGCTATATCTGAATAAAATCAAAATAAATTAAAAAATAAATATATATATATATAGGATAATCTCACTGAATTCTTACCTATAAGGAGAACATTTGTTTGCTGTCTTTCCAGACACTCAGCAACTTCTATTGCTTTCTTCAAAACTCGCCTGTTGTGGTACAGATAAAGTGAATATTTTCATGGCATTTTTACAGTTAGGTTTCTTACATTTGCTTCTCCTAAAAGGGGTTAGAATGTCATACTACTGAAACTTGACCAGCCCTTTAAAACAACAAAACCATTCTCAACTTCTGCAAATGAAGAAAGTTTGCTCTTGAGACTTAACAGTTCAAGAGGTATCTTTCTTTGGCCATTGGTCATGCATTTCAAGTTCTACATTTGTAATTCAATACTTTCTTCTGGATCAATAGCAGCCAATACACATGCGCAGTAAAGTCTTACAGTTGCCAAGAGCCAAATCTCTATCCTGGAAAGATACATCGCCACCCTTCTGTTGTAATTCACTACATACTACGTTTCTCCCACAGTATGGTTTTAAGAGGCAGAGAGGGAAGTATCAGCAATCAGATGTTGTAAGCATGCAGATAAAATTTATTCAGAGATTACCATTACACAAGGAAGACCGAGTGGAATTAAAGAACACATAAAACTAGATCTAATGCTGTTGGTTTCTAGACCTAACTCATAAAGTTGGTTATTTTCAGCAAAAGTTCACATACAAGCTAGGATTCTTGCAACTGCTTAGGTCACCAATAGAAGCTGACAGTTTATTTCCCGAGTCTGGAGCTGTCAAATTCCTTGTTCTAGCCTCTAGAATAGCTGAGAAGGCACTCCTACTAACTGTAAGAGCCACAAAGAGCCACAGATCCAGGAAGCAACTGGGTCCAAGTATGAAAATGACCAGTATCAAAACAGTGTAAGTATAGGAACTTGTGCTGGTATTCACTTTAAACTACTTTCAATCTTGGTTATGTCAGTGCATTTCTCCACCTATGATCTTCACTAGAACCTCTCATTCAGCATACATTTAAATTTTGGATTAAGGAATGAATAATTATCAGTACTGACTGTTATTAAGACTAGAAAGAACTGAAGCTGACTGCAGCAGCACTTCACGCTAACAAACCTATCACAGAATAAACTAGCAGACAATAAAGCTAGCACAAAGTAACACTGAAAACAAAGCCCCTCAACATTCCACTGTAACAAGCCTTAAGTTAGCCAACACCATTCCAACACTTACTCACTGTGGACTGCTGAGAGGAGAAAAAAGAACTTGAGGAAGGATCAGGAGAAGGGGACAAAACTGAGAACAATGGTAATTTTCTAAATCTTTGGTGGGCTAACATCTTGAATACTGCAGTTCATCCTGTCCTAAAGGATATTACAGAAGTAGAGAGCACAGAGAAGAATGACAAGGCTAGTCAGAGACACAGAATAGGTTTCATGCTGGAAACAAATAATATTCTTCAGTTTGAAAAGAAGGTGACTAAATGTGGGAGGGAAATTACTGGACCTATAGTTTTAATAGGTATGCTGGACGAGTTGTACTTGGAATGATTTGCTGCTTCAAGTTTTTTAGTGTGGAGGCTTAACACAAACCTGCACTGTAAAAATACTGTCTCAAGTTGTAAAACTTAGTACTTAAATGGGATTATAAATCTGTCCTAAATTTCATTCCTACTGGAGGTGAAGAGTGTCATCATGTTTCAAGAAATTAGCTAGAAAACCCACAAGTGTACTTAGACAACAATTTGAAACCCAGGAAATTAGAGATATAGCAAACCTGATTATCTCTAGCCAGTTTGTGCTCTCCAGTAACGAAAACCATTTCAAATCAGTTGCCCAGAAGTCTGTACTGTTATCTGAAAAACAACAAAGAATTGGTTTGTTCACATTTGTAGTGCTAACAAACAGTCATCCGTTGTATTACTCTTCCATTATGAACTGCTATAAAACAATCAATACTAAGGAGTCAGTAAATTCTAATCACTGGTACATAAACACCTTATAGCTAAATGAGGAAGTGAAGTAGTCCTACGAACACCAGTAGAGTTTTATAGAACCACAGGCTTTTAGAAAAAGCATGCTGTAAACTCACAGCAACCAAACCAAGTAAAAAAAGGAAAAGAAAGAAGCGTAATAGGAGGCGATGGTTCTTCCACATTCCAGATGCCTTGGCTCTTAAGCATGATCTGCGTAAACCTTAACATAAGGAGGCTGGATTTTGAAAGTCATTACCATTAGTCAGAAACACAAATGGATTTTAGGTTACACAAATTTAGGGCATGCAAGACTACCCAAAAAAAGGTTTTAAACAGTTTTCACTGCAGCTGAAGAGGCACTGAAATACATCAAGAGGGGAACAGATAAGATAAAGAGGCCAAATACAATACCACAAAATCATTAAACTTTTACGAACTTCGCTAGCTTTTCTGTAGCTTTTTAAATGCAACCTAAATCTCTATTGCCCTCCCTCCCTACCCACCCTCTCTCCTCCCATCAAAGCCAGTATTCAGAAACTAGAAAGCTCTCAAGCTGATACGGTCAATTAAAACCAGAACAGACTACCTTTCCTGCATAGGGCACAAACCCTGTAGCCCTGAAGGTCAAGACAGTTCTGCTATTGAGGAACAACTGAGGTACACCACACTCCCCTTCTTCCCTATTCTACCCCTGATAGCCTCAGTTCTGCATGTTTCTGCATAACTTTCACTTCCCAGTGTCTCTCTGCACCCTTTCAATGTTTAAGTCCAACATATACTAATTTCTGCCTTTTCTGCACCTTGCATCTATGATTCTCAAGTGCACAGGCATATATCCATCTTGTTCCTGTAGATGTTCTACCCCCATGCCTGCTCTTGCTCCTGCTCATTATGCATTTAAAGTAAAAAAACAAACAAAAAAAAAAAACACAAACAAACAAACAAAAAACTCTTTCCCCAATTCATTTCACCCTGACCACAGAAATGAGCTCTCCACAAAAGCATCAGATGAAGCGTAGCTGGCTGTCCATTTTGTTCTGTCACACTCAGCCACAATTAGACTCAATAATATGTATGCAGGCCTCTAGAAACAACTGCTTGGTCTGGCAGTTCCCCCTCCCCCCGATAAAGTTACCTCCAAATCAAAACAGGAATTTCTTTTTAAAGGCACACAAAAACACTTTCAGCTTGTTCTACCATATTCAAGGTATTTTGCTAATAACCTCACAACAGAGAGCAAGCTTTCCCTTCCTCCCTATCTTGTAGGATAATGAAGAAATACTCCATAAGGATTTGAGAACTGAAGTGTTCAGTTTCTGAGTATGTGGGCAAGTGGCATACACTGAGACCTGTGAGCAGTCTAGCAAAACCAGCATCTGCCTTTGCCACATTTCAAATAAATGGAGCAATTTAAGAGGATCCAAGCTGCTCCCATCAAAATCCTCTGGCAAGCAGCTATGCTACTGTGGTTTCTGCTTTGCTTAATGAGAACTTTTAAAACTGAAACTTCAAGTTTAGGCATGTGTTTAGGAAAGTTAAGTTATACTGGAATTTCATAAAGGAACAGAATGGCTTAGCCTGGAAGAGACCATAAAGTTACCATCTAGTTCCAACACCCTTGTCACAGGCAGGGACACCTGCTGCTAGACCAGGTTGCTCCAAGTCCTGTCCAGCCTGGCGCTGAACACTGCAGGGATGGGGCAGCCACAGGCTCTCTGGGAAGCCTGTGCCTGTGCCTCACTGCAAAGAATTTCTTCCTAATCTTTCTAATATCTAATCTAAATCTACCCTGCTTCCATTCCATCCTGTAGCCATTCCCGCTTGTCCTATCACTATATGCCCCTCTCCAGATTTCTTGTTGACTCATTTTTGGTATTGGAAGATGCTCAAAGGTCTCTGCAGAGCAGTCTCTTCTCCATGTTGAAGAAGCCCAACTCTCTCAGCATGTCTTCACAGAAGAGGCGCTCCAGCTCTCAGAACACCCTCATGGTCTCCCCTCTGGACTTGATCCAACAGCTCCACATCCTTCTTATGTTGGGGTGCCCGGAGCTGAACGAGCAGAGCTTCGCTACATATTTGCCAGAAACCATTTGTTTGCAATTATATCAACTTACCAGCTAAATTCCATGTATAAAACCAGCAGGACTTAGTTATTGGCTATAGGCTATGCTACAAATACACAGCTCCTCAATGATGACCACTTCAGTGAAATCCCACATCAACAGCCACAGGTGAACTGCCCCAGAGTTCCACATGCCAACTAGAGGCTGTTGCAACATTGACCCTCATTATCTTGTAGAGGACCCACTGTCCAAAATGGTCCAGTGGCACACTGCACAGCTGCAACGTGTGTGGACCTTTTTTCATGCCGAGAGGTGAGGCTGAAGTACAATTTCAAGTCAGCAGTATAGTTAAGAGTCTCATAAAAGCGTCCAAAAGCCTAGCTTACACTTTCACAACTCTCACTTGAAGTTGAAGTAGACTTACTATTTACAGTAGTCGTGTTTCAGTCCTACAGCCAGTGACAATTTCAAGCAAGCTCTGCTTCGCGTTTTGTGATGAGACCAGTTTGTAACAAAAGCTAGTGCAAAAATAAATCGGCATTCAGACTCATCTCTTGACATGGCACAAAGGCTTAAAAGGTTCACACTTAACACTCAACTTCAATGGACCTGACAGGACTGAAAAACTTCCCCCATAAATTTTAATCCAGCTGGTGTATTCCAACTACCATTTAAACTCCAGTCACTCTTGATACTGTGCCAGCTTAGCCAGAGGTGCTAAGTCTAAGAACAACAAACCTCTTAAGATGCCAGTTACAAGCACAGTCCTCAGTTATATTTAAAAATCTGGTTTTAACCACCATCAAAATCAGGACACCACTCAAGACAAGGACTGCATTCATAAGACATAAAACATGCTTGTCATGCTCTGCATCTAAGTCACTTTAGAGACAAAAGACTAAAGTTTGACTTACCTATCAAAAAGAGTTGTTTAAATTTTGTGTATGCTGTCTGGATATCTTGCAGAGAGGGAAGGCTGCTTGACAAGTCATCCATCTTCAGGAGTTCATAGGGAGGTTTGCTAATTGTCTTATAGATTCTAAACCAAATCATCAAGAGATTAAAGCCACCTGCTTCACAAGCCAAATAATGCACCACTATTATTACTGAAGACAAAGTTAATAGGCATGGTTTAGGAAAAAAGTGAATACCAAAGGATATATACTTGGAAAGCTAATGCCTTCCAACATTTTTCAATACTGGCTGGAAGCTTGCCTACAAGCTTTTGACAAATTTTGCTGCTCTTAACTGTTCCACTAATAAAATGGTATTTGCGCATATTTGTGCAGTTATGAATATTACAAGCATTACTTCTTTTTTACTACTGCTTCTTTAGTATTGTTTTCACTAAATAACACTAAAATTACTTTACTAACAGGCTGTTTAGAGATGAATCCAGAAAGAAAAGATGGATAGAAACACCCAAACCTCCTAGTAGACACTTTTTTCTAGACTTTCACCAGCCACTTACATTCTGATACCTAGCTGCTAGGTCTGCTAACAAAACACATGAGTAAAAGAAAGAAGAAACAATTTGGACTCAAACAAGACAGTATACTTGCCTTGAACTTCCCTACATATCTGATATTTTTTTCCCTAGGAGAGGAAAAAAATAGCAGGCTAGACGAAGCTTTGCTTTGGACTCAGAACATCCCCTCTCATTCACTCTCTTGAGCTCAGATGAACATTAGTTTAGTAAATACCTCTGTTGTCATACTGGCTTTCTATTGTCAAGATTTGGGAACAGCTGCTTTAGCTCATAGTTCAGAAGTAAAGCCTTGCAGACATTGCTATGACAAGACAGAGTACTTTACTTCCTGTACGCTGTAGCACAGTAACCTGCTTTAAGTGAGAACTACAGGTTCCTTGTCAGAAATGCAGTTTACTAGACCTACCAGAACATGCATCAGATAAGAGAATTAAGGGAAAGCAATCATTTCTCAATTACAATATTTGTTCCAGGATGAAATAAACAGTTTGTGCTAGAAGACCTGGCTCTGAACAGCTTTTTCAACAAAAAGCCATTAATCGTAAACATATGCCGTGTGCTTGAGTTCAGACCACAATTACAATGGCATGTTAACACACCCTTTCGGACAATTTGTAGATAAATTTTTAAGCACTACTGGTTAACCACTATTACTCCATAGCAAAGAAAACCACCAATAACGCCCCAAGTTCAGATGGCCCCAGACAAGAGATCAAAATACCAGTTGATACCTTGTTACAGCTTACTGCTAGTTTTACTTACTTTCACATTATGAAATAGCATTAAGAAGACTTATAACTCATGTAATCTCCATTTCAGGGGAGAAACTTGAAAGCAAATGCAGGAAGCGTCAAAAGCCTTTCCCATGCAAGTATAATTAATTTTGTAAAGATTTTAAAAGCCTAATCAAGCTATTTTCTGTTAGTTCTATGCAATTAATGGGTTCTTCACCTATGAGGAGAAAGGAAATAGCAGAGAAGCAGTAAAAATTGTACATACTAGCCTGATCTAACAGCTTGCTGCAAGAAGAGAAGTTTTCTCAAGGACACTAGACAGGCTGGAGAAAGCAGAGGAAAAAAAAGCCATCTTTTGTTCTTGCTGTAACTCAGCCAGGCAGCTATGCTCCTGCCTTTATGTTATCTTTGGCATTTCTCAAACTGCTGAGCTAACTCAGCTCACTACCTCAGCTGAATCAAACTGCTGTCTGTCATCACATCCGAAAGCAGCAGTAGTAAGCTGCTAGATTGTCTCAGTCATTCTAGGTCACTTTAAAGTTATTTAAGAACACAAATCTAGTTCTCCTAAGACAGCAGAGTTCAGAGAAACTTAAAACTCAGCTTGCAAATCCATGTTTAGAGATGGGGTCTACACTTCTTTTACTTGCAGACACAATTGAGCCCATCAGCTAATGATACACTAGTTGTACTTCAGAACTACACACTTTGGTGCTGCTTTACCTAATAATACACCAGTTTATACACATATTCATCCAATGTGTATTTCCACAAAGGCATCAGTGATGTTAAAGTCCTGCACAACTGACAGATGCTGATAGGCCAAGGGATTAAACCCATTCCACTATAGAAAACTACTTTTACATTTAGAACTTGTTTCCTGATGTGCACAAGCTTAAAGATACAGCATATATGGAAAAAGAGAAGCAAGGTCCATACCAAGCAAAGTGTTGTGGACAGAATAGCTATTACTGACCCATCCAAGAAGGCTTTTTGTGTTTGTGAAGCAACATCATCCTGTTCTTTGGGAAATGCAGACATTTTGAGAAGAGCAGCACCGTTATGGCAAGACCAACACCAAATCTGCAGAAAAACAATGACCAGGTGATGCAAATTGGTAAACTATTCGGTACAAAGCATTTCTTAAGCAACAAGTGATGACTAGGAATTCCGCTATGCTGTGCTTCATCGAATTTTTGGTGTATTCAGTGAAATCATCAATAGAAGCAAACTTTCACATCTGCACCATGCCTCAATACAGGCATGCCTCAGTATGGTGTTATCACTTGCAAGTTTTAAGTTAAGCTTTACACATGAACAGGTAAATATAAAGTGTCAGATTATAGCAGAACATGACTTCCTCTACTGCCTCATAGGAAAAACCCAAAATTGATCATAACATTTATGGCCAAATTATGTGAAAGATAGCCCATAGCAATATAGCTTTTGGAAATAACTCTTATATTAGCCATCAGTTTCTCCATCTAGATATAGTTGTGTTTTTCTTATAGTTCAGCCTTGAGATAGCTCATAACAAATACACTGCCATGCTTTTTCACATGAGTCATGCATAAAGGGTCATCTAGGCACAGGAAATAAAATATTGAACTTTTTACAACTGAATAAGATTGCATAGTTACAGGTATTGCTAGACAGACATTAAAGATCCCTTCCAACTCAAACTACTCTATGATTCCACGAATGCAAGATGCAGTTAAAGAATCATTTCCATTTCTAACAGCCACTGCAATTTGCCTGGTTGACTACTGAGAGCCAGTGAATCAAACTATTTTGAGTTTCACTATCTGAAAGGACACCTTAGGCAGAACAATACAGCACTATCTACTCCACGGGCCAATTAATTTAAAAGCATGAAGAGAACATTGTTTTCCTTGGCAAATTTGATGGACATGCCACAACTAATGTAAGCCCTCATAAATGAAGTTACTTTGTTCCTTGTTTCTATCTACTCTGCTTTACTGGTTCTTGAACTCTGGTACAAGGCAGAAAGGCAAAGCCAGTCTGCCATGAGGTGCAAAACAATATATTTAGCTTAATTTTCTGTTGAAACTGTTAGAGCTAGTTTTTCAATTAGGCTACTTAGCTTTGAAAATGTGACACATCATCACAGCCACAGTATTTATCATCACCCAGTCTAGGTAACTAGAAGTATTCAGCTCTACCTGTACATGCAGGGTCTTCACCTCAAGTATTCAAACAGCATTTGAAGGCCTACATCCTGCCACAGCTAGATGCCGATCAGTAATCACTCTAATGAAAAACAGGCTAGACTGTTTCTTTCTAGGACAGAAAGACTACTAGTATATGTAGACTATAGGATATCAGACATCTGATAAGTAAATGTACACTGCGAACCATACATACATTTTGTTTTGTACTGCTTAAGAGAATACAGACTACTTTGAGTACTTCTTCCACCATCTGTTTCCCCTTCTATAGACGACTAGGTATATGTGTGAGCTATAAAAAACAAGTTTTGAAAATAATATGCACCTATATCCAAAATGCTAGTTGGAATTTTGTCTTCTCAAGAAGATTTCTTACCCTCAGCCACACATATATACTTACAGGAATGCCTCTGCCTTCATACTTCAAGATACTCTCTTCAGAAACACATATGGGAACAACAAAATACAAAGGCAGCCTAAGATAACAGAGAAGATTTTTGCACTTAAGAACTGAACAAAGAACAACCTCAAAGTTCATTTCACTGATGAGGACTGTTCTAGCTCATATTAATTATATATTCACCTTACTGCTACAATAATCTTTCCTACAATATAATTATATTGTCCTCAACACCCTTCCTTTACTTTCAGCTGGATAAGGTTTCTTCCAGTCTTGAGCTCTTCATTATTTTCACTACAACATTACCTGCTTAATTGCAGTCTTTCCAAGCCTGCAATCAAGTCCTATATTTAATTGTAACATTGGATGTTAATACCACCTCAGTTCTCTCACTTGTTTTCCCAAAAGATTCCTTTTTAGTATTAGAGAACTAGTTCTGCTTTCATGTCTTCTAAGCTGTTCATATCACAATTAAAAAATGTAATTTTATTATGAATTTCCAATATCAACCAAAACTTTTAATGTTCAAGGCCCAAAAAGAAATAAAGATAAGTACATAACCTCAGCTTGGGTCTCTCAGGACAGCTCTAGAGTAAATATTTAAGACTCTATTGAAAATTGGTCTTTATTTCCAAGGTCATTGTAGCCTTTCAGGATCAGACTCTTAAACAGGAGTATACAAAGCCTTGTGTACATCCTAGTAGGCTCACCAACAGATGCTACATAGCTGAACTGGTAGAATCATACATCTCTAACCTTCTACTAAAGGCAACACAACTTCCACCAGCACATTCTGCAGACATGCTTTAAATCAGTTATTTTTCCCCACTCAGTCCTACAGCTAAAATAGAAAATCTCAAGTGCATCTAACTTAAAATTTTACCAGAGAAAAGGTACATGACTGAGAAAATGTCATCCTAACCAGTAAGTAGGACAGAAGTGTAGGTACTGAACCTACGTATTTTCTATTCCTGAATAGCTTGACCTGATGTTGCCGTTAACCCTGCTGGAAGAGGGGTTGTGTAAGATCATCTCCTCAGGTCCCAAATCAAAAGTATCCCATAAATCAAAATGGAAACCAGATCCTAAAAGAAGAAAACCCCTAAACAAATGTATAATGCTCAAAGGTAGCAGTGATTTTTGCAAATCTTAATGAGACTTATATCCAAAGCTCACAATTAACCAGGGCAAGCTTACTTTTCAGAGACTCCGTAGCCTTCATTGGCAGTCACTACTCTGTATTTCACATTCCCTTTGGTCCGCTCCAACTCATCGCGCCAGTCCTCAAGAGTATCAAACATTACAGTTTGGTTTGTTCCATCTATCAGACATAATAATGTTAACTTTGCAGATTATCAGGAACTCTAAAATGAAAGCATTCCTACACCAAGTAGTTAGTTTTCATTAAGGTAAGCAAACAAGACCTCTTATGGACAGAAAGCTGAGCCAAAACGCCTTTGTGTAATACACTGCTTCTGTCTGATCCTTAACAGCTTATCTTTCTGTCAAATACCATTTTAACTAAAAAATTCAGGAACAGTTTCTCCTACTGTTCCTAGAGAACTTCAATACAGTTGAGCTGCTTCACTTCCAGCCTAAAACCCAGGATGCTGAGCAGCAAATGCCACTGTATACTAGTGCAGCCAACTGGCATCTAATAACGTAGACTTAAATGTAGAATTAGTAATCATGCCAAAAGCCCTTCTGCAGTTCAGGTACTGCATTTCATTTAATGTTCATTCTTTCATCATGGATAGGAATTTTGTACTGAATAGAACATTTCAGGCACTTGATAAGAGAAGAAAATTGACTACAGCAATTTAAGCCTCAATCATTTCAGCTGAGAATTTCTGTATTTCTATTTAGCCACCTCAGAAGGAATTACAACAGCAAGTTGATTTAGCCTCAGATAATAGCCACATAATTCATAGAGTATGTGCAATTGTTTTAGACACCCATCATAATTAAGTTTCCTGCAACATCAGCTAACACGGAAATACCAAACAGAGTTAGAATTTCCACAGAAGGTACAATGGCAAGTTGAAACTTTCCACCTTAACAAGACAAAGTACATGAAAAATCTATGGCTGGAAATCAAGTATTATTAATGAGCTCTAAGGGACAACTTCAGATTTTAAGAGTATCAGGCCTCAAAAGGTATAAACCCCAATTTCTAAAGTCTACTTGGTTTGTGCTGTAACAACTTTATAAAGAGTGAAACTAGGCTATTATTGACGATAGTTATTAAAATATTAAAGAATTATGGCACAACACTTCAATGCCACAAAGACTAGGCTTCTCCCACATTTACTTAATCTATACCTGGAAAAGCTTACAGTCTTTCTGACATTTGCAGCTCAAACTGAACACAAGTTACAGATGAAGCCTGCAGAAACTGCCTGAGCCAGCAATATGCCCATGCAGTAAAGGCAGATAATGAATTCTTGGGCTGCATTAGGAAAACCATTGCCTACAGGTCAAATGAGGTGATTGTTCTCAGCTCAGCACTGGTGAGACCTGGCCTGAAGTGCTGTGTCCACAGCTGGACTTCCCAGTACAAGACAGGCACAGGCTTTGCTGGACCACGTACAGAGTAAGCCCATTATCATCACCAAAGGGCTGCAAGCACCAGATACGAGGAAAGACTGAGACCTACGATCATTCAGCCTGGAGGAGAGAAGGCTTAGCAAGGGCACAGAGGGCCAAGAAACCTTTTCAGTGTGTATAAACACCTGACTGTGGGTGTAAGCAGGGGAGGAGAATAAAGAAGATTGATCTAGATTAAGTTGTACTCAGTGACATGACAAAAGGCATTGTGCACAAGCTGAAGTACAGCAAATCCCATTCAAACATAAGCTTTCTCACTGTGAGGACAGTCAAATAATGAAACAGGATGTCTGGAAAGGTTCTGTAGTCTCAGTCCTTGGAGGTGTTCAAAACCCAAATGAACACGTCTTGGCAAGTTTGCCATAGTTAAGCCTATTCTAAAGAGGAGCAGATGGACAGGAATATGACTATATGACCTCCACACGTTTACTTTAACCTCAATGGTTCTGTAATCCCTTGACGTATTTTGATAAATGTCTGATTAATAATTTGGGTACACCAAAACTTCCCTTTGTGAAAGCAATAGGTATTCCTGGTGCATTACGAAACAGGTTCTTAATTCAACATATTGCTATTACTTCAGTTGAAGTCTGAACTTTGAAATGCTAGAAAGTGCACTGACAACTTTTTATCTTGAATTTTGCAGCTTACTATATTACTCAGCCAAGATTGATCAAGTGGGAAGATTATGTAATAAGTTAGCTATAAGAGGAAGTCAAATGTCTCATGAAATCTTCCTGTTCAAACCTATATGCTTTTTTTGCAGTTGCCTAGGAGAAGCAGATCGCTTGCAAATAAGAGCAAAAAGGGAAATACTTTATCAGACGCCACTGAAAACGTAATAATTTAAGAATTAAGAGCAAGACTTTTGGTTCACAATAGTATGAAAAAACACACTGATAAAATAAGCAGAATATTTCCTAGATGAGAAAGAAGCCCTGACTCCAGTCAGAGGCACATGAAATGCATTTGCACATATGTAAGCTTTCAATCCAGTGATGCTACTCTTGCTTGGAAAGTTTCTGTGTAACTATGTTGAAGGTCACAGAAACCAACAGTAGAAATTAAGAGATTTTTAGCAGCACATCTAACAATGTATAGCAACAGAAAAATTAATCTTCTGAGGCCATCTGCCAGCAGAGCAGTCACAAACTCAGCTATTAAGCATCCCAGACTGCTTAAGGAACTAACAGGATGCAACAAAGACAAATCAAAAATAGAAAAACTATTTACCTGTGGCTTTGGGGGCAGCTGATGCATAAGAGAACAGAAACAAGCGTTTAAGCAGCTTAGGAGTCTGGCTATGGTGAAGTATACCACTGACAATCTAGGAAAGGACCAAAAATTAACACCCAAACACAGAGCAAGGCTATTGACAAACTATTTTTCACCAGTCCAGTTTTAAACAAAACTGTTCAATGGGTTCTATTCCCAACAGCTGAAAATTGATTTTTAGAAAACTTTCTCCGTTGTCTGCAAGATACTGTACCTACATGGCTTAACAGCAAGTATAATTATAAATGTTTAACTTCCAAAATTATCATTACTTAAATACAGGCAGTAGACTCCTAGTTTGGAGTTCAAATTAACCTCTCAAAAGAACCCCAGTTATCAGGAAACTAACTGTTTTCACATGAAAAATGCTGAAGTCTAAAATAATAAGGTTATATACCATGAACAGAACAGCTTCAGAAATTTGCCTGAGCTGATTTCATATAGTACTCCCATTTTCTTCAATAAGCCAGTATATCTGATCTTTAACTGCTATACATAATCTTTAATGAGGAAGGTCAGCTAGAAACCTTTTTTTTTTTTCCTCTCTCAATTGGGACTGATCAGAAAACACATTAATGGATAGTTCAATGAATTTCATCCTTCCCCCACGCCCACAACTAAACGCTCAACACTAAGCTTAAGAAAGAAAAATTAAGTTACTACACTTACTCTTTTCACTTCCTCTTCTTTTGTGTATCTCAGACAGAAATTAAATACTCTAAGGTCTTTACAGTAGATAATTAACTTCTCTGGGTATTTTCTCAGTTGTCCAGTTAGAAGTTTCTTTTTCTCATCATAAACTGCAAAATTAAAAAGTCTAAGTAAATACCATAAAGACTATCTGTTGATAAAGCTACCCCTGCTTGACTCTTCAAATTTTGAAAGAAACTAATTCAAGCCCAAGTGTTAACAAGTAAAAACAAGCACCCTATAACACATACTGACAAGCTCCTGTGCTAGTATACGTTATTTTTCTCAAACCAATCCAAGGTACTTCTGCAAGGTAGAAAACAAACTTGCAGCAAGCCAGCTGCTGAGTGATTATTTCTGTTCACATTCTGACTGTATAGTAAGTTCAAAGTTCTGAGATGCACCAAGAACATATTTTAGTAGTTTTGCCCAAAGGAAAGTCAAACTGAGATCTTTCCATGTTCCTAAAAACTACTTTTTTTTAAGCCACCATAAAGTACGTCCCCAGAAGAGCCCTTTGTTCACTTCTGTTTGAGGATATATAATTTCAGAACTTCAAGCGCTGCCAGCTAGGCCACTGTACACAAGATTAAACAGTGTCTTATAACCAGTTTTCACCAGTCTCCCCCTAGACCACTCCTTCACAAATCCACACTACCATTCATACATATTCTAAATACTCTTAACACCTGTCCAAGGTCAGGCTTTCCAATAAAGCCTTTGCTACCATTTACAAATGAACAGCCTCATTCTCATTTAGCTTTTTTAGCAATACAGGCATACCTGTAAACCCTGCTGCAAAACATTCAAATTTAATTATAAATTAAAACCTCATTTTCTATCTTCTTTGCTATTTTGAAGACACCATGAATCTCATAAAACAAAGCTCCCTTAAACAGATCACTGTTTGGGAATTTGCTATCTGTACTGCTCTGCAGCACTATTGCTCAAATGAAATTAAGAACACCATACTTATATGATTAGTCAACACACTGGAAGATCCTTCTGTACCAATCTTAATCAGAAACTTTACACAGTACACTCTTCTTCGAAGCATGGCATTTTGAAGGTATTGTTTTGTCTACCCCAATAGGATAATAAAAATGTAGCTTTAAGAAGTGTTAGGGATAAGACTCAGTTCTTCTATATCTCTTATCTGTCATTTCATCAAATATATCTGCATCTGTCTTTACTAGACTACCCAATTCTGGTCCACACAGTGTCCACTCTATCAGTTTTTTAGTAAGGAGGTACATGTACAAAGAGCACAAGACTACAAGACACTTAGAAGTTTGAGGCACATTAAAACAAGAAGAGAAAGCTGACTTACCTCCATAGATTTGATCTACACATTGCAGGGTTATGTCATTTTCTCCTACAATCTTATTCTTCAATTGCAGCTCCTAAAACATGAAAAAGTTCTTAGAAATGTCGCAATACTAAGCAGTAGCACCTTAACACAAGTGCATGATGTGTTCGGAATGTATTTTAATTCAGAACTACTTATTTTACAAGCTGTTAAGGCAGAACACTGAAGAACAGTTGTTAAAATACCAACAGATGCAGGTTACACATAGACGTAGTTTAGAAACTGCAGATCCAGTTTCGTCTCAGCCATGCTGAAATGTAGATAAGAGTTTTACTTTTCAAATAGCTTCAAAGGATAAATTTCTATTAAGAGTCACTTTTCAAACTAGAATCATGGCAGTAAACAGGAAATAAAGTAACTTGATGTAATCCAAGCCCTTCTATGCCAAGTTTCCTTGCTATGGGAATGTAGCAGGAAATAGAATATCTCTTCAAAGAACAAGTATCCCAAGAATATTATACCATAACAGCCAGATTTATGACTGGGTAAATTATTTTATCTACTATTTTGGCAAAAAAAGTGATTTTGGGCTCCACTCACTTTTAGAATTCCGTGAGTTCAGGGTTTAAAAAGACATTTGAGTGATGCCAAAATTAAACACTGTTACATTATCTATTATTATGTATGTATTATTACCAGAAAGTTGATGTACACTACATCAGCAAACTACATTTTACATGAAGACAGCTGTGAACAGAGTTAACCTCATTCAAGATATTTTCACATCTGTAGTACTCTGAATCAGATAGCTAATACTGAACTTCTGTTAAGTGAAATATAGTTTACTTAACATGCTATAAACCCAAGATTTAAAGTTAGTAATGGAACAGAAATTACCATGGTCACTATCGACTTTAGCACAAATCTCATGTGATCTGTTGAAAGGGCTCTTAGGTCCAGAAATCTGCATTTGGCTGCAGAAGCCTTAGTGTAACATTTAATCTCCCTGAAATTTTACCTCAAGAAACTTCCAACTACAGTCAAATTGCTTTCTTCTTCACTGTCAAGATCATCTTGAACTTGAGAGCCATATACTAGGCTTTCCTTCACTTTTATCACCTAAATGGACCAGATTTTCAGATACTTAAGTACATAAAAAAAAAGGTGGTGTTGGTCAATGAAAAAATGAACATGAGCAGGCTTCAGTGTGCTTTCGCAGCCCAGAAAGCCAACCGTATCCTGGGCTGCATCAAAAGGAGCGTGATCAGCAGGTCGAAGGAGGTGATCCTGCCCCTCTACTCTGCTCTCAAGAGACCTCACTTGGAGTCTTGTGTGCAGTTGTGGTGTCCTCAACATCAAAAGGACATACAACTGTCGGAACAAGTCCAGAGGAGGGCCACGACGATGATCAGGGGACTGGAGCACCTCCCGTATGAAGATAGGCTGAGAAAGTTGGGACTGTTCAGCCTGGAGAAGAGAAGGCTGTGTGGAGACCTCAGAGCAGCTTTCCAGTACCTGAAGGGGGGCTACAGGGATGCTGGGGATGGACTCTTTGTTAGGGACTGTAGTGATAGGACAAGGGGTAATGGGTTCAAACTTAAAGAGGGGAAGTTTAGACTGGATATAAGAAGTTCTTTACTGTAAGGGTGCTGAGGCACTGGAATGGGCTGCTCAGGGAAGTTGGGAATGCTCCATCGCTGGTGGTGTTCAAGGCTGGGTTGGACAGAGCCTTGGGTGGCATGGTTTAGTGTGAGGTGTCCCTGCCCATGGGAGGGGGGTTGGAACTAGATGATCTTAAGGTCCTTTCCAACCCTAACTGTTCTATGATTCTATGATTATCAGTTCCCTTTGACAGCTCTCTTTGAGCACCTATACCAAACAACATTCAACTCACTTCTAATTCTTGGCAACTTTTTAACTTCTTTAATGTTTGACAGCTCAACAGTATCTGATTTTTAAATTTTGCAGCCAGCCCCTGACTTTGGATGGAATAATTCAGAGCTTTACTGAGCCACACAAACAGTTAAATAGAGCATTTCCACTGAGTAAGATTTAACCAAGACTTGTGTAGCCCTGAAATGGTTCTGCAGATGTAGCCTAAATTCAGACACATACTGTACAACATTCACACTTCTGCAATTTGTGCTAGACAAGCAGTCATAAGCCAGGTTTAAACAAATCATTACTTTTCAAAACAATGTTTTTAACTTTGTCTTCACAAAATTACCAATGCATAAGATACAAAGAGTTATATAAAATATGTCTCATACAGGCTTGCACTGTTTTTACTTAAACAGTCATAGTTTGAGGAAGGATCTGCATGGATCAGGGAAATGCAGACCATTAAAATTAACGTGCACCCATTAAAACTGTTTTAAAAAGCTATATTTATTCTGAATCCCTATATAAATAATATTTAGTCAGAGACACTACATGTCTTCAGAGCCTGTTTGGTCATAATTAGAAGACTTGTCTTCCTACATTATCATCTGAAGCAGAATCATCAAGGAAAGCAATCTTGAAGTTTGTGCACACAAGTTTCCCATAGGTACCACGGTTTGAGCCATCTTCTTGTATATATTTATACACTGTGCTTGCCTCACAAAGCAGCAGTTCACCTGTACAAAAGAAACACTGACTTGAAACGTAACTGACATTTATGATTGAATTATTTTAACTGTTACCTTAAATTCAGCACTAACTTCCTCACAGCTTCTCATATGAGAAAATATTCCATCACTGTTACACAAAAAAAAGATTAAGAGACAGCTCTTGGAATCTGTACCTTGAAAGCCTTCCAGGTTATTAGTTTTACTCAAGATGGACTGAACACTGTTCAACTGCACACACTTATTTCTGTAACCAGAAATACCTCTACCATGGCCTGCCCTAAGTGGTAGGAGAGTAACACATGGAGTTGCAAAGACCAGCCATATGAGCGTGTACTCAAAAAAACCCAAACCTCACCAAAAGGAGTTTATACTGTCAAACAAGTTTAGACCTGTTCCAATTTTCCTTACTGTTAAGCTCAAAAAATGCTGAAACATTTGATTTTATTATTACAACTTTATCACAGTTTTCCATAGCTTTGACTGGAGATATTGCTTATTTTACAGGTCCCAGGGCTATTGTAAATTTCTCAAACACAAGTCTGCAGTTCTAATTTTTAAATTAACAGGAAGTGAACTTCAATTTTAAGAAATTAAAACCAGATTCTAGGAGGTATAATCAGACAGGCTCTTGGTCTTTGCTGTTAAAAAACAAAACATAATAATACTAGCTTGTTCTAAACTTTTACTTGCATTTTATCCTAGTAACATCACCTTTCCTTATCTTTGAAAACATTTTTTAAAAGAAAGAATTGTAAATTAGAAAAAACAACAAAACAAAAAAAACTGAACAGTGAATGAGGCATCAAAAAGTTTAAGTAACTCATTGTAGAAGCAAAGCAACTAGAAAGTAAGTTTCCATTAGTTATTGGCCTTCAGTATCCAAAACCACCCCAACAAAACACAAAAGCACCCAAATTTCTCTTCTAAGAACAGGGTTAACTGATGTATAGACAGTTCTCCATATGCAACTTACTTGAAAATGCTATACTCAAACATTCAAGCCTATAGTTTTTCAACATCCATGTAGATACAGACACTTGAAACATTTCAACCCATTCAACTCATATTGAAATACCACCCTATGGCGTAACCCACATTACACCAAACCTGCTATTTTACTACCCGAGACACTGATGTCACTTAAGTGTTTGCTGCAGACATTGAAATATTTAAATACTGCTTACATGATTGATTTTTTATTCTTTAATTCTAATAATACAATATACAGCAGTTACCTGGTAATAAGTGAATATTTACTTCTTTTTCTATGGGTTCCTTTATGTGTACTTCCTAAAGAGAGAAAAAGTAATTATTACTTTGCAAAGATTGTACCTTCATCACATGCTGTACATAACAGCATCTGCCAGCTTAAATTCCTCATATTCTAGAAACGAATCAAACTAAAACGAAGGAAAAACTTCCTAAATTAAGGAAATAATTTTGCAATGTGCTGCTTCCACTACAGGTCAGTAGACTACTACCTAAATAATTAAGTCAGTGGTTTGACAGCCACAGTGTCAGTTACATGCAGCTGTGCACATAAAACAGGAAATGCATTATGTGTGAGTAACTGACAGAAATAAAGCATTCCCAGTAATTCTTAAATTCTCTCAGCACACATAAATAAGCATAAGCTTAGTCTCCCTGAGTTTGTTCATAAGCTTTTCCACACTTAGTATTTGTTTCTGAGGTATCCTTCAGGGTTTTTCAAGCTTCATCTTTCACTGGTTTTTATTTTCTTGCACATATTATTGCAGTCAAAGTACAAAAGTTACTAGATTATAGGGGAGTTACCAAGATTAAAGGGAAAGGTATTCCAGAATCTCAGAGTCAAGAGGTAAAATCAGCCACAGGATATCCTTTAGTTTGGACACAAATTCCACAAAACAAACTTAAGTTCTCAGTACTACTTATTCTAGTCTTAAGGCACTGATAGTGGAGCTAAAATCTCCAGCTGAAAGATTACTAAACTAAAGGACATGCTACACCCTTCCTGCTCAGCCAGTTCAGAACTTCCTTCTCAAAGTCTAGGAATGACTTTACACGTATTGAAGTCTTTCTGGAAAACTATTAGTTAACTGGAAGCCCCCTTGGGGCCACAGCAGTAAGCACAGCAATTTTAGTTTGCCATCAACACAGAGTCAGATATTGCAAATCCAGGCAAGAAAGGAGACATAAGCAATAACAGGTTTGCTGGATTAAATACAAAGAAACAAAGGCTCTTGTGAGCATAAAAATAATCCCCTTTTCCCATTCATATAAACACTTGCTGTCCATCAGTCAGAAGACCCAAAACAAAGCTTGCAGGCTTCACAGCAAAACTAAAATCACCAGGAAACCATGTCATGAGAACAGCAGAAATATTCAAGACAGGCTGAAAAGATGCAACAGTTATAAAATTAAAGAGGGGGTAGTGTGAAGAAAGAAATCTGTAACTACAGCTGGCAGCTAATGCAGAAACCAACACAATTTACTGCCTTGGACTTCAAAGTTTGGATATTGTGAATTTTAATCAAAGTTCATGCTTGCCAGCTAAATAAAATACTATGCAAACATGACTCAAGCTGAACACTGCTGCCTTCGAAGAAATACATACAAGTTTACCACTGTGCCTCTTCATCACTGGTTGCTCTAAGTAAAACCCAAGCTTAAAGCTAAACTGGGTTTACTAGTGCCTTTATTACTATGCCTTCTACTATCACTATTTTTGTGCAACTAAATGCAATACTATTTGCTCACAAACTCTATGCCAACAATCACTACTAGAGAACAGTAAAGCAGTATACTAACTAGGCACTTTTCCACTAACTTCCACTTCAGAAGATATAAGGCATGTAATAACTACTGCTTATGTGTACATACTGCTTGAATGTTTGTACTTGTTGCCATGAGTACCAGTTTATGCAGTATTGGTAGATAAGACCTGAGGAAAAAAAAAAATTTACTCCAAGTAAGTTCTTTGAGCTTACACCCATTTGTTAAAATACAATGAAGCTTTCATAGCTGATATCACAGAGGTAAATAATTTTGAACAAGTGGTCTGGGGTTTGGTTACAAGCTAAACTGGTTATCTTCTGAAAGGAATTAGAATTTTAATTAAATCCCAAAGCAGCAGCAGAGACCTCAGTCAAACACAGAGATGAGTTTGTAATATCCAATTTCACTCTGTGTTGACAAAACCCCACAGACCTTGAAGGGCTTACTATATGCATAATTCCTGTAACATACGACAGCTTCCAAAAGCCAAGACTCCAGAATACTTCTGGTTTGAAAGTCAGCATTTATGTTCCTGTAATGAAACCATATTTTAAACGTGATTTATAAATATGCACTTTGAATAGCTAGAATGTGAGCCATGAACATTGCTGAAGAATCCATGCTGCTCATTTTCCAAGGGAAGATATTAAATTACATTAAATTCTACTAAAGTCACTAATGTCACATTTTGCATTCGCTCTTTTAAAAAAAGAAGGCAAAGATCTTCATGAAGAAAAGTTGTTAACTTGCTCTGATTCAGTGCAAATTGTGTGGAAACTCGTAAACTTAGCTAACATTTACACTGTGTTTCAACTTTACTGTTCTAATAGATTTCAGTTTGGGGCAACACAGATCTTTGGATTACTTTAAGAACCTGCAGACACTAAAATGCATCCTCCTCAATACTCCTTTATTCAGCCACACAGTTCATACTCACTCACCCACCCGTTTTATCCCTGGGTTTGTCTGACTACATGGAGAGGTAATTCCATTTGTAAGATCAGCTGGAAAAAACTGTCTGTGTGCCACATTTGGTTTTGTTGTTACTGCCTATTGTTAGCAGAATTGGCTCATCAACAGGTCAGATGAGCACAGAAACAAAAGAAAAGGAAGCAGCAGAAGCAAGTCTGTCCCTTTCCACAAGCCATTAAATCTACTCAGACATCAGGAAACGGTCCCCTTTGATCATTTGCTGAAGTTAAGCATGCAAGCCTTTCCATGTAAGACCAACTGAAAGCCACATACACCTCTAGATTATTCTTCATCTGTATCTTCCCTGTTCTTAATGCCTCAAGCAGCATTTTGGCACTTCTTACTGAAGATACAACACAGGAAGCACCACTACCAGCCAACAGCTAAAAGCAGGTACGAATATGACGCCACACAAATGAGGAAAATTTGGATTTTGGATTGCCTCTGAAGTTACAGAAAGAAAGATCTCAACTTTGCCGAAGGTTTTATCAAACTTCTGTCTCAGAAATGTTTCACAGCTGTGCACTTATCTTATTATAGATTCCTATTTACAGGCTGTCAAACAGTGGTAGGCATTACAGCAACACCCCATTATTATCAATTGTAATAGTACAGAGTACCAAATCATACCAAAATTGCAAGCTGACGACGTGTCACACCATACTATTTCATAATGCATCATCCTTCTTGTTAATTCAAACCAACTCTACTCCACTCTCCTGATATCTCACCTGGAGTACTACATGCAGCTCTGGTGACCCAGCACAAGAAAGAAATGGACATGCCTGAGTGAGTCCAGAAGAGGTGTAAAGATGCTGTGAGGGCTGAAGCACCTCTGGGTATGGAGACACACGGAGAGAGTTTGGCTTATTTAGCCTGGAGAAGAAAAGGCTCCTTAACGGAAGACCTTAAAGCAGCTTCCAATGACTGAAGGGGCTACAGAAAACCCGGAGAGGGACTGTTTACAAGGGTCTGCAGGGACAGACAAGGGAGAATGGCTTTAAACTGAAAGAGGGGAGATTTAGGTTAAATATTAGGAAGCTCTTTACTGTGAAGGATGGTGACGCACTGGCACAGGTTGCCCAGAGAAGCTGTGGCTGCTCCATCCCTGCCGGTGTTCAAGGCCAGGTTGGACGGAGCTTGGAGCAACCTGGTCTCGTGGAAGTTGCCTATACCCATGGCACAGGGCTAGAACTGGATGAACTTTACAGTCCCTTCCAACCCAAACCATGCTAGGATTCTACGAACATGAGCTGATTGCACTATGAAACCTGCAATTGCCAGTGAAGGGAGGCACCATGCTTCTTACAGATCTCTGGTTCAATAAAGGCACTGTTTTCCTGAAGGAAAACCTCTTCTTGGCTTCTACCTGAGCGTAAGGAATAACTGCACAGTTTGCAGTACCCAGAGACCACATTCAGCTCTGTCCCAAAAACATATTTAGAGGGGCTAAAATATATTCCCCAAGTCTGACTAGGGAGACTTGTCTTCCCCAAGTGCTGAAGCTTTAGAGAGCCACCACTTGTGAGGCATCATGAAGTTAAATGCAGACAGGTCAAGCAGCAGTTAAGCTATATTAATAGGGTCCTGAAAGTTAGGGCAGGAGAGGGATCCCAAATGAGTCCTGTTTTTTGTCCTAGAGCCTTACCACAATTGAGAGCAATTTCTCACCTCCCACTCCACAGGGAGGTAAACAACTGTAGCCAGAAAATGAGTAAAAAGTGGAAAACATTTCCTGAATGCCAAATCCAGATCTTTTCAGAGGATTTTTTTTTTTAAATCAGTATTGCAGAAGATGTATATAGGCCTATTGATGCTGGGTGTTGCTCACCACTCTCATCAGGGAGCCCATGGATAGTCTGCTGCAGCAAATCATATGCTGTAAACACTGAACCCACCTCATCACTTAGTCATAGCTGGACATTTGTGCTAGAGGTAATTCCAACAATAAAAACCACATTTTTAGTAAACATACTGGGGGGGAAAACATTGGTTATTACATTCAATTAATGAAGGAACAAGTTATCTCTTCTTCATATCAAGGGTGCTGTCTGAAACACATTCCTTCAAGGCTGACAGCAAACAGCACACAGCACTGCTATGAGAACACAGGCTATTTTAATGTTGTAATACAGTTTTCCACATGTAATCTCTGCACTGGGAAGCTCTACACCATGGTGAGGCTTACTGTGAGCATTCATTTCTTTTTTAGTTATACTTCACTGAAAGGCAACAGAGGTCTGAGATAGCTTTCTTACCTATACATTTATCTTTGTCTGCTGTAAAGTCTAACTGCAGACTGAAATATCTGCAAGTTTATTGTGGTGCTCCTACAAGCAAATAAAGTATTGCTGAGTAAAAGAAATCAAACTTCTGTCCAACAGTTCTACTGGAATTTCATGCAAAAGAGGAGATACCTGTGTGTATGCCTAGCATACAGTTTGTATTCAGAAACAAATCACGATACAGTCTGTTTTCTAAAAGATTCTGTCTTGGTCAAACAAGCCTAATCCCATGTTGTATCATACAATCCAGAGGAGATACTTACTACATTTTTATTAAAGTACTAAAAATAATCTGTTTTCCTTCCTTTCACAGCTCCATTATCCAATAGTCCATTAGATCATAGCACGTGTTTTCCATGTGTTTCATCTTTTACCCTTTCCTCTTTCCTCACATTGTACTGTCCATCTCCTCTGACATCAATGCATAGCTCCCCCCATGTAAGTCCTGAAGCCAGCTGTCTGCCCTGGCAATTCCTATTCCTTATATCATACTTCCGTTCCATCACTCCAATTTAGGAGGGGCACCATCCCACTTTTAAAGTGATCACTACAGAACACACAACACCAAGATTCACATACAAGAGTTCACAGTGGTTATGAGCCAACAGCAACTCCCAGTTTAAGAGACAAAGCACAAGAGGTATGAAAGTTACCCTCACAACTCAGCAGCCTGAAGTGTACTCCAGGTTTCAGGGACAAGCAGTGTGAAGCAGAACAAGCTTTCATTAAGGGCTAATACAAGAACTAATATCCTATAAGAATTAACATGAAGGAATTAACTTTTAAGGACGCATGCAGAAAGTAGCATTAATCTTCAAATCAAGTTTAATATCTATATTTTATTCAAATCAAAATTTTTAAGGAAAATATGATCCAGCTTGTTTGCCTTGTAAATGCTTTCAGTTTTGAAATATTAAGAGTTAGAAATCATGAAGTAATTCACTGGTTCTTGTTTCTATGTCTCCGCAGACAAATATCCCTAGTCTGTGATCAGACATGTCAAAACATTGACTTTATACCCTAGCATTCACCCCACTTCCTGCAGGGTAGCCAAGTCTGTCCTGAGCGGAAGTGTGTCATTAATATCAACATCCTACAGTCTTGCTCTCAACAGACCACTGATTGATCTGTGGTTCCATGTAACACAGCATAACTAGGTTCTATTTAGTGAGATGTCAAAACTCACTGCTTTTCCAGACATTCTGGTGTTTCACAGCAGAAATTACTTCTGTTCCTTTAACAAACAGCATTTTCCGTTCACTCCTTACTTCCATCTTGCCTGTACTAATATGAATAGAGTTCCTGTTTCTCCTCATACTCAAACCCCAACAGCAGCTTAATGCTCAGAAACATAAAACAAAGTTAGCTTCATCTAGTGTCCCCCTCAGGTATCTGAGGATGAACTGAAGATGGGGCTAGAACAAGACTCAGCTCTGCCGGGTCTATCTTCTTATTCTAGGGCTCCCCTAACCTAGAAGCAGCAGCTAAAGGTCTCAAACAACCTTCCAAGCAAAAAAGGAGAAGCCCAAAGAATCTGGAAGTTGTAAGCAAGGGAGACTACAGTGCAACAGTGGAATACTGCTCTGTACTGCACAGAAAAACTTGCTGCAGGTCAGAAGTATAAACAGATTCGAGGCAAGGCTCCATAATTTCACTGACCATTAACTCAGGTGCTATTTAGGTGCAGCCTCAAGCTCATGAAGTTCCTGAATTGCTGTTTCTCACATTCTTACAGAGTCTAATAGAGGAAGCATCACATTGAACACACCTGTCTCCTATAATCTTCCCCAAGCACCTGGGAGTTACCCTATCTTGATAAAAGGGAAGTTCCTGGTTGACCAAACTACATTACACATAATACATTAAGTATCACCACTGTTCCATCACTCTTGCTGCAATTTCAACTAAAACTCAACTACACAAAAGTTAACATGTACAGGAAATTTGTGTTCAAAAAGTTATTTTTCTCAGGTGCCTACAGAGTACAGTTCCTTGAGAGATGCTCACTTCTGTCTATTTTAGGATATCTAGTCAACATGCTTCTTCCAGATTGCCAAGTAGCCTCACAGGTTTTATCATACATCTAAAGCTTTGTTTTTTAATCCTCATAAAAACCACTGAAGTCTTCAGCTTTCTCTAACCATCCCATTAAGGCAGTCATAGGCTCTTAAAAAGAGAACAACACCCAACAGAGGAAAGACTTAAACTGCTTTACTTGTTACCACCATCAGCCTTCAGTTTCACCTAGCTTTTGAAGGTGCAAGAGAGACACCAATTCTGTGTTAGAAGTCAGGTCTATTCAAAGCTTCTACTGCGAGTGTCCATGAAATTCTCAAATTTAAGTGTATAAAGGAGACTGTTAGACACAGCATGAACGCATAGAGACTAAATGACTGTAAGCTCTAGCGCATCAGGACATTTCACCAAGAGCTCCATCTTCCAACACTAAATACCTTTCTTATTCTTCCAGCAGCCATCAGGATCATATTTGAAGAGATATATTACTGAAGTTACAATTAAGTTAAAATTCTCCATTATTCAGTATCTTACTGCACCGCACATATATTTGACTTATACCTTTTTCCACTGGCCATTTTTTGCAGCATGCTTTAATCATCCAGCCTGTTTAAATGGTGAAGTCTCTTTCAGTAAGGCCAACAAGAGAAGTTCTTACTTTCACAAAATTAAGTCCCTTGAGCACATACATTTTTGCATACTTGTGCAATGTACTTTCTTAAGGTGAAAGACTGGCTTCACACAGAACTGTGTTCGCTGACTCCAGAAATACTTGTAGCTATCACTGACAACCGTTTTCACTGGGAAATGGAAGGAAGATAGAAAACTTTTAAAGTAAACTAATGAAACAAGTCACCAGGCCTGAACAACATATAAAACCAGAGTTGCTATCAAAGGATGTAAGTTTTGAACAACATAGCTGACTCCAGATACAACAACTCTACACTGTTATTTCACACTCAGTGAAAAACAAAAGCCTCAAGTTCTCCAAGGCCCAGTACAATGACAAACTGTACGAGTTAACAAGATAGCCAAAAATCTCTTCATTAGGAGGCTGTCAAGACAACTGAACTACTAAGAAGAGCCAGTTTAACACAGACTACAAATAACTAGGAAAGAGATAAAAGCAACCCCACAAATAGCAAGTTTTCATGCAGATTTGTATTCCTAGAAAACAGCTGTTTGCCAGGAATAAGAATGAAGGAATACTGAGTAACAATACTGATCTAATACCATCTGCTAACAACATGACCTAAATAAACGGAGTCCAAAACCACTTTAGTCAAACTGCCAATGTAAGTTTTAATAAATAAGTGAAAGGACAACAGGAAGAACAGTGTGAACGACATGCACAGCCAAGAGTTCAGCACTGAGCTGTTAAAGAAAGACAAGCGGCGCTTTAGTGAAAACGAGGACTTTACACAGGCAGAGCACACACTGGGCATGAACTGATGTTAAGGGACATTAAGAAAAACAGGTTTGGAGAGTGCCACTTTACGAGATGAACAGTCACGATGACATGTGGTCACTGCTTACCAAAACTATTCAAGTGAACTACCATAAAAACAACCAGCTTACACATGACTTGCCAACTACATCTTTCAAGCTTCCTGGAGAAGCAAGACGCTTCCCCCTCGCTCCTGGGGAAACAGCACACCGAACAACGCTCACACCAGCCCTGCTCCAGCCACATTCCCGTCCAGTCCCAAGCAGCTCTTAAGAACTCCCCACGGAAAAATCCCGCTGCACACCCGGCAGCTCCCCCCGCCCACCCCCGCCGCTCGTGGCGGCTCCCGCGGCCCTGACGGGACCCCCGCCGGAGCACGGAGGCTCTCTCGGGGCTACGGCACGCTCACAGGTCCGAGCCCGCCTCTCCTCACCCGCGGCCCCTTCCCTCCCGGCACCCCTCAGGGGCCGCCGCCCGCCCCGCCAACCCCACACCTCCGGGCTGATGTAGGACACGAAGGAGGGCTTGGCCGCCCTGGCACCGCTGCCCAACATGGCTCCGGTCGCCTCACGTCCACCCCTGGAGCCCGAGGCAGCACCGGCACCGCTTCCCGGCGCTTCTCCTCCAGGGCCCGCAGCAGCGCGGGCGCTGGTATCCGGCGCACGCAACTGCCCCGCCCACAACCCCGCGCCCACAGCCACTCGAGGCTCCCCCTCCCCGCCGCGCCGATTCTTATTGGGCAGAGCAGCTGTCAGTCAAAAGCGCGCTCTGCTCTTATTGGCCTAGAGAGGGCGCGCCCGGAGGAGGCGGGGCGGTGGCCGGAGGAAAGGGAGGCCAGCAGGGGCGCGGCCCGGGCCGCTAGGGGCGCTGTTTTCCGTACCCCCTCTGCCGTGAGGCTGCCCCTTCTCGTGCTGTCCGAGCGCCGCGGGTCTTGGGCAGCCCTCCCGGTGGATCCGTGCGCTCCCGATGGATCCGTGCGCTCCCGATGGATCCGTGCGCTCCAGGGAGCCCCTGTGGAGGTGTACCTCTGTCACCTGCTGCTTCCGGCAACCTGGGCCGGGGGAAGCTATCCCTGCGCGTGTCAGGGGTTGGAACATGTGCCAGCGGTGTGCGCTCGCGGCCCAGAGACCGACTGTGTGGTTGGCTGCGCCCAAAGGAGTGAGCGGCAGGTCGAGGGACGGGATTCTCCCGCTGTACTCTGCTCTGCTGTGACCCCACCTGAAGCGCTGTGTTCAGCTCTGGGACACGCAACGCAGGGAGGACGTGGACCTGCCTGAGCGAATCCAGAGGAGGCCATGGAGATGCTGCGAGGGCTGGAGCAGCTCTGCTCTGGAGCCAGGCTGAGAGCCGGGCTGGTTCAGCCTGGTGAAGGGAAGGCTCCTTAAGGGGAGACCTTAGAGCAGCTCCAGTGCCTAAAGGGGCTGCAGGAAAGCTGGAGAGGAGCTTTGGACAAGGGCCTGTAGGAAAAGAGTAAAGAGGAATAGTTTTAAGCTGAAAGAGAGGAAATATAGGTTAAATGTTAGGCAGAAATTCTTCCCTGTGAGGGTGCTGAGGTACTGGCACAGGGTGCCCAGAGAAGCTGTGGCTGCCCCATCCCTGGCAGTGTTAAAGGCCAGGTTGGATGGGGCTTGGAACAACCTGCTCTAGTGGAAGGTGTCCCTGCCCATGGCAGGGGGTTATAAGTGGATCTTAAAGTCCCTTCCAACCCAGACCATGCGAGGATTCTATGGTTCTTGCTTAGCTGCAAAACACTGATATTGCACCCACACACACTCAGATGAAAATTCAGTGTTAAGTAAAATCTACATAAAGCATTGGGATGCTGAGTTCCACCTACATGAGGAGAGGTGTGAGGAAAATTGCGTATAGCAAGCTCTCCAGAGAATAGTTCTCTAAAACCTGCCTGCTGATACACCCCAAGAAGTCCTCTCCCTGATGTCTCTTAAAGTGTTACAGACGTGACCTCTCTGGAATGTGGTTTTTGGACACTGTATAATCAGCGCTATAAATAAACACCAGGTTTACCAGGTATCTAGGTTACTTTAGAAAGCTTAATTTTTATGTGGATACAGAACAAAGCAAATATTGTAAGCTGCCTGCTATGCTGCAGCAGGACTACCCAGCAATTTGAATGATGAATGGCAGGCCAGGAGACAATTTGTTTACAGGGTAGACCTTATGTAAACACTTTTACAAGAATGAAACATACTTTACAAACATCAGTAGACCACAGGAGGTGGAAATCAATAGCTCCTTCAAATATTAATGATAAGCACATTTCCTATTACCCTCCCCATCCCCTTTTTTGTTGTAATACTTCATTTTATTAATCTTCTTCCAAACCCAAATTGAAGAAAACTAAAAGACAAAGTCAAACAGGTACTTGGAGTCGTAGGATTGCATTTATAAAAGTAGAATGGAGTGACTGCTTTGATTCAGAAATAAATCGATTTGCTTGCTGTCAGTCTCACATTCAAGGGAAGAGATGTCCTTCAGAATGAGCCACCTTCAGCCTGAAGGAAAACTCAGGTTGGGTTTCATCAGTAGTTTTACAACAAAGGCAGCCCTGGTGTGGGATCCCATGCAGTAGAGCTCTCATGTTTCGCCCCACAGCTGCTTCCACATCTTCCCTCTACACAGCATCTGGCCTCAGCTGCATAGGTCAAAAGTAAATCTAGGGTGAGGGGAAGACTTGGATTGCTTCTCTGTGCGCCCTACTGCAGTATAAATACACAAAGAAAGAGAATAGCTCTACTAAAAAAATATCTTTCCAAGTGTCTGAATTTACAGTGACAATAGCAGGATTACCTCTAAGCACACTCTGAAGTTTACAGCAGACTGTGTTACTTACAGTATGTATTATATATTACTTACTGGCATATATTATATTGTACTTATTATAAATTAGTTACTGGCATAGCATGTATCAAAGAAGAAGGGATGTTTTGACACCAAGCCAGAATCTTGACTCCAGTGGGAAGTGCAAAAGGAGCTTTTATTCCCACATAGCACATGGGAATTCATTCTTCAACATCTCATCGAAAAAAGCTCTACATCCAAAAAAATTGGAACGAAAATGCTATTCTGCATCAGCAGAATGTCTACATAGTCCCTAGTAATGAACAGGGAGTGCTCCTTCCTAGGGTTTGCACCCCAGGCTGCCAAACGTGCCCGGCTGAACCCATTGCTGAAGGGTTTTGAAGCCTTTTTCCTGGAATTTGGGGTCTGGGTTCAGATCCTCACTTGGTCAGTGTGTTCGTCTTTCCTGGAAGGGACCAAATAAAGCTATCACCCGTCTGAGTTACCTCAAAAAAGTACATTTGCATCTGAAAAGGGCAGCTGCAACCTAGACGCTGGTGCCCCAACACATTACAAAGCACCAGAGGCTTTGGTGATCTTTCCTTTCCCCAGAAATACCTCTGTGCACGCTTCTCCCTTTCTCCTGTAACTGTGAAAAGTACTCACAAAAGCCAACTTCAACCCAGCCGCCCAACCCATGTGGATCCCCCTGCAGAAACAGGGATATGATGAAGGTCAGAGGGGTACCCAGATAAACTCCTTGTTCAGAAACAGCCTCAAGAGAGTGCTCAGGGCACTTGGGAAGTAGGCTTGGTGGGGCAGGAGTTGGCCTTTCTGAGCATCTTCCTTACCTGCCTTGTCTTTACACTCCCCCTGTAGCCATCTACTGTTAATAGATATCTATCTATATGTTAACTTCTCTGTTATTTTCACATGCTCCTTCTCTCCATCATATTTACTTTGTAGTGTTCGGTGAATTGCCCTATTCCCATGAGGAAATAAGATGGCTCAATGCTGTATCGTTCAGATAGTTCTCTTCACTAATGAAGACTATCTAAAAAATCGTTTCTGCAGCAAACTGAAGCTCCTGGGATAGTGCAGCAACAGGATTTGGTTTTCCATGTTACTTCTACATGGGAAGTCTTGTTCCATGCTGCCAAGGACTTTCTGTCCATTAAAAAAAAAAAAAAGAAAAAGAAAAAGTGAGCTTATTAAATGGTGTACTTTTATTTTTTCAATTTCAGATGTATGTCAATGACTGTCATGCAAATGTAGAAGAGTAAAGCCTTTTAAAGGTCAGGTTCTAGTTTGTGGTGGGTACAGAACATGGCGTTTCTGTGATATTTTGCCTTTTCTTCTACAACTGTAATTACAGCATTTACCTTTAAAGCCATCTGCAGGAGGGGAACTCACAGAGCAGCTCTACTGTTCCCATGAACAGGGATTGCTTTGTTTAAAAACCTACATGCCATTAATTTGAGTAATTCTTTGGGCTGAATTCTCAGCTGTGCCCAGGCTCTGTGGGAACCCGTGCAGGGGAGCCACAAAGGAGCTGCTCACAGCTTTCCTGTCGGTTGTCTTTCAGGGGTCTTCTAAACTACAACAAGTTTTACCTCATGTTTTACACTGTGGCAGTCCTACTCACCAGGCTTGCTTTGGCTCTGGGAAGTGAGTAGGCTGGATAAGGCATTATCCCAGGCAGTATCTGCAGCACAGATGGCAAAGATCACTGAACATAGCTTTATACCACATTTCAGCTTTTCTGACCCTGGGGCTGTGTAAACCTCGGTGCCTTGGAGTGTCCCAGGGGTGCTTGGGTGGGCACAGCTTGCAGGTGACTGTGGATGCTTTGGTGTAGGTTGGGCAGGAGTAAAGAGTTAAAGTATTAAGAGCCATTCCTGAGCATTGAACAAAGTTGCATGCCTATGTCTGAATTTCTACTCCCTATTTCCTCTTTTTGAAGGAAACAAAGGGAGGCTTTGACATGCTGAAGACCTGAGAAGGCAGCAATGTGTGCAGAGCTTCCATTCCAGGGTGGTAAATCACTGGCGGTAATGTGGCTGTGCTCCTGCTTTGACCTCTCATGGCCGGATAGAGGTCTTGGGGCTGCTTTTGGTAAATGCACTTCCAATGGTGAGACAGGTAAAGATTTTGAAGTAGCAGCTGGAAAGAGAATCCCACAAAATTACCATTTGTCAAGGGTTCCTCTCTTTTTATCCGAAAAGGCTACCTGGGTATATTTCAAAGATTAGTCTTTTCCTTTTTACGCTTGTCTGGGCATTACCATAACAACTGCCTTTAGGGGCAGAAATCCGAGTATTTCTGTAGCATACGCATAATTAGCCTGGCACTTCTGAGAGCATCACAGTTGGCCATGCATGCTCCAAAGGTAGGAGGTGTCCCAAAAGTCTTGTATTTAGCCCAAGTATACTGAAATTGGCCATGCCCGTAGGGTCTGATACTCCCTATTTCTATAGTTGACTTTAGGGCTTAGTATATTAAACAGCATGGGACCACCTTAAAGCAACTGAAATCAGTGTGCAAGAAATGGAGAAGAGTTAAGATGAAGCTGGAAGTCAGGTTACTGAAATGTACCAAAGAAGAACACTGGAAATTAGAAATGTGCTGCAGTGTCCTTTGGGAAAGGTTTTGCAAATCAGCCTGCCTATAAACAGCCCACAGCTATCTCTGCTTTACACAGGTTAAGGTAATTTCTTACTAAAAGTCATATATTTGCTTTATGCAAATTAAGAGTATTCTATTAAGAAAAAAAAAACAAAAGTGTCCTTTAGGAGTTAATTTCCAAATTTGGTTTGGATTTCATACTTTATAGTCTGGCACCTTCAAAGTGAACAACAGGTAATACTTAGAGCTGTGGAACATAACCTGTTTGTTTTAATTCTCATTTTCTAAGTATATGGTTGGAGATTGTGTAATGCCATTTAGTATGAATTCTTCATTTTTATCTTTGTTGCAGTACTCTTTCCTTACAGGCTGTATTGTGTTCCATTGTTTTAGGCAGAGTTTTCTGTTCATTTTTGTGAGAACCTGATTTCTCTGGGGAGGTTTTGTGTGTATCTCCCCCAGTAAAGGGGAAGCAGCTCTATACTATCTGTCCTCAGCTGAAACCTCCACCTTTGACTCCTGCAGTATCTTGTTTATCAGTCCTGGACTACAATGTGCCCAGTTCCTCCCTGAAGGTGAATGAAGAGATGCATTTTATTTCTTAAGGAAGGCCATTTAGGAGGTCCAATGTGGCCAGTTTGTGACTCAGATGGCAAACAGCAGTTCCTTCAGGGGTAGCAATACAGACCACTGCAATTGTGTTTCTACCTTCTAACTACTAAGTGGTTTTGTTCCACAAGGGCCTCCTGGAGCTAATGAGCAAATGGAAAGTTTAAAGCTTGGTCAAGTGATAATGTACATAGTAAAAGGCTGTAGAAAGGTCATGGGGCATCCCACAACTTACCAGGAAGGTTGATCTGCCATTTGGGGCATGAATGCAGAGGAGTGCAGGACTAAATTAACAAGTACATAATGTTGAGTAGGGCAGAGGCATTAACTGCTGAGAACACACCCCAAAACAGGGTGTTTACTTTAGTCATAGAGATGCAGTTGGTAATTACATAGTTTAAACCTGAGGATGGAAAACAAAGTATTGCTATGAGGGCTGTGAAAATTGAGGGAGCAAGCCGCCTCACATCTAATAGCAAACATTAGCATCTCCTTTTCTTAGCTGCAAGTGGGAGAAGAGGAAATGAGTAACTAACACTGCTCAACCGAGAAAACATAGGTGTCAGAAACAAGAACGTAAGAGACAGGGAAATTCCCCACCTTTTTTTTAGCTCTCTTGAAAGTAAATACAATTACTTGTTCATGAGCACACAAAGACTTCTTTGTTGTGTGGTGAACCTCTTCCTTTTATTCCCCAAAAGGCTGTGAATCCAAATTACTTCAGGCTGGAGACTTTTTCTCCTTAACAGTACCCAAAGGGTGAGCCAAAGCCCATCTCTATCAGGGTAAAGCTTACACCATGGCTGGATGTGAGGCAAAATTAAACCAGGGTTTGCCTCTCAGCCCCAGTTCTTCTCAACCTGCTGCCCAAATGAAAGTGCTAAGGGTCATGGGCTCTTAGGAAACAATATAATCATAAATAGCTGTATGGTCCTCCTGATATTAAAGAGCTCAAATTGACTCCTCTGTCTTGGAATGAACCCCTGGGAAGAAAAGAGCAACATTCATCTCTCAGTTTGTATGCCAGACCCTAAGCTGATAGTGGAAAAAGCTGGCAAGGGGTCCTTGCTGGAGTTAACGGGAGTGCTGATTCTTTCTGCCCATGCATTGCCTACAAACACGATGCAGATGGAAAGTCCATGGGCTACCCACCACCAAATGGGAATCTGGTCCATGTAGTTAAATAGTTGTTCTTTCCTACTGGGCATGAGGACTCCTGCTCTGGGAGAAGTCAGGAGAACCATCCAGCATTCAAGTCACAGGGTACAGCAGGACAGGCAGCTTCCAGCATATCCATAGGGAGAAATACTCAGTATTAGAACTAAACAGTAGCCTCTTCTCTTTGTGAAGGACGTACAGAGAGTTGAAGGTTTAGTTAGTGTTGTGCTGTTGCTTTTATTCTTTCCTTTAGCAGGGAAAACTGCATCTAGCACATGACTGCAGTAAAAAATGTGCTTGTTTTACTTTGCCTACCAGGCCCTTGACATACTCTTGGCTTTGATTTCCTAATGAAAAATGCATGTGTGAGTCACGGATCATGGATGCCTTGTACTGAGAGAAGCCATCCAGCATAGTGCTTATGCTGTTGTCCCCAACTCCCATACAGCTGCTGTAACTAAAAATCCAGCCCAGACAATTCAAGAAACAGGCACAAACCTACCCCTTAAGGAAAGCTACATGGTCTTTAGCGGAAATTAATAGTAAAACACAAAACATGACTTCAAAAAGGCCTTTGTCTAAGCAAGGTAAACCTTTATTTGGCTAAGACAAAGGAATCTTTGAAGCAGCAAACTTCATAAGAGCAGCAGATCTTGTAAAGGAAATCTCAGAAACCCACATATTCTTCCCTGTTAGCAACTGCCTTTGATTTGCTGTAACAGTTCTCTCCAGAATTGCTGTGGTTTTCAGCTCCAGGCCATTGGAAAGTTTCTTGACCAAACTTTCTAGAATTGAAATGCATTCACGCTGATGTGTGCACGGGAATTTGGCACGCCTGGGCGTCGGGTGGGTATTTGGAAGCATTTGTCTTGGGAACTCCAGAACTCGCCTACACTTCCAGAACTCCAGGAGGCTTTTCCAAGGAAATAAGTTATTTTAAATCTTCTTTTCTGGTGTGTGGGTGACATTTGTAGCAGGATTATCCCTCAGGGACAATATATAAACCAGCGGGAGATAGTGGATGTTTTCTGTGCGGAATCTGTTCCAAGACTTTGGCTTTCAGGTCTGTTTTCTCTCTTTCTACTTCACTGCTCCTTGGGAAACTCTTCAGCCCTAGCTACTCTTGTAACAGGAGCTCTGAACCAGTCACATTGTTTATAAATTGGCACATCTTATGCTTTTGGATACGCTGGAGAACATGCTGGGGACATTATTCAAGCGTCCAGCATCCTGGTTTATGATTTACCACTGCCATATGAGGAATGCTGATCCTGATTCTATTGTCCTGAAATCACCCTTGGCAGCAGCTGCAAGAAGATTCCTAGGAAATGGAAGCATTCTTTACCCCCAGAAGTATTTACTTCTAAGTTATCCATGAGATAGTCCTGATTGTGTTTCTAACCACCACTCTCTTCTTATGCAGTGGCAGAAATTCTACACAGGACTTTGCTGCCATGGCAACTTTGCCGCATCTTATGTATTTATTTGTCTTAAAATCATCTTAAAGTGCATTCTTTGGCAATAGAAAGCTGAAGTGGCTGAAACATCACAATTTTTGCTTCATGCTTGTCACAGCAAGGTGAAAGTGAACTCTGCCTTTCCAAATGGGAGCTGTTGCTGATGACGCAGCATACTCTTCTGCTGTGAGCTGATTCGGAGAAAACTCCAGGAACAAAGTTGCCAACAAAGTTTTCTAGTTGACAAGCAGGTATTCTTTATTACGGGTGCTGGGAGACACGGGGGATAGCTCCTCCTAATGTGTGTCCACCTATTGCTACACAAGCAGTCCTTATATAGCTACAGAGCATACATACATATTCATGAGGCTACGTATGGATTATCTCATTTTCCAGAAAGTTCCCCGCATGTGTACAGAAATGTGGTGGTGGTCTCTGAGGGTCGTTTACTTCTTCCAACAGTCTTCATCACTGCTGGCAGCCTTTGAAGCAGGCACAGTAGATGCTTATACCAGCTTAATTGGTTCATTAACACCACAGACATAATAATCATCCCATCCTCCTGCTTCTCAGTTAGTTTAACTGCAGCCCATCCTGGGCCCCTGCCTTTCCAGATACTCCCAATCTTTACGTCCTGTTCTTCTAGCCTGTTTTCTTACACTCATTTTGTACCAAGGTCATAAAGGCCGAAACTATGCCAACTACAGCAGTTTATCTTACACAAGGGTTCTCAGCATGTTCTCTAGCTGTGCTCTATATTTTTTTCTCTGTATATCATGCATCTCAGTAATTTTCCATTACTACTGTTACAAAGCCATCAAACTTAACATTACTTAAAATTGTTTCTAAAGGTTTGTATATTTCATTTTGTAATTTTGTATCCCCCCTTGTCTCAGAGCACACAGAGATGCAAGGATCATCCCAGATGGGTCTGTTGATTTTCTACATAAACCGGCACATTTTCATGGGCCGTGCAGCATTCATTTTGATTTCCAGGTGTTTGGAGAAGTGTCCTCACACCCTGTCCAACACCCTCCTCTTCATTCACATAGAATCATAGAATGGTTTGGGTTTGAAAGGTCCTTAAGATCACTGAGTTCCAACCCCCTGCCATGGGCAAGGCTGCCTCACACTAGACCATGCTGCCCAGGACTCTGCCCGACCTGGCCTTGCACACAGCCACGGATGGAGCACATGTGCAGGAGCAAGGCACAGATACTAGATGCACAGTTTTGTCTGTGAAGTAAGATGGAAGGTCAGTCTGTTCTCTTAATCTTTCCCTTCACCTTTTCTTCGAGCCAGTTTGCAGTGACATTTCATATAATGTTAATTAACACCTCAGCCCATCTGCCTCTAACCATTTTAGTCTCAACCTCCTCCATCAGCTGGCACTGTTTTATTTCTTCTGTGTTATTTTGGAGCAGTTTTGCTGCATGTGTGGCAAAGCACGTACTGGATTGGGTCTTCCCTCCGCATCAAATAAAGCCTTTCTTTTAATTTTCTTACACTATTCTTGTAGTTTGTAGTTGACTGTATTGCTACCTCATACACCTTTTCTTCCATTATTAATTTAGCTTTCATTTTTAGATCTCTAATGGCCTTCCTCATTTATTTCTTCAGTTGGACCCATTTAATCAGTTCTCTTCTTCTGATATCATTATTCTTGGGGTTTGTATATTTTTTTTCATTTCTTCTCCTCAATCCTCACTCAAAACCTACTTCTTTTCACTGGAAAAATGCATCTGTTGAAGTGATTGACTCTCAAAGGGGGAAAGGCTGGGAAAAGCAGATGCTTTCCTGCTAAAACGTGTGTGTCCTTGTTCTGTAGAAGACAACCAAAATTATAATGGACTTCAAACAAGATGCATTGGAAACAATGCATCTGGGAATGAAAATGTTTGTTTGGTGACATTCTTCATACCATAGAAACATAGTAGCTCAATATGCAAAATAAGGGGAAAGTCATGTAGGCATTGTTGAGTTCAATATATTTATTACCAATCTGTATGCGTGATTTGAATGCACCATTAGCAAGTTTGCTGGAGATATCAAATGGGGAGGTGCTGTTGACTCTCTTGAGTGACAAGATGCCTTGCAGAGGGATTGAGATAGATGGGAGCAATGGGAAATCATTAATGGGATGAAATATAACAAGTCCCAGTGCTGGATTTTGCACCTAGGATGGAATAATATGATGAGAAAGTTGGGCCTGTTCAGCCTGGAGAAGAGAAGGCTGCATGGAGACCTCATAGCAGCCTTCCAGTATCTGAAGGGGGGGCTATAGGGATGGTGGGGAGGGACTCTTCACTAGGGACTGTAGTGATAGGAGAAGGGGTAATGGGTTCAAACTTAAACAGGGGAAGTTTGGATTGGATATGAGGAAGAAATTCTTTACTGTAAGGGTGGTGAGGCACTGGAATGGGTTGCCCAGGGAAACTGTGAATGCTCCATAGTTGGCAGTGTTCAAAGCTGGGTTGGACAGAGCCTTGGGTGGCATGGTTTAGTGTGAGGTGTCCCTGCCCATGGGAGGGGGGTTGGAACTAGATGATCTTAAGGTCCTTTCCAGTCCTAAGTATTCTACGATTCTATGATTATATAATGCTGGGCATAAGCACAGATTAGGAGAAGAGTGTCTGGAGAGCAGCCCTGCAGAAAAGGATCCGCAGGTGCTGGTCGGCAGCAGGCTCTCTGTGAGTCAGCAGTGTGCGCCAAGACAGCAAACCCCATCCTGGGGTACATCAGACACAGCATCACCAGCTGGTCAGCAGGGGTGATTCTCCCACTGTAGTCAGAGTTGGGGCAGCCTCCCCTGGTGCACCGTGGGCAGCGCTGGGAACCACCATTTAAAAAGGATATGAAGGTCCTGAATGTGTCCAGAGGAGGCAACAGAGGTGGTGACAGGGCTGGAAGGAAACGTCCTGTGAGGAGCGGCTGAGGGCTCTGGGCTTGTCTAGTTTGGAGAGAAGGAGGCTGAGGGGTGACCTCCTTGATCTCCTACAGCTTCCTGAGGAGGGGAAGAGAAAGGCACTGAGCTCTGCTCCCTTGTCCCCAGTGACAGGACACGTGGGAACGGCTCAAAGCTGCACCAGGAGAGGTTCAGACTGGACATCAGGAAGCATTTTCTTGCCAAGAGGGAGGTCAAACACTGGAACAGGTTTCCTGGAGAGGTGGTCGATGCCCCAGGCCTCTCAGTGTTTAAGAGGCATTTGGACAATGCCCTTAAGAACGGGCTTTAACTTTTGGTCAGCCCTGAAGTGGTCCGGCAGTTGGACTAGGTGACTGTTATAGATCCCTTCCAATTAGAATGGTCTGTTCTATTTCCTTTCCACTTACAAAATACACTGAAGTTACCATCCCCTCCTGGAGCAGTTATGTGCCATAGAAGCATGAAAAATGACAATAAACCCCTTCACCTCAGGCACCTTCATCTCTCCCCCATTGCTCTGACTTGCATTGTTAGCAATGCAGCTCAGCTTAATGTCTCAGTAAAAAAAACATTAACTTGTATAACCAGCAAATTACTGGCAAATTTAAATGTGTGCCAGAAGTTAAGTCTGTGATAAGGCTGTCTGATATATTCTGCACAGAATTTCCTAATAGTTTATGCATACAATTAACACAAACGTGATACAGCATGCAGAAAAGAAAGAAGCATCTATAACACGCAAAGTTTGTGATTCTCACGTAGAAACGAGGCTTTTTGTCTCTTTAAGTTGTAGAGTAGGCTTTTACTGCAGAGAATGCGATTTCTCTTTGTCAGCTATTGCATTCTGCAATCTTCGATTCTGAAATACAGGAAACTTCAAAAATCCATTCTGTGTTTCTTTGGGTTTAGGTTATCAGCCTGAAATAGGATTGATGCAGAATATTATGTGTAAGGATTTAAGCGAGGCTGAGCCTCTAGAAGATGACAGGCTTTCAACTACCTTGCAATAAATGAATCACTGGCTTCAGGACAAATACTAATGGCCATGGCTTTGCAAAATAGTCCATGAAAACACATGTAATAATTTAAAGAAGATGACTGTTAAACGATGACCCTTGCTAACACAGATGTGTTAAGGCCGTGTTAAATATTAACATGTGCACTGTTCCCATCCTGCACCCGTGACAGACAATGACCCTCACCCTACCAGGAGCTTTACACTTGCCAATTAGGGCAGTATTTCTTGAAATGCAAATAGTAAAACATCAGGAAGCGGTTCAATAAAGATCATCAAGCTTCTCTCAGTACTAGGAATATATACGGCCTGCTTCGTAATCCGTATGAGGAAGTGGAACAAAGTGTGAGAATTCAAATTAACATGTACTTGCAGTATGAAACCTGATTTTCAATTGGACACAAATCAAAACCATTTTGACAACCCTGTAGATGACACTCCTGGTATTTTTCTTCCTCCCCAAAAGACCAGGTATTTGTTTCATTTTAAGAAGGCGGAGAAATACCACAGTGAAGGGAAAAGGAGCTCTTGAGAAAATTTATAGGAGAAGTTCTCAGGAGACATTTAATCTGCTAGCCTTTGGGTAGAAAGCTCCTTGGCCTACAGCTGTCAAAGAAAAAAAACCCAAACCACACCAAACAGAGGGAAAACATCTGTTTTTGCTGAATCTATCACTGTACTGTGTAAACCTACAATGTAAGTGGAAAAAAGCCAGACTGAAAATTGTGCCTGCTTCTTTATTTTCCCCTTCTATTATTAATGCTATTAAAATCCATTTGGGGAGTCCAAACAAGTCCTAATTTTTTAATAAAGAGATGAACTTGGCTTAGTGTTGTTGTGGGTTAAGCTGAACCCAGGACAAGTGTGAATACTTAACAGACCAATGATCAGTGGATATTCAACCAGCATCAAAAATGTTAAATATGCATACAGATTGTTGCAGGAATATTTGAACTAGATTCCAACTCTCAGAAGTTTGCCAAGTATATCAATTTTAAGTACTATTAAATCACTTCTGAGTAGTGAAATTGGTCTAAAATTAGATGCAGCAAATTCACCCCTCTCATTCTATAGTGCTGCAAGATTAACAGTTCATGTAGAGTTTCATGCAAGGGCAAGAAGTTGACGCACTATGTCCAGAAACATTAACTTCTAGCAACGCCCCTATACCGAAATCCGTGTGAAACCAGCACTGCTCACAGGCAGGACACTTATAAACCAGGCAGGCAAGTTGAAGATTGAAAAAGCTTCAAAACAGAACAGCTTACGTGTTCACAAACTCTGCCTCTAAGGAGAGCACTGAGGGGAAAATTCTTGCTGTGCATATTTCTCTTTTGTGCATGGCAACCATCTTACCTGGGATTCTGAGATATAACACAGTGTTGCTGAATGAAAAAAGGCAAATACTGCCTACTTGTAAACGGCTAACATTACTAAAACACAGGATATTAAACTGATTACTTGTTCATAAATTGATTGCTTGGTCTCGGTTTTGCCTGCCTACGTGCACAGGGTAATGTTTAAAGTCTAAACTAGCTTTTTACTTCTCAAAACCTTGTTTTTCAATTCTTGAATTAAGAAGAGTCAGAAGTTACCTAAAATATACCACGAAATTGGGCAGGGAAACCAGAAACAAACTTCAAACACACTCTTCACCACACAGCATAAAAAATCATGGTCACAGCGTCATATTTAATGTGGAATCACTTTAAGTATACAGTATTTCAAGAGATCCAGAAACTGGTTAAGAGTTAAAAGCCAGTAGAACAAAAATACAGGAAATCCAAAATACCTCTTTGACCTTTTTAATCCTAAATTCTAGGGTCACGTGCCTGAATAGAAAAGTTTGATTTAGGAGGAAAGAACTTTGGTATGGAGCTGAACTAGCCGCATGAATAGCACCTGTAGCTTTCAAAATAAATAGTAATGGCTAACTAGGTACCACGGCAGCAAGATACCCTCTTAAGAACTAAGAAGAAACACGTGCTTTGGGCTATGCATGAAGGCTAGGCAACAGAAACTAATCGTTTGGAAGTAACTTTAAGTATTTCTGCTTTCTAGATTTCCGATGCAGACATCAGGGATCTTTCCTGCAATGAGAAATCTTTCCTTTTATTTGCTAAAGACTAATAATCAATCCGCTAAGAGCTGCACTCTGATGCTTGAAGAACACTGTATTAATTTTCTTCTTCAAGTCCCTGGACTCCCTCTCTTTTGCTGAAATACTGTATTTTTATTCCACAGGCCCATGCTGTTAGCAGTAAGTGTTGCTAACAGAAATATCCCCCCTACTCCATTTATTAGAAAGGTCAAAGATAAATTCGACCTCAAAACGGAACAAAAGAGTGTTTTTAATAAATTGTACCAGAAGTAACAAATGATTTTTGCAACGTGTGATACTTCCCTACAGCCACTGATAAAGTAGTTACCGGAATGTTAGTCTATATTAATACGCGGCTTATGGGTTTACAACAAAGCATAATACACATTGAAGAGAATGAGTGAAACTTCAGTTTCCAGTGTATAATGCATTTTAGTCATTTAATAAATTTTAGTTTCTACTTGTGTATTCCACTGTAGTGCTGTGACAACAAATCACACCTGTGTACCAGAGCATACATCAACAGTATGATGTAACTTTACTTACACCACTGCTATATTTAGCTTTTTGAAAGAGACATAAGCATACACTATGGCCACGTCAAATAATTTTCTGGGTTTTTTCTTTGACAACCTTCACTTTTTCAGTAATACTTCACTTTTAAATTTTGAATTATTAAAAAAAAGAAAAAAAATCACAGAGAGTCATACAGGAATAGCTATAAGGAGTAACCTCACAGGCACTGATATGACAAACATTTATTTTAAGGGCTGAGAGGCGTTAATATCAGATTGACAAAGTTGACTGAAAAGAACAACTAACTTTGTCTAAATGGGAAATGCCCACTTCTGCTTGTGTGCTGAGAAAAGAAATTCAGAAAGTTATTTATTTTGGCCTTGCTATATCACAAAGTCAACCATACAAAGACCTATGCGTTTAACCTAAAATTATACTTTCAAAAGCCCTTCTATGAGAAACATCATGCAAAACTTCGATCAATTATGCAGCTGCTTTAAAGCTGTTGAAAGACCATACTGTATATATTAGCTTTTATACTGCTAATGCACAGCTAACAGCAAACTTGGTTAGATTAACACAAGTATGTCTTAATTACACTGTTATATCACACTAAGGAGACAAATGCCACAAGATGGGCAAAAACATTGACTTCTGAGCACTCAAATGGCAGGATAATTGTGTTGTAACCCCCTTCACATTTAAAAAAAGCCATAATCCTGCAGTCTCACTTTACAAAAAAAGTTTTGTAAAATATTAACTGGGAACAGTTTATACCATCTAACACAAAGTAACTTATACAACTCGTGTCAAAGGCAAACAAAAAACTTCTAAATAAAAAGTTAAAATACACATAGCAAGAGAAGCACAAATGCTGCATTAAATACAGTTGAGAAGACAATGCACTTGTTAATAAAAAAGACAAAAAAAAGAAAAATTACTAAACTTAGCAACACATCTAAAGAAAATGCAGCGAGGGAAAACTATTTTTTCTATCATAATATAGTTTCCATTTGCAGTCTTTGCATCCATAATTTGTCTGGTACAGTACATCCATTAAAATACTTCAAACGCCACAGAAGAGCTAGGTTGTTCTCTTCCAAATTAACTCACAAGTTGATTTTGGATGTTTTAAACAGACATCATTATGAATGAAGTCAAAGCAAGGCAACAAATGGACTTTTTATCACCTTTAATCCTAGCACTGATAAGAAGCCTCCTTAAAAGTTACCATAATCTTTCTTGTCTTTTTTTCCCCGCTGCTTCAAATCCATCAACCCCATCACTGTCCCTTCTCCTTTTACGATTATTATGGATGTTGAAGCGTTGATTCATCTGTGGTAACGGATCCATTCCTAAAACTTTGTGTATTTGACGGAATGCAAGGAGTCTCAGAGCAAACTGGAAAAAAGGCAGAAGGAAGATATTTCTCTTAGAAACAAAGGTCAATCTTGAGTACTTTGTCAAACAATTAATGAAGAAAATTGGTGGTCTAGATATTATCCTTAGCTCTCATTATCCCCTCTTCCTTCCCACAACAAAGTCAACACTATAAAATGGGCTATGTCAGATTTGCTGCTTCTGTAAAAGGTGCATCATCTTAGCATAAAAATACTGTGGTTTAGTTACTGAACTTGAACTGAAGCAGCCAAGGCTTGTCAAACGCCCAATTACACCTTAGTCGTCTTTAGTAAAAGGATCAAATGAAGAGATAAGGGCAGTAACCCTGTAAGCTGCAAGTGTGAGTGGTCAGTACTGTAAGCGGATACAATAAATGAAAATGTGCCAGTTCAATGAAAAATAAAACTTACAGATTTATCTATAAAGTATTAAAAGCCAATGTAACTTTAAATCTAATAACATACTGTTGTAGAGTGAGCATCTTTACAGATGGGAGTGCTTTGAGCCTTTCATGAAAATATGTTAATTTTAGCGGAGAAATGAACACGATTATAGATCTTCTTTTGTGACGTGTTCATTGCCTAGCTTAACACTGGTAAGACCGCACCGTATTCCAACCAAGTCGAATTTATGTCTGCTGAATAGCTGCATTTAAAAAGCAAAACCAAATTACAAGTAAAAACCGCCCCCCAAAACCGCCATCATATTTAGTTACTTCACACGTTTCCTTACCTGTGCACTTGAAGTAATATCCTCTCGTTGCTGATCTGTCATTACAGCAAGTGTGTCAAAAGGATCTTTTTCGCAAGGGTCCAGAAGGCCAGGACCACCTACAACGTTTAGGCTAATTAGTAGCGTATCTCCACAGTATTTCAACCAAGATTACAGATTTTACATCAGTCAAGTGTAAGTGAACAGACACTGATCAAATGCAACTTGCCTTTAAGGATGATTCCTGAAGATATACACTCAAACACTCTTCTCAGTGCATTCCCAGGACTCTGTGGCCCCGTAGCGCTGCTGATTGCTTTTTCCACAAGCAGCTCCATAGCCTAGACCAACAACAAGAAAATCCAGCCAATTTAGAAGACAGATTAAAGACAAAAAAGCTGCTATGTTGTTCAGTAATTTTGAATCCAGAAATTTGAAGAACATTACACTTGATAGAGCACTTTCAGCTCAATGGAAAAAAAAAACCCCGCCATTTTGTAAGGAGTTCAGATATTTATATATAAATGCACATGTAAATATTTATATAAATATTTTATAAAAATAAAGACGGTGCGAGATTAACACTGAGTACTGATACTGACGCTTCTTCTCTTCATAAGTTGATCAAAAGCTTTATAGGAATGTATACAGCAGCAGCATACATATGCAGGGAGACAACTTGTCTGACCATTTTTCGAGACCATAAAGCATGTTGGGTTACAGGAATCTGTCCATCACACGAGTGAACAGCACACAGTGACTCTAATGAAATTAAGAAGACACTCTTCTACAAGAGTATAGAAATTTAAAGCATTAAAAATTCTGTGATAATTCCATGTTTAAGTGGTTACTAGTTCTTCAGTTTAGCAAAACTGATGTTCGCAGCAAGTCTTCTCCTGGATACAGGCTAACACTAACTCAAATGCTGAACAAGTGTGTGTAAAAACCCCTTGATGATAAACAGGTTTTCTGAAATTCATACATCATTTGATATTCATTAAAACGATTTAAATTATTAACTGTATTTTAAACATTTTTTCCTGTGAATATTTCCATTGTTCATTTTTATTAGGCACCATTTTTTTCCAGAAAAATCTATACAAAACTTGCAAAAGTAAAGAACAGATTTCCTTCTTTCTTTTTCAGCATTCAACGGCTGCTTCAATACCACCGTTTTCGCAAGTTTAATTCTCAAATCGAGCGTCTCTCCTGTTTTTAGATAGAGTATTTTTGTTTGCAGTTGTGTGGTTGTTTTTTATTTTTTGCCTCCCCCCTCTTCACCAAGTTACAGTTGTTTAGATGTTGCCTTTTATTTTTACCTTCCAGGAGTAAATGCCCATTCTGATACATGTGAGTAACTATAGGCAGTGATGATTACAATCTTTCACTAAGGGCGCCTTTTCCTTTCTGTTTTAGCACCATTTAACTCACAGGTTTCAGTTCTTGAGCTTAGTATCTCTATACTCCAACTGTATCACTCAGGATTTAGCAACAGTTAAGGTAGCTAATTTCAAGTTTGAAGCAAAATGCAGCCGGAATGAAAAACAGCAGATCAGGGTTTTGCATTTATTCAAGTCTAGCTCTTTTGGATCTTCATAAAATACACAGAAGTCTACAACTTAATCCTATGAAAATGTGAAGCATGATGCCCTGGTGCTTATGTGCACGAACGGCTGGCTTTCAAGGTCAAAAAATCAACCTTCTAACTTGTTTCTTCTAATTTGTAGGAACCTGACAAAATTCTTTAAATTTAGTTTCTATTTTAAGGTACGTAAAGGGGGTGTTACTAACATCCATATTCAGACTTGCTAACAACTTCTCTTTGTGCAACTACTTGGGTTCTTTTCGAACAGCTCTGGCATCTCTGGGTTGTCAGAGGCTTCAAGCATACAGATTAGGAGAAGTTCTGTATCCAGAAAAATGTACCTCATCAATCTATGAAATTCCATCTGTAACTGGCAGAAATTACCTGTATTTAAAATCACCATTTTCATTCTGCCATTGTTTTTATCAGTAAGAGTTAGCCAGTGGGCCAAAAGAACAGCTGACTACACAGACTTCAGTGTTCATCCCGGGCACTGACAGCGCGTCAGGTACCAGGAGCAAATCAGGAATCATTTTTGGAGAGAAATGAGCCATAGCTAGGCCCAACCTACTACTTCATAACTCTCTTCCCTTCTGGACATGCCTTAGACGAGATAACGTGAGAAGCAATATCGTTCTTTATCTATGTGCCTGCTGTGTGCTGCAGCAGTTCTAAGGATGCTTTTCCAAAAGCATGCCGGGATTTATTCTTTGGCAACTCAGTATATCACAGTGATATTAAGTGGGCACTTACATACCTCTTAGCTTCTTTTGCTATATTTGTACAGTGCACCTTTAATGAAATGCAGCACAGAAACTGGCTTTTTCTTTAAATATTTAACACAACCCAGCAAGAACTGCTTCACATTTTTTCCAGAAGCAATACGTACTATCAGAAGTAATTTAATGAAACTGCCTGCAAGCTTAGTACAGTTGTAAAACATTTTTCACTGAAATAATGCCAGCTGCTCAAATGGTCTTGACAGTGTCAGCACTCTTCCTTTTGCAACTAAAAGGGAAGCAGAACAGCGCAATAGGACTTGGCCTGTGAAACAGAACAGAGCTAAATTTACTTCTACACCATACACACAAGTTCCAGATATTTTGCTTCACACTCTGTCCAGTCCACACACTCAACATCTGTTAAACGTGTGGAGCACAAGCTGCTCTCCTGAAAAGCATCATTTAAGATAAGTCAATGCAAAAGGAATGCTCCAAGAACGTTCGGCTGCAAGAATTAAAAGAGGTAATCCTGTACAACTTAGAGATTCCGATGATACCGATTAAAATGGTAATGGTCACACGTCTGCAGACGGTGCTGAAGTACTGTGGTATTTCATCTTGCAGAAGATACATCTTAATGATCATAGGAATTATTGTGATTTATTCTTTCAAGTAGCCTTTCTGTTATCCCATATTAGAGTACTTTAAATGTGTCTCAGTAGACTCCTAGCAATTTAGAGTGGGCGGTTCCAAAAAAATAGATTTCTTCACACAGAGTAGAAGAAAAAATGATAAAACCTAGAATAGGAATGCTACTGTCAAAGAACACAAAAGAACAAGAGAATTCCTTTTGGGAAAAAACAACAACAGCTCCAGCTCCAAATAACAAAACCTCAGAAAATTAATTTCTATTATCCAAAAATTAATTTCTATTATCCAGATAATCTGGATTATTTGCTGGGGAAAACCTCCAACCAAACAAAATCCAAACAAAACCCAACATTACTTCGTGAAAAAGTCTACACTGAAAACATGTCGTAATACTGCCCTGTCCGTTACTTGCAGTACCATGTGTACTAAAAAGACTCGTTCAAAAGAACATTACTCACCCAGCTTGGAAAATCAGACCAAGTTGGAACACGCTGACAGAGGTCACGAAGAATACGTATGATAATCACACAGGACTGCAGACCATTAGCTCTAGCCTTGAGAGCAATACAAAACCAAATTAATTAATCCCGGTACCTACAGCACGTAGGACTTGTTGAAAGACTAAAACACCACTGTTCAATGGAAGCTCAGATGCAAGATTGAAACAAATCACTCTACAACTTTATTCCATGAGCTGCCATTTACAGCAGTATTTTGCACAGGGTTAGTAATTTAAGGTGGTAGCAGTCAAAGTGCACAGGTTATACAAGAATAACATTTCTTGATCCCCTGTACACTTTTGACCTATGTTCATTTGTAACAATAAATACAGTATCTTTCTATATTAGAAATAAAAAGGATAAAGTAAAGATCTAAGAAATAGGTATAGAGACTGAAAGGTCAAGGGAATCTGTTTGGTTTCTTTATTGTGCCTTTGCCAGAAGGCAAAGTCACTAAACCAAACAGTTGCTTCTCACCTTTCATTCCCTACACTTAATGCAATTAAAGAAATAGGAAAAAAAGTCTTCAGTCCGAACACAAAGCTTTACACATGTATTTCATTATTTAAAGCAAAGTTACTCTGCAGCCTTATGGAATATATAACAAATAGACAACATATGATCACCCCAAGCGAGTCAAGCTTTCAACATCGCCTTCTCAATGACCAGAAAAAAAAAATGTCAAATGAGCAATAACTGCATAAAGCAGTTCCTTCATACTCGACCTTCTACATTTCAATTTAGGGACCAGAAAAATATTACGTATTATTAGCATGAGCAAAGCTGAGTGTTTTCACAGAGTTAAACATTTATATTGCAACTGAACTAATCTCTCATAAGGCTACAAGAAGAAAGTAAAATGATGTTCCGAACCTGGAACCACTTAGCGTGGCGTAGAGCAGCCAGAGCGTCAAGGCATTTTTGCCTGTCCAAGACGTCCGGTGGGTCTTTCACCATACCCGAGGTTACATCTAAAATGGATTGAATTGGCAAAATGCAGTGAGGAATGGGTGTTTGACCAGGTGAGCAAGACACTTCCTCAACGCAGCTTCAATGTCACACATGCCATTTAAAGTTTACACCCTTGAACAGCAAAGGTAAATGCTCAACAAAAGCCATTCAATTAGGATTAGGGCATCTACCCAGTATAAGGATCAAGAGCGTAGTATACTTTAGCTCTGAGGTTATTTTCAAATGCACTGCAGATCATGCAATGCGTAGGATTCTTCATTTAAGCTAACATTGGGAAAACGCATATCCCCTAAAATTAAATACTGAAGGAAGGATGGTTGGACACAGTGCACCAGCACAGAGAACACAAGACAGAAGGAACACAAAAATCCACTTTAACCAAGTAAGAAACATTCAAACTTAAGTTTCTTGCAAATTTTAATGGTCCTCTGTTATTTGGGACCTATTCTTAGAAAAAACCACTAAGAATAACAAATCTTAAAAGCACCAGATGATTACTAATGATGTTATCTTTACCATACCCTAAACTTGAAATTATTTTGCTTTAAAAACCCGACTAAAAGAACACGGAATGTTCTTCGATATTACTGATTTCTAATACTTTCTAGGACCCTTTCCTTACTTATTTAGATGAAATTCCTCAACCCATAATATATGCGCTCCAGTATCGTTTAAGACGCAAGCAAAGTTCTGAAAAGGGACTGCTTTAAGTTTCAGCAGAAAAAGAAAAGGCATATTTAAAAAAAAAAAGAAGAAAAAGCAGAATGTCGTAAAGAAAGTAGAGCTGATGTTGCATATTCAGAGACAATTTTAACTGCCAAACTGACTGCTTTGTTACCAAAAAGGACGAGAGTACAGGCCATTTTGGAAGCGGTTTATATCGATGGAGCTGGAGCAACTGAACAAAGTGAAATGGTATCCTCGGTCTACTTAAAAGTTGTACAGATACGATGCAGTGATCAGCCTTCAATCTTTGATTTACTGATTATGGAAATGGCTATTGTGACCAGTAACAAAGTATACTGGCAGCGTAACTGGGGATACCCAGGACAATCGTTTACATTTGAGGAGCTGGTTGTATTGAACAATGTAATCTACTCCAGCAAGATACAGACTTAGGCAAGTCAGAGAATAAAAAAGTTTAAAAATACTGAGACCCATGAGGCATGCCTGAAATGAGATTAGGGTTGCTGCAGAAAGACAGCTCTGAAACCACCTATTTTTACACAACCGTAGAATAAGTAGTAGGAGAGTTTACAGAGAGCTAAAAAGCCATGAATGAACATGGTACAACTTTGCAACGCAATAATTAAACTTAATATGAAGTACTACATTCAGATTTAAGCGTTTTTTTTACAGGATAGTCCCATTGCTCTGCACAGGGCTAAAAGGGGGAGGATTTCAAAATATGAACAAAGCTGAGAAGAACATAGGTATCTTCTCACACAGATGTTCAAACTTATGGACTGTACGTTAAAGTGGAGAGATGAAAATTTGCACTTAACAAGTCATTTACAGAGCAAATGAAGACATTTAAAGTGGTATTCCCTTTGAAACAAAGCAAAAACTCAAGCCTATACAAGGGAGGTGCCAGGTAAGGTAACTGATGAAACAAGTACGATCTGGGTATAAGAGACAAGGAGTACATTTAGAGAAAACCCACAGCAGAAAAAAAGTGGCAAAGGTTGAGAAATGAAAAATAAAACTGGGCCTAGTAGCCTCATCGTCGTCATCATCATCATCATCTAATGGTTTGGTGGGAAGGAGCCTTGAAGATCATCAAGTTCCAACCTCCTGCCACGGGCAGCCAATTATTGACATCATCATTCATAATTTACGTTCTTCTAAAACTAATATGCAAATAGGTGACACTGTGCAAACTTTCAGCGCAATAATTAATTACGTCATTTGAAAGTCCAATTGCTTCTAGCTCTGAAAAACTTCAATTTGGAAAATAATTTTACTAAAAAGAACTACAGTTTACATGCACATAAAAGAATCTTACTCCGTGCTGGAAATGTTGACCTAAAATGTGCTACTAAATAGACACCGTAAGAGTACCTTTGAAACTTCAAGCAGACTTTGAAAGTCAGAAGTTGCCAAGGCACCTATTGCACTGAGAATACACTGACTGAAAAAATTAATCAAGGAAACTCTTCATATTTGATCTGTGGATTTTTGCATCTGTTTCACATTTCAGGATTAACCCCTTAAAGACTATTTAACTAAATTCAGAGGCCTAACCTACCACCCTGTTAAACTAAGACAAAAATCTGAATTAATTTACAGAACACAAGTGCGAATTCTTACTCTGTGTAACTTATTTCTAGCCTAAATATAAGGGGTTAATCTTCAGTTAGACATGCTGTGTCCACACTACCTCTTCATTAAAAGTTAACAGGTATTTCAGTTTCAGTCAGTTTTATTATATGAAATACATTTTACCCAGTCAACTATTTCAAGACTAGTGTGAACACTGCTTAATTCTAGGAGAGAGACAAAGACAAAAAGGAGGGAAAAAAACCAACCAAAAACGAAACACAAAGTAACAGTAGATGCTAGGACTATGCATCCAAACCCCCTCCTTTGTAAAGCATGGCAGGTGTGACACTGAGCTTTAGAAAACCTTGGTCAAAAATCCTTCCGATGTCTTGGCAGCAACCCCTGACAGGAAATCAAGTCCCTCTGCTAGAAGGCTTTGGACCGGGGCTGTTAGCTAAGGATAAAAGAAGACACACGCGCACACATATCTGTGTTTATTATAAGTATGTAGACTTTGCCGAAGGGAAGACTCCATCCACAGCAGGGGTTAGAGCACTTTGAAGATACCAGATTTGGCAAACTGTCAAACGCACAATACTGTAAGAAACAGTAGCTATGCGGTTAACAATTTTATTTCACTGTGTTGTTTTTAGCCTTTTCTCATGTAATGGGATTATTACACATCAAACATGATTCTACTCCATGTGCAAGTCTCAGTCTCATCTTTACTCAAACTTGTTCTTCCGGTAAAGCCTTCCTTATACCTGAACTAGCTCCCCAAGCGGGCTCAAAAAAAATGAACACTTTAAATCGTTGTAAGACACAGAGCATGAGAAGCTGCAGTAGGAAAAAACACAAACACATACTGTTACTCTGCAGCAGATAAGCAGCAGTCTTCGTAATAATGCCTTCTTTGCTGCAGTAATTTGCAGTTCAGTCTTCTATTAGCTGTAGTTTCAAAGTTAACTTTTCTGTACATCCATTTGATACTGCTCAGTGTCTTGAAGAGAAATCTAACTCGATTTTGTTTGCCTAGAGGCAGTACTGCATTCAGCAGTGAGTAAACTCACAATGATCATTTCAGCTCAAGTGTGGGTCAGACAAAAATAGAGATTTGTTTCCTTTAGGCGGCATAAATTGAGGGATTAATGGTAGTAATTTGAGATTTTATTTTCAGTAGGCATCACAGAATTTTAGGCCAGAAACTACCTAGCTGAAGTTGAGTACTGTGGCAGAAATCAGTACTGACTGCACTTTTGCACAGTACATTAGGAAATAAACATGGTGTTTAAGGTTAACCTGATTTCATGGATAATCTAATTTAATGATAAAATCTTTTCAGTTAAAGTAGTCTTTATAAACTGAGATGTTGGGTTCGGCACAGGCAAACCAAGAGTCTTGTTACACTTAAGACTGTCAAAAACCCAAGTAAGTTCGGTTGAGCGTGACAGTACATATACAAAGCCTTTATAGCTAGCAATTTATATGCGCAGCTTAAAAATCACGTACAAAACACTCTTTATGACTCCTCAGAAGTCATCCAAGTGAGAGGATGCAGCCGGAAATTTTTCTGCCTCATTATGTAGGATGACTTTGTTAACACAGCTTGCTTACAATGCACTAGTCACAGCTACAGGACATGTACTAATGCAATATAAAAACCTCAAGTATTTTAGAGGACATGTAATGAGATGAAATAAAAAAAAACAACCTCTGTGACTTATAAATACGTATATACACAAGCACATGTATACATACACACATACGATTTTTTTTTAACTTGCACGTAAGAAGTGTTAAGATAGTCTCGGATTTCCTGTTTGTAGGTTCTCTGTCAAACACCAGAACCCTGTTTGCCATGATCTCTTTCCACTATGAAAATACAGAATTCAAAGGAAACAAAAGTTAATTTTATCTGACCCGTAAACAAAAAGAACCGATGTACTGCAGACATTAATCATGCTTGTTGGCTTAACAGCTTTTGAAGCTTTGAAAGTGTTACAGAACAGACCCTAAAGCAACACTGCTGGCACCAGAGAAACTGAGGATTTCAGAAATGGAAATTGATTTACACCTCCACCTTTCTGCTTCAGCTCAATGACAAAGCCATTTCTTACTTGTACTCGTCCGGGTTTGCCAGCTGGATAGCAGACTGATTGTAATACCAGGAGCCTAAATATACTCAAAAAGCACTCCAGACCAAAAAGCAACCTCAGAGAGCTGGAAAAAATTGCAGTGTCTTTTAAAGTTAGAAGCACTGTTACCATCAAAAAAGGTAACATAAACGAAAAAGAGCATTTTAAGCGGCGCTCCTCTTTGGAACGTGTGATGGTAATACTGATCCAGTTTAAACCCCAAAACCTGTGATTTGATTTCTAAAACCGCACAATCTTTCTCTTCGGGCAAGACTGCTCTAGAAAGCCAGTTTATAGCCACTTGCTCTAAAATACTTAGTTTTCCACATAATTTCAAAAGAGGGGAAAAAACAGTTAAATTTGTACCTTTTCCAGGAAGCTGAGGTTGGACATGAAGTTAGAAAATTTAAAAATTAAATAAACTCATCATATAAGCATTTATTTTAACCAACTGTTCTCTACCAAGACTCATTGAAAAACAAGGTTTCGATCAAATCCATGTGCCAGCATGTTGCCTTCCAGGACCTTAATGCCATCTTAAGCAGAATATATAAAACAAAAAACAAACAAACAAACAAAAGGTGAGAAAGAAGTAACATCTTTAACAACTTCCCAACCTCCATCCCTCATGTTCTCTTCCCGAATGACTGGAGATGTCAGGGTGATAGTAACTTGCATTTTGGGTTCCACACATGAATTTAAAATTATTGCTGCCTCTGGGACTGCACACTTGATATCATATTTCTCAGGACTTATTACCTAAATATTGAGAAACAGAAATTTCTGTTAGCATGTGGCTAATAAAAACATAGGGAAGAAAACGGATTTCAACACAGTCTTTTTAACAGAAAACCAGAAACATCCTATAATTACATGAAGCAGATACCTCTCTGTTCAAAGAAACCACAGTGTACGCAATTCGACATACGTATGGACTTGTATACTGTTTCCAAATCGTTAATAAAAATACAGAGCAGTCACCAGCATGCAAAAGAAGAAAACCAAGAAACTACCCAGAAAGGAAATTCACAGGCAAGTAAGTTACACAAGAACCTTGACAGTGTTGGAGATAAAGAAAAACCTCAGTGCTACTTAAAATGTCAGCGGGATACGTTTCTCATTGGAACATAGGAGCCTTTAAAAAACACGAAGATGCAGTGGCTGCTCTTCAAGCTCGCAGTTACAGCACGGGTGGTGCTAGGTACATTCTATACTTGCCTGTCACAACACACTAAGAACAAAGGACAAGGCAAACGCGAGGGAGAAATATGTGAGACTAACAAGGTAGTGATTCTGAATGGCTTCTTGCAACTAGATGGAATCATTCTAAATACCCCCAAAAGGAAGCCGTAAACACATCTGTCACGTTCTTCACAAACTGAAGGGACAAGTGGCTCCCCCGCAAAGCCAGATCAAGATGTGCATCCTTACATTTTCTTCTGTTCTTTGCAAGAATCAAGCTAAGATTATTTTCTAATTAACCTGACCCTGCTAGAGCTTCTACCATGCCACCAATCCTGACGAACAATTTACCAGGCGATACTAAAATACTAATTCCGTGGCAAGCATTCTATAACGACGGTGAACAGGTTTTGTTCAGCAGAGAAGAGAAACTTTATTCTGCACTTCCATTTCTGGTAGAAATACAGAAAATGGTTTATATTACTTCCCATGAATGGTCTAAGTACTTTAAGTACTTTCTTTCTTATCATTTTTTCTTCTAGTTTTTTTTTTTTTCAAATAGCCAAATTAAAACAAACAAAAAAGAACAAAAACCAAAACTACAAACAAACCACACAAGACTTAGGTAACTAACTGTGGAACCACAAGCCGCTGACACCAACTGCTAACAAGATATGAGTATAAACAGACTGGCATTAATGGACAACTTTGACTTTCAGGCAACAAGCTTCCTGTAGCACTGAACAAATTACCTTTATTGCTGCTTGTAAATGGGTAACACTCCGTCTTCTGTTAATTTTTATTTCCCAATTAAATGAAATCTATTCTATGATGATTGATAGTACACCACTAGCATACACACCTAGATACTTGTATGACATGTCCTGGGTTCAGCAGTAGCAGTCATTCTTCTTAGCAGCTGGTGTAGTGCTGTGTTTTTGACTTTCAGCCTGGGAACAGTGCTGGTAACACTGATGTTTTCAGTTGCTGCTCAGTAATGTTTACTCTGACCAAGGACTTTCTGAGCCTCATGCTCTGCCAGGGAGGAGGCGAAGCCAGGAGGAAGCGGAGACCGGGCACCTGACCCAAACTGACCAAAGAGGTATCCCATACCACAGCACATCATGCCCAGTAGAGAAACTGGGGGCAGTTACCCAGAAGGGTTAGATCACTGCTGGGTCGGGCTGGGTGTCGGTCAGCGGGTGGTGAGCGGTTGTACTCTCTTCCCTAGTTACTTCCCTTACCATTATTATTATTGGTGGCAGCAGCAGTGGTTTGTGTTATGCCTTAGTTACTGGACTGTTCTTTTCTCAACCCGTGGGAGTTACATTCTTTCGATTCTCCTCCCCATCCCTCCGGGAGTGGGGGGAGGAAGCGGGGGAGTGAGTGTACTGCTGGGTGGCTCTGGATTGCTGTCTGACCTTAAACCACAACAGGACACAATACAGAGAGAGCCAGACATGCAGCTTGGTCCCTGAATTCAGACGGAAACATTCCGAAAATTGAAAGAAACTAAACCTGAGCTATGAAATGTGGCACAGTGAGCCCCGAAGACATTTGAATTGCAGACAGGTTTTTACAGTACCTTTACAAAAATTCCAAATCCAAAAATCTGAATTCTACTTACTGCAAGTTGTTTGGGAAGGCTTTCAGCAATACGACTGAGTAATGTCTTTGAAGGCTTCTCAGCGCACAACAGAACAAGATTGACATTTCGGTCTCCACGGAGTAGCAAACCTTTAGCCAAAACGCCTACTCGTAAAACTCCTTTCAAAGCTCTGTGAATTACAGTTAAAAGGTGCATTTAAAATAATACGAAAACCTTAAAACTAATCCTGAAAGTTGAGAAGTGAAACAAAATCAGAGTATTCCACATACTTCTGAGGTCATAGTGACATATATCATATCAAAACCCAAAGAGAAGCACTGATAACAGTGTAAGGAAAAAGCTTAGAAACAAACGATGAAATTCTTAAAAAGTAAAAACCAAAAATACCTGTCTTTACTGCCATCCTTTTTGTCATCTCCCTCTTTGTTCTTGCTTTTTTCATGATCAGTCATGTTGTCAGAAACAAGTTTCAAAGCTCGCTCAGTAATAGAAACAATTTTCTGGACTGCCTGAAGTTCCTCCTCTGTTGGATATATAGCAGCATGTTTGGTCATCACATAGCGGTCATCAGAGGAGTCAGGGCGGCGAAGAGGCTGAAGAGATGAAAAGCATGTTTCTGATATCTGGGTATACTTCTAAGTTCACAACCGATAAATGACCAAAAAGCAATCATGGCTAAACAACAGAATACTCAAACCCTACATCACTGAAATGCAACAAAACGTGAACTGGTGTCCTTAACATTTTTCACCGGTCGCAATCAATCACTGCTGAAAAAACATGAAATGTAATAAATTTAACAACCCCAGGATCAAAAGTATCTCCCCAACACAAATACCTATTACCTGTTTATCAACTGGGAAATACTTGCATACTGCTGCAGAACCAAGTGTCCATGATAGCATAATTCAAATAGGAAGGGACCTCAGCAGGTCCTCACCTCCTCTGCAACCAGGGCTAGCTATAAAACCACATCGTGTTGCTCAGGGCTTCATCCAGCTGGTTCTTGAAAGCTGCCATAGATAGAGGCTACACAATGTTCATGTGGACAAAGTAAAATATTTCCTGTGTTCCATCTGAGCCTCTTTTGTGTCAGCTTAAGCTGGTTGTATCTTGCCCTCTCATGACTGTAAAGAGCCTGGCTCCATTGTCTTTGTAAGGCACAGATACTAGAAGGCTATTATGTCCCACTGAAGCGCTCTCTTCTCCAGGCTGAAGCAGCAGAAGCCCAGATCCCTCAGTCTTTTCTCACAGAGCACACACTGACCATCCTGATAGTCCCGTACTTTCGTGAACTGGAAAGCCCCAAATTGAATGTAGCAGTGCAGACTGGTCTAACAAAAGCTGACTTCCCTTCATTTACTAATTATGCTCCTGTTAATAAATTCCAGGATGCTGTTGGCCTTCATTGCCACCAGGGCACGCTGTTGACCCACGTTCAGCTTGCTACCTGCCCAGATCCCCAGATCCCTTTCAGTATGGCAGGTACCCAGTTTGTCACTCCTCAGCCCGTTGTTACCCCCAAGCCTGTTTTCAGCATGCGAGGTTATTCCTTCCCAGCTGCAGCATTAGACATTTGCCCTTGCAGAACTCTGTGAAGTTCCTGTTAGTCTATTCCTTCAGTCTGCCTCAGCCCTTCTGGTTGGCAGCTCTTCCCTCAAAGCTATGAGCTAATCTCTCCACCCCAAAATGATTCAGTTTCATGCCGGCTCCAAACGTTATAAGCATGCACTCACTCCATCACCTTTCAATCACTGATAAAGTGCTAATGAGACAAAGCCCGGGATAAAACCCATGTACTACTGCATTTGTTACTGACCTCCAGGTAGAGTATGACACACCACTAGCCCTTATCCTCAGACTGAGAATCCAACTACTTTTTATCTATACGTTTGTCCACAATTAGATTAATAATATTGTATAATGCAATTAAAGAAAGTAGTAGACAAATCCAGAGTGACTTGCTATTTCAGAAGAAACAGTATTTGTCTTCAAGGCATCCTTTTGTCATTTCAGGGGACTTATTTTGGAAGACAAGTCCACCTACACAGTTTCATCAGCATGTAATTTTTTTCCTCACTTTCCAAATCCTCTATTAAGAAACAACGGAGACAACGGAAGTAGCACTGAATAATTTATAGCTCCTAACTGTGCTTCCTGGTAAGTATGATTTTGTTTCTTTCTTCAAGTTAAGAAACTCACAGCTGGTCCTTGGGGCTGCGGAGGCATTCCTGGCCTAACTCCCAGCAGGCCTAGAGGTCCAGGAGGGCCATGAGGATATCCTCCATCTGGTATTCTGCGACGGTCATCCCAGTGATGCTGCTCTTCCTCCATTCTCCTCCAGTACATGTCCTCTTCATATCTCCTGAAGTACATCAATCAAAGTACTCTCTTTACACAGCAGTTATTACTTGCAGCCATTCTAAATAAATTCTTGTAGGTCCTCACTAACTCATTTCTAGTAGTCATAAGCAAATACCACAGAACTCTAGAGACCTAACTAAAATGAATGGTTATTTTGGAAGCGTGTTTGAAGGTACAGCAAAATATTTCTAGTAAGTCTGCATTCCTCAGAGAGGCTGAACACTAAAAAACACCAGAGGTATAATAGAAACTTAAATTAAGACAGCATGGAGTTCCCAAAACAACTATTCAAGATACGTAACTACAGAAGCAGCGTTAGTTTTAGATAATGTGACTGCAGCTCTGTCTTGTTCATTGATAAAAGAGAATGCATTACCTCATTTCCATCCTCCAGCGTTCTTCCTCTTCTCGCCTTCGCCAGTATTCTTCTTTCTGCATCTGTTTCCTCATTTTCTCTTCTTGAATTTTTCTTGCTCGAATACTGGGCTTTACTTCTACTTGCAAGTCTGGGTTGACTTTTTTCTAGTTCAGAAAAAATAATGACTTAATTGTTGCTTTTTCTCTTTTCAAGGTTACAGAGTTCTTCTGACATATTTAGCACACGCTACTGGTCTTTGGTAAAATCAAGAGGAGTAAAATGCAGTTATGGAACTGCATCCAGTAATTTAAAGGAAGGAAATATCAACACACTACAAACGGCATAAATTCCCTCTTCACTTATGTGAGAACAAAGCAATTTTAGACTTAAATGTTGTGAAAGACTAAGTAATTTGCTGTTCATTCTGTAGCAAGATGGAAAAGCGTTTCATCTTAACAAAGGTATGCTTCCTGATGCCCGGCTCCTCAAGGGTTCCGCATACAGGGGCATAACCATGAGTTACTGAGTAAAATTTTCTGGCAGTTCTTTCTTCTTTCATCTCTTGCATGAGTACGCAGGTTCACTGTTTCTCCTCACAGTAGAGTCTTCCAGTATAATCTTACAATAATCAACACGTGCACCGTATGTCAGGACAGAGGTATCATTCACGACTAAAAAACCTGCAACACTTGTGCCTCCACAAAAGGTTTACGCGGTTTATCCTGCCAAAACCACTGAGCACTACTGTTTTACACTATTTGATATTCATGGTAAATAACAAAGGATCTACTGCTGCTTGCACAGCTTGTACTGTATTTTACTGTTGCAAAGGTTACCTGAAAGCAATGTTCAAAATATTTAAAAAGAAATCCACAAAAATACAGCTTCACAGTCTGCATTACTTCTTTAAAGGCTATACTTGCTAAGAAATATATTCCTCTATCTTCTCTTATATGCTGCTTACTCAAGAGTATCTAATTTGGCCAATTCTTTAAATGGAAGAAGTTGCGGTCAGCCAGGTGTCATGAACTGCAACAGAAGCATCAGCATTTCTACTAACCTTATATTGAAGTCTGTGCCGCCGCCCTTTTAAGTGCATCTCCTTGGCATTAGGATCATTAAAACTGCACTCACAAAGTTTACAGTGAAAGCGGATTACCTTTCCTTCATCATTTCTTACCTGGAAAATAAAATTATTGGGATGCGTTATTTGGGATATTTGCTTAAAAAAACCAAACAAAGCCACAACAAAAAAATACCCCAAAACAAAGCTGATGTAAAAATTAATCTAATTCACTGACACTAGATTCAGCCTACATGCTAAAAAGTTCACATGGTAAGCGGGAGAAGGCAAACCAGAACTTTCAGGTGACAGACACACCATTTTGCTTGGTAACAAAGAAGAAAGTTCTTCCATCCCAAAGAATACATATCTTTAAACTGAAGCCTGAACCTGCAAATCACCAAAATTTAAGTCAGACTTTACTTGGCTATCTCATGTCACTCACATGAAGAATGCCCCACTGAGCATAAAAGAGGCACACACAGTACAAATATGCAAGCATACGCACAAGCCTTTGCAGGTTCGGTGCCTTGTCATTCTCATCCTCAAGGAGGACCCAGTGAATTATAGGTCAGTCAGCCTCACCTAGATCCCTGGGAAGGTGATGGAGCAGCTAGTGCTGGAAACAATTTCCAGGCATAGTAAGGGAAAAAAAATCATCAGGAATAGTCTGCATGGCTTCAGCAAGGGAAAGTCATGCTTGATCCACTTGATAAACCTCTGTGATGAAATGACAGCCTGGTAGATAGGGGGAGAGCAGTTGATGTTGTCCACCTGGACTTAAGTAAGGCCTTCGACACAGCCTCATCATAATATCCTCATCCACAAACAGCTGATCTGTGGGCTGGATAAGCATACAGAGAGGTGGACTGAAAATGGGCTTAATGGTGATCAGTAGAACAAAGCCTAGTTGAAGACTAGAAACTAGCAGTACACCCCAGGGGTCACCATTCAGCCCTGTTTACCATCCTCATTAAGGATCTGGGTGACAGGGCAGTGTGTACTCTCCACCAGTTTGCCCATGACACAGATCTGGGACGACTGGCCCATAGACCAGAGTTGCACTGTCATCCAGAAAACAGAGATCTTGATGGTCTGGAGCAATGAGCTGGCAAAAGCCTCATCAAGTTCAACAAAGGGAAGTGCGCAGTTGTGTACCCAGGGAAAAACAATCCCCTGCGCCGCTTCATGCTGGAGGCCAGCCTGCTGAAAAAAGAGTTTGGCTGAAAACCCTGGGGGCCCTGGTGGACACCCAAGTTAAATGTGAGCCAAGTGGAATGTGCCCTTGCAGCAAAGAAGGTGAACACCATCCTGAGCTGCAGTAGGCAGGGTACTGCCAGCAGCTGGAAGAAGGTGATCCTTCCCCTATAACTCAGCCCTGCTGAGGTCACTTCTGGAGCCCTGTGTCCAGTTTGGGGCTCCCAGTACTGGAGAGACATGGGATACTGGGGAGAGTCCAACAAAAGGCCCTCAAAGATGATGACGGGACTACATTCCTCTGTTCTGAGGAAAGGCTGGGAGAGGTGGGACTGTCTAGCCTACAGAAGAGCAGGTTGAGGCCAGACCTTAATGTTTAGAAATGTGTAAAGAAAGGGTGCAAAGAGGACAGAGCCAGGCTCTTTTCAGTGGCTCCCAGGACAGGACCAGAGGCTGTGGGCACAAACTGAAATACAGGACATTTCCTCTAAAACGCTTTTTTGCTATGAGGGTAACCGAGCCCCAGCACAGGCTGCCTGGGGAAGCTGCAGAATCTCCATCCGAGATGATACCCAAAAACTGCCTGGCCACGGTCCTAGGCAATGGCTCAAGGTGGCCCCACTCGAGCAGAAAGACTGGAGGAGATGACATCTAGAGGTTCCTTCCAACCTCAACCACTCTGTGATTCTGGTTAATGCTGAACAAATTTTCACTAATACAGTCACAAATATTGCATGTTTTCATATCAATACCTCCTCCACATAGTCATGGCCCACTGGCTGGACATCACTTTGCAAGGCAGCAAGAGTTGTGGGAGTTACTGGTTCAGCTGATGTCTCTGGTTTTGCTTCCTGCGTTTGTACTGTAGCAGGAGGAGTTGTTTTAACAGTTTCGGCTGATTTCATTTCTTCCAGTTTGCTTCCTGTGGTCTGAAGCTTATTGCCACCTACAAATCAAAAAAGTTAAATCGGTAACTTTCAAAAAATGAGGATGTGATTACACATAATGTGCAAACTGAAGACTTTATCTGCAAATATCAATGTAACGGCCAAAGCATTTCCAGTCATTTAAAATTAATTAAAACTGACACATATTTAAAAACAATTAAGCTTTTTAAAAAGCTTAACAACATTCAAGTTACTTAGACATTTAATTTTTCATTTTAGCATGAAAAACTTCTGCTTTATATAACTGGCATTTTCATTATATAATTATATATGTATGTATTATAATTTTCATGCTGAACGGACTAAATGGGAACGACTCAGCAAATAGATGTTAATAATACCCTTTTAGTCATTGTATTTTTTATCCATTTACAAAAACCTAAAAAGCACTTTAAAATCTTAAAATGTCTGTACTAACAAATGTAATATGCTCTCAGCGCTGCAGCTGCATAGGTCTTTCCTTGAAAAGCAGGGTAGCTTATTGGGGAATTGCTGGTTCCCAACTCTCGAGATCTGTCATGCTCATTTCAAAATGAAACTTAAGAAGAACTTCCACTGCTAAGTTTCCACTGTTCCAAGGATGTTTCAGTTGCCCAATTAGCAACTGCCAGCCTCCTGCACGCTGCCTTACCAGCCTAGGCTGTAAACTGAAACCAAGAGCGACTGGACTATGAACCAGCAGCAGCTACAATGTAAGAAAACAAAGGTGGAAGGCTTCTTATGAAGGTGAGAAAAGCCTCTGAGAGAGGTCTGGTGGAGACAACCGGGCAGAAAACACAATACGTTTTAATGCACAATCTTTATATAAATTCTCATATTCACCAGTAATTCTCTTAAGCACAGAGTGACTCAAGTATAAAGTTAACTAAATACATCTGCGTTTACTGCACTAAGTCTTATAAACAAATATAGAATAGGTTAGGTTTCAAAATAAAGACTGACTTCTGTACTTGCCAACAAAGTTTATTTTCGGTGTAGATATTTTCTTTACAGGTATATTAGCAGGAGCTGAAGATGTTTTGTTGCTGGATGCAGTATTAAGTGGTGTGTTTGTCGTGGGAGTAAGAATTTTCACTGCGGAGGATGCAACAGAGGAGTTCACAGTACTGCTGCTAGTTGCTATATTTGAAGCAGAGGCAGTTGGTTTAGAAGCAGATGTGGATGTTGAAGAAGTAGCCTGTGTAACCACATTTGGTTCAGTTGAAGGAATGGGCTTGCCAAGTTTTGTGTGCAACTTCACTACCTGCAAAAATGAAGAAAAAAATCTTAATATGAACTCCCTGGAAAAACTATAAAAAGTTACGTAACACAAACATCAGTGTAACTAAAAAAAATTGATTAACTAATAGTTATTACTTCTTTACAAAAAGTGATCTTGGCAATCACACAAACAAACCAACACAAAAACTCCACACATGTAAAAGCTCTTGTCACCTGTAACAAGAAAGTAGTTAACAGTCACCTCACATTGCTCATTTCCATCAGAAATTCAGACATTTACTCCTAAAGCTGAGCAGATGAGAGGAGAACGCCAACAAACTCAGAAGCCGGTACAACTCAAGGAAACATTTTGCTCCAACTGTTTCAACGTGATTGTTTTGTTGCCGGGTTGCTTTTACTCTCCCTCCAACAGCACAGTCCATTGAGCTATTTCATTTCCAAGTAATATTTGTAAATAAGGAGACATTTAATACAGATTCAACAACACTGTCTCCCTTGATCGCTGTATTTCAAGACTATTCATATCTAAAGAATTTCCAGGTTGCCTAGCAAAACCAGATTCCCTAGGCAATGGTTTTCTTTTATTAAAAATCCCAACAAAAAAAGGCACATCTGCAGAGACAGTTATGGAGTATGCAAGAGGTGTACTTCAGAGCTCTTCAGTATCTCATAGAAAGTAAAAAGGTATACACTTCTTCTTAAGAGCAACAAGCAGAGGCCTCTCCACAACATGCTTGAAATAGAGTAATACTGACTTTTGGTGACAGTTTATCACCTGAAAAAGCAAGGTGTGTAGTAGAACCGGCACGTATGAAGAACAAACCATGCAAAATCGAAACTAAAGACCTGGTTTTGAAAATAGCAGTTAAAAAAACGAACGAACGAACGAACGAACGAACGAGAAAGAAAGAAAGAAAGAAAGAAAGAAAGAAAGAAAGGAAGAAAGGAAGAAAGGAAGAAAGGAAGAAAGGAAGAAAGGAAGAAAGGAAGAAAGGAAGAAAGGAAGAAAGGAAGAAAGGAAGAAAGGAAGAAAGGAAGAAAGGAAGAAAGGAAGAAAGGAAGAAAGGAAGAAAGGAAGAAAGGAAGAAAGGAAGAAAGGAAGAAAGGAAGAAAGGAAGAAAGGAAGAAAGGAAGAAAGGAAGAAAGGAAGAAATCTCTCAAACATGCCTTTGAAGCAAACACATGTACGCAATCATGATATGCATACAACTGTATATATAAACTTCTTTTTGGAGTTTTACCACAGAAATAGTCCTTTGAGATTTCATTTTTACACTGATGACAACCAAAATTAGCAGTAGTTAGCAACTACCTATGAGGCAAAGAAAGCCATATCCAAATATATAATATACATAATATAATCCATGTATCTACGGAGTTGTTGGACACAACCCAAAAACACAATGGCTCAACTTGTTATGGAAAGAAACATTAAGCAAGTCTACCTAAATATAATCTTTGCTCTTGTGGGAAATGTGTTTTAAATCCACAATGAGATGTATTTATTTTAATACGTACAGTTAGTGATGCCACTCTGCACAGTGTTCCAAGGTGCAAAATATTCAGCTACAAAACCTGAATATTAATATTGTATTTATTACTAACATTACTCTCTCCAGAGCCATGAGGAAAATCAGTATCCTGACACTTCATTTACTATTGTATGGCTAAATTTAAAACACAGGTCACAGGGGTTTGCAGTGCAGCCCACAGTCTTTATTCCATAATGCCCACCTAACTGCACCCAAACAATAGGGAAAACATGCTTATCAAACGTTGTCTAATTTCCTTATAAGATCTACTACAGGACATTGTTCTTTGCTCCCAAATGCCAATTTTCTTTGCAAGAAATACCAAGGAGTGACACATAATATTCCTGTCCCTTGGCACTGACTCAGTTTACAGTGTTTCAAAGCGCACTGAAAGCTTCACAGCACCAGACAATTAAGACAAATACCAAGAAAAGTACTGAAAAGAATTAGCAGACACAAACATGCAACTGCATGTCCTCATTGATCCTTTTCCCCATCTTACTCTACACCTTCTTCCTATAATTTACGTACCCTCATACACCCTCTTCTCATTGATGCCCCAAACACACCCTCTTGCCACTGATGATGCATGGCACTATTTGTCCCCTTTTCTTCCAACAAGGACCTTCTAACAGTAAGCTTAAAGATTAGCTTGAAATAAGAAGCAGAACTAAATGTCTTTAAACAAAATAATGATATTAGATGGGGTTTGCATATTTTCTCTAAGATGAGAAAAAATTAAGTGACGAAATACACAAATGACTTGTATAATAAGAACAAGAGAAATCTCTTACTTTCTGATGCTTGGCTCCACGGATATGGGCAGCATAAGCATCTGCCCCTGTACAAGACACATCGCAAAGCTCACAGCGCAATTGATTCTGAGTTCCACGAGCAGAAGTGCTGCTGTTACTGGTGTTCTGGGAAGCTTTTAATGCTGCTTCTTTCTTCTTGTGTTTCTGGCCTTCCAAGTGTTCTTTGTAAGTCTGTTTAAACAATACACACACAATAAGCTGTCTTTGTACTGCTTGTTCATCCTTCATGTGAGTACATGTAACACAGAGCATGGCATAAAACACATGCTTTGTGTAACAAATATTTCCTACACTGAGCATTTATGCCGCGTGACATGCTCTAAAGCCTTAGCAGGACACTTCTAAGACCAACACGTTTTCTTCTCCACTGACAGGAATCCATTACGTAATACAATATGGTCTTTTCTCCTCTGATGTCTCACTTCCTCGATCAAATACTGGTCAACAGATATTACTGTTGAAAACCTGGTATGACCAGAGAACTGCAGTTTCCTGCACTGCATTCAACTACCTTTGATTTGAGTTTTCCTTGAACAAGACCACAGCGATCAAGAGAAATAAAAAAATCAACTTAAAAGAAGGCAGTGCATAAATAAAGCTGTGCTGAAAATCAAATGCAGAAGTTGGTAGTCATTCATGCACAATAGTTGCTCTAGATTGCTCTGACAATCTAGAGAGCGGGCAGGGTGAGAAGTATTGGCAAGTTCACTGAAAGACTAAGAACTGTTCAGGCAGGCACAAACATAAACACTCTGCATGAATTCGTATCTACTTCCTACACACTTGAATAAACTTGCAGGCTTACCATTCATAAAACTAATGTAATCCCATAGTCTGAAAAAATAGAATAAAATTCTCCAACAAGTTTGCTATGCTAAAAAAGCAAATAAAACTTAAAGTTTAGAATACTCCTGAAGTCCAAAGCACAGCTGAAGCTTCTCTGTAGAAGCTCAGGGGGTGTATCTTATGTCTTCTCACAGGAGCTCTTTTGACAATAGCGCACATTTTTATTTAATTATTCCTTTGACAGAAGTATAGAATCATGTCCTTAAAAGTTAACACGTTCTTAAAAGGGTCAGTTTCTTACTTGAAGAAATGATGACTAAACTTTATAGCAGAATACTACAGAAGAAAGGTACCTGTGGTCCAGCACAGCTGATCTTACAAACATCACAGTAGTGGATCTGGGGTGGTTTGGGAGGTTGTTTTGGTTTCATTTGCTTATTTTGGAATGGTGCCTTTTTAGTAAAGGTGGTCCCTGTCCAAGCAGCTGTTGCAGCTGCAGCAGCAGCGGCTGCTGCTGCTTGTTTCTGTTGCTGCTGCTGTTGCTGGTAATAGGACGATGCAGCTGAATACACTGCAGCTTCGTAACCAGAATAAGAGGTACCTCAAAGATCAAAATAAAATAATGTTACATCACTGTACACCATCTATCAATTACATAATACACTAATATCAAAACATGTTGCCTAATAGAATTGGAAGGTGGGGGACAGGATATAAACGACTTACTGAGATCTCGTTAGGCAGTCTGAGTATTTCTTGCTGTTTCAAATTACACAAATATATAGCTAGCAGTTCTATCAAGAATGTACTTGATTCTAGACTCATCTTTGCAGACACACGGTTATGCTAGATACGTCAAAGCATCCCTAAAGAATAGGTGAAATTTCTGGTATGCCTGGTAAGACCGAGTACGCTGTAAAAGATTTATCAAAGGCCAACTGAAATAAGCAGCCTTCCAGAAACAGATTTGCTGTTCAAGTTTCCAAATGTCAAGGAGGAGAAACAGTATGTACAGGAAGGGTAAAAAAAAAAAGAAGAAAAAATTAGATAAAAGACAGACTGGATAAGTGCTATTCCATTCTATTTCACTGATTTAAGTTGACTTAGTGCAGAAAAGCTCTTTGCCTGCTAAAACCTGGTTATGCAGTCCTTGATTTGTAGTACCAAAGTTGATTAAATCAAGGAAACTGGGCTTCCATACCTTTGAGTCAGTTTCCCCATAAACTTTCTACATCTACTGGTTCAACTATTTTAATCCTCTGATCAGGCTCTGCCTCAAGGAAGTCTTAAAATCCCCTTTAAAACAGAAAAAACAAGGACTTTGAGACAGCTGTAAGATGACAGCTGATTTAACATCTGGTTTAAACTTAACACCTTTTAATCTTTAATTACTCTTTGGATTTCTCATGTTTGAAGGAAAGTGGTTTTTTCAGCACTTATTCTCTTCCCATTTTGCGTCAACACAAACCAAACTTATCAGTTTTATACTGGACTGCTTCTCCCTGTCTCTGTAACTGCTGTTTGATTCCAGTATGCTTCCTTCCAGTTTCCTTGGGTAGTATTTGTGTGGCTGTGTTTCCTTATTTTTATGACCCCTCATCTTCTAAAACCTTACAGTAAGTCAAAGTACGCCACGCACACAGCAATGCAAACACTTTGTATATTCTCACTTTGTATATACGTGTAACACAATAGGCACAAAACATCAAACTTCGTTCACTGCAAAATGTTTTGCCATTCTAGTGATATAAGTGGTTGATACTTCTCAGCAGATGATGATGGCATTGAACATGAACTCGTAATATCCTGAGTACTCAAAAGTAGCAACTGCAAAGATCCCAGCAATATAATGTGCAAAATTCTTACCAGAGTAAGTAACCGCTGTTGTACTGTAGGTCGCACTTTGAGTGTAGGATGGAACCACTGTAGCTGCAGCTGCTACTGGCTGCACAGTAGAAGATACTGGATATATAGAAAACGTAGTTGTTGCTGGACTTGGGGTTGCAGGTTTGATAGCTGTCACTTGCCGTGTTTGCTGGGCTTGGGTATACTGAGTTGCCCCTTGGCTATATCCTGCTTTCGGAGCTAATTAGGACAGAAAATAAAAACGCATAACCATTGCCATGTTTTAGTTGAATGAAATGCAAAGCATATTAAGGGATACTTAACTACATGCTGAGGAATAAAAGTGTAACAAGTGGTTTTTGGTTTGGTGCTTTTGTTTTCATTGGTTTTGGGGTTTGTGTTGTGGTTTGTTTGTTGTTTTGCTTTTCTTTTTCTTTTGGTTGAGGTTTGGGGTTTTTTTGTGTGGGTTTGTGTGTGTGTGTGTGTTTTGTTTAATTTTGTTTTTTTTAGCCGAAGTTATGCATGTATCACACATGTATACCATGCATCACACAACAGTTTAATCAGTGTCACAGCTCACACTAGTAAGCATCAGATGTATTAACCATGATGCCATGTTTTCATTCAATGGTTTTACAAGAGTACACAAAAGCAAAGCACACCTAAACTTTTCTATTATTTCTAAAGTAAAGTAAATAGGATTTATGTTTTGTAGCAATCATGACAGAACTACATACAGCAATCACAAAGATCTAAAGTAACTAAAGAATTAAAAATGAGTCTTTCTAATGAAATTATCATTTGAACCCACCATGAACTATTTGAACCTATTTCAGTGAGGTTTCTGGAAACATCAACAAAAAGTTTGCCTAAAAGTGTATTTTGAGTGTACTTATTAGCAGTCTAAACCTGAGAGATAGTTACTTACAGCAACATCACAATAATGCTCAAAGTCCAGGTGCAGCAAACTCTTCAACTCATTGTCAGCAATTACATGAAAAAATAAAACAAAAATACCCCAACATATCTGGATAATGTGAAATCCTAAGAAAACTATTTTCAGTTATTAAAGTAGCACACAGACTGTGTGGAATGACAGCAGTCTGAATAACGCCACCCACCTGTCTGGTAGTACGACTCAGCTACTGAAGGCTGTGGCTGGGCAGCAGCAGCCACAGCTGCAGCAGTTGCTGTTGGTTGCTGATAGTATTGCTTGCTGTCATAAGCTACAGCCGGGGCAGTAGACCGAACATAGGAATAGGAATCCTAAAAATTCAGAAAAAGGAGAATTAGCAGATTTCTCCTTGAAGTAAATCCTTGGAGTACTGAAAGCCATTAGCAGAGTCAAAGAAACAACATATTTTCTTCTTGTCCATCAGAGTTAAAAAAATGTGCAGATACAGTACATACAAATAAATTCATTAAAAAAATGAGATTTATGTTTACAGATACTTCAAGACTGAAAACAACCCTGATGGTCTTTTTCAGACATAATACAGGAATTAACCTCATGCTATGAGGTCAATGGTTGCACTCAAACAGCTGTGGTCTCTCTCACACGAAGACAGGCAGAGGCACCTAGGGTTGTTCAACCTAGGAGAAGTCTCCAGGGAGGCATTAGAGCAGCCTTCCAGTATCTAAAGGGGCTTACAGGAACCATGGAGAGGAACTTTTCATGATGGCCTGTAAGGATAATACAAGGGGGAATGGCTTTAAACTCAAAGAGGAAAGATTTAGATTAGATATATAGGATGAAATTCTTCCCTGTGAGGGTGGTGAGGCAATGGCACAGGGTGCCCAAAGAAGCTGTGGCTGCCCGATCCCTAGCAGTGCTCAAGGCCAGGCTGGATGGGGCTTAGACCAACCTGGTCTAGTGGAAAGTGTCCCTGACTGTGGCACGAGGGGTTAGAACTACAGGATCTGTAAGGTCCCTTCCAACCCAGATCATTCTGTGATCCTTATTAAACCTCTTTTCCTACCGAATTATTTGTAATTATGAGTATACATGCTACTGGAAAGCCTCTTATGTTACAATTCATTGCTATATGTAGCAAATCATAAAAGATATATGAAAGAATTGAGAATATGCAGCAATAGTACAGTCCTCTTAAATAAACCAAAATACTGATGAGAATCTAGGTAATGCCTTAAGTTTAGGACTAGAAAGCTAAAATTATTACAAGAGACATACTGTTTTAACATCCACGATGAACACAGACAAATGGTTCACTTTCGCAGAAGCCTGCAGCCACAAGAGGCTAGGCAGTGATCTCACAAAAGGTACCCAAAACCTACCAGAAGTGTAGTTCCTCTTCCAGGGCAATCTTTTACTCTTGTATGTTTGGTAATAGAACTCATGTGGCACACACAAGTCTGACAAGAGAACTACTTCTACCTGCACTGAAATTTTTTATTGGACCATTTTTTTCATCTACATCAGTTTCATGACCTAGTTTACTGCATGCCACTTGAACATCAAAAATAGCTGAAACAAGACTATTGTTTTAATTTACATTAAATTTAATTTAAATTCTAATTAATTAATTAAATTTTAATTTTAAAATTTTTAATTAAAAAACAGGACTATTGTTTCAGCTATATCATTTTCCAAAGGGGTGGAAAACTATTCTTTTCAGCAGTAGTTTCAGAAAATCACTTGGAGGTAAATATCAATTCATTGCTTATTGTGTGAATGTCTAAATCTTAGCTCCTGGAGTACTATTGTTGATATTCCTTTATATGGGCCACATGAGATTGCACACATATCACCTTCTATCAGTTTTTGCTATGAAGTAATTTGAGTCATACTTAAATTGCGATTCACAGAGTAAAAACCCCAGAAATATCATCCCATCATTACTTGTATCATCATTACTTATTCAAACAGGCCTCCTTCTTTTAATACATCATTTAAAAATCATATAACAGAAGTAACTCTTTTGGAGCCCACCTGGTAATTCTGCGTAGTGACAGGAGGTGGTGGTGGTGGAGCTTCTTGCTGTCTCTGCGTGTAACCGTAATCTGTAGCTGTGTGCGCTGTAGGATAGCCCCCATATGCAGCAGCTGTTGCAGCAGCTGCAACAGCTACAGGAGCAGGCCTGGCAACAGCAACTGTGGCTGCTGCTGGAGCATAGGCTGCAGTAACAGTGTGCGCAGCGACTGGTGCCTGGTGGACAGTGTAGCTAGCAACTGTAGTTGGATGGGAGTAGGCTACACCCGAAGCTGGCTGCTGGCTATATGGGAAAAAGACAGGAAGTAAATAATTAGATTAATCCAGCACACAAACTGATGCCTACACATTTCAAAATCCAAGATTTTATTAATAATTGTCTGTTCTAAAAACAGACCCGAACTAGCTAGTATGCAAACACTTGAATAGCTGTTACTACCTCTCTTCCACCCCCACTAGAAAGGCTGCTACCATTTGCACTTTCTGCGGATGCACGTATGCCATGTAGGTGACGACATGTAGGTGATGATTTTCTTAGCAAGGGGAGGGCATTTTGGTTTTGGGTTTTTTCCAAGTGGTGGAATAGAAGTCTTTAATTCAAAGTAATACAGAAGTCTTAAAGTGATACCTTTTTGTAACCGACAAGTTTTTAGATGTAGTTCTTCAATAAAACGGACCTGCCTGTCAAATTAAGAAAAACACTACTACTTCTCTGTAAGAGCTCATTACTGACCTGCACTTGTATGTTTTTCAATAAAGCATATGAAAGTAATGAGATTTAAAACTTCCGTGTAAATTATCTCAGAACTCATACCATTAAGGCAAAGACACTTTAAATACACACCTAGGACAGGGAACTTCTCCCACAGAACTTTAGCATTGTAACAGCTGGCCCCAGTTCCTCATACAGAAATCCACTGCCTCACAAGGCGTTGCATCAAAAGAACAGACAATGAGATGGAGCAGGACGACTGCTATCAGAGCTCTGGCAATCTTCCAGGCACATACTGAGACTAATTTGCCTCTCTAAAATTTGCAGGTAAGACATCATTAGCATTTCATTATTTACTAAGAATGAGTAACTATTAACAGTGGAAATAAAGAATTCTGGACTCAGAGGTTCAGTTATTGGGGCAGGAACTAATATGATTGTCCAATATTGAGGTGTCCTATGATTAGAAGCTTGGAATAGTTATTCTGATTTTTAAACAAGTGAAATAGGCAAAATACCACTATCTGGAACAAAGATGTAAAAGTGGAGACTGAGTGATTGTTCTGAATTTTGTAGTATGCTTCCTGCACTGCTCATCAGAAATACTTATTAACCTCTATGGGGTTTCATATCTCCACGGCACTATTAAAACAAGATAATTAAAAACCAGCTCCATGACTATCAAGGAGGAAGTATGCCCTCTTTTTCAGAAGAAAAGCAGGAGAATGAAATCTCACTTGAAACAAACATACTCAGTGGCACAGTGGAGCTGCAGTGCGGTGTGGTGGTAACTCAGAACCACACAGCCACTTTTCACCTCTTTTCCTTATCCCCACTCAGAGCAGGATGGGGAGGAGAAGCGAAAGAATGCAAGCCCCACTGGTTGAGATAAGAACAGTCCAATAACTAAAGCGTCATATAAAACTCCTGCTACTACTACTAAGGGAAATAACAGAGGGAGAGGATATAAAACTAAAAAGGGAAGAAAGGAAAAAAAACCCAGTAAACACATTGGATGCACAATACACTTGCTCACCAACCAATTCCTCATCAACTGATACCAAGCCTGACCAGAGCAGCAATCTGGGTAACTCACCCCAGTTTAGACACTGGGCATGACATGCTGTGGTATGGAATGCCCCTTTGGCTAGTTTGGGTTGGAGGTCCTGCATCTGCTTCTGGTGCCCCTGCTCACTAGCAGAGCATGAGAGACTGAAAAGTCCTTGATCAGGATAAAGATAACTGAGTGACAAGTAAAACATCCACGTTATCAGTGCTGTTATTAGACTAAAACCAAACCACAGCCCTGCACCAGCTACTAGGAAGAAGAAAAACAACTGTTACAGCTGAAACCAGGACACACGGTTATGGTCAAATCCAAAAGGAACAAATTACAGTATTTTTAACTAAAGAATGCAATATTCTCTCTGATGCAACTACCAGCAACAAAGTACCTTTTAACTACACATACTGTTATTTTTGCAAAAGACATTTCCATAATTTCCTTACATTCAGTAATACTATGTATTTTATAAAAAAATATTTTGGCATTTTAATTAAAGAAGAACCCATTAACTTCAATATATTAAAAAGAATTCTCACAGCAGAAACAGAGAAAATGTTATTGCTTCTAAAGTTGGACTCCACATTCTTCCTATTAGAGGCCCATAACTGCTTAGAGGACCATCTGCATTCCGTCCAAATTTAAGGCAGTTGTGAATTGTACTCACTACTCTATTTCATTTTAATTTCGATTTCTTAGCATAACAGTAGAACGAAAAAGACCTAACCCACTTTGATGTAGCTCTCACCGTTAGAAACAGCTCCTACCTGGTGCACATAGGAAGATTCTCTGTTTTGTCAACTTATGGTCAGAAATCAAGCTCCACTGGAAAATTCAGGAATATCATTTTATGATGGTAAAAGTACAGAATTAGTCTGCATTATGTACGTAACTAACAGTACAGAAGTGTAAAATGTTCACTAATACTGAGACAATAACCGTTATCATATATATCAAGAAAAAATACACTGGCCTGAGAAAATAGACAGCGGACTGTCAAGCTTGGACTGTAGCTGAACACCTCAACAGTCCAATACTGCCAACAAGGAAAAGTGTTGTTTCCCCCTATCCCCACTCTTATTCTTTCCTTCTTACATGTACCAAACCCAACTATGCCATTCTATTCCATCCCTGGTGTTAGTTCTGCTGCTTGTTAAGCTATTCGACGCACTGATTCAACTCATTAATCTAGCAGAAAATCATGTTGTTTCTTTATCCTGGGCTCTTTTTCTAACACGGTAGAAATGTTAGCAACATTGAAGCTTACAAAACAAGTCTGCTGCGTGCCATAACCCATGTAAGTTATACAAAAGGAAACAAGGGAAAAAAAAAAGGTGACGAGGGGTTGGGGGTGGAGGGAAGAAAGAACAGGGACCTGTCCGGGAAGCTTTAAGTTGGCTCTTCCAAGTTTCAGGAACCTGTGTTGAATACAGTAAGGTGCTCACAACATCTGTGAAGTAATATTACCAGTCAGTTTACCAAAGAAATGCTTTCGTTCTCAGAATATGTATGATTAAAGCTCTGTGACAGTTTTAAGTATTTAATATCATGAAGAGATTATGATCATTCTCAGCAGGGCTATTAATAAGATTCTGGTACAGACAACTTAACATCTTTTGTGCTATTTTTGGTACCAAAATTCCTTATCATGGTATGGAAGTAACAGCCGCAATCATTTCATTTATTGGGCTAATACAGTTCTATGACCATGTTTACTTTAGCAAATCTGTTCCCCTTGCTTCTGCAACATCATGCAGAGCTAGTGGTCGAGTTTGCATGGCTACAGGAAAAATATTATACATGGACTGCTTCTTCTTTTTAAATGTGAGGCTGTGTTACTGAAATTTACGGTGACATCTTTTCTACGTTTATGATATTCCTTTTTCTCCCCACAGTCTTACTGAAAACCTTTAGAAATAAAGAAGACCAGACATTTTCATGTAACTAATTTACACAAGAAGGTTTTTGTGCCAACTTCTTCATCTTCTTTGGTGATTACTGCCTTAGCACCTTTGCTGATAGGAACTTACTTCCTCCTTAGTTTGCTGAACTCCTTGTTCCACTAATCTTCCTTGCTGTTCATCTCTGCACCTATCCCAGCACTCTCTAACCTTCTCTCTCGACTAAAGATGGCAAGAACCATATGCATCATTTCAGATGAAGTTTCAGCTGCGCTACACTGAACGTCCACTCTGTCCCAGTGTTTTCAAATAGCCCAGTTTCCTCCGCAGTTTTTGTAAAGTTACCTGTGTACTGACAGCTTTTTCCTTGCAGAAAATCTGACATGCCATACTAATACACTAAGTACGACTGAGAACTCCACTGGAATTGTTTCTGTTTGATAACAGAAATCTCTTCTACTAACTACGTGTACCAGCTCCTTCTCTACAATTCTTTTACTAATCTCCACCTGAAGTAATAGTTTTCTGTACTGCGCCACATCAAGTGTTTCAGCTTAGTCCCAATAAATAAGACACCAAAAGATTTTGGCACATAATCTAGTTATTAGAGTAACAATGAAATAGAGTATGTCAGCTGAGCTAAGGTAACAAACCACAGGCATGTTCCCCACCACAACAACGAAAGTAATTCAGTTTAGCTTAATCCCCTAATACAGTGGGGAGATGTTGAAACAAATTACTCGTCTGTTCTATGGGCTACATACAAGCAAACAGGTACCACAGCACAGCAAACAGGGAAGCCAACTCCCTGATCTGGTAACTCAGAGTTACGAAGATCTCCCTGCCCAATTCTACACCACAAAATCAGTTCAGCTACAGTACAGCTTTTAAAAAAGTCTGTAATTCTAGGTAGATACTTAGCCAGGAAAATTCCAGCCTGAACACTTATGTTCAGCCAAGCTGCATTCAAACTTCAGCAACAAACTGCCCACACCCTGAGAACAAGCTCTCAAAACAGAACTTGTTAGCCACAACTACTCCGTATTAGTTATTAAAACAACTACAACAACTTCATGTATCTGTTCGTAATTTTCCTTCCCCCTGCAAAAACCCAGACTGCTCCAGCAGCAATTAAAATCCTTTTCCAAACTGCACAAAGAGCTTCAACAACGACACTCTAGCAGCACTTCTGATACAGAAAAAGAAACATGGACTTGCAAGGTGAAAAAACAAGCTGGCAGCACAACCTAAAATTACTAAATCAGAAGCTGGCCAGGAGGCAGAAATTACTAACCAACAGCAATTAATCAAGTATTGGTGTCCACTTAGCAACCAGTTCCAAAATCACACAGATCTGACTAACTTAAATAGCCATAAATGTAGGCTTGTAAATGAGCACCATTCTTACAGAAAACACTTAGATGAGAACTTGTTACTACTAGACTACATATACCTTATAACTACCATATACCATGTGGTATATACATATAGTTATATATGTACACATACATATACCATATAACTTATAACTACTACACTACACATAGCAGAACCCTCACTTGCTAGTTACTTCTATATAGCAACACTACTAGGTCTGGATTTCCTGCGATGTACCAGCCCAAGAGTGACCGAGAATTAAGAGCAATTAAGAAATCAATACTGAATTATCTTCTGTAGAACACTTGGTTTATGAACTTTTCCATTTCCAGCTATTGGCCATCTCTAGTAAATATGTGCTGAGGCTTTTTCTGCAAAAAAAATTAAACTGAAAGTGGAAAGCTTTATTTTTTGCACATTAACAATATCAAGAGAAAAACCTCTGTGATATAATGCCATCTATTTTGCCAAGTAATAATTTAAGATGACTTAAGACTGTATGATATTTTAGCTCACATTTTATCTGTGGAGCAAGTCATGCATTAAGAAAATCAGTCAGTTATGTGTAGCAATTATTGTCAGAGAAATGCATTATATTTTCATCTAAGATAGCATGTAAAATGTAGAGAGGAAGCAATCTAAGGCTCCCTCTAAGTCTTGTTTTTCATCCCATGACTGAGTTAAAACCAAATGCAAATTATAACTCAAGTGCACGTAGCTGAATAAAAGCAGAAACAACCCCAGTACATCTCTGTACTAGCAACTGTTATGGTTGAAGCCCAGACAGTAACTCAGAACCATGCGGCTGCCCAACTCACTTCTTCCCCTTTTCCCTTTCCCCCACTCCAGGAAGGATGGGGAGGAGAATCCAAAGAATGTAGACCCCACAGGCTGAGATGAGAACAGTCCAATAACTAAAGTACAATATAAAACTACTACTACTACTAAGGGAAATAACAGGGTGAGATAATGTAATATAAAATAAAAAGGGAAAGGGAAAAAACCCCAAGCAATAAACACAAGGGATGCACAATACAATTGCTCACCAGCTGTCAATCGACACCCAGCCCGATCAGAACAGTGATCTGGGAGATTCTCCCCAGTTTATAAAATGGGCATGATGTGCTGCGGTATGGAATATCTCCTTGGCTAGTTTGGATCAGGGGTCCTGTGCCTGCTCCCTCCCAGATTCTTGTGCTCCTGCTCACCGGCAGACGATGAGAGACTGAGAAGTCCTTGGAGAGAGTAAACATTTACTAAGCAACAACTAAACCACACACGTGTTATCAGCACCGTTCTCGGACTAAAACTAAAACACAGCCCGGCACCTGCTACTAGGAAGAAGAAAAATTACTGCTGAATCCAGGAGAAGAACCAACAGACAGACGTCAGTGCTGCTATTCCAGCTCTTTTTAGGGTGCTGAACACTAAAAATTCTCCTCCCCAGAGGCCAACATCTTAAATTTTTTAGTTTTGTGAAGGGTGCTATTTTGATATAAAGATCAGGACCAAAACTTTGTCCCTCCTAAAATAATTCTTAAAACAAGAATATCTTAAACTCAGAGGCCAAACCCCCCCCTCCCCCCCCCGGTCGTCGTCCCCATCCCCCTGCCCCCCCCCCCCCCAGTTAAGACTTATTTCTTGAATTCTAACTTTAAAGAACACTTACACATTTTAGCATTAAGGAAACAATACCTGTTGAGAGCTAACTGCCAAATTTCTCAGGTTTTCACAGATTATTCTGTTAGTACCACACTGGTTCAAGCCCAGCTGGCAATGAAGTACCATGTAGCCACTTGCTCACTCCCCTGCCACCCTTCAGTGGGATGGGGAGGAGAATCTCAAAAAGTGTAAAAAAAGATGGGTTGAGATAGGAAGAGTTAAGTAATTGAAATAATAACAACAGTAATGGAAATAGAGAGAGGAAGGAAGAAATCAACCTCATCCCCCAAGGGATATAAAAAAAAGTGACAATACCATTGCTCACCTTTTTCTGACTGGTGCCTTCCTCTTCCTTGTTTTTAAGAACATCCTTGTGTCACTCCATTATAAACAAAAAATACCATTTACTACTCGACAGCTGAACCATATACTACTAATAATTCACCACAAGGATGAACATCCTCATGGTTTTCATATACTGTTACTGCTTTGTTAATCTTCATATTTAATCTCACAACCTGATTAAAACCCAATCAAATTCTGCAATCTTTTCCTTACTGCACAACCTAAAATGCGCTATGTCTCATGTATGAGACATATATGTGCTCTGTACCTAGCTGCCTTTACTCAGTTACACACAATAGACAGTTCATTGCCTATACTGCTTTCTTCATTATCAAAACACTGATTTTATTCAAGTCTAAGACAACAGCAATGCGCACAAGGGTAATATGCAAGACAACAAGAACTGAGCTTGAGATGCTTTGTCCAAAAAAGTGCTGACTACCAAGATTTTCCCTGTAAAAATCGCAGAATCAAAGAGTAGCGGAGGTTGGAAGGGACCTCTGGAGGTCATCCTGGGGTCCAGTCCCACTCAAGCAGGGCCACCTACCTGGCGGCAGCCAGGCACCCAGGATGGTGTCCAGGCAGCTTTTGAGTCTCATCATGGATGGAGATTCTGCAGCTTCCCCAGGCAACCTGTGCCAAGGCCCAGTTACCCTCATAGCAAAAAAGTGTTTTAGAGGAAATGTCCTGTATTTCAACCTATTGTCTCTGGTCCTGTAACTAGGCACCACTAAAAAGAGCCTGGCTCTGTTCTCTTTGCACCCTTTCTTTACACATTTCTAAACATTAAGATCTGGCCTCAACCTGCTCTTCTGTAGGCTAGACAGTCCCAGCTCTCCCAGCCTTTCCTCAGAACAGAGATGCTGCAGTCCCTTCATCATCTCTGTGGGCCCTTTGTTGGACTCTCCCCAGTATCCCATGTCTCTCCAGTACTGGGAGCCCCAAACTGGACACAGGGCTCCAGGAACGGCCTCAGCAGGGCTGAGTTTTGGGGGAAGGATCACCTCCTTCCAGCTGCTGGCAATACCGTGCCTACTGCAGCTCAGGTTGACACTCACCTTCTTTGCTGCAAGGGCACATACTACTGGCCCACATTCAAGATCCCCAGGGTGTCTCCAGCCAAGCTCTTTTTCAGCAGAGTGGCCCCCACCGTAAAGTGGTGCAGGGTATTAACCTTCCCTGGGTACAGAACTTTGCACTCCCCCTTCTTGAACTTCGCACTTCCCCTGGTTGAACTTCATGAGGTTCCTGTCAGCTCATTGCTACAGACCATCAAGATCTCAGTTTTTGGGATAACAGTGTAACCCTCTGGTATATGGGCCAGTCATCCCAGATTTGTGTCATGAGCAAACTTGCAGGGGGTACACACTATCCCATCACGCAGACCATTAACGAAGATGTTAAACAGAAAAAAAATGCTGAAATTTGCAAGTTCTCTACAAAGGTAAAGGAATTTCACTAGTATAGAAAAACGTACTCAGTTCTTAAAATGTTCTGTATTTCTTGCCTTGAGCTATTATTTCACCTTTCTAGTACCCATAATGGAGCCATTCTGTAACCTACCATTACTGCATTTATTAGCAGACAAAATTTTACACGTAATTCAATATCCCAGAGTTAAGGCCTACAACCGTCAATCTGTTTTGAGGCTACAACTACAGAAAGGACGCAGCTATGCCATTACACAGAAGCTCCCCCAGGTGCCGAATTCTTGAATCTGCTGAAAGTTGAACCTGCTGCAAATTTCAGCTAGTTGGCTGACTTCCCTCCTAAAAATGACAAAGGCTCCTCTAATTAGTGAAGCACCTTTCTTCCCGTTACCACCATGTTCTCTGACTCCCCATCATTAGTCAACTGCAATACTAGCACACAGCCCAGAGTTTGTTAACAAACCCAGAGGCCCTTATCGCCTTTCTAATGTTGGCATACCTCCTTTGAGAGTGGGACCTCACTGACTGGAAAGTCTATCAAAATCTTTTTATAAACAGTAGTAACTTACTGGAGGCTCCCTGTGTACATTCAGTAAGCTAGAACAGCACACTGAGGACAGCACTTAAGACTAACATTGGTTGAACAAAAGAGAATTTGTACCATGCAGCTCTACTGTACTCAGTGAACTCTCTTACTAAAAACACATATCCATTAAGATGTGACACAACTCAAGATAGCATGGGCATAATACTGTGATATAACAGACTATGATTTGTGTTAGAGAAGTGATACTTTGTTATAAAATATGGTGAGGGAAGTTATGAAATGAGAAACCATAAATATGGGGTGAAAATTAACTACATGAAAAACTGAGTTTTTATATCCACATGGCTAAGGCAACGTTCATGAAAGTCACCATCTGTCACTTCATTGAGTATAAGCAGGTATTTAGAAACATGGGATTAAAATACTACTAGTTTAATTTAGAGAACAATGTAAGTCTGTGAGGTGGTAATAGCCCTTTTACAATGTTGCAAATCTGTGATGATAGCCCTTTTAGACTGTTTGTGTTGCAAGTCTGTGATGTGATAATGAGATTTAGTAGTTCCCCTAAAAATAGCCTCTCCCATAAATCTGCTAGCTTTGCGAACTCCTCATGCGCGCATCAGGTGTTGCTTATCGCTTGTACAACCACCACATGGCTCTAAATCTTAGCTAACTGTCAGAAACTTGCAAACATGGCTGATCTTTAATTAATTGTGATGACTGAGGCATTTTGCCCACTAAAGGTGAAAAGTGCAGCCTGAGGAAGACCACTTACTTCATCCTGAAGACCCCTGCCCACAGGAGGAAGACTTCTTACTCCATCTTGAAGACCCCGGCCCACAGTTATTGGAGGGCAGTGCGCAAGCGCCAAAAGGGCCAAAAGGGAGGGGGTTTATGATAATGAGTACCTGAACTAATTGTAATATCCCCGCTTCTGTATTAGAAACCTACTGAATATGCATGTTTGAGTGTAATAAATACCTGCTCACTTAACAACCCTGCTTATCTCTCATCAATGAGCGCAATAAACGAATTGGCTACTAATGTTGGTGCTAGCCTTGGGGTTTTTTTGTGGCCAGTTGGTGTTTGTAACAAATTGGTGACCCCCAAGTGATTCCCTCTACTCCTGCGGGTTGAAACCAAACCTGAGGGGAACGCGCCTCACTTTACTCTTTTAGTGGTCTCCTGGGAACATAGAAGCCGTCAGGAGAGAGAGAATTTTTTTATGAGAGATAAGCAAGGTATTTTAAGTGCTCCCGGAAAAACTGCAGTTTCTTTTACCTGTAATTCTTGTGCACAAAGACCCAGGCGAGAAAATCAGGCTCTAAGTATCGCTTGGTTGGGTGGTAAGGGAGGTCGGTGAATGAGTGAGATGTAACTCAGCTACGAAGCGAGTGTGGAGTCCTTCTAACCTCGGTTCCATAACTCCGTGAGGAGAACAGCAGGTGAAGGGACAAAGCGAGTGCGGTGTCCTTCTAACCTTGGTTCCGTACCCCGCGAGGGGAACGGTGGGTGAAGGGACGAAGTGAATAAGAAGGGACCCGTCTGGGATGGGAGAGTGGTTACTAATTTGAAGAGGGGACCTCAAATCAGGGGGCAGGGCACAGACAAGCACAAGGGCCCCCGGTGTACCAGGGGGCAGGGCGAGGATAAGCGCAAGGGACCCCAGTATAAAGGGAGGAACAAAGCATGACCGGATAAGGCATGACCGGACATCACCCTCAACAGTCCATTAGGGAGATGCTATCATGTGGAAGAGTTTCTTGCTCAGAACGGACATGTGAGCAATCCATACAGCTATCTGACATTTGTGTAGTAGTGAACCAAAGGCTTTGAGGCCTTGCTTGAAGGTTACTATGGGACATGTACGTGCAGAAAATCTCGACAGAGTTGGCAGAGACTGTCGTTGAGAGGGATGCATCTGAGGGAACTGATAGCTGTGTCCTTGAAACAATCTGCTCTTGTAAGCACAAGGTTTGAATCGCTTACTGTTGTAATAACCAATCGTTAAACTGTTGCTAACACTTGGCTAAAGAATGTAACCAATTAGATGTTACTGAATGCTCCAGTGTTGAGGCTTTTTCTATAAAAGACGCTGCTTGCCTGTAACAAATTGTCAGCGCTTGATGGTGTCGGTCAGAGTTCGCTGCCCTTCATCTCCCGCACTATCACACTGGGAAGGTGTGGAAGAAACCAGATGTAAAAGTAAAGACGGTCAAATTTTGTACGGTGGAGTGGACAAAAGAAAAAAATAAGATCAGATGACCTTTTGTGGCCACAATATGGGTCATTTGAAGGATGGATCTGTCAGGCTCTAAATCAATGCGTGAATATGACGGAGTGAACAAAAGAGAAAATAAGACCGGATGAGACTTTAGCTCTGCTCGGCTGCAGCACCTGCTGAGGACAAGGCTTCCTAGGGCCCTTGGGAATTTTTCCCGGAGGGACCCCTCGACTCATTCGGACCACTGTGGGAGCAGACAGGCACCACCTTCATAGAAGGTGTTCTTACAGTAACGATGTTGGTTTTGTGATTTTAATACTGGTGACCAGATGTTATAACTGTGTTATTAGTTGTTGCTTGTCTGATTGAATTTTAGTCTCTGTCTCAAATGTTGTAACTGTGCGGAGTGTGTCTGTGGGATCCTGCGTGTGGGTGTGTGAATGTGAGATTGACAACTGGAAATCAGCAGAGTTGAGAGATCTTGAAAAAGAGTCCTTTGGGGGGCATTTTAGCACATAGGAAAGAACTGGGAGGGGCTCCTGGGGCTCGGTGATTAGGAAAGCATTGGTGGAATATTGTGGCCAACGGTGGCCTTGATGTACTTTGGAATGTTAGAAAAGGTGCGCTAAAGATGGAACTCTGAACTGTGAGGCACTGTTGCAATTACTGTTGGTTTCGGGGTGGCAAGGAAAGCGGGATGATGCAGACGTGGTTTTCACTTTTGGAGGCCAGCCGGGGTGACAGACGGAATGTGAAATTGGTATAGCTCCGCTAGATTCCTTAGTTCTGGCTATGGAGGAGGACAGGGAAAAGCTGAAAGTTAAGACAGGTTGTTCAGCTTGTGATATCGGAGAAGGGGAAAATTTTATATCGCGGGTACCTCCGAGAGGAGCACCCTCTGCACCCGTCCTATCTGATGTTGTTAAGGAGGAAGGGATTGCTGCCACTGGCAACAAGCAGCAGAGTCCCATTCGGAGTTAAGAAAGGGTTAAAACAGAAGCGCTGTAGCAGAGGCATCTGCAGGAGCTGCAGGGCAGGGGGAGCAACGGTGAGAAAAAAAAAAGGAAAACCAAGGGGGGTGTTCTCCGGGGACTGCCGGGCGCTGAGCGTCCGCTCCTGCCTCCCGCCGCTCTTCCAGGCCGAGCGGCGCCGGCGCTCGGTGCTGCTGGGGCTGGCGCTGGGCTCTGCTGCGCGCCGCGGCGGCAGCGGAGCGCGGGCGAACCCGCACGCGCGCGGGCCGAGCGCTGGAGCCAATGGTCGCTGGGGGGCGGAAGGGAGACGCTGCCTGAGGCGCCGGCGGAGTTCCTGCGGGAGCGCGCAGTGGGCTCTTTCTCTGCGGAACCGGACTGGCGCACGCGTTATGGGGAGGTCGGGCGCTGGAAGTGAGACTGCCCTGTGGGGGAGTGCCGTGGCGGGGCTCCCAGGGCTGAAGCGGAACTAGACAGACAGAGAGGGACCTCGGGAATCTACCCTGGCAGATAAATTAAAGCTAGGGGATAGAGAAAATGAAGCGGAATTTTTAGCGGGTACAGGGACAACTTATTTGGTGTTAAATCAGAGGGAAAGGAATTTGTTACAGACGTGGGAGCTACTGGCCACCGAGGGGGGAAAAAAAAAGGCATAAAACCCTCTCGATCTATTGAAGTATTGGAGCCGTTTATAAAGACACCACAAGAAGCCAGCAACACACTGGGCACAGGGGAGTCCTATTTAGTGTGTTTAAGATAACCTGGGAATGAATCCAAGACTTGAAACACAGACTGCTAACTGGAGAGGAGAGAGGGGTACTGCGACCACAGGCTTTATCAGCTGCCACCCAAGCAGCATCAGGGTGGCAGAGAGGGAGACAGAGAGACAGAAAAAAAAATGGGTAATGACACGCAAACTCCTTGACTGTTAACACAGTGCAGTTTGCTTCTACAGCTGCTTAACATCCTTTTCTTCTCAGAATGCTTTTGCTTCAAGGAAGTACTTTAACCTGTCTTACTTCTCAAGTACTGACAACCTGGGGAAGGGGGTATATTTGTGTCCTCCTACCTATAGGCCCATGGTGGCTGCCTGCAAAGTTTGTCAAACCTGGCCACGAAGCAGAGAGATGAGGGAAAGAACCTGATACCTCAGCTATAAGAGCTGACTGTGAGTACCCCGAGCAAAATGAGACAGAGGAAGAGAACGAATGATTGCAAAACCTTACTTGGGGCAACTGAAAAGTAACAGTTTGAATACGTGTGCTTGCAAAGTAATTATTGTTGGGGGCTGTGATTTGGTGTATAAAACCACCTGCGCTTGCTGGTCAGTTGCTAATGGAAAATTACACCTTGTATTGTATGGATTCATCGCTTATAAAACTGATATTAGAGCATACAAATGTACCGCAGCTGCTAGAAAATGCTAAGACAAAAGCTACGTGAACAGATCCACTGGGGAACTAAGGCGCTATGTGACCAATTTTTGAAATCTTCTGGGTGTATTGGCATTGTTCAAATAGCTAAACAAATTACCAAGGGGTGTCTGATCTGCCAAAAAGTTAACAGGAAAGTGATGAGACAAGTACCATCTGGAGGAAGGAGAATAGCCTACAGACCTTTTGAAAGAATTCAAGTAGACTATACTGAATTACCAGGAGTAAAGCAAGGGAAATATATATTAGTCATAGTAGACCAATTAACACACTGGGTGGAAGCCTTTCCAGCTGTAAGAGCAACAACCCAGCTTGTAGTTAAAGTATTGCTTGAACATTTAATACGTCGGTATGGGGTTATACGATTCATTGATTCAGATCGGGGCACCCACTGTACCTCAAAAGTTTTAAAGGAATTAGCTCAAGCATTAGGAATTAGGTGGGACTTCCATACCCCATGGCATCCCCAGAGTTCTGGGCAAGTGGAACGTATGAATCAAACCTTAAAACAAAATCTCACAAAACTCATGATCAAAACTCGCATGTCCTGGGTAAAGTGCTTGCCCCTGGCATTATTAAATATAAGGACCCAACCGAGAAGAGACATGGGACTGTCAGCGCATGAGATGCTACGCGGGATTCCATATTCCTTTAGGAAATCATTTACTAATCCTGATAGAGAGGATTGTAATTTGCAAACTTGTATACAAGTCATATCCTGGAGAATGGATGAGATGAGAGCTCAGGGACTGATGGCCCAATCAGCACCATTAAGATTTAAAATTCATACAATTGAACCTGCGGACTGGGTGTTAGTTAAAACTTGGAAAGAAGAAAGCTTGATTCCTAAATGGGAGGGACCTTTTCAAGTTCTTCTAGTTACCGAAACGGCGATATGGAGTGCAGAAAAAGGATGGACTCATGCTAGCCGAATTAAAGGACCAATAGAGCCACCAAAGGACTGGGTGATAGAAACGCACAAAGACCCTTTGAAACTAACCATTAGAAGGAAGTCCCGTGTTTCTACTTTAACAGAAAAAGCCCGGGAGGACCTTCAGAAGACTCCTGACAGCCATACTGCATGGGAGAAACGGACAGCAAAAGCCTCAGAGACATCTGCGGACAAGGAAGACACCAAACCCCTTCGACCAGACTATGCTACTACTGTGATTGTTGCGTATATATACGGGTTAAATGTAATAATTGTAATAAGTTCATCCTAGGTCCTCGTGGCAGACAGGAACAATACCTTCCCCAGGTCCTTAATTTTTGGTGTATCCGATGTGGTTATACAACCCCATTAGGTCAATGCAGAGAAATTAGATATTATTGTCGTAGAACCCACCAGGAGTTACTTAATAGAGACCGACTCAATCAGACTGTGTACAGATCATTGAGATATCAACCCCAATACGGGTCTCGGATCCAAAGATAGAATTCAATGCGCAAACTCAGAGATACTGAATTAAGGAGAACGGAGGGCAAGACCGGGTTGACCTCTCAACCTGCTGCCAAGAAGAAATATTTCTCAGCTGTTGGATGCACCCCAACAGGCACGAGAGGCAGAAGTATAAGCCATACCGGACCTCCACTTCTAGTGTTATTATCACTAATAGTATCTCTGGTATCTGGTAACGAATGCTCCAAGTGTTACCAGACAGTCAAGTGGTACAGATGAACCATTCCTACTGTAATGGCGCACACACGTATCGATCGCCAATGTTATAACCAGGCGAATTTAGGAGTGTGCAGATATAACGGACAAGAACATTGGGTCGGAAAGAATTTAGGAAAAGGCGGAATCAGACTAGGCGTAGGGCAGTAATGGAAATAGCCAAGGATATTAAGAGAATAGCACATGTTCCTGTACAGAAATGGAATTCGATATTAGATGGAACATGGTGGGATAATACATTTGGGAAAACCTGGTGGAGAAAATTGGGAATTTTCTTATTATGCTCTTATTAGGATTATTGCTTCTACCATGTCTTATCCCTTGCTTTATACGACTGATTACTTCAGTGGTCCAAGGCATGCAACTAGCTGTCATGTCAACAGACCAAAGAACGACTGCCACAGGGACACCACATAAAGCTACGATGATCAAGAAAAAGGAACCTAGAAGTGATAATGAACAAGTTCAGGTGGCACTGAATAAATCTGAAAAGCAGACACGAATCAATAAGCTAATAAAAAATTGCATCTTAACCTAAACTCACAGGCATTGTGGTCTGCTCTGGACATGAACTGCTAGAACTGCCTTTATCTGTGAATGCTTGCCACATTTAGTAATATTCACGCTACCTGAAGGCAATTCAAAGTTAACAAATCATTCCTAACTACTCAAGAATCTCCCATCTGTCTGTGTCCTGCCTCATTAGAGCAGGGACACAGTACGACTATCACACAGATGAAACTCACGACACTTAAAAAGATTATATTCTTCACAGAAACTAAAATCTTAACACAAGGTTAATTAAATGAGATCACCACATTTGCTCACTTCTCTGTCCCAACATTTCTCAATGCCCCTATCTGCTCACCAGCATACCCACATTTCAATCAGCAGGCTTTAGAATAAAAGCGTAACTACGCCTCCTTCCGCCACTCATTCAAGAACACTAATATTTGTTACATATGAAAGACCAGCCAATATTGTCTGCTTCAAACTGAACAGACATACAGTGGTTCAGGCAACAAATAGAGCATGCGCACACACAAAGAAAACAGGACTAGTATCACCAAATTCCACATTTATTTCAGGCTCTAAATAGATGGATTAAAACAGTTTATTGAATGAGTAACAGATGATTTGCGTTGTATGGAAGTTTATAACCTGAGGCCCTAAAACCACCACTAGCAGAAAGCACATATTGCAAAGGTACTGCAATATTCAGAGAAATTTCCTGTACTGGTATTTACATTATCTAACGCTTCTCTCATTAAGCCATCATGTTATTACTGGGTAGTGCGCACAAAGAATTCTGAATGAGTGGGGCAGCAGGAAATTTTATGTGGTGACAACACTGAAAAGAACAAGAATGCTTCTGATCCATTAACTTACAGGCTTAAAGGGCACTTCGTTCTTCTGCTGCCTTTGATTAACTACAAAACAAGTTAAGATTCTAAATGTGTTTTACAAAAAATAGTTTTTATGAACTAATAAAGACAGATATCTACTCCCCTTTTTATCTAGTCAATTCAGGAAACGATACTGCTTGCACTGTTACAACAGTGAGTATGTTTATCAGCTCCTGCACACGCTACTCCTAATTTTCCCAAATCCAAGATCTAGCACCTGAGCAGCTACCAATCTGGCCCTTCTAACAGCTTCACATATTAGTATTTGATGTTAAGACTATATTCCTTGGGCAAATTTTAATTTATCCTTCCTGTGAAGGAAAATACTTAAATGATCCACCACGGCCACACATAATCACAGGAAGGCACAGTGACTCCTATGCCAATAATAGCTTCGTCTTTTCAGTTGATCGAAAGAAGCTATTTCCTTGAACCCAGCAGTCGTAACACATTGCCCCTTTACTACCTTTACTAATTTATTAAAGCAAATTATAATACTGTCATTTTGAGAAACTAGAATTCCAGCAGGGTTTATACTGGGCTCCGACAAGTCAAGAATTAAATTTAGAAAACCTTTAGCACAAGCACCTTTCAAGTACCCTTTAATATAGCAGATTTTCTCCTTTGAGTCCTCTGAGTAGGAAAACCATGACTGTGGGAACAGCGATTTCCCATGTGCAGACACTGAATTCTAAGGGACCAGCTGTCTCAAAGGAATGTTCCCAAGTTCACAGGGCCTCATAGGACTCAATCCAGAGCACGGAAGCAACTAGTAGATGTTATGACAGGATCCCTCTCAACTGTCTACCAAAGTTTTCAGGAGCCTGGGGAGGTCCCTGCTGACTGGAAGCCAGCCAGTGTTACTCCAATTTATAAGAAGGGTCTGAAGGAAGTCTCAGGAAGCTACAGACCTGCTAATCTCAGCTCAGTTCCTTGAAAAATGATGGGAGAAATTCATACGGGGTACTGCTGAAAGACATTTAAAGAACAGGACAATCACTTGGCACAGTGATAGTTAACAAAGGGAAAGCGAGTCCTGTTTAACTAATTAGATACCCATTTACAATAAAGTCACCTGCCTAGTAGATGAAGGAAAGGCAGTGAATGCACCCCTGAGGACTTGGGGGTACTGGTTCAACAAAGCAAAGTGCTGGGTCCTGCACTTGGGTCACAACCAGGCAATGCTGCAGGCTGGGAGAAAGAGTGGCTGGAAAGCTGCTCGGCAGAAAAGGACCTGGGGGTGCTGACTGATGGAGCTGAACATGAGCAGCTTGTGCCCAAGCAGCCAAGAAGGCCAACAGCACCCTGACCTGTATCAGCAACAGTGTGGCAGCAGGGCCAGGGCAGTGATCACCTCCCTGCACTGGTGAGGCTGCAGCTCCAATCCTGTGCTCAGTTCTGGGCCCCTCACTACAAGAGAGACATCAAAGTGCTGGAGCAGGGAGAGAAAAGAGCAATGGAGCTGCTGAAGGGCCTGGAGCACCAATGTGATGAGGAGCAGTGAAGGGCACTGGGGTTGTTTAGGCTAGAGAAGAGGAGGTTCAGGGGAAACCTTATCGCTCTCTGTAACTGTCTGCAAGTTGCAGGAGGTTGCAGTAAGGTGGGGGCTGGTCTCTTCTCCCAAGTAGCAAGTGACAGGACAAGAGGTAACAGACTTAAGCTGCGCTGGGGGAGGGTTAGACTGGGTATTAGGAAAAATTCTTTCACAGAGGGGTGCCCAGGCATTGGAACAGGCTGCCCAGGGCAGTGCTAGAGTCACTGTCCCTGGAAGTGTTCACACACCGTGTAGGTGAGGCCCTCAGTGACGTGGTTTAGTGGTGGCCGTGGCAGTGCTGGAGTAGCGGTTGGACTTCATGATCTTAAAGGTCTTTTCCAACCTGGTTGATTCTATCATTCTATTGAGGGGGTGCTCAGGCATTGGAACAGGCTGCCCAGGGCAGTGGTGGAATCGCCATCTCTGGAAGTGTTCAAAAAAGGCGTACAGGAAGCGCTCAGTGCTATGGTTTAGTAGTAGACCTGGCAGTCCTGGGATAACGGTTGCACTTGATGATTTTAAAGGTCTTTCCCAACCTAGTTTATTGTATGAATTTAAGATTTGACATGAGCAGGCAATGTGCACTTGCAGCCCAGAAGGCCAACTCTATATTGGGCTGCACCAAAGCAGCGTGGCCAGCAGGTCACAGGAGACGATTCTGCCCCTCTGCTCTGGGGAGACCCCACCTGTGTCCAGCTCTGGAGTCCTCAGTACGCGAAAGACATGGACCTGTTGGGAGAGGGTCCAGAGAAGGGCCACAGAAATGATCAGAGGGGTGGAGCACCCCTCCTATGAGGAAGGGCTGAGACCTGGGCTTCTTCAGCCTGGGGAAGACTCCAGGGAGACCTTGCTGTGGCATTTCAGTTCTTACGAGGGGCCTGTATAAAGACAGGGAGGCCTGTTGTCATGAGAGCTGATGGTTTTAATCTGAAAGAGAGGAGATTCAGGCCACATGTGATGAAAAAATTAGTTATAATGAGGGTGGTGAAATACTGGCACAGGGGGCCCAGAGATGTGGTAGATGTGCCATCCCTGGAGACATTCAAGGTCAGGCTGGATGCGGCTTTGGACAATCTGATCTAGTTTGAAGGCATTCCTGCTACCTGCGGGGGGCGGGGTGCACTACATGAGCTTTAAAGGTCCCCCCCAACCCAAACTATTCTACGATTCTACTATGTAGGTATTTTGGATTTTGTTAAGGCTTTTGATACTGTTCCTTACAGCACCCTTCTGGAAAAGTTGTGCAGCTGCGGCCTGGACAGATTCATGGTATACTGAGTGAAGAACAGGCTGGACAGCAGGTCTCAAAAGGGCTCTAGTGAACAGGGATACATCTGGATAGTGACTGGTCCTCCTCGGGCTTCAGTTCTAGGGACAGTTCAGATCAATCTTGTATCAATGATCTGTATGCATGAGTCAAATGCACCATTAACAGATCTGATGAAGATACCAAATGGGGAGGTGCTGTTGACTCTCTAGAGGGGCAAGATGCCTTGCAGAGGAATCTAGATAGATTGGAGCAATGGGAAATCATTAATGGGATGAAACCTAACAAGTCCCAGTGCTGGATTTTGCACCTAGGATGGAATAATGCTGGGCACAAGCACAGATTAGGAGAAGAGTGTCTGGAGAGCAGCCCTGCAGAAAAGGATCCGCGGGTGCTGGTCGGCAGCAGGCTCTCTGTGAGTCAGCAGTGTGCGCCAAGACAGCAAACCCCATCCTGGGGTACATCAGACACAGCATCACCAGCTGGTCAGCAGGGGTGATTCTCCCACTGTAGTCAGAGTTGGGGCAGCCTCCCCTGGTGCACCGTGGGCAGCGCTGGGAACCACCATTTAAAAAGGATATGAAGGTCCTGAATGTGTCCAGAGGAGGCAACAGAGGTGGTGACAGGGCTGGAAGGAAACGTCCTGTGAGGAGCGGCTGAGGGCTCTGGGCTTGTCTAGTTTGGAGAGAAGGAGGCTGAGGGGTGACCTCCTTGATCTCCTACAGCTTCCTGAGGAGGGGAAGAGAAAGGCACTGAGCTCTGCTCCCTTGTCCCCAGTGACAGGACACGTGGGAACGGCTCAAAGCTGCACCAGGAGAGGTTCAGACTGGACATCAGGAAGCATTTTCTTGCCAAGAGGGAGGTCAGACACTGGAACAGGTTTCCTGGAGAGGTGGTCGATGCCCCAGGCCTCTCAGTGTTTAAGAGGCATTTGGACAATGCCCTTAAGAACGGGCTTTAACTTTTGGTCAGCCCTGAAGTGGTCCGGCAGTTGGACTAGGTGACTGTTATAGATCCCTTCGAATTAGAATAGTCTATTTTAATCTATGAAAATGATCAGAAACTATTTAGATTCTCCTCCTCCTGATTTGGCATGGGTTTTTTACTTTTCCTGCATGTCTCCAGCTGAAGCTTCAACAGTTTCAGACCTTGAGATGCTCCTAGAAAAGTGTATTTCCTAAAAAGAATGGCATAGATTTTTTTTCCACTTGAAAGTGGTGAAATCAACAGGATGCAATATATAATTATTGGGGACTACTGACTGAGAATCCTTTAAAGGTGCAGCCTAATGTTCTCCCAATGCATCAGAATTTTTACAGCCATTTTTGTCACTAGAGATTGTAAAAAAATCTGACTAATAATGGGTTTATTACAAATATTTCTGTTACTTACTGTAAAAGCTACAGCTTTAGGATATCTAAATGGCAAATACCGAAGAACTAAGGTCTTCAACTGCAAGAGTTTGATGTGCCCTCCTAAAAACTAGCTATTTTGCACAACATTATTTTTTTATCCACAGATTAGTACTGTGGCCAGAAGTTTGGGTTTTTTTAGATTTATGAGGTTCACCTATGTTTAAATTATGCAGATAAACATCCATTTGTTCATCTATTATCTTGGTTCCTTAGAATGTAGGATTTTTATAATTCAATAAACTGTTACTTCAAATGCCTGTAACAATCTTAGAAGACTTGTTGCAATATTAAATCTCCTGCTATCCACCTCTGCAACCACCATCTCTTTCTCAAATATTATCAAGTGGAATACATATTTTATAGCATTCTGTAAACAACTGGCTAAGGACCTGCCAAGTCTGCCTTCCTGACGGTTAAGCTCCCTTTTAGATATTTTAAGAGACTCCTCTGTTTTCTGCTCAAAACATTACATTCACTCTTGTGAAAAGACTGCTTCAACATGTTTTCAGATGTGATCAACGTACAAACCACTTACAGAATACAGAGTCTTTTACCAATAACAAATGAAATAGTATATTGCACTTGTGAAAACAAAGGAAAAAGCTTCTTTTGACCAGTTTTCCACTATCTCAAGAATACATTTAGGATTAACTCTGAAAACAAGCTTTGAACTTGAATGCTATTCCAATTACTATATGTTTTTCTATTGAAATTCAAAAGGACATTGCAAAGAAGCTCTACAGGTTCACAAATCTAGAGACTACTTTAGCTCAATAACAAAGTCAAAACTTTTAAAAAGTCATCTCCACTTATTCATGTAAAGTTTATTTACTTTCAAGAAAAAAAAAAAAAAAGAAAATCCTATTTAGAAACTCCTTTATACCCCAGGGCAACTTGGTTTCAAATTTTACTATAAGTGTCATGTAAAAGAATAACATACTGTGAGCACAAAAATTTAAAAGAACTAGAGGACAAACTAACTTTAAACCTCTCCTTTAACTATTAAGCATTGGAGTAAATTAATGTACTTTATGTCCATTTCCAGGAAAACAAAATAGATATAAATAGACTAGGAGTCATTCCACAACCTCCATAAAACTGTATATTCCTGAACCTATGTCAAGTATGCGATTTTTGTTTCCTAGTTAACAGTAGCACACATCTGCCCTTGTTTGTTAATAAACCCTCATATATATTTACTCCCTCATACTCACTCTATTTTTCTATTTTTTCCCATTAACCAGGACTTATGCAATAGGGAAGGATCTGCCTTTGTGTATTACAGATTTATTAAACAAGTAACACAGATTCAAATGTAGAATTTAAGGGCCTGTTCAAACACAAGCCAAAAATGTGAGAAAGCTCCGGACTGTTATTTGCCAACTGAAGTAATCGGATGTCTGAAAACATGAGATGATAGATGCTACCAATTATTTTAATACTCTGATACACAATCTGGCCTCACAAAACCTGCAAAGATACAAAGACTCATGGCAGTGTGACTACAAAAGTTGTACAGTTTCAGGTCCCTAAGCTTCCCTAGAACACCTGCCTTAGATATCACACTAGAAACTCTTTAAAAGCTGCCGGGCACTGCAAGTACATTCTCTACTTTCTTAAAGATATTAATTATAACATTGATTCAATGTAATGAAATCCCCTGTACTTTGCAGTGTTTCCGCTCTTCCCTTAACCACCTAGTGCCCCATAGTTGGGTTCTAACCTATATTAAATAGGATTGTCATCCCACACTGATCGAAGTGGGGTCAAACACACGGGCAGCAAGCCCCATCTGCAGCAAAGCGGAAGGAGGAGGGCCCGGAGGCGGCTGCCGGTAACGTGCTGGCGACGTTGCCCGCAAGTGGCCATTTTAATTTAAAGGCCTCGGGACCTGATGCTGCCGCCTATTCTCCACCTCCTCCGTGCTCAGCTCCACCTCCCCACCCTCACACCACCGGGGACACAGCGTTACCGAGGGAATAAGAAAACACACCCGCGGGCGGGGCACACAAGCAGAAGGGTCCCAGGCACAACCCACCCACCCCCCCCCCCGGAGGAGAAGGGCGCAGAGGAGGCCCATGCACTGAGCGGGAGATCGCAGCAGCCCCGAGCCCACCGCGCCGAGCAGGCGGGGAGACGCCGCGGGGAGACGTGGGCCCAGCGGCGAGAAAGACGGCGGGGGCTGCGGGCCCGAGCAGGGGGAGGGACGGGGTGGGGCAGGGAGGGGTTGCGGCGGTTACCTATACTGGGCAGCAGCCCCGCTATGGGTGAATCCAAAGTAGTTGCCGGTGGCCATTTTGGCATCTTCTCCCAGCCGGCTGGGCACTGTGGTGGCAATAACCGAGACACGGCAGCGGCAGCGGCGGTTGGGGCCATGACAGGAGGCCCGGCAGGAGAAGGAGAGGGGAAGAGAAGAAGGGAAGGGGTGGGGGAACGGCAGAGGGGGCAGAAGGGGAGAGAGAGACAGACAAGGGGCAGAAAAAGCGCGTGAGCACCAGGTCAGACACAGCGCCTCAGGACACCCGCCCCGCGCGCGCGGGCCGCAATCCCCTCCCCCTCCGCGCGCGCGGGCACAAGACCCCGAGCGCCGTTACTTACCATAGGTGAACGAAACTACCGGGCATATGGGAATCATGAGTCCGGCCTTGGCAGCAGCGGCGGCGGCGGCTGAACTCTCCAACTCTCACCACCACCCCCCCCCTCCTCCTCCTCCCTCCACCGCCGCCTCCTCTTCAGGGCCGCGCTCGCTCGCTCCCTTCCCCCCCACCCACCCACCTACAGCGACAACAGCGGAGTGCGGCCGAGCCGACGCCGTGCGCACGCGCGGGATGTACGGGCGCTACTGGGAGCTGTAGTCCGGCCCGCGGCCGCGCTGCCGCCCCTTACCCGCGCAACGCTACGGGACGGGCCGTGAGACTCCGCGGGACCTCCCCGCGAGCATGCGCGGGATGTGCAAAGGCCCATAGGAGCCGTAGTCCAGGGCTCAGGAGCGGCGGTGGAGGATTTTGGGTTGTTGCTGCCGGCGGCGCCAGGGCTGCTGGTCTCGGCCTCGCTCCGTCAGGCCTGGCCTGCGAGCTCGTGTGGGCAAGGGAGGGTGGGTTTCTCATTCTTGCCTGGCAAGGCACAGCGCAAGCGGTGGGTAGCTTTAATAGCAGAGGTACAGGTGACGCGGCTCACTGTCACCCCTGCCGTGTCCCCACGCGTCTGCCGCGTGTGTCAGTGTCCACCGGTTTAGCCACCCAAGCACATGGTGTGCCCGAGTGTGGCACGCAATAAGTAGGTAGTGAGCACTCCTGCAAGGCCACAGAGCTAAAAGGCAATGTCTGCACATGGTACACGTGTGCAGAGTTCACAGCAAGACCCCAGAGAAGGGTAACGATGATCAGAGGGATGGAGCACCTCTCCTCTGATGAAACACTGAGGGAATTGGGGTTTCACCTGGAGAAGACTGGGAAGACCTTATTGCGGCCTTCCAGTTCTTAAAAGCCGGTAAGAAAGATGGGGAAAAACTTCTGGCAGGGCTTGTGATAGGACAGAGGGTGATGGGTTTTAAACTAGAAGAGGGGAGATTCAGGCTGAGTGTGATGAAAAAATTCTCTACAAAGAGGATGTAAAGCACTGGCACAGGTTGCTCAGAGAGGTGGTGGACGCCCCATCCCTGGAGACATTCAAGGCCAGGCTGGATGTGTTTCTGGGCAACCTGATCTAGTTGAAGATGTCCCTGCTCATTGCTGGGGGCTTGAACTACATGACCTTTAAAGGCCCCTTCCAACTCAAACTGTTTTATGATTCCATCATTTGTCTCCAGTTTTAGATCCACCTGGGCCCCCAGCTGCACCATACCACTGCATTACCACAGATGAAGTGATCACTGTCATCCAGCTAAAGCCTCCTGCACATTGTTTGACTTGTCCCCAAGCACCACAGCTGATACGTGTCCACAAATTAGTTCTACCGTAGTGCCTACATGCTTATTGCATACGTGAGGTACAGCCTCACCCACACAGGGCCCATCGATCTGAAGTTGATGAAGTCATATTCCATGACATTGTTCCTAAAAACCGCTGGGCAGCAGCCAGTGCAGCAACCGCACCTGGACAGTGATTGTATGTGCATTTGGGCCACCTTCAGGCAACCCTTTCCTCCGAGCAGCAGATTCTTCTCAAACCTCTGAACAAAGCAAAACTTAAATCCTAAATACTTGCATCTTTTTGTATACTTTATGCTTTGATGTGCATTTTTCATAAACTAATCAGGATTTACAAAAGACTTCTGGATTAATAAGTGATAATTTTAAAAGTACTTATTTTCTGCAAGCCACACTTACAAAACTACCCCTACTTGGGAGCTCCCACAGTCCTCACAAAAACCGGAGTTTCCTTTATCCCATGGTATGTGAGGGCATCTTAGGCTGTAAGACTTCAACAGAGAGATTATTGTTCGTAAAACAAATAAGAAGAGGAAAGTAATTTCTCATCTAAAGCTTACATTATTGCAGTTGCATATGAAGTATAGCTACTTAAGATGCCAGACATCTTTGCCAATTCACTGAACATAATTTATTGGTCATTATTACTAGTTTTGCATAGGAACTAAATAGTACTGTACCTTTTTTTTCATTTTTATACTAATCAAGCACAACATGAGAAGGAACCTGCATGGGAAAAGGGATTACTTGCTAATCTCTGTGGCGCATTACAGTGCTTTACAGTGAAGAAAGCAGCTATTGGGTGAAGACACTTAATTGCTAATGATTATAAAAAAAGCCCTAATCCTGAAGATATATATGAGAGTACTTCAGGAGAGTGCTTTATGCAAATCTTCTGTAGAAGAACTTACAGGGCATTGTGGCATCTGTAAAGAAAGAGGCTAAACACACACACACACACTGCTTTCACAACTAGTTCCACTTTATTCACTCAAGAATGGTAATATATAGCATACAGGTATGGGTCTGAGCCATGAAGCCACACAGCAACTACATCACTCCCCAGGCTGCTTCCCAGCCCAATCTTGCACCCAAACACTACCTGGCTTACTCAAGACCCAGGTGCACACTCAGCAATTATTTTTCTTCTTCTTTAATTGTCCATATAGTGGGAACAGAACGGCTTGCAGTTCCTGCAGGGCATGACCTCTTCTGCCATGAGAACCTCATGCCATGTCTCTAATATCGAGAGATATTTATACTCTCCCATCTTTATTTTTATGAAAGATTGTCCATAATTGGACCACTGGATCATGGTGCTTGGACAAAAAGGAAATTGAAGTTTTCTTTTTTCCATTGTTTTTCAAGCTTTTTTAGCAAAAACCTCCCAATATACTGATAAATATACAGTATTCAATACACATTTCATTGAAAATGTAAGCATATATATGAACACAGACATTCACACAACTTTTAACACTGTATCACTAAAGCTATATTTGCAAATGGGTAGGCCTGCAATTGCCTACTTCCTTTTCATTGATGAGGTAAACTTGGAATATTTTCCCTCGTTTCAACCTTTGGCTCCACAAGCTGAGGGGGAAAAAAAAAGCAAAAGCTTTCTTATGTACAATACAGAATTCTGCCTTAGGTTCTTAACTTCCTTCATCCAAATAATTCTTAGTAGTTCAAATTCAAACACTGCACCTACATCTTGTGATTTCAGCCCTGCGTATATCTGAGCAGAAGCTCCTGTTTGGCAGCCCAATTCAGCTGCAATTGCAGAAGAAGTTTCCAATTACTTTTCAGGGTGAGTTTGGCATACTGAATCTTCAGTGCATGTATCACTACAACAGACTTTATGAGAAGTCACATGTACTAAATGTGACTGAAAACCAAATTAAACTCAAGAAGCTTTCCCATTTCCTTGGGAAAAAAAAAAAAAAAAAAAAAAACCAACCCAGTGATATTATACAAGCCTTTCCCTCAGCAGTTTCCTAATAAGAACCTGATGCTTCCTCGTGACTTTGTGAACCATTACATAACATCTATTTATGTTACTACTAGCTTGCAGGATCGGATTCATACTCTATACTTAAGAAACCTCAGTGAGTTATAAAAGAAGATTGCATCTCTGTGAGACGTGTATCAGATTTGCTTCAAAATTAAACACTAATACACTCAGATTAGCTCCTTAAGGGCATTCTGAACTTCACTGAATTCTGTACCCTTAACTGTGAGGAAAATAAATGGAGTGATAAAGTGCAAATCATGTGGAAGAGGGAGAAGGGCAGGAAGGTTTTAGTGAAACATTCACAGTGGTGTTTATTTTTGTTTGTTTGTTTTATTTTTTTAATAGGAAAAAGAAACTTCTCCATCTCTGTTCCTGTTAGGATTATAGGAGATCAGTCAAGAATTTCCAGAATGAAAACACACACTGGATCACAAAACTTTAATTCAGAATTAGTTAGTACAGCTACTCTGTACAAAGTTCAGTGCATTTAAACATACCACAGGCAAAAATGTGAAGCTAGCATTAAGAAAAACAGATCTTTTACCTTCATTTCAACTATGTGACGAGAGATCTCCAAAATATGAAGCAAAGAAGAAAGTACCATGTAACATGCAGTGTCATCAGTCCTAATATTTTACTTAAAGACACGTGTCTCTACTTCTACGGCAGGACTGCAAAACTGTAGTTGAAAAACGATGGAGAAAATTCTAAAATTTTTAATATTTTGTACTTGCTCTTCAAACCACTGAAAGTGAGCAAACATAAACTTTTTTTTTTTTTTTTTGGTACAGATGGGAGGCAAAATTTCTTCTGGTTTATGTAGAACCGGACTCTCCGCTCGCCTTGGTGCGACCACCAGAGGGCAGGACAAATATAACAGAAGGTTGAAGCTTCCTTATTCAGTAGGGGGCAGACCATGTTAATAAAAGCTGCACTTTTATTTCCTGAAAAGGCAATTTAATACTTAGTGCTCTTTTTGTAAAAGTCCTAGATAGGAAAAGGTTTAAAATTAGTATAAGGAGTCCAGTGCTGCGTTCTCACTTGGAAATCAGATCTGATAGCTACAGAGACAGGACACTCATCAGCGTGCCAACCCCTTTATTTTGAAGTTAAATTATGGGTTTTTAAGCAGTGAAGACAAAGGCACAATGTTTTCACCAAAGTTTTAAGTGATTAAAGCAAGGAAGTGTTACCTTTTAACAACATGGTTTGGACATTGAGCAGTAACCATAACAACAGATGTGTTAATAAATGTAATTTATTAAACCATAAATGGAAGTTATCAGTGCTTAGAATACTAAATTACAACATAAAAAAACCCCACCACACAAACCCAAGCATAATAGAAAATTATGCAAGTGTTAATGCAAACTCAAGTTACACATCATGTGCACATGAGAAACAAACCAGTTACACTACAGAAATAAAATACTGCCTGGCAGTATCCCTCACTCTTTCTTTCCTGACACTTTAATAAAGCTAATGTCCATATTATAGGTTAACCTTCCTTTTCTCAGCAGATTTCTTTAGCCAGCTTTCAAACTAGTAAGTAGTGAATACTAAAATATTTAAAGAGCTGTTTCTCTTTCTGCTTGCCACTAAATGTGTTTCCTACCAGCTCTACTATTTGTAGCTAGAGGAGTAAGCCACTGCAGTTAGTAATTGCTATATGATCGAAGGATAAGCCTGTATTTCTCAGCATTCCTGTGCAAATCCGCATGCTAAAATTTCCCTTTGAAGAAAACGCTAATGCTTCAACATTCTTCTCAGCCAAAGATGTGTGATATGAAATGAGGCAATCAGGCAGTAACTAGAAGAATTTAAGCCCTTTTAAGGCAGCTACAGAAGAAACTGTCTGATGAGGCAGCAAACCTATTACAAAAATCTATTTTAAGAGCTCAGAAAATGTACTATACCCCTTGGGGGGATAGATGACTCACTGAGAAGGTAACAGAAGAAATTTACTTCAGGAGAATTAAGGCTTCTTTCCCACTTTTCTAAAGCCTAGTAGCTGCTTTCTTTTCTTTAAATAGATTAACATATAGTGAGGGTGATTTACCAAAAAGATCAACAGCCACTATACTAAATGACCAGAACAATTCTCAAAGAAACCTGTAATTACTGAAAAAAACAGAACATGAAATCTCTAATTCTAGCAAACACTCCCTTTCCCTGACCTGTTATTCAGGAATTCTACTGTAAAAATAAACTCAGTGCTTGCTTCTGAGGAAGTGCTGCAGGTGGGAGAAATTAACTCCTTAAGGTCCAACAGGAGAATCTCTTTTAGTAATATTGATTTATTTCAAGGCTGAAGGACTTGATTAAAAATGCATAAAGAGTTGCTCATTTGAATGTGTCGCTCTGAAACCCATAGCATTCTTTGTGTACCAGGTCTTGCCCTATAAGAAAGTGAAGCAGATAGGGATTACAAAGATCTGAACTGCCACTGGTATTCTAATATGAAAGTCAGTAAAAGCCTTGAAAAAAATGGCTACGTTTTTTTCAAATTAGTATTCCACATGATGAGATTATCTTGTGTGGAATAGGCTTTTTTTTTTTTCTCCTTTTTTGTTGGAGTTAAGTATTAAGTATTAAGGTATCATCTGTTCATCTTCAATCATATGGCTTGACAAGCCTGGTATTTGCTTAGTGGCGATCATGAATATATTTGCATGCACATCATTTACTGTGCTTTTTGATTATAATCAAAGCATCAGGCACAAATTAAGAACCGTACATTTCCTATTTTTGTTTTGCAAGATAAATCATGCTCTAAAGCAGCCAGTTTCCAAGAGCTAGTTAGAAGAGTGCACCTCTAATTTCTGGTATTGACTTCCTGTTTTCCTGCAACTGAAGTGAAAAAGTGAAAAACTGGCTCACACTGGCAGTCCGTTCACCTCACCTCATGGTGAGGGCTGTAAAGGTTTCATGGATCCCTTCAACAAAACTCTGCTGCCCACCTCCTGTATTTTTTTCAGAAACCTGAAAGTCCTGCTTAGGACTTGCAGCTGCTCATGCTGGCTTTGGGAATTATCCCCTTTTGAAACATTATGTTTATCCTTCTGGTCCCTCCAAAAAATCCCAAGACATTTGATTTTAAACACTTTATTAATAGGTGTTTGTCCTTGAAACTAGAAAGGCCGATCAGCCACCACTCCGCTCCACCTCTACCAACAGTAGAATGATAGAATCAACCAGGTTGGAAAAGACTTCTAAGATCATGAAGTCCAACCACTACTCCAGCACTGCCAAGGCCACCGCTAAGAACTTTTCCCTAATATCCAGTCTAAACATCCCCTGGCGCAGCTTGAGGCCGTTTCCTCTTTTGTCACTTGTTACTTGGGAGAAGAGATCACGTAGCCCCTGGCTACGTTGTAAAGAGCGTATGAATGTAAAGAGTGATAAGGTCCCCCCTGAGCCTTCTCTTCTCCAGACTAAACAACCCCAGTTCCCTCAGGCATTGCATAAAACTTGTGCCCTAAAGCCTAACATAGCTTTATCTGGAAACTGGCATTGGGTCTGAAGTCCACTTCCCATTTCCCGTAATCTGCTTGCACGTTTTACTAGAAGCTTACATTGAAGCAAAAACAGGTTAAAAGGTAAAAGCACTGAGGAAAGGACAAGACTGATAACAGGCATCTGAAACACTTGCAGCCTGCCGTGCTTGCAGCACAGCTACCTGACCCGTCAGCCCAAACACTAACAGGTTGTGCTAGTTCTGTGTGAAGCTGGGTTGACTATCGCATATTAATGTTAAATCTCATCATAAAGTACAGGCTGAAATAGGTAGCCCAGGAAGACACAACGTAAAACCACCCATGCTCCAACAGCCTGCTTGGCTTATTGCAGCCTGCAAAGACTGCTGAAGTCTTCTCCTTTCACAGTGTTGGGGGCAGAGGACCCTTTCTCTACCTTTCCTCCTAAGAGGGGTTGTTTTATCTCAGAAACTAATGCATGCTTGTGTAGGTGAGCTGAGCCTACAGCCGCTCTTCAGATCCTGCTGCAGGAGACAGCATCAGCAGGGCACCGCGGCGGCGTAACCTGTGCTGTAACATGGCAGACAAATACTCAATATTGTAAAATTGCTTTTCAAGTTGCCGTTTTGGGGCGTTTCCTGGTGCTTGGAGGACATTTGAAAAGCAGGTGTTTAAAACAGGAACTGAGACTGTTTTAACCTCCATCCCCCAACCTGCGCTTGACCCAACGCGGGTGACCGCCAAGCCGGGAGTCCCCGCGGGAGGCACACGGGACCCGCCACCCGCTGAGGGGAACTGGAACCGGCGCCTTCCTCAACAGCGCCGCGGGGCCTCGCGCTGCGGTTTCGCTATGCAAAGCCGCCTCTTGGCGCTGCGGGTACGTCGAGGAACCGCCGCGGCGGGCGAAAGAAAACAGCCATTAACGGATTAGTGTTAACTGTTTAATTGCTCCTTCCCCGTCGTCCTCCCCTCGCAGTCCCCCAAGCGGAAAGCAGACGGCAGGTAAAAGCTCAGCCCCAGCGGCGCCTCCCCGCAGAGGGGCCGCAGCCCCGAGGGCTCCATGGCGAGCAAGGCCCTGCCGTTGCCCCCTCACGGGTTTCCCCTTTGGGGGGCGCGCTCGTGCCCCCTCCAGCGGTCGGTTGGAGCGGGGAGCAGGCGGCGGCCGCCCCGCGGGACCCCTCGACGGGACGGGCACGAGTAACAAAGGGACGCGTGCCCTTTAAGCACCTCCCCCCCTTCTCACGTGGTATAGGGCAGGGGCGGGGAATTGCTCGGGACGTCACTTCCGCCTTTCTCGCAGTAGAGGGGACCCGCGCTCGGAGAGGGACGTAAGTGTTGGGGTGCCTGCCTTGCCCCGGCGGGGCCGCCATTCCCCCCACCTCTGTCTCTGACTGCCGGTTCCTCGGCAACCCCCGGCGGGCGCGGGTGGTGGGCATCGCGGCCGGTTAGCCATGTGGTGCTATGGTTCCCCTTTTCCTCGAGTGTCTGCTGTGCCCATCGGGAGGGATGCCCCCCTCCGCAGCGACCCCGGGGCGGGAGGAGAAGCTGCCATGTTGAGGGGGCAAAGAGGATTTGAGTGAGGGAGAAAATGGCGGCGGAGAGCCGCCCGGCTGCGGCCCCCCCCCGCTGCGGGATCTGACCCTGCCCGCTGAAGACCCCTGACCCTTTTTGTGCTGCCTGTTCTCCCCTTCCTCTCCGCTGACTTGCAGCCCGCTTGCTGCTGCCGCCTTGTCTCGGGAGAGACTGGGTGTCCTTGCCTGTGCCCTTCTATTCAGGCCGTCTCTTCTTTCCCCCGGGGGGCAACACGAGCTATAGAAAAGAGGAATAGGGGAGGAAAATGGCGGCTGGGATCCGCCTACCTGGTGTTCTTAGCTCGCCCTGGCTTGTGTTTCTCCTCTGCCTTTTCCCCTCGTCCTCGTTTGGCCCGTCTCATTCCGCCTTCGGTCTCCCCGGTGCTTGGGTGTCTCGTCACGCTGCGCCTGCCAGTCTCTCCCATGGGGCCTCTACAACCCCCCATTGATTTTTATCCTCCAGTTTCCGCCCTCACCTTCCTCCATGTTGTCACTCCCTCATCCGGACCCTGGGGTTGTTCCCTGCCGCTGCCCTTGCCCCAGCGCGTATCGGTCTGTTCTAATTCGGCTCACCCGGTTTCATGTCCTCGCTGTGCTTTTTTACATTGTCCCATTGCAGCTCTACTCTTCCTCCTGCAGCGTGTTCTTCCCCAGTGCCCTGTTTAATTTGCAGTGCCACAGCTTCCACCGTCGTGCTTCAAGCTATTAGAGCAGAAATTACCCTTCTTTAGAATCATGCTGATCCCTTATTATTACTTAAATTCCATTTTTTCTAATTTGCACGTGGGTTTTTCTTTACCAGTTTAAAAGCACTACTGTTATTTTTTATTTTTTCCCTAAGCTATGCTTGTTTAATCTTTTCTTAGCTTTTCCTAGCTGTAGTTTATTTTATACAGTTTCTCTCAGGGATGCTTATTTTTATTGTAAAACAACAAATGAGCTGTTTACTTGTTACAGAGAGTAGCAGGCAAGATGTATGGCTGCTATATCTAACCACATGTTTGCATACTATAGAGATCCAGAAGCACACCTGGCAGCATGCCTTCGAGGAAGGCTGAATGCCCTCGTTTGCAAATAAATAGACTCTAGTGACTGATGTGTTGAGGCTGCAGTGGAAATATTAATTGCAGTACTGTAGTTCCCTGTAACTGAGGTGTTTTTTTCAGGCTTTTTGTATTATTGGTGGGAGGTTTTGCTTTAATGTGTGACGATTATGCGGCATGTTGCTTGCAAATCCAGCTGGTGAAACGGCTGTGTAAGAGTAGGGATAATGCTAGGGGGCTTAATAGCTTATATTTGTGAATATAATATAAGGAGTTCAACTGGAGAAAAATATTTTATTGTATTTTTTTTACGTTTTGGTTTTTGCCATATCTAGGTGTATATGAAACTGGTGAAAAAATTGTCCCTTTGTAAATCACGCAGAAACAAAACCACTGCGTTTAGTGCAGTTGCACCAGAAAGTGGAAGAGGTATCAACAGGAAGAGTGTTTGATATTGCATCTACAATGCATATTAAAACTTGCATAAAAAGGCAAGAAAGTCTTTAGAAGGGTTTTTAAGAAGATGAGCCTTTACAAACAGGTTTGAAGGTGGCTTTTCAGCCGTAAAGGGATGTAGTTCTTTTGTAGTGTTTTAATGTTGTTTTTCTCTTCCTAGAATGCCTAAATCAAAGGAACTTGTGTCGTCAAGCTCATCTGCCAGTGATTCAGATAGTGAAGTTGACAAAAAGGTGAACATTATGTGTAGTTTATTACTACTGTATTAACTCTTAGATTTCAGGTTGGTCTTAAAGAATTAGGTGAGCATTATGTCACAACATGCATGTCGTTCCATATGATATGTCAGACACCTAACCCAAAGCTATCTCTTCCACCCCAGCATCACCCAACAACTACAACAGCAACAAAAATCCCCTCCACCTCCCAGGATCAGGGTTTGGGTATATAGAATGCTTTCTGCCTTGCCGTAAACTTTTTTTTCCTTAAGTTTTGCTCTCTTTGGTGTTTTCCAAATGATATATTTAACCATAAGCTTTCTGGAATTCTTTACTGCTTTGTGGCCTGTGATAGGAGGCTTCTGTGCCCCTGGTGGCAAGAATTCAGACTAATTCTGAAGGCAAAGATAACACCCCCATCACTGCCTCATTCAATTTGGTATCCAGATTACTAGTCCAAACCAAAACCCCTCACTTGCCCTGTCCTGCATGTGTCGCTTGCTTATCTTATTTGCATGTTCTTTTTCTGTTTCAGATTCTTACATTTACTGTAATACCATCTGCTAGTTTCTCACTTAAAAGTTGAACTGAAATTCATGTCTTGGAGATGATTAATTTTAATGTTAACTGTCTTAAATGAATGAATTCTGTGCTCCCATTTATTTTTAATGTCATTTAAATTTATGAGTTTTTATAGATGTACCAGTCATTATGAACAAAACCAGAATAAACTGTATTTATCTCCTTAAGAAATGCTAGGTGGCAGTGCAGAAATCAGGCATTTGACTGTATTGTGTGAAAAGACTGTTTGCTTTACTGAATTGGTTCAAATGTGGCTTTGTTGCACTTTGCGACTTAGGTGTTCTGTGAGATCTTAATAGAAGAGGAAGTGAGCAGATGAATTTATTTTTTAATATGGAACTGGATTCCTGAAAAGACAGTCTAGCAGTCTGCTTTCGTGGGCAGTAAAGTGGTGGTGTTTCGGTTTGGTGTGTCATTTTCCTGTTCTTCCCCCAGTTTTAACCTATCACACGTGTTGGAACTTTTTTGTCTTTAAAGACAGTTATCCACAGTATGATTCTAGCACATGAGACTAATTTTTGGTATCTTGGTCTTACTCTTTTTTTGGAATTGGGCATGGTTACCATGTAACCATTAGTAGAAGTAGAGACTTTGTAGCATCTGTGGGTAATCAGATTTACAGCTTCAATGATTTAAAGGCATTTAATTTATTGTGCTATGGACAGAGATTCAACCCTGACTTCATAAAAAAAAGAAAAACCAACTCTGGTTTCCAGATCTTTCTTCACTATCTCATCTATTTTTAGAAGAGTTACAAGCTGTCCTGCATTTTGTGTGCTACTCAGTGGGAAGGAAGGTGAAACTTCTGTCAGACTTTAAATTTTCATTAAAAGTACTAACTGACAGCCTTACTGGACAGAAATAGTAGGATATTTGAAATGTGTGTTGATCTGGTTCAGTTCTCTTTAAAGACGAAGTATTAAAGTATTGTGGTGAACGTCTCTGTGAACAGAATTAAAGTAATTTGAATAATTTATTTTTTTTTATTAAATTGGAGTCTAAATGTACAGTATTGTATTTCTGTATTCACAGCAGGGATGTGATAATATGCACTGCATAGTAGCAGTTTATGACCATTGATACAAAGTTTTATGTAACTTATAGAATGAGTTGTGGTTCATGCTTTTTGTGTTTTTGTGTGTGTGTGGTTTTTTTGTTTGTTTGTTTTTGTGTTTGTTTTTTTTTTGTTTGGTTTTGGTTTTTGTTTGTTTGTTTTGTTTTATTCTTTCTCCAAGGCAAAGAGGAAAACGCAAGCAACTCCAGAAAAGCCCGTAAAGAAACAAAAGACTGGTGAAAGTTCAAAAGGTGCTGCAGCTTCTTCTAAGCAAAGCAGTACCACAGATGAAAATATGTTTCAGGTAAAATTGATGACTGTTAGAGCCTGGTTAACATGTTGCGTCATAATCAGTATAAATTTTATCAGGTGGTCTGTATATTTTGGGGGCACAGTGCTTGGTCTCCTGAAGCCTTTACTAAAGGAGATTGCAATGCTAGCATGCAGATGAGATGCTCAAAAAAAGAGTTGTCGGGTTTCAGCAGAGTAAATAGTGTCTGAGTTGTAGCAATTGATCTACCCCTGTGTCTTTGCCTGTGATAACTCTGGGTAGTCATTTTGTTGGTAAATACAGCACTTTCCATGAGTATACTTTAAATGTTAGATCAGGACTGTCTCTACATAGGAATGTTTTTTATTCAGGACTCTAGAAGGAAATGTTCTTGGAAACTGAAGTAGGGACTCTTCGTTCCCATTTATCCAGGTCAAGGGCAGTTTGGCTTCTTATAAGAAAGACAGTGTCTTGAAATAAGTTTTGCTTGTTCCTTTGTTTTATGATGCAGGGTTTCAGGTTTGGGTGGGTTTTGTTTGTTTGTTTGTTTTTTCCCCACTGATCTTCCAGAAAGATTATAATTTACTGTCCTTGTTTTTAAGATGTACAGTTTAAGGTGAATGTATATTTCTTACTAGCAAGATGCATTTGTGACGTCAGGGTATTTGTAGTTCCTGGGGCTGGCCAAGGCAACAGCAGTGTGCTACAAGCTGTGCATCAGTGTACGTAACTTGGAATTACCTGACTAGCTGCCTAGGAAAAGGAACTTGGAGGCTTTGATTCTTAAGTTTATGAAGGGGTATGAGAGAGATGCCTAATAAGATGGCTCTGACACTGAGTAAGGCAAAATAAATGGTTTTGGGCTGCAGCTGTGCAAAGTAATGTGGCACAACCTTGGCTCCTTCCTCCTCCCCCCCCCTCAAGTCTTTTCTAGAGAGGTGATCTGCTTAAAACTTTAATACAGGATTTTTTTCTTTTATATATATATAATTTTTCTTTGATTTATCAGCTCTCACTTTCCTCTTCATATGTATCCGGTATAGAGAAGTTCAGTTGAAGGCAATGCCTGGACTTTCTCATCAAAGGAAGAATATAAAGGAAGTGCAGCAGGAGGGCCAGGAGACCTCCTTGGATACATAAGTTGCTGCTGAGGAAACTTCGAAGGAAAAAAGAGGCTTATGAAAGGTGGAAGCAAGGACAGGTAACCTGGGAAGAATAGAGGGTTGTTTGGGAAGGCAGGGATCAGGTTAGGAAAGCTAAGGCCCAGCTAGAATTAAACTTGACCAGGGATGTTAAAGGTAACAGGAAGGGATTCTTTACGTACACTGCAAATAGAAGAAGGACTAGGGACAACGTAGGCCCCCTCCTGAAGCTATTGGGAGAACTTGCTACCCTGGATTTGGAGAAGGCTGAGGTTCTCAATGACTTCTTTTCTCAGTCTGCACTGGCAAATGCTCTGACCACAGCACCCAAGTCTTGGAAGGAAGATGCAGGAGCTGTGAGAATGAAGACCCTGGGCCCACTGCAGGAGAGGATCTGGTTTGAGACCATCTTAAGAAGCTGAACATACAGAAGTCCATGGAAGCCGATGAAATCCATCTGCGGGTCCTGAAGGAGCTGGCAAATGAAGTTGCTAAGCCACTGTCTGTCAGATTTGAAAAATCATGTCAGTCAGGTGAAGCTCCCGACGACTGGAAAAAGGGAAATATAACCCCCGTTTTCAAGAAGGGGAGAATGGATGAGCCGGGAAACTACAGAGCAGTCAGCCTCACATGGCTGCCAGTCAGCCTGGCAAAATCTTGGAGCAGATTCTCCTGGAAGGCATGCTAAGGCACGTGAAAAACAACAAGGTGGTTGGTGACAGCCAGCATGGCTTCACTAAGGGGAAATCCTGCCTGACCAATCTGGTGGCCTTCTGTGATGGGGCTACGGAACTGATGGACAGGGATGGAGCAGTTGATGTCATCGGCCTGGACTTGTGCAGAGTGTTCGACACTGTCCCACATGACATCCTTGTCTCTAAGTTGGAGAGACATCAATTTGATAGGTGAACCACTTGGTGGATAAAGAACTGGATGGATGGCTGCACGCAAAGGGTTGTGTTCAATGTCTCAATGTGCAGCTGGAGACCAGTAAAGAGTGGTGTCCCTCAGGGATGGGTGTTGGGACCGATCTTGTTCAACATCTTTGTGGGTGACATGGAGAGTGGGATTGAGTGCGCCCTCAGCAAGTTTGCCGATGACCCCAAGCTGTGTGGTTTGGTTGATACGCTGGAGGGAAGGGATGCCATCCAGAAGGACCTTGACATGCTTGTGAGGTGGGCTGATTGATGCCAACCTGATGAAGTTTAACCATGGCAAGTGCAAGATCCTCCACCTGGGTGGGAGCAATCCCAGGCACAGCTCCAGGTTGGGCAGAGAAGAGATTCAGAGCAGCCCTGTGAAGAAGGACTTGGGGGTGTTGGTCAATGAGAAAATAAACATGAGTCGGCTTCAGTGTGCTGTTGCAGGCCAGAAAGCCAACCTATTGTTTAGGTTTAGCCCGTATCCTGGACTGTATCAAAAGGACTGTGATCAGCAGGTCGAGGGAGGTGATCCTGCCCCTCTACTCTGCTCTTGTGAGACCTCACTTGGAGCATTTTGTGTGCAGTTCTGGTGTTCTCAACATCAAAAGGACATGGAACTGTTGGAAGAAGTCCAGAGGAGGGCCACGAGGACGATGAGGGGACTGGAGCACCTCCTGTATGAAGATAGGCTGAGAAAGTTGGGGCTGTTCATCCTGGAGAAGAGAAGGCTGCTTGGAGACTTCAGAGCAGCCTTCCAGTATCTGAAGGGGTGCTATAGGGATGCTGTGGATGGACTCTTTGTTAGAGACTGGAGTGATAGGACAAGGGGTAACAGGTTCAAACTTCAACAGGGGAAGTTTAGATTGGATATAATTGGATATCTTGGATATACTCACTCTTTACTGTGAGGGTGGTGAGGCATTGGAATGGGAAGCTGTGAATGCTGCATGTCTGGCGGTGTTCGAGACCATGTTGCATAGAGCCTTGGATGAGATGGTTTAGTGTGAGGTGTCCCTGCCCATGGCAGGGGGGTTGGAACTAGATGATCTTAAGGTCCTTTCCAACCCTAACTGTTCTGTGATTCTATGTTATGAGTTGAACTGCAGGTAGAACTCAAGAAAGCCGTGTATAAGCTTTATGCCATGTTTGTAATAAATTCAGAAATTCCAGCTTTGGGGAAAGCTGTTAAAATTTTTAACACTCCCTGATGCGCAAAAAAAAAACCAAACCAAAATCCTTTCAGATAAAAGCAAAAGTGTTTGCGTGCTCTGATTTCTCTCAATGTTTTTGACCTAAGACAGTAAAAATTTACTAAACCAGACAGCAGAGGACTCCTGTTAGTCTGAGAACAGGGTTCTTCCAGTGTTGACTGTAATACGAAGAAATATTTCATTAATCATCTTTACCTAAAACATCCGTGTTACTTAGTCTCTGCTTGCCTTTCAGTTAATTGACAGCAAAGTTTTTTGTAGATCGCTTATTGTATTATTTGAAGCTTGGTGAGTTTTTTCATACTGTGTCAGCTTATGTGTGTTAACTAGGTTGCAACTTTTGCAAAGTAGAAGCAGCACTGTAGGTCTGAGGATAGGTAACCTCTCTCTGTCCACCCCAGGGGAGCATGCTAGAAGATCTAGATGTGTTTTAATGTTTTGGTTTTGGGTGTTGTTTTTTTTTTTTTTTTTGTGGGTTTTTATTTGGTTGGGTTTTTTTAGGCATTTTCTTTGTTCTAGGGCTGCTACTAACACAAGAAGCTTTGCTTTCTGCTTTCCTGTGGCAGTAAAATGATGTCTGATGTGCAAGGGGCTATGCATTATAACTTAAAAGTGTGGCTGCAGTTGATGGAGATCAGGTTGTTAAGCATTCATAGGACAGAAATTCTTTAATGTCCATATTATGTGAGGTAGTGGCACCAAATGATGGGAAACTTAAAGGCTTGTTATTCTGTACCCTGAAGTATATAGCTTTCCTTCATATAGATCTCATTGTGACTGCTGTATTCTGAAGATTCAGTGTTTTCATCACCATGTGCAGTTTACAATTTTTTTTTGTTTGAGGCTGATGTTGGCGTGATGGTATTTTTTGAAACTACTTACAGAGAATACTGTAAATATAAGTTGGAGAGAATTATTTCAATTTAAGAGACCAAGTGTATTTTGTTTATTTAGATGTCTTGATCTTTCTGGGTTTTATAGTTAGCCTAGTATACTTTGGAATTTCTTGAAGGATTTAGGTGCAGTTGGGTTGTGGATATTTATCTTACTCCTTTTTGTGATGTATTACTGGGTGCCTGAAGGACAAGCGTTATTCATGATTATGTGGAAGGGGTTTGTGCTGATACATTGAATTGATTCCTGTTTGTGACTTCAAGCCAACATGAGCTCTGCATCATTTTCTTTTGTTAGTTTGACAAATCCTGACATATGCCTGTGCCTAATTTGGATAAGGTTTTTGAAGCTGTCAGTGTATAGTATTAATGACTACCCAGAGTGGAACCACATTGCATGATCACACTTCACTGAAATTGTTACTTCAGAAGTTGTCTGTGTGGTGCTCTGCCTATGCCCCCTTCTTTCTCTCATGCATATATGTGTATATATATGTGTGTGTGTGTGTCTATATATGTATATATATAATTTAATTTTTTATTTTGGGTTGTATTTGCTTTGTGACTTGTGAAGAATAAGTTTTTCAATTTCCCAGTGTAATGTCTTTATCTTTTATGTCTTATAGGTTGACAGTAGAGAAATATAAATTTGTGATGTTCTGGAAAGGTCATTGCTTTATTTAGCACATTAATTCTGAAGCTTAGGTCGTCACTGATGCATGCCACAATCAGTTTTCTGTGTTGCAGATCTCGCTGTTTACAGTATTTTTATATTGTGCTCTGCCTAATACAATACATGTAGTTACCACCTAAGAAAGAAGGGTGCTTTTTTGGCTATTTCTACTTTCTCAAGACAAATTGGAAACAGGAAAAGTGGTGGTGAAGGTTGTTGCTGAAGCTAGTAACAGCAAGTCAGTTTCACTGCTGTGAAAGGAACTGAAACACAGTTCAGTGCCTTTTATTTGAATAAACAGAAGCCTGGAAATAATGCTTTCAATATCTTCTGGTGTGTGTAATTCAATAGATACTATAAGGAGCTGTAATATGTAATAAAAAGCATCGAACTTGTCTATGAAGGTTGAACTGCAGTAACTATGCTGCTATAAATCAATACAACACGTGGAACACCACTGTAGTTATAGAGATACAAAGATGTCTTGGATCAGAGAAATTATACTAGTGCTATCAGCTGCTTTGTGGAAAAAGAATTGGTCAGAAATTATTCTGTGCCAGGAGGGAGGGAAGCATTGTGTGTAGTACTACTTGAAGCTGCTCTTAGAGTTGGCCTTGAAAGTCGCTGATGCATTAAAGTGTAAAACCGAGAAATGCTCACATAGGCCATTTAGGATAGTCTTTGCCAGCAGCACTGATGGGCTTGGACATGGTACCAAGTTTGGTCTGAAAGGACTCTATTATCATGAGATCATACCTTATTTTTGAATGTTAAATTTGTAGTATTGTGAAAGTATTTAATAAATCACTCAAAAAATACTAATCTTATAAACTGTAAGATCTTGTTCATTTTAAAGGGTGGTTTGAACCAAGAAAACTGCTTCAGGCTTATGGTATCTAAAGATGTCGTAATGGTTTCTAGAGTTAATGATCTACATAAGAAGAAAACTCACTTTAAGCAAACACAAAGTATTTTTATTTGTATCTGTTTTATGAAATGCAGATATGTGTGAAACCTTTGAAATTGTATCAAAATGCAAGATGCATCAACTAGTGAAGCTGAAAACTAAAGTGAAATGTTTTATCAGGAAGGAACGTTCTGTTTAAAGCCTGTTTACTTTAGAATGTGTTCTTTCCTCATAAAAGTATTCAGAAGGTTTATACAGAATTCAGAGTTTTTTGTGTGGATTGTATTTGATTGTGTTTTTATTGTCCATTTCCTGATTCTCAGATTCACATCATACTTTGAATTTATGTTAAGTATTTTTTATCGAATTTGGAAAGATATTTAATGTGTCTAAATATGTAGTGTGACGTGTAGTTGTCAGTGTGACTTGTTGCACCCTCATAACTCAAGCCATTGTGGTGCAGAAATTTGAAATCCCAAAGTCATTTCATACTATGCTACATATTGGTAAACTTACAGGGTTTGAATATTTCCTTTGGGACACCTGGTAGAGTGAGATAGTCTTTTAACCACAATTCCCATGAAGTGCCATGAGGATGTGGGAGTGAGCATGGGACAGTTGGTTAACTTTCACTTCCATCTGTATTTACTGTATTGAAAAAAAAAAAAAAAAAAGAAAAAACCGAAGCAACCCCAAACCAAAAACCTCTAAAATTGCAGTTATCACATGTGAGTATCTAACTTGCTTTCTGTACACATGGAACTGACTAAAATTTGGATTTTGGAGTAGAGCTCCCTCTTTCCCTGTTTGTTTACAGCTGTTGCAGATGAAGATGATTGTAAAATTTTATTTCAGCAAAATTTTAGAGGCAAATTTTATTTCAGCCAACACTTATAATTTTTTTTTTTGAGGCAAAATTCTATTTCCGCAAACAGTAAATGAGTGGCTTTTGTTAGAAGTAGCATGTTAAAAGTATAGGTATTTTTGCTGTAGAAGAGCTATTTTTGCATTAAGCTTTGAGCGTTGAACTTATTTTAAGCTGTTAGTTACTAGCCTACTGAATACTCTGGATTAAGCTCTTTATCTAGTTGTTTCTCTGCTGGCTAAAATAAGCTGCAGTGTGCGGTGTCACATGTTAGATACTGATACTGCTAGGAAAAGTGAATGCTGTAATATGTAAAATACTTAAAATGCCCTTATATGTGTTTTGACAGATTGGCAAAATGAGATATGTCAGTGTTCGTGATTTTAAAGGGAAAGTTTTAATTGATATTAGAGAATACTGGATGGATCAAGAAGGTGAAATGAAGCCTGGCAGAAAAGGTATTGTTCTGCTTTGTGTTGCTTTGTATTAAGATGTTGTCTGCAGTTCGTTGGAGAGCTTTGTGTGTCAGGTCTTTATACTTTGTTGCTGCATTGTTTTTCATTTTACTGTATCATTTATATTTGAAAAACAATTAGTTTTATCTGCAGATTATAAACAAGCAAATTGGGTTTGCTGTCTTGAATGTGTTTTTCCTAAATGGATCCTCCATGATCTACAGAAAACAAAGCATCAAATACAAACGAATTCAGTATGGGACTTACATGCATAGCTGTACATGCACCACCCCACTGCCCTGATTAAATTAACGCAGTTTTTCTTTTATTATAATTTGATTTATTTTTTCAAAATTCATTGAAAAAAAATAACTCATTTTTGATAAGATTCTAATTTCTTTTAAACAATTAATTCCCTTCAATTTCTACCAAACTTTAATTAAAATAATTAAAACATTTGATATGATTAATTTTGGAAAAAATGTGTAAAGACTTTAGTTGAGGTGTGAATACCTGAAGTGTTTGCTGTGCTTCTAATTTGCAGCGCAGCATAAGCCATTTTACCCTTAATTGTCACTCCCATACTTTTTATGATGTGCCTTCACTGAACTGTTCTCAGAACTTTGCCGCCTGCAGGGTGAGGACACGAGGATGGTTGGGAGTAGCAATGCTCAGATTAATTTCATGCTGCTTCTGTTAGAAAAGCCTAATTTTAATTGGTTTTCATACTGTGTGGAATAAAGAGGTAAGTATGAAACATTCTGCTATGGAGACTGAAGACATTTAGTATACAATCAGTGTAAAGTTTGTCACATTCTGGTGTGTCCTGGAGCAGCTTAGTGAATGGACATTTAGAAAGCTTGAGAAGCATTTTCACCATTTCTTAGATGACCACTGAGAATAGGTTTGTATGAACAGGTGCACTGACATGGTACAGGAAAATACCTTGGTTTGGATTTGTTCTTGCTACTTAACAAAAAAGATGTCTTTTATCTTCTAAGGACTTTACCCTGCTGTATTTTGAGGTGAAGGTCAAGAATGTATGCAGTTTGAGTGGCAAACTACAATGAGATTTGATGGGTAGGCCAAGTGACAAAAATTACGTAAGGTAAAAATATTTATCAGTGTGGCAGAAGGGTCTGAATTCTAATAGGATAAAATATTTATGTACTTAGAAGCTGCTTACCTAGTTATCCTGAAAACAGTATAAGCAGTTGAAATTGTGTAATAAAAAAAATCTGTTTAAATTATTGTGTCAGATCATATAAAACAGCAGGTCTGAACTGCGTGCAGTTCATCTAGTTTGTGGTTCAGGGACATTTGTTTACCTAAAGTGGTTAATGCATTTGGCCTAACTGTTTTCTAAAGAAACTGCCTGCTGAAAAATTCTTAGCTTAGTTCTATGTAGACTACTTGGTGCTCAAAATTAGGATGATGCTCTGATAAGAGAGTGATGGTAGAAGAAAAAAAAAAAGTGATGAGCCCCAGGAATGGAATTTGAAGTTTCACCTGATTTCAGGTCCTGCTCTACCTACAGGGAGAAAGCAATGAAGGAAGCCTGATCACTGAAAGGGGAGAGTGGGGGTAAATAGTAGAAGAGCCTGGCGGGAGAGTATAAGAGGTAGGCCTGTGAGTCTGTACTAGCATAGACGTGGCATAGAGATTGTAGAGGAAGAATGAGGAAACTAATGCACAAAGGAACTATGTGCCTGGACTCAAATTTGAGGCGGTACAAATTTAGAAGATGGGATGTGTGGCACTGAACAATTATTAATTGTCTCTAGAAACTAGTGAACTTGAAGTGGAAAAGTAACTTCCATGTTGGCTTGGGAGTGGAGTAACTTCAAATGTTACTTATAGTACGAATTATTTACAGTGCTTTAAGAAATAGGAGGAATATTCCCCCCTACACCCACCTCCCCAGTATTATGGTACTTTAAAAGTGTGCAGAAGTTCAGTCTACAGAGGTGTGGCTTTTAGGAGCCAACAGGAAATACCAGTGACTTCCTACTTTTCACCCAGGGCTTTTGTGCTGCCTTCTGTCAAGGCCAGACCTGTATTTCACTGCCTGTGAATGAATTTGTTGCACTGTACTAATTTTCTTTGTAATTTAAACTTGACCAGAGATAAGCTAAAGTCTGAGGTTAAACTGAAGTGTTCCAAGTGAGTGATTAAGATCGTTGAAGTAGCTCAAACATAATAGTTCAGGTATAGACTTTTTTGTATGAAGCCAGCCTTGATAGTAAATATGCAAGATCCTGTACCACAATTTTCTTTTTGTCTTATGTGTTTATTTTTAATGCATTTCAGGTATTTCTTTAAATCCAGAACAATGGAATCAGCTGAAGGAACAGATTTCTGATATTGATGATGCAGTAAGAAAACTGTAAAGAGAACCATGCAGAAACATTTATCACTTTGGTTGTTCTAAACAGTCTTTTTGCATTGGCTTTAGTTTTCTAAAACATTGTTTTCCAAGCTATTGTATATTTGGATTGCAAAACAATTTTTAAGATGAATACTTTTTTTATGTGCATTAAAAGTGTATTTTGAGTGAGGCTGTTTGTGTACACTTTACTAAAAGTTATACATTTTACATGCATTTGCCTCATGATGTAAAATAAATAATATGCAAAGGATACTTGTTTATGGCCTTTTGATTGAAGGTATTTGCTGATAAGGCCACCTAATAGCTTTAGTCTTCATTTTAGTTTGTTTAGTTAGCAATTAATATGAATTTGTTTTCTGAGGACATTTCTTAAAATGTCTCCATTTAATTTTTTCTTTTATTTCATACTCCTTGGTATTGCCCTGACAGCTTTCTGCTTTAAGACTTGATACAAACAGTGAATACTTGGTAAAACACATTTTTGTAGATAATTTTCAATACGGTATTTGCTAATTTACCCTATTTATTCAGATGTAAACAGTCCTGAGTATAGACTTTTTGCATTGCTTGCATGAAGTGTTATGCTGAACAGTAACACTTGAACACAAGCCACATGCTATTTCTTATAATTCTTTCTCTAGCTTGCTTGAATTAGAAAATAAAATCAGTCTTTTTTCTTGGACCCTAGATTTTAGAATGTGATGCATAAACTTTTACAGTAATAGACATATACCTCAGAGTAAGATAGTATTGAAAAGCGCCAGATGTGGTTATTAGGTACCCTTTTCAAGCTTTGCATTAAATCATTCTTGAACACAGTAACTAGTTACCTACAGAAAAGAACAGTTAACCTTTATTTGTGGGTCTCTTGTTCATTTGAGGGTACTGCATAAACAATGATGCTTAAACTAGGCTGTAACACAGGTTAACAGTCAAACACTATTAAAACTTCCTCAGCCAAAATAGTCTGGCTACCATAGAATCATAGGACTGTTTGGGTTGGAAGGGACCTTAAGTATCATCTACTTCCAGCTGCCATGCATGGTCACTGTCCACTAGACCAGATTGCTCTGTGCACTTTCCAGCCTGGCCGTGAACACTGCCAGGGATGGAGTATTCGCTCTGTCCATACTGCCTGCCCAAACCACTTGGCTTGCTTTGTGTGGCTTACATGTGCACAGCTGGTTTATCTTTTCTACAGAAGATATTTGGCGCTTACAGTGGAGCACTGGTACATAGTGCATCATGGCTCTAGTGAACTTTGCTGTCAGCCATTGTACTGTTCTGATAAGAAGAGCTTCTGTCCAGTGGAAGCTCTATTAGACCAGATGCTGCCTCAGTTGAAAGGGCTTCTTGATAGCTGTCACAATGGGATGAAGAAGGGAGAAGATGATGTTTGAGTAGAACTTGGAGAGATAAGGGTATGCCAGTACAGAAGTTAATGGTGAAAGATCAAAGTTAGCTGACATAAGGCCTACAGTGAAGACATGTACATAAGCAGAATTGGAGGAAAGTTTATTTTCTGACTTAATTCAGTTAATTGAAAGAAGATGATGAATCCATTTCATGAGGACTGACATTTCAAGACTACATAGTGAATGTATTACTTAATTGGTTTGGCTGTAATTTTCTCATTCAATGTTAAATTTAATGTAGTTTTCAAGTTTTGTACAGACACAGGATTTAATATTTAATTTTGGAATATCTTAATATGATTGGTTTTATTGCAGTCATGCATGGATATGCATACACAGGCTGTTCCTGTGCTGCAGGGTTTGTAATTCAATGCAAATACTTGTTGAAGGGTGACTTCATCAAATTAAATGCATGTTTTTAAATTTAAATATTATGTTGGATACCTCCACTTTTTAACTTAACCATTGTTGGCATATTGCATAGAAAGTTCAGATTTTTTTGTACAGCTCAGGAAATCCTGAGTTTTTAGGAACTGCTTGAGGGTGAATAAAAGGGTAAAGAGGTATTTTGTGGGAGCAAATGCATTTTTGAGTACAACTTTATTTTTTGAGTGACTCTTAAATGTAGGGATCTTTGGACAAATAGAATAAATACGAAATATATGCTAAAATTTCACAGAGGTATGAATGAAATAAATTGCTTCAGATTGCTGTTGACAGGTTCTAGGTGTTCGCTGTATGTACATGTAATTTTTTTTTCTTTTTCCTTTAAGTCTGAAATTTTGTAACCAGGTTTCACCCATTTTATCTCAATGCTTTCACATGACTACTTTAAAGTGCATGATTATTTTAGAGGGAATGTTGTCCTTTGATTGCTGTGGTAGCCAGTCATTGGATGCCAGCTGTCTATCAGAAAATATGATTGTGTTCAGGAAGGTGGAGAATTAAATTCATTAATTTGAGGGGGATTAAGTGAAAAGCTTTTAATATGGCTATTTGTAATGATTTGTCATGAAATTGTCCAGGGCTGTAGTCTTTCTAATTCGAGAAGAAAATTCAGACTTTCTTGAACGAACACTTTTCTTGCAGACAAAATGGTAGTTAGGGACATGAAGGAGATGGTGCATGTATGAAAAGGCTGTGTAATAAGAGGTAAAAACACTGCTCCCTTTCCCATTAAGGTGGCAAAAGAAAGATGCATTTGGTTCTTGATATTTATGTGGGGCATATTAGCAATATGTTTTAAAAGTTAAACCTATTGTGGAGCTTAGGAAGGAAAATTCATCACAGTTAGAGTTGCCAAAGTACCATGTGTGTGATATATTGAACTGTCATGTACAATGTTGCTCTTATGTAGAGATGTTCATATTGAAATTAAACAAATACAGTATTAAGTTTGATATTTCTGTTAAAGGAAATGATCCAGTTGCATACTCTTTATGTGATCTGTTAGCAAAAAAATGATTATTGTACTTCTGGTAACACACATACCATTGTTAACCATGTGGAATGTTTCATGTTTTGCTCTGGTGGTATCTACTGCAGAGAGGCCACCTGGAATATGATCCCTCCAACTGTAATTACCTTAATGTTCAAATAAAAAATAGTTAAATGGCATACATGTAATAACAACTTGAATGTGTGGAAATAAATGAAGACTTCCATTGGCATAGTGTTATTATTAATAGAAATTTAGCTGTACTAAAATTTACTTAAATTGTTACAAAAACCACTGTGTGTATCGTGCAACTGCTGTCATTTAGAAATTTGAAAACCTTGTTGTCTCATACTTGGTCTGTGTTTGTGGGTGGGGGAATTGATTGTGTAGCCTGGAGGGATACAAGTTTTTCACTATGATAGAACAGCAAGTGTCATGTAAATAGGGAAGAAGCAGATGTAAGCACACTTCCAAACATCAAACAGAAGGGAAGTGCCTAATAAATTGCTACTGTTAAGAAAATGGCTGATTAACTTTTTCAGTGGAATTTCTTCTTCATCTGACGGTAAATGTGACCATAGTTGAGATGGGGAAAAGCTTCTCACCCATTTATTTACTATCACTGGTAAGTTAGGTCCATGTAGGCTTCTCTGGGAAGGGTATTTGTTTTTCACATGCATGCTGTGACTGATTTGTACAGGAGTGGATTAACTGACTGTAGCCTTGAATGGATTTTTCTTCAAGTAGTGTTGATTAGTTTAGCAATTTATAGCCACAGAAGCAGAAATTACTGTGGCTCAAAGGGAAGAAAGTCGTCATGTCCTACTTACTCCTTGTTTACTGCTGTCCACTTACTGATAGGATTCATCTTTGTAGCTCTGGTGACTGCATGGAAAAGTCATCTGACAGGCAGTTTTTCCTGCTGCGAAGTGAACCTGTGTGTCCCCTGCTGTCGACTTGATACTGCCGTGTGAAAGTGTGAAGACATCTGCTGGAGAGCTGAAATAAATGGTCTTTGGCTTAATGGTGGTTTGTCAGGGAAGCTTAAATTGTTCCACTTTGTGAGCAGAAGGACATGCCATTAGTCATGGGAATAACGGGAAGGCCTGGAACTTTGTGACAGCTGTTGCCTTGGTATTGTGCTTCATTTAACAAAAATGCTGTAATTTTTTTGTAAGATCTGCTTAATTTGGTTTTCATTATACTTTTTCGCTTTTACTGGATCCTCATACTTAATCATGAATGGGATAGGAAATGAGATTGGTTTGAGGACTCAAGTTTTTGGAAGGAGATGGACTCTCAATTGTAAAGGTGAATAGAGCTTGCTGTAATGATTCGGAGAGCAACTTGCCAGCAAAGTTTAAGTTGACAAGTCAGGTATTCTTTATTGCGGCATGGGGGACAGCTCCTCCTAGTGTGTCTCCCCAAATTGCTAAACAAGGTGTCCTTATATAGTCACTAAGCATACATATTCATTACGTACATACATGCATATTCCTGAGGCTACTTATGTATTACATCATTTTCCAGAAAGTTTCCCCACGTACGTGCAAAAATGTGATCTCTGAGGGTCGTATTCTGCTTCTAACAATCTTCATCACTTCTGGCAGCCTTTGAAGAATGCACAGTAGATGTTTATACCAGCTTAATTGTTTTGTTAACACTACAGTCATAGCAATTGTCCTGTCCACCTACTTACCAATTGGTTTAGCTGCAGCGCATCCTGGACACATCCTATTCCCAGATACTCCCCATCCCCACGTCCTGTTCTACTATCCTGTTTTTCTTACACTTACTTTGTACTGAGGTCATAAGGTCCTAAATCTACACCAACTACAACGGTTTATCTTATACAAGAATTCTCAGTATGTTCTCTAGCCACATTCTTTTTTTTCTGTGAATCGTGCACCTCAGTTATTTTCCATTGCTACTGTTACAAAGCCATCAAATTTAACATTACTTAATTCTGATTCTACTTATTTACAAAGGCTTATATTTCATTTTGTGCCTCCTTGTCTCAGTAAAAACTGCAAAAGTTGGTGGAATAAACAGGCTGTTCTTGGAAATCTCTGGGTGTATTTGATAAGGCTAAATAAGAAATACAGTTTCTGCCTCCTTGGCCACTGTTTCAGAGTCTGAGGATTCCAGGTTGAGAGAGAGATAGGAGACAATGGATAAAAAACCCCAACTAGTTTATTACTGTAAGAAGAGGGAGAAAGAGCCAGCAAAGGGTAAACGAAACAGTGATGGGTAGTTTTGGTGAGTGTTGCTCTTACCAACCCCAAAGACCATGTGGTGACGATCAGGAAACCAGCTCCAAGAGAGATCATCACAGTGCGAGGTGGCAGGCTCAACTTTAGCAGGCGTCCCCATAGAGGCAATAGTGGCCTGGGGGGGTATGCGGTTCTGCCTCCCCACATTGCATGAGGCTTGGAGTTTTATGCTAGCAAAAGCATGCACTTACTCCAATGTAGGGGTCCAGCCTACATCAGAAGGAGTGGCCAGTTATGGCTATTTGCTGCAACTGCACAGTTGTTACAAAAGGGTCTCTGTTCGGGGATTTCTGAAGCGGACTGTGGGATTTTTAGGGGGATTTTTAGGAAGGAGCTGCCACTGGGCTGTTACCTCGTGTCTTGCAACTGGTATAAGACTCCCTTTTGCTAACAGCGGTGTTAGCTCCACTGTTCTCAAGGTTGTGTTCCCACAACCTGTGCCAAACAGTACCTTTCTACTATGCGTTCGCCACAGACCATTATCTGTTGTCACTGCCACAGGTACCGGGTCTAGTAGTCTTCTGTTATCAATTCACAGAAGTTAATGAGATAAAAAAGTTCTGAAGTAAAGAAATGGTAAGATTCTTACATAACCCTGTTATTTGTGTATTACCTTAAGATTTGCTTCACACCTGAAGAGTTTAAATTATTTATGCTTTTGCTAATGGGCTGAAGTGTCAGAATAATTTTCATGCTGTTGAAAATAAAGCCCATTACATTTTAGGACCAGAAAGACCCCAAAGCTGTTTGCTGAAGTATCAACACTCAGTATATATCTGAGGGAGAGGTGAATGGCACTGTATATTGACAACAAACTTGAGATTGATGTGACTCTAACAATTAACTACCTGAAATTTGAAGTTAGGTGGTATGTAGCAATAAAACCTCATGTGCGTTTATGGTGTTGATTTTTATGTAATCTTTGCATCGTTTTGCCAGCTGTCTCAGCAATCTCAACATGAAATGGCTCTGCAGGGCTCTGCAGTTTCGTCTGCTTTTTGTTTGCCATCCCTTGCTAAGATCTGCAGCTGCCTGTGCATTTCCTCCACTATTTGTATTCTGACTGGAAATATCGTTCCATTTCTTGGAACACAAGAATCTCTAGCTGCATTCATGTTACTAGAGTATGAGGAATTGGATCCTGATCATAGTTGGCAGATGAAGCTGCTGTTGGTAACAGTAATTAATGGTTGTGTCTGTATATATATATTTTGGGTTTTTTTTCAGCATTATGATAAAGTATATTTAAAATAGTTGGATTACTCCAGCTGACATGATACTTCCCAAAGGAAATAATTTTCCTCATACTAGCTTGGATCAGTGTCTGCAATGAAAGAGCTGATGAAATGCTTTTTCCCCTGAAGTGATTATTAACAACTCGGAAAATAGCCACAGTGAGACTATTTTTGGCTTAAACTGAATAGAGTTTTCACCTGGATTTCTGCTTGCCATAAACAGTGGTATTTGTAGTTGCAATCGTTTGGTTAATGGAAAGAAAACACAGTTGCTTGGGTAGCCTGAAAAGTTCCTACAGTGCCATGTAGGACATGAGTAGCATTTATGATGAAATAATAAATGCTCCTGCCTATTCACAGAAAAATTTGGACAACATTAATTTGCAATACGCTTGTCCCTACATATACAATACTTTTTTGCCCCCCCCTCCCCTCCCCCGTTTTACTAGAGAGAGTTTTTGGTATATGTTGTAGTCCTGTTTCAGTAGTGGGAGAGCTAATTGCCCTAATGTACTCTTGAGTCACTCCTCTGAGTCTGTGTAGGGAAAGTGCATATCTTTTCCCTGTTTCCATTCAGCATCTGTTACGCTACTATTCCATAGTAATGTGCCTTTCGTACATTAAAACATTTTGTAGTAACCTGTGGAAAATGTGGCTTATTTGTTAAAACATTTGGGAACAAACATTGTGGGGTTTGCGCTCAGGTTTTCGTAACCCGTTATCTAGGCATTTTCTTGGTACCTCCTATAAATTTGTCCATGCCTTGGTATTTTAATTTTAGGGTACTGTTTTGTAGGAAATCAAAATGATTTTTTTTTCTGTGATCATTAAGGAGTTTTGCAGCTCCCTTTTTAACCTGGTCCTGTTGCAGCTTTTGAAAATGAATTTGCAAAGCTGATGCTTGGATGCATTTCTTACTAGATTTTGTTAGATTCCTAGGTTGTTATCTGGCTGAGTCGGTTTGCTCTGTTGTCTGAATGACTTGAAAAGAGAGAGCTGCCTGTTAAAACTACAGAGTTGCAAGCTTGCAGTGTGCCATGTGAAAAAGTGAAGAGGGAGGAACGTATAGCTGAAGTGAGTTATTTTCTGAACTTTTTCAGGACGTGTTCTAGGAACAGTATTTTTCTCACTTTGAAAGCAAAAACTAAACTCCAAACTGTTAAAAATCATGGCAGGCAGGTGAAGTTCCCGATGATTGGAAAAAGGGAAATATAACCCCCGTTTTCAAGAAGGGGAAAATGGATGACCCAGGGAACTACGGAGCAGTCAGCCTCACCTCTGTGCCTGCCAAAATCTTGGGGCAGATTCTCCTGGAAGGCATGCTGAGGCACATGAAAAACAACAAGGTGGTTGGTGGCAGCCAGCATGGCTTCACTAAGGGGAAATCCTGCCTGACCAATCTGGTGGCCTTCTATGATGGGCTACGGAACTGATGGACAGGGACAGAGCAGTTGATGTCATCTACCTGGACTTGTGCAGAGTGTTCGACACTGTCCCACACGACATCCTTGTCTCTAAGTTGGAGAGACATCAATTTGATAGGTGAACCACTTGGTGGATAAAGAACTGGATGGATGGCTGCACGCAAAGGGTTGTGTTCAATGTCTCAATGTGCAGCTGGAGACCAGTAAGGAGTGGTGTCCCTCAGGGATGGGTGTTGGGACCGATCTTGTTCAGCATCTTTGTGGGTGACATGGAGAGTGGGATTGAGTGCGCCCTCAGCAAGTTTGCCGATGACCCCAAGCTGTGTGGTTTGGTTGATACGCTGGAGGGAAGGGATGCCATCCAGAAGGACCTTGACATGCTTGTGAGGTGGGCTGATGCCAACCTGATGAAGTTTAACCATGCCAAGTGCAAGGTCCTCCACCTGGGTGGGAGCAATCCCAGGCACAGCTCCAGGTTGGGCAGAGAAGAGATTCAGAGCAGCCCTGCAGAGAAGGACTTGGGGATGCTGGTCAATGAGAAAATGAACATGATCCGGCTTCAGTTTGTGCTTGCAGCCCAGAAAGCCAACCGTATCCTGAGCTGCATCAAAGGGAGCGTGACCAACAGGTCAAAGGAGGTGATCCTGCCCCTCTACTCTGCTCTTGTGAGACCTCACTTGGAGCATTTTATGTGCAGTTCTGGTGTCCTCAACATCAAAAGGACATGGAACTGTTGGAAGAAGTCCAGAGGAGGGCCACGAGGATGATGAGGGGACTGCAGCACCTCCTGTATGAAGATAGGCTGAGAAAGTTGGGGCTGTTCATCCTGGAGAAGAGAAGGCTGCTTGGAGACTTCAGAGCAGCCTTCCAGTATCTGAAGGGGTGCTATAGGGATGCTGTGGATGGACTCTTTGTTAGAGACTGGAGTGATAGGACAAGGGGTAACAGGTTCAAACTTCAACAGGGGAAGTTTAGATTGGATATGAGGAAGAAGTTCTTTACTGTGTGGGTGGTGAGGCACTGGAATGGGTTGCCCAGGGAAGTTGTTAATGCTCCATCACTGGTGGTGTTCAAGGCCGGGTTGGGCATAGCCTTGGATGAGATGGTTTAGTGTAAGGTGTCCCTGCCCATGGCAGGGGGGTTGGAACTAGATGATCTTAAGGTCCTTTCCAACCCTAACTATTCTATGATTCTATGATTCTGTGAAAGAACACGGAACGTCTTCTATTCAAACACAGGTTCGTCAGGCATACCTTTTTTCATGCAGTATTTTCAAAAGCGTTAATGATTTTTTTTTATGAAATGTACCTGGATAAACACTGTGCTTGGCACCAGAGAACTTTTATATCTTACTGAATCTATACCTATATATATATATCTATAAGTGGTTTATTTGTGGTTTTAATGCTTCAAAGCAGTCATTTTAACTGAATTGGTAAATTTCTGTGAGAACTTTGGAGCCTTCCACAGATGAAGGAAGAGACCTGTTGACTTCTCTGTGGCAGTTCTGAGACAAAGGGGCTCCTGTGTGCTTTGGGCAATGAGTTTGATGTGCTTTAGGTCAGTATTGCCTCCAAATTTTGGCATCAGCTGTCTGCCATGTTATTGAAGAGCACAACTGACTTTTTTTTTGTAGCGTTCTTGGTGTGTTCTACTGAAGTCAGATTTGGATGGATATTTGGCTTTATTAATGGAGCATTTGATTTTGTCTGGGTTTGTCTCCAAGAAGCTTGAGATGAGCTCATAGTCAAGAAATTCGTAAATCTGAAATTGACGTACAGTTTAGGAAATTTTTCAGTTCTGTTTTGTGTCTGGTTACGTTCCTGCTCGAGTCATTGCTAATGCACTTCCATAGGCATCATTGATGGGTGCAGTGCTTAGGATGGGAGGCCTGGTGCAAGGTAAGTTAATACTGTCCTGTTACCAGGCAGATTTCTTGTCATTACAGATCTTTTGAATGCAACATGTATGAAAGGTATAAAGAAGTGGAATAAAATAACTCATGCCACTGCTTTTCACATTAAAAATATGGGAGATCTGAACTGAAACCCTTCCTATAAAACAGTTTGACAGTCTGTTGGTAGATCTCTCACAGTGTATGTGTTTTTTTCCTGCGCAAATCTCAATGGTTACTTTTTAGTGAGTATTACATTTTCTGTTACAAATATTCAGACAAACCTCCATGTAAATAGCTGGCAACAATACTTCAGTAATGATTCAGTATAGGTTAGTGCTGCATATGTGTGCACTGGTGAGTTTGCAAGTGGTACTGTGATGGATACCCCCATGGATGAGCGAGCAGCACTCTGGTTCAGGCATCGCACCCAAGCAGGCCTGACCGACGCCAGCCCTGTTGGGCAAACCATGAGAACCATGTAAGGATGCATTTTCTCAAGGACCAAGGAGTCCGGACACATCAGGAGGTAGCAGCACAGACACCAAGCAGGATTTGACCGCAAGTCCGTGGCTTCATGCTATAAATACCTGTAGCGTCTCCAGGCCCATGGAGCTCTCCTGTATCGCAGCATACCCAAGAGCAGGGATGTCTGTCAGTGTTGCTCCTGGAGACTGGGAGACCCTTCAGCCAGGCACCTACTGCGAAGTAAGTGACATTTTGCTTACATTCAGCCTTAAAGTATATTGTATGCTAGCAACATTTCTATATATCCAGCTATAGCTTAATTATTAGAAGTGTAGTAAGTAGCAGTGTTTGACCACTGGCTAAATTATTGTTTAAATCATCCCGTAAATAATTGCCTAATTACTGTTAAACTACAATTCAGTAGTTGCTTAACCACCATTTAATTCCCAATCATTTGATCATTTAATCATTAATAATACCCTTTTAATTAGCACCATAGCAATGACTTCTCTTAATAAATCACCTGCAACAGCTACTAAGTGCTCAATCTGCGCTTGGATTTCTTGCATGTTGTAGACTAGAAAGGTCATTGCAAGTATTTGTTGTAGAACTACTGAAAACCTGCATGTTTGTGACTTACACTAATGCTGAGCTGTTGGGTTGGAATACTCAAAGTGTTTCTAAATCTCCATGGTACTTTCTTGGTCCTTTAGAGGTCAGCCTCCTCCATGTTTCATAGAGGACTGTATTGTGAAAAGAGTAAAGTCAGCTCAGAGACAATATTGGGTTATGACAGCAAATAGTTGTGAATAAAGCTTGCTTAAGTGCTCTACTGCTACTCAGTAGTGCTGAGACACTTGCAGCACTTAGTGATGAAGTGTTTCCACTGCTTCTTGACATGAGCTTTCAGTCAATACTTTGACTTCAGCGGAGCAGGGATCTGAGTAATTGTTTTCAAAGTAATGAGAGTTGAAATTAAAACATTATCTTAACACCCTCTTTCTGTGTTAATGGTGGGATGGGAAATATTAGAGAACAGTTGACATCAGCACTCAGGAAGTCAACTTAAGTCATTCCATTTGATGACTTAATTGACCAGTGTTTTGGAGATGTATTTTAGTCTTGGTATGACTACTTTGAGCAGTATGTTGAAACAAGATAATGTTAATTGTTCAAGATGTTTCGAATAATACATGTTTAGTACTTCTAAGAGTTTAGGAACTATACTAAGGCTATATAGATAGGCTTATATATATATATCTGTAAGGCTATATATATACTATACTAAGCCTATGGGAACGTTGCCAGAGCAATGCGATGAAAAGCAGCGCAGGCCACATGGGCCACCCAGTGCTTCTGTTGTCTCAGGATTTCACTATTTCAGACAACAGTGAGCATTTACTGCCATGATATATCTGAAAATCTGCCAAATTTTTGAAGATTTTGATGTCTGCTGTCTGTATGTGGACTTTGTGGCTAGTCCTCTGATGGGGTGGGCTCTGCTCGTATCTCTTCTGGTACTTTAATAGAGTATTTTTTGTGACACGGATTGTGAATTCAGTCTCTGCTGCAGACAGGTTTTCCTGAATGATCTTGCCATGGTCCTGCCTTTTGTAATGTCCCTGAACTATCTTTCATCCCTGTCAGCTTCTCTGTGCCAGTGGGCATACCTCCTGGGATGCACTTGGGTTGCCTATGAGATTTTGCTGCCTGCTTTGTTCCTTGTTTACTTCCAGCACTCCTTGGCACCTGGAAAAAGGAGAATAGCTTTCCTTCACCTAAGTCTGCTCTGAAATGAGGCAAGGCACTGTTGCATAATACAGCGATAGTCTCTTTGAACTACCCTTGGTGAAAAAAAATAATGCAAGAACAGCTGTATAAACTATGTCTATAAATATATAAAGATATATATGTATAAACTATGTCTAGTCCAGTAACTTGTTTCCACATGAATATGTCACTAGAAAGAGCCACAACTCATTTTCCAGCCTGAGGAAGATGACTTGCTCATCAGTCTATTACCTGATTTACTCCTGCATCAGGTAAGATGCAGGATCAGTCTCTGCTCTTCTGTCATCAAAGGCTTTCCTAACAACCAACATTTTGAGAAAATTTCCAACCAGCTTTGCATAGTTCTGAAGACAGGGAAACATCTCACAATTTAGCATGTGAATGTATACAAAGCATTCCAGTCTCATCTTCAGGGGCTTGATGTTTAAGTTATACTGGAAAATTGAAATGTGCTGCATAAGCAAGGGGTCTGTTCGTGCTTTTTAACATAGTAGGAGGCAAATGCAATGTGGGAGGGATGTATGGACAGTGATATTAACTTGTTGGAGATATATCTATTTAGATTTTTCCAGTTTTCTGGCACTTAAAGTGAGCAGAACTGCCGTCTGGAGGCAGAAAGGGAGCCACACAAATGTCTCTGCGGGACTTCTTACAAATAGGCTTACCTTTGCATAGCTGTATTTGATTTGTAGCTTACAGGTCTCTCAACAGAAAGCTTACTGTCCAGATAAGACAGTACAAGACACTGTTAATCTTTGCCCTAGCCAGGTTTCAGGCTCATCTTTAGCTGTCTTTGGGGCCTTTCAAGGTCTGGCTGCTTCTTTTGGATGTGTTCTCTTTGTACATGGCCCACATAAGACACTTCAACCCAGCAAGTCTCCTCCTTGAAAGAGCAGGAGCAGCTGTGCTCTAGTGGAGTGCCAGCCAGCAGCCATATCCTTTGAGGGGGCTGTTAGCTAACAGCAAGGAGGCATTGGGGTAGGGCTGGTATTCGCTGTGCCTCACTCCAGCTCATCAAATATGATCATTTCCAAGCACCTGATTTCTGGGAAAGTCTGGACTCTTCTTTAGTTTTATTCAGCCCTAGTTGGCTGCAGTCTTGACACCATCAGTTTTTAATCATCTGGCTTATAACATCTTTTGTTCAGTGGAAATCTCCCAAGGGGAAACAAAAGAGGAATAATGTTTTCTTCCTGACCTTTCTTTCCACCCATATATTTAAATTTAATTTATGATCTCTGGAGAACTAGGATGTGTTTTCTTTGTTTGAACAGTGCCCAACTGGGAGGGCCATGAAACTTCCAAGTGGAGCCTGTTGACTCCAAAGGGTAAGGCATTGCTGGACATAGCCCTGCACAGACATGTGGAGTGCAGCCTGCCACTAGATGTCAGCATTATTTTAAATATTAACAACTGAGAGACCAATTTGCCATTCCTGCTTAAAATGTGCTGTTGTGATGTTGATTTCTGACAACATGAAACTTGGTAACTAGAGCCAAGAGGCTGCAGGTTCTTGTCCTTGTGAATGCTCAGTGAAGCCCGTGTTGCTGGCTGCCCACCAGGGTAAATTTTTCCTAATGATTTCCTATGCTTTAGACCTTGTGAAAACAAGTTAACAAAGCAATATTTAAGAATCAGACCTTTGAAGTTCAGTTGTGCTTGCTGTCAAGCATGTACTTATCAAAGAGGTGAGGGAGGCAGCTTCCTGCCAGCAAAAGTGGTTTTATGTCATGCCTCTCCCCCCCCCCCCCCCCCAGCCCTCCCCCACCCCCAAAGCTGAAGAGCTTGTATGTGCAGATGAGGGTTACACCTAGGTGGGAAATGGGCTAAACCAATTTAGTGGCTTTCTGATGTATAAAAGATACAGTCCCATTCCTCTTTCCATTGCACTTCAAGTGGCTAATCTGGCAGAAAAATAACCCATCAGGAGCAACAGGTAAGTTTCTTTTGAGGGGAAGACCACCACTCTCCCATCAGATGAATGTCTGTGTCACCACCAAGGATATGGCCGTGCAGCCGAGAGCAGGACTGATGCCCCTCTGCCTTTCCTCAGACCTGACCTCAGCTGCATAGCAAAGGGGCAGCTCTTTTTGTCAAATGCGAGTCATTAGGTTTTCCTTCATTTGTTTGCTTTTTTTGTCACATTAGCTACCTGTCCTGTACAAACCTTTGTTCCCATCCCCTCTTGCTCCTTTGGCTTTTCATGGCTGTTCCTTCCTCTTTCTGTCTTATTGAAGAGGCTGGGCAGAGCTCTGTGTCTTCTGCAGTTCTCTACTCTGTGCCAGTTTTCTTGTCCTCAAGAGGGGACTAATCCATTGTTTCATTAATCCATCTCTTCCCATTCACATCATTCTTAAGCATTTCTTTTCTCTGTATTTCCCACAGTAAGAGATTTGTAGAAGTGTGATTAACTCTTTCTGTATTTGTAGCACTGTATCATATCTCCATTGTGTTCTATCATGCAATCATTGTGTTGGCAGATCTCTTTATCCATCTTGACATTAGGAGTTTGAGAAGACTTAAGAGTTGGCTGGAACAAATGGCAGAGGGCCTGCAACTGTAAATCCATTAGGAGAAGGGCTTTCTGGCAAAGAAGCGAATACAACATCAGTGCTCAACAACTAATAAAGAATAACATGATAATATCTCATCTCAGGCTCTGCTTCATGTCAGCATTGAAACTACCTCTGCTGACTTTCAAAGATGTCTGAACTGCCATTCTCTTCCTTTCTGGTATATTGTTTTGGTTCCCATGCTGCGTAGTTACTACATAGTTTATCATTCTAAGTGGTTGATAACATTTTGGATTTTATGTGGGCTTATGAATGCTTCTGCTAGGCAGGTCTTTTGCTGGACTCCTATTTTATCTATTACCGTTATTCACTTGGGATAAAACCCACTTCAGTTTCTGGCGGAAGGAAAGAAGCTATTCCTTGTGGCTTGTGAATCCCTTTGTCTCAAATGTATCCAAGATGAAGAGGTTTTGAATTGTGATTGAATCCTGTACTCCCTGAAGCGCTTGTATGTTTTGTAAAATTGTTATGTTTGGTAGAATCCAGTAAATACCAGACGTATACTTTATTCTGAGTTGGGAATTTCATATCCTTCTGAAACAAAGTACTGTATTTCCCATATTTTGACTACATTATATTGGCACCATTTATGTTGCTCCACTTAGAATTGTGTCAGCATTCTCATTATAAGCTGTTTTTTAGAGGTTGTAAGTTGAACATTAAAATTTGCTTCCATTTAGATGCTTGATCTCAGCACAGAAATAATTAAAAAAAAATACACTTTTTTTACACATAATTTCTGTTGTTTTGGGAGGGCAAGGGAAAAACAAAAAAATAGCACTGAAAAATGTTGAAGTGTGCATTATAATTTGTTCTACTTCTATTAAATATTGGAAAAAATCAGAAATTTTCAATCTTGTTAAGCTGTAATAAATTGCTACATCTTTTCTAGTTTTAGAGGTTTTTTTAGATGGAAAGGTGGGGGTAAATAGGTCTGAATTGCATCAATGATAAGACGCATCTTATTCCTACCCGTCCCCTGTGGTTCCGCAGGTAGAATCCCTTTAGCGTTTTTCGAAAGCTGTGAAGCTTGGACATGTTGAGAGCTCTGAACTATAAATCCCATCAATTCAAAAGGGCCTCAGCCACTGAATTTATTACACCTCTTATGTGTCTCAGAAGTTATAATGCACGTACCTGTCCCTGGGGTGCAGGAAAGCATTGTATAAAGCCAAGACATGGTATAACTAAGCAACTCCCTATTGTGTGGTAGGAGCATGTGGACTGGCTGCTGGAGGGGAGCAGAGGGACAGAAGGGAGTTGAGGTGCCCCAGGTGGGGCATCTTTGTGAATTGTAGCCAAAAGATACTCTTAATAGGGCTTTAGAATGCATCTGTTTTGTTAGCAATAACTTGTTCGCTGAAGTTCGGGTGATTCTTGGGGTTTACAGGATTGAGGACAGGAAAAGAGAGCAAAAGGATTGTTTTGTTTTTTGCATTTTTGAAAAAGCTCTGCCACAGTCCAGCTAAATGAATATACCTCCCACCATGTGTACTTACAGACAGCTTCAGGAAAGAGTCTGCTTATAAAATACAATGGGAAAGCCAGGGGAATATTTCCTATGATAGAAGTGGGAAGGTACATTTCTTTAGTACATCTGCTGCTAAAGTTGGTGTTTGGGTTTTTTCTTTTCTCTTTAGCATGAAGGGGGGATCTTCAGTAAAAATTTAGGAAAGGAGCAAAATTTACCTGCTTTTAAGTTCTTCAGGATTGTTAGTATCAGATGATAATGCTGTGTTGTTTCATATAGGCATCTTTTTGTGTAATACATGTTAGGTATACTTACAATGACCAAGTGAATGAAAAAATTCAGCAAATCATGTGTGGTTTAACTGGAGACAAAAAACAGGAATACTGGCCAGTAGGGAGGCAGGAGAAGTAGCAATACTGTTCTCCCAAAGTCTTTATCTGCTTTTCTTGATAAGATGTCCTTTTCTTGATAAGAGGTCCTACACCTGGGTCGGAGCAATCCCAGGCGCAGCTACAGGTTGGGCAGAGAAGAGATTCAGAGCAGCCCTGTGAAGAAGGACTTGGGGGTGTTGGTCAATGAGAAACTTAACATGAGCCGGCTTCAGTGTGTGCCTGCAGCCCAGAAAGCCAACCATATCCTGGACTGTATCAAAAGGACTGTGATCAGCAGGTCGAGGGAGGTGATCCTGCCCCTCTACTCTGCTCTTGTGAGACCTCACTTGGAGCATTTTGTGTGCAGTTGTGGTGTCCTCAACATCAAAAGGACATGGAACTGTTGGAAGAAGTCCAGAGGAGGGCCATGAGGATGATGAGGGGACTGCAGCACCTCCTGTATGAAGATAGGCTGAGAAAGTTGGGGATGTTCAGCCTGAAGAAGAGAAGGCTGCATGGAGACCTCATAGCAGCCTTCCAGTATCTGAAGGGGTGCTATAGGGATGCTGTGGATGGACTCTTTGTTAGAGACTGGAGTGATAGGACAAGGGGTAACAGGTTCAAACTTCAACAGGGGAAGTTTAGATTGGATATGAGGAAGAAGTTCTTTACTGTGTGGGTGGTGAGGCACTGGAATGGGTTGCCCAGAGAAGTTGTGAATGCTCCATCACTGGCGGTGTTCAAGGCCGTGTTGGACAGAGCCTTGGATGTCATGGTTTAGTGTAAGGTGTCCCTGCCCATGGCAGGGAGGTTGGAACTGGATGATCTTAAGGTCCTTTCCAACCCTAACTATTCTATGATTCTATGATTCTGTCAAAGGTGCATTTCAACAAGGAGCTGTTCTGTGTAGTTTAGAGTTTCACCGGTGGTAATTGCTGAGGATAACTTGGCAAAAACCTTTATTGACCAACAGAGACTTACCTTGTTACAGTGAAATGCAAAAAAAAAAAGAAAAAATCAGGCTCTCCTCACATTTAAAATCCAATGATTGTAGAGTGTTTTATACTTTCTAGCTTGTGTAGAATTTAGGGAGATAAAGGGAGATCTCTCATCCAGTGTAAGGTCTCAGACAATATTGTGTCTTTCTTTCCAGTTTTCTAAACATAAGGAAGTGCAAAAAAGAGTGTATTCTAAAATTGCAAAACTGAAAAATGCACCCTAAGGAAAAAAAAGAGATTAAGTTAAGCCTCATCCTGAAGGAAAATCAGATGTTGTCTGTGAAATACAACGTTGCAGGTTCAGGAATGCAAGTAATAGTGGATGGAGCTGGAAAAATCAGTGTGGAAACATGCCTGCCTTCCCTCCCCCCCCCCCCCCCCCCGGAGTTCTGGATTTGATATGCGCACTTGGGTAATTTGTTATGCAAGGGTGTTGCTTTGGATTGAAGCAAGGTCTGGGATTAACTGGTAAATACCTCATGAGTGCCCCAGTCCGGTAAATACATTGGCAAATAACTGTACAGGAGGGCCAGTTGCTTGAGTTTTTAGAGAAAAGGTGAGGAACTGAGATCAGAGGGAGGATCAGTTGTGTGACTTTGCTCCTCATGACAAGAGTCTTTATTTGTGATTGCAAATGGTCAAGGGCAGTGATTGTTCCCTTTTGCTTGGCATCGGTGAAGCTCAGTTGAAGTGCTGGATGCCTCAGGATGAGAGAGGTGGATTTACTGAGGTGGATCCAATGAAGGGCCTCAAAGATGATGAAGGAACTGGAGCATCTGTCCTGTGAGGAGAGGCTGAGAGAGCTGGGTCTGCTGAGCCTGGAGCAGAGGAGGCTTGAGGAAGGATTATCAGTACATACGATCCCTGATGAAGTGGACTAAGAACGACAGAGCCGGACTCATCTTAGGGAAATGGCAAGAGGCAGTGGGCACAAACTTGAAATACTGGAAATTTTGTTTAAACATAAACCCCCTTTTTTATCCCAGGGGCAATTCAGCACCAGAATAGGTTCTCTAGAGAGCTGATGGAGTCTTCAGCCTTGGAGATATTCGAAGCCCAGGTGGGCATGATGCTGGTTAACCTCTTCCATTGTCCCCTTTCAGGAGGGGGGTTGGACTAGACAATCTGCAGATCATCTTCCAACCACATCCTTTCTGTGAAAAATTGATTCATTGAGAACTAGGTTGCAGAGCCCCTTACAAAAGGTTTAACAAAAATTCCTATGAAATATTTAGTTTCCAGCAACATTTTTTTGAATCACAAAAGCCAAACAACCTGACTCTTGCTATTGCAGCAACAAAGAGAGTGGAAACCAGGCTCTGAAATCAAAGAGAATTAAGGATCCTCCATGTCATGGTATCTGTAGATTTGCAAGTTTGGCCTTGAAATTCAATGTTCAAAGTGAAAGCTGTTACACCAGGCTTAAAAGGGAAATTTTGCTGGTTACACTACCAATAGCTTTTCTTTGGAAATGCATTTTAAAGAGCTTTGTACAAACGAGGGGTTTGTAGGTTTAAAAACAAATCTGTAAGAAGTTTATTCTAGAATAGAATTTGATCGTAAACATATGACCCTAAGACTCATATCCTTGTCTGGGGAATCGGATATCCTAACCTTGTTCTAGTTCATGAAAGTGTCAGCTGTGATGCAGACCTGGCTTCATTCATGAGTGAAGATTATGATGAGCTGAGGCTGACCTTAAGCTGATCTGCTGGGCAGCAGACTGAGCTTTTAATGGGGGTAAAGAGGTGGCTGGTAACGAGGAGAAGAAAAACTGGTGAATGAAGCATATTGCTTTCTGAATAAAAAGATGGAGACCAAGAAAGTCTGGACTTCGTTGCAGAGAACTTTGGGATATGAGTCTTGACTGGTTGACTGAGTTGAAGAGGAGGGATAGGAGGGATGTTTTAAGGGGGGGAGATAGTAGGGCCCAGCTGCAGGGAGGAGAGGAGACAGAAATGAAAATGCACTTAAGTGCAGTCTCTTAGGCTTTGATTTTGCAAAGTGATCTGTTCAGGCAAACCTTTACACCCACGCAAAGCCCTGTTAGGGATAATGTTGAGTTTGTGCAGGCTCACGTGCATCAGCTTGCAAGAAAGGGGCCCCGAGTCCTTGGGAGGAGTTTACACTGAGTGCAAGTACCGCAAGGTAGAGTTGGAAATGGCACATCTCAGCAGTTCCTGATTTCAAACCTGGAGCTGGGAAAGAGAGCTGGTCCTATGGAACATCCAGGAAGACATAATTGCGTCGATGTCGTGGTGCTGTCAATGCTTCTCTTATAACACCCAGTGGAGTTTACATTTTATATCAACCCCTCTAGCCCCAAATATCTTTCAGGCTGAAATCTGGCAGATCAACATTCAGGATGGGGGGCTGATGTCTTCTGAAATGTGAATGCAATTCATTTAGACCCTCAGCTTTGCGAGGAATCTGAAAGGGAAAAAAATGTCAGCTGGTTCCTCATTTCCTTTGCAAAATAATGTTTTGTGCTAGAAAAGATGGACAATGTGGAGAATGTTAAGGCTAGTATATGATTATCTTTGACAGCATAACTCAGCTCCAGGTAGGCAATCTAATCCAAAGGATCTGCAGGGAATGACTGTTCCCACTGGCTGGTTTGTGATTGCAGTTTTCCCAGAGTTTCTATGTAAAATGCTGTAATCTGTTTTAACTAAAATCCATCTTGTCTGTGCCTAAGAACATAAAAATTCTTTCAATAGTGGTACATCTAGTATAAGCTGAGAGAGGTGATTCTCCCTCTCTACTTTGCTCTCATAAGCCCCTCCCCCCCCCCCAGTCCTGTGTCCAGCTCTGAGGCCCTCTACGCAAGAGGGATGTAGAGCTGTTGGAGTGAGTCCAGAGGAGGCCATGGAGATACTGCGAGGGCTGGAGCAGCTCTGCTCTGGAGCCAGGCTGAGAGCTGGGCTGGTTCAGCCTGGAGAAGGGAAGGCTCCTTAAGGGGAGACCTTAGAGCAGCTCCAGTGCCTGAAGGGCTACAGGAAAGTGGGAGAGGAGCTTTGGACAAGGGCCTGTAGGGATAGGACAAGGGGAATGGCTTTAACCTGACAGAGGGGAGACTGAAATTAGACATTAGGAATAAATTCTTTACTGTGAGGACGGTGAGGCACTGGCACAGGGTGCCCAGAGAAGCTGTGGCTGCCCCATCCCTGGCAGTGTTCAAGGCCAGGTTGGACAGGGATTGGAGCAACCTGGTCTAGTGGAAGGTGTCCCTGCCCATGACAGGGGATTGGAACTGGATGAGCTCTAAGGTCCCTTCAAACCAAAACCATTCTAGGATGCTGTGAAGTCCATTATTAGGAGTGATTTTTTTTTTAATTATTTACTTATGCTATTACAAAAAAAAATATTTCAAAGACTCAATGCGATTTTAAATATTTGCCTTTCAAACCTTATGTCTACCTACTCTCCATCTGGGTTTCATCCTGAATGTATGTAAGCTGTAACAATGACAATTTCTGCCTGTTTCCTTTTTGCCGAAAGCCAAGACCTTTACTAGTTTAATTCATTGGCGCTTGGACATCTAGATCGATCCATGGTGTTGCTGCACCTGTGTGAGGCCACAGCAAAGACTGGGTCTCCCCAGTCTGGGAGGAGATAGCTGGAAGGTTTACGATTAAATTTAGGAAATCGAGAAGGTGGCAGATAAATGAAGTGGAGGATTGCTGTTCTCACAAGTCCCACAACAGAAGAAATAGGTGGCACTGGATGTAGCCTGTGGAGAGAGTTTAAGACAGGAAAAGGAAAGCATTTCAGCAGCCTATTGCCACAGGGGCTGGTAGGGGCAGGCCCAAAATGATCTGAAAAAGGCACATGTGTAAAGGCAAAAAACCAAGGAGGAATGTAGTTGCTAACATCCCTGGTTCCAGAGCGGGAACAGGGTGTGCGAGGCCATGGAACCCCATGGAACCCATCACCAGGGCAACAGGAGATGACAGCTCCCCCATGGAACACAAGCTACTGGTGGAGGAGGCAACAGCAGCTCCCCTGGTGGTTTGTATCCTGGTGTCTTGGTGCCGGTGATGCCTGTGGACACATGAGCGTGGAACGAGGTGAGTGGCGATCATGTTCTTCAGGTGTTTAGGAGTTTCCAAGAGCACCTCATGTGATTTCACCAGAGTCGCTGCTTTGGACTCGGTGTGTGAGTTGTGCTGGCTGAGCTGGCAGCCAAGTGCTCCGGCTGCCTTAAATCCTGGGATCTTCCCTCTTGTAGGAAGAACAAGGGCCTGTAGGGATGGGACAAGGGGAAATGGCTTTAAACTGACAGAGAGTGGCTTTAAGGTCCCTTCCAACACAACCCATTCCAGGATTCTGTGATTCTATGAACATGTAACCAGTGGAGCAGCATTCCCGTTCCTGGTTCTCATTCATGAGCAAGATCTCCCCCAGCTGTGTCAGGCTGTCCGCCTGCTGATTAACCTGAGTAGTGACTGGATTAGATGGTGCAGCTCGAGGCCATTTCCTCTTGTCCAGTCGCTTGTTACTTGGGAGAAGAAACCAACCACCCCCATGCTCCATCCTCCTGTCAGGCAGTTGTAGAGAGTGATAAGGTCCCCCATGAGCCTTCTCTTCTCCAGATTAAGCCCCCCATGTCCCTCAGCCATTCCTCATCACACTTGTGCTCCAAATCCTTCTCCAGCTCCGTTGCTCTTCTTCTGATAACTGGCAGGTCAGCCCTATGCAGTGGCCGAACTGAACTGACAGGTTTCCTTCTGAGTGGCTGTGGAAGCAAATAAACTTGCAGGACAGTAGATAGCACTAGAAATGCGGCCCACTGCATTTGGTTTAGTTTTGTAAGATGTGTGGCTGGCAAAGCTGATGGAAAACTTTCCAAATGCAATTCTGTTGTGGTCAGTGTGATTGCAACAGATTAATTTGGCCCTGGGTATTTTAGCTTATTGGAATATAATTCTAAAATTTTTTTTTCAGCTTTAATAATATTTTCCTTATTTTTGGAATATCTGCAACTTAAGCAACATATGACTGGTTGCATATGAACCTGCTGTAGCTAGAGAGCAATGTCTTAGTTCGTTCTTAAATGAATGTTACAAATCAAGCATCAAAATCTATCTTAAACTCATAGATGGAGTAATGTTTAGATGTATATTTGGCTTTCTGTGGCTTTTCTTAAAGCCAGTTTCAGGTTAAATCTCTTTTCATCTGTCTGAATGTCAGACTCTTTTCAGCCTGCTTCCTGTGCAGAGCTGACCCGCAGATCCCGTGGAATTTGATCACTGCTAATCTCTGTGATTTTCTGAAATGTTTTCTCAACAAGTTTATTAGCTGTGCAATAATCTGATCCATGTGGATCTTTTGTGTCCATTTTTAATATTGAATATAGAGCAATTACTTCCTCTGCTCAGTTACACAAGGGACGTAAGCGCCACAGTAAAAAAGTGGGGATTAAAGTATAAAGTTCTGTCTCTAGCCCGTTGTGATTTTTGTGGTGCAGTTTGTAATCCTACAGACTACATTTACATTGCTGTTAGTGCTATTTACTGGCATAGCCAGGAAAACAAAGAAGGAGCAAATACTTTCTGGTGAAGGAAAGGAAGAATGCTTTTTTGGGGTATAATGGTGGGAAATTGCCACAGCTCCTTGAGGCAACTTCGTCTATTCTATGTTTTCACATGTATCACAAAAATCCCCATATGACTGTGTCCTGAAAAGCAGGGCCCAAACCCCTCTGCTTTTGGGAGAGGGAAAGGGAGGGCAGACCTCAGGGCACAAGCAGCGTGCACCTGCTGCTCACCCCAAATGTGACAAGTGCTATGGGACTTCCTGTGTGAAACTGGAGGGTCACAGCTCTCCTCCAGGGTTTATAAGTATGACTTCGATTGGTCTTAAAATCTGTGGGACAAGGGTCCTCTCTGACCTGGTGGTTTGCAGTTGGTATTAATTGGCATCAAGCCTTTCTGTAAGGCAATGATGGAGGGCTTATAAGAAGAGGGTAGTTTCCCAATGGACCAAAAACTAGGTGTGCTCAGGATAAGAGACCTGTCTCAAGGGTATGCGGTCAGTTGGTGGTGCTTTGTATCAAAGCATGACAGAAAATCATAATTCTGAAGGATTCAAGCCAGTGCATAAGGGACTGCAATAGGAGGCAGCTTTCCACGGAGTAAATTGTATTGCCATCGTCAGAGAGGTGTTTGAAGCAGCTGGTACTTGAGACAAGACACTGAATTAGAGGTCAAAAGTCTGATCCAGGCTGTGAATTTCCTGGCACCAGAAAATAACACTAACTGGAAGTCTGTCCAGGCTGAAAGGAAGGCAAAGAATGATTATATGGTTAGAAGGAAATAATGTATTTTGCATAATTTCTGATTCAAGAATAAGAAATTGCATTACTAAAAGTAATAAGGAGGCCTAGTGACATCTTTACCAATGATCAATGTATTTTCAGGAAATGTAGACTCAGTGGCATAGTCAGTTCTCCTATTCTAGATTTATATGTTACTGAACATACAGTATGTGACCTTCCATCACAATATTAATAGCATAGGAATAATAGATTACAGATGAGGCTCCTCATAGGGGAAACAGACTTAAAAAAAATCTTTCTTCCAAGATGTAGCTGAGATCTCTTCTTGATCTATTCAGCTCTTCTAACAACTGTTCTCTCTCTTTTCCACTGGCTGTACAGTTTGCCAACATCTTTCACTCGTACGTATGCGGGGTAACAGAACTGTTTTTTTTTATATATATAAAGTTACTTTTCCAAAATAATGGACTTGAAGTTAAGGGGGAAAGAGAAATAATTTTGTCTACGTGGTAGTTTCTTCATTATCTTCTAATAAAAATGATAATTATTTTCTCTTCTTCCCTGGAATCAGTCAAACTGAAGGTAAACCCTCTTCTTCCAGTACCATTTTATTTGTATTATTACATTTCTTAATTAGTTAATGTTGACCATCAGTCTTAAAATGCAAAGAGTCAGACAATGAAGGGTATTAAATGGAAAAACCACTGTTGACTTCAATCTTATTGACTTGGTTAGGCCATGATCTTTACTGGCAAGATACCCAAGAGTAGTGGCATCTTTGCTTCATGACACAACTGAAAATGTAAGCACTAAGCAATGCTTGGTGTGTATCAGTGCATACTTTTGAGGGAGCACAGGAAGAATATAATTCTCTGTCTATAGATAAATTGAATAGGAATAAAGTGCGTTACTCAAGCTGAGTACTGTCCTCATTCCTGTTTTTTTGACTAGTAAAACGTATCTGCTGCAAACAGCTTACTCTGGCTTTTCATCACCTCTGTTCTAAGGAACTGTGCTGGCTGCTTTTCTTCACTTCTGTTTCTCATGCGTTCGGCAAACTGCATGTTAGTGCATGCTGTGTGTAGCTGTCTCCTTTCTTCTGGCAAATGATTTTCCCTTATCATCAGGTGCCTTCCTGCCCTCCCTTATTCTCACTATCTCTTGCACTGTCTTCAGTTTGTATCTTGATTTCCCATTCTTTCCGTTTCCTAGCTGGATGCATCTGGTGTGATACATATTCTCACTAATCTTCTTCACCTCTCCTGTGTTCTCTGACCTTGTCTTTGCCTGTTTGGTAGTGCTGGCTCTCAAAGCATAGTGCCTGCAACAGCAGTGGGCTCTCAGGCTGCGTGGGTGACTCAGAAATTGTGTCTGTGAACAGACAGGAAAAGAACAGTCTGTTATGGTCAGCATCAAGTAATCATTTTTAATTTGGAAGAGGGGGATGGGTAGTATTCAGGTTGTCCTAGTATGTATCTGCCTGACTATAGAGTTGTGGAGGTTGAACCCAGGGCAGGAAAGAGCAGGAAAGTGGACCTGGACATGGAGTAAAGAGTGAGATCACCCCTTTTGGTAATGGTGTAGCCACAGTTCAGCTTTATCTGATAATGAAACCACATCCTGAAGTTTGGCAAGTTTAAGGAATAGAAGAAGGGTAAAATATGACTTTGTCATGGTATATTTTGAATAGCTGAAGGAATAGAAGCCTTTAAGAAGGAACATGGTAACCTGGAAGCAAAGTCTTTTGTTTATATCTGGCTGATGTTCTGTTGTCCCCACAAAAATGTGCATCTGGACATCTCACAATCTTTTATCATGTGCTTATGCTTGTGAAATACAAAAAGACAGAGAAACAATCATATGATTTAATTGACTTCCTCTTCTGCACAGTGGTTCCTGACCTCCAGCACATCTCAGGTGTGTGGGAACATGCTCATGGACTCAAGTGGGCATGGGAAAGAAAAGAAGTGTTCTTTCAGGCAGATTACTTTGGTGTAGTACTAGCCACATAACACCATCTACCTGTTTTAAGAGGATGGTCTTACAGGTCAATGGAATATTTCCCAGAAGCTCAAATGCTGATCTTTGATTCCCTTATCACAGGACCCTAGGCAATGTCTTTGCCCAGATCCCTCTGGTGCTCACTGGGAAACCAGCATCCAATTCACTGTCTGGTTTGGAAATTACAACCCTCATTTGCTATTACATTTGGTAAAGTAACTGACTCGTGTATGATTGATTTTGCTTTTTCACCTGCTACATTGTGCGCTACTTCAATCTGGTTTCATTGCAAACAGGAATCAGGAATAGTCTTGGCAGCATTTTATTAATGTCTAGAGTTTGTATCCCAGTGGAAGGATTTATCATTCTACTTCTTGCTCTGTGAAGAAAGGCAATAATTTTTCTTATTTTTTTTCTAAAGTAAAAATTGATGGGATCAGAGCTGCTTTTCCCATCACTGAAAATGAGTCTCCAGTTTCTCAGTTTCCTGTTGACGTTCATAATACTATTTCTTCAAATAAAGCAGCAAACTCAGCATACAAGACTGCTGCATTGAATTCTAACTTAAATCCCACCACTCATCCCCAATTCCTCACCGCTTGAATGACTCAAACATTGCATTGCTGCAACAGCTCCTCACCAATCAAAGATGTTTGTTGTTCTTCTGGCAACAAGTGTTACATTACTTACTTTGAAAATAGGTCTTATTTCAGGCTATTGTTTTACATAAAGAGACAAAAAACCTGCTGCAGTTTTGGGGGAAAGGCCAAAGCCAGTGTCTGGTCAGCTATTCTGGTCAAATGGTCTTGAAGCAAGAACTTGTTTTATCAGTTGCAGCAGTTTCTAATGTGATCTCTATGGGCTACATGAATCTTCAGGAGTCAGTGACTGATGGTGTCTCAGCTGGGTTCTTACTTTATTTTCACCTGACTTCAGTGCTGCTGTGGGCGCAGCAAACTAGGCTCTTCTAAAAAGTGTCTGCAAAGGTACAAAGTTGTCTGAAACCCTGCTCAGGTGGCTTTCAGCTTTCTTCAGCCAAGGTGACACTGAACTTGAACTGTGTCCAGACTATCTCAAGTTTTTTCCCAGCTGATAAGAGCAAAGACAGATTTTTATTTAGGAGTCTGAGATCTAATCAGAAGGTGAATTTATGCAAACACCTTTCTTTCATTTTTATGTCATGAAATTTTATGCTTTCTGAAAGAGTGGCTGTATTGTGCCTGTCTGTGATGTGGAGATCATTAGCTATGTAGCACGTCTCATTAGTTAGAGAATACTAGTGCTGGAAAATATGGCAAAGTAACACCTCACTGATGTGGGACAGAAGTCCTGAAAGCTGGTTATGTTTGGCCCAAGGAACTCTGACATGTAGGAATGTGCCTCTGTCATCTCTCAACTCTCTGCTGATGTGAGACCCAAAGTCTGCGGACAGAAACTTGATGCTCCAACCAGATCTTCAGTCTCAGTGACCAAGAAACCAAAAAGCTAAGACATGCTTCACTCCACTACTCATAGTAGTACTCATACTGCATAGGCTGCTTGCCTGGAGAGGGATAGATCAGTCAGATCAGGTTAGCAACGCCTACACAGCAATCCTGGCTAATGGTTCATTGCCAAGAGCTGTCATAAGTTTGCGGACACCCTTGCAGGTATACTGACACGTGGCAGAGGTTTTACTATACTATTATAGTGTCCTCAGTAGCTTTTGAATTCCATTTGAAGTTGTAGTGTTTATCATGTATCTGTCCCACCATAGCAGTTTCTGTGGCAGAAGTGCGCAAGCCATGCCTTAAAGTGTCCTCTGGGCTCATGAAGGTCAATTAGTTAGTTTGTGATGGAAGAGGGAATCGTTTCTACCTTAATATATCAACTGGGGCCTGTCTATGTTTGAAGTTCAGCAGGAATACGACCTGTACAATGCATAGGCTAAGAGGGGGAATGGCAGGGCTGAGCTCCAACTGCACTTGATGCGGCAGTGACATTGTGCCCTGAGCAGGGCGGGCTGCCCTGTGGTGGTGGCTGTGATGCCAGAGTGTGCAGAGATGCAGAGAGTGGTGGGCTTGAAATCCCCAAATACCTTCAAACCATGCAATAAATTTTACAGTTGAGACTGTGTGTGCAGTGTTCAGCTTGCCTTTCTTCCTCTTCCCTCTCCTGCTGGATGATGGTGAGGGGACAAGGATCCTTCTTTATCTCTATAACTTCACTGGAAGAATAAAATAGAACAGTTGATGAAACATCTTTCTGGTGGGACACCTTCCTGTGGGAAAGGTCAGGTAATTCAGCAGCTCTCCTGTTGTCTGCTTCTGCTGATCCCGTTTGAGTGCCTCCTGCCAGCGAGGAAGAGGAAAGAGGGAGTGCAGTAGAAGCAGAGACAATGGAATGGAATCTGGGAGGAGAATTAGGAGCACAAGAAGTTTGCCTGGAAATCTGCAGCTTCACAAAGTCTTCCCCCTGCCCTGTCTTTCAGTGTGCCAGGCAGTCCCCTACCATGTACCCTGTCTATAGGCAGCTGAAGGTTTTCCAAAGAGGAGACACAGCCTGGCTTGAGTCACATTATGGAAAGACAGTTTTAGGGGTGAGGTATCTGCTTCTCCCCCAGATTCATGGCTGCAGTGGAAGCTCCTGTCATCCCTCACTCTGCACCTGTGTCACCAGTGCTTCTATATTGTAGTTATTTCCAAGTGATGACTGATTTAATCTGCCTCCTAATGCAGCGTGCAGGCTGGGGCTCCTCCATGTGTGTGCTCCAACTCTGAGATGCCCACTGGCCATGCAGGGCCCACTGCCTACAGACCTAGACATGTTTTATTAAGAAGCATCTGCCAAAACATATAGTTCTGTGTTGTTGGAGTGTTTATGTTCTATTTTTTCAAGAGTTCCTGCCAAATAACAAGGTAGCGGTAGGTAGCATATGCAATGTGTTTATTAATGATGTGAAGGGGGCCAAACAGATGGAGAGTTGAGTCCTGAATTCTGCCTACTGCACTAATTGTGGTGGGGGAGGTTGATTCTTAGCTACAGCTGAAAGTAGGAGCCTTGTTTTGGCCTTCCCCTCAAGACAAACTCCAGTAGAGAGTGTAAATTTTACTGAAACTGGGATTTCTGAAACTGCGATTAGAGTTTAGTAATTGAGAGTTGACTAAATTTAGAAAAAGTGGAATGTTGCACTAGCAAGACTTTTGCGTATTTGGTTATAATTGCAGCTGCCTGCAAATCTGGATTAATGCAGTGCTCACCACCCTGTGAAAGTTATACTACTGTCCTATAACTTGCCAGCTAAAGCACTTATAAGTGAAACCCAACCTCTGGTGAACCCTGTACTCAGTTTTGCTGCAGTGTAATTGCTCCAGCACAACTAACTACCACCTGAGCAAGACGCCTCAGCTCTTTGTTACTTTCCAAGCCCCTGAGCTCTGTCTTGTGCACATTGGCACTGAAGGCCACAGCTCATGCAGCTCAGCGGCCAACTTGAGCTTGTGTGAGAGAGGTCAATGCCCGATCCAATTGCCTTGTGTCTTAGATCGGCTTTGAGCATAGACCCAGAGAAAGCCACCATGTCCCCTGAAAGACAATTTAGTAGCTATCCTGATAGCAGTGCTCATTACTCATTTTTGTGGTTGATGAAGGAGGTCCAGCTCCATAGGTATTTTGATAAATCTGCCACTGTCTACACAGTGCATCTAGATTTATAATTGCCTTTTAAGTGTATTTCTACTTCAGTTTGTCTTCCATTTTATGCTATTGGTCGCCCCCACCATCTCAGTAAGGGTTCTGGCACTCAGGGACTACACATGTGCAGAGCAGGCTGAAAGTAAGCATGCTGCTGGATTCCTTCACTAGCTGTACCTCTGTCACACAGCAAAGAACAAATAAAAGGAGAGAATTTGGGAACAGCAATGAATTCAATGAACTGTTAAGACCCTGTTGTGGTTTAAGCCCAGCCATACTCGGAACCAAGCAGCCACACTCTCACTCCCCCTCTTCCTCCCCCCTACTCCCAGAGGAATGGGGAGGAGAATCAAAAGAATGTAACTCCCACGGGCTGAGATAAGAACAGTCCAGTAACTGAGGTATAACACAAACCACTGCTGCTGCCACCAATAATAATGATGATAAGAGAAGTAACTAGGGAAGAGAACACAACCGCTCACCACCCGCTGACCGATACCCAGCCTGACCGAGCAGTGATCTAACCCTTCTGGGTAACTGCCCCAGTTTATATAGTGGGCATGATGTGCTGTGGTATGGAATACCCCTTTGGTCAGTTTGGGTCAGGTGTACTGTCTCTGCTTCCTCCCGTCTTCCCATCCTCCCTGGCAAAGGATGAGACTCAGAAAGTCCTTGATCAGACTTAACATTACTGAGCAGCAACTGAAAACATGGGTGTTATCAGCGCTGTTCTTGTATCTATTAACAAAATATGATAGAAATGTATTGTGCAAAGCACAGCTGTTTTCCTTGCAGCCTGTGCCAAATATCTAGCACTTAGATACAAGAAGTCAAAGCTGAGATTTAGGAGATGGTAATCCATTGCTCTGAATTTTGTGTAGCAGTTACAGTCTTAATTTAACTTTAAATGTTCACTATAGTGTGCTGTAAAACCCTGGAGAATGGTTCTGCTCTTGCTGTTTGGGAGATCAAATAATAAATAAACTAACCAATCTGGATCCACCTAAGGTTGCTCAATAATCTGCAGGAAGTTCTTTGTGTATCAAAATACATAGCACATTAGAGCCACAGTTTGGCTTTTCAATGTCCTTAAAAGTAAGAGCCAAAGTCTCTGATTATTTGGGCAGTGTTTGGACTCAGCCTTACTAGAAGACAGAGTCATACTAGCAAGAATTTCTAATTTATGAGTGTACTTATTTACTATCACACATACAGATGTTTACTGGAACCAGGCCTGCCAGAGAAGAGAATACTGAGCTGTATAACAGGAGTGTTATAATGTTATAACCTGCTGGTTTCCCTCTGGCTGGAATGGAAGATGAGGGCTCCTCTATGCATACTGGTGTCATTCTGAAGTCTGCCTTCCCACTGATAACGCCAGTTTTCCTCCTGGATGAACAGACTCTGAACCAAGCAGCATTCTGTATGAAGATAGCATAAGAAAGTTGGGACTGTTCAGCCTGGAGAAGAGAAGGCTTCGTGGAGACCTCATAGCAGCCTTCCAATACCTGAAGGGGGGCTATAGGGATGCTGGGGAGGGACCCTTCATTAGGGACTGTGGTGAGAGGACAAGGGGTAACGGGTTCAAACTTAAACAGGCGAAGTTTAGATTGGATATGAGGAAGAAATTCTTTACTGCGAGGGTGGTGAGGCACTGGAATGGGTTGCCCAGGGAAGTTGTGAATGCTCCATCGCCAGTGGTGTTCGAGGTCGGGTTGGACATAGCCTTGGATGTCATGGTTTAGTGTGAGGTGTCCCTGCCCATGGTAGGGGTGTTGGAACTAGATGATCTCAAGGTCCTTTCCAACCCTAACTATTCTATAATTCCATGATTCTGTCAGCAGTGCATGGCTGCTGGAAAATGGGTCTTCGTGCTGACTGGCAGTACAGGCTCTTTTTCTCCAGCAAGAGAGGGCATTTCAGAGGAAATTACTATACATAGCATAGGACAAAATATTTTTCCCATTGTGCTGGAATGTATCTAGTGCAGGGAAACTACACTTAGGATAAGAATAAAGGGGAAATAACAACATGGGGCTGTCTGCAGTACAGTAAGGGAAACAAAAAACACCAGGAGAGGCATCCTGAAGTATGCTTCCTGCATGTATTGAATGCTTTAAAACATGATGTTTTTCCTTTCAAAAACAGTGAACACACTGGCATTAGAATCCCTTATTTTTTTGAGTTAAGTGATACATTCCAGTCTTCATAGGACACTTCGCTTCAGCTGAGATGGCATTTGGCTGCAGTTGCTATGACAAACAGAGAAGAACTGGCATGTGGCGTGCTTGGATGAATATACAGCAAAGTTTTGTGAGAAAAATATGTATAAAAATTAATCGGACGCTGCATTGCTGTTTCTATCATGTTCAGTAGTCCATGGTACTGAAAATAAGCAATATTTATAAACATTTCAAGGGTTGTTATAAAAACACTGCATTTTACTTTGTAACTTTATAGGATGTTTTTGAGCTTGTGTTCCTTTACCCAAAAAAAGCTTTCGTTATTAATTATTTATTTTCTTTAGCATGGAAAATAGTTTCAGGCTCACCAAACATGAGAACACAATGCAATATTTGATTAATATTCTTTATTATTGTATCTTGTTTCTCCAGGATGAAAAATGTACTGTTATTCCCAGAACTTGGTTAGAATAGCAAACCAGTCTCTGCAGGGTAACCCTGAATCAAGCATCTTCTTTCATATGCCCAGTCATCGGTCAAAAGGAGAGGACAAAAACAGGACACACAGTGGGGCATATGGCATTAATGAGGTTTCTGAGGACAACTCATTATTCTATTATTCTCAGTAATAATATTTTTGTTTCTTTATGTCCAGAGGCCTCAAGCTAGATGGTGGGCTGAGGGCACAGTAGGCACATTCCTTACATGAAATAAAAGACAATCCCTGCCTGAAGAATTTTGGACTGTGTAAATGAGAAAACATGCAGTGAAGAAGAGTTAAGGATTCAGAAAAAGACAGAGAGGTCTGAAACAGGCTGACCTAAGTGCCTAAACACAAAGTTCTTAGCTTTTTCTGCATGTCTTTTGTGAAATTCCCTCTGAATGTTGTAGGGATCTGGTTTTCAACAGAGACTGTCAATTGCTATTTGATTTCAGACATTTTGCTGCTCTTTCTGTGATCAGTTAGGGATGAACTGCAGCAGCACAGACCATGGGTTTCCATAGGCAGTGTAAGTCAGAGAGATGTTATGACTTTAACCCTTCACAGATAGCATGATCGGATGACATGCAGTAAAACCAGAGTGGGTCAGCACTTCACAGTTAGTTGGGCATGTGGTAATTTAGTGTATGAGTCATCTCTGCAGCAGAAAACACTGCAGAAATGTTATATGGCATTACAGTGAGAAAAGCTAGAGGAAAATTATAGACCCGTCATTCCTCCAACATTTTAGTGTGTCATCAGTCACATTGAGAATTGTACTAATAACGCTGTAGCAACTGTTTATAGCACGAGGCAATACTCTTTCACCATGATTCAATATCACAGGCAATGTCTCCTTTTAATTGTTGACTTCAGCAATATATTAACCTACTAATTGCTCTTAAATAGGATTTGGGGTATGATACTTGGTGTAATCTATGACACACTGTGGATGACTTCTGGTTCTGTGTGTGGCAGAACCAGACATCTCACTACCTCTGTCCAGATCACTTACACATGACCTTTTTGCTGAGCTGCAGACCTGATGCTACTTATGAAAGGTGTTACCTCAAGGGAGGAAATGTAGAACAAAGCAATGAAACTGCAGCTATTTCAGTGTCCACCTCTTCCACGTGGAAAAGGCCAGTGGACTCAGCAAAGATGGTTTAATTCCACAGTATTTACTTGAGTTCAACTAGAAGCGTAGGTGAGCAACCTGTTACTGCTGTGATCCATAGGCAGTAACTATAACTGCCTAGCTTTGCATAGCTGTGTGTGTATCCAAGGCAGCTGCCTCGTGAGATGGTCTCTTTAAATCTTGGCTGCCGACTGCTGCTCAGTCGTGCCCTACCTGCAGTTACCACTTTGGCAATCACATGCCCACATTCTGAAGGTTCCCGGTCCAGACATTTGAGATATTGCCAATGTGCAACCTTAAATCAATGCTGCTGCTCAGAAATAGATGCAGTAATAGAAGGTGATAGCTGAAGACTTGTTTTCACTTGCAAAACCTAGATATGATCCCAGTGTGCAAACCACACATTATTATTAACTTGTGTCAGTGTCTGCCTCATGCCAGGCGTTTTATAGACAAAAAAGAAATGATAAAATTTCATGCATCGTTAGGCAGAGAAACAGACAGCTGCAAGGATGGGGCAATAACAACAGATTATTCCAGGGTAAAGTCAGGACAAGGCTCTTAAAGCAGAAAGCTTGGGGGCAATTTTCTAAAACTACTTGGGAAAAGGTGCAGAGGTAGTGGCAGAAGAGACAGATGCAGGAACCCGGAAAGATGGGGATTTTTACACACTGCTTGGGACTGCTTCAAGTGCTATGTAGGCAAGAAGGATGGGAGCGGTAATATAAACACAACCAGAAAGCAGCTGTCAGCGTTTTTGCATTTGGTTCTGTAAACCTGGGAGGTAAATATAGGCATATTTTGGTGTTGCCAGCTACGCTAACAGGATACCCCATCCAGGCTTTTAGACACCTCTGCAAGCATCCAGCCATTTGGCATCATATCCTATTGGACATTTGATCAGATCTGAACCTAGGCTAAGCTAAACTGGAATTGTAAATACAGATAAATATGCTTTGGAAGCTCTTGTCCACAGCCGCTCTCTAATGGAAACAGAATATCTTACGTGAAACAGTTCTCTTACGTGATTCACATACTTATCCCCACCCTTAGAAAAAATATATTTTGGATGCCTCTCTTCTAACCTGACTTTAATTTTCATGAAAACATGTCTGATAGCTTTGGAGACAATATTGGCATGTTCTGCACAGAAATTTTACTACCTCCCCCTTTCTTTTATTCCTTTGGCATCAACTTGAAAGAATTGTTAGAAGATGATGCCTGCTGGAAACATTTATCTATTTCATTTTAAGAATGTGAGTAATTGTGCAGTGTCTGTCATGCATATTAAATGTTTCACTATGAAAACAAATTTTACTCATTATTGCTTCTTATGACATTCCAGTATGTTCTCTTAGAATACACTTGATTTTGTGCCATTTGCCCAGTTCTGGAATTAGGATGCAGGACTGATTCAATAGTTTGTACAAATCTCAATGGTTTTAAGATTAGGCTTTGCAAGAATGCATTCCTCTGGCTCTCCAGCCTGGAACCAACAGCAAAACACTGTATGGTGGCAGGAAAGGACACAACCTGTTGGAAGTCCTGAGTCGTGTGATGTGGTGATGGAAGAGCATTGTTAAGTCTGTTCCTTGGGAGGCAGGTTGTCAGTTAAGAAGCAGCTTAGTACAAAGGCATATCATATTGGCATTAGGCTGGTGAAGCCACCAATTTTTATAGAACTTCTTTTTTTCATTGAAATCTTGGATTTTTTTTAGTCCCTGTGCAGGTCTTGTTCTGAGCATAAGCCAAATATACCTAATGCAGCAGAAAGGCTATACAAACTTATAGGTCAAAGACTATATGATGTTATAGTTCAGAGGTCCCAAATGCAGAGTGACTGACAGAAAGCATCCTCATAGATGCTGTGTCATGCAGGAATCATAGAAACAGCAGTGAGGAGGGTTCTATGGAGGACCTGTAACCCAAAGATATAGTCCAGGCTCCTGCTTAGATCAGGACTATAGCCAATAGTAAATCTTACTTCCATGTATCTGTCTAGATTTCTGTGGATGGAGAATCTGCTGCAGGTAACTAACGAGGTAGCAATAGGAGAAACTGCTGGACATGGGGAAAAGCACATAGCCAACCCAGCCTGGAGCTGAACTGATGAATCAATGGTGGGTAAAACTTACAGACAAAAAATGTGAAATGGGTCACTGGGAGCTCACTTAGCTGAATAATACTGAAGGATAGCAAAAGCAGAGTGGAGCTGCTGACCAAGACCATAATTAAAAACAAGGGTAAAATAAGTAATGCTAGAACCAAAGGTGAAAGTTTAAAGCAGAGCGAGTTGTTTATTTGGGAATGAAAGAAACTTAGACAAAGCAGCAGATTAGGGCTTAGCAAGGACATCTCCGTCTTTCAGCCGTGCATGATCACCTCAGTCTGGAGCAAAACAATCAACTGCTTGTTCTCAACATGTATTGTGCATCTGCCCTGCTTGAGCAGTCAAAGGTGATTACCCCAGAGCTAATTTGAGATAGACCTATGGTGTTGTTCAGAGAAGAGGAGCAGGAGATGAGCCACAGCTAGAGGAAAGGCTTTCAATACTGTTGCCAGGAGGGGAAATTGCAGCATGCAATGGGATTTTTCCTGGTTACAATGAATGCAATTTCTGTCCTAAAGAATGTGGAATGTTTTGAGGTGACTGTAGTTTTGGGGATGGAGGAAATTACCTTCCTTCCATACTTCTCCCCCCAATCCCTTACACTTTGTGAGAAAAATGGACTGAAATGAGCAATAGGACAAAGAAATAGAAATATCAATGAGGAGCTTTTAATGAAGTTCCAGCTCCTTAGAACCCTATGAAAGGAATGAAAAATTCACTGGGCCACAAGCTACTGTGGTATACGTCACCCAGGTTTCCTGTGTGCCACATGCAATGCTTTGGAAGGCCTGGGGTGCTTTGGGCCAGGGCTTTGGGATGGACAGACAGACTCTTACTTTTTGTTCCTTGAAACAACTGCTGGAAAGGCTGGTAGGATATTAGCAGGGAAGGTACAAGAACTGTCCAGGTACAACCAGGAAGTCTAATCGTTAAGTCTGGATAACTGACTTCTGGAATAGTTAAGACCTGTAGCAAGATGTGCCAGCTGGAATTCCATGAGGCTGGCTTTGCTGATGACCAAGAATGTGTCTGACAGTGAAGAGGTACCTGATTTCAGAGCCCTATCCCCAGTTTAGGTTGCTTGATGTAAGAAAATAACTGAGGAAACCAGTCTATTGTGTACCTTTTCTGGAAGAGCTGAGGTCCAGAAAAGAATTTCAAGCTTAACGTTGTCACAGTTTACATATATTGTGATTACACTAGGGTAACCTGTAAAAATAGGTGTCCAGAAAGTGGGTGTGAAATGGAGAAGCAAACCAGATTTGTCAGCTATCGTAACTAGATTTCAAAAACATGAACAATGCAATTTAATGCTACAATAAATCAATCAGATTCAGAGTCATCAGGTTTCAAACAGCATTCCCAAATCTCACCAGACATCAGCTGTATACGAAAAACTCTAATTTCAGCTAATGGCAGATCCATTAACTTCAATAGGAGCTTAACGTAGTGGTATGAATGTGTAATCCTGGCTCTGTGCCTGCTCATTTCAACAAGAGTTTGGTAAATGTTGATTTTGGAAAGCAATCTAAATTGAAGTTAAATGTCTGATGTCCCTGTCTCTGTCTGAGGGCAGATGAATTAATATAGCTGTCAGTGCGGATGGTTGCTGCTTAGGATAGTTACGTAGAATCATATAATCATTTAGGTTGGAAAAGACCTTAAAATCATTGAGTCCAACTGTTAACCCAGTGCTGTCAAGTCCACCACTAAATCATATCCCTAAGCACCCATCTACATGTGACTCCATCACTTCCCTGGGCAGCCTGTTCTAATGTCTGACTATCCTTTTGGTGAAGAATTTTTTCCTAGTATCCAATCTAAACCTCTCCTGGTACAACTTGAAGCCATTTCCTTTTGTTCTATCACTTGTTATTTGGGAGAAGAGACCAACCCCTACCTTGCTACAACCTCCTTTCAGGTAGTTCTAGAGAGCAATAAGATCCTCTTATCCCTTAGGCTCCTTTTCTCCAGACTAAACCCCCTGGTTCTTCAGCCGTTCCTCACCACATTTGTGCTCCAGACCCTGCACCAGCTCTGTTGCCCTTCTCTGGACCTGCTGCAGCACCTCAATGTCTCTCTTGTAGTGAGGGGCCCAGAACTGAACACAGTATTCGAGCTGCAGCCTCACCAGTGCCCAGTGCAGGGGGATGATCACTGCCCTGGCCCTGCTGCCACACTACTGCTGATACAGGCCAGGATGCCGTTGGCCTTCCTGGCTGCCTGGGCACAAGCTGCTCATGTTCAGCTCCATCAATCAGCACCCCCAGGTCCTTTTCCATGAGCAGTTTTCCAGACACTCTGCCCCAAGCCTGGAGCATTGCATGGGGTTGTTGTGGCCCAAGTGCAGGACCCAGCACTTTGCCTTGTTGAACCTCATCCCACTGGCCACAGACCATGGATCCAGCCTGTCCAGATCCCTCTGCAGAGCCTCCTACCCTGCAGCAGATCAGCACTCCCACCCACCTTGGTGTCATCTGCAAATTTACTGAGGGTGCGCTTGATCTCATCCAGATCATAGATGAAGATACTAAACAGAACAGGTCCCAGTAGTGTGTCCTGGGGAATACCACTTCTGACTGCCTTCCAACTGGATTTAACTCCATTCACCACAGCTGTTTGGGCTCAGCCATCCAGCTGAAGCCTACGGCTGTACAAGCGGTGAACAATTTCTCCAGCAGAATGTTGTGGGAAACATCATCAAAGGCTTTACTGAAGTCCAGGTAGACAACATGCACAGACATTTCCTCATCCACTAAGTATCACCTTGACACAGAAGGAGATCAGGTTAGCTAAGCAGGACTTGCCTTTCATAAGCCCATGCTGACTGGGCTTGGTTGCCTGGTTGTCCTGTACATGCCTTGTGATGACACTCGAACTGATCTGCTCTGTAATCTTCCTTGGCGCTGAGGTCAGACTGGCAGCCCTGTAGTTCCCTGGATCCTTTTTCTGTCTGTTCTTGTAGATGGGCATCACATTTGCTAACCCCTACTCAAATGGGACCTCCCCAGTTAGCCAGGCCTGCTGATACATGATGGAAAGCGGCTCAGTGAGCACTTCACCAGCTCCCTCAGTCCACTTCGGTGAATTCCATCTGGCCCCATGTGTGTGCCTAAGTGGTACAGCAAGTCAGTGACTATTTTCCCTTGGATTATAGGGATGTCATTTTGCTTTCATCCGTGCCTTCTAGCTCAGGAGGCTGGGTACCCAGAGAACAACTTAGCTTACTGCTAAAGGCTGAGGCAAAGAAGACATTAAGTACCTCAAGCTTTTCCTCACCCTTTGCCACTGTTTACCCTCACATCTGATAAGGATGGAGATTGTCCTTAGCCCTCTTTTATTGCTAATATATTTATAGCAACCTTTTTTGTTGCCTTTTACAGCAGTAGCCAGATCAAGTTCTAGCTGGGCTTTGGCCTTTCTGATTTTCCCTATGCATAATCTTACAGCATCCCTGTATGCCTTCTAACTTGCCTGACCCTTCTCCCAAAGGTCATAAACTCTCCTTTTTTTCCTTAGTTCCAGCCAAAGCTCTCTGTTCAGCCAGGCCTCTCTTCTTCCCTGCTGGCTTTTGACACATGGGGGTCAGACTGTTCTTTTGCCTTTAAGATACTCTTCTTCAAGTATGTTCAGTCTTTCTGAGCTCCTTTGACCTTCTTTAGAACTGCTTCCAAAGGAGACCACTTCCTTAACCTAAACAGTCTCCCAAACAGGCCAGAATCTGCCCTATGGAAGTCCAAGTTGGCAGTTCTGATGACCTCACTTTTAACTTCTCTGAGAATCAAAACCTATCATTTTGTGGTCACTATGTCCAAGACGGCCTCCAACCATCACATCACCAACAAGTCCTCTGCTCACAAACAGCAGGTGCAGCAGATGCCTTCCCTAGTTGGCTCACTCACCAGCTGTGTCAAGAAGTTATCTTCCACACCGGGAACCTCCTGGACTGTTTCCTCTCCTTTGTGTTGTATTTCCAGCAGACATCTGGTAAGTTGAACTCCCCATGAGAACAAAGACCAGTGACTGTGAGACTTCTCCCAGCTGCTTATAGAGTATTTTGTGTGTCTATAACAGAATCTCACCATGATATCTGCCTTGTTGACCTTCCCCCTGATTCCCCCTACTCAACCTTATCATCACCATCATCAAGCACTAGACAGTCAAAACACTCCCTACCATACAGGGCTACCCCACTGACCCTACTTCCTTGCCTGTCTCTTCGGAAGAGTTTATAGCCATCCACTGCAGCACCGCAGTTGTGCGAGTAATCCCACCATGCTTGTGTGATGGTAACTGTGTCACAGTTTTCCTGCTGCACAATGTTTTCCAGCTCCTGTTTGTTGCCCAGGCTATGTGTACATGCATGGTGTACATGCACTACAGTTGGGCTGTTGATCCTGCTGCTTTTTGGGGGTAGAAGCCCTGATTCCTATTCACTCTCTTCTCAGGGGCTTCTGTGATTTCTAACATATCAATAACCCTTGTGTCTTTGCTGTGACATGGATCTCCATACCTTATCCACACTAAGGTGGCAGACCAAAGGATCTCACCAGCATATTGTCCCTCAAACATTAAATAATCTTTTTCTGGATAATAATCATCACAAGGCATAATATATATTTATTCTTTTCTTGCAGTGTTTTTTACTGATTGTTAAGCTTCTTTATCACTTCTTTGCCAAAATCCCATTTAGTGTCCAACACTAACAAGTGGCTTTAAAGGCTTATGAAAAGGGTCATAAACATGATTTCCACTCATGGAATTACTTCTTGTTAGAAACAAAACAAAAAGCCTTCACATAAAATCTCCCTATATCCCATGCCCAACTGGCCCTGGGACTGTAACCCTGCACTCTTCCAATCATCGCCCATGTGTTGGTAAATTCTTTTGTAGATCTTTATTTTCTTAATGAAGTCACTCATGGGCTCTGCACCCTGTCTTCATCCAAAAATAGCATGAACCTTACCTGACCATATAATGTAAGTAATATTTCTTTCTCTTCTGGATTTGGTAATGGCAGATCTGGGATTGTACTTAGTAAAGAAAGTGAGCAACTACCTTTGCTCTGGGCTAGTCAAAGTATGAAAGAGTTAAATCAACTATATTTAAATCCTTACCTTTCTGATTTTCTCCTGTGTTGAGGGTCTAGACTGTGCTGTGTTTATTACATATTAGCTTCTTCCTTCTCCAACGAGTGAAGTGCTATTTTGCATCCATCCAAGAAGAGCAGAAAAGATGTCCAGTTCTTTATAAGCACAGTGTTAAATTCATAACCCATTCTGCTGATGTTAAGTGCACTTACTCAAGACAAATTTTTGTATTTTTTTCCATGTCCTGCCTGCACTCATGCTGAGTGATTTCTTCAAACTTTCAAACTCCTTTTTAGCTTCCTGCCTGGTACTGATGGGTTCCACTAGGGCCACCAAATCCATCGTAGATTATTCTGGCACCAAAATGCCTGTTAAACCTCCCTCTGGTGGTTCAACCGTCCAGCTGCCAATCCTCCCATTTTTGCCTTCCTGGCTTCATGGTCTCAGGGGTGTCTCACACTCCTCTGCTGCATATTTAACCCCATCCTTTTTCATCCACCTTGTCTGACTTGATGCTAGGCCTCTTTGCTCTTTGTTTCAGGCATCACAGCCATATGATGATTTAGGTTTGAAAGCATCTCTGAAGGCCATCTAGTCCAACTTCCCCTTCATGCAGATCTAATTAGATCAGTTTGCTTACAGACTTAGGTAGTTGAGTCTTGAAGAACCAAAAGGATGGAACGTACAAGGGTGTATTTTCCCAGCTGGAAGTATTCAAACCAAACAGCCAAAAGTAAGAACCTCAGGTAGATGCTGCTGACAAACTGCCTGAGCAGCCAGGCATAGGTGGCAAGAACAGCAAGGCTTCAGATGCCAGGGAGACAAACTGTGATTGGATACAGATATGCTATATACTGTGACATCGGGCTACATATCAAGGCACATATACTGAATGCTGTGTTTGATTTTGCATTAATGTTTTTGAGAGATAACAGGATGCACAAGAGGGTATCAAGGACCAGAATGGCATGGTGAAATACAGTGAGTTCCACATCAGTAGGAAGAAATCTCCCTTCAGGTTTTCCAATGCAGGTGGAAAATTTGGCTCTAAGTGCAGTGGGAAAACAGGAAGCATGTCAGGAAAATGGAGTTTGGCTGTAACTGACTCACTGCTTGGAAATGGTCTCTGTGGCACACATCGTGGCAATTGCATGGCTTTGAAACCACAAATGGTGTCTTGGCCAAGCTGTGTTGGCACAGGGTTGCTAGGCTGTGGCAGTCCCTTGCTGCAAGAGGCAGGGAGCCAGCAAGTCTTCCCATGTCCCAAACAGCAGGTCATTTCTTGAGCCAGCTACATAAGCTGCGCAAAACCCAGACCTTGCCTTCAGGAGCTCCCAAAGGTGGGCTTCAAGGGGTCAGTCAGAAGCATCTCAGTTCTGTGAGCACTGTGCTGTGTAGCGCTCAGGGTGAAGATTTCCTCCCTTTGATATTTGTGGCAATGAAAGGGCTGATGTTTGAGGACTTGGCCCTGCTAGTCTGAAATGTGCCTATGGAACCTGTCACCAGTAAATGCTACTACCCTTTTGGAAGATTTGTCCTGAAATCCAGGAGCTCCTGGAAGGTCCTGATAGTGCTGGAAGCCCAGCTGAAGACTTGCACATATTTCTTCTTTTTCAGCTCTAGTACCCCAAATTAGTTTATTTTTTTTGTTAAAGACATGACATGATTATGGATGTCAGCACAGGTTCTTATTAGTGAACACCCAAGTGATGCCCTTTTCAGTTCCAGATGATTAAAATCTATTGTGGCTGTTTCTGCTGTAGCTGCTTTAAGCTCTTGAACACTGAGTTCCCAAAGTAAGAGAGCTGTGACAGCATTATTGCTCAAGGTGTCACAGATGATAGTCATAGATTAAAAATAAATAGAACTGGACAAGCTGTAGATCAGAGATGATGGTACGGTCTCTCTGAAGAGACTCACTGCATGTAGTAGAGCCCTGTTTTTCTGAGGTGCTCCCACCCTTCTTTGTAGGCTGCAACTGCACAGAACAGTTCTCCCCTGAGGTCTTGCAATTAGAGGCAGTCTCCAGAAAAGAAAACCAGCTTAAACTCCTGTGGAGTGTAATATTCCCCCTCTGCTGCATCAAGCCTTAAGTCTGTTCACATTCTGAATGCCTCTTATTTGTATCCCAAGTCTGCAGGGTCAATAGCAGTATTTCTTTCTCGCACCTTCCTCTGGGAAAACATTTGGATGAATGTTATTAATCCCCTTGGTGCCTTGCATGTCTAGGAGATGTCTCCAAAACAGCATGCAAGCAGTGCTTGGAATGAATATAATGAGGCAGGTTTGTTCCAAATAACAACGGAAGCCTGTCACACACCTAAATAAACAAGCAAGCATGCCAACGAACACAGTCATGTGCAGGGTGATGTGGTAGGAGTAGCATGTTGCTGACTGTATAGTCAGGATGAAGGTTCTTTAACACACAAACAACATGAATTGTTCTTCTGGGTTCAGCGTTCAGACTCTGGTTTTACTCAGAGCACAATGGAAAAGCTGTGGCATTGCTGTCAATCCTCTTCAGCCTCTCTAAGCACTGGACAAACACTGACCTCTGTACCCCCTGCAGTGAGATACTGGATGATACCCTGGTGGGGTAAGGAAGCACAGCTATGCCGACTGTTCTGTAAATAGAGCAAAACAAACAAAGAAATCCCAACAGCTCTAAGTTGGACACAGAGAAAAGTAGCCAGAATGAGCAGCAAGGAGTCAGCAGCTCTGCCACAGCAGGTCCCAGGCTGTGGGACTTCAGGCGTAGGTGTGTGTGTCTGATAACGTCTTGAAGTGCTCATTGCTCTGCACTGGAGAATTTCTAAACAGAAAGCAGCAGAGGAAACATGACCCTAGGTGATTTGTGTATTGAATGTATCTGCAATTCAGCTGAGGAATACAGATCTGACTCTTAGCTTTGTCATGATCTACCTGGGAGAGGCTGGAAGGAAAATGCCGACTAGAACTGAAAGAGGAGAAAGGGGTGAAGATGAGGACAGGGTCTGGGTGCCCTGTTGCATGCAGCTAGCAGAGAAGAGCAGCATGAAAGGGTATGGGGAATCATGTTTGCTAATCTCCAGTGTACCTGGTTCCTCCACAAAGCAAAGCAAATCCTAAGAAAACCTAGTAGTATATTCAGAATGTATCTGCACATAGACTAAACGATCCGTGTGCATTTGCCCTTGCCCCTTTAGCCAGTATAGAGAAGGTGAATCTACTATGAACTATCTGAGAGCCTGGCTAAAGCATTACTCCTGTTTTTGCCTGCCATAAATAACGGGGCTGCCTATGTCTAGATAGCTCAGCAAGCTGTCACCTCAAAGTCACAGGTGAATCCAGAGCAAGCTGGGAGCTCATGATGGACCTTGGGGGGCTGTCTAGGATAACCAGCAATTTAATTTCAATTGTATAAAAAAAAGAGACAGCCCTAGTGAGGCTGATACAGGAAAGCAATAACATGAGATTCATGCCTGAAAGCATATTTTGAATTGATCAACCAAAACCCCATCTCTCTCAAAAGAGTGTAATAAGGTTGGTATTGGCTCAAAAGCAGCTCTTGTCTACAGCTGTACATTGCTTTAAGATCTTTGTCTATAACTCGGCCTAAGTCTCTAGTCAATCAAATACAATACCTGCATTTTAAACACGTATTTCCTGCTGCAAATTTTTGCTTCCAGCCTTATTGTCCCCCAGTTATCTCTTCTGGAATATGTTTGATAGCTCCTTGGTCCAAATACTTGGGTAGACTTTTAAATCCTTTTGTATATGAGTAGACATTTGCTAAATCCAAATAGCAAACCTAGAAACCTTGTGTTTACATTTGTACTATTTAGTTATACTAATCAAAAGGCAAGGCCTTCCTAAGTGATTCTATGCTCTCCTTTGGTACTCTTATTTCATCTTCACATCTTCTCTGTTTATCTACACAATTCTACCGACACTGACTTCAGCCTTTGCTCTTGAAAGGCATTGGGCAGCCCTGCTTGTGCGACAGCTGCAGATCTCCAAGCAGGCATTTCAACCAGACGCCTTGAAATGTCCTTAAATCTCTGTTTTGAACAGCCGAGGCAACATGCCTGTAAGAGCTACGCTTTGAAAACACCCCATCTGCATGGCCTAAGCCCTCAGCATGGTTTAAAAGTGTTCTGTCACAAGTTAAATCAAGCTAATCCTTTCACTTCCCACTACATTAATGCTACTGGGAAAATAAGTTTGTTTGCCTAGCTCTTAACAACTTTTACAGGGACCACGAAATTGGGAATTTATGTGATTTTTGTGCTCTTTCAGCACCTTCCTTTCAGGATCACAACATGTCCCCTGGCTGGGTTAAGGAAACTTCCTGTATTACTTGCATTTAATTAAATTACTTGCTCAGTGTGTGCAAGCAGAAAGGCAGCCCCTGTTGCTGTACCCCTGTGCTCTTACATTGGATACAGCAACTTCAGAAAGCTTCCCAGAGCAGATTGATTTAGAAACTTTGGTGGTGTATTCCTTTAATGTGTTGACAGAAACCTTTAATATTAAGATTTTCTTTATTATTTTAAAAGCTCTGCTGCATTTAACCACTTAAAATCAATGCCCCAGAATTGAAGCTCTCAGCACCTTCATTATTTCCGATTTCTCTCTGCCCATTGCCCTCTGAAGCTGTGGCTCACTTTCCCAATGGGAAAGTAGCAGACGCCCTCTTTCATTTAGTGTGCTTTTTATAAGGTTCCCTCTATCCACACGAGGCTCCTGCTTGTCTCATTCCCAGCCTTGCTCCTGCCTGTGTGCTGTTCTGCTGCAGTTAATGATCCCTTTGAGCTTTAGACCCCAGGAGTCAGGATTTCCTGGTGCTGGCTGCAGACACAGATTCCTGACGCTGCAGCACTCGGTGTGAGAATAGGGGAAATCGATGACTTCTGAGGGATAAGTTATTGCTTTTTGTTTACCCTGGCTTTTGTTTATAAGCCATGCAACTCTTTAATTCTTCCATCATAAGCTTTCCGGGTAACTTGAGAGGTACTCACGTCTCAAGTTGCCTGTTCATCATTCTTGATGTGATGCTTGCTACCATGCTGCTGGCAGGGGAATGGCTCTGCCAGGGACCTCTCAGTCCCTAATCTGAACATGCACATCAGATCAAGCCTTCACAGCCTGTTACTCAGTGCATATGCTTGGAATCTCAAGCAGGAGAAGGTCCCTAAAAGGAAAGCAAGATTGTGTGGTGTTATCGTATCCACAGTCCTCTTTGCAATCCAAGCCGTGCTCTTTGTTGCTCTGAGCACCAGAATAACTGAAATCCCACATGCACATTTTCCCCCCTCTCTGCAAATCTCTTATCTGTATAAACACTTCCTGGACTGCCTGAGTTCTCATACTGCCCAAGAGCTTGAACAGAATTTTACTGAACAGACTACTGAACTGGGAGATTTATGATTTTTGTGAGTGAGGCTACAGGTTGTTTTTGTTCCAATTAAACAATGGAAATAAGGAAAAACAAATGCTGCTGTTAAAATAATCACAGAATCCATGTGATGTGGGGGACAGAAATGAAATGCACCACTACTTTGCATATGTGTGCATGCTCCACATCCCTCTACATTTCATGCGTTCTGCATGAAAAAAAAATTAAACATACTGCTTAATTATCAAACAGCCAGGGTTGCATAGCTTGCCTAGATTTTAATCTGATTTCTAGATTCCAGCTTTTAAAAGAGGACATGGACACTGTGACTTCTTTTTTCTGTTATAAATTTTATTGTAGTGCTTAAAGGCCTACAGAACTAGCCCAAGTTTTGGAAAAAAGAAAAATAAACTTGAGGCCATGTTGTGTTGAGTTGCAATAATGGCTTTCACTTACATTTGAATGAAGGTTGGGCCAAGCTTTGAGTATTCATTTAATATTTGTATTTCCCCTCATTTTGTTGCCTTGCCTATGTGTGGCTGTGAATGCACGCTTGTTCTATTGGGTTTTTTTTCTAGCTGTGTTGATTTTTTTTCTAGCTGTTTTGCAAACACCTTCTGATGTCTTCTGTCTGACTGGGTGCAGACAGCTCCAGCTGGGACATGCTGCGCTCGGCCATCTGTAGAGTGATTTTTAGTTGTTTGGGGCTTTGTTTTGATTGTCCCTAATGAAATTTGTTTAATTGGTTAGAGGTAAATGCAGTACCTGCCTTTTCAGGCAGAGCAATAAAAACAGCAGTATCAGTAAAAGGGGCTATGTGGTAATTCACAGGGTAATGCCTGTTTAGAACTTGCCTGTAACAGACAACAGATGATCTAATGTATGTCTACAGCATACAAAAATATCTCTGAAAAAGATTCTGATCTGACCAGATGAGTTGTGCAAGAAAACAGAACATTTGTCTGTACAAACAATAACTTGTTTATGTATTTAAGAATTGTTCTTATCAAAATACCATTAGATGTCTTCTCAGATGAGTTTTTTACAATACTGCACCATTTACAGCAGGAGTCAAAGTTTCATGTTTTGTAATTATTTGAGAAAATAAGGTATTTAAACTTTTATGTGTAATTCTCAAAGAGATAAGGGCTTTGAAAATTATTTTTTAATGTCTTATTTTGCAGTGAGATTGAAAATGGTATTAGTACTCATATTCATCCTACATAACACTGGGTTTCTGAGGGAATGATTTTTATATGATGAATGGAGGGAGAGCCTCGGTAGAGCCTTTCACTGAGGTTTGTTTCTTTCTAATAACTGAATAGGGAGCCTGAATCATTCCTAATTTAAAAGGGATGGAACTGATACTTTAGGGTGACTAGGATGCTCAGCAAAGCAGTTGTTCTGGGTCAGACGAAGTTCTCCTCCAGCTCAGTATCCTGTCTCCAGCAGTGGCTGGAGAGCAATAGACAGGGAAGAGCGAAGTCAGGAAAACCGAATAGGATGTGTCCCTGGGGCAGTCCCCTAACCTCTGTCTTCAGCTTGGGAACTTCTTCATCTGTGTTGTGTTTTCTGTGTATCTAGTAACCCCCACTCGATTTCTTTTCTGTTTACTTGCCTGGTCTCCCCTTGAGCTGAGGTACATTTCACATGTGTCGCAGCATCTGCTGGCGGTAACTTCTGTGGGGGCACCAAGTGCCAATTCCATGTGAGTGTTCTAAACCTCACTGATAGGAGATTCTTCTAAGATCTTTAAATCCAGTGACCAAAAAAGATGTATGTGAATACAGTCAGTCCCTCTCTGCCCCTTCCATCCCAGGAAGAAGATGGAAAGGCGTCAAATGGTGTGTTACACCTGCCCTGTGCACACCAAAGGGCTCTGCAGCCTCAACCCCTCTGGCTGGCTTTCACTTAATGCAAACAGGTAACCTAGGATCAGATTGCTGAGGAAACAGTCGGTATGAAAGAGCAGAGAGAAACCTGTTTGGGGTCTCCTCTGCCTTGCTTGGCAGCTGCAATCAAGCTCAGGTCCTTACCCTTGGTGCCTTCCTGAGCTGTGCTGCAGGAATGCCACTGCCCAGTTGCTGATCCTCACCCTAAGCTACTGTACAAGATCAAAAAGTCATACCCTGGTCAAGCTGACAGTTTTAATCCTTTACCAGCCTGTTGCTTTCATCCCGTTGTACCTTATGCATGAGTGGCAGAGCCTGACTCATATGGTTTGGCTGTAAGCAAACCTAATAACTCCAAGGCATAAAATAAGGAAGTTTTAAAATATTGACATTCTTTCAGTTTCAGCATAAAAGAGACATAAAGGGAATTATGATGACTATGAAGAAGTGTGAGAAAATGCCAGATATTTATGGGTCTGTTAATGTTTACAGTAACATTATTACATTATTATATTAGTTCTCACTGTGGAAATTAAGGGCATGGTAAGATGACAATCTTAATGTCTGCGTGGAAATATGTACAAAGCAATTAGCCTTCCAAAAAATGTATTTTGAAATGCTGTTGAAAGCTGTATTTTCTTATAGTTCTGATGAATTGTTCAGGCATCTGAGTTTATGGAGTTCTTTCACAGTTATTGGATTAAGAGAGCCATTTCTTTTTATCCTTTTACAAGTTCTTGTCTAAGCTGTAAAGTGTAATGAGAACATGAGATCTATTTGCTAGTTTGAAATGCTGTCCTGCTAGCTTACTCTAGCTCCCTGCTACAAATCCTCTGGCCCTGTTATGGGTTGCTAGGCAGAAGGGAAATAATGTCATTTGTTAAACAAAGCACACAATGTCTTTCTTTGTAGACTTCGCACATTCTTTCAGCTGTGTGAAATCCATGTTAACGATCAGCTCACAGTGAAAAGGTCCCACTCAAACATTACTACAAAACCCCTGAGGTTTGTGTACCATTGGAGGGTACAAAAAATGCCATTTCCCAAGAATTCACCTGGATCCTTAAATTGGTCTATAAGTTTGTTGCCAAGGCTTTCTGACCAGAAAAAGCAGGAATATGAACCAGGAGAGGAGGACACAGGACAGGTATCTGGCAGGCAGGGTAACACAGGTCCAGCCTTCCACTGGGTTATTTTTTCATTCCCCTGCTGAGTTGTTTTTGTTTTTTTTTTTTGTATTTTTCTGGTATTTTAGACTTTTCATTCCACTCCACTTTGGTTAAGGAGAAATCCCAGCTATGATAGCCCCTGTGTGCCTCCTGAACTCTACTTGCTGTTGTGGTGCCCTGTACAGTCCCAGCTCATGGATGGGCTTCGTGCTTTGCTGAAAAAGGTCTTCTGGCACTGATGGAGAGGGAAACTAGAAAATGCCTTCTTATAAGATTCTGTCTTTTCAGCTGTCTTTCCTTGCTGAAGCTTTGCCTTTTCCCCACCTAGGTTTCTTCAGAGGGAGGCAGTCTTTGATCTGAAGGGAAGGACTTCAGGATAGACATGCATATTTAAAGCACTAATATCTTAACTTGCAGAAGGAAAACAATACAGCTCCTCTACTGTGACTTGTCTGTGCCCAGATATATCTGACCTGAGGCTCTGTTGTGATCAGCAATTATTTGCTATGTGCTGGCACCATCATGTACAGGGAATGTTGCACCTCTCTAACAGCTTGAGCCATGCCAGCACTTGATAGCAAAAAGAAATTTTAATAAATCCTTGGTATCCACTTGCATGGATTATGGACTCCTAGGTGGAAGTGTAATTCTCCTGAGAATCAAAGGTACTGGTTCAGCTTCAAGCATTAGGGCTCGTATGCAACTGAAGACCAACTTTTCTGTTGCTGCATTTTTGTTGCAGAAAGTCTGGTCTTTGAGAGCTAATTTGATTTAATCCTTTTTGAAGTTCCCTGTATTAATAGCTGGTTTGAGCACCTGTTCCTGACAGAGAGGATATTTATAAAGAAAAGTCAGCTTTCGTTTGCATTTCCAGGAACACAGGATCCACCTCACAAACACAACCATGTTGATGGATAACTGTCCATCATTGAATCTTTATTTCCTTTTCCACCTGAAGTTGTTTTATTCCTGTTTTCAGTAACTGGATCTTATTCTCTCTTTGAATAGCTCTCTCTCAAATGCACATTTCTTTGTTAACACCTGAAGCTATCGACTGCAGTGAAGTTTTCCCAAGCCTTCTGTTTAATGGGCTCTATAGATCTGGAATTTTACAGCAATTTTTTTTTGTTTTTTCACTGAATTATTCTCCAGATGTTTCTCAAGATGTTTCCATCATCTTTCTTGGGTTGAAAGTGGCACAACATCTCATTCCTGATCTCATCACTGTCTAAAATAGGTTTGTATGATGCTATTGTTCTTGTTTATCTATCCAACGACAGAGCTATCCTCGTTGGTCTCAGATTTGCAGTGGGGGAAGCGATTCATCCGTTGGCCGAAGGGAGCTTCCATTTTTGTTTTTAGTAATTTCTTGCCAGAACAGTCCTCATTTATTTATGTATCCATATAAATATATGTATATATATATCACTAGCTAGTCCTGATATCCTGAAAAGGAAGACTTACATACTTGAGGGTGGAGTTAAACCCATGGCAACTTCTCCACCTTTAGTCATCATGCCAATCCTCCACAAAAGTGTTTCACCAAGAGCTTGGTGTTGCACCATCATTTTGGGTGCAACATCAATGCAAACATTGCACATCATTGTTAGGAAGCCAGATAGTACAGATGAAAACACTGACAGAAGCACTGAAGAACAGTTACAATGCTGTTGTACGGTTATTCTCCACCGTATGCATTAAAGTGGCCAGTGAATTTCCTCTGTCATCTGTTGGCTGCTGTGAGACTTCCTCTCTACAGGTTTAGAAAATGAGCAGGATTTTCAAAACAAGAAGCTGTAGCTCAGAGCAGGATATTGAAGCAGCTTTTACATATTAACTTGTTCTGTGGGGTCAGTGGCTGCTTCTTCTCATTATGGCAGTGCTGCAGCTTTCCTAGCTGTGATGTGTGGATGCAGTCCAGGCCTGGCCACATCCAACTTTTCACTGAAGTAGTCACAGCCACTGTGTTTGATTCTTCAAAGTTGTCTTTGGCTTTCCTTGGAGTGTGAAAAAAGCTCTAACACTGCTGCTACTGCTTCCTAGAAGAGGCTGTACACATATGCATCCATACTTTTCCTTGCAGCACACCCAACTGGCAATACAGGAGCAAAAGCAGCCCCATTCTGATCACCTTTGTAAAACCCCATTGGTACTGATGGGGGAATGTGACAGTCTATGTACAAAATGATCATTGGGTACTGACCATCTCTTCGCTCATTAAAGGGGCAACTCAGTCATCAAAGCCAGCCATTCATCAGGAGAGTAGCAAATAATAAAAGCAAACTGAAAGCAGAAAGACAGGGCAGGTATGAGCAGCCACTGCAGACTTTCTGGCCCTGTCCTGTGGGTCACAGCAAGGTTGACTTCCACCACACTTGCCATCTACATTTAACGAGTTTGCAGTCACCAGAGTGGCTATGTTCCTTCTGACAGGCACCAACAGGAAAATAGCCTCTTCTGGGTAAAACTTCTAAGAGCTGCAAGTAACCTTTGCTGTTGAAATGGTCCCCAGGAGAATGGGTGGTGTGTGCCAGATGAAGATGTAATAAGTAGCGTGATGCAGCGGCTGCACCTACTCTTCAGCAAAACAGTGCCAGTCATGTGTCTTGGCAAAGCTTCATTAAGGCTTTGCTGGGAGATGGCATTTCAGTTTCTGTGGCAGAGATAAAGCCAGCTCAGTTGTGAACACAGCAAAAAGGCCACCTTAATGAGTGTAAATGCTAAAGAAATGCTAAGTATGTGTTCAAAAGAGCAGACAGAGCCTAATCCCCAAAGGAAAACCCTTCAAGACATCTGACTGCCCATCCTCAACCTCAAAACCAAAAGGTAGCCTTTGCAATGTGGGATGCAGGACTGTAATGAGGCTCAGGCACACCAGTGCTTTCATCTCATTTTTGATGAAGGAGCTTTGAGATGATGTGGAAGTCATTTGATCTGCCTGACCTTTTGAAGAATAATCACTAGCTTAGAATTTACAAGTTGTTAATAATTCATTTCAAGAGAAGGTGCTGCAACAGCAAGGAGACATCAGAGCAAGGGGAGTGTTGGGTTTGAAACGGGAAATGTAGCGTGCCAAGGGCAGAGTTACTTTGCAGGCCATTGGAGAAAAGCAAACTGAATTAAGGAGGGCAAAATAAAAGGAGTCATCCTCCTCCACTTTAAGTTGATTTCTACAAGCCTTTGCTTTGAATCTTTTTAGGATCTGGCATTATTATGATCCATATTTAATCAAAATAAATTATTCTTGTTTCCAAGCTGATCTCATGGTATTTTCTAGTCAGCAGAGAAAATAGTGAAAATCTTGTAAGACATCTTGTTCTCATAAAATGCCCAGCCCAATTTTGTAAATTCAGGAGGTTTTGGCTAGGCCAGATAAGCTTTGGAGAAGCATCTGAATATTCACTCAAGCTGAACCCACACTCCAGACTGTGGTGTGAGCAATTTCCTGCACTTCAGAGCTTCTGATGCTTTGAAAAATTTTACTGACTGTGGAAGAATGAGGACAGTGAGGAAAAAAACCCTGTTGCCCCTCTGTAATTAGTCCATTGGATAGAGAGAAGCACATATGTTTACCCATAGGCTAATGGATAGCATAAATTCAGCGTGGTTAATGTCCTCTCCCTGATGGCGTGCAAACAAGGAGCCATGATATTCTTTCAGGTCCAGAGACCTCTTGGGAAATAACAGGTACAAAGGCTGCTTTGGTCGTGATGGTTTAAGGTAAAAATTGCCTTGCAATTACTGACACTCTCACGTATATAAGACATGTCTGCCACAAGAAAAAACATGTGTCCCCGTTCAGTCTCAGTGCTTGTGTAGTTCCCATCACATGATATTTGACCACCTCCCAAGCAGTCAAAAATAACCCAAAAATAAATGTGAGAAAAAGCACACAACAGCCTCCCAGGGTGGCTCTGACCTTGTGCTGGTATGGCTGAGGACAGGACTGTGTATTTGTTCATTTCTGAATCAGCATTTTGACAAATTGCCCTTTCTCTCTCTGGCTTACCCAGTTTGCTGACATGTTGGTAGGCTCTCTGGTGTCAGGGCTGATAAGGGACACATGTCAAGCTGCTCAGTAGCACTCAAAGTCTCCACTTATTTTAGACCCACCCAATGCAGAACAACGTTTCCCATCTGGGAGCTATTAGCATATGTTAAACAATCATTAACTTTTGTCAATGGTGTCTGGAGGTTTTCAAAGGAACCTCGAAGAAAAACAGGGGCTTTTTTCAGAAGCAGAAAGTGGCTGAGAGTATTCCTGTTGCACGGGAGGCTGCAGGGGATACCAGGGCTCGATGGAGGTCACTCTCCAAGATGTGAGTTTTATGCCCAGTCACTGAGGAATGACATACAGATATCCCATGGGCAGTTATATGAGAAAGTCCCCTTCCCATGACTGCTAAAATACTGAAACACCACATTTTCCCTTTGTTATAAAATTGTTTCTTTAGTATGAAGCATACTGTGCTAACAGTATTCTTATGTTAACAAGTTCTTGACATTATAGCTCAGCCTTCACAAGTTTAAGGCAGGGGGTTGTCCTCAGCATCCCTAGTCCTTGTCTTAGGAAACAGTGTGGGTGCCTATGGCAAAGCCATAAGCAAACACAGGACAAAGAACTTCAGGCAAATGCTAGTTGAGGTCTGCAATGCTTCCTTGGGTCAGCACACATGCCAAAGGGTCAGAAATTCTCTTCCAAAAAAGTTAGTCAAATTTTTCAAAGATTTTTTTTTTTTTCCAATTTGCAGGAGCCAAAAGATTTTCTGATGGAAGTGAAGTGCAAACGCGTGTAAAGTGAATTTAAATCTCATGGCATGTTGATGGATGTGCTTCTAAGCACGTATCTTTCTAAGTATCCCTGAAAAAAATGTTTGAAGAAAATGCTATAGAAAGGAGAATTTCCCAGGATCACCTCCTCTTCCAGATTATCTCTTTTCTTCAGTCTAAAGGAGCCTCCTAGAGGACACAATCTACTCTTGCTTACTTTTCCAAGCAACCTCTACCTCAGTTTTCAGCTCTAAATAACCAGTTCCAACATCAGATCCCAACTGTAATGTTATCCATGTTTGTTGCTGTTATGCACTTTGGAGCACAAGCTGGCACACATAGTCAGTGCCAATGGACAATGCCAGTGCTGATGAGAAAACCAGGCAATAAAAAAAGATAGCATTACAAGAATAACACCTGACCTTGACATCTTAACAGCAACCAGGTAAGGAAATGCTGGAATTAAAAGTTAGCTGTGGAATTTCAGCTCTGCCCTCAGCTGTAAAATACCTTTTTATTATGTCCTGCCCTTCAAGCTTTGTCCTAAATCAAGAATTATTGGTTTTCTAATGCACTTTTTTCCTCAATGCACTCTGTCATTATGGCCAAACTCTCAGATATAATGCATTTTTACAGCATCTCTGAGGTGAAGGAAATTAGTCCCTTTTTACTGAATAGCTCTGAGGATTAACGTAAAGGATGCATATTTATTTTGGTGTATGGGCTGAGGCTGTGCATTTCACACATTAGAAGTGGCAGGCAAAATGCTGACCTTGAGCTCTGTGGATAGTTCAAGGGAACCAATTTCTCAGGTGAGAAAAGACTTCTCTGTTCTGTCCTGTCCTGTCCTGTCCTGTCCTGTCCTCTCATCATCATCATTTCCCCCATCCTCCACAGCCACCATCCCCCTGCCTGCCACCACTGTCCCACCCTCCATCCCACGCTGCTGTTCCACATCCATGTGCCATTCCCAGTCATGTCATTCTGCTTGTCTTGTCTAGAAGATTCCTGAGTCTTCCCCTCCTACATCACTACCCGCACATCTGGCTTTTGTCCATCCTGTGTTTGAATCCAGGAATTTTTCTCCTCCACGTTGTCTCACCCCAATGAATATCACTGAAAACACAAAAGAGACAGACTCCTGGCTCTCTTCTCAGGTGTCTGGCCCTGTCATAGGCTGTGAAAATCTGCAGCTGAAACTGCAAGTGAAGCCCTGCTTGACCTGAGTTTGAAACTTGCTCAGGGAGGATGAAAACTTCAGGGGTTCAATTGCTAAGACGAAAGGAATCTTGCAGTTATCCACTGAGCATGTGCAAATTCAGCTTTTCAAAGGCATATAACATAGCCAAATTTGGGAAGAGTTTCAGGAGGGCAAAAGGGATATCTCTGATGAAAGGCAACCCTCTAACAAGTTTCTGCGCCAAGGAAGAGGTGTGCCAGAGCTTTTCAAAGAAAAGGTCACAGTTGCTTTTTAACTTGGACAAAACAATGAATTTTTCCTTACCCTCATTATTGGAAACGGCTGAGTTTGTGGACATTTTCCAAAAGCTTCAGCCTGAGGCAGATACCTGGCATGGAAAATTTCATTCCAAATGGTTATAGTTTGGCAATGTTGTAAGCGCTTGGAAATAGGGTCTTACAATGCAAAGGATCAAGGTTTCACTGCAACACAAAAGGCCAAGCCACCAGCTCTACCTCTAGTCACAGCTCAACACCTTGCTTCATCACTCTTCGTGCAAAACAGGCAGTGATGCACATAAAAGGCAGTGGCTGAACTCCTTTCGCGGGTTTGTGTCCTGGCCAGAAGGAAATTACTGGGATCAATACTGAAGAAATGGGTTAGGATGAATGCTCCGTAATGTAAAGGGGTTTCCTAGCATAGAAAGTCTTCAGACAGCATGGTTCATAGACCTGCTTTCCAAGTTCTGTTTGTCTGCATTTACACACATCCATCCCCTTCAAATGAACGTGGTTTTCAGTTTTCTGACAAATGTGTTAGCAACAGTTTATCTTACATCGTCCTCGTTTTCAGCTAGCTCAAGTTGGTCTGTCTTTACCATTAACTCAACATCCGTTTCCTTCTTTTATCACACTACCATGACCACCTTTCCCTTGTCATATTCTGGATGAATGAATGCATAGACATTGGCAACCCCCAAGCAAACTTAGAGGAGCTGACATCCAATGCTGTGTAGCATGTGATTTTCCAGGGATAGCCCACCAGCTCCCCAGTGAATCCTGTTCTGAGTGCAAAGCACAGTCCCTGACTTTCTGGCTGCATTTCACACACTGTGGCAGAGGCATGGGCTGTATTCTTCAGGCATAGACCGATTCCTGGAAAAGGCAAAGGAATCATGATGGCTAATGAGCTCCAACTGAGTTACAGATATTTCACATCCACCACGTATGTATCAGAAGGCGGTATCTGCCCCCTGGCCAGGCAGTTTGCAGCTCAGAGTACCTCAGGACAAACGAACCATGGCAGAAACTAGGGCGCCATGTGCTGCTTTTGTGAGACCTGAGATGACTTTATCTTAGTTTTTCACCATGTTTATACACTGTCCTCATTGAACACCACTGCACTGGATCCCCTTGGAAAGATGTGTGTCCTTTGCGTGAAGCCCAGCACCGTAGATGTTACAGCAGGGCACATTGCCTGTGTAATATTAGCTCTGTTTGCACAGGTGTTGGATGGCTTTAGAGCCTAGATCTTTGGATGATTTGAGCATCCAGGAGGTCTTCTGTGGCTCATGCAGTCTGCTGGGAGGTAAAGGCTTTCAAAACAAAATCCTCTTTAAAATTTTGTGAGTCGCAGTCTTCACCTGCATTAAAAGGTTTTCATTTTGCCTAAGTTATTTCACATACTCTTTCTGAATAGTGGCAGAGAAATATCAAAGTTTGGACAGATAATATCTTCCTTATTTTCAGCTTATTGGGACATTAAATAGGTGACAAAGGCAATGGGTACAGTTGTGCTGCTGCTGAAATCCAGGGCTGACAGGATTGCCTGAGGAATGAGCCTGACTACTTCTTTTTCTAAAGGTGCTGGAAACTGCCACACATAGGAGCCCATCTCTGTTTTGTGAAATTAATAGTTGTATTTATTACCGGGAAGGTCAAAGGGAGAGGGAAGGTGGTTGAGAGCATGCAGATAGTGAGAAGGAAGAGGAAATATTTCCAGTACTGGTGGAAAGAAAGGCAATCACAGCAGCATCTGACTAAAATCAGAACTGCTTAAAATCAGAAGAAAGCGGAGAGGCAGGATGAATAAAACAAGAATAAACTGCAAGTATAATAAAACACAACTTGTGCAAGAACACCAGCCTTTCATCTCATGCCTTCAGTGAAAACAAGCCTGTTTTCCAGCAGAAGCAGTAATAACCAGAAGTTGTTTCAGGGAGGCCCCACCACCTCGGCGAGCACCACCTGAAGGCAGCCCAGCAGCTAGATGGCACCGCTGGCTGCACTATCGCCGTTTGCCTTTGCTCCCAGCGTTACTCCACGAAAAGGCTTTCAGCTTGGCTTGCCTTGATGTTGTTTTTGCTAAAGGCTGTTGCTTTGGGTTAAAACCCGAAGATGATAAATTTTACTCAGAAGATTCAGCAGGACTAAGATCACTAAGGTGATGCAGCCTGAGAGCTCACCAACAGGTCTGTGCTTCCAGTCTTTGCTGGGTAATTTCAGTGCTCTTTGGACTCAGGTGTTTCCTGAAAGAGTAGTAAAGATGTATAAACAGACAATACCATTGCAAAAAAAAGTGGATTTTTTTCCCATATGGTACTACAAGGACAAAAATTTGGGTTTGTCCGTCTGCCTGAAGGAGGTTAACTGCTGTTCTGTTTGCATCTTTATATCTCTGCTTAGAAGTTACCATTCAATCTTCTTTTCACATCTCTACTACATCCATAGCAGAGTAACAGCAACGTCTCACAAATTCAGCTGGTAACCCTTCCAACCAGGCTAAAGTCCTGCCTTGGACTACTGTGGTGGGAACAGTCACATTCATGAGACTGTGTGGAATGTGCTACTGGTGAACATTTTGGCACTGATTTCCAGCCAGGCATCATTTTAATCTCGAGGAGCTTCAGACCTGAGATGGAGCTTTCCTAGGGTCACGCTATTGCCTAGATCATGACTATGAGTGACATGAAAGTTTAACAAACTGCCTCTGTAACAATAAGGTAGCTGCGAGAACCAAAGAGAGAATTTCTGTATTACGCTGGGTTCGTAATCATCAGAAAAGCACAGTTTGCTGTGCTTTTACATTCCCTTCAAGTACCTTCTGCAATTTTTTTCATTTACTTCCCCCCGGTTCCCACTCTCACTCTCTGCATGGGTTTTCTATATGGAGCTACTAACAGAGCAAATTGTAGAGATCCACAAAGGACCAGGGAACTAAGCGCCCAGGGGCCATCTGGGCACCTTACCTATGGGCATCTTACCTATCAGCTGTGTCTCATGGGTGATGAACCTCCAGGCCATCCTTTGCTCCATCATGTGTGCAGCCTGTCTCCATCCTACTGGGTGCCAAACCCATGGGGCTTATTAGTCCTCCTGTGCAGGAAAATGACCTCCACCCTTGTGCCCATCCCCTGACTTCTCTCAGGGCTCTATGGCTGTCAGGGAGGTCCCTGACAGAGGTTAATGGGGGTCAGAAAGGTTTACTGGTGCCCTCAGGGCCCTGGCAGCTGCCTGAGAGAGTCAACTGCTGTCCACAGATCTTTGCAGCGTCTTCAAGGGCTGTGGGGATGATTACTTTTCTTAACCGTGGGACAGCTGCAGAAGGAACACACATGGAGAAACCCTCAGAAAACAACAGCAAAAAGAACCCACCACAAAACCCCCCAAACTAACTCCCAAATCTGCAACCCTTTGCTTTGCTTTTGGAACCTATTTTGTTCCATTCTAACTTGAGAAATTCCAGCCACAGCCCAAATGTGAGCCACGTCGCAGAACCATCTGTGGTGTGCAACATGGTGTCACCCACCCATGGCTTTTAGAGAAAGAAAGAAGAAATTAATTACGATCTGAATGAAGCCAAAATGAGACCCCAATGGTCTTTGAGTAACATTGTATTAGGTATTGTGAAACATGTAACATTTTCCCTCTCCCACAACTCCATCTCCTGCAGAGAGCAAAACCCCTCTGGTATAAGCTGCATGCACTGCATGTGGACATGCTGAGGGGTTCCCACCCTACCCCTTGCCAGGCAGCTATCCAAGATGCAAAACCACCGCTCTGAGACTGGGCCACGATTGCTACACAATGAAATAAAATACAACCAAGCTCCAACAGAGGGAGAATTTGGAAGCAATCTCGTCCAATTTCTTATTGTATTGGGTTTGCATAGCCAGGTTTTGCTAATGGAGAGCCTATAGGGGTGGCTTCTGTGAGAAGCTGCCAGAAGCTTAGCCCATGTCTGATGGAGCCAATGCTGGCTGGCTCCAAGATGGACCCACCACTGGCCAAGTCATATGTAAGAAGTGGAGCAGAAAACCTGCCCAATAGGAACTGCAGCCAGAGAGGATATGCGATGGAAATGTCCCTACAGACACCAAGGTCAGTGCAGAAGGAGGGCAGGAGGTGCTCCAGGCACTGGAGCAGAGATTCTCCTGCAGCCCATGGTGCAGCCCATAGTGCAGCCCATAGTGAGGCAAGCTGTGCCCTGCAGCTTATGGAGATCCAAGTGGAGCAGAGATCCACCTGCAGCCCCTGAAGGACTTCACACTGGAGCAGGGAGATGGCTGAAGCAGGTATTGTGACCTCATGGACAGCCCGTGCTGGAGCAGGGTCCTGGCAGGACCTGTGGCCCTACAGAGAGAGGAGCCCACACTGGAGCAGGCTTGGTGGTGGAACTTGTGGCTCCATGGGGGACCCACACTGGGGCAGTCTGTTCCTGAAGGACTGCACCCTGTGGAAGAGGCACCACACCAGAGCAGAGGAACAGTGTGAGTCCTCCTCCCCTAAGGAGGAAGGAGCAGCAGAGACAATGTGTGATGAACTGACCACAGCCCCTATCTGCTGTCCCCCTGCACTACTGCAGGGGACAAGGTAGAGAAAGCAGGAGTGAAGTTAAGCCTGGGAAGAAGGAAGAAGGTATGGAGAAGCTGTTTTAAAATTTGCGTTTAACTTCTCGTTATCCTGCTCTGATTTGGCTGGTGACAAATTGAACTGATTTTCCCACATTGAGTCTGCTTTGTCCATGATGGTAACTGCTGAGTGATCTCTCCCTGTCCTTATCTCAACCCAGGAGCCTTTTGTCATACTTTTTCTCTGTCCGGATGAGGAGGGGAGTGATTGAGTGGTTTGGTGGGCACCTGGCGTCCATCCAGAGTCAACTTGCCACACTCATCTTTTGAAAGATCTTCTTGGCAATGATCAACAGACTGAAATAATCTTCTTTCATTGCACCACCCCCCCTGTGAACAAGCTCAGACTCATCAGTTCCAGGCTGCAGAAGAAAGGTCACTGCTGTGCTCTCTGCTCTGTGAGCAGTGCATCTGGATGAGCACAGGGAGAACAGGGAAGATGCTTTGCAACTGTGCCATCCCTTGCCAAGACTCTCTTGCTTTTCTCTGTGGTTTCCAGACAAAATTTCTGCAAGTTCATGACGAGTTCTGAACTAGCAATGTTAAAAGGAAAAAACAGAGTAAGCAGTTCACCTCATCTGGGGAAGTTAAAGTATCTCTGCAGTGGGGTGTACTCCTTATGTTTTATTTGCTGTGGCTTCCTCACCTTAGGAGGGAGCTGTGTAAACTGGGATATGAAATCCAGAAAGAAGGCAGCGTTCTCACATGCTTGTTGTCCCTCACCTTGCTGCCCATGTGAGCAGTTCTTCCTTCCTAGCTTGCTCTGTCCTTCACTCTCACTCTTCCCTCCTAGTACAACTCATTTCCCTTCTGTCTCACAAACATCTCTGTCGACATCTCTGCAGTTTAGTGCAGCCCAGCTTCCTTCCTGGTCTGTCCCCCAACCCAGCCATTCTTCCCACAAGGCCAATAAACTCTTCTATACAGGCTAAAAGAAATACCCTAATCTGGACTAAAATCCTTTCTTGATCCTGGTTAAAATAAACTCAAGCCCTTGGTTTAGCAGACCATCCTGTAGGGCTTGTCCAACACTGCCCATGGCTACAGCCCCAGCAAGGAGTGTGCATGTGAGCTCTCCAAGAGCATCACCATGGCCTCTTGTCCTGCCAGCCCCGGCTGGGGACACCTGCCACCCAGTGACGTCCTGAGCTCTGTATGAGATCTTGTGGTTTGAGATGGAAAGCAAAACACAGCTTCTTACCAGAAATCCTATGTGTCATGCTCTTATTACACATTTAAATCATAGGAAACTCATTTCATCGTCAGTTGGTAAAGAAAAAAATGTTCATTTTAAAATACCCAAAAGATGTGGACAGTTTTGCATGAGGATATGAAATAAGCACTTTTTGAAAAGACGGGAGCTCTTTCTTCATCCTGTGCCTTGACTTGTTACTTAACATTTCTGTTTGAAACCTCTGTATTTGCAAACCAAGCTCTTGCAGTGTTAATATCTTACACAGAGATACTTAAACCCTGGACTTCTTGCTTACTCTTTTAACTAGACCAGGGAGACACTGTGAATGATTCCCTATGAAGAGGGGAACTCCCTGCTGCTGGCGGCTGCTCAGGCATTTACTACAAGGAGAAAAGGGTGCACATCTGTGCTGTGGTGGGGGCAGCAAGGATGTAGCCAAGCCCCGTTCTGCGTGCTTGGCCCTCCAACATTGCAGCTGTACCTCATACCAACGACACAATGCTCTCTGAGCACAGCAATGAGATGGTGCAAACTTGCCACAGCAGCCCTTAAGTGCTCTGAGATCCAAGACCTGCTGTTTTTCTCCAACAGTTGCTGAAATAGATCCAAATATATTATGAGAAGTGATGTTGCATCAGTTTAAACAAATTGCTTTTAGGGTAAATGTTCATTTTGCATTTAGGCTGGTTTGGAAAACATGTTTGTGCTGTTGTTTTGGTTTTTTTTTTGAAGTGTGGTCCAGTGTGAAAAATAGCTTTTTTGATTATTGAATGAAAAAGCTCTTAGTACCAAGGGATAATTATTTCCAATCCATTTAGGTCAGGGTTAACATTGAGTAATTCTTAGCTAGGCTAGTTAATGATTATGATATGCAAAGAATTTCTGTTTCCAAACCAATACAAACCAAAGTTTCTCCTTAGCAGCATCATAAAATCACTATGACGTCCCTCAGAGAAGAAAATGGATAAACATGCATATATACTTAATTTGTTAAAAATCTTTGCCTCTCATCATGACTTTATTTCCTTTTTTTTTTTTCTTTTTTTTTTCTTTTTTTTTTTTTTTATACTGGACTAAAAGAAAGGCAATGTCTCTTTTTGTCCAATCAGCCTGTGCAGAGATTCTCCCGTTTTGAAAATGTAGTGAAAAAAAACCCACTATGTGAATTTATCTTTGGGTATTAACTAAACCTCGTTTATTGCCTCAAGAGTGACCAGCCTGAGAAAGATCCTGCAGCTGTTTACCTTACAGTTCTGCTTTGCTGTGCCATTCAGACAGCTCCATGAAATACTACTTCCTTTTTGTAGATATGTCATTTATTTTTCGTTCAAATGACATTTTGCATCTCAGTCCTTCTTTCAGTTGCCACCAGTGATGAACCTGTTAAAAAAACTCAGCAAAAAAAACTCCCCACCTGAGCAGTAATCTATCACCTTACTGAGACGTTTACTTTTTCCTCCATAGAATCATAGAATAGTTAGGATTGGAAAGAACGTTAAGATCATCCAGTTCCAACCACCCTGCCATGGGCAGCAACATCTCACACTAAATCATCTCACCCAAGGTTCTGTCCAACCCGGCCTTGAACACCGCCAGCGATGGAACATTCACAACTTCCCTGGACAACTCATTCCAGTGCCTCACCACCCTTACAGTAAAGAATTTTTCCCTTATATCCAATCTAAACTTCCCCTCTTTAAGTTTGAACCCGTTACCCCTTGTCCTATCACTACAGTCCCTAATGAAGAGTCCCTCTCCAGCATCCCTATAGGCCCCCTTCAGATACCGGAAGGCTGCTATGAGGTCTCCACAGAGCCTTCTCTTCTCCAGGCTGAACAGCCCCAACTTTCTCATCCTGTCTTCATGTAGGAGGTACTACAGTCCCCTCATCATCCTCGTGACCCTCCTCTGGACTTGTTCCAACAGTTCCATGTCCTTTTGATGTTGAGGACACCAGAACTGCACACAATACTCCAAGTGAGGTCTCTTGAGAGCAGAGTAGAGGGGCAGGATCACCTCCCTCGACCTGCTGGTCACGCTCCTTTTGTTGCAGCCCAGGATACGGTTGGTTTCTGGGCTGTGACAGCACACTGAAGCCGGCTCATGTTAAGTTTCCGTCCCCTTGAACTTAATCAAGGAGCTCAAAGGAAGAACATGGAGGGGAAAAGGCTATGAAACTGCCTTGCTTGTTCCGAGGCCTGTACAGTTTAGGAGCTGTGTTTGGTGGTGGTGGGATGACCAGCACCACAAGGGATGGAACTGTAATGTGGAAAGACTTAAGCATGGCTGGGCATGGGCAGTAAGACATCAGAACAGACTTTGGACATCTGGACCAACTCTCAGCTCCCATGGATGAAACCACAGGATGCAAAATGGATGACCAGCATGTTTTTGTGGAAAAGTGATAGTTTAAATCTTGCAGTGGGGTATCCTGTGGGGTTGTTTCCCTGCATCTATTGTGCAAATGTGTATTTCACAGGTTTTTGTACAATAGTCAGGAAAATCTTGCTGTGGGACAAAGGAGAAAAGTGGGTACACTGAACCCAGCTCTCAGGAACCAGGCACAACGGAATGATATGAGCCTGCTGAAGAGACATTGGGCTGATCCAATAGTGGTGGATAAAGACCTGTGGAGAGAGGAAGGGGAACATTCATTGCTTATTCTGTATTTGTACTATACATGCAGATTGAATGACAGCATTTAGTAATATTTCTAAGCAACTGTTTTAAGGTCAAACAGGAACTTATGGTGGAATTTGCTTTGCTATTGAACCTTTTCTCATTTTGATCCTGAAAGGCTTGTGTGGAGGTAAACACCTTCATCCTGGATTTCCTTAGGGGTGAAGAGGAATGGGTAAACAGCTGAACAGTTGGGAAAGGAATAGGAATGTGAAGGGATACTGGCTATTGCTCCATGGGTAATCATCCACTGGGTGCAAAGGCGGCTGTTGCCAATGGTTTGGTAATTTGCTCCAGAGCAGTTTGTAACAGCTGGATTTGATGCCAAAGAAGCAGGATTAGTCACAGTGAACTTCCCATTTCCAACTTTTGGAGAACTGAAGTTGTCCCGTTTTTCACTGTGTAGGTCTTTCATGCTTTCTGCAGAGGATCAGTCTGTTGGGATACATTGGTGAGGTTCTGGACACGTTGCACAGCACCCATGGTTGCAAGAGGAGGTAGGCATGGAAAGGAGGTGTGAGTGTAGGAACAGGACTTAATTGTTTTCAAGCTGCATAGTTAAGGCAGATGTGTTGCTCCTGGAGGTGTGTAAGTCTGAGAGGAGAAGCATACTTAGGCAGCTGGGAGATTTCTGGGAATCACACAGAAGCATCCATAAGGAAATGGAATCAGGATTGTCCCTGAAGGAAAGAAGGGCTTTCTCATTCAAGTCACTGTGGTATTTCAGAAGGGAAGGAGGGCTATCCATAGCGTCTGCATATCTCATACTTTAAAAGAGCAAATTCCCTGGGCCAAGAACTCTTTCTCTGCTCCTGTCTTGTGTTCAAGCATAACATGACCTTTTTATTTTCTCTTCAGGATGGAGAGGCTTAGAGTTCCTAATTAAAGCAAAGCTTATTGCAGTGTTTGGACTATATCCTGATATATTGTGAAAACTTTCTCTTTAAAGTAACAGCAGCCCAAGACTGTAATTGAAATAGACACCAGATTGTTGGCAAAGGTTTGTTTTATGCTTCCAATGTTTATTTTGAATACGTAGATTGGCGGTTTTGTTTACCTTCATTGAAATGCATTTTGGCTGTTTTACTGGTCTGCAGTAGTCAAGCTGCTGCCCAAAGGCTGTAGGGCAGCTTTTTAAGGCTTGAAAATGTTTGTGAAGTAAATTAACTTCCTTTAAAGACCATACTTTTGTTTACCTGCCCCTTAGAAAGTCACTCTCTATTAAAGAATGCTGTAGTTTGAGCACTGTGGTGGTATAAAAAGTGTAATTGTGTAACGTTGCAGTTCTTGTCCCTCCTTTTCCCTCTTGACCTGCTGTGGCATTACAGAGTCTTGCTTTCATCCCAGCGTGCTCAGGTAGCAGTCACCAAGAATATGCAATACCAGTACCTGATGAAATGACTAAAATGAAAGATGGAAGGGGGAAAGTGGTGTAAATCATTGCCATGAATTTATTTTTTATGTAGAGAACCCCAAAAGAGATAGACTGAGAGCATCTGAAGCTTGCTGGATAGAGCTGCCTTCACAAGCAAAGAGAAGTGCTGCTTTCCTCCCTCCTTCACATAGGAAATAATCCACACTAAATGGAAGGGGTAAAACAATATACAGTAAATATACTACCTGCCCAATGCTGATCCAGAAGGACAGTGGATGTACTTGTTGGGAGACATTGACCCTGATGTGTAGGCATGATGTGTGGACCAGGAGAGTGATTTTTGAAGAAAATTTCCTGTTTGTCCCCACTTACAGTGCTTTGGTTTGCGCCATAGAACAGCCTTAGGATCTATGAGCTAGGTTCCTTTTACATGATATTCAGCTGCGAAGAGCCTCAAGTAAGCTGGAAGCACAAGTGGACATTTCCTGGGGCCAGACCAGAACTAGTCTTAAGAAAACACACACTGAAGGGTGTATAGTGCAAATTTTGGGTCCTCAGCCCCAGTCCCTTCGCTTTGCCAGATAACTCCCTGGTATAGACATGTCAGTGTGAACTTCCCTCCTTACTACTCCCTGTACTCAGTGCCAAGTCTGTCCCAGAGCTGGAAGGTGACTCAAGGTTGACTCTGCTGGGAGCACCCTTGGAAGTTTCTGTCCCTGGGGGAGAGGTGTGGCCGGGGTTAGAAACTCAAGGAAGGAAAAGGGGAGCCTGGTGTGTGGTTATGCCTTGACTTCTTACCAGAAGATTTTACTGGGGGATGCTGAGTAAGCTCATCACTTTGGTGACCCCATTTACAGAGAGCAATGGCTAATTTAAGGGCTTTTTCCTTGCACTTGACTATTTTTGCCCTATCTAGCCACGGCCTGGGGAAGGTCAACCAGAGAAGAACACAGAAACAAGGTGTGGAAGTTGTTTATACAGCCCCTGTTTTGGCAACTGAGAGGCCTCAGTCTCAGTAACGCAAGTGTCTGTTCTGTGTTTTTATTTTTGTTTGCTTGCTTTTGATCTGAAAGGTATCAGAAAGTTTTGAATTCTATTTCTTGTTTTTTTCTTCTGCCATATTTTTAACAAAATTGAGCAAAAATGAACTCATGAACTCCTAACCTTCTGAGAGACCACAAACTGAGAGGGGGAAGTTTAAACTATTTCACATTTTGTCAAGGGCAGACTTGAGAGGAGGGAACTGTCAGAGCTACAGGAATTCCTATCAGTTCCACCAAGAGCAGAGGAACTTTCCTAAGTACCCAACTTGCTAAGTTTCAAAAGCTTCTTCACTTTCCCTTTTCAAAATGGAAGTGAGTCTTTCCATGAAGAAGCTATTTACCCATATTAGATTATGAAAAAAATACATAGCGTGCTGAAGAGGGTCACAGTCCCATTTAAGTGTGAAGAAAGAGCTCTCCTCTTTATGTATAAACGGGGAAAAAGCATCTGCTTCACTTCCATAAAACTCATGTTAGCATGGACAGCGCCAATGTTCCTGGCGCTTAAGAAGTTCAGATTATCTCCAATACAGGAGATATATGTATGCAATACAAAAGGCTCATAAAATTTTGTGACAGCTTACTATATGGCTAGAGAACCACAGATGCACTCGGATTTTCTTACTGAATATTCTGTCAGTGAAGATTCCCATAGGAATTTTCATTGTTTAATTTTAGCAAAAAGCATTAATTCTGTGTCCTTTCATTTTGTCCTCTGAGAGCAATGGTAGAAAAGGATGATTTTCATTAAAATTTTAATTATTCCATCCCGGTTCTCATACTCGATCACATGTTTCTGATCTTCTTTTACAGCATACTTTACTGATTTCTTTGAGATGCATTGTTTAGAAAACAAAAAATCTGGGAACAAAAAAAATTATCTGAAATCAAATACATGGCAGGGAGGTTGGAACCAGATGATCTTAAAGTCCTTTCCAACCCTAACCATTCTATGGTACCATGATTTACACTGAAGTTGAAGCCTAACTTGTATTTGATTTCAAGGGAGGAGTGTTACCTATGACTCAGTAAGTTTTATGGTTTATTTCACACAGTGATTTACAACTGATGGGAATTAGATAGTATATCAGCCTCATAATATTTGGGGGTTATATATAAAGAAGAGAGTTCTACGTTTATTGAGGAACCTGATATCACATATAGAAGCCAACTCACAAATACTGCTGTAGCACCACATGCATGAATGTTCTCAGCATATTTTTCTTTATTTTTAAAGGAGGAACTCCACCTACAAAGCATTTCTGCCAGGATCACATGCTGCCTTCTAGTCATAGCTGTGCAGGCGTACACATAGCACCAGGAATTAGTTATGATCTCCTTGCTGAGCTTTAGTGTTTTGGCTGTGTCCTCTCCTCACCGATCTGTTCGTTGTGTGTGTAGGGATTGTTTTAACCATAAAATAATTCAAACAAGCAACACTGACATTTGGTTTTGCTTTCTTTTCTATGACTGCCATTATGTTCTGTAAGTTGTATCTTCTGTCGTTTCAGCCAGAAAATCAAATTAGTAAATCGTAGTCAATAGGGAAACTGATCTTATGTTTGATACTAAGCAGATACCTTACTGCAGTCCAAGAGCTGCTTTAAAGCTTCCTGGCAGGGTATTATGATTTGAACTTTTGATAGTACCATGAATGTCCCATCATATTGCAAATGGTAGAACTGCACACTGAGAAAAAAAAATAGGAGTCTTCCTTTTAAGAAGGCTGCAATCAAGAATTCATTGCTATTGCTGAAACAGTGAAGCTTAATAAAATTGAGACTCTTTCCTTAGAAATCAGTAAGTTTGGTACTATGTGTATTACTGAAGGGGACAGAAGAATTCAAACATAAGGAGAAGATGTCTGCTTCTGGGCAGCAGCTACAATGGCAGGTTCTCTCTCATGATCCATTTTATTAATCTTCAGATTAAAAAAAAATAAGGCTGGAATCTGATAATCAGGACATAGAAAAATTCTGGGCTGGGGTTGAGCAGTCAGACATCTACTAAACCCAAAGTTTCTTCTTGGGCAAGCTGTGGAGCAGGAAATAAACTTCCTAACCGAATATTAGGCTCTCCAAAAAGTCCTTAAACTGTCTATAATACTGGGAAAGAACCAGCTTTTTTGAAGACCAGAGCAACCAGGAACCTCTCCTTCTCCAAGAGCTTCTCTACTCTTCTGACCAGCCCCCCATAGACCACTCGTGGAGCTGGCAAGTGGATGAAGTCCATACTGTTGGCTAGGTGCCTAAGAAATTAAAGAAATCAGCACTACTTGCTTCAGATTCCACAAGCAATCCCTTGAGTTTCAAAAGAAACACATACATGCTTTTGATTAGCTTTTCAGAATACAGAAGAAAATCCAACTTTTGTCCAACAAAACCAGTTTGTATGTGCAGCAAATCCAGTATAATCAACACTACTCACTATCTTGTTTTGTAATTTTATTGCACTGATCTCTTTGGATGGAGTTATTTAATCTGTTAATGTTATAATACAGAATTGTTCAGCTACAGTGTTAAATACAAACACTCCATAGCCTTGGTTAGTAATTGTTATATAATATTATCTTTTCAATCCTAGAAAGAACAAGTTTTCCTTGAAGGAGCCCTAAAAGCTATCGTTAGTTGTTCAATGTGGTGTAATGTTGAGATTTTAAGCAATACCATCAAATCTAATTATGCATTTAATTATTTTCTTTAGTTTAAGAGTTCTAAATAGGAAGTTTCATCTTATTTTGCTGTAATGTAATGAATCCTACTTGAAATACTATGCAGCTGTTTGGCAAAATTTTGTAATCAATCACATCCATTTCTGGAGTTAAGCATGTTAGTAGTAATGATGATTGAATTTCTGGTTAGTCTACTTCGATCAATTCAGAAGTACCTGATTTAATTTTTGGGCTGTAAGCAACTGACTCCTACTTATTGTCATTGTTGAAGACACTGATATTGCTAACTGGTAATTATTGCCAAAATACAAATAGTACAGTTGTACACAATCAAATGTTTTTCAACTCATTATTCACTCATTTCCCTTTGTTTGGCTGAATAACTCAGTCCATATTTTACTTGTTTTGTTAGAATCAGCAAGTACTATCTAGTAAAAATAAATAAGTAATCAGGCAGTCCTCAAACGTGCGAAAGGGCTAAGCGGGAACGTGGACTCTGTTTTAGAGAAATTATGAGTAACTCCATTGTTTAATTTTGTTTTCATTCAACTAGTCCAGTGGCATTTGTTTAATTTAATATAATTTTAACTGGCTATGAACTTTCAAACTTGGTGTTGGCAATTTGATTTGAACATTATGTGATGCTCAACAACTCTGAAATATTCTCTGAACCTTAGCTAACCTGTCCTAGTATATATTTCACTTTAAGGACCTCACAGTAATATGGGGCAAGTCTGTGCCATAGAATCATAGAAAATACTGCCTGATTTGCCCCAGGCACCGCCAGCAAAGACTTTGTATTTAAATGCAGACAAGCAGGCTGGAACTGAAGGGAATTGGATGTTTCTGCCTAGAGAAGAAAAGAAGAAATTGAAGTAGGGAGAAAAGTAGGCAGCCAAGAGCTTGGGAATCTTCTTGTCAGCAAGTGCTCCTTATTCGTCTTCACATTTCTAATATTTGTCTCAGGAACCACATCTCCTTGGGATTCTTTCCTAACACTGGTTGCAAGATGATGAAAAATACATCTGACTTCCCTGAGCCCTCCCAGGGCAGCACTTCTGCAACGACTGATGTGAGACAGATCCACAGGCTGACACGTATGGCTGTGTGTTCAGAGCAGTGCCGTTCTATCCTGATGTGTGTATCACTGCCAGCTACCCTGCTCCTGTGATGTGCTATTTGATTTAGTGCTGTTACAATCTGTTTGTGTCAGATTGGATTAAAACTTTTGGTAAAATCTTTTAAAACCTCTCCAGGAGAGGCTCTGCTTCTTCGCTTTTGCGCAATGTTGTGCTCCTGTAAAAGTTTCCAGCAAGACAGGCCTTTGCACATATGGTGCTTATGCATATGAAATCAAGGAGCAAAAAGAAGCCCTTAAGAGAGCCCTTAAACTCTCTCTTTTGAAAGGCACTGAAATGCTCTAACAGTAGCCTCAGCATCTGCCCCCTGCAGCAGCTTGGTGGAGGGCATGCCCTCACTGTGTGTAAATGAAACGCATTCAATTCAGAGTGACCTGCCCTGGTTTTCTGCCCCGCTCCCTCGGCTGGGCACTGTCTGCTCATGGAGGTGGAGGTCACCACCTCCCCAGATCCTTGGTGTGGTGCTGAACAAGGAGGGTCATTCACCCACTCCTTGGGCTGACTTATGTTTCTCAAAGATCAGGATGCAAAGTGATTTACATTCCTGAGAAGCAAGTCATGTTTTCTGAAACGAGGATGTGGGCTTTTAGCTAGGGAGCAATTTTAAGAAAAGGCCAAATTTGTGTTGCTTTTGAGAAAGGGGAAGCAGGTCACTGGGGACAGTGCAAGTGCAGCCATTACTGATTCCCAAGCGAGTCTTGCACACTGCCTGAAAGCTGATCTGTGGCAGGCATTAGCACAAACTGATTACAGAGATCAACCTCTTTGATTGTGTGAGCTCTGCCAGAAAATGTTCATATTTCAGGCCTTTAATCTGCCCAGGTGATTTAGTTAAGTAACTGTATGTTCTTCTAGATGTCCCAGTCCTTCATTCAGTGTTTGCCATTCTCAGTTGCCATATTCTTTTCAGGCTGTCTGTTGGAATTGCAACCTACCTACCATGCTTTGAAGCAGTGTACACATTTTAATGACAGTAAAACGTATCCTTGCAGACCTACTTCTTCTCCCCCCCAGACAAAACACATCAATGTTAATATATTGATATTTAAATCTAACTGTGATAAAAAGTCACCATTTTCCATCCATCCATTTTCAGTATCTGTTGTAGACACAACCATTTTCCTGCCACAGATTTTCTCCTCCAGTATTACCCAACGATTCAACAAATATCTCTCACATTTGTCCTGCACTGGTTTTCTAAGGTGCTAAACCAGATCAAATGTTTGTCACGTTTCCAGACTTCTAGTCATTTTGGATGTACCTGCATTCTGGAGTATCCTATCTTCCCATGCTTAATGAGAGTCAAACTCTTCACTGAGCAGCATGTAAAGCTTAATCTGCTCTCTCAGTGCTACCAAATACTGGTAGAAAGGATTTTCTATTTCAGTTGATTGCTTAAACTCATGTGATTGATGAAACTTTCCTCAAGCTTTACATCTTGGGGATTATTTTTAACAGCAGCAATGCAACAGCTATTTTGTCTTGTTTTCATATATTCTGAGCTCACTGCCTAATTATTCTTGTTATAAAATATTCCAGGAGTTGTTCAAATCATCTTTTAAACTCCTTTTAGAGCTGGGAGTCCTTATTGAAACTTTAATTGCTCAAGCAGAGATTCTTTGACAAGGTTAATATACAAAAATAAGCAAGGTTAATCTTGTTGGAGTGCAGGCATTGTTCTGCATTTCTTACGCTTGTTTTCTCTTTTCCAAATAATGAGTTACATTAAATGGCAAACTGTGCACTGAAGTGGCAGGAATGTTTCCAGTTTGCCCACAGGCAGTGGATTCTGCCCAGCAATATGTAGCCTGCTGAGAAAACAATAAAAGGCATGATTTGCTTTCAGAAGCACACTACGATAGTGACATAATCAGTGAAATTTGTGGGGGTTTGCTGCCTGTGTAGCTTATTTCCTTATCAAAAGATTTTTTCTATTCTTGCCACGAAAATAACACTTTTGTATGCTGCAAAGCACTATAGAAATTTGATTTATTTATATCAGATTTTAGTCAGTAATTCTTTCACAGCATAAGAGGCTGTGTTGCAAAATTGCTGAAATATCATGGCGACCCAGCTAACTAGTGCAATACAACAGACTCTGAAAGTTGCAAACCTTCTTATGAGATTGTGGGTTACTTTTAGCTTTACTCATTCAACAGCTGTTTGATCTCAGGGTGCAATGACTTCTGGTTAAGTATTCTTATGAAGAGCTTGCATACTCTTTTATATTCTTTTATATTTATGATTTGAAAATAAAGTCCATCAAGCATATCTTAAAAGTCAGGACTTATTACTGGATCCTACAAGTTTCACAGGCACCTGCCTTTTTCAGATTTGATCGTGGAAGCTGATCTGTGCGGGCACAGAGTTAGTGATATCTTGTTGGATGTGCTTTGTCAAAGAAATGAATGATAGGATGCTTCTCTAATGTCCCGTCCAATCCAAACCATTCTGTGATTTTATGGTTCTAGAGGAAATACAGGATTATAAATAAGTAAGCAGAGAGCTAATTCTCATTCTGAGATGAGAAAGAAAACTTATAGTTTTGAATTTTAATATAACTTCGTGACTGCTTAGCTGTTTCTTAATATAACATGTTATCTTTTTAAAGCCAAAGTATGGTCACCAGGAAAGGTTTCTCTGTAAAGAAGGTGGGAGGGCAGACTTAGTGAGAGTGCCGTCAAGGGGGCCAATGAGCAAGAATCCAACCTAGAGTGCTACAGCAAACAGGGAAAAGAAGAAATCCATTCTAACCCATTTTAGCAGCTCCTGTGTTATGCCAGTGATATCCAAACTTGCAAGCTATGCCAGTGGTGCGTGGTGCAGCATCCATGATACATGTGTATTTGCGGCCTGAATGTCTTATACCTCTAAATTTGTCCTGGCATTCTGTACACAATTGTCTGAAATCAAAGGCACTATATATCCTGCAAAGTCATTAGGTTGCAGGCTCTATTGTCTTCTGTCTTTGTCTGTCTGGACAAACCAGGCATTTTTAGTTACTTCTTGTGACACAGTAATAGAGATTTCTGTGTCAGTAAGTGCAAGGTCAGTTGCAATAGGATATTAGCTTAAAATGATGCAGGCCAAATCCTTGCTATACCAGCATTTTGAATTTGTAAAAGTGATAATTAAAACAGTAATCTTTGAAAGTTCAAACCAGAAAGTTACTCCAAATACATGCTAATTACAACTGACTTCTCTCCATAGTCTAATTGTAGTTGTTGCAGGTTTTAGTTTATAAGATTTACTTTGCAGGATTGCTGATGTCAAAATCACCTAAAACTGTTAGACTGAAAATCTGAAACTAATTAAGATAGATTTCAATACCTGATACTTCATATCTTCATTGTGTTGCTGTTTGAACGTACATCATATATGAAGATTTTTCTAGGAAGCACTTTACCACTTTATGCATCTGTTAAAAGATTTAGAATGGAAAAATTCAAAGTGTGTCTTGTGTGAAAAAGACCAATAATAAATTCCTGCTGCTTCAGCACATTATTTTAACAAATATATTGAGTGGAAAGGCTGGCTGAAGATTTAACATGCTACTTAGATTCTTACCACCATTATTTTCTGAACTTTCAAATGAAAGCAATGCAACATGTATGGATGGATTTTGAAATATCCATTGTTGGTTCAGGTGTTCAAATTAAGCTCTCCCTTCAATCAAAGCTTGGCACTTAATCCAAACTTCAAAACATGAGCAGAAAGAATTTTTCTTTCCTTTTAAAAAAGTGTATATATATATTTTGTCACATCGCAAAATACTTTACCTAATACGAATAAAACCTGTTTTACTTTGCCCTAGGACAACTTCCACTCTAGTAAATGTTACTTTATTATCCGAAAAGCACAGTGAAAACTGTTGTACAGCTGAAATTCTGAAATGATGCGTGGATTCCCAGCACAAGTTTTGTGACTTTCACAGCAATAATTATGTTTCTTTAAGACCTTGCCTTGTATATAAAAGAACTGCAAATAAAATTGTATAAGGTAAACTCTGACAGGGCAACCACAGAGCCTAGGAAGGAGAGGATAGTATTCACTGTGGGCTTAGATTACAAGAAAAGAGTGTTTTTGAAGAACCTGTTGCATACATACTCAACGTTCCCACTGTCAGTGAGCACTGACCTGGTTCAAAGTCACATTTGCAAAGTAGTACTGCCATTGCCGCATCTGTGGGGAAGCTTTGCAGATCAGAGCTTCACAGGGTAAGTAATTCCCATCCAGAAGACCAGAGGCTGGCCAAGTAAATCCAAAATTTAAGCAGTGAGGTCAGAATGGCTTGACTCAATGAACTCAAAATTAAAACTTGGCAGGAAACTGTTTTTCCATCCCAGAACCATTTTATTTTTAAATATTGCAGCATATTACTGTTCTACAGTAATACAGGGGTGAAAGAGAATTTGAAGATTTTTTGAGAAAAAGAGAGAAAAACACTCCTCTCCATGCTTGTTATCAAATCTGCTTGTAAGGCCTCTTTACCTGTAGGATGCTTCTTCCTCTTCTGGAACAGTCATGCCTACAGAAGGGTACCTATGTGTTCAGGGTGAAAAAAGAAGATTTGCTCTACCATTTCTTCCCAGCAAAAACCACTTTCTCGTCTTTCATGTCTGCTGCACAGAAAACTGAAGCTCCCAGAAGTGCTTTCTTTGTGTACTTACCATGCCAGAGTTCCTGACTGAATCCAGACACAAAAGTGAGCATGTCCCTCTTACAAATAACTGGCTTTTGTTTCTGTCAGATCTGTAGAGCTGCAGTCTGTGTGTGGGAAATATATTATTTTGCTAACATGGGTTTAATATTTGGTATTCGACAGCCTCTGCCTGTTTAATGCGCTAGGACTATCTCAAAAGGCTGGTGTTCTGGAAACAGTCTCCTCCCACCTAAATAATTCTTTGGTTAAATAAATAATATAATATGACCTGTTTCATTCCTTAAAAAATGAATAAAGATGATCATCCTTTCTAGCTCCAGAGATTATGTGATTGTATTTCCCATATTTCCCTGTTCAAAAGTATTTTGTTCTCTTATTCATTTGGTATAAAAAAACTGTAAACAACAAATGTTTTTCAGAGTTAAATTTGATCTTAAAATCTGGGAGTGCACTGATGAAGAAAACTTTTTGCAAAATCTATGTCAGTTTCTTTGTTAGAGTATTGAAAAGGCCAAAATTCCATGAATTCCACAAATTGCATTAAAGCTGTTACAAGGTGCCTTGTAACAGCAGCTAGCAGTGTTTTAAAGTACTATTTTTGTCAGATATATGTTTTGCAGGAGAGCAGAAGTCATGCTTTTGAAGAAAATTAGAAAACATATGAGAATAAAAGTTTTGTTTCATCATCTCAGTTTTTCTGCATGTTTTAATCATAAATATTAAAAATCCTCTGACTTGATAGTGAAAGCAAAAAGTGGTGGGATATGAAAATTCGAAAATTCCTTCATGACACTTCATAAAACTGCCCACACATAAATCTTGGGCCAACTTGCGATACAGAATTTCCTTTTTTCTTTTTTTTTTTTTTTTTCCAAATCTGTAATTTTGTATTGGTATAGTCAGTAGATTTTTTGCATGATTCATTGTGAAAAACTGATCTTAATTTAAAATTTTAAATGGAATTGAAAAATGTTCACCACTTATTTAACTAGTTAGCCTCCAGATGGTAATAGTCCAAGCCAAACATCTGTAGGCCTTCTATATATTTAACTCAGATTTTACCTTCCTTTTTATAGCTTACAGAAGTATTCCAGTGCAATTAAAATCAAAGAAAATACAGAGCTATGGGGGAGGCAAGTATTGTGCTAGCCTTGAGCCATAAGAATTATCAGTTGCCCACAGCTGCTGCTCTAACCTAGTCCTCCTAAAGCCACAGATGGCGTCTCCTGCTCTGAAATTTAGGGATCTGAAACCATGATTTATAGGGCAGACAGGCCTGCAGAACAGGCTCTGACCTTTTGCTTTGCATTTACGTGTTACAGAATCAAAAGCAGTTCATTTCAGCTGCTCTTCCTTTTCTTTGGACTAGCAACCTCTTTTTTATTTCCTTGTGTGATCAGTTGCTCTTCTATATGTATTCCTTATGGTGTTAAGCTGGTTTGCCCCACTGCTCCTCCCAGCAAGTGGCAATTTAATACAGTGATTTACACAGAACAATGCAGTCGGTTATATCCCGCTGGCCAAATCACTCATGGAAATGTTGGATCAGTCCCTGTTTAGGGTATATTGGCTGGGGGTCCTGCTTGCTTCTTCCTTGCAGTGAAAAACTGAGATCTGCGTGATCTGGTTCTTACCAGTTTAGCACCCACTTCATTGTTGATTCATCCAGAAAATGTTTCTTTGCTTAACTGCTGAGAAAGCTTGGTAAGGGTTTTGACACTGTTCTATGTAAATCAGTATAAATGACATTTGCAGCTTCTCTCCACCCACAATGCCTGTTATTGTTGTAAAGAAAACTGGAGTGGTTTCATGTGATTTGTTTTCAACAATTCCATGTTGCCTGTAATTTATTGCCTACTTATGTTGGGGACAGTTGTTTATTTGTCCTTGTATTATTTTTTTGTTGAGCTGGAACGAAGCTGACTGTGTTATCTTTTCCATTTTAAATCTTTTCCTCCCAGCTAAGTACTGCATTTCTGTTTTTTTCCAGTGTTTGGGCACCCCTTTCTATCCATTAGGCATTTTCATTATGTCACAGGTGTTAGCTCTGCAATGAACCACCTCTTTACCTAATGTGAATTTCACCAGGCCACTGCATTTAAAAATCAAGAATTTGCTCCTTATGCTAACCAAAAATTCACCCCAAAATCTCTAATGAACTAATAACAACTTGGGTCACTTGGACTGTGAGACCAGTGACTCTAGTGTCAGCTATTGTTTCACTTCCACAGGCAGGGTCAATGCCTTGTTGGCTTGTATAGCCCTTCATTCTCTCTTATTAGAATGTCTACTGCTGTCAAGCCTTGTATAAAAGACTTCAGCTTTGAGGAAAAGAACACCATATCTCTGGTTATCTCTGATATATTATATCTGCAGTTAAGAGACCAGGCAGGTTGGCTAATGCTTTTTTCCCAAATCCAATGAAAATCCAAAGAAAAGAAATACAATACTTTGCCATTAAATGATAGCAATAATGTACTTCAAAGAGTTTTACCAATTGCAACCATATGCATATAAATAGGGTAAAAATCAGACCCAAGTTGCATCTTCAATAAAGATGAAGATCACCTCCTGCTTGAGGGTATATCCTTAGCCTTGAACAGAAAGAGTCTGGGGAACGTGTGGTTTGGTTGTTACGCTGGAGGGAAGGGATGCCATCCAGAGGGATCTTGACACATTTGTGAGGTGGACTGATGCCAACCTTATGAAGTTTAACCATGCCAAGTGCAAGGTCCTACCCCTGGGTCAGAGCAATCCCAGGCACAGCTACAGGTTGGGCAGAGAAGAGATTCAGAGCAGCCCTGTGGAGAAGGACTTGGGGTGTTGGTCGATGAGAAAATGAACATGAGCCGGCTTCAGTGTGCTTTCGCAGCCCAAAAAGCCAACCGTATCCTGGGCTGCAACAAAAGGAGCGTGACCAGCAGGCTGAAGGAGGTGATCCTGTCCCTCTACTCTGCTCTCAAGAGACCTCACTTGGAGTATTGTGTGCAGTTCTGGTGTCCTCAACATCAAAAGGACATGGAACTGTTGGAACAAGTCCAGAGGAGGGTCACGAGGATGATGAGGGGACTGGAGCACCTCCTGTATGAAGATAGGCTGAGAAACCTGGGGCTGTTCAGCCTGGAGAAGAGAAGGCTGCATGGAGACCTCATAGCAGCCTTCCGGTATCTGAAGGGGGCCTATAAGGATGCTGGGGAGGGACTCTTCATTAGGGACTGTAGTGATAGGACAAGGGGTAACGGGTTCAAACTTAAAGAGGGGAAGTTTAGATTGGATATAAGGGAGAAATTCTTTACTGTTCAGGTGGTGAGGCACTGGAATGGGTTGCCCGGGGAAATTGTGAATGCTCCATCACTGGTGGTGTTCAAGGCCGGGTTGGACAGAGCCTTGGGTGTCATGGTTTAGTGTGAGGTGTTCCTGCCCATGGCAGGGGGGTTGGAACTAGGTGCTCTTTAGGTCCTTTCAACCCTGAGTATTCTATGGCTTTGTAATTCTATGATGCTGTGTATAGATATTCCCACTTAAGCAGCACTCCCCAGGTTCTTGTTGTTAGGCAGAGCATTTCAAGGTTTCTCATGAGCTGATGGCAGATTTTTGGGTTTTGTACAAATGTTGTTTTTCTTGGTCATTTCTGCAAGGCCTCTGCAGCATTTGCTGTCTGCAGTGAGAGAAGGGGGGATGCTGAGAGCAGATACGAGAGATAAGCAAACCTAGCAAGTGCAGGGAGGGGAAACCGTACTTCCTCCAAACCTTTCTCAGTACTGTTTCTAGGCTGTTTACTTCCTATTTTGATACCTAGAGCAACAAGAGACAAGGTTTCCAAGCAGGCTTCGATTGGCCTTGGGCACTGTTTAGCCTCACTTCCTTTCAGGAAGCAATTGTGATAAGGTCTGGGACTTTGTTTTGGGAGGTTTTTCCATCCATAACGTTGGGAACACAGTAGTCTATTTTTCTACTGGTTTATGAAGAAATTTTGAGACACCTTCTTGATTTTTGAAGGGGTTTGTGTGCTAAACACTGCAATTTCAATAAATGCAATTATTTGACGCCCTGTATTTTCTGATAAGAGAATCAATTATCTTACCGTGGTTGGCAATGCACAAACAAGTCCTAGCCCTCCAATACACATTTCCTGGGGTCCAGTTTCTGTGGGTGTTTCAGCTGACCTGAAGACTCCTGAGCCATTCAGTAGGAAAAGTGCTTTAAGCTCTTCTCATGACTGCTTCTGTCCCTCTGTGCAAAAGGCCTTTGCATGTGACCTGAAGAGTGACTTCTTAAGCTACAGAATCCTTCCCAGGCAAAGATGAGGGAAAGCTTGCCTGCAGGCAAGATAAAGTAATTGATAATTCCTCTTTTCAATGGGTTGTCTATCCACCTACATCTGCAACTAAGAAAAACAGTCCCCAGTAGCAATAAAACAAAATGCAGGAATGAATACACAATGCAGAAATACACAGGACATACCGTTCACAGTGTCCTGCTCTGATGCTTTAGCTAAGATGTGAGATGGCCATATTTAATGGTAAGATGATACTTTTTATTTATCATGTTCTTTTCTGGCTGTTTTGCCAGCAAGATTGCCTACCAGCATTAGATACAGACATACAGTATCCACTAATACTTGTTCCTCTTTCCTTTTTCATGGCACTCGTATTGTTGAGCAGGTAATGGGGAAGAGAAAAAGTATTGTTTATAAAAAGCAAAGTGCCTCCCAAGCTTTTGACAAAGCCTTGAGTTGCCTCTGATCCTTGAAGAAATCTTTCTAACCTTCCTTGCTGCCTTGCAAGGTAGACTCAAAACGTATTTCTGGGTGTATATCCTATCAGTATGCTAGCTGTGCAGCCCTTGTTTTCTGGTTCTCCTGTGTTTTGTAACTCTGACACACCAGCTGATGACAGTATTCTGATAATTGCTTCGCATTTGCCTGTGATTCACTGAAAAATACATATTCACTCATTGCTTTTTTACAGTTCTGTTGCTGATGCCAGTCTGGTGCCTTCTGTGTGTACAGTAATTCTGTTCCATTTCCCCATGGTCTTTAAAAATGATTACTTGAGACAAGATTTGGTTATTCCTTCTGACTGCATAGCATCTGGGTACCTTAAATAGCATATGCTGTTGCCATTCCTTAGCTTCCTTTCTTCAGATCCTTGTGTACTATCCTTGCAGAGCGCGCTCGGTCCACTCATTTTTGTGGAAAGGTGCCCGGACTTTTCAATCTTCTTTTTGTCTCTGATCATAATGCTGCAATATTATAGAGCTGCTGGATTTTTCCAGACTGTTTTTGTTTCTCTGCAAGAATTAGAAATCTTCGCACCATCTTAATGTAAGGAAAACATATTTTGGAGGAAATAAGCTCACAGGCTTGCTCTGTAGTTGATGGGTTGCCAGCACCTTTTGGCTCCCTTTGGAATGTATGAGAAATGGTGTGACTCTGTTTGAATGGTTAGCAACTGCAATGGTCTCCTGGGGTTTAATAAATGAATAGCAAAATGTCAGGGAAATTTAAATGAACATTATAAATTACACATGGAAGGTATTCTAAAAAATGTACAACTAACTGAAAGGAGGGAGCCTTGTTTGTTCTTTCCATTGCCAGCTGCACTACAGAAATGGAAGTTGTAGGTAGACCTGGGGTTTTTATTTATTTACTCTGAGGAAGGAAAAGAAAGTAATGTGTGTGTGTATAGACACATATATATTTGTAACTTCACTTCAGCAAAGTGGCTGTCAAAGAACTGTTTCAAAACAAACCTGAAGACGTTTTCTTCAGAGAATGCGGAAGGCAGTATTTAAAGGATGGTGTTAACTGAATTGTCACTCAGTGGATTAAAAATGCAGGTTTCCATTAATCATTTCTGCTTGCTTTCCACCCTGGACCTGTGCCCACAGGTGTGCTAGTGGGAAGCCCAAGAAGGGCACAGTGTATGTAATGGCAAAGGTGGCATCTGAGCCTCTTAATGAGCAAGATTTTGCCAGAGGGCAGAAGAAATAGCTGCAAAACACCTGATCTACGAAGCATGGTTTGTACTGTCGATACTGGCAGTGCTGGCAGTGCAGCAGTGGGTATTGTAGGAAAGCAGGATGAGATTGTCACTCCCACCTGTCCAAAGACAGTGACTCAGTTGTCTTGAAGAAGCTGTTCAAATGATTGAAACTGCATATATCTACAAAAAAAGAATAACAAAATCAAACCACAAAACAGAAAAACAAAACTTGGTGGTTGGTAGAAAACTCATACATCACGTTTCCTGACTTCTTTCTTTTCTGGTAGCTATATCAAGAAGACGCAAGCTCTGTTGCTTGTTGCTACACAAGGCTGTGACCTGCGGACAGAATTAAGAATAGAAAGGCTGGTGAGTAGGATCATATCTTTTCTTTTCAGCTGAAATTTTATTGTTAGCCCTATGGCTTATTAGCCAAGCACAGTGTAGGTACTGCTCCCTCCCTCATTTCAAGCGCTGCAGAGCCAAAGGGTGCAATTCCAGAACTTAAAACTTTGTCTTAACTTGCTTGGTAGAGAGCAAAACTGGTCTCAATACAAGTGAGAATCACACCCTGTGGGGTAATATTTTTACATGCATTTTAATTTGTAATTATGTCCGTCCAAATTCCTGGATGTGTTTCTAATTTAAAACATTTCATTAACAATGTGATCCCAACAAACCAACCTATTATTCCCACTACCTCCTACTGACAAATGCCCACCCAGCTATTGAAAAAAATCAGAAACAGCACATGAAGGAAGTACTTTTTGCATTATTTTATTCTAAATCTTCCAGATCAGGCTCTGATGGGGGACAAAAGCATTACATTTGAGCCAAGAGTAATGATGGGCAAAGGCAAACCTTTTAGCTTAGGTGGGTTCAAGTCTAAACAGAATTGTGAGTTGTAATCAGCTTTTCAACTACGTAGAAAGATAACTGGCCTGTCTCTGCAGCAGATAGTGCAGAGGCGCAAAGCTACAGGTTGGGCAGCAAAGAGATTCAGAGCAGCCCTGTGGAGAAGGACTTGGGGTGTTGGTTGATGAGAAAATGAACATGAGCTGCCTTCAGTGTGCTGTCACAGCCCAAAAAGCCAACCATATCCTGGACTGCAACAAAAGGAGCGTGACCCTGACCAGCAGGTCGAGGGAGGTGATCGTGCCCCTCTACTCTGCTCTCAAGAGACCTCACTTGGAGTATTGTGTACAGTTCTGGTGTCCTCAACATCAAAAGGACATGGAACTGTTGGAACAAGTCCAGAGGAGGCCACGAGGATGATGAGGGGACTGCAGCACCTCCTGTATGAAGACAGGATGAGAAAGTTGTGTCTGTTCAGCCTGGAGAAGAGAAGGCTGCATGGAGACCTCATAGCAGCCTTCTGCTATCTGAAGGGGGGCTATAAGGATGCTGGGGATGGACCCTTCATTAGGGACTGTAGTGATAGGACAAGGGGTAACGGGTTCAAACTTAAAGAGGGGAAGTTTAGATTGGATATGAGGAAGAACTTCTTTACTGTTCAGGTGGTGAGGCACTGGAATGGGCTGCCCGGGGAAATTGTGAATGCTCCATCTTTGGCAGTGTTCAAGGCCAGGTTGGACAGAGCCTTGGGTGAGATGATTTAGTGTGCGGTGTCCCTGCCCATGGCATCCCTGCCCATAGCAGGGAGGTTGGAACTAAATGATCTTAACATTCTTTCCAATCCTGACTATTCTATGATTCTATGATTCCGTAATTGCTATAAAATCTGACAAATACTATTAAAAGGGGAACAATGTCATGTTCTTCACATCTGTAAAAGAGTAAAGGTTCCTGTAGTGAATTGAAGGGTGGTTTATAACATTGTCCTAAGTGCTTCTATTCTGATTTTTCTCCTTTTTTTGGTAGACTCTGACCACTTCATCATGCACGAGAAATAAAATAATTCAACAATTTTGCAAGCCTCATTTGGAACATGCAACAACTCAGTTCTTCCTTTATCATGTTCAGACTAAACATTTAATGTAAGCCACATACTGTTCCTACTTGGCAATTTTAGGAAGGGAAGGCGGTTTACAGTGTCTTGCTTACATCTTGCAAAAACGTAAGTTAAATCTTGTAATGCTTAATGCACTCTACCTAATTTGTTTATTTTGTCTAAAGCAAGTGCCTGGGTGTTTGTTTGTTTCTTAACTTTATAGAAACAAGCACTTCAATTAATTTTTCTGTAAAAAGATTTTACAATCCTTGCACATTTTATGTCTTTGCAATTGGCTAGCACTATCTGAAAATCCAAAGCAGCTGAGGGAACAGACTTGCAGCCAGAAGAACTAGAGATGAGACTATGATTCCCTTCTGAGGCATGTTGAATAACCACGATAATTAACTGTATTTCACAAATTTTTGGTTCTTTATTTTTTTTTAAGCCTACAAGCACTGTGGGGGAATAACAATCACCTCAAAGACGTGAGCACTGAAATGCAGCCATGGACGTCAGAATGGGAGAAGGGATGTCTTCTTCATTCCTTTCTCAGTGCCAGAGGACTGAGTGTAAGTTTTGCCCAGAGGTCTTGGGGAGGACTTCCCTTCCTACCAAGTTCTCCTCAGAGACTTCTGCTCAATGAGGTTTGGCTCCACACTCCTCCTGCTGGAAACGTGTCCCCAGAACTAGAAAATCCTGAGAAGTTGTCTGCCAGTGCCCTTCGCATCCCCCAAACTGCGTCCTCCAAGCCCTTTCCTGCCATTGGGGGGATGTCTCTTGGATGCTCTGTGGGGTCAGCCTAAGTAAACTACTACTCTGTGGTGCATCCTGAGGAGTTGGCACTCTCCATAGTGGGAGGAGGACTGAGAGATACAATGTGCAGTTCTATGAGGCCTGGACCCTCTCCTATGTGGCTACTGGAGAGTAGCCAATGTGGGATAAGCTGGTTATTATTTGAGTGGGTGCTGAATCTGGGTTGCTTTCATGAATCTGCCCTATGCTGCTGGGTAAATCTGGGGGAGAAGGAGAAGGGATACAGCGTAGTGGGTAGAAAATGTCTAACTGAGGAACACAGGGTGGGAACTGGGCGGGTTCATATATGGAAGAAAGACTTTCCAAACAGTTTCAAACAGAGCACGGACATGTATATGTGTTTATATATTCTAATACATAACACATAGTGAATTTTAAAACCTTGTATAGAGGGTGAGTTTATACTCCCCTTTTGAATCTGGTTTGGAGCTCAGATTCCCATGCCGGGCTTCTCTTCACTGTGTTGCAGCACTATTAATGCTGCCAGTGCTGGAGAGATCTTGGGAAAGAAACTGGGAAACTTGCACATGAAGTCTCTGCAGAGCCTTCTGGGGCTAGGAGTGAGCATGTTGTGTTCCCCTATCACTCCACCTACCCACATCCTCCTAAACCCAAAGTGTAGGATGGACTGAGTTAGGAAGGCAGGATTTACACTGTAAAGACACTAAGCTCTCTCTGGTAGAAGGAAATCATAGAATCACAGAATCATAGAATGGTCTGGGTTGGAAAGGACCTTAAATCTTATCCAGTTCCAACTCCCCTGCTGTTGATATGGACACCTTCCGCTAGAGCAGGTTGCTCCAAGCCCTGTCCAACCTGGCCTTGAACACTGTCAGGGGTGGGGCAGCCACAGCTTCTCTGAGAAACCTGTGCCAGCGCCTCAGCACCCTCACAGTGAGGAAACCATCAGTATTGAATTGTGTAAGAAACAGTGTGCATATATGTGTGTTTTCATTGACCAATGTAAACAACAGACCTCAACTCACGTGATTTATAGGAGACCTTTTCAAATATAAATGTCAGTATTAACTTTCATTCATTCATTTTTACCGAACCATAAATTTTGAAGATACTAAGACTGTGGTATTCTCTGTGCTTGTATTAGACCGTTAAACCTTCTTTATTTTTTTTTAATTTCTTATGAAGATTTACAGTAAAGCATGGATAATATAAGTCAGCAGGAATAAAGTTTTTCAGAATTGCAGGTCAGATTGAAACATCCTGGGCAAAAGGGAATCATGTGGGGTGCTGAATCAGAGCTGCTGCCTTCAGAGGTGTCAGAAAATGAGCTTCTATACCAGACATCCTCCCATACCATGGCGTGCCAAAACCCCACTGTATCAAAATGAAGACCCAATAGAAAAAGACTGAAAGATACAATTCCAGTGTAACTTTGGAATAGAACAGAAGCAATCTGGACTATTTGAAGGAACTTCTCTGAAGAGCTTGCCTACTTTTTACCACAGCAGAGCAGAAGTACATGGGCCTATGGCAGCGAATTAAAGGAATGTTCAGTAATAGCTGGGACTCAGTATAAATAGTGAAGGGGTGTAAAGAATGTATATGACTGGAATGTATAACCATAGAAGATTTAAAAAAATAAAAAGAAAATGAAAGCCAATACAAATTGTGCAGGGAGTACATTCTTGGCATCATCTTCTAGAGGAGAAGTTAGGAAAGGAAAACCATGACATGATTAGGAGGGTAGGTAGGTGAAGGGGAATGTAGGTATTGAAAATATAAACAAAAACTTTTAGGGATATGAGCTAAGAAATGTACACAAGAGCTGCAGGAAGAAGGAAACATTCAGAGTCAAATTTCTCCTCCATCTGGAGAATTATACAATATTCTCCTAGCTCCAAGTGGGCATTGCATCAAAAATGTTAATATGAGAGGCTGTGTTTTCAGCTTGTGCTTTATAGGTAGTTGAGCATGTTCTTATTGGTTTAATAATGGCCATGACAGGTTCACTGATGGCTTGAAGCAATCTGGAATTTGCAATTTTATTCTAGAACTGCTGGGTTAAAATAATCTCCGGTAAAGGCACGGGGAACACGTATTTGGCTTTTTCACAGAGGATAAGGGGAAGTATGCTACGAGTCCTCCTCTCCTTATGTATGTCATGGGGCCAGGATGGTTGAGGCTCCTCTGCTTTCTTTCATGTGGCAATTTGTCTGAGCGGGATCTGGACAGGCTCATGGATTGCCTGTTGCCAGTCAGCTGTAAAGACCGTGTGACTGTACCAGCAACTGCCTGCAGGGGATTCAGAAAGGCAGAAGTGCTTTGGCATTGAGTCTGGGTGCCTGAGGCACATCTTAAATGTCTCTTCTGTTAGAAAATTTTTTTGCATGGTATTCAGCTTTTCCTTGGAGTGGGATTCCTGGATTTCACAGGCACAATTGAGAACACTGATGGAGCATGGCTGTGGGCTGCCTTGGGTGCAACAGTCCAGACGCCACTGCATGTTTTCAGTTTAGATCTTTGTAACCTGTCACTTCATCTCCTGGACCAGGCAGTAGGAACAGTTCTGCAGCATTTGAACTCACATAGCTGTGCAAAAGATATAAGCCCAATATACATTACCTTAATGAACCAAAGCAGTGTATGTGCAGTGTTTCAGCAAAATATTCTCTTTGGCACAAATAGTGCCAGATTACAAAAGTGTTTAGGAGCTGCAGGTTGTAGATAAATACCAGCTGGGATTTCAACAGTGCTGGTGTTGGCCAGGTGCCTAAACCCAAATGGCTTAAATTCCTAATTACTTTTGTTATATGGGCCGCAGGGCTTTTAAAGGTCCATACACACAATAACAAAGAGTTTCCTCAGTCTATATGCTGTGGTTTGAGGTATACGAGCTCCTGGGCAGAAATTGCAGCTTCAAGTAAGTGCAGCTGAGAGAAAGGTCTAACACATATGTGCAGGTGGAGTTTTTGCAGAGTGCATTCTGTAGATTCTGTGTCTTGCTGAGTACTAGCTTTGTTTTGCAAGGAGTTTGATTAGCAACACAAAACCTAAACTAGAACCTGAAAAGAGGAACAGCTGTAAGACACAGAAGTCACTTGCAAAACCAGACTGAGATTCACCATTTGATTTTGAATGCAAGGAGAGAGCCCCATGGAAGAAATGGTCTAAACAGGCTACCAGGTTGCAACTGGCTAATTTCTAAGGTGATTTTTTATTTACAGATAAATCCTGGGTCTAAATTATTTTTAGCAGAACAGAGTCTAGGTCTATTGTTCAAGACAGATATTCCCTTCTTCCTTCCCACTATTCATGGAAACCTTAATAGGAATCGATTCTGGCATCAAAAGTGTCCTGCAGTGCAAATACAGGCACAAGGCTCTGCACAGAGGATAGCCTGTATCTGGTTATATGCTGCCATGTGCTGCCTTTTTATTTTCACTCTTTCCCAGTAAATAATGTGCCAGTTTGTGTCTTAGCAGAAAGAATTCCTTTGGTTTGTTTAACTTTTGTTTATAGTTTGCTGCTATCATAGATTACCTCAATGGGTGAAAAAGTGAGTTTTTCTTCCAAGGGCTGTGTTGGAAAGTTTTCTGTAGGAAGTACTACAGGCCTTGGTGTCCTGCCAGTTCAGCACACTGAAGAGACTGCTTTCTCTTCGATGGGAAATCCTACTTCTTCTTTCCAGAGGATTGCTTTAACACTTAAACCTTTTTCCTTTTTTTTTTTTTTTTTTAATAAATCTGAGAGTCTGAATTATATCCTTGTGGTTAGGAAAAAGACATTTTACTAGGGAAGCAACTTGTTATGACTTTAGGTAAAATGCCAACTGCAATAAAAAGTACTTTCAAGTGTCATTTATATATTAAGCAAGATTTAAAGAGACATTTAAAAATATCTGGCTGTGTTTGCCAAAATCTATATAAGCTTTTTATTCTCGGAGATAATGAGGTAAAATGTAGATTGTCTCTTTCAAACTAATGACCTGATTTTTGTGGTCGATACATACTCAGTGGGAGTTTTTTTCAAGTAAGCACGATGAGCTTGGGCTTTAAAATCTGACCTGATTATGGTCCAGAAGTTTTTCTAATTTCTCTCCAATGCAGAAGCTGGATCATGATGAGCAAACTTCATAGCAGCTTTCCTCCATTTCTCCCAAGGAGTTCACAAGGTGTTGTTTCCAAGGAAGGTAGGTGGGAGGGAAATTAATGAAATCCAAGGAAAGTCAGGATCCCAGAAATGTGTCTACAGGGAACACATATCGTTTCCGCACTGGTTCCGTGGAGGCAATAGAAGAAAATAAGGATTAAAGTTTGTTTGTTCCAGTTGTGTTGCAAAACGTCTTTTTAAAAAATTATTGTGAGCCAGTCATTGCTACACAGGGTCTCTGGTGTTGCACTACAGGAGCAAGTGCTGAGGGTGTTCATTCCTCATTCTCTGGAGACTGTCAATGTCTTAAATCAAGAAGTTTCAGGAAACTCTCAGCTGTATTATAAAACAATTAAAAATCTCTGGAATACCTCTTTTCAGCCTTTCTTTGCCTTACACCACTCCTGTCTCTTTCTACAAAACTCTGTCCTGATTTTCATTGCACAGTCCTGCTGTTGCTGCTTGAATGTCACAAGTGTGGAGTAAGCCAGAAACTTCCCCTTTAACTTTTCTTCTGAGTCTGAGCCTGAAGCAGCAGCAGCAATGACATTTTAAACTAGAGAACTTCCTTATAATGACTTCTACTATTTATTATATACTAAATTGAATAAACCAGGACGATGCTAAGAATGCTGCATGCTAACATGCACTATCTGCAGTTTGAACAACACATATGTCAAGCTATGTTTGTTTATGCAGAAGAAAATAAAAATTCTTTGCTATTCTGTTGTCTAATGCAGTCTTGTGAGAGATTGTGAAGCTTTTGAATGATTTGTAAAGAAGCTGAGATGGAAGGAACTGCTTTTATCTTTTTTTTATCTTAACTTTGCTACCTGTTGGCTCCGCAAGAAGGACCCAAAGAAATAACAGTTCAAGTCCAGAAATACCAGAAAGGGGGAAGAGGAAGGAAATGCTGTTGTTTAATTGTTTATTCTTTTTCTCCAACACTCCTCTCCAGCAAACAGGAAGTAAGTTTAAGTTTGGAAGCAAGAAATTCTCAGACACGGTTCGAGGTCATGACTATATAATGAGGCATCTCTTCCTCCAAATGCTCCCAGCTCTGGAGTTCACTTCTCCCTTTGGCCTTTACAGCCACTAATGGTTTTTTTCTCTGATTTCCCGTGACAGTTATTCATCCAAAAACCTGCCTGAATTCAAGCTTTGTTCTGTGTTTTGACAATAGCTGCTTTAGGTTGTGCTATACAGGGAAATACATACAGAGCACTTATCTTTTGAGGACCTTTCTAATTAGAAATCACTTGAGCTCAGAAAGCAGGCTTTGAGTGGGTCTGCTGCTAATTAACTGACATCGTGGCCTTTCTTCTTTCACATATAAGGCAATTTGCATTCACCTTTTCTCATACTGATGGAGCACAAACTCTTCATGGGACACACGGTCTTTACCCATTCATCCTCAAGGATTTAACAAAAAGTCCAGGCTCATGAAGGCTGGCACACATGCACTGGCATAGCACAGTATAGGGCCAGCTCAAAATATTTGAAAAGCTGTGGTGAGAATGGGGGCTAATTCCTGCAGAAGCTAAATAATTTTTTTTATTTGGTTCTCAAATAAGGCAGAATACACAACTCCACTTGGCTGAAAACTGTTGGTCTTATATTTTCAGCTCTTAGTATATATGCTAAAAACATAGAAAAAGTAGGTCATAATGCTTTGAATAGTAGCTGTTGAATGTATATATTCTATTATTAAAAGAAAATAAAAAGGGGGAATGAAAAAATGGAACAGACACAAAACACAGGAAGAAATGTATTTTTTTGTTTTCTGCAGCAAATGCTAGTGAAAATCATAGCAAATGTGGCAGTTGAGGCAAGCAGATGCTTTTGAAAGCATTCTATAAATGTGTGTTAACAAAATAGAACTGAAATTAGGAAGAACAAGCTTAACAGAAAAAGGCAGATACTTTGAACATTTTTTGTAACTTTAATTTCTCCAGGTTCCATAGATAGGAGATTTGTGTTATGTTTAATCTGCTGAATGAGACAGGATGATCACCTGTGCTCTGTCCCTGAAACCATTACAGATGCATTTTATCCATATGTTTCCTGGCTCTGTATCTCTCTGGGTCCCACATAGGGTGCCTCTACCCTTGAGCATAGTTATTATTTTGCCTGTTTTCCCCTAACATGTCCAAGTGCCTGAAGTGAGGACTATAATGTCATGGGCAATGGTGGAATATTCCCATTGTATGAAATCACAGGTGTGTATTGTGGGCATCCAGAGCAGAAGGGCACCCAATGCTTGAGGTGTGAAATCCTACAGAAGAACATAGGGGGACTTTGTCTAGGGGAGGGAGCCACATAAGGTGCAGTTTTACCCATACATTTCTCTGGGGGGTGACGTTTGGCCCGCGCTGAGGTGTGTTAGCAGTGAGTCAGTCTGAGTGATCAGCAGTCCATCACACAAGCTCACTCCCTGACTCTTTTTTTATGTAGTGATACAGACATAGCATAAATATATTTTAATTGCAGAAAAAAAGTCATTGGCCATTTTACTGTATGTCAAAAAATCACTCAGCCAGTGGATTGCAACATGCCTTTTTTGGCAATCAGTCATGAAAATTCAGCTTGAGGACTAAGAACACAGATGGTTGCTGTTGCACTAATGTTTATTAGCAGCAAAGGCTTAGCAGATTTAGGGAGAAGTAGTGTCTCATCTACTGCATTGTCTTCATCTGGAGCCCGTTGCAGCAGGCCTGAAATGTTTAGAAGAAATTTTCCTACTGACTCCAATAAGGTTGGGACCAGCCCCTTGTGCTCCTCAGTCTACTCTGCATCTGAATTACATTTCTTGTTCAACAAGCATGTGTTTTGCTAGCCTCAGATGAGTAAAACCATAGCAGAAATGTAGGTTTTGTTACTAGAATAGAGCTTGGTAAGCATGGACACATCAGTTGGTGATCAGTCTTTGTTAGCAGGATGTTCTTCCATACAGAGCTTTCAGGTGAGAGCTAACCCATGGCTCTCCATCAAGTAGATTCTGTGAGCATTCAGGTCAAGTGCATTTTTCAGACCTTGAAGTGTGAATGAAAGAAATATAATTTTTGGCTGATGGAAGCACAGTTTAACTCCTGCTATCACCACTTAGGAAGGTGTTTCTTTACATGTGATGTATAGTTTGCTGACAGTATGAGAACCCTATGAGCTAATGCTGATGCGTTTCAGTGTATGCATCCTCTTGTTACCTTTGGCATGAAAATTATTCCAGGAACTGGAATGGAGGCAGGGAGAGGAAGTGCTTTCCTTTGCACGATCGCTATTCCCTGACCGCAGTGTTCTCTGATAACGAGGGATGTTTCAGAGATGGTATCAGATCACCACAGTTGGTAGGACTTCTCCATGATGCCAAAACAAACAAAGCTGGAAAATTGCTAAAATCAACAGGATCTTGCCTTAGTATTGCAGGCAAATGCTTGTCAAAATTCCAAGTTTGATAGTGCTGGAAGTGAAATGTTGAGTTCACCCGCACAACAAATGAAGCAGTGGAGGTCAAGCATATTTCAGCCCTAATGGACTCTGTAGGGTAAAGCCTGACAGCTCCTCCTGCTGAGACTACACTCAGAGCTGCTACTTGTTTTTGTGGTCTGCTGAGATCAGGACAGTGACTGTAGAACAAAGGCAAAGAAATCTATGGTGCAGTCACTGCCAAGTTGCTGGACTATAAAATGTGAAAAATGAATGCTCCTCCCTGGCTCCTGGGTGAAAGTTAGAGTGGGCAGATTCTGCATACCATCACAGGTCAGCATGAAAACCCTTTTCCACATGAAAGTTGAAAACTTGATAAATTGAAACATTAAAGAAATAATGATGACTCTTTATTTGTGTCCTTGCCACTGTTCAAATCACTCCCAGGATGGTCATCTAACTGAATCACTGCAAGGAAAATTTGGGGTTTGCCCACTGATGCAAAACATCTTTTTATAAGAGATTCATGCTGTTTGATGAGGCTTATTCCCATTGTCAGAAAAAATCTGGCAGACTTGTCTCTGAGAAAACAGAGTTATTCTCCATAGCCACAAAAGTAAGTTTTGCAAAATTTGCCTGAAGTACAGTGAAACACTTTAGAGTTAAATTCCATACAAAATGAGACTAAAAAAAAGATGCTGACAAGATGGGTATTGTAACTGACAGTGACCGTCAGTAACTGTTCAGAAATAAGTAAAGCCATTATGGCAGAGCAGCAGAGGTCGTGGGCTCCCACTCCTTATTGTTACTCTAAAAAGGAGCTGTCAGTATGAAATGAGACTTTATTTAAAGGTTGCTGCATTGTAATTGCCAAGAAATGAAAGACAAACATGTTAGAAACCATCATATTCAGACAGGGCCTTCGCATGATGGGGAGGGTAGAAGGGCTGTGCATCAGTCTGCTACAGCCCTGTCACATAATGTGGGATTTTTGTGAAAACAGTGAAATAATGTTTCCTCTCCTTCCTCTTAAATCCATGCAGGAATTTTGAACTATGGGATTTAACTACGGATACTGACAACATATGAACTTTAGGACCATTAAAACCTTCTGTGAACAGGCCTGGAGACCCATGAATATAGGGAGGCACAGAGAAGGCAAAATGAAAGTGTGATGCTGGGTTTTGGGAACCACCACTGCCCAGTCTGTATCACTAGGGAAGTGGAAAGTGAGCAGCCAGTCAGTTGCTTTACCTGCCTAAGAGCCCAGGCTGAGTTGCAACCACCACAGACCAGGAGAGGTTTGAGACCCAGATCTTTTCCATCTGCTACTGTTTGCAGGTCCAGGTGGTGCAGGACACCTGAGAAAGTAATTTGGTTAAACAAGCTAGTTCACAGACTCTTTGCTTTAACATTTAAAATCTTGTACTATGATTATAGCAAGGGAAGAGCTGGGCAACTGTGCCTTTGAAGAGTTCATGCACTAGTTGGAATTACATGTTGCGCTACATACACCAAAGCTGTGCTTTGGGATGCTGACCAGAAGACTACAACGTCCCAAGAAGCAGCTCTCTGTGGGACTTCTGGGCTCTGGCTGGGCACAAATTACCCATCTTTTTTGAAACTCATAAATTTTCCAATATTTGCATGATATTAAAGAGATTTTGTCTCGCTGACAGCATGAACACTGCCAGCCTTACATTTCTTGTACCCACAAATTTCCTGCTTTGTCCCAGAATAGGAAATACAATTTGAAGCATCTGATTATTAGCAAGTCTCTCACAGGAGCCAGTGCAAATGATTACGTGAGATAATACAAACCCACCAGCTAGATGACAACCAGACTACAGAGTGAGGTTACTGTTTCATACTTGCTGATATGATCAGATGATCTTAAAATTACTATGCAGTTGGTGAGGTTGGCAAGCAACATGTATCTACCTCGATAAAAATGACATATCTGTGCACAACCATGTGGTTTTCTGAGAGGAAGTAAGGAGGTCAGGAAGAACACTGGCTATTTTGAGGAGTGCAGAGCCATGCTAACAATTCCATCACCTGAGGAATTGAGCTTATACATCTGTTCTGGCTATGTGTAGATGATGTGGGGCATGTCTTAAGGGAAATGGTTCATGTTTCATGTGCATTTAGGTGACAGGTCACCTAAGTTCCACCTATTCTTAATGAACATTTTTTTTAGTTCCTATAAAAAAAGAGAGGTGATGAAGTTGTGAATTTTGCATTACGGTAGATGCACTTACGGACAAAAGGTTTCTGTTGGTTCAGACACACTTCAAAAGGAAATGGCCGATTTCTTCACTTGCTTGAAATACTGTTCTGGAGATGGCAGTCAAGAATAGCTTTATAAAGTTCCCAATTTTAAATGATGTGTTTTTGTCAGTGTTTGACAAAAAAGACAAGTGTTTGAAAAGCCTATACAGACTCATTTTGTTGTTGAGTTTACCAACATTTCACTGTTATTTGCTTAGTAGAAAACAGAATGTATACCATAAACATAATCAGTTAATGTGAAGATTACATGCATTATCTGCCCAGGAAGGAGATCGAATTGGGCTTTGACAAGCTTACTTTCTTCCCATGCAACTCAATAGCAAAACTCTGGCTCATTTCAGCCATGCAGGATTAACCCCAGAGACAAGAGAGCTGCAAGAAGCTTTCACGAAAGACTGGAAATATGATGAAGAGAAATATCAGGACAATCAGTTGGTCTCTCAGTGAAAGGAATAAAAAAAACAAATGAAAGCTTGATCTTTCAGGGTTAAGAGAAGTCCTTTCCTTGTTTGGAAAAGGGAGCAATCAGCAAAAGATATCAGACTTAAGAGGAGAAAGTTATGCATTATGGAAATAAAACTGTCTGCTGAGAGTTAGCAGGACACCAGTAACCAGGAAACTGAACTCTGGGAGAGTGTACAGTGCTCTGAACACTTCCTAAGAGATACGGTACAGCAGGGGCTGAATGCACTCCTCTCTTAGGGTGAAGCCTTTTGTGGCTTTGGGAACATGTCAGGTAGTGCCTGGGAAAAAACATGGGAAGCTTGAGGAATGCGGTGAAATTTGTTTCTTTCATATCCTGTAAGAGAAAGATTTCTTTTCTTTTCTCTTTTCTTTTTCTTTTCTTTTTCTTTTTCTTTTCTTTTTCCCTGGTTGTGTCTAAGGTCTTTTAAGGCTTGTTTGTTGTCAAAGAGTTTCCTTTGTTCTGCATCTTAAATGACCCAAAACAAAAACCTCTTGTTTCTTTTGGGAACCTATTCTCCTTTCAATGCAAAGCAGTTGTGGGAGTCCAGTTTCTGCAGACTTCCTAAGTAAGTGGCTTAAAACAACCCCAAACATTATGGTCCTGGATATACTTTGCCTTTTACAATTTAGAAGTGGGGAAGGTGTTATTATTGCAGACAATTTAAAACCATAACAAAGTGTGTGTGGGCTTCAGTTTGAGAATGGAAAGTGAATGGTATTGTAAAGCTGAACGTTTATACAAAAGAATGCTTTTCCTTTTCAGCCCTTTTCTTAAGTCTGAAATTTGTAAGAGGAAGTTCAAAGAGGATATACACATTAATTCCTACTTGGTTATGTTCCATATGTGAGGTCAGTGGATTTCACTGGGTTAGCCCGGGTTCCTGAACAGCTGAAAAGTTTTGAAAACACCTTCCTGAGGTTCTGAAGTAGGGTATTAGAGTTTGCAAAGGAAAAAATCAGTTTGAGCAGGCTTCCTGCCTTGCCTGTTTACTAAGAAAGTGAGAGTAGAGTGGCCTGAACTGGGAGGTGAGTGTAACCAAAACAATTTACAGCATCTTCTAAAGCACAGGCTCTTCCCACCGTTGAAAATATTTTTGAACTCACCTGCAGAGGAAAATGTGAGGTTTGAAAGGTGCAGTCTAGGCACAAAATAGTTCTGAGTGCTGAGCAGTGTCTGGTTCTGCCCTGGGGAAGATTAGGTGCTGAGTAGCCCCAGCTGAGTAGTTGGTTAGGGGTACTATGTTACCTTTCTTTCTTTTAAAACCTGCAAATCCCAATCACTTCGGCATTTTTCTCTTACATGTTATTCTGTTTCTTTGAGTAATTTTCTGAGATACTTGACATCCATTGTTCTGGTGCACAGCATTGTATGCTGAGAGTTTGCGGGAAGAAATGTACTTGGCAATTAATATTCTACGATCTTACAATCAGTTTATCTGTTAACATATGAACAAAGGAAAGTAAATTTAAAAATTCTTTTTAACCTTTCATTTCAACCCAGCGACATTCCTGAGGATATAACTAATTTAAAGCCAGTGAGTCCGTTCAAGGGCTTATTGTTAAACATGTAGTCAAGAATCTTTCTGGACCAGTGTTTAGCTTTCACAGAAAGAATGGTTTTTACCTTTGACAAGCCAGCTTTCACACTACTCACCTGATGATCTCTTCTTTCAGAGCACAACTCCTTTGAACCTACATATAAGGCATGGCTAAAGACAGGGTTTGCCTTTTAAATGTTATCAATATACAGGTTTATGCATGCCTATGAGTACTTACATACAAGAAACACTTGAGCACCGTAAGGGATTTTATAAATAATTCACAAGTTGTACTCATCTCAAATCAGAAATTGCTTTATTGGTCTTACATGTGCATAGGCAACTCAGTTCTGTAAGAATTCTAGGTTATTTTGTGGTAAGAAACTGTAAAATATTCATCACACAGCACAATCCAGAAGTGTCACTTAAAAGAATTCTTGAGTTAGTTAAATTTCTTGCTAGCAAGGGTTCAAATGTAGAGTCTATGGAAAGTGAGGGGCAGAAATCCAGGTGTACATCATTCAGTACAGAAAATTGCAGCTCATTCCTTGTTTTCATAGGATGAAATGTATCCCCAAGTTCTGCCTTCTCTTATTATTGTGCAGTTCATTTAACTGTGGAGAGAAATTGCAAGAATTTTCATGGGCTTATACCTTTTGGAGAAGCCCTTAATCTTACTATAATCTCACAAGTTTTACACAGGAATTCAAATTCTACCACTTCAATGGCAGATTAAACAGTCCTGTGTTTATCTGCATGGTTACCAGTGACATTACTAAGCTTAGGATTGACTCAGAAAATGAAAATGAGAGGTGACAGTGACACTAAGTTTAGTCTTTTCTTTTTCTCCTGTTCTTCAGTGACTGCTCCTGAAAAGCTTTCAGCTCACAGGTTAAAAAGAGTTCCTTTGTAACCACACCAACAGTGTGAAACATATTGGAAAGACAAATATAGGCTTGGCATACCTTCAGCTAGTGATACATAGCACCTATACTTTTGTGAAGCTTTCCTTAAATTCTTGCTCCTCCTGAAGGAGGAGCCTTCTTGTTTCCATGAAAAATGGTGGTGATTGTCCTACTGTCCAACCTTCTGTCCGCTTTCTTCCAGCAAAGGAGGTGTTGGATGACAAAACGATCAGGACCGTAGAGCAGATTGCAACCTGGAGCAATGCAGTGGTGCTGTTTCCAGTGGCTGCAATTAGCTCTGGATCAGGCCATGAAACCAACCCAGACGAAACCTCCAGGGTTTTATCTTTGTTCAAGCAACATTAGAATTGGCTTCACTCACAGAGGGATTAGGCAGTTGGTTTTCCAATATACGTATTTGGAAACTTTTCTTTGAGGTTAAGAGATTAATGCAGAATATCTAAACAGTAAGAAATTGATTTCCAGGTCAGTGTAAAATATATAAAACTAATTTTCTTCCCAGTTCCCAGTTTCATCTGTACAAACGTCACATCATTGGCCAGCCCTAGAACAAAGCAGGTTTTTTTTTTTTTCACTGTAGTGTATCTCCACAGTTTCCATTATCTTCCTAGAAAAGAACAGAGTGTTTTTTGTGTCATTGTTGTCATTGGAGGAAATGGCACCAGGCATCAAAACTTTATAAACTAGTTTCATTGATTTGGTTTTGTCAGGCCAACAGCTGTCTCCCAGCTCCGCTTTCCTTACCAACATCAGTGCTCCCTTCCCTCCAGCCTTCAAAGAAAGATAAAGATATCTTCTTTTTCTAAATAAGCATTTGGTTCCAGGGGATGAGTGTGTACATAGGGTTTTGTCCAATTCAAATCATGGTTTCACCTTGCATAGGATTGGCTCATCTGTGTAAACCCAGGCGTCACTGAGGGAGAATAAAAAGTACCCTGTGGAATATGTCTTATGAGAAAAAGACATTTCCCAGCATAGTAGAGTTTTTAAATGTTTATTATTCTCCAAAACTTCTTCATAGACTCAACAAAGAAAGAGAGTTCAGCAGTAATACTCATAAAATTTATAGCCTTCTGTGTTCTTAACAGTATATTGAAAAAAATAAAGCTACTGGAGTAAGTTATCTAGACTAAAATGTGCCTGAACAAAGTTAAAAGATTGAGAGTTAAAGTTAAGCTACTCAGCTATGCACTACTCTCAAATGCTGCTGTTTTCCTTGGAGCATGGTTTGAAACACCAGAGATGTATGATTGTTAGAAGAAGATTTGACATTTCTCTCCCCACACAGTTCTGTTGGATTCCAACAATAGGTCATAGTCTGAACACATTTTGAGCCTTTTGCATGAAAAGAAAAGCTAGATAAATTGTGCACGGTTATCCCATGTAATAATAATGTATCATGCCAGCTTCTCCTCTGGTTGTAATAAATGTTAAATGCCTTTGTTTCTAAATGGAGGACTGGATGGAAGAGGCTTGGGAGGATTAGGTCAACATTAAATTAAAAGATTTCCTCTTTATGATGGAAATGCTGAATGTTCGTGCACAACCAAAATAAAATTCTCCTAAAGGTGAATCTTGGAGTCCTGACCTCGCCGTTTGAACTTAGGACACTGTAATGTAGAGCTCCACTGTGAGTAGCTGTTATGTTGAAAGCAAAGTTTCAATCTAAATAGATTTTTCCTATAGGTTTTGAAATTAAATTAGTTTGTGTGGAAACCACACAAAAACCACAGAAAAAATATTGTTTAGAGAAAATAGGCACTTTTTGTGCACTTCTTCGTAAGACTCACTGCAGGTAATAAAATTTTATTGTCTGTCTGCATTTTCAAAGTGCATTAAAGTATTTCCTGCCTGTACTTTAAGTTTCATTTTATTATTTTTTAGCTTTCTACAATTCATAAACATTGATTTATTACTTCAGTTTCAAGCATTGCTAACTGTTCTATTTAGTGCTACACAACCACTCTGTTACAAACATTCAGATCACGTTTACATGATCTGTTCACCCTGCATACAGGCTGCTTTCATCTGAAAATTCTCAAATTCTTCCCACTGGAAATTAAATATTATTTTCTTTGTTGTTTCTTTAAGTGGTTTACTTTTTCTGATGTGTAACTGCTGCATATGGCAACAATATAAATTGTCAGTCACTTATCGCAAATATTCATGGAAAATTTGATTCCGTGCTGAGCTGTATTTTGCCAGTGACTTTGGTAAATGTTAGATTTTATTTTCTTAACTGTAGCCAGGAGAATTAACATCCATTTTAGAGATTCATTTGGAAGGTTTGTTCTATGAGGTATTTTTTTTGTCAAATTTCAAACATTGTAATTAGTTACTAATTAAATACTGCTATGTGACTCATACGGGTCTTTACTATTTCAAACAGCTAGAAAAACACGATACATTTATTTAAATTAAAAATTTAGCCTGTCACCTCTCTGTGCCTGAGGTCAGAACACACTAATATACAGAAAACCTGCCAATACTGGTATTAATAATGATTAGTTCTGATCCTTCTTGTTCTCATAGAGAGATACACATATGAACGAGGGTCAAACACTGTTGTTGGCATTCATACTGTGTAGCACTCATTCCGGTTAATAATTCTACACCTTTTGGTAAAACCGTGGAAAGTTTTTCCTTGTATGATACCTTTATGCACAAAAGAAAGCTCTCTAAGTCAGTGGGACACCTTTTGGAGACATGCCTAAGGGGGAATGTATGGACAGTCTCCAGTCAGATAAATGTAGTAGCTTGAATTTAATAGTTCACTCTTTGACTATTGGCAAATGTGATTGACTGTACTTACTTTCTTTCTGAAGGATGCTGAATTCTTCACCAAGAAACTTGAAGAGGAACTTTAAGGCAATGGTAGCTTGCAGAGCCCATGGCACAACTCCTTGCCTGCTTGAAATCTGCTTAGAGCAGTGGTGCCTTACTTCTAACAGGGGCAGCTACTGTCTTTTTTTCTCTGTAAAAAGACGCATGAAGAATGATACGCCTGTGATTGACTTCTACTGATGGATCTATGTGTTGGAAAGCTACAGGTGAGGGGTGAGCAAGAGGTGTTTGCTCTACCTTCAGATGAAAACCGTGTGGCTGAGTTATACCATACATTAAATGGGCTGCTTGGGCAAGGGCATGAGTACACTTCAGCCATGTTTGCTGGAGATATTACTTTTTCCCTGCTCAGAGCTTCCTCTTCCTCCTCCTGTTGTAGACAGTTGTGGTTTTCCCTTCTCTCTGGTGGTGGCAACTCTGTAATTTTTCCTGCAAGGATGATGGGGAGGGACTTTTCATTAGGAACTGTAGTGATAGGACAAGGAGTAATGGATTTAAACTTGAGGAAGTTCAGGTTAAATATAAGAAAGAAGTTCTTTACTGTGAGGGTAGTGGGGCACTGGAATGGGTTTCCCAGGGAAGTTGGGAATGCTCCGTCGCTGGCAGTGTTCAAGGCCAGGTTGGATGAAGTCTTGGGTGACATGGTTTAGTGTGAGGCATCCCTGCCCATGGCAGAGGGGTTAGAACTAGATGATCTTAAGGTCCTTTCCAGCCCTAACTATTCTATGATTCTATGATTCTATGTTTCTTTCACTCAAAATGCATGAGTTTCACAGAAGACCTTCCATTTAAAGAAATTCAGCCTAACACTCATTTTCTGTCTCTGTAATTAATCTAGCTGGAAAAGGCTATCAGCTCTCGCAGTGAAAATTCTTAGCTCAGTGGTGGTGTTTTATAAGAATCGTTCTTCTCATTAATCTCTCAAAAAATCTGTCTTGTTGTCCCATCTTTTTGTTTGACCAAAATTGGCAATTCTTACTGAGTGGCTGGCACCTTTTTAGGTTTGACTTGAAATAGAAAGTTAATGAAATTTGGCAGCTTTATAATGGAAGTGTTACAATTGGGGAAATGAGACAGCTTTTTATTAAAATAGATTCAGAACTTTGTATGTGTATAGTTTATTGTTATTTATAGACCTAATTTGATAATTAATGACCCAATAATGACCAGTTACCTCTGTTCTTGAAGAATTTAAAATGGACAAAGCTGCTAAAGAGCTTTAGTGGTTCTCCTTAAGGTAGCTGTGTTTTAGGGTATAAGTTCTTCTGGACAAGGACTTGATCTTCATTACATGTATTTGTCTAATGAATACATATAGTATATTCATTACATAATGTGTTGTCTACACAGACAACATCCTATAATTTAATTGATCTGGTTTTTGGAGTGTATTGGAAAACCCTTGTGAAGTGCCTTACTAGTATAAGATGATGATTTGTTTTTATGGCTTCAGGGATTATTTTGCTGTGCATGGGCTGTGTAACATAATGGATATCACAGGCTGCCTTGCAGCTTTGTGAATCTTTAGTTCTAGCCACAGCCTTGGAACCTGTAAGACATAAACAGGGAATAAAATAAAGAGCTCTTTTTTGGCTGGAATTCAATTTAATTAATAACATTAAGCATATGAATAGTTCCCTTCAAGTCTGTGGAATTACTCTCTGCTTTTAAACTTACAAACATACTTAATTAGCTCACTAAAATAGGTGCTTTACTTAATCAGTTACTTTTATAATTCTGTGTATGAGAAATACAAAGAACAGTGAAGGTTCCTTTTAAATAGATCATGTAGCACCGCTACATGTGGAAAAGACAGGGGAAACAGCCAGGCTGAAAATGTAGCCAAAGACAAAACATTCCTCTGGTGATGTGTTAGCTGAAGGTATTCAGCACCTCACAAGATCAGGCCTTGTGTGATTAAATTGCTGAACAAACCCACGGTAATAGATCCTTAAATAATAAAGTGAGAGGGAAGATAGGAAAGCTGGGTGGGAACAAAACTAACTCAGTGCGTTAGAAAGATTATTGTTTGAGTTCCCAGTATTTAACAACTGGGTTTGCAGTTTGGTGACTGAATTCTGTGGTGGTGTTGTTCTGGCCAGTGATTCAGTGGGAATGTCGACCTGAGCAACAACATCGTGGTATGTACAGCTCAGGTTAGACACGTCTCTGATTTCTGACCACTTTTTCTCTTGGGTGGTGTTTATTTTCTTCCCAGAAAATATGATGATATTTGGATTTATTCAGTCTTGTAGCAGTCTTGTACTGCTTATTCTAATACCTCCCGTTGAACCTGACCCACACATTATTGTAAATAACTCATTCATGTAAATAAATCATTTAAAACTAAGACCTTAACCCTCTGCTTAAGGTTGAGTGAGCTGGACTGAAGGAAAACAGTCTGTCCTCACTTGGAGTGGAGCACAGAACAAATGTTCTTTGACCTTGAAGCAGCGCTTGCCATAGTGCGTAGCATTACCTCTGTTTGGAAGGTTCATGCACAACTCATCTCCAGTTTCTTCCTTTCTCAGGGGCCATCAGGGGGAGCAGTGTGTTTCAGTGCTGCTGTGCAGAGAGCAAGGGGCTTATAGACTTTGTGGAGCTTGGTCTTTTCTCCTATTCTGCATCATCATGACTTACATGTCAGCAGTGATGCCATTCTCCTTTTTCTAATGTTTTTTTAACACGTGGCCTTACAAGATGGCAGAAAGCAAGCATGTCTCTTCATTTCATTCCTAAAGGCTGTTGCTCACACCTGTGCTTCACAGGTCTCAGTGTTAACTGTTAGCGTAGTACTTATACATGGGTTGCCATGAACAAACAACTTCATGTGGCAGTTTAGCAAAAAATTAGAAAACAAGGGACTTGGTTCGAATGATCTACAGGGAATTGATTTGTTCCCTGTCAGTAGGACAATCTTTTTAGCGGGGACGGATGATAAGTGTTGAAGTTTGGGGTCTCTCAGTGAGAGAGACTTTTTCCCCACAGAAATGTAGCAACCACCTCTCTCAGAGGTAGGACTCAATTTTAATAGCGGATATAAAAAGAAAAAAACGCATTACCACCTTTTTTCAGGTAAACTTTCTTCCCTTTTATAAACTGTATCTTTTATCAGGCCATTGATGTATCTATTTCTGGTTAGCCAAGTCAGTAATATTATTTCTAATTCTGTGGAGATGCCTGGAATTTCCAGACATGATTTAAGGCTTCTTGGTCTAGACACAATACATACAGACATACACAACATAAAGAGGATTTGTCTCTCCCAATAATCACTTTTTTATGAAGTTTACAGCAACAACATTCCATCAGAAGGCAACCAAATTTGTGTGCTGCTTCTGCCTGTATCTGCAGGTTAGATGGTGTGAGAAATTGCCAGGTGGTGGCTTGCTGAAAAACCACAATAAATACAATTCAATTAATACACATTTATTGCATTCATGCTATTAAGATATTTTAGGAGCTAATAATAATAACTCCCAGTTTATTCTCAATCATCTGATTGCTATGAATTTTATTCTAAAGCTAAAACTGTTCTTGCAGTTCTTTTGAAAAGGTGATAGACATATGCGTTTGTGATTTCTAGTGTACTTAAACTGTTTTAAGTAATAGCAACAATCTGTATGATTTAATAACAAAGAATAATGTAAATATAAGTGCTCAATATCTAGGCTCCTGGTAAAGCTGTAGATGTTACCAATAGCATGCTTTTCTGGATTTGTGAAGTGTGATCTTTTGGAAGGTTTACCACTGAACCCTAGTCAGGTGACATAGACATTTGAAAACTGTGGACCATTGGTTTGATGAAAGGTACTGCCATTGACTTAGGCTAGCAACACACATCTATGCTCAGTCACGCCAAACTGTGTCATGACTGAGAGTTCTTCAGATAATTAAACTCATAATGGAAGAAAAAATGCTCCTAAATGTGTGTGACAAAAGGCTCCTAATGATTCAGGCTAATATATATATATAAGGGAGAAACATAAGGAGCCCTGAGGGCTATATGAAAACGTAAATGCAGTAGCCACTGAATGATGATTCAGCCTTAAGATTTTTGGCAAATAGCATGAAAACAGATGGTATTGATGTGAAGTATGCAGCATATTAAAATGCATGCTTATGCAACCTGTGGTCAGATTTTTAGTGTAAGACCAAATTTGATATGTGAATATTTTTCGCTGCTGGCAATAAATAAGTGAGGAAAGCTAGACATAGATCAGGTGTCACCACTTAGTTTTTTATGCTTAGATCAAAATTGCAAAACTTGATGTAAGTTATCATTAGCCCTATTAATCCAGATGAATTCTGGTAACTCATAAGGACTGGAAGAGGCCTTGTTGGTTTCCTTTAAAGTTGTCTACAAGTGAGTAAACTTCTGAATATTAAATGTTCCATAAGGGAACCAATTTCACCTGTCAGCCATCAAATGTCTTCAAATATGAGTAAACATACATCTTGAATATATTAGGTCATCTGCAAGGAAACAGGAAAAAAACCCAAACTAAAACAAAACACAGAAATTTTATATTAAATTCCTTTAAATTATAAACCACAACAGTGAGACCAGGGTTTTCTCTTTTTGGAGTGCCTTCTCTTTTAAGATCACAACAGTCCTCTGATTTTCTATGACAGAATAATATATGTTGAAATTGTGTATTTGAAGTCATACAGGCCTTTAAACAAGGTGAAAGCTTCAATTAACAGTCAGGTTCTTTATACTCAAAGCCTGAACTTGGACATGGTATTTGGAAGTGCTGGGATTTGCCTCCAGTATAAACATACAAAAAGCTTGATCCCTGACATTTACTGTTTAATGCTTCTAAATGTTTAGAAAATATGGTCAGATGGGAAAATTGGGGGATGAGGGGAAGACGAAGACCTTTCACTAATTTGTCTTTTTTTCTGTTAAAAGTATTTTTTTCAGTGAGGGAGCAGAGTCTTGTTTCGCTGCAAAGGAAAGGTAAATCCTGGCCAAAATGTGCCATGAGAATGTCTGCTGAGTGAGCATGCAAAGCAAACAGTGACACTTTAATTTTACAATCTCAGCCCATCTTGGAGCCTCAAATATTCTTCTGTTTCCATTCCTTCTCAAAACCTAATTTCTGTCACGGTGGGCCAGCCTCTTCTTTCCTTGAAGTGACGCAGCCTGCTGTTATGTTGGCTGCTTTTAGGAGGAAAGCTGTTTGCTCTGCAAAATGATTGTCTGTGGCACAGGATCTTTGGAATCTGGCTTACCTGTTTTGTTCATAGTTTTATCAGTCACGATGTTTAAGTGCACCCCACTCTTTTACCTCTGGACCATTCTGAGAGCACAGTGCAACACAGGTAGCTGTGGGCCTCTCAGATGCCCCTTGCTGACTGGGGACACAAGTGTCAGGTCGTTTTTTATTCCCTCTCCAGGTATCTAGCTGCTAAGGATGCCCTGGCCACTGAGGGTGTCTGTCATTCCAGGGGACAGTGGAAAGAGAGCCCAAGACAGTAGGAGAGGTGATGCCATCTCCTCCCTCAGCCCCAGGAGCTCCTCTGATGTGAGCAGGATCCTCACGGCACTCTGACACCCGCTTCATTCCTGGTTTTCCACCAGGGTAATTAACTTATATGGGAGCAGAGAGATGGCAAGTGGAGTAAACATTTATGCAAAGCAGCCAGGTGAGAGGCTGGGAATGTGCTGTGAAAGAACAGAGAAAGCTGCCTGGTTTCATGGAAACCGTGGTCTTTTAAGTCAAGAAAAGGTAGCAAATACCAGAGGCAAGTGGCAGGGTAGAAACAGCTTTTCTAGAGACTTTTTCCCTGGTGATGCAATGGCCAAACCCCACAGCTCAGCCCTCCAGAACTTGAGGGACAGGTTCTCCATGCGGGCAGCAATGGTCACTGGGTTCCCCTGTAACGTGGCTGGGTGGAACAGGGCCTGTGAAAGTTAGTTATTTAGGCTGGAACTAATCACTCTGTGCTCATTTTCTCACCAGCTTCAGATGGGGGTTTATCTCCCCCTGCATTAGACACTGGGAATGAACCACACAGAAGTACCAGGTTTTCTATGCTGACTTGTAAACGGCATGTCTTCAACAAACCAGGAGCTGGAAGCCTAACCCTGAGCTGCATAAATCGAAGTGAGGAAACTCCCTCCATGAACGATGAAACCAGAGCCTCTCCCCTAGATTAGAAGTTGGGAATTGATCTGTTTTGGCAATGCAGCCCCAAAATTAAAAATCAGCACCCATCTTAACATGCAGAAAAGCAGGGCTGAAACCTGTTGCCTCTGAAATTCAGAAGCTTTTTTCCTTTCTCCCAGTTCTCTGATGCATGGGGAAGACGTCACCACCTAGTTTTACTAACATCCCTTTAAAAAAGCAATGAGAGGGATAGAAGAGGAAGGGACTGTTAAAATGTCCTTGCCTTCCTTCCTGCTACCTGTGTAAATCAGAATTTGCCAGGCAGAGTGCTGTTGAGCCTATGATGATTCAGATGCCTGAATCAGTGTATTTAAACCTAGCCTGGGTGTTTCTGTGCTGTGCTGGAGTACAGAGTGCAAATAAATAACCTTAAACATGCTGCTGGGCAAGGAGGAGTCACACTATGGTTTATGGCTTAAGCTTCTGCTATTTTTGCAGGCTAGCTTTATGTGTGCAGCACTAGCAGCCCTTAGTGATGCCTCTCTGAACCCCTGAGGCTAAAGTCTGATTAGCTAACTTGTAGGTTTTCTTGACAGAGAAATATATTTTCCATTTTTATAAGTGTGCTTAGAAGTTGGTTTAAAGTTAATTTGCACAGATGCATCTTTTAATATGTTTTCTTTTCCAGTATGACAATTCAGGGGAGGTGGAAGGTTATAAGATGTGACAAACACCTACTGTTTGCAAAATCCAGGAAAAGCAAAAGGCACTATTGGATTCTTTAAGAGGCTTCGCGAATACCTGGGGCAAATATCAGGAATGCATATTTGTTTTCTTAAATGAAAGGTGCATTTTAGCCTCAGAGAAACACATACCACAGGATAGTTTGAGGAGGACGGGTTCTGGATAGGGCAAGTGAAATCGAACAAACTCCATGAAGTTTGTCAGCTAGCGCAACTGTTTAAAAATAATTTCCTGCATGATTTTACTTTAGCAAGTAGTGATATTTGAGTAATAATGCACTCTGTTGTTGTTGTTTTATCTGAAGTATGATAAACTGAACGAAGAAAGATCTTCAAGGAAGATTTATTGCACAGGTTTTCACAGGAGATCCTCTAAGAGAAATTATTCACTGAAATCTTTCAAATGCAGGTGATGCATACTAGATCTGGTGTGTTATTCATGGAAGAAGTCTATGCTCCTCTTGCTCAATTCATGCAACAAATGTCTTCAGGATGAAAATGACTGATGTATACAGAGGAAATTTCTTTCCTAAGAAACAGTTCTCTCTTAAAATTGCAAACCTTTTTGACACATTAGGTCACTTTGAAACAATGAAAAAGATCTTTTCCTCAGAAACAAGAAGGGTCTGAAGTAACTTTGGTAAAACTATTTTAGCAGATTTGGTAGAAAAGTATTTCTGTCATTCAGGGGAAGATGGGAAAAGGTCTGCAACTTTTGTAGCCTCTGTTCATTGAAACCAGGAGCACAAAAGGGATGCATCTATTGAAATTCATCAGTCTGGGGTAATGTCCCATGTCCTGACAGGCTAATTTAGTTTTACAGGGCATCTCTTTCTGGGATCCCTTTATGCTTTCCTATCTCAGACTTTTTAAAGGGATCCAGCTTAAGTAAAAGAATACACTATTTCAGGCACCTAAACACAATGATCTTATTTTCAAAATGCAGCTGAGTGATGAAGTACTTTTAAATCCCAGGCCACTATTCCTTGCAAGGAAACTATTGTAGAGTAAGCTCTGATGAATACATTTCCAAATGCGCTGGAAATGGTTATTTAATCAGTCAGGTCTTGGAGGCTGGAGAGCTCATGGGAAAGCTAAAAGAAGGGTCAGACATAAAATGCATCATCAATTTGGTCATCTCCCTATATTAATTTTTTTGTAATTCTTTTAATTGCTCTGATGTTGGTAAACAGTAAGGGGGAAGAGGACTTTTTTAAAAAGAAGCAACCCATGAAACACGATAAATATAATGATAACAGTTTATTGTCATGTTAAGATGCTAGTCTGTTTCTCCTCTACTTCGTTTTGCTAAAAATTAATTCAGGGGAATGTTTCCAAACTACCCTACTAAGTTTCAAGAACTTTCAAACTGGCTTACTTTGTGCAAATATAATTCTACGTGTTTGTTCTGTCTGGTTGTCTTATGAGTCCTTTACCCTCTGGACTTGCTTTGTTTTTAGTAGCTTCTGAGAATTATTAAGAGACTGATTTTTTGTGTTTCTGACTCATACAGAATTGAAGAAACAACAAACTAGTTTTAACAGAGGTTGTAAGAATTTTGCTAATGTGAGGAATAAAGACTATTCTGTTAACCTGATTGCGAAACTGATTGGAGGAGTTCTTCATTCTGTTTTACTTGGCCTGAGAAAATACCAAGCTATGCACTACAGATGATCTAAAGATTGAGATTAATGTCTACTTGTCTGATTGGAAAATACATTTGTTTCTCTTTACATCCTGTGTAGGGCAAAAAGAAGTATCTTTGCTTTGCAATCATCCTCCTCACTGTTCTTATTAACAAATGACATTGCTCTGTTTTCCAGCAATAGGTGCTATTGGACCAAGGCCTAGATCCACAAAAGACTTTAGATGCTGATGTGGGATTTAGGTGAGTAAACCCAACAGTTAGATCCTCAAAATCCCTATTCAGCTGTTGCTTAATCCTGTAGGTGCCTAAAATGTGTAGGAGCCAAAGATACTAACATTAAACTTCCCAGGACCTGCGTCTCTGTTTACTTGGAAGTGCACCAGATGGTTGTCTCCTTCTTGGTCATGCATCCCTTCTCAGAGAAGATTTGCAGGTTTGTAGCTTTCAGCTCCACAGAATGCAACAGTTTCTTTCTCCCTGGTTAAGGGCTCCTTAGGCAGTAATTCAGAGGTTACAATCCAGGCAAGAAAGTGTAAGAGGACCAAATTCAATCCATCCTCTTCTTACTGAACTTCAGCTCCACATCCCTCTTCCCCCAGGACAGTGGCTTACCCAGCTTTCTTGCTGTCATGATTCTGGCCATCTGCTTTTCTACTTACTCACCTATACTGCTTTTTCTTCCAGCTACATCATGAAAGAGAAGCTGAGCCTAGGTTAATTATTTGAGAAAAAAGATATAGCTGCTTCTTACGGCTCGTTCAGGAGATGTCTAGGACTCCAAAAGCTTTGGTGGACAGAAGGACCTCCTTGTAGACATGGGTGAGTCACTGGAAAGATTCTGGATCATTTTGTATGCAAATATTAAAACACTTGCAGACAAAATTTAGATCTGAGAACATAATTATTTATTTCTTCATGGATTCTAAAGATATTTTTCTGGTATTTGGTAAATGGTAGTTGTCTGACTGTAGAGCAAAGAAGCGGGATGGTGAAAACACCAGGAAATAAACGTAAGTGAATTAGAAACTCCAATTCTGCCATTGTTGCTTAGTGGGAGTTTCACAGTAAACTCTGAATAGTGGTAATCTCAGGAATCTCCCCATAGTCCCCCATAATCTGTTTCATGTTTTTCTTCTGCTGTACCATCAGTAAAAAATCTGTGAATGTAAAATGCTGCCAAATTGAAAAACTTGACAAATTGCAAAAACAAATTAAACTGGGCTTAGACACTAGAATTGCTTAGAAGGGAAATTCAAGTTCCCTGTTATTCTCCTTCACCTTGTTATTATGAGCATTACCAGTCACTTTGCTAGTTCACAGAGGTATCTACAGTAAAAGATAATAGCACAGTTACAGAGTCAGATGCTGGGATTAGAAAAGCCCATGAAACCTGAGGCTGATGATCTTGTGAGTATTCACTGCAAGACAGACTTTACATATTTGATCAGGAAGTGGGTAGGGGTTTTTAACTTCTATCTGGACTCTGCCTCTTCTAGTGCATAGAAGATAATCTTTGTGCAAGCCAGTCTACTCAGAACCTTATTTTATCCTCATTTTCTGTCTTCTAGAGCAACCATTCCCTGAAGATGCAATTATGATTTTACTTGCAGGTCCTTGGGCAAGCACCATTTGTTTATTTCATTAGTTTATTAGTTTACTTGTTTTCAGAATGCTGTAGCATGGACTGGTGTTTGCGCTCCACATACGGGGTGTCCCAATGCTATCCCACCCAGAAATATATTTACAGCCTCTTTTAGAACACATTCTTCCTCATTTACTGTTCATCTATAGCTGCCATATAAGCTCCAGCTATGTTAAACCTCAAAGAGCAAGAATGTGTGTTGACAAAATGCAAGGTTCCTAATGTCCCATTCCTTATTGTAACATACATGCAGGATGAAATCATTGGCAGGAACTTTGTAAAGGCATAGGATTTCAGGAAGGTGACTCCTGCTAAGTTAAGAAAGGCAAGGCCTATTTATGATTTTGGAGATATTGATGCTAATGGCAAGCCAATCTACTGAGACAGTCAGCTGTTCAGGATCATTCTTGTCTTACAGTATAATGGTTTTCTGACATTAGCAAGTACTTACATATGTAATGAAATTGATAAGACTGTAGTGGTGTGAAAGCAGGATCAGATTACAAGGAAGTAATACTTGAGGTAAGAAATGTTGAAGTCCCACGAGAATACAAAATGTAGAAAGACTCTACTACTAGTGAACTAAATATTAAGAAACTTCTCTTGAAATTGTAGGATTTTTGAGTGTGTGCATGTCTTGGTTTTGTGCCAATCCATTTGTCCATATGATGCCTCTGTGAAAGGTAAATCATGGAAGGTTCTTAAAGACATGATAAAACTGTTAGATTTCTTTTACTAAGTATTTTCAAACTCGGAGTCCAAACTGAAAAATTTGGAAAATGAGACAGCTGCCAACGCTAGCTGGCATATTTACCTAAATAGGCATGGATTATGAAATGCGGTTTCTCTGACAAAGGAAACAATATTCCTCTGTGGCTGCTTTTAGCCTAAAAAAATCCCCACCTTTCCGGGGTTAACTCAAGGATCGTGGTATAAAACAAAGGCTGAGAAAAATGAGTGTTGGTGGGCACCAGACTTCCTATAATTTGTCATGAATAACAAGAGAAGCTGGCCCATCTCTGTTACCAAAACAGCTTCGGCGCTTGGGGAAAAAAAAGCTACTTGCTTGGCAGTCCAATTGAGGTAACTGGTAAACAAATCTCTGTTTGCTTTAGTGTCAGGATTATTTTGAACACTTGATTTGATTATCCAAGTATTTTGTTGGATGATCTGAACTCCTGGCCTGACACATTTGCAGTGCCAATAAAATTCACTGTGGAGAAAGTTCAGGCAAAGTTGCAGTATTTAAAGTCTGAAGAGCAAAATGCTACTGGTGACAGTAATGTCCTGTCTTTATACTTCTACTAGGGTCTGGCTTTTGTACTTCACACACTCTTGATCTGTGATTCAGAGAAACAGTCCTAATAATAATAACTGACAAGAAACCTACTGTTTCTAACACATACAGCCAAAGGGAAAGAATACATATAAACAATAATGTCTTTAGAAACATATCACTTCCAGCTTAATTGTCAGCATCTCTCTGCCTCCCATATACACACACTTCAGATTTTAGTTTCTAACCTTTGCCTAGTTTTGCATTAAGACTAAATATTAGACTAGATATGAGACTTGATTCAGTCTTATATCTGGAACTCTGCCTTCAAGAGACAATGTGTTTACAAAGTGATATTTGTTAGTGCAGGTTTTGAATGCTGTTTTAATTACATTTGTTCCACCTTTTTTTCTGGATTCAGTACTTAGCCCAGTGACTTATATTATTGCAAAGTATTTCCATTGTGTTACTTAAATTGTTATCTATTTTGCATCTATCTTTGCCAAGTCAGTTTAATATTACCTTATTAAAAGATTTTCTCCTCCAGTGGCACCTGTGAGTCTTTGACTATCTTTTCAATACCTTTTTTCCCCCTATTTCTTCTCTGCTGCCAGCCAGCTCCTGACCCTGGCCTGGTAGAAATGGTTGTCTAGTGTGTGACTCTCTACCTACAACTAAAATGCTTATGCCAGTTTAGAAGCTATCAAGGGAGATCAAGCAAGTTGACAACCTCCAGCTGCTACCTTTGGATTAGTTAGGGTAAATTCTTCCACTTCTATGAAGTAGAAGTCTCATCATGGCAAAACCAAGCAGTGAAATTGCTGGTGTGTAGGTGAGGTGGTGTAGCAATCTGCTCTCTCCTGTGAGATAGTGTCAGACGACATTGACTCCTCCTGCATTATAAATACTCCTGTCAAAGTACTGAAAAAAGGCAAAAAGAAGCTGTGAGGTCTTTTATACTTCTTTAGGGTGTTGTGATCATGGATCTTTTTCTTTTTAAAAGTGTCAGCTATGTTAAATCTGATCTCTCCTGTTTTCCCTAAAATGCTCTTTGGAATTCCCATATTCATATTGCAAGCTTTCTTAGCCCTCCACTGGAATGTGAAATGGACAGATATTTCTCCCATGTGTCTCTCATTGTTCAAGTAGGTGTTAATAAAAAAACCTCAAAGTATTAAACAGTTTAAATAACAAACCAATTATCTTCTCTATGAATTACGTTTTATTCATATGCTACTATATATATAGGGAATTTGTGATAATCCAAATTTTTCTACAGCCATCCATTGCTTCCTGGAAAAATTAGGTAGAATTCTTCATGTAAAAAATAGGCAGAATTCCCTCTTCCTTTTTTCCTTCTTTCTTAAAAAGAAGATTTAGTAAAGTTTCTACTTTGTTGATTATCTTTAGAACTGACATTGAGTGGCTGATTATTTTAATGTTAATTATATTGATTATCTTTAAAACTGGCCTTAAGTGATTTTTCATCTAGAATCACTAGGTGAAATTATACCAATAACTGTGTTTTTTTCTTCTGACAGAGGCAACTTAACCTTTCATTTTTTTTGTTATCAGTGAAGTGCTAGTAAATTACTTTTCACACAGTCATATTGCCAACAATAACTAGCACCACTTTTTTGCCATGGAGCATCTTCCAGCCTTCCTTGACATATTGTTAACTCTATTCTGCAAGCTCTGCTTCACTCCTAGTAAGACCAGAAGCCATTTTGTGTTAAGTTTCCAAGTAGCTGGAGGGAGGGAGCTTTTTATAGAAAATGTAATCTTGCCATTATTTATAATTAAATAAATCATCCACTTTTTTCCTCACCTTTGTAATTACTAAATTGCCCTAAGACCAGTTTGTATCGTATAAACTGACTAGGCTGAAAAGGACTGTTACATTTGGTACATGAATATATTATTTTGAAGAGTGTTAAACTGGTTTTTATGTACCTATTGCTCAGTGCGGTGTACATATTTCACTACTCACCCTTGTTGAGAGTCTGTACTTGCAATTTTTTCCCAGTTAGTAGACTCCGTACCTGTGTTAAACAGTGGCTGCATTAGTTATTCTCCCCCACTCTTCAGAGTTAATGATTTTTCATCAAACATTTTCTCTGAGTTTGATACACAATACAACCAAAAAACTCAGTACACTGCCTACAACCTCATTGATGTGAGCAGCATTTCCTTCACTCCAATAAACCCACACAGCTTAGTTACAGGCAAAAGCAGTGCTAGCTCTCCTCATTTGTGCAGCTGGGGGAAGATACAGAAAAGATTTGTCTTTTTGGCTTTGTCAGTGTACAACTTTTATCTTACACTCCTCATACATGCCATAACAGGTTGTTTTGACTTTGTCATGTGGGGATGTGAATGTGAACTGTGTGATCAACAGCAGCTCACCTGAAGTTCCCTTATACAGCCCAGTATAACAAAAGAAAGCCTTACAAGTTTCTACCTCTGTGTTAGGTAAATTCATGAACTGGTAGGTGAGATTTCTCTGGGTTGAGCAGTCCATTGTTTCAGCAGAGTGACAGTTCTAGCTGGATCAGCAGAAAATAACTTGTGGCACCTTTTTCAGAGTTTTCTGTCTTATACATAACCTTTATGTTAGCAATCTGTATAAAAACCTTCAAAGTGCCTTGAAATCATTCACATTAATGTGAGAGCTGAGGTTTGAGGAAATGGTGTTGATGAGGTGTGTTGGTGTTTCTGTGTATTTCCCGCATGCTTTTCTTGGATCTCTTGGGGAAGTGTCTGGAGAGGAAGATATTTTTTTCTCCTCCCCTTCAAAGCCGAGCATTGGTAGTGGATTTACTGGTAGCCATGTTAATTTTTCTGAAGTGCAAAAGCATCAGGTTGCAAATGTTCCCATTGGGAACCCTTCCTTCTTCTGGACTACTTCACACTTTTGAATCCAGCTTCTGCAAGTGAATTCCGCTTGGCTTGTCATCCCCAGCATAAGTGCCCTCAGTTTGGTAAAAGAAAGCCTACATTTTGTGCTGCAGAGAACTAACAGACTCCACAGAGGTCAGAATTTTTTCTTTTTAACTTTTACAAAAAATATCAAATCATCTAAATAACCTAGAGGAGGCTTCCAGAGAAAGGGGATAAGATCTCTTGATGTATCAGGTATTTCTTGATGTATCAAGTATTTTCACTGCGAAAGTCTCGTCTCTGTAGTCCATGGGTCTGGCAGATTGCAGAATCTGATTATAGAGGATCCCAAGAGGGATGTGTCCTGGGTTCAGCAGTAGCAGTCATTTTTCTCCTTCTTAGTAGCTGGTGCAGTGCTGTGGTTTTGACTTTCAGCCTGGGAACAGCCCTGATAACACTGATGGTTTTAGCTGCTGCTCGGTACTGTTTAGTCTGACCAAGGACTTTCTGAGTCTCATCCTTTGCCAGGGAGAAGGGGAAGCCAAGAGGGAACAGAGACAGGGCACCTGACCCAAACTAGCCAAAATTGGTATTCCATACCACAGCATGTCGTGCCCAGTGTAGAAACCAGGGGCAGTTACCCAGAAGGGTTAGACCACTGCTTGGGTCGGGCTGGGTATCAGTCGGCAGGTGGTGAGCGGTTGTATTCTCTTCCTTTGTTATTTCCCTTATCATTATTATTATTGGTGGTAGCAGCAGTGGTTTGTGTTATCCCTTAGTTACTGGGCTGTTCTTATCTCAACCCGTGGGAGCTGCATTCTTTCGATTCTCGTCCCCATCCTTCTGGGAGCTAAGGGAGGAAGGGGGGAAGTGAGAGAGAGGCTGCGTGACTGACCAAGCTTAAACTGCTACAGGATGTCTTCTTTGAACTGCCCAGGGAGGATGCCTTTGCCTAACCTCACAGCTGTGAACATTTTCACACATGCTTAGTTGGCCCTAAACAGCATTTGGGGCTTTTATGGAGGTCGAATTTCTATGTATTAAAGAAATTCTTTTTCTTGCAATTGCGCATATGCATTTTCCTCCCAATGGCTCTGCAATGCTTAATTCTGTGAGAAAAATTATATCACACAAGACTATATTTTCAAATACTAGTGTGCAGAACTGTTTGAGTGTCCTTCTCAGTTAGCTTGCTAGTAGTAGTGAATGGCTCCTTCCTCATAGCTCCACTGGACTGGTCATTGACATAAGATCATGCAGAAGCCATGCTAATTTTTCCTATTTGATGTCCTCCAAACTCTGTGTTTTCTTGGAAATAGCCAAAGACTTTGGGATATTGTAGCATTTACAGTAACTCACTGAAGTTGTGTAACGGAAAGTTCCATCCAGTTTTCGACCTAAGTACAAGAAGATAATAAAATCCATGCAAGTAAAAGCCCAAACAAAACTGTCACCTTGTCCATGTCTTCCCAAGTGAAGTGTACTTTCTAAATGAATTTATTCTAATTTACTATTCTTACAGTCGTTAGTAAAACAGAAAAATGCAAATTGAGTTATTCGTCTACAGCTCATTGTAGAGTGCAACTCACAAAGGAATTTCAGAAGCAAAGCAAGTCTTCAAAAAGTGAACTAATGTGGCATAGCAAAGTGCAGTGGTTGGGCCTTATTTTCACTATAAAAGCAATTAACTATGATACTCTGAACTCTTGACTCTTCAAACTGAGATAGGAGTTCTCCTTGGAACAAATGCTCCAGATACATCGCGCGTTAATGTCTTAGGGCAGGAAACAGTGAATTTGAGTGCCTCATGCTACAGAAATGTCAGAGTACCTGATCATAATATGTTCTTTTAAAGTTTAAAATCTGCAAGAAGAAGACTATTTTAAGCAATCAAGGGACATGCTTTCGAAAACTATATCTAGTGACTAAAAACGCTAAATCTAAACTAATTATCAGGTTTTCATCTTTACCTTGTTTTCACTGTTGCAAGTCAGGTCCCAACAAGACATGGGCTCTTGGTTACATTAGAACAGCACTAGGCAGTTCGGGTAATACCTGTATCTATTGGTGACACAGGGGTGAAGTACTCATTGCCAAAATATGCTCTTTGTGAAGAACTTTGTTACGCAAGCATTGTACTACAGGGAACTAAGCAACACAGTGTTTGTAAGAATAAAAGAGAGGTAGGTACAAATTCCTGCTAGGATCTGGATTTTCACTGGTACCTGGATATGGAGCATTCATTTTAAGAACTAACATGTAGGATTTTAATTGATTATTTGAGCTGGAATCTCAATGGAGAAAGTAGTGTGGATCAGAGAGATCTAATTTGCGTTGACGGGTTTTATGTGAATTTACGGGATTGAGGGGTCTACCTTGGCAGATGGAATCAGTCTTTAGAGAAGACTTATGACATTGCTGGATTTGTCTCAATAGTTTCCTGATCTCTTCCTGTACTTTTTATTTGGTTCATATGAAAATAGAGAGTTCTTGTGTATCATTTCCTATATATCATTAACATATATGGAGAGTTGAGAATGATTATCATAGATCCAGACATATTAAGATACTTAAAATAATAGAGAGACTGTGAATTAAAACATGGAAAGAAAATTTGCCCAATTTCCAACTTGTAACATCAAAAGAATATTTGAACCTATCTGAAAATATTTAATCTATTCCAAGGTTTTAAATAGTGGAATCATGACAGTTGTGTAGGAAGACACTGCAGGAAGGGACCCTAGCTATTATAGGGAAAGGCAGATGGTAGCATGCAATCTTGTCTGGAAACTAATTACATTTTTTTCCCCTGATTTTTTCCTCTAACAGGCTACTCCAAAAACACCTTTAAAGAGGAATGTTTAGATTTAGTCATTCACTACCTGCTCTTACCAACTGGTTCTTTTGGTATGTCATGGTATAAATACTGCAAAGAATGTCTTTCAGCTTTAAATACCTTTTCTCCACCACTGATGTCTATCCACCTGTGTGTTTGCAGAGAGCAATACTATCTCCTTTCAGACTCAGGCAAACAAAACTCCATCCATTTCCCCTGTTTCATTTTAGATTTTCTTGTTAGCTCTCATTGAAGTCCTTCAGGCTTTGGTTCATCTGATCAGACATGAGGGATGAGAATGGCACACAGTATTTCAGGTGAATTTTCTATTGTATCTTGACATGAAACATGCCTAGCTCTTTCTTCACAGGCTCTCATGTGAAACTGCCTGGGATATTCCCCTGTATCGTGGAGACATATTTCTTTTTCTCCAGTCATGGCAACCCTGTGTGTGACAATAAAAAAAGTCCCTGACAATGTGCAAGGTGTTCTAAAGGCTAGTTCTGTACTGCAAGATATTTAAAATGTAGTGACACCAAGAGTCAAGATGAATGTTAAGCTCAGCTCAAAGCTCATTTTGATGATTTAGAAGCTGATTTTGTCAGGATCACAGCAATTTCCTCTTTATTACATTCAGGTCAATTAAAGTTAATTTAGCTGAATAGAAGATATGACACAGAACACAGCTACTATTAGAAAAGAAGAAGAAAAAGAGAGAATAAGATTAGCCAGTTATCAGCTATCAGTAGAACCAGATACACCAGTTACTTAAATCTGTCTTCTTCCGTAGTAATGCATTATAAGCTTAAACTTCTCTTCTTCCTGCAGGAATTAGATTATAACATACCATGCAGCTGTACTTTTTTCAGTCTTCAGAGTACAGGTAAATTTTGCAGAGAGAAGAGTTTCTCTCAAAGGCAATCCAGGCAGCATGGAAGAAAGCAAGCAGAAAGATCAGTTGCTGCAAATTAAATTGCTGCAAAATTAGAAAATGGCACTTACATAAGCTTGTTATGGGAAAAAAACACAACCAAACAAGAAACATACTGGGATTCCTGCAGTATTTTTTTAAACTTAAGAATTCAAAACATTTCTTGCACATTTAGGTAAAATATGATCCAGTGATAAAATACAATAATGGATTGCTGTGTTTTTCAGCCTGCTTTTGATGTTTTCTTTACCTTTGCACATAACTGGCAACTGAGATTTTGAACCACACATTACCACCCACCTTCTAGGTTGGTATTGACTAAAATTTAATAAAGAGATCTTTGGCTGAGAGACCAAATTATTTCCTTTATTGGCTCATACCCAGTGAGGTGCCTGCAAAGCATTCCAGTTAAGTTTTAGGCACAGAATCCATGCTCTAATATGGACGGGTCAATCTCTTGTTCACAAAGATGACATGAATGCGTATTACTGGATGAAAGGAGCATTTTTTGTGGTCATTCAGAATGCCACTGAGTATCAGACATCTAGTATCTCAGGCATCTGAATAAAGTTCAGTGTCCTTCCATGTTTCAAGCTCCAGTGAAAAAATGCCCATTCTGTCTCGGTTTTCTGTCTTACTCCTGACATACTAGCAAGCTTAACTCTGAATTGCACCAACCCACTGATAGAAAACCCTGGTAAATTCAGTCAGAAATTGGACTTTATACATTTTTGTCTCCATTATGCAGGAATGTCTTAATTGTTGCCTACTCTTACAGCTGGATTGTGGACTTGATATTTCACTTCCTTCTATAGACAGCTGCAAAAAAAATGTGGACATCACAGAGGAATCAGAGATTTGTCTGATATTCGTAAGAGCTATTGATTTCTGTCATTTTGTGCACCAGATGCATCAACTTCCCTGGTAGTAAAGCAGGCTGGGAGTAAAACTGATTCTAGATCAAGAAGCCTTCCCTTTCCCTTTTCTGTGATAGGCATGAACTTGGAAGACCACCAGATGAGAATGAGGGTCCTAGAGGCCAACCGCAAGGTCCAGAGGTGAGATCCAATGTCCATTTCCATCTCCTTCTATCTTTCATTAGTTGCCAAAATCAGTAAGTGGTGTAGCACATGACTTTGAGTCCAGATCCAGAAGTACCAGTTCTGTCATAACTCAAGAGCTGCTATAAAGAACATCAGCCCCTGCACCAGAAAGAGTGTATGTTGGGTACTGTAAGGATACGGCTGCTCAGCAGTGTTCCACTGATGGTATTTTCAGTTTGGGCTCAGCTCCATCAATCCCAGAAATCATACTTTTTTAAACATTACACAAAACTTCCATGTGGGAACAAGATATAGCTTCCTTGTATAGCTTTCTCTCTAAGTTGGAGAGATGTATGTTGTATGGATGGACTGTTTGTTGGATAAGGAATTGGTTGAATGGCCACATCCAGAAAGTAGAGGTCAACAGCTCAATGTCCAGATGTAGATCAGTGATGTGTGGTGTCCCTCAATGATCTGTACTGAGGCCAGTACTGTGGAGCATCTTCATCAATGACACAGCGGGATTGAATGCACCCTCAGCAAATTTGCAGATGACATCAAGAGCAGTGGTGAGCTTGACACATCTGAGGGATAGGATGCCATTCAGAGGGGCCTGGACAAGCTCAAGGGGGCATGGGGAGGTATGGTGCCTTCAGTGTTTTGGGTACGGGACAAACACAGATGCATCGTGACAGGTGTATCAATTTGAGAACAGGTTTTACCAGCTGTAAAGACACTTTTTATGGGACTATTAGCTGGAAATTAAAGCTGTGCAGTAGGAAACTAATGGTGTCATAGTAAATATGTGGTTTCCTTGCAGCACCTCTTGGGTGTCACGTGTCCTATCCATCCATGTTCAAGTGACCAGTTCCGTGAAAAGATTCTTGCAAAGCTTGATGCTATAGTTTCTACCTGACTTTCAACCCATGCTGTTTCTCTTGCGGTGACAAAGAAAGATAAAATTGCTGGCAGGGATAGCTTTTATACCTGACTACTTACCACTGGAAGTTTGTATTTTACTGCTGAAAGGGGAGTGCAAACTTCTGGCAAACTCAGCTGAGGGATTTACTCATGACTTTGCTTCTCTGTGAACTGTCTCCTACCCTGAACTGCAATGAAAATACCTTAGGCTGATGGAGAGAGAACTAATTTGCAGTTTGTTTAAAATGGCTCTTGGCAACTTTCAACATGTTCTCTGCTACTATAAAGCTGGCAATAATATAGATATGGCCATGCTGTGTGTCCAAGACACACACAGAGTCTTGCTGAAGGCTCTGAACAGAGCTTATCTTCTTAATGACATTACTGTAGTGACATAGTGCATCTAGAACACAGCTTCTGTTTCTGTCAGGAGAGTGGTTGCCACAGTGACAAGATAACCCAGTTTTGTCAAAACCTGTAAGTAGCAAAATAATCTTATCTACTTTTATTTTTACTTTCTGATTTTCCCAGGATTAGGGGATTAGTGTGCTCAGTTTGGGTACCAGTACTGACCCTAGTGAAGTATGATAGATTTTGTAGAAGAAAAGTTGTTCAAAAGTTATTTCCAGCCTCGAATCCCCAGAGGTTGAATAGTCTGAATGAGCTTCAATGGCACATCTGAACAAGCTGTTCAATTCTTACTGCCTTCCTCATTTATACTGTGATTGGGAAACAGCAGTGATGCCCCACAGTATATCTATTCTTTTTCTCCTTTCTGGGTGCTTTATTTTGCAATGTAGATGCAAGCCAGACCCTAGCTAAACACACATGCAAAGATACAAGAATTTGGGGTATTAAAAGACTTCTGTTTAACAAAACACAATGCTTCTGGGTTCATTGGAAAATAATTGTGGTGTTTGATTTACATATACTTCGGAACATCCTCAAAATAACTGTTCCAAATCTATAATTTCTGCTACTGCATCTGGCACAGCCAGATTTAATTGGGTTAAAAAATGTAACCCTAGAAGTGTAAGTTCTAAATCTTTGCACATTCCTCAGATTCCAAAAACATGCATGCTTTTATAACTTAGCATTTGCAAGATCAAGCCCTTAGTGTCTTCCTTGCACATTGACCTGGAAATTGTTCAATGCCCTTAACATATCATACTAGCCAGAATAGAGAACTGAAGGAATTCAGGTTCGCCCTGGAGAACCATTAAGAATTAATTTATTCATTTGCTTCACCTCTGAAAACACTCTTTTTTTTTTTTATTAATTATACTCCTTTTCCTACGGCCACCATTTCAAAACTACAGTATTACGAGGAATGGGCAGCTCTTAGTTTTATTGTACTGAAGACTATAAATGAAGTATGCTTTCTAAAGGAGTAGCTTCCTAAACCAGATATTTTAGTGCAAAACCATGGTATAAGTTACCCCTGATCTGGTTGTAGATTGAAACAAGAAGCTTGAAGAGTTGTTTGCACCCTACAAAGCTCCATGACCAATGTATTCTCCAGCATCTGCTCAGGTTAGCTGACCTTTAAGGCTCCCTGTGCTAACATGGCTAGAGAAGATCGGTCGAAGGATGTGTGAAGTCTCAGGATTTCAGTTGAATATCAAAACCAACAGTTTTGTTGCATTTTTAAATTATTCTGCTCACTTAAACATGCTGCATTGACTGATTTATTTTTTTAACATTTTTTAATGATGTGTGTATATATATAACGAGTGAATTGGAAAGTTGATGAAATGTGTCAAGGAGAACTGACGTCATGACCTCTGAAGTACTGGTCCATTTCAAACACAGACAAATAAATACCAATACTGGCAAATTAAGCACTTACGCTGGCCAAACACTGGAACAGCCTTCCTGAAGAGGTTGTGGATGCCCCAAGCCTGCCGGTGTTGAAGAAACATTTAGACAGTGCCTACTACAACATGCTGTAACTTTTGGCTATCCCTGAAGTGGTGAGACAGTTGGCCTAAATGATCATTGTTGATCCCTTCCAACTGAAATATTCTATTCTTATTGTTTTGAAATAAGATGTAGATGTAGAAATATGCCTTTTGCACACAACATCCACACTTCTGTCTGTTCTTTTCTATTTACCTGCTTATATGACTCTTTGTAATTATCTTTGCTCCTGCTACCCTGAAATTGTTGCCAGACTCCATGACTTTTGCTGTCTGCGATGTCATTGATATCATATCCCATAGTGGTTTATAAAGCTGCTCCTAGCCCAAATCTTCTGAAGTTCCATCATCAGACCAACAAAAAACTAAACACCCCACAAGTGATAGAGCAGAAGGTCTCATGTAACAAATGAGCTGCTTGCTCTCTCACATGAACAGTGGCTTCTCCTGGTTTTAAGTGGTACCTCATAGCATTGTGACACTTCTTGCCGAAAGTCATTATCATAATAACGAATAATTCTAATAAGGATAATATTGAAAGAACTCAGCTTACTATTATATCTTTAATAGTCCAAAGGAACCAATCTTCTGTGTTAATGTTGGTAGAAACTGAAAATTGATAACTAAAGATAAATGAGAAAAGAATTCTCTTTTCATCAGTCCTTTCTTACACAGTATCATGAAAGAGCAGAACTTCTTGCTTAACTCAGTAATATTTAGAATATTTGTCTAAAGAAATTCAGATGGAGATGATTTTAAGGAAATCTAAACTGATACGTATTAGAAAAAGTGCCAGAATCGGGAGTTAAATTGACTAAAACCTGATTATAAGATTGTTTAAATCTTAGTATTTTGAATGGAAACAGAAAGACAGGCCTAAACATTTACTTTTGCCTATGATAATACCAGCTTCTGCCTCTGAGTATACATCCTTCATCTTTCAGCATTTTCAGTTCTTTCTCAGCTAAGACTGCTGAATGCCAGTTACTGTCAGTCCTGAAGGTACCTGGATTATATCTTTAAAACACCCCAAGAGACCTCGCTTTTCACTAACTCAAAAGACAAAAAATGATTTTTGTGTATGAATTCAATATTTTGTATGATTATGTAGGAGCTTTTTCTATTTTAACCACAATATAAATCAGCACAGAAAACAATGTATATTTTGGCATCTGTGACATATTAGTTTTGAATGATGAAAACATACCAGGTTTAGGAATTACAAAAGCTGCTTGTGAGGTACGTTACATTTTTTCCAGTGTATCTACAACTATTTGAGCTTTCCATGTCCTACATTCCCTGTTATGCTCCTTGGCATAGCCCACTGGGATTTCCCAGTAAGCAGAAGGAAGCTCCCCTGGGGATTCTTGTGCCCAGTAGTGTAACAAAAAAACGATAAAAAAAGAGGGCCATAGGGAGCTATGGGATATATCTTATTTTAAAAAGAGTAGATTTAGATGAGATATTAGGAAAAGGTTCTTTGCTATCAGGGTGGTGAGACACTGACACAAATTGCCCAGAGAAGCTGTGGCTGCCCCATCTCTGGGAGTGCTCAAGGCCAGGTTGGAGGGGGCTTGGAGCAACCTGCTCTAGTGGAAGGTGTCCCTGCCCATGGCAGGAGAGTTGGAACTGGATGATGTGTAAGGTCCCTTCTCCAGTCCAACCATTCTATGATTCTGTGATTCGATTATTCAGAAATGTTCTGAATCAGGTATCTTTGCGCATACTTCATAGGCAGTTTTCTAAACTGTTCTGCAAGTTATACAAGAGGTTTCACAGCATACTAGTGTGACATACCAGCTACTTCCATACTAGAAAGTAGCCTATTCCAGTGCTTCAGTGCCTTTTGATTAGAATATTTTGTTTAATATCCTACCAGGAAATTTTCTGTAGTCATGGCAAGATTTCTTCTTAGTCTTTCTTCTTCTTGCATGAAAAATGGTTTTTCATAATAGTATTTACACTTTTTTATGTACCAGAGAGTGGTGCACTCTTTTGTGTACATGTTTTATCTCCTTTTTTTTTCTGAAGTCCTCAAGCTTCTTTGTAACTTTTTTTTTTATATACTCATTTTTCTATCCTCCTTTGGATTCTCCCAGGTAATCCACATCTTTCCAAAAATATATTGTTTAAAACTGCATGCAGAATACTACCTCAGGTCTCCTGATCCTCTTAAAGAAGGTGAATTAGCCATCATTCAGCTCGGTGTTGCTGTGAATGTACTGTTTCTTCTATTTAGTTTATCATCTCATGTTCCCTTGGATGTGTTTCTCCCAGTGCTCGGTTTAGACCCATTCTAGTTTACTAGAGATTACAAATGTGAAATGTTGTCTTGTATGACTGATTAGTTAAATTAAAGAGCTTCTCTTGCATAGAAATACTTCATAAAGATCAAATTAATCACACTAAGAGTAAAGCTGAGTTGGATAATTTCTAATAAGGGCAAGAAAATGCATATAAAAATGAGTTTAAAAGTTCTTTGTTAATTTTTTAACACTTCTCATATAGGTTCTCCCATTTACTTCCATGGGATTCTTTTTCCTTTGAATCAAATTCAAGAATCTTTAGAACACTGCCATGACACTTTTAACAGTCTTTTCATGTGATAAACAGGGATCATAGTTTGTAAAAAACTGAGCAATTTGTTAAGAATTTTTTGGCACAATCCTATTAAAGCACAGAAAAAAAATAATCCAATATCTTACATTCATCACTGTCCATGAGCAAAATCTTGAGAAGAATCTACAGGAACATCATGACATAGAGTATCATGGCAAAATATGCCCTGAAGGAAATTACTTCCTAACCCTACTTATTGGTGCTAGCTTATTCACTGAGGAAGGAGGTCCCAAATTTTAATCATGTTTCATGCAAGAGAGGGTATCTGTACAATTCACATAATGTTTAACTTTTCTGTGAGTCCTATAATAGTTTTCTCCTTTAGTTAGTCCTGTGGTAACAGGTCAGTAACATATATGGGCGATTATATATTAAAAAAAAATGTTTATTTTTCTGTATTTCTTACTTTCAACAATTTAAATGACTTTTGATTTTGTCCAATGTCCCCTTAACCCTGTATTACAGGAGTGAGTAATCAAGCAAGCAAATTTACATTCCCTGCACTCTTCAAATGTGTTTTTCTTCATGAAAAACAAGGTGTTTGGTAACAGCCAGCATGGCTTCACTAAGGGGAAGTCCTCCCTGACCAATTTGGTGGCCTTCTATGATGGGGCTATGGAACTGATGGACAGGGGTAGAGCAATTGATGTCATCTACCTGGACTTGTGCAAAGCATTTAATGCTGTCCCACACGACATCCTTGTCTCTAAGTTGGAGAGACATCAATTTGATAGGTGGACCACTCAGTGGATAAAGAACTGGATGGACGGCTGCACGCAAAGAGTTGTGGTCAATGGCTCAGTGTGCAGCTGGAGACCACTAACAAGTGGTGTTCCTCAGGGTTGGGTGTTGGGACCGGGTTTGGTGTTGGAACCAGTCTTGTTCAACACCTTTGTGGGTGACATGGACAGTGGGATTGAGTGCACCCTCAGCAAGTTTGCCGATGACCCCAAGCTGTGTGGTTTGGTTGATACGCTGGAGGGAAGGAATGCCATCCAGAGGGACCTTGACACGCTTGTGAGGTGGGCTGATGCCAACCTGATGAAGTTTAACCATGCCAAGTGCAAGGTCCTCCACCTGGGTGGGAGCAATCCCAGGCACAGCTACAGGTTGGGCAGAGAAGAGATTCAGAGCAGCCCTGTGGAGAAGGACTTGGGGTGTTGATCAATGAGAAAATGAACATGATCTGGCTTCAGTGTGCACTAACAGCCCAGAAAACAACCGTATCCTGGGCTGCAGGAAAAGAAGCATGACCCTGACCAGCAGGTCGAGGGAGGTGATCCTGCCCCTCTACTCTGCTTTTGTGAGACCTCACTTGGAGTATTGTGTGCAGTTCTGGTGTCCTCAACATCAAAAGGACATGGAACTGTTGGGACAAGTCCAGAGGAGGGCCACGAGGATGATGAGGGGACTGGAGCACCTCCCGTGTGAAGATAGGCTGAGAAAGTTGTGTCTGTTCAGCCTGGAGAAGAGAAGGCTGTGTGGAGACCTCATAGCAGCCTTCCAGTATCTCAAAGGGGCCTATAGGGATGCTGGGGAGGGACTCTTCATTAGGGACTGTAGTGACAGAACAAGAGGTAACGGGTTCAAACTTAAAGAGGGGAAGTTTAGGGTGGATATAAGGGAGAAATTCTTTACTGTAAGAGTGGTGAGTGTCATGGTTTAAGCCCCTCACCCACGCAGTTTTACTCACTCACTCACTCCCCCTCCTTCTTCCCCCAGTCCTGGGTGGATGGGGAGGAGAATCAAAAGAATGCAACATGCACAGGTTGAGATAAGAACAGTTTAGTAACTAAGGTATAACACAAATCACTGCTGCTACCACCAATAATAATAATGACAGAAGTACAAAGAAAGAGAATACAACTGCTCACCAAGCCCGACCCAGCCAGTGCACCCCCCAGCAGCGAACCCCTCAATGCACCACCACACCCTTCCGGGTCTCTGCTCTCCGTCTTCACATCCTGGACATGACATGCTGTGGTATGGAATAACCTCTTTGGTCAGTTTGGGTCAGGTGTTCTGTCTCTACCTCCTCCCGGCTCCCCTCCTCCCTGGCATAGTATGAGACTCAGAAAAGTCCTTGGTCAAACCAAACCATTGCCAAGCAGTAGCTATAAACACTGGTGTTATCAGCGCTGCTCCCAGGCCCAAAATCAAAAACACAGGACTGCACCAGCTACCAAGAACGAGAAAAATGACTGCTACTGCTGAACCCATGACAGTGAGTCACTGGAATGGGTTACCCAGGGAAGTTGTGAATGCTCCATTGCTGGCGGTGTTCTAGGCCGGGTTGGACAGTGCCTTGGGTGAGATAGTTTAGTGTGAGGTGTCCCTGCCCATAAGAGGGGGGGATGGAACTAGATGATCCTAAGGTCCTTTCCAACCCTAACTAGTCTATGATTCTATAATTCTGATCTATGATTCACACAAAAATCTTATCCAGCCATGACCTCATACTGGTTTTTTTTGCTCCTTTCTATTTCTGCTGTTTCTAGTTTCCTCTGCAGGTGTATTATTTGAGAGTAACTTGATGTCATAGGCATGATACTGTGTCATTGCAGTACACAGCGTGAAGTGAGGGGCAGAATATTTTCCTAGTCTGAACGGGTTGGCTATCACAGCTAAAGTGTGAGCATACTTGTGATGAATTCTTAGTCTTAAGAGGAAAAGTGAAATATTCCACAACTCTTGCAACATTCCACGATTGCTACTGAAAACTAACTCAAACAATTATTTAATAGGGTCATTAGTCTGAAAACTTAGATTCAGAATTTTTAAATCTGAAGCTTTGTTTTGCTCCTATTTTTCTTGTCTGTGCCCTGTGACATTACCTCTCCTTTACAAGATGTAACACTAAAACCCAGATGCTAAGAGTCCAATGATATCAAAAAGTTGGTCTGGCTCAGGTGGTGTTGACCACATAAAAGCTCTAAGTTTTTCCTCATTTCATGTGGTTTTTAAAAAGGTTTGACAACAAAAATAGCAGGATGACGTTAAGTAATGCATCCAAAGTTACTGTAGTTCATTGAAAAGAAAAGGAAAATAAAAGGATTATAATAAGAAAAAGCCTGAGTATAAAGAAATGTTCAGTTGAGCATATTTTATGATCTTCTAAACATAAGTAGCCCAAAAAGAGTATGTAGAGTTAATAAAAGCAGTCAATTATCATTGCTAGTTTAATGGATATACTTTCAGGAAGAGCTTCGGCCTAAATTATTGCCAGAGATGAAACTGTATTTATAGCTAATGTTCTGTGGCAAGTATTTTAATTTTAATTTAGATGACTGCTCTTCAAATGTGATAATTACTAGCCAGTAAATCTGTGAATCAAGAGCTAGTAGTAGGGCCAGCAATGCATGAGGATCTGTGGTCTGATCAGGCATACTGAGTCAGACCAATGTTGTCTGACTTACAGCTCTCACTTCAAGAATGTCAGAAGCAGATGTGTAGGGCAAAGTATATGAATTCAGCAAAGCATCCTTAGAGCAACCTCCCAGCCTGTCAAATGTGGCTTCCTGATGGTTTGTTGTATATTTGTAACCTTCCATGGCTACCTCTGCCTGGAACATTTCCAGTCTCCCACTGGGCTCGTGTAAAGTTTTAGCATCCACAACATGCTGTTGTAGAAATTCTGTAACCTGCCATGTTCTACTTCCTTTCAGCTGCTCTGTTTATTGTTTGTCTCTTGAATAATTTCTAAAGTAGGTTGTTTCCTGTTGTAAATATAGCGTGTGCAGTTCTTCACATTCAGAGGCTTTTCAAAATTATCTGTGACATTTTTCCAAAGTTTCAAGGTCTTCATAGTGAACAGTTTAAAATATGGTGAAGTGTTTCTATGCATCTCAACTAACTCTGGATAGAGTTAGGCTTGTAGTATAAACCAGATCCCCCAGCTTCCCCTACCATCAGAACACCAGAACCTTCTGGATGGTGATTCATCCCATTTATTTTAGGCATCCATTTTTGGCTGGGTTGAGTTACCTTTTGGAGGGCCTTGTCCCTCCCTGAAGGAGGAGTATGGATGACCAGCTAAGACAAGTTGTTCCACTTTTAAAACTAAAAATAGGTGCCATGATTCCCAGTCAAGAGCTCATAAACAGTATTTTCTTTGAACTCTCTGAATTTGGAAAGACATTGTAATCTGAAAGCAAAGAAGGAGAAAGTGAATAAAGTAAAAATATACAAGTATATTCACACACTCTTCCAAGGGGTTACAAGGGCTGAATGAGTAAGGCAGACTTGTAGCAGAAGCATAGGCTTAGAATACAGAAAAATTCTTGCGGAGGTCTGGTTTCAGGTCAGACTCAAAAGTCTTCTAGAGGGTTGTTCAGGTCAGATATTCTTCTAAGAGAAGAGAAACCATTAAAATAGCCATGAGACTGGAGAGGTGAAATGTAGAATTTTGTGTTCCTACCATGCAGACTGTGTCTGTTATCCTGCTATAACATCATGGAGGTCTGAAAAGCATTGTTTGCTATAGTTTTCACGATTTATGCTGCATGACTTTGGCAAATATTGAACATTTGCTTGGTTCAGTAGCTTCTGCTGATACAGAGTCGGGGTAGATGCTCTGAGGATTTAGCAACGCAGACCTGTTTTGTTCTGGTCTCATATGAATTGTTCCTTTGCTAGGGAATAAGATACCTTTTCATTGTGATGCACTTAATTATGTTGTATAAGCTGTCATCATAAGTTGATCAGAGGGACTAACAGGAATTTAATACTGCTAACAGCAGTGACCCAAACGTGCTCACTTTTCACACACATAGCTATTGCACAGCTGCATTGTTCTGGATTCCCTGTTCAGACAGGTTGTTTACATGTATTCTCAGAGATTCCCATGCTGTGGTTCATGAGTGAACCACTGATGGCCCACTTACTCATGGTGTTTATAGAACAGATTTGGCTCTCTCTTTTTCCAGCTGCTAATGTTGTTATTTGACTGCTTACAGAAAAAGCCTAGGAAGCCTGTAGCAGCAGCTGGAAACAAAGAAGCACGAACAATTCAGCCTCTTCATCCAGGGATTGTTGCTGCACTAGAGTCAAGACTCACCAACAGCAGCTGCTAGAAAGGTGATGACACCTCAAGGTAAACCCTTGACAATCACTTATGCATGCAGTTCCTGTGGCTCACCCCTGCTCACCAGTTTAATACTTTTTCAAGTGTTTTCCTGTCATGTCTGTAGCCTATGTATCAAAAAGCAGTCAGATCAGTTTTCTGCTTCTTACTAGCTTTGCTAATGTAATTTCTTTTTCTAGTTTGTGTTTTAATCTGGATTCAGCTGGTATGTAATATACTTGCAATGAGCAAAGGCTAGGTCAGGAGTATGTTGCTTCCTTTCCATTAAATGAAATGAGCTTGTGTGAGAGAAGGGGTTAGTTGAATATTTTTTTAGCTCTGTGTACAAAGAAATGTATCCATGAATATGTGGGCAGAGAACACCCAGTTTGAAATTTTCAGTCAAAACCTTTTCTTTTTAAACACCGTCCTTTTCAAAAATCCAGACATGATCGGTGTTTCAAAGTGATGAATCATAGTGAAAAATGTGAGCCATAGAAGACCTCATTTCCCAAGGAACGGTGGAAAACCAATCAGAAAAAAGTAGTTCCAAAAATCAGCATTTTCAAAGAACTCTTTGGTGTGTGCACCTCAACGTTTCAGCAAAAATGTTGTGAGCTGTTTTGCTTGTGTGTGTGCAAGTGGGTTTTGTCTTTATCCAAGTGCTTTTGTGCTATTACGAATAAAAAATAAAGCTGTTCAGTCATCAAACCACATGTCATTTTTACAAAAATAAGTCTTACGATTTGAAGTTTGAAAATTTACCTAGCCATGATAATATCTAAATCACTGTTGGACCACTCTTCCTTTTCCCTGCCATCTCTCCCTCAAAACCACAGAAAGTTTCCTATTCACTTAGATGGACATCGGATCGAGCCATTTAGTGATTCCTGTTGTATGATAGTTCTGAAGTGATGGTTGAGCACTGTTGATATTGGGTCTGAGTAAATTCCCTTATTTCTCCTGGTTTACAACTTGGTGGTAAAATTTTATATGGCAGAAATGTGACCCTGTAGGTAGAAATTTGGGATGAGTTTTTAGAAACCTTTATAACAAGAAAAGCTCTCTGAGATGTTCCTCATGGCTCTTCAGAACTTTTCCTTCTTTGTTAAGTTAAAGTGGAATGCAGAAATGGGGTTTACAGAGAGTTACCAATAGCTGAGTTTACTAGGATGGATGTACTACTAGTGTCTGTAGCTACTAGAGGGATCAAGCAAAGGTATTATGAATGTCCCATGCATGTATTTCTAATCTCGAATTAGTTTTATGTGCCAGCGTGGCTCGCTTCTAGACAACAACGTAATTGAGCTGATCATACACGTACTTCCAAATTCCACTTTTTGGCTTTTACCTCTTTCTTAAAAATAATGACAAGACAGACATTCTGAATAGAGCAGAAATCTTCAAAACAGAACTCAGAAAAACTAGGCTTTATTTCAAAGTTAATATCCTGGCAAGACTTAAGGGAAGGCTTGACAGGGTTTGTGTGTCCAGCTCAGCCAATTCATGCTTCCAGATGGAAATTCTGTGAGACGTTTCTTGGTTTTGTTTGGTGACCTCGGGCAGTTCAGAAATAGATAGTCTATCCATGTTGCGCATTGTGATCTGGTTTTATTCAAGTAAGAGACTGTCAAGGGCAACAGGGCTATGTGTCAAGACACCAGGAGTATAGACAGTTACAAACTGGAATCAGTGATTCATTCACCTGTATATGCAAAGTTCACATACAAAGCTTGAAAAAAAGCAACCCAAAATTGTGGTGAACACTGAACAGCCACAGCTCCATTTATTGCACCTTTCTACTGTACTTACGACTATTTCAGCTGGGTGTTATTAAGTACAAGCCAGGTGAATACATCTGTGTCAGCACAATATTGGGAATCTGATTTCTTGCTCTGATATATATGTAATATTATGGAGACCATTTGCCCAGGAAGGTCACAAAATTTCCAAGCCAAATCTCAGTTGTATACCATGCCCTGGAGTGGATCATCCAGTGTTCTGAATTGAAGGAAATGTGGTTTGGTAAAAATGCAGCTTCCAGCTACCATAATTCAGACCCTTTTCCTCTTCCCCCTGTCTTCTGCTCTCAGCTTTTGCTACATTACAATACTTTCTTAGCACCAACCTCATTGTGCTTTCTGTTTAGTTTATAAGCAGTATCTTGCTCTTCATTTTGGGATGATGGATGGCATTTGACAGACACTGAAGTTAGTAGTAACTCTGGCTCATGCATATGTCCCGTAGAGGACAATAACATTAGCAGCAGCTACAAATTACAAATAAAGAAACTAACAGGAGAAAATCTCTTGGTTTAACCTGGAATTTAGGCTGAAGCCCAAAGCAGGGAAATATCATTGTAATATATTTTGTTATTCTTTGTTTTGCTGGGAAAATTATGAAAATTCTACTTAGAAAAAAACATGTGATGACTAGTGGATCCTGGATTCTTTAACCACAAAAGAGCTCCAGCACATAAAAGATTTAAGTGAAACTCATAATTCCACATTAAAGACAAATGACGGCGTATTTGGATCCAGCATAGAAAACCTAGATAATTTATAAAGTATGCCTCACCACTGCTCAAAATGAAGAGACAACAGCTAAGATATGAAGATGGTTCAGGTTTCCTAAGGCTTGTTCCACTGACAATCCCGCATCTACTTCTGCAAGGGGCTCCCGTCTTTCTCACAAAGTGTTTTCTCTCATGTGAGCATGTGTGCCTTCCTATCACTTATCTCCTACAGATTCCCAAATTGTTATAATTTTTTTTAACATTAGCACATATTTTTCCTCCTGAAAGGGCTGGGGTAGCCAGTACTCTGGTTTATCTGTTTACCTTATTTCTTCCCTCCTTCACAAGCAGTAAACTTCAGGGTTAATAGCAGTTCTTCATAGTGTCTCTTCTGAATAAACATTTTGACTTTTCTGATAATGTTCCACCTCTCCTCCCTTCCACAAAAAGAATCTCCATCAGTTTTTGCCTTTCACTTTTTGTTTTACACAAACCCTGTGATTAGCTCTGTACTGCTTTTGTCAGTCTAGGCATTGGGGTTGCAAGCTGTGAGAGATGCTGTGTTTCCCCCTGTATATATATGATTATTGAATTGGCCAGATGACCTGAGGTTACTGGCTGTATGATTTCCAGTGTCTGAGAGCAAGAAATACTGAATACACAAATGCATGGCATGCCAGAATGCTAGAGAAGAAACAGCATTAAGAGCCTCTTCTCATCAGCAGAGAAATGGTCTCTAGAAAATACCTTTGACAATGTGTCTTTGTAAAAAGCAAATTCAGTTGTTTTCCAGCCAACTGAACCAGACACTAATGAATTTTACACTGAGAGAGAAAAGAATATTTGGTCTTCAAGCAACTGATTTACCCATGATGCATGTATCAGACTCTGAAGATTATCTTCAGATGCAAAGAGAATAGCTTTTGCAACAAAATCTTCTCTTGATTTGTAGTCCTTCCTCACATAAGACAGTTGAATGAATAAGAGAAAATCTCTTAGGATAGAGACAGACTTCAAGCTTACTATGATGTTTAATCATAACCCCCTTTTATTTCTGTACCAGGGGAATAAACAGCCTCAGAGCAATTGTATCTGAAGCAGAATCGGCAGTGGGTGGAGCAATTCTTCAGGTATTGCTTGCTCTGTACTGGTCTGTTATCTGCTGACAGAGCACGGAAAACATCACTTTGATTTTGCTTCAGTCCTAATTGTTAGGAGTGAGGATGGCAGAGGAAATCTTCGCATTTTTAATTGGAGAGAAAAATGAAAGGAGACCTATGCCAGCTGCTCTATATTTTAGTGAAGTTATGGCTGGTTGCTCTCTCTCTTTAAATTGTGTGCATTTGTCTGACCCCAGCAAGTGGTATGATGTGCTTTCACCATACTACTTCTTAAACTAACAGTTATCTTTGGCAGGTAGCATAACTGCTTAGGCTGTTTTATATGTCTGGGGTTCTTACTGTGGTCAGCGCTTCAAGTATAGCCCAACCTAAATGATCTGAGGGGAAAACATGGGAATGAAATTATTTTTTCCAGTAGTGAAAATGGCCTTAGTAGTTACTAATATTTTACAAGCAGTTAAGGTTTTCATTAGGACTTTGAAGCAGAGCTGCCATTGTTAACATTGTTGATGTCTCCATTGTAAAAAAGTGGCCTTTAGAGTTTACTATCTGGCTACTTAAAACAATGTTCAAATCCAAGTTCATTTCATGTTTCACTTTTCTGTAAAATCATTCTATATATATATTTACAGTGGCATTTGGGATTGATCTCAGAGTCTTTTGTTGCTGATGATATTAGACTCCATAGTACCCACTTTCATTTTTAAAAAATGAATATTTAAGGGGGTGGTCTCTTAAAACTAAGTTGTGGTGGGTTTTTTCTTTTACAAATGGTTAATCTTTCTACAACCAAAACACAGTAGCTCTTTTCATCCTGGCATTTTGGACAGCATCATGTTAACATTAACTCCTCTTGGAGTTCTCGTTATCATAAAGCCTGAAAAACAACCTCAGCAGAAGTATGTGAGCTGGATTTGTCAGTGGTGATGGTATCATGACCAGCTGTCAGTGGGAATACTGCTCCCACCAAAGCCAACAGGAGTTTCATATGCAACCTCAAGCAAACAGTCCACTTCAGTGTAACATGCTCTTTATAGGGGTAACTAGAAAGCCTTTGTCACATCTTCCTCTATGCCAGACTCCAGCCCCACAAAATAAGTGTCTGTGTACAAACAGTTAGTTCATTGTATGCACCTGTTTCCTTGCATGAATAACCTTTACAAATAAGATAATACACTACAGTTTGGGTTAGACACATTTTCTGCAGCATTCTGGAAAAGAAAGAAATCAGGAGAGTAACAAGAATCATTTTAGGAAGCAGCTTGTTGAAATGTTGGTTACTTGATGTTGGATCCTTTTTTAAAGATGGAGAATCATAGAATTATTACATTGGAGAAGTCCTTAAAATCATCAAATCCACCTGTTAACCCAGTACTGCCAAGACCACCACTAAACCAAGTCCCCAAGTGCCACATCCGCACATCTTTCAGTACTTCCAGGGATGGTGATTACACCAATTCCCTGGACAGCCTGTTCTAATGCCTGACCACCCTTTTGGTAAAGACATTTTTCCTAATATCCAGTCTAAACTTCCCCTGGTGCAACTTCAAGCCATTTCCTCTTGTGCTGTTGCTTATTACTAGGAAGAAGAAACTGACCCTTAGAGCCATAAAATGTTTTTGTCAGGTATTCATTAGTCTAATTGCAAAGAAGTAAAGCTACATCAGATAAGGCCCATGTTAATATAAAGTACTTATGGTTTAAATCAATTATACAAAAACTTATCCTGAGCCAGTTATCACTGAAATATATGGCAGCCTCATTTTGAAAGAAGTTGAACAGAACTGAAGGGAATAACAGACATCCCCATGCAATTTTCTGAATCCAGTGGGATTCTATGAATAAGGCTGAGGTAGACTCCTTTTGCACTCGGCCCAAGATCTGTGCTGCTGCCCTAAAAATATGTAGAAGCTAAACACTGCTTTGCTAAAGCCAGAATGGTTGAGACATCATCATCAGCCTTATTAGAAAATTTATCAACCAGCATTTGCAGTCACATGTACCAAAGTAATTATTTTAGCTGCAAAAAGCACCAATCTAAGTAACAAGAATAAAGAATCTAATAAAATTTTTAATTACTTAGCTAGTACTGTGCTGAATCAGGGCCCCATTCCAGATTGGCTTCCTGAGCTATACTTAAATGAACAATTATTCTTTGAATGCAGATAGATAGGATATAGCTGAACTTACCTGCCCACTGAACAGAAATTGCTTGGGTATACCTGTGGACATTTTATACATACACTCAAAGAAGCAAGCAAAAAAAACTTTTTTTTTTTTTTTAAATAATAATAGCTAAAATTATCTAGAAGTTGCTTAGATTTTGGTTTGGTTTGTTTTTTTTGCTCTTGGACTGATATACTTCATTTTAGCTTGTTGCTCTTGTATTTTTTACATAGATTGCTAAAAATCCCTGCGGAAATTAATGAATTTCTTAAGAATGTAATAAATTAAATATACAACATAGAGTTTTAAAAGTTTTAATATTTTTATTTCTCTTGCAGTTTTATTCCAGAAAGGTAGAATATAGACATTAATATAGAAGTTAACGAGGGAATTAACTAAAAAAGTGATAAATCTGGGTATATCTTACTGCATGGAGAGTTCATATGCTGTACATTAGTACTGAAAAAAAAGCATTGCCTAAATTGTTTAGTACTGTGTTTGTCAGAATATAGGGTACATGACTTTATTCTTATTGAATGCACTTAGTGATAGACATTTTTTTCCCCCATACCTTAACGGATGTTTGTAAAACAGGTGGAAGAATGCTTTTTGGAAAGTCAAGTTTCAGGCCAAGATTTTATTAAACTGGATTAAATGGCAAACTGTGAAGATCAGTTTGTGTCACAGCTGTTTTTACTAACTAATCCTGATCTATTTTTTCCTGTCCTTTTCTTTAAGGATTTCAAAGTTCATAAAAAAGAAAAACATCCTGCCAATGGAAAACTTTTCTATTAAGTAACAGACTTTCTTTGTTAAGTAATGAAAAGAAGTCTGAATTCTGGTGGGTAAGATTCTCCCAAAGGTGAGCAAATGGAACTGAAATGGTGCATAGAATCTGTGTGGGTTTTCTATAGAGAACTGAATTCACCCAAAGAGAGGAAAAACATTGATGGTGTATTTTGTTAATTCTAATTTTGTGAAAAAAGGTAATTCAATTGGGTCATGGGTAGAGATCAGGTAATTATCCTCAGTAATTCTGAGATATAAATCTTGTAATTATTTTCCTTCCAAAATGTAGACCGTCTGAAAACTCCCTCAGAAACCTTTCCATTCTGCCTCTGGAAAGAAATCTGTAGTTAGACAATAGTTACTTGTTTTACAGATTATATAATTTACATCATACAATGTTCATGCAGATTACTTTCAGCGGGAGTAACAACCAGGCAACTGAAAGTTAAGATTTCTAAGCAAGGAAGACATGAACTTTCCTTCTACAGTACCAAGTGCTTGGAAAAAGAAACACGTTCTTCTTCATCCATGCCATGTAACATAGGATCCTGATTTATACTTTAGTAACAGTAGAAGTTCCATAAGGAATCCCAAAATCTCAGAGAGACAGGAATACTGCAGACACAAACTATAAACACAGTTGATTATTTTTTCCTTTGAAATTTTTTGTCTGTTTTATACAGATAAGGCCTAAGAGTTGGAGGTGAGATATAAGGAAATTAAAATGAGGTTAATGTATTTCAGAAATGCAAATAATTTCAACTCTTATTTTCCTTAGCATTGCTGGCAGTCAGTTTAGGAGATCAGAGTAATGGAATGGGAACCTTTTTGGCTCCCCTTGTAGGAGAAAAGGTCAGAGCCTTTGTCTTTTAACTGTCATTAAATGTTTATTTTTGAATCCTTATTTAACAACAAACAAACAAACAGATTTCCAAACATGAAGGATCAGGGTTTCTGTCAGTTTATGTACTCTCTTGCTCACCAAAATGCATCCTTTTCTTTCAAAAAAAACTAGAGTAAAAAGATTAAAAGAGAAACCTGCAGACAACTAAAATTTTGTCATGCATGAGACAGAAAGGTCACAGCTTCATCCAATCATCCGCAGATACTTTAAAGTGTAGGACAGAACAAAGCTCCTCCTGTAGCAAGGCCAGAAAATGTCAATGCAACAATGAAACACCATAGTAAGTCCACCATATAAAGAAAAATATTATTCAGATAATTCTCTCAGATAATGCTGGATATTATATTATAGCAAACAAATAGTTTGATGTTCAAATAACTTAGAATTAATCCAACAACTGAAATGACAGCATATTTGAAGCCTAGCGCATCACAGACAGCATTTGAAACATACTGTCAAAGTAAATACTTTTCTTAACTATTCAGACAGGTGAAAAGACAAGTGCACCAAAAATTAGAAGAGGTCCACAGGACTGTTTTACTGATTTTTCTCCTAGGAAGTGGCCTGAAAAAAGCCTCTCCCTTTCCACATGGCTGAAATAATACATCTTCATTTAAAAGATAACTTATTCATTTGATTATCCTTAGGCATATAAGGCAAGCACTGTTGACTAGAAACTGCAAATAGCCAGGGAACAATTTCTTTATTCTGCCTTTACCTGAAGGTGCACAATTTTTATATATTTTGTTGATTTCTAAAAGAAGCAAGTTCTTCTTATCTGTCAGATATGTTGACACTGTTTGCCCTTTCTGCAGGGATGATTTCTAATATGGTTTTGCCAAAGCTCCCCCTGATTACTCTTGGTGAAGAGGTTGTTCCTCAAAAGGTGGGAAGAATCAAATGCAGCTCAAGAGGGTCAGGTACAGCTGCTGCTGCTGTGTCATTGCCTAATGAGAGGGGTAGGAGTGAGGAAGGCCTGGACATGACTTTGGAGGGGAGATTTTCATTGGTCAGCCCAGAAAATTCAATGGCTACATCCATAATAGCAAAAAATATGCATGAAGTTAGGACAAAGTTATCTGCATGTGATATAAGAATATAAATCAGTTTAGTTAAAAAAATGAGAATAAGGAATTTCTGATGGATCAAAGTAGAAACTATAGGCCACAGGCTGTGTCCTCTGCATGAATCTTCACTAGTATAGAGAAATCTAAACATGACCTGCAAAATTTTCCCCACAAGCCCAGACGTTCTTCTTTTCTTCCACAAATTAAAATCACATTAGAAATTTTATTCTTGATAGGGTTTTAGCACTGTGTTCACCTTTCCCGTATGAAACTCCAACTAAGCGACGTAGTGGAAAGCCTAGCATTCTACAAAAAAAAATTTGTTGAGATGAGGCAAGTGAAGTCTTACTAATGGTAATTTCATGTAGACACAACTTGGAAGTTTTTGTATCGTGTGAATGATTAAAAGATATGAATACCAGCATTTTATTAAAACAACTTCTAGAGTACCTGGTCATATTGAAAAAAACTGAATTATTGTTAGTCTGAACTAGAAGTCATTCATCAAATGTACCATGTTGCTTGGGAGAGCCTAAAAACTCCCTAGAACTATTGCTGTGTCTGTAGTATTTTACAAGGAATTGAAGTAGGGAAATCTTCTTCACCTGACTGTAAGCCCATATGGCTAAAGGGCAGAAATGATAAACTGTTTCAAAACTACAGTGACAGCTCATTTGTGTGAGCATTTGAACCTCTGTTCATAAAAGGAAAACTGGGTTTTGACTGCTTCATTCTCAGCATGTATCATTGAGTTTATTATTATTATTGCTGTTCACTACAATATATTCTAGTAATTGCATGGTATTAATTCCTGGAACTAAAATTAATCTTCACCAGAAAGTCCACAATATTGTTTCTTTTCTTTTCAAAGACAATTTCAGAGCTGGAAATCTTTAAAGCTTGGACAATGAAAAGAAAAACAAAAGAGCTATTTCGCAGACTTGTCTGGTGTGAGCTTCTCTGTTTCCAGCCCTCTGGGAGTTCTGCCTCATTCTAGTGTTTAAATATTTATCCTGAAAAAAAGGTTTTACAAAGAGAGTAAGAGTAGGAAAACCTCTCTCCTTGTTACCATTCCCACTGTCTGCCGTTCCCCAGCTGGAATGAATGGAATCCAAATACTTGCTTGTTCAGAAATGCAAAGCTCACCCAGACTGTCCAGAAACAGTGTTAGCTGAATGTTGCATGGAGGTTCAGATTACAGAAGAAGGAATGGTAGAATAAAATTAAAATGAGTGTCATAGAAAAATAAAATTAGTATGGAAATGTCCACTTCATCATTACCAAGGATATTGCCTTGATCATTTTCTGCCAGACCATTTCTTGCTTAAGATGTCTGTAGTAACATATCACCCTAAACCATCCTATTTTCCTTAACCACATCATCTTTGCACACTACAGCCCAGAGCCATTTGACTGCCATTACACAAACCACTTAGCAGTTTCCTGGAGGATGCTTGGGAGCTGGAGAGGGGCTTTGACAAGGCATGTAGTGATAACGCAAGGGAGAATGGCTTTAAACTGGGGGGGGGGGGAGGAGGGAATTTAGATTAGATACTAGGAAGAAGTTCTTTGCTATCAGGGTGCTGAGGCACTGGCACAGGTTGCCCAGAGAAGCTGTGACTGCCCATCCCTGGCAGTATTCAAGGCCAGGTTGGATGAGGCTTGGGGCAACCTGGTCTCGTGGAAGGTGTCCCTGCCCATGGCAGGGGGTTCGAACAAAATGATGTGTAAGGTCCCTTCCAACCCAAATTAATTCCATGATACTTATTTCTTGTCTTTTCCTCTAATATTTGTTATTTTTGACACTGAAGTAGTAGACCCCAGAGATCAAATTCTGGGTTGTGTATAAATAACTAGGGTATGTATATTATGTATGTGTCCAGACATAGAATGAATCTCTATCTGCACAAGATAAATGAAGGCCTACGTATGTTATTCCCCTGTTAACTGGCACTACCAATAGCACCTTTGTCAAGTAGTGGGAATACATAGGCATGGTCTATTAGATTCCTTCCTAGTAGGAAAGTGCAGCCGCTCTTTCACTCTTAACATCTTGCAGAGATCAGGGCTAACCCTGGGTTTTTTTCCTTCTTTTTCCAAAATCTACATGAGATGTCTGGGAGAAGGGCAGAGGGAAACACCATGGTCACCAACAACAGAATGATAACAGACGTTGTGTCTTTGCTTATGAAGGTGTAATTATGTCTAATGCATCAGCATAGGTCGGACATAGCCCTTCCGATGACAACTAACCGCCTCAAGCTGAAACAAGCAAGATGAAAGCAATGCTTGGGGATTAAAAACACATCAAAGAATTGTTCCTGATGTTGTTTCCACATGTCCCTGTAGGCATTCAACCCACAACAGTGCAAAAAACTTCGCAATACTCCTCCCAACAAGTCTGAATGACTGCCTTTCTTTTACTCTCTGACTTGCTAGGAAACTTCATTCAGAGTGCAGGCCTGGACACAGCAGCCCTAGTGTTTGACACGCTCACTCTGGAGGACTGTTTTACTGGATCCAACTGTGATTTGACTCCCAGGTTAATATGTAATATGGCTAATGACCTGTCATTTTGCCTGCTATGTGAACTGCTCTGTACTTCTCTTAAGCCGACTGACCGTTGCTAGTTCGCTTGTGATGACAGTTCAAGCTTTTGGTTCTAATTTCAGCAACAATAGATCAAGCCTCAGATCTCTAATTGTGGGGTCTCAACCATTGCAACAACTGCTTCTTTTGAAGCACTGCAGACCACAAAACTGAGGAGGAAGCTTGTGAGATTGGGAACAAATGTTTGGTGACATCCTGATTGGAAGAAACCTACCCTGAACATCAGCCAAGTACAGGGTTTGATTATATTCACAAAAGACCTTAAGATCTTTATTTGTGTCATACTATTTACTAAAAATATACTTTTCTTTTAATAAAAAGAAGGACTTGGAGGGAAACATAAAAAGTGTTATAAAACTGGTGCTGCTGATAGAGAAGTTAGAAAAAATTGTGGGTGAATCATCTTTCCCTCATGACTGAAGGCTTTTATTCTTCTCTCTGCACTAGTTACTCATCATAAATCACATTCTCATTGCTCAAACATATTTCTTGTTCCAAATAATTTGCTTTATTTTCACACCTGCCAATCTAACCTGACTGAACTCCACATTCTCGGAAGAATCATTTATAGTGTTACACATTTTTTGTGCTCACACTTTTGTCAGCTGGTTTAATAATTTTTCTAATTGTTTAAAATGTTCTTCATTTTATGAGTTTTTCTTTAATAGTCATTATTTTCAAAAATACTTACCTAAATTGCAAGGTTTTAACCAGTAAAACAAGGAACAGAAACATATTTTTGTTCTGAAAGTTTTGAAACACAAAGTTTAACAAAAAGAAACTGTTATTTAGGACTACTGTGTTTGAGATTTTTCATCTTCCAGAAATTTAGAAACTAATCTGAATTGAAACATCATATCAAAACACTCAGAAAGTTGGGCAATGCAGCAGTTCCAATTTGTATTAAATCAAATGCCCAGACTCAGAAAAAAACTATATGGAGAGAGTTCTCTGGATGCTTTAGAAAAAAAAAAAGTACATATTTTTCTCTCTTTCGGAGAAAAAATAAGAGAAATTATTTAGCAAGACATAAGTTAAGGGCTTTACAGAACCTTTGCAGAACCCTGTAGAAGACAATGTAGTTTCCTAAGGGATCTGTTTGGAGATCAAATTTTGCCTGTAGTTATTTGTACAGGTGAATGTAAGTTGATGAATTTAAGGCCAGAATTTGGCTTGCAGAAACATAATTATTCTTGACGAGTCACAAAAAAGAAGTTAGTTTGACCTTTAGATCAGATTGCATTTTGAGGATAACACTTAGAGAAGCCATCTTTTTGCATAAGCTTTACATGTGATTCTTAGCCAAACTAAGCATAATTATATGAAACTGTGTTAAAGATCAAGAGGCAATCAAACTAACGGAGTTTCTTTGGCAGATAGGCTAGGAGAAAACCATGACTACTGAAGACTAATGAATTTATTTGAAAATCGGTAGAAGTCACCTCTGAGACTGTATCATATTAATGTTTAACTCATTGCCTTTATGTAAAGGCCCCAGTCCTGACACAATTCATTCTATATCAGGCTGCTCTGAAGCAGAAAAATGAAGGTATATCATTATGTAGTTTTAAAACACTTCTCTCTTCCCAAATGTACTCATTTATGTAGTAAATGCGTAACAAGAGACTTGGCTTACTTCCCAGGCTTGCTGAGCACCACAAGAGCATGATACAAATCAGCCTATGCCATAACAATGAAATACATAATGATGCAGTGGATACCCTACAAACCTCCCACAAAGAACTTTTGCCTACAGTTGGCTGGAGTTCCTAACATTTGAAATACAGGGATTAACAGATGGAGAGGCCTCTACTACTTCTGTGTAGTGTCTCAACCTAACCAGCAGAATGACCCTGAGAAAATACTACGTAAAGAGATTTGTTAAATTTTGATTGTGTATTTATTGATTTATTTCAACAGGAAAAAACTAAGGAACTCATTAGAAAGCTTAAAACCAACCAATGGTATAGATTGTCCTTTCCAGAGCACAAGACCTGCATGAACAGGCACAGAAACAAAGTCAGACTGTTTTCTTCTGCCCTATTACTGTGCAGCTATCCCAAATAAGCTTATATAACTGTTTTAGAAAGACACGTGATAACCTAAGTTTCATAATTCTTCATATCAGACAGATGATAACATTTTTAAAAGCTGTGAATAGACATAAATTCCATCAATTTGAGGTATATGGGGTGTTGCTTTCAGACACCTAAAAGGTCTGAAAAAGCATTTAGGAGTTCAATGTGTGTCCTAGGTATCTAAGCTGCAGAAGCAACCTACAGCTCCTAGTTCCCTACTTAAACAGGACCACAGGCACTTTTTTAAAATGAGTGAAGGGGGTACTTAGTCACCTAGAATATTGCCACTTGTTTGTGATTAATATTGCCCAAATGACAACAGTCTGCGCACATCTGAATTTCCTGAAGTAGGTTATCACACGTGCAAGTTTTATGAGTGCTGTGCATGAGAAAACCTGCACATGTATTCATGTGCAAGTTTTCCAAGTGCAGGGCTAGCCTAAAAGCATAGCTCCTGCATACTTCTTACAGCTCATCCATGGCCTCTTCAGCCACCTTAACCAAAAACATGCAGTTGATGAAGCTGGTTCCATAAAACTTCAGAACAGTGACTCTTTGGTCAAAACAGTCATTCAGGAGTGGCAGCTGGAGGTTCAGAAATGCTCTAGATGTACTGCAGATTTCCTATGAAAACCAGAATTTACGGTGCCACTATTTGCCAAAATGCAAATTAATTTTCTTTTAAATGTATTAAAAGTACCAGGGAATGTAATCAATAGCAGTTAAGTTATTTATGGACGTTTTCAGGATACACAGTGTACCCCTGAGCCTAGAACTGCCACTTGTTACACAAATGCTTTCACCACTAAGCTATTTACAAACTATGTAATATTTTGTAATTACATTACTTGGATATTTTAAAGGACTAGATTAACCAGGCTCCTATACCAAATGCAAAAGTTATGTCAAGGATGTGTGTGAGGCTGTTACCCACATTTTATACAAGCACCTGGCATAGTGTTGTAGACAGTGCTTAAACCTAGAAGCAGAGTGGGTCTTTCTCCATCATTGCTCATTTGCTGGTGTATATATCTTCTTCTATGTACTGTCTTCTGTGCATGCTGTTCTCAGTAGTGTAACTCACAGCACTGTGGTTTTGCCATGTTTTGCAATTAAAGATGTCGGTGCCCAATTCCACTTAATTAAGGCACTTCAAACACTGTTAAGTGATTGAATTAGGAGTCCAGCAGTCACCGGTAACTTTTGGCTTAAGACTTTGGGCTTTTGGTGGTTGAAGATTTCCTCAGTCACCATTTTCAGGTAAGCATACTACTCTGGATGATGGAGGCCCATTACCTGTGCTCAGATAAGTCTAGTAAAACATATATGAACTTATTTATATGTTCTGAACCTCTGACCTTAAATACAGCTCTGAAAGTTTCTGGACATCAAATGAACACTAGGGAAATCCAGCAAGTAATGCTTTCTGTCTAATAGGAAATACTGACTTTCTATAATTGTATAATTTATTAAATATAATTTTAATTAATAATTAATTATTAAACACAATTTAGCTGAAAACAAGAAGACAATATCAGGAAAATTAAAAGAAAACAGTGACTTTTTAATCAAGAATATATGGGGACTCATCACATTTCAGCAGTCTAAGGCAAATGTGAATACCTTATTTACACATCAAAGAATATATAAAGCTTATCTAGAGACAATAAGTGCTCCGTTTAAAAGAGCACATCATAATATATCCCTTTTCAGGAGTAACTGTTGAGAACCTAAGCATTCCTTTCCGTGGGGCTACTATGCTTAATTCTTTAAACATGTTTTAGACTAGCTACAATTCTGCTGCAAATCTGAACTCATCTGTGGGTGGTAAATGGTGGAGGTACTTTCAGTTTATTTGAAATATTTGACACTTTCTGTTGGCGTTGGGCTCAACCCCCCATAAGTGAGGAAATGGATGATCTTAAGGTTACTGACTCGTATTTCCTGTCCTCATGATAATAAAACAGAGTAAGAACAAATATGGAGAAATTAAGAAACAACTTGGGACCAATTATAAATTGGGGCTCCTTCAAGAAAAGCAATGATGTTCAAAAATAAATACTTCTATTTCATTTTAGAGTCTGACTGCAGGATGGTACCGAGTGAACTCTTGCTCCTGAAATGTAGACGTCAATAGGAAGGCAGCAGCTGGAATATTTTAAAATAAATACTTCTAAAGAAATACATAATCTTTTATCCTTGGGAAAAAGGAAAGTGCCTGTGTGAGTGGGCAAAACACAGGAAATTGAATTGTTATGGGGGTTATTAAACCTGCATTATGAGCCTGCTTTCCCTACAGAAAGCTGGAGTGCAATTCAAACCACAAGACACCAGTCATTGCAGGCATGTGCCAGACATCTCCAAAGGGACTGAAGCATGTCTGCATGAAAGTGAACATTGCTTTTCTGCTTCTGCTGCTATCAACAGTTATCTTCCAATGCGATTCTATGTCAAAGCTAACAAACAAGGTGATGTGTCTGATTTACTGTACTCTGGTAGAGCAATCCTCTCTTTGACCACCTGTATTGGTGTCCCCGCAATAAATTCAGAGGACTATGGGAGGGCAATAGAGGGAAGACTGTGTAGAGGATGCTTCCAAATGCCCCTTTTTCTCTTGGATGCCCCTTTTTCTCTTGGATACCCCTTGTCAGTAGTTACTTAGGTTCACTGGTCTTGAAACCATGTAGGAACATAGATATTAATAGATATTCATAGATACTCATAGGCATTTTTCATCCTACAATCTTTCCTGCAAATCTAGATTGACTTGAGTTTTATTCTGCTGTCTTTTCTTACTGTTTTTAGCATTTGTAAAACTGTCATTTATGATAAATCATAGAAATGCTGGCTAGACAAAACTAGTCCAGTCCACTGTCTCATTTAGAGTGGTATTAGATCAAATCAGCAACTGTTTTGCATGATGAAGTGTTGAAAACCTCCCAAGACGGAGATTCTGCCTTTTCATTGAGCAATCTGTCACAGCACTGTAATGGTCTCCTAGTGAAAAAGATTTTCCAATTTCCAGTCTGAAAATCTTAAACCTTAACTTGTAGCTGATAGCTTTGTCTGCCTTCATATAAAAGACTTCATTGTCTCTGCAGCTCCTTCAAGTAGTTACGGGCAGAAACTTTTTTATCTTTATTTGGAGTTCAGAATGAATGGATGATTTATTCTTTCTGGAATAGCAAACGAAAGATGTTCCTCTGATTTAACAACCGTACTTTCAGGTCCTTGTGACAATTCACCATGTGCCACATCTTCTCTAAGAGGGGCTATTTCACCTATGTTGTGACCCTAGTAGCAAAATAAAGATGATTTGAAGTAAAATATTCCGCTATACGATCACAAGAACAAGGATCTGAGGCTGAAAATTTATGACTGATTTCTACTTTCTATTGCACATGTAGATCCAAAATGCATTTTTAGAGTATGGACTGTTCTCTGATTTTACAAAATCTGATTTTACAGACCTGAATGAAGCCATCAGATATTGTGACATATTAGGATATCAGCAATGCACGAAAATATAGTATTTGTAGTTGAGAATAATTTCCTTTCTGATGCATTTTTTGGTTATTTCCATGAAGGGCAATTGTTGTGGTGTAACACCAGTGAGCAACTATGCACCTCTCAGCTGGTCGCTCACTAACTCCAGTGGGAGGGGGGAAAGAATCGGAAAGGTGAAAGTGGGAGAACCCATGGGTTGAGATAAAGACAGGTTACTAGGTAAAGGAAAAGCTGCACACACAAGAAAAGCAAAGCAAGAAATTTGTTCAGGTCTACAGTCATACCCAGGACAGCCAGGCTCCATCATGTGCAATCGTTATTTGGGAAGACAAATGCTATCACTCTGAATGTCCCCTCTTCATTCTTCCCCCAGCTGTATATGCTGAGCATGAAAGCATATGGTATTGAATATCCCTTTGGTCTGTTAGGGTCAGCTGTTCCAGCTGTGTCCCCTCTGAACTCCTGCATCCTCAGCCTCCTCGCTGGTGTGAAGAGCAGAAAAGGCCGTGCTTCTGTGTAAGCACTGCCCAGCAGTAAGGAGAGAATCCCTGTATTATCAACACTATTTCCATCAAGTCCGAAACACAGCCCCATAGCAGCTGCTATGAAGAAAATTAACTCTATCCCAGCCAAAACCAGCACAGCAATGGGACAGAGTCGTATCGGTTTCCATCTCACAAAGGATAAATATATTGACTTTCAGCTCAAACTGCAGAGTATGTCATTCTTCCTAACACTTTTTGAAAAGGGGTGTTTAACACTGGGTGATGAGAGAATCCCAGCTTGGGGTGAAAGGTTCTATGTTTTAGACATTGTTCCAGCTGTATATATGTTGTTTATGTATGCACATTTTCAGATGAATAATCTTTTAGAAGACATATTAAAGGCTGTAAGGCATTATTGCTGTAGGGCCCATATACCGAGTAGCAGCAATATGGACGGCAGGGAACTGTCATCTTCTCTTTACAAACCCATTAGACAGAGTCCATTTGCTTAACACTGGCTCCTCAAAGATGTAAGGAAACAACTGACTCACTGAAAAGTCTATAAAACAAACCCCTAGTTACAAGCACTGCATACAACAAACATCCTTCTGGGGCTAACCATAAACTCTGCATCTTGTGGGCTAAGATATTTGCATTACGTTTATTCTGCTGCTCCCTTAGCCAATCTCTCATGTGCTCTTCACCATACAATGTCTGATAGCCCACTTCCCCAAGAAATTATGATACTGCAAAGAAATGAAAACATAATGAGAATTCATTCACATCAAGCTTTCTATGAGCATAATGAAGGAGCAGGACAAAAAGACTTGTCCTACTTCAGCTTTAAAATATTTTTTCCAGTGTTAGTGGGAGAGAATTCAGTAACCATCAAGAGAAGCAGACAGAATCCTTTGTGCCAAAGCAAAGTGCCTGTGTTCTCAAGATGTTAACACTCCTGAAATGGGATGTGGAATAAGTCTTCTAGAGATGTCAGCAAGACCACAAATAGCTTGAGAAGAATTAAGTAAAATTTTAAAGTAATAGACTACAGGTGGCCTGTGGGAAGACCCCCAGTACACAAGGAATATGTGCTTGGCTTACACCAAGAAGCCTTGCAGCTGTGTTTTTAATATAAGCTGAAGTCTGGGATGTAACAAGATTTAGTTAGGTGGCATGTAAAATGGAATCGTAGCAGTTATAGCATACAATTATATGGTTAATTCAGCAAACCTAGCTGCATTATGAATTTTTTATTCTCATTGCACTGTTAATGGTCTATAAATTGTATCTAAACTCATATCTACATTACAGGAAAAGACTGATGTGACATAAATGCAGGATCAGATACCAAAATTAGGTAAAATTACAGATAATTTCAATCTCTAATTTGTAATTTTCAAAAGTTAAGCAAATCTGAAACAGCATTACAAGAGATGAGCATGATCAATGTGCTTAGTACAAACTGTCATATTTGATTCCTGTGTTCAGGAACAACTAATACAAGTAAGGATTCCAAGTCTGGCAACTGTGTGCCCTGCATTCACCCCCACAGGCCACAGAAAGATAATTCTTAAACCGACAAACTGTCTCATGCAGTCTCTTTTTTTTCCCCCCTGAAAGGCTATCCAATTACTTAGTGCTGTGCTGGGAGTACCTGAGGAAATAGTAAAAGGAAATACAACTGAGAGCCACTGTGGTTTGACTCCTCTCCAGATACTTCGAAAATATTTTGGCAAAAAAGAAGGATTTTAAATAAAACTGTTTCCTTTGGTAACATACCCAGAACTGCAGGTTTGACATTTTTGTACTCAGTATGGTGGGCCAAAAGAAAAAAAGCCTCTATGTGAGAAGGTTGTACACGTGGTGGTAATATTGGTGGGAAGAAAGAGACCAAGAGGGGGAAATCTGAATAAGATGCAGTAAGAAGGCAAGGGGAGAACATATAGCAAATATCTGCTTCTACTGGGAAAATGAACTACACGGTGCTGTGAGAAGTAAAACCTCTTTGAGTACCTTAGACTTTTAAGTAGTAACAGAAACAGCATGATGCTTTGTTCATCAAAGGAAAACTGTGATGAAAGAGAAGCAAACCATGGCGTTTTTTTTGCTGTTTTGTTTTTAGTGTCAATGAGTGAGCTCTTGAACTGACAAGGACAAGTGCCACTTCTTTCTCTTACAGGAGACTCCTTAGAATACTTCAGATTACTTTTTCTCTCAGAATTTTTAGTTAGAGCATGAAAGCTTTCTAAATTAATGGTCTATACGGATTTTTCTAGGTATCTACACAATTAGGGGGCTTATAAATACTTAAATGAATGTAATTAAACATTAATGCATTCACCCTTCAGGATTCCTTATTTCCTTTAGAAGATGTTTTGCTGCCTACTAACTACAACCTGCTTGGTTGGATGGCCAAATTCTAAGACTCTCACATTTTTAGTTTCATTGTTACCCTCCTCTGTACACTTCAAAATAACAGAATGGTTGGCAATCAGGAGAACAGTGCTAAGTCACTGCTATTATTCACCATAAGTTAATTAGTCAGATAAGCATAATGTAAATACCTCTTTTCCGTTGTCAGTTTCCAAATACAAAAAATCAAAACTCTGTCACAGCCTTCATACAGATATGTATTCATGTGTTTCTCCCCATTTTTGTTATCTCCCCATTTCTGTTCAAGTTGTAAGAGGTTTTTTTGAAGTCTGAATTACTCTTTTTCCTCTAGAAGTGCTCACCCTACTGCAGGTGGTCAAACTCTTTCCGCTTTGGATAGAAACGTTATGGATTAACACCTGTTTAAATCACAGCTTTTCTTCTGAAGGATACTTTTTCTGATCTGAAGCCACTTGTTTGGCAAGTTTGGCAAACTGGAGTGACGTGGAAGTATTGTACTGGGCGAAGTTACCAAGCATGTGGGGTGTGAGTTTGTCAGTAGTCAGAAGACAAGGCTTCAAATTGAGATCGAAAAATGAAGAAAGGCTGGGTACTGAGTACATGGAGCTGATGAGGGCTGGAGGGAATTAAATCTTTGAACAGGCTGTGTTAAGCAAAAGGCAGGAGGAGCACACTGTGCAAGGCTCTAAAGAATACTGATGGAGCTGACATAAGACATTCCTTTAATGAATGTACTTGAACTTGTAGGTTTGATTTTCATTTGAACAAAGAGTTTGGATTGAGTATTGCTTAGCTGACCTAGACAAAACTAACATGTAATGCAATGTAAGAGGCTTTTTTCAGGGGGAGAGAAGTCTACTAACATGAAACAATGTATAACGTCCAGTAACTTTCAACTTGCCTTCTCCCTGTGCCAGGCTAAATCTTATTTCTCAAAGACTGAGCTTCTTTGTACCTCGTTGAATTCTCCAGTTATTGCACACTGAAATCTAGTATCTTTAACCATGTCTGTGTAGCCCTTTCCTAACAATTCATTAATATGGCATGTTTATAAACAGCTCTTTCTGCTGTTTGACTCCCTTCAACTTAAGTGCCTATTTTTGATTCTTTTCTTTTGTTTACAGTTTGCTTACCCAGGAATCCTCAGCACGCTGTTGGCACAAACCTTGTTGGGGGGAATATTAACCTCACATAAATGACCATATGCTAACAGAGCCATTCCATTTGAGAGTCCAGACTCCTCTTTTGGTAGTCAGTGGAAAGAGGTTTTCAATGTAACTGTTCTTTGAAGGCTACTTGAAGTGAAATTGTATGAGCACCTTCTTCGGGTGTTTACAACTAAATCCTCTTTTACACAGCTGTCTTTCGGGAGATTATTACAACATAGCCTGCGACTATGAGCTGCTGCTCTGCATTCCATTTCTGAGGTGCTTGCAGGTGGACTGAGATTTTCTTATCAAGTACCTGGAAGAAAAAAAGTGGCAATCTGGTAGAGAAAATCAGGAAAGAGCATTAGTTAAAACAGAGAAGAGTTAATTTGTGAGAAAATACCATGTTTTCACATATCCAGGACATGTGGGTCAGTTGTTCCGTAAACGATGAATATGTTCCATTAAAGTGTTATGCCAGGAAGCTTTAACTTCTGCATCTAATTTTTTCATGATTTGAAGCCAGTTTTTTAAATGCTCATGTACTATCTTTGAAAACAAAGCTTTGATGGAGAATTTCCCTGGATTTTTTCTGTAGTGGTCTGTTCTAGTGGTTTGCAGCATGCCAAGGGGAACTGAGGGAATTCTTCCTGGAATTCCTTGAAGAACTGTTTTTCAGTCATTTGCATGACTATTCTGAAATTAACTGACACTTGAAGCTCTTGTTATTGTAGTTTAGAGTCTCTTTTTGAAGGAGTCCCAGAGGCACGTATAGAGATCATTCAGAGCCATAATCAGTGTGTCCAATGAGACTTCAGGCTGTGCTACGAATGGGACTCCTTTTCCACAATGGCACTAAACTTTGAAAGTGTAGGTCATGTCCTCACCAATATCAGCAAAAATCAGTGATTGCAGTGCAATGATGTTTTTCTCAACTCACTACCAGACAAAGCATTCACTAGATCTTTATTCTTCTCCAAGCCACAGCTCATTTACTGTCATGACTTCTTTTTTTCTTTCTTTCTGTTTTCTTTGTTTTTTCAAGTTACCTTTTTGATAAAAAAATTTGATTTGGCCCATAATCACCTCTGTATGAAACTCTGGGTTTAACTTCCACATTCTGGCAAGTGGCCGCTGCTGATGCAAAATTTTCAATCATGGGTTAATTTAAACAGCCATTCTATTCAGCTTCAGGCAACATCTCAAGATGAGTGGCCTTCTTCCCCCACAGGCTGTCAGGTATTCTACTTCAGGGAAAAGCTGAACTTGCATTCACCTTCAGATATTATTCTAACCCTACAGAATGAAGAAATAGAGCAACATATTTGATACTGTACTACCCCCCTTTTCTATTCATTTTTCTTCTAATTTCTCTCCTTATTCCTCTTTTGCTTGTGTTCATCATCCCTGTAATCCCTGCCTCCCTACTGAGGGATGGCTCTTTGCTCTTTCCCCCTTTCCTTTTCCTCAGAGATGGCCTCCAGTACTGTCAGCCTCTGCCATGTGAGGAAGGACTGAAACATAACAGCTCAAAGAAGGTCATATTCTCTTCAGTTATCAGCCTTCCTATGGCATACCTGCATCTCTGACAGTGATAGATGACTGTCATTCATGCCTTTATAAAGCATAACCATGACTGTGTTGATATTTCAGTTCTTTAATAGCACTGACACTGTTCACAAGGTAATTCCTTGTGTACTGCTTGTAGCTGCAGAGAGTTTGATAGAACATGTGCATTCTGCCTGGAGATAAAAGAAGGCATCTGGTAAACCTAGAGTTCTTGAATATGAGCTCCATACATATCTTTGCTTCCTAACCTCAATCTCTTCTGTACTATTGTCCTGTAACCCATTAATGAAATTGTAGACCAAGAGGGAAGACAGTATGGGATAGCACTTCAGTATAAGCACAATCTCTGGATGCAGGATTGGTGCACCCTATCAGGTGTTAATATGATTAACTTTATTAGCAGTAGGAAAAATTCTCAGTTTATATCTGACACTGTCATATATATGTATGAACTGCATGGCTCAAATAATTCCTTTATTGGTTAGTAGCTTCTGTTCTCCTAGGCAATTTTGTTAAGGATAGTTAACATTTAAAGGGAAATGAGTTTTCACTCTGGTGATACTTCTACCTTTCTTTTTTCTCTTTGAACATCAAAGTGCATTGAGATAATGTTAAATGCATATCCACTCTTTAGTCTTTTCTTTCGAGTCAATTCAGATTTTCTTTATATTAATAGTTGTGTTGTCAAGTGCTTCCACGGAATTATCATTTCATCTATTAGATTAGTTCATAAATAACATGTAGGTGTTCAAGATGAAGACTCTCTAATAAAGGTTGGTATCATTGCTGGTAGTTGGACTACTAAAAAAATATGTTGTTCTACCTCTCAAAACAATCTAGACAAACGAGATTCTTTGAACTTCTTTCAAAATCACTTCGATATAGGCATAGATTAGCAGGTGCAATAAAAATGTTAGGCATCCTTTTACAACGTAGTGTTTAAATGCAGACTTTTTATCAGAAGCAATATAGGAGAAGCTGACACAGAGACATCTACCGGTAAAGCAGGAGAGTGGTATTAAATACAAGCACTCGTTTAGCCTTCCTAGGAGGCTTCTTGCACTGAACTGAGCCTTTCTGTCTTGATTAATGCATTTGATTTGATTTCTTGTGCTCTTATCTCTTTGTGATAGAAGCATAGGTCTTAAATCAATAGAAAATTATATGAAAAATTACTCAGTCTTCATGCCAACATGCCACATTTGAGTAATTTCTATTGTCTCCTTTTTAAAATAATGGAAAAAAAACAGATTTTTTATAGCAAGTGCTGAATGTAGGAATACTTGAGTAATTTTGAAACAAAACCATGAACAGTCCTAAAGTCAAGGAATCATTTTCCCAATCATCCATATCAGCCCAACCAATTATACTGAGAAACATGATGGAAGCTTCTGCAGTATTCAGAGCACAGCCGTTAAGTAGTTAATGGTGCAAACACCTCCTTACTGAGTTTATAGATAACATTTCACACCCTGAACCAGTTTTATGAAAAAAATTGATGTTATTTACGAAAAAATAATGCTAATAAGTTTTGAGAATGTCAGTAAATAACAGAAAATTGAGGCTGGCAAATGAGTTAATGGTAAATGAGCTTCATGGCTATGAATATTTTCATGGCTTGAAATCTACTTGCTCTGACTCAGGCTGAAAAAGAAATTCTTCAGACAAGGTACAAATTTATTTATTTTAAGGAGTGGCACCTTGCTTAATCTGAGTCATATTCAGACTACAGCTGGGTAGAATCCCTCTGGTTATGAACAAAAATCTGGTTGTTCCATTGATGAAATAATATATATTTCCCATTTTTACAGAAGAGATTAAAAAGAATATAAGCTGGTAGCTGGGGCTCTCTGCCTGGGCCCTTTAACATGCTTTGAGTGTCACCAGTAATTGCTGGAAGACATTTCTGCTCCCACCATCATCTCCCTGCCCTGTCTTACTAGCTTTTCATCTTACCTGTCAAAGTCTAAATGAGAAATGCAGTGTTATCCCTAGGATGTGCAGAGGAATTAGGACAAACTCATTAACATGTGCCAAAGTCTTCATTTATAGATTTACTCCACCCTTTTTGTTTTCTGGCCACTATAAAACATACTTATCTCAAGCCAAGTCAAGATAAAATGCAAATCCAACCACCACCTATAGTATTCAAAATAGCCAGCATAACTAAAAATGTTTTTCAAAGGCACAGCTGAAGAAATGGAAGAAAATTTGCAGTAGAACTGCAGATTTTATTCTGAAGAAGTTCTCTCTTTCCAGCATTTGTCTGGCTGGTACTCTCCTGACAAGCTGGTACTTAGAGCTTCAAGCTGTGTACATGCACTCTTCTTCTGATGGAACGTGCTTGTTGTTCCTGCCAGTCTTGCCTTGCAGTCTACTGCCTCTATGAATATTTAATCTTTTTCCCCAGCACTCATTCTGTTCCCTCTGTAAGTAGGGGGTAGCCTGACCAGTATACTGAAGGTGTCTTTCACTGGAACATATGTTCTGAATCAATTTGTGTATTAGAAATGTGCATGGTATCACATTATCACTTAAAAAAAATGATTATATTATTAACGGCCCTTTGTGGAGAGTGTATATGATATTAAGTAACCTCTTAGAGTTAAAAATGTCTATAGAGTGATGGAATTCCAAGCTCCAAGTTTAAGAAAACCCATGCCCTAACTTTTTGTCACAATGAACATTGTCAAGAGGATGATCAAAAGCAGATAGGCTGGACTATACATTGAACTTTTTCTGAAGGAAGAGAATTGCATGAGAGATCCTACCAGCCTCTGTAGAAAATTTCAGAGAATCAGACGGTGTAGAAGGTGTTATGAGGCAAGAGAGCTTATCCTGTCTCTAAATTTTATAGGCTGGATCAGATTTATCTGCATTATATTGAGAAAGGCTTTTTCTTTAGACATTATATAAGCATTTTTCCAGGGAAATTAAAAAAAAAAGAAGAATTGAAAGAAGGAAAAATTTAAAAATTGCTTTTGTGCCTTCCTCAGAACCAACGGAGCATCTTAACAGCAGTCACTGTGTTTGCTGGGACTGCTCTGTACCATTCCAAATACATGAACATGAACTTGATAAACGAAGACTCACATATCAAATGCGAAACATGCAGTTGATCTGTCTGCTATTCTGCGTATATCATTCATGTTTATCACTGTGATCTACTAATCAGGTGCATCTGGTACGTGGGTTATCAATCAGGAACAAAAAAAATCCTGAGGAGCTGCAGCTAAAAGTATGCCATCATTGGACATCTGCCCCAGGAGAAGGCACTCAATGCTCCCAGGCAGATGACAGAATACTTCTACATGGAAAGATGGTAGTCCAGAAAAGAAAAATGGTTGTTCTTAGGTGTCTGAAAAATAAGCTAGTTCCTAGGTTAAAGGTACATCATTTATTCCACTAACTGGAGCAGGTAGACTGGGGACCCCTGCTGAGGCCTGCTGTAATCTCACTGAAAAAAAGGCTGTTTTCAGTGGAGTTTGAATCAAGCATGTGTTCTTATAGACCAAGCTGGAGTGTGCTCGTGGGGTTAGTTTTCCAAACATTTTAGCCTGGAAAAAGGCTTAGAGAGGAAAAACTGTCCTCTAGTGAATCAGTCCTAAAGCTGTTTTAAATTATGCCTCCCAGAGGCTAATAATTAAACCTCTAGTTAACACTTAAAATAATGAATCAGTGGTGCAATCTTTTTGCAAGTGTATTTTTCCTAGTTGTTCAGAAATGTGGTTGTTTCCTCTTATGATAAGTATAGGTATTAAATTCTTTTGTTAAAACAAATTTTTTTATTTAGTGTCAGAATTGCTCAACTGCATTTGCTATCAATGTCATAGTTTAATTCCAGGAAATTGCTAATAAAGGCATCAAACCAACCATACTAACCCCAAATCACGGGTCTTACTAACCAAGACTGCAATACTCAAACACCCACACAAACACCTCAGTCCCACAGCAAACCTAGTTTTATGCCAATATACAATTGCCTACAATCCACATCTCCACTTCCTGTATAAGGGAGAACTTTCACTCACCATAAAATCCCAGAAGTGCCTAGAGCTTGAAACACTACTTAAACATATGTGTACAGAGGCTGACGTTTGTACTGTACCTGCTGTATTCAGAGAAAACGAAGGTTTTTAAATTTAAGCATTTTTAAAAGGATAGTGATTACTGTGCCATGTGAACACTACAGAAATCTCTTCCACTTCTGTTTTATGGAAGTATGTTAACTCTAAAGCTAAATTGCCAAAATTGGAAAGAAAATGTTTTCACTCTTTTTGCTCTGCAAGCTGAGTAGACAAATGCCTCTGTTGTCTCATACGTTACCAATTCAGCTATAATTTCTTTTTATAGCTATAATTTCCTTATCATATTTTTATCCTCCCATCTTTATCTGTTTATATTTTTCCATATTATTTTTAAGAAACAGTAACAGCTTTAGCTAAATAACCAATTTTCAGTTACAGTTGAGAAATGGCTTGGTTTCAGTCTAGAACCTTGTCTAGAAGTGATGAATTATTTAAGAATTGCTATGCTATCATGTCTGGAACAGAAAGCAGCAGAGAATGCTTATGATGAGTGTGTAAGAATGGCCTATACAGACTGATCTTCTCTTCACCTACTCTGAACTTTCGGAAGTCAGTAGCTAAGGACTTCTTGAGTTAAAGACTGTATCAGTGAAGTTACTTGTTATTCATTTATTTGACCTATCTTTTAATACCTTAATTCACAGGATTCTGACCTTCAAACTAAAGGGGGTTAGTTCTTGCTCCTTCATCTTCCCAGAAATTGAGTTGATGCTGTCTGTCCTGTAGCTCCCCAGATCCTCCTTCTTGTCCTTGAATATAAGACTGACATTTTCTTTGTTCTGTTTCTCAAGAGCCTTCTCAGATCACCAGGACTTTTCAGAAATTATTGAGACTGACCTAACAATGACGTTGAGTAGCTGAGAAACCCAGTGAAGTTAGAAAGGACATCACCTGCCAATAAGGTCTGTAAACAAGAAGCGGATGAAGGTGTTTTGGCAACAGCGGCTTGGAAGATTAGAAAGCCTGTGTAATTCTGGATACAGTTCATAAGTGTGGACTGTGAGTAGTCTTTTGGAAAGCCCCCAGAGAAACCATGGTTCTGTTATGGTAAATATTGCCTCTGTCCCCTTCCTTCCTTCCCATTTTTTTTTTAACGAATGGCAGAGAAACTGTGGACCAAACTGAAAGCTTTTCAACTTGGAAAAGTACTCTTGGAAATGAGGATACTCAGGCATGGTCAGCCAACCATTTCCTTCCTATTTGGAGTCTTTCCAGAAGTTACTGCTGTTTAGCTCACCTATAATAATAGTGTGAGCACTTCTATTATAACTGAATCTGGTTTATTTTTTAATAGTATGGACAAAGAGTCTTTACAGTATTTTGTCTAAGCATTAGAGTCATGTGAGAATGACATCTCAGGGCAGTGCTGATCTTCCACACATGAACCATGTGACTAACCAACTCCTGAGCCCTGATTCTCTCAGGATATAATATAAGAAATGTTGTTTCACAAGTATTTGCACAGTATTTTTAAATATACAGTGACTGGAAATGTTGCCCACTAAGAAAGAAAAAAATATCCAAAAAAAAAGGAGGTAGAAGCTGCAGAAATCATAGCTTGGGGCTTTTCCAGTGGAAGTGGAAAACTTCTACTATTTGTCAGCAATATTCCAGTGGGTGGTTTTGTTGCACTTTGTCACAAATTACAGCTGCACTGTAGGGATCTTCTCTGAAGGAATCTGTGATCTCTGAGCAAAATTTGCCCTTCCCATGTTGATTTGTGCCAGCGTGTAAAACATAGCCTTAAGTGAGCAACCACATAATCGTAATACTTTGACCTTTTTCTTTTCTTCCGCCTTTGACAGCTGCTGTTTCATGTTTTCATATTAATTGTAACACTTCCAATGTGAGGCTCCAGTCTTGCTCACAGATGTTTATGAGGGGGTCATCTTAGACTCTTAGAAAGAATTTCTGTTGAGAAAACAAACTAACTCATTTTTATGTTCAATCTCTACTTACATTGACATGTTCTGGAGCAAGACTTAACAACAGATGTTTTTAAAAGTCACTGGAGGCTGGTCTTCTGTATTATTTGTAATGGCTTCAAGCTTAATTTTAAAAATAGAATTAAAGCAGTGTTAAAGCATGAATTTAGCAAAAAATAAATTCAAATGAAAGGGAATTGCCTGTCAGGATGTCTTAGTTTGCAAACTAACCTGATCCGGTTCAAGACAGTATATTGGAATGGATATGCTATGTCCTTATTTTCTTCTTTCTTTTTTGTCTTCCTTCTCTTCCATGTAGGGGGAAAACAAAAATGAGGACCCCATCCTGTGGCAGCAGAGCAATACAAGACTGGACATGATAAGCCTGTCTGTGAGCTTGATTGTTAGCACCTGATGATGCTGGGCATGTTTTTGATTACTTACTGGAGAAGCAGCTCAGCAGCTGTATAAAACCCTTTTCCCCTGAACAGAAGCTCAGACACCAGACCTGGGTTTCCAGATTTCTCAATTCTCCTGCAGATTTAAGAGTTACTTTGTCATTTCAGCACAGTCTGTGTAGTTGATTTATACAGCATTGTTTCCATTAGTGTTATCAATTTAATTGTCAGTTACTATTTCTGTGTACATAGACTATATGGGACAAGATTGATCTATTCATGTTAATGTAAGAGTAAATTATGACCCATTTTATTTGCAGTGTGGTTAACTGTGGCATTCATGGCAGCTCCTCTGAATATTTTTTTATGAGGTCTTTAAGTACATGTAATACCGAAAACACATTCCCATTCAGTAGGTCTCATATAAGACGTTAAGCCCAACAGGGCAAATAGCTTCTAAAAAATTCCATAAACATTAAGCATATTTATGCCATAGCATTAAGCTTGGTCAGTTTGAACCTTACTGTATTGTGGTATAAGAAACATCTTGTTTTCTTTTATTTACCTTCTCAGTAGTAAATGTATTTTGGTTAACCACAATGGCAAACTTAGGCACGGCATTTGTGTCAACAGGTCCTTCTTCTCAACAAAGTAACATTCTTAGTTTCTAGGGCAGCAGACTGGATTCTGCGTAATAAGGTTTTTATAAGTCTTGTTGTAAATCTGAAACCATAAACGTGTCTACTTTTCTATTAAACCTGCTGTTGTGTTTGAGGCACAATAAGTTCTCTTTTAAATTTGATGGTTGCAACCTTGTTGGTTTTCCAGTTTTGATTGCTGTCGATTTATCCATTGCCAGGACCTCCTGCCAAGCTTTTGACCTAAGTCACACTCCCTGGTGATGTCATTAACAGTGTCCAGAATTAAGTTGTTGATGGTACCTGCTGGTATGCGGTAAAAGGTTTCATGCATACCTTCACATATCCCATGCAAACATGTTTGGGAACAGTGGTAAGAAACTGGCTCTTTCCACAGCTGACCTTTAATTAGCAAATTTTATTTATAATAGATTCAGCAAAGATTTGGGCCTAGTGAAGTTCTCATTGGGACATTTATTTGCCTTTTATAAATAAGGCTTTCAAATGCACCTCAAACACTGCTAACAATTAAATGATTTCTGGAACATTTCTTGCATTCTTCAGGTGCTGCAGAGTAGCTCCCTCCTAGTGAAGACCGCAGAGTTGTTACCATAAGGAAAGTTTATTCACATTGTCAGTCAGCAGGCCCCCTACCCTTGGTGTATTCTTTTCCTTTTGGATATATTTTCAGTTGTATGCTGAACTACGTCTTCTGAATGCTTCAAATAGCTATGTCTCATTTATTGTTCTATTATGAATGATGCAAGATCCCTTGTCTGCTGTGGGTGTGCACATCACATGTGCTTCTTGATGCTTCTTGTGGCTGCAGATATCTGCTCAGCTGAAGCAGTGTTTAGGATCAAGGTCTAGCATTGAAATGAAAGTTGTATATGTACTTTCATATTCAAAATTCACTGTAACTTTGTTTCATAAAGTAAGAAATGGGAAGGAAGCTTAACAATGTTTATCTTCCTTTATTATAGAATCATAGAATAGTTAGGGTTGGAAAGGACCTTAAGATTATCTAGTTCCAACCCCCCTGCCATGGGCAGGGACACCTCACACTAAACCATCTCACCCAAGGCTCTGTCCAACCTGGCATTGAACACTGCCAGCGATGGAGCATTCCCAGCTTCCCTGGGCAACCCATTCCAGTGCCTCACCACCCTTACAGAAAAGAATTCCTCCCTTATATCCAATCTAAACTTCCCCTGTTTAAGTTTGAAACCGTTACCCCTTGTCCTCTATTCTCATCTTGATGTCAACAGTTAGAACACAAATTCATGCATTTCATTAAAGGCATCATCATGTGACACAGCAAACAGAATTTTATTATTTCAACATGTGTAAATGAAGGCTGGAACTGATCCAAGTTCCTTAATCTCAGTGGACAGCTGCAACTGCAAAACCAAAAATTAGTGTGTCCTGGACAGGTCTCAAATTTTCTTGAGTATTTTTCTAAAACTAAATCAAGGAACAACTGAACTTCAGTAATTCATTCCATCTGAAACATCATTAAGAGCTTCTTTGGTGCTTGGAAAAAATGCCTACACTCCCAAAATCCTGGATACTTTTCTAGTTTCTCCATAATCAGTTTGCATCCTCTTTCTCATGCATCAGGTTTCACAGTTTCTCTTGACAGACTGAATACAGTTATATGGCAATTTTAAGGTCCCACTTTCACACACAACTTCTTCCTAAAAACACTTGCTGAAAACCGCAGAAAGTAGACTGGGACAAATTATACTCAGAAAGGAGTAAAGCATTAAGAGAAGAATCCTGACTGAATGTCTTATCTTCTTAAATTTTAAATGACATTTTTTTAGTAAGATGAATACTTAAAAGACTTAATATATATAGTTCATGTGTATGCATGTATGTATGCATATGCATACATTTGCACTGTGTGTGTATCACACCTCCCATTCTTTGAAATGTTCCCGAATCTTAGAGCAAGCTGACCTATTACAGAGGGCTACCTCAGCTAGCTAGGTTTTGAAGAAAACTTCTTAGCAAAGGACAGGAAAGGAGCATATTCTTTGTGAAATTTGTCTGCTTCTTAGCCTTCTGCAGGAATTGCAGAAACTGCAGCTTTTTGGAAGGGCTTGGGAATATATCCTGTCTGCAGGACATGCATGAGTTTCAGACCTTTGAGCTGAAGTTTAAATCAGGACTCACAATAAGGCTCTGTGCTGTGACACCTGTCTCACGCCATTGTCTTCTAGATCATAAACCTGGGTGCTTTTGTGAATCCAAAATACTGTGGGATCAGGCAGAGATTTTCTGCCAGCAACTGCTTTAAAGTTGTTCCAAAAGATGACATTTGTGAGTTAAGGACCTGTGTCAGTCATGTTTCAGCTGTTTCTACAGAACCAATAACGTCAGGAAACTCTTATCTGTTCAGTCCTTCCTGCCTATTTATAAGTGAAGGACAGAGAAGACGTTCTCATGTGCCACAGTGTCAGAAGACTGGATTGCAAGATCTCCGAATTCAGACTTGGAGAGGCAACATTTCTAGAAAAGACTTCAGATACTGAAGTATAAAGCATAAACCACTGCTAAAATTAAATAAAAACAGGAGAAAGAAAGTTTTGTGGCTGAAACTATTGCCTTTCTTTCCTGTTTAGAAAACTATGCACTTTCTTTCACCATCAGATCAATATAACTCTTCCATAAAGCCCAGACTCTGAAAAAGCCAAGGTGCAGAGTATTATTCCTTCAAGGGTAAGTAAGTGCATTCATGAGCCTCAAGGCTCATTAGGTGACTATGTGTAACAACTGGGATGACTTGGACCAGAAGATAATGGACTCAAGTGAAACAGTGCATGGGAAGGAAAAGGGAGGAAATGCATGAAGAGAGGCTGGATGGCAAAAATAATTGTAATATCCTAAGGAAATAAGTGTAACAAGAGGAAAGAAATATGCTGAAGCATGAAGCTGACAATAGGATATGAGCAGAAAGGACAGCAAACCCAAAAACTCTTTCATAAAATTCTGACTGAACAGAAAGCACTCCTAAAGTAACCTGTCAAACATGATAAAGAACGGCATGGGTGTTTGGGATGGTATTTCACCTATGGCAGCAAAATGCCAGGAGCAATTCTGACTCATGTGTTTATGAGTCAATTCTTCATCAGATAGCTGCTAGAACAAGAACTATTTCACATGAAAATGTATTTTTGTGCTGATCTAAACAAATTTAAGACATTTTAATTTGTTTTTCATGAGCAACGCAGATGTTGTTTGGCAACTTCCATACAAAACACCATAGATAAAAACCGTAACAGCACAACGGAAATGGATGAAGTCTATTTTTTTTTTTAGCAGAACCAAAGATCTCCAAAGTTTTGTGCACTCTTTGCCAGGGAATGAGGGAGAATTAAATGAGTTTGGGGTCTCTGTGTTTCTGTAGTTTCATCCATCTCACATGGAAACCAAACAAAAACCTCTGGAGATTTCTTTTTCATGCTGGAAAATCCAATAGGCAGGAAAGTACATTCTTTTAAATCCACTGAACAGTTTAAGTTTATTCAGTTGTACTGCATATGTACTTTCTGCAGATGAAAACTAGCAATAGAAAGACAAATATCAGAGTTTACAAAGAATGTGTAGCCCACATGTGAATTGTGATGCAGAAACTTCCAATTATGATAGCTAAATGATGTGGTCCTTATACTAAACACTTTGTTTCCACAAGGATTTGAAGAGCTTACATATATAAATCATGCCATTTGTTCATCCAGGGCATAAATTGAACATTGTTAGGCACAAATTAATTTTGAAGTGAAATTGCCTCTACTGCCTTCTTTTCAGCTCCCTGGCCTACACACACATACTCTTGATAAACCTACACACAGATAACATGGCAGTTAAACTATGACTGCATTCATATATTGCATAGTTGAGGGCCAGCCCTCTCTCTAGTAATATCACTCAAGACTATTCCATTTCATTAACCTTAACTCCATCCTCTTAATATCTCAGTAAATAATTCATATGATTTTTCAGCCTGTTTGGCATTTAAGACTTTGAATACAGCATTGACAATTAATGTCTCCCTTTAGATATGTCATAGCCAAGCTATGTATACATTTAGCCAGTTTATCTTTCTTCGTAAATTCAGCAATTTAATAATTGTTTTGCTGTTCTCTGAATCCATTCCAGTTTGGCATAATCATGCTTATAGTAAGTGGCTCAAAACAGAATGCATTTTTTTTCTGCATGGTCTCACCAGAACCATATGGACAAGGTTATACAACCTCTCTTCCCCATGACCTAATGCCCTGCAGCTTGTAATTAATTTCTTTCTCCTTCTCTCTTCCTACCATATTGCACTGAAAAGTCACATCAAATGTCTTACATGTGTCTCGTTCAAAATCTTTTTCCATATCTCTCCCTTCTTTTCTTTCTTTCTATACATTTCTCCTTTTGTCTGCATTTGGCAGTAACTCATTCCCCAGAATTGTTTACATCATAAGTTTCCAGTTAAACTGAAAGAATGATGGCTTAAAATACTAGTAAAAGACTGGAGAAGTCTGTGCCTACTTTCCTGCTTTATGGAAAAGGAGGCAATATAACTGTCTATCACTAAATGGTGCTGTAAGCATAAGCGCATTTCATCACCACGAAACACCTGTATGTGCTGGTGTCTGGGTTGTTTAAATGCTACAAAGTCTTTATTGTCATGTTTTTAATTTCAGTATATATTTTAATATTTTTTTCTGTTCTTTCCACTGCTTACCCTTCCCAATTTGTCTGGGACTTCATAGAACCTACTCCTGAGAACCTGCCAAATATCTTTGTAAGTTTAACATGACTCTTGATAGGTTGATACATAAAATAAAAGATGTGTTGACAAAAGAAAAGAAATTCCCAAACGCCTGAATATCTGAGTGGCTGTTTCTTCAAATAAACATTTCTGAGAAGCACAGATTCACTAGCAACTGATGCTGTTCTTGTACAAGGCAGTAAAAATATCCACTTTATCCTACATCTTGCTGGTACTTAGAGCTATAATTGTTTGTTAGCCTTTAAAATGACCACAGTGGGTGGGCTGGTTGTTCCTGGCAGCAACTGCCAAAGCATTAATGCTGGCTTCTGAGTATATCAAACTGGAAAACACCCCTGTTATTTATTTATCAGGTAAGCTCATGTCTACATCTGAGTTGATATGCTCAATATATATGCATTTGTGTACAGGGCTGTGTGCCTGAGAACTGGCTATGAGGATTCAAAAACCATTTTAAGAAAAAAAGTTCTCTGATGTTTCGAGGGAGACTCTTTTTTGGTCAGACATTCAAGTCCATATGGAGGCAGAAGCTCTATGTATGTCTACTTCACTTTAAAATAAAAGCTCATCATGCTATATGCATACTTACAAGAACAATCTTGTAAGAAAAAGCTGTTGCAGAACTTATTATAAGACCATGAAAAGAGATAATATTGATCTCCAGTAAGTCTTTCCTTTTTAAGAACTAAATGTTACTCCTTCCTAATGTGAGTTTTGCCACTATCTGAAATGAAAGCTGCATGCTTACACGGATGTTCTCAGAACAAAGACAGCTGTTCTCTACACTGAGGAAGAACTATGGGTTGTTTCATCCATTACAGGAACCGAACTATGGGTTGTTTCGTCCATTAGAGGAATCAGCCTGTTCACTGCTGAAAATTGTGCATCCATGTCTTCAGTAAATAATTATGACTCCATAAATGCAAAGGTTTCAGCAGCAGCAAAAGCGTCAACTACCTGCTGCAATGGTTAGTTGCATGGCTGTGAGATACTTTTCCTGCTGTCAGGCATGAATGTTCAGCCGCAAACAAGCTGCTGCATGAGTCCCCAGTGGCATATTTGAATGTGAAAAATCACTGTCTTTGTTTATGTCACCCAAAGTCAGCATCAGTTACTGTTTCTACAGCTGAACTTAAATGTTTTCTTTATCGATGTTTACGCTAGTAAAAAAGGTGTGTATGACTGTAATGAATTCAAGTTCATCTTAATTTTCTGCCTTCCCAGCTAGCAGGCTCTGTGAAGTTGTCAGTGGGTAAATGTGAGCAGATGGTTACCTTTAACCTGGGAGTAAAATACATAGGCACATCAAAAACTTAGTGTGCTTTGGGCCCTGCATTTAGTGAAACACTGATTTCACCTTTTAACCCTGAAAATGGACCTTGTCATATGACTTTCAGGGTGGTTATTAAAATATGATGGACTTAACACGTCTCACTTTCAATAGCCACAAAGCAGCCTTCACTAAACGTTTCAGGATACTGTGACATTTAACTTCTGCTGGTGTATGTGTTAAGGGAATGCCTTGAGGTCTCAGATAATGAGATTAACAGGAACCTCCCACTATGCTGAAATTCAAGGGAGAAATTCTTAGCAAATTTTTCTTTTATTATCTGTGGGCTTGCACTTGAGAATGTCTCTCTATGTAAGCCCTTCTTTCAAAACAGCATTCACTGGCACAACAGAACAAGGTTTTAATTTGCTCGAAGTTAAGCTGGCAGCTGTGAAATAAAGAGACTTCTACCTGTCTGAACCAATCCCTGGTTTTGACACATGGTACTGGCTGTTGCTTCATCTGGAAATATCACAAATGCTATGTTTTGTAACTGGCAGCCTAATTACTGTTTAGTGATTAGCATTTGGCATAATAGACTGTCTCCTGGATTGCTTTAGCTGCTAGTGCTTAGCATGAACATTTCATAACTTAGGATCATAAAATGGCAAGCTAAATTAATTCACAGGCATGAATGGACCTGAAAAGTTTAACCTTGACCACATTTTTCCAGCTGATTATCATTCCCAGTACCTCTCGCTTGTTACAGCACATGCACATACTTTCAAAAAGAAAAGTTCTATCACCAACGCCACTAAAATACAAGGATCTGTGCACACAGTGCATGACGGGTTTTCTATAGGCAGAAGTCTGCTCTTCCTCCCTGCTGGCCTTAAAAATGCTTTTTTGTTTCAAATTGTATAACTCTTTCGGCAGATACAGATGCGCCAAGAGTCCGGTTTTGGCTGGGATAGGTTTTCTTTGTATCGGTTACAGCAGACCCTGCCAATGTCTCAGCTCTGCTGGCTGCTGAGAGCTGTTGCTCTCAGAGTGCAGCAGCACCCCTCTTGGCTGCTTGCTGATGGTTACTTCAGCCTTCCTCACGGCATCAGATGTACAGACCTGCTGCTTCTAGCTGTTCCCGCATCCCAGGACCACAGGTACACGCAGGAGCAGATGTCAGCCGCTGTTGAGGAGGTGGCCAGTGAGGGACAGAGTAATGGCTATCTTGAAACAAGAAGAGCCAGACGGTCAGATGCCTCAGTGAATGCATGCTGGCAGAGGCAGAGGCCGGGAAGAGTCCAAAGGAAAGCCAAAAGCGATCCAGTAAAGAGAAGAGGACTATAAATCCCCTTAGGTCATTGATGTTAGAGAATGGGTCCTATGATGTTTTGCACGGTGTGGCTGGTTTTGTCACCAATAATGATTTGCTCTCTGCCCTTTAGATGGTGGTGTTCTGGAGAAAACCTGTGTTAAAATCACTTTGCAGCTAGTAGGCTCAACCTACCACTTGCCCACAAAACATTTTCTCTCTAGATTATTTCAGAAAACTCAGCAAGTCAGATTTTTTTCAGGACATCAGTTCAGAAGTGCCACAATGTGAGGAGCAGGAGGGCCAATGTGATTGCTCAGACCTGATCATGATGAAACACCTCATGCGATTACACCTACAGTGACTGCTGTTCTGTAGTGGGGACAGACAGCAAGGAAAGAGCCAGAAACATTCCCTCCTATCACCAGAATGTCCTGTTAAGCCTACTAAACTCCAGAGGTTGGAACAGTAGCCAAATGATTGTCTGCCGGAAAAGGCCCTTATGATAACTTTATAATACCAACAGACCAAAACAGAAACCATTGGCCCAGGAGATGTTATTAGCGTACCTAACTAATTAATATCACAGTATTAATTAGGCTGGACACAGCTATTTCACAGACGTGAAGAGCTCTTTGTAGATGTGCAACCATTGCACAAGTCAGCCACGGAGATTTGGCAGTACTTGCCCACTTAGGCACCTCAGTTCTAGAGCAGCCTGATCAGGACAGCTGACCCCACCACATGGACGTCAACAGGCCTGGAGCTGGGCCGCCAGTTTTGTACTAGGCTGGTATGTGTGCAAAACCATTTCTTTTTCAAAATGCCCCTGTTGGACTTTCAAAAAAATTGGCAGTTTCTAACCAAAGACTCCTGCTGCCTGTGATTTTTTTGCCGTAAGAATTCAAACTCAGGGAAATTATCCTGCTTTCCTCTAAATTATGAAGGAATCACTTGGCTTACTTGCTGGAGGAGCTGATCACCTCTTGACACATCTCTAAGGATCTGCCAGCCTGAGAATCCAAAGCAGATAATGGAAGATGGCTGAGCAAGAAGGCAGAATTTTACCCCTCTTTTGTGTTTTGTCTTTCTTAAATGTTTTAAAATAGAAGCACCAACAACCGCATATCAGAACCTGAGCCTTTACCCTAGTTATTTTAGCCTGAACCATTTTGACATCTGTCTTTAGGGAGTGTTTATGTGTGGTTTAAAAAGGATCCAGGCTGCCCACAGATCAAAAAGCAAACAGTAATAAAGGTTGGGCTATTTTTGTTTGTTTTATTCAACATGCTTCATAAAAAGAGAGCTAGCTGGCTAATGAAATTGTATATAAACCTGTTCTGTGAATCTGTCCATAAATATAAAATCCAAGTTCAGTTTGCAGAGTGACTGGTATGGAATTACACAATTACTGAATTATGATTATTTGGACAACTTTCCACTGTTTCGGAGAACGCTAATAAATCATAAAGAAGTTGTGGATTTTAGCATAATGTTAATCATAGCAGAAATCTTATCCCTCTTCTTTATTGGTCTTTAAGTTTGGGAACAAGAAAAACATCCTGTGCAAAATATTGCTCTTCCTGTATGCTCTGTAGTCTGCAGTGGGCAGTGACTGAGCCACCAATCAGAAACAAGGCTGCCCGGGACCCAAAGTATGCTGACAGCTAGAGCGGGTCTGTGTAAGAGAGAATTTCAGATGGTGAATGGATATGGACAATGAACTGATCATTTCCTTATCAGACATAAGGAGAGAGACATGAAGGTTTCCCTGAGGTATGGCCACAGTAGTGAAACCATGCACTGCTGCTCTTTGCAAGTTAAATTTCCTTTCTGTTTGCAACACAAGATTCAGGCAACCAAACATAAAACTAAATAGAAAGAACTACAGAGAATGTTTCATAAAGTTACTCTAAAAATTGTCCAGCAAATGTTTCCACATTCAAAGGAAATTAGGATCGGTTTGTGATAGATCACAACACACTGGTATTGTTATAATTTTTGTACACAAGCAGCAGTGCGACTAATGCTAACTAATGGAACGCAGGTACACCTCTCTACTACTGCTTCTTCCTCCAGTGTCCACATCAAGGAATATTCCACCCAACAACAAGACTTTTGCTTTTTCTAGCAACAAGCATTATACAAATACGGTTATTTGCCCTTTAGCCATGTATCAATCAAGAATCACTCCAGATTGTCCTCTTCACATGTGCCAGCTTCTCCCTCTCAATTTACCTTTTAGGGTGCGTGCAGGAGATTAACATCCACCTTAAAAGTAAATAAAATGAAATTGTTTTTGAAACAGCTCATTCTACCTAGGTGTCTCCAGTTTAATAACTGAATGCCAGTGCAATTCAATATTTACCCCTACAGCTAGATGAGATGGCAGCTAAAGGAGTAGAAACTTTGGAAGTATGATGGGGTTTTTTTGGCTTCCATTAATTAGAGCTGCAAGGACTAATAGTAGGAGAAAAATTTGATGTTTGAAATCTCACTTGAACATATTCCTAGGATATAGGCTATGAAAAGATGGGTCAGTGGTTTTCAAATAAACCAGCTGATGCAAGCTTTAAATAAGAGTCTTGTGCCTTATTGAAGCAGTCCTATGGGAGACTACTTAATCTAAGTACTTGAGAGCTGCTGGGAACTAGCCAGTACGTCTTCCTTTGAAAGCTAGATATACATCTCCTCCTCTGTATATGTAGTTGCCATGAAGAGAGGAAGATCACGCATAGCCTGGATTCAGAAGGTAGATACAGTCATTACAAGCAGTGCTCTTGTTCGTCCTTAAGGATTAAGTGATGGAGGGGGAAAGGCTCTGAACTTTAGGCTGCTGGTATAGCTGGTGCTAGCCAAAGAGCACTGCACAAAGCCGGTCAGTAATCAGTGAAACTAATGAGTTTCTGTTCATTTCCTAGAGGACAGAAACATACCCCTTTGTAAAACATAAAGTGCTAATAGCACTAATTGTCAGGTTTATTGGCAACTTGTTAAAATATCAAGTATTAAAGAAACATTCTGGGCTGGGTTCTGAGCTTGGTAACATTAGTGTAAATTATGTCAAAACTGTGCTTACAACAGAACTGAAAACCCATGCATTTGACTGAAACAGCTGTCACGTACATCGGTTTCTTGTCATAATGGCTTTTAATCACAAAAATGCCTGGGCTGCACTGATTTGAGGAACCTTGCACTCTCTCTGTAGTCGTTATGTAGGTAATTATAGTGGTTATGCAGGTAAATGTAGGTGGCTTAAGTGCTAAAATGCACACAGTTGAAAAATAATTATCCATAGTATTCGCCAAGAAAAACGTGGCAAGCACTCTGATGTCATAGAACTGGAAACTTATAAAGCACCTTTATTTTCTTACATAAGAAAGATTAGATAAAATATGTCAGTCAAAGACACCTTTTCAATTACAATTAGGTAGAACTACCTTTATGGTTTATATTTCTTTTTTTTCTTTCTGTGCCATTTCCTCTGAAGGAAGAAATAACAACTAATACAGCACACTTTGAACAAGTACTAAAAAATATTTAAGGAAATTAATTCCTGTGTGTGGTAAATCAAAACTGAACTTCAGATGTTATTTTCTAAGTTCATTTAAACGAAAGCAAACACACCATGCTTGAACACTCAAGTATTATACTTCATATACTGCCATCATTGAAAAATTCCCTTTGGTTCAAAAAATTTTGGAGTTAGAATAGTTTTACAATTCTGGTATGTTTTTGAATGGATACATTCCTAGAGATAGCCATCTGTTAACAACAATCTATAATATACAAAATAAATTAAAAATAAAATAAATTAAAATTCAGCTAGTGAATTGTTCACTGCAATTCTCTCCATTTTAAATACTAAAATTCAATCATTTTACCATAAATATTAAATGACTACTTGTTTTAAAATGCAGCAGTTATTTCTTAAGATGCAAATTGCAAAGTTATATCTTAAGATGCAGAAGTCATTTCTAAAGTGCAAAAAGGGCAAAGTTATTTCTTAAGATGCAAAATATAGGCTCTGCACATGAAAAGCATTCAGTATTTACCTTTCTGCCTTGGTAGCATTGATAGAAGTGATTCAGAGACTTCTGAATGTCATAAAGAAAACTTTTTCATAGGTTTTTCTTTAAGGTAGCTTAATGAAGTTTATTCTTCATTGTACTTTAAGATAAATAGCACTAAATCCTAGGCAACCTTAGTTAAAATAAATATGTTTTGTACTTTGTGGAAGAAAGGGGTTACATTATCAGTATTAAATACAAAGTGCCTCAAGTTTGTTATCAGTGCACGGTGAATGTTTGCCTTAAGATGAACTTAGTATCAGCAACCTTAAAAATGAGCAAATAAAAACCAGGCACTGATAAAAATGTGCTGAAAAACATTCCTTTTGTCAAATGCTAAAATGTTAAATGTCAAATGTTAAATCACACTGTGCTCAGTGCTCTGTTGCATTTTGGGCGCTAGACAGGACTACTCCATTTGCAGTACATTCTCTTTTAGCTTCCCAGGACCCAGTGGAGGCCTGGAAAGACTCAAGAGTGCTGGTGACAGACACTGGAGATCAATTATCTTTAAATGAAGTGTCTTAGGGCCATTCCAACCTGAATTTGCTTATTCAGGTCTTCTGGTTAAACCCAGAGGACATCCAGCTGGTGTTCTGGCATCACAAACATCCTCATTTTGCCTCCTCAATGTGCTGCAGTGCTGGCTTAGATAGTGCACCTGTAGGATTGAGAGGGAATTTCCTCCACCCAACCCCACTCCACTCATTTGCTTTCAAGCTTGACCCATCTTGTTCTGCTGGGATTGCCAGCAAAGGCTTAAGCCACAGTAATGGCATTTTTTATCTTTATGCAACTGAAAATAAAATTGAAGTACTAATTAATTCTACATGCAGCCTGGAACAACCACTAAATCTTGACATGCTTGACATGCTTTGCCCCTTTCCAGTTCAACTCAGTGATCTAAAGCCAAGCAGTTCTGTTTCTCAATATTAATTCCATCATCTCAGAGAACCTGGTTTTCTCCAGCTGTGTAACAGTGGAAAACAAAGTAAACATGTCTTTCTTTATTTTCTTTCAAGTTAAACTGAGGCAGTGCTTTGAAAGAGTTAAACCTATATGTGACATAAGACTTTGTTCAGCCAAATTCTCAGGTTTATATGTTTGCTCTGGAAATTTCATGGATTTCTGCCGATCAGCTGCTGCAGACACTGGATGGATCACAAATGCTTGTCTGCAGCCTAGGCTCTTTTCCTGGGTGCGTTATGCAGGTTAGACTTACTTTTACCTCCACCTCCTGCCCTACATCTAAATGCTGTTCACTGGCCTCTGTTTTAATACTAATTAAACACCGTTGCCATGAATTTTCTTCTAACAAAAGTCAAAAAAAGGAAGAAACAGCTGCCTCTAACTCACCTTTCTGCTCCCATCCCTCAGATTCTGAGGAGGAGCAGAATCAGGACAAGCTGGAGGGACAGACACTGCTGTGCAGGGATGGTGCTCAGACTTCTGGCTACTGTCTCTCGAAAGGCCATCATGTCCTATATGGACTGATGAGGCTGATGTGGTTCTGTCTCAAGAGCCTAGAGCCACAGATCAATAGAGGCATGCCCTTGCAGTGTCTCCTTAATGACTTGGTTTTGCATTCTCTGGGCATCCTGAACTCCCAGGAACCTTTTTAAAATCATAAGTACAATCAGGATATCTTAATGGATACAGATGATTTTTTAAATAGTTAGAACGTGGATCCCTTTCTTAAGGAAAGAGGAAACACTGAAGGAAAAAAAGAGGCTTATAAAAGGAGGAAGCAAGGACAGGTGGCCTGCAAAGAATACAGGGATGTTGTTCTGAAAGCTAGGGACCGGATTAGGAAAGCTAAGGCCAAGTTAGAATTAAACTTGGCCAGGAATGTAAAAGATAACAGGAAGGGATTCCATAATTACATTGCAAATAAAAGACAGACTAGGAAAAATGTGGGCCCTCTCCAGAAGCTATCAGGAGAACTGGCTACCCTGGATTTGGAGAAGGCTGAGGTTCTTAATGACTTCTTTGCCTCAGTCTTCACTGGCAAATGCTCTGACCACACCACCCAATCTTGGAAGGCAGATGGAGAGACAGAGAGAATGAAGACCCTGGGCCCACTGTAGGAGAGGATCTGATTCAAGGGCATCTCAAGAACCTGAAGGTGCACAAGTCCATGGGACCTGATGAAATCCATCCGCGGGTCCTGAAGGAGCTGGAAAATGAAGTTGCTAAGCCACTGTCCATCCTATTTGAAAAATCATGGCAGCCAGGTGAAGTTCCTGACAAATGGAAAAAGGGAAATATAACCCCCATTTTCAAGAAGGGGAAAATGGATGAGCAAAGAAACTACAGACTGGTCAGTCTCATCTCTGGGCCTGGCAAAATCTCGGGGCATTCTCCTGGAAGGCATGCTGAGGCACATCAAAAACAACAAGGTGGTTGGTGACAGCCAGCATGGCTTCACTAAGTTTGCCGATGACACCAAGCTGTGTGGTTCGGTTGATACGCTGGAGGGAAGGGATGCCATCCAGAGGGACCTTGACACGCTTGTGAGGTGGGCTGATGCCGACCTGATGAAGTTTAACCATGGCAAGTGCAAGGTCCGACACCTGGGTGGGAGCAATCCCAGGCACAGCTACAGGTTGGGCAGAGAAGAGATTGAGAACAGCCCTCTGCAGAGGACTTGGGGGTGTTGGTCGATGAAAAAAAGAACATGAGCCAGCAGTGTGCGCTTGTGGCCCAGAAAGCCAACCGTATCCTGGGCTGCATCAAAAGGAGCATGACCAGCAGGTCAAAGGAGGTGATCCTGCCCCTCTACTCTGTTCTCATGAGACCTCACTTGGAATATTGTGTGCAGTTCTGGTGTCCTCAACATCAGAAGGACATGGAACTGTTGGAAGAAGTCCAGAGGAGGGCCACGAGGATGATGAGGGGACTGGAGCACCTCCCGTATGAAGATAGGATGAGAAACCTGGGGCTGTTCAGCCTGGAGAAGAGAAGGCTGTGTGGAGACCTCATAGCAGCCTTCCGGTATCTGAAGGGGGGCCTATAGGGATGCTGGGGAGGGACTCTTCATTAGGGACTGTAGTGATAGGACAAGGGGTAACGGGTTCAAACTTAAACAGGGGAAGTTTAGATTGGATATGAGGAAGAACTTCTTTACTGTAAGGGTGGTGAGGCACTGGGATGGGTTGCCCAGGGAAGCTGGGAATGCTCCATTGCTGCTGGTGCTCAAGGCCAGGTTGGACATAGCCTTGGGTGTCATGGTTTAGTGGGAGGTGTCCCTGCCCATGGCAGGGGGCTTGGAAGTAGATGATCTTAAAGTCGTTTCCAACCCTAACTATTCTATGATTCTATGATTCTAATTTAATAGTTAGAATCCCATTTCATGATGGAGAAATGTCACCCTCCTGCTCTGGTGATTATCCTATAGCTACATCTGTCATTTGATGCAACCAGGAAGAGCAGGGTCATTCAGAAGGTTCCTTTCCTGGGGTGAAGTCTCCAGGTTTGAAAATAAACATCTCAGCTTTTTCTTGACATTTCATTTAGATAGTGACTTGACTGCGCTTTGGCATTTGTCTAGTAACGGGAGGTAATTGCACCAGGGTAAGATGGTCTCAGAGAGCCCTTCTATTACACTTCTGGAAGTGCTGATGGGATCAGTTGCTGCCTTTTGATCTTCTCAGTGATCTGCCGTTCTGTGAAGTATCATGCAATATAGCAGATGGAAACAGCCTACATTCGTTGAAGACCTCACTTGGAATAATATTTTCTTTTTGTATTTTGTTCTGTCTATAAATCTTTTATATGGAAGCTTAAAAAAAAAAACCCAACAAGTAAAACTAATATGACATCATCACTTATTTATTTGATTTCAAATTATGTATCTTACTGCTGCAATATGAAACTAAGCAAACTTAAAAAAAACCACATCAAGCTGAGACTATATAGTTACTGTATACACTCTAATTTTTTTTGTGCCATCAAATATTGCCTAGAGGCTTTGAACAATACTCTGCCATCTGTATCTATCATGCTGTTTGTCAGAATGGCAGTCTGATTATATTAAAATTTTTTTAAGGTATAGGTTGCTGGCCTATCACTCAACTCCTATCCCATAGACAGGCTTTTTTTCCAGATTTAGCTCTTTAATCTCTTCAGCTATGTGTGTTTCCAGGAATTTTTCTCTCACCAGTCTAAGTCTCAATGGGTTTCAGAACTTTCCTGCCATTCCAGCACATTAAGGAAGAGTCTCCAGGGAAAATTCCATTTTATGTTCCACTGTACTACCTCTCAAAGATTGTGGCATGTTCCCTGTACAGCCTTACTATGATTATATGGTCATGACCAGACCATAACCTGGCCTCCACTTTGTTCTTTATTTCCACTGTTTGGAAATTTACTCCATATGGGAATGACAGGAGAGAGAAGATCTGAATTCACTTCAATGTCTGGCTATCCCTGGGTTAGGCTGAAAAGGCAGATGTGGTATGTTTTGTTCTTTCCCTTTTCCTTCTGCGTGCTTCCGGCAAGAATCCTTAGCACTAGTACTGCAAGAAAATTACAAGTCATGGCTCCCTTCTGATTTTGCTGACATGCTTTTAAAATAAGAAATGGAACAAAAGAAGAATATACATTCTTAGGTAGGTGTCCATAATGGTCTACTGACAATGTGATCTTTATTAACATCTTGCTCCCTGGTTTAATATAACAAGTGTGCAATGTGAGGTAGATGTGTTCACAACTTTGGTAGATGGATTGGCACCAGTTTTTTGGAACTTGCAGGGGTGTAATGAGTGAAATCTACAAAGGCTTTATACTTAGGCTCAGTTTCCATATAGATTTAAAATGTATTTTAAACATCTTGAATAAATTGAGAGGAGAGCAACCTTCCTGAAGATATTTGGCACTTCATATACAATCAGAAACCAAAAGTGGAAAAGACTTCCTGAAATGGTTCTAAACTTCAAAAAACCAGTGCAAGTTGGAGCTAACTGTAGGAATGGGGATGGTTCAGGGGTTATAGGAAATACAGAAACCTTTCTGCATGTGACCATCCAGTTTAAACCTCTGTACCACAAAACCCTCCAGCCACTTTAGCCAGATTTATTAGCTTCCCTCATGCTGAACACTCAGAAGAATCTGAGCACCAAACTTTATTCATCTTATTTTTCTTAAATGTCAATATTAGGTTTTTGTATAAAGATGAATCAAAAGGTTTTTACCTGCCAAGAACTGAGTCCAGAGTTCTGGATTTCTTCTGCAACAGCAGATAATTTTGCTCACACTTAAAGCATATGCTCTACTCATACAGTAGAAATCCAGAGATACACAGTTAGGTCCTGGCAATAAAAATGGGAGTGCTGATTTGCAGACACTTGATTTTAAAATTAATTCATTAGAAAATTATCTATATCCAAGTATCCTGAATTTGCAGCTGGTTCCTATTTTTCTTACTTTCAAGATTACTATCAAGCCGCAAATCATTGTACTATGCATCCTACCTTTTCGAAGTGTGTTTGTGGATTTAAATTTTGTGTTTCAAGATCATTCCTGGAGTTAAATTGAGTGTGCAAGTCTATCCACGTTGGACTGACTCTGATCTCACGCTGAGGCAGGTCAGAGGTAACTGTACTGACTTCAATGGAACTGACCCTAACCTCCAAACTTATGTAGCCATTGATTTTTACTCACTTCAGTAGAGTTGATTTTGATATACAGTGACTGAATGAGACCAGAGTTAGACCTCACGCTAATTATTTTTCTTGTGATTTTAATAAAGATTCCAATACAGCAATTCAGAAATAGGATGAGCTTTTCCTGCAAACATTACTGGTTAAATTATTTTAAAATAAACACATGAAAACTTCTGTATTGTCTCTAACTATTCTATGATTCTATAATTCTATATAGAAATGCATGATGCTAGAAAAGAGAGAGGAGAAATATTCTGCAGCTTTAAATTGTATTTTACAGTTCAATCTTCTGGAAGATTTCCATATGTCATGTTTGTATTCACTTCCTATTTAATGCGATACAGATTTTTTAGCCTGTGTAGCTATTTTGTTTAATGAAACGGTATGCTTTTGTTTTACAAAAGGATTTTAATGAGGAGAGTGCAAGACCTTGAAACAAGACAGTGTTGCTTTACATAAACTTTTTCCCATTTTCATTGCCCTGTTCAAGCTGTAGAATAGTCCCAGAAAACATAAAGGTTTCATGTATTTTATGGAAGTCAAACATTTATCAAGTTCAGAAATCACCACTAATGAACATGAAATTATAGAATCATAGAATGGTTTAGGTTGTAAAAGACCTCTAAGATCTTCAAGCCCAACCACGAACCTAGCACTGCCAAGTCCACCACCGAGGCATGTCCCTCAGCACCACATCTACATGTATTTTGATAACCCCCAGGGATGGTGACTCCACCACTTCTCTGGGTAGCCTGTTCCAGTGCTTGACAACCCCCTCTGCAAAGAATTTTTTCCTAATATCCAATCTAAAACTTCCCTGGTGCACTTTGAGGCCGTTACCTCTTGTCCTATCACTTGTGCGTGAGAAGAGACGAGTGCCCACCATGTTCCATCTTCCTTTCAGGGAGCTGAGGAGAGCAATAAGGTCCCCTTCACCAGCTTTGTTGCCCTTCTTTGGACATGCTTGAGCAACTCAGTATCTGTCTTGTAGAGAGGGCCCGAAACCGAACACAGTGTTCAAGAAGTAGTTTCACCAGCGCTGAGTACAGTTAGAACTATAAAAATCCACTGGATTATATAAATAAACGTTTTGCCTGAAAATATCTGTGTAGTTTATGTCAAGGCATCTTGAACTGATGGATCTATTGTGGAACCAAATGATTACAGATAAAAAAAAAAAAAAGCGAAGAATGAAATGCAATTATGTTTGTAAAAATGAATGCTACAAAGAAATTAGCTTTATAAGTCAACCATCACCTTCAAATCTGGTGGAAGTAAATGCAGATTCTACGGAAATGTCTGTGCTGTATTCAATATGGTTCACAGAAAGCAAGCTGGGCGAAAAAAAAGTGTCCTAGTTCTCTCTTATTGCTGTCCTAAGGAAAGCCTGCGTCTTCGGGCTTTACTCCCTGAAGGTTTGGAGGTATAACAGTATCCTTTCAAGATGGCTCACTATCAAGAAGCTTGACAGAATAACAGTCAAATTTCTGTGTCTTTGTGTCTGTATGTGTGTTCACTGCCATGTCTCTTGTTCACGCTAATCACTATGTCCTCAAACCTGATTCATTAATTTGCTGCTGAATATTTAGGCAAGAAGATTGCTTTTCACAAATGAGAATGTACAAAAGATTCCTGTCAGTGTCCAGTTTCTACGCTGAAACAGAATCTTCCTGCAAGCAAAATATGCTGAAATGCTTGAAGGCAGGAACGACCAGTAGTGCAAGAAGGCTGTGATCCCACCAGCCTTTGTGTACTGGCGCCTCTAGGTAGACCAACTACTTACTATTAGAGTTGCCATGCTGGGCAAAGGGCACACTGGGGAACACAAAAACAAGCTTTAAATGCACTATTATGCTTCATGTAACAAAGGAAAAAAATATTTGAACTCCACTTACTCTTCCTTAAATAACAAAAAAAATGTTTTTGTGGTTTTGACTGTTTTGTTAGTATCAAAAAACAACCATCCAATGCTGAATAATTGCTGGGCCACCAGTACTATTAGTGCATGTAACTTGTGGCTCAGAGGCAAGCCTTGTGGCTCCTGTCCCTATAAATCTCAGGACTTTGCCAGGATAGACAACTGTATTGATCAGGGAGAGGACAGCTAGGTTCTGAAAGCAGCAAAACTGTGCCCCCACTACCATACACGCTACACACCTTGCAAGGATTGCTAAGACACAATCTAATCGATATGCCTGGATTTGCACTGTGATGAGCTGCACTTGAGGGGGTTTCTTGTCTCAGGTTCCATGTGTACAGTAATTCCCTAAACTTCCTTTTGCTGCATGATGTAAATCATAGAATCATAGAACAGTTAGGGTTGGAAAGGACATTCAGATCATCTAGTTCCAAACCCCCTGCCACGGACAGGGACACCTCCCACTAAACCATGACACCCAAGGCTATGTCCAAACCGGCCTTGAACACCGCCAGTGATGGAACATTCACAACTTCCCTGGGCAACCCATCCCAGTGCCTCACCACCTGAACAGTAAAGAAGTTCTTCCTCATATCCAATCTAAACTTCCCCTGTTTAAGTTTGAACCCGTTACCCCTTGTCCTATCACTACAGTCCCTAATGAAGAGTCCCTTCCCTGCATCCCTATAGGCCTCCTTCAGATACTGGAAGGCTGCTATGAGGTCTCCACACAGCCTTCTCTTCTCCAGGCTGAACAGCCCCAGGTTTCTCATCCTATCTTCATACGGGAGGTGCTCCAGTCCCCTCATCATCCTCATGGCCCTCCTCTGGACTTCTTCCAACAGTTCCATGTCCTTCTGATGTTGAGGACACCAGAACTGCGCACAATATTCCAAGTGAGGTCTCATGAGAACAGAGTAGAGGGGCAGGATCACCTCCTTTGACCTGCTGGTCATGCTCCTTTTGATGCAGCCCAGGATATGGTTGGCTTTCTGGGCTGCAAGCGCACACTGAAGCTGGCTCATGTTCATTTTCTCATTGACCAACACCCCCAAGTCCTTCTACGGAGGGCTGCTCCGAATCTCTTCCCTGCCCAACCTGTAGCTGTGCCTGGGATTGCTCCCACCCAGGTGGAGGACCTTGCACTTGCCATGGTTAAACTTCATCAGGTTGGCATCAGTCCACCTCACAAGCGTGTCAAGGTCCCTCTGGATGGCATCCCTTCCCTCCAGCATATCAACAGAACCACACAGCTTGGTGTCATTGGCAAACTTGCTGAGAGCGCACTCAATCCCACTGTCCATGTCACTGACAAAGATGTTGAACATAAATACATCCTACGTAAAGCGCTTGTCTTTTTGCACATTCAGGACAGGAGATGAAGGTATTCATCTTCCATTTTGAAAGGGCTTCACAAATCTTTCATTTTGAAGTTTTGTTTCAATCACAAGTATTCTTTGAATTCATTGGCTTGATTGTGGATTTGCATCAAAATGTGGTTTTGAGCTAAGTCAGTACAGCAGTGACTGCAAATCTGTTCAAGCTGACTGGAAAATTTTGAAAGAACAGTTCATGACCTGAATAAACCTGGCATAAGTTTAAAGTTTGCAACAGAATCAAAGGTAATTTGCTACCGAATATTTCATGTGATGCTTAAGATTCCATATCCATCTCCTTAACAACCAACTCATCACTATTTATTGTTTGTATGACTGTAGCAGTAAGAAGGGCCACACTGAAGCACAGGTGCAAATTTTAAAAGTTAGGCTTTATCTAGACATTGCTGTCTGTTACCTATAGCAATATCACTGTAGATCATGAGAATTCATTTGGCACTGCCTGCTACTGTTGATATGATGTGGTCTTTACTCCCTTCCCTATATTCTGCAGACAAGCAGATAATCAGACTGATCATTTGCTGAGTTGACAACTGCAAGAACCAGATGTTAAGTTTTAGAATTTATTTTTCCAGTTGGGTCATTTAGGTCTCTGATTTGTTCCCTAGCAAGCTCTTCTTAAGTATTTTATCTGCCTTCTTGGCTGATTTCCATTTAAAAAGAAAAAAAAAGGCATTTATAAGTCTTAGCTTCCCTATAATCATCATCTCCAACTGCAATTCCAAGAAGTCCCCTGTGTAATGATGTGAAAGTTTTATTCTCCTTGTGAAAGCTGTGAATGAGGTACAGATTTTGTTATGTCAGATACAATATTCGTATCTTGTTTGTAACTGCTTAAAAGAACATACTGTGAAGCTTCATTAACAGAATTGACATTTCAAATTTATCAGAACAGGATTTACACTCTGATGTTTGTACAATTACAAAAGTTATCTCTGATGGGTGGAGGAACAAGTTTGTTTTGTGTGGAGTGAATCCATCCAAGTCCCCATGGGGAGCAAAGAAAGGACATGAAAACCTCGGATAGCCTTTGCAACCATATTGACAACAGTCACCCTGAAAACACTGGGGAAAAAATAAGTTAAACACCACACATTTTCCTAGTGAGGGTTCTTATTCTTTGCTAACTTTCACCCAGAAATTAATTTTAAATAGAACAAACTTGCAAGAGATGTATCTAAACCTTTATAAGAGTGAAGTTTTCAAGCTCCACATATTTTGGCTCTGCATGAAGGAAAACACAAAAAAAGAAAATACTGCCTGATATGTCACCACTTATTTGTCAATACCTGACAGAACTGTATGTGCACCTTCCTATTACTGATTGGCTTCCCTTCAGGTTTGGATTGCAGTTCTCTCTTTTGCAATTCTGTTATGAAGTAGTACATGGTTCTAACAGCCTATTAAGTTACTTTTCAACCCTTGATATTTACATGCGTTTTCAAGAAATACTTCAATTTGTTTTCTGCTGAAGCTTGAAACTGCTGGTTTTCTACTTTACAGTTTTGAAGGCGTCTACAATTTAAGTGAAGTTTTGCACAGCTATTACAGAAGATTTTCTGTAAGCACCTCATTTTTGATTAAATGCTTCAAGTCAATGAAACACAAAACATCCTAAATTTGTCTAAAAGGAGATTAAAGATACAGCACATTTGGCATACCTTTCCACACAGCAATATGCTGGTACTATCTTAAGACATAAGCAATACCCCAAAATACATGAGTAGTTCTTCCTGCCAGCCAAGCATTGGATGAATTCAGTGGTTCAGGCGCAAATCCTGACTCACAATACCAAGAACTCCCAGTTGATAGCAGCAGATAAGGTGCAGCACAGAAGAATCTTTTGAACACCTCGCCTCTTTATAAATCTCTTTCCCGTGGATTCACATTACTTGTTACTGTCAGAGATGAGATACTGGATAGAGGACCTTTTGGCCTGAGACACTCCAATTATAAAGATGTTAACATTTCTTCATTGGCAATGTTTCTCTGTTGTCATTGTTGACCTTCATTTGCGCTACCTGGTTACTAAACTCTGATTTGTGAATAGTATACAAATCCAAATCTTCCACAAACTAGAATATTCAGAATTATTAGTTATGCTATCCTCGATCAGCCAAAGGTGCAGTCGTTGTACAAATCTCAGAAGACAGTGGAGATTCTACTCCAAATAAATAAATTCCAAGGAACTGAATTCTGCCCCTTTTAGTGAAATGTGGAATTTCTTCTCCAGACTACTTAAAGACTGAGCTATCACTTCACTTGAGTAAACATAACAAAATACGGGTTTACACAGTGGTGCTGCTAGTGATTTGCAATATATTCTCTAAAGGATATTTTCAGATGGTAAGGATTTGTCTCCTCCATGAATAACATAAGCTAACTCCTCTTGTTGACACTGACTCGTGTATCAAGGTTTTTCAGGTCTTGTTAGAGATTGCTATTTTTCCCCATTCATGACTACTGTAAACATGCTTTTAAGGGAGTATCATTGGTTAGCTGATTAATGTAAGTGAAAACCTTGCCCCTTCTTAGGGATTAAAAGATTAAAAGGATTTGAAGGGGAGAAAGAAAATAACAGTTATGAAAGCTTTGACTAATAGGTACAAAGTTTAGAATTATTTCAGCCACTTTATTCTGAAATACATCGCAATAATTAAGAGAGTATGAAACAGCATCTTTTCATGTAAGGAGATTCTGTGAAAACAAACACAAGAAAGACTCTGAATGTTTCTGGCAGAGTTCTGGTAATGTCCTGATACAGGTCTAGTATTTAAGACAATTCCTAATCTACCATTTGCTTCATTCTTAAATGCTCAAGTGAATGTTGAAAGGGATCTCTAATGTCATAGGCCAGCTGAAAAGGCATTCAAAACTCAAACTGAGGATTTCAAACCTCAGTTTGAACTTTTCCCAGCAGATTACTCTCCTCTGTTGTGATTCGTGGGAGGGCTTTCATGGAATTGGTTCTTTAAGCTTCAGGCAATTTTCATCCCTTTGTTTCTCTCTGGTTATTCCCTCTGGATTTAAAAAAAAAAATAAAATAAATCTGTTACTATGTTTAAAACATTTGGGTTTAGGTATCTGTTCTTCCAGTATCCTACCATTTCAGGCGACATCTAGATCGAGTGTATAAACCTTACACGATTTTTCTACCTGTGTAGTTTCCAAACCTTTCTTCTTTTAGTTATGCTATAAGCTCTCTATCCTTAGCACTACAACCAGAAGAAAGTGGCTTTACCTGTATCGTTTTCCAACATGCAAGTGTACAAGCAGCTCTACAATCCTCTGTGCATGATATTGCAGAGGCTGTGTTAGCAGCCCAGCACAAGGAGGCAGTGCTCTCCTAATGCCTATCCTTTCCAAATATGGTTTGTATTTACCTTGTCAGGACAAGTCTTTGAAAGGAGCATTACAAACAATTGTTTTCACTACTTCCATTCTGGACATCAGAAGACTCAGACAGATCCTTGTTTGTTTCATTATGGAAACATTAATTTCCATTATGGATTAACCGTAGGCAGCTGTAGTGGCAAAGTGCTAACCTAAGGCTCTCTCTCTCTGTTGCTTCTTCTGGACAGTGTTTAAATTATCATCTCATGTAATATAGGAAATGCCTAGCTCAGCCTTATCGTTTTCATTTCAGGAGTGGGCATGTGTGCAACTACCAGATTAAGGCGTAAGGCCTTCAGCCATCAGGTTTTCTCAAGGTCTGGAGAAAGTCCTCATCAGAGGCACAGTCTGTACTAGCAGGTTTCTGTTAACAGCATCCTTACTTAGCCTGGGAAGCACTGTATTGAAAGCTGTTAAAGCTTGCTTGTATGGCCCAGCTGTCCTCTGCTTGAGGATTTGCTGGCGTATTTTTCTGTCTCAAGCTGATGAGGCATTCAAAATGCAAACTGAGGCGTTCAAACCTCAATTTGAATTTTCCCCAGCAGATTGTATGACTCTGCAGCCAGCTCAATATGCCAGCAAAACTTTGAACTCTAGAGCATACATTAACTTTACTATAGGTTCTTTGACATCAGAAACATGATACCATCAACTACTCTTCAAAATCCTTCCTTTTGTTTATCTAATCACCAAGGTCAAATCCACTGCAAATTGTACCCTAGTGAACAAACACTTAGGGACCTTACTTGTTTGAGCCTGTTGTTTCACAAACCAGCAGAGAAGCCTTGAAGGCTAAACAGCTTTCCACAGCTAGAGAAATGTGCTTTTAACAGCTATTAGTAAAATACTATTAAAAATTATTAATATAATATATATTTTGATGCTGATGAATATGACATATACTCACTTTTGGTTACCAAAATATTCTATTTAGTAAGTAAATAATTTGACTAAACTCTTATTAAGGCTATCCTGGGTTCAGCAGTAGCAGTCATTTTTTCTCCTGCTTAGTAGCTGGTGCAGTGCGGTGCTTTTGACTTTCAGTCTGGGAACAGCACTGATAACACCAATGTTTTTAGTTGCTGCTCAGTAATGTTTACTCTGACCAAGTACTTTCTGAGCCTCATGCTTTGCTGGGGAGGATGGGAAGCCAGGAAGGAGCAGAGACAGGACACCTCACCCAAACTGACCAAAGAGGCATTCCGTACTACAGCATGTCATGCCCACTATATAAACTGGGGGCAGTCACCCGGAAGGGTTAGATCACTGCTTGGTCGGGCTGGATATCGGTTGGTAAGTGGTGAGCAGTTGTATTCTCTCCCCTTGTTATTTCCCTTATCATTATTTTTATTGGCAGCAGCAGCAGTGGTTTGTGTTACACCTTAGTTACTGAACTGTTCTAATCACAACCTATGGGAGTTACGTTCTTTTGATTCTCCTCCCCATCCCCCTGGGAGCGGGGGGTGGGGGGTGGGGAGTGAGAGAGCAGCTGCGTGGCTGAACTGCCGACTGCGCTTAAACACAACAAAAGCAAATCCTGGTCCATGAAAAGTCCTGACCCCAGGGGAAAAGGGTCTTGACTTCACTGAGAATAAGATGAATGTCTTAGTTCAATGAAGTTTTAGAAAAAGTCATTTTTGTCAACGGCTAGTTAAAAACATCTTTTATAAATAAAGTGGTATTATATAGTGTCAGCAAATACTAATACCAATTTCGCTGGTTCATCTTATTTTCATATAAAATCTCATTTGTGCATTTGTAAAAAAATGGCAAAAAGAAGCCATAATTCAATTTACCTAGTTTGGCTTTAGTGACAAGAGAAGAAGTATTCTTAAATCCTCAGGAGTAAGACAGAGAAAATGAGGGCATGCAGTACAGCTTTTATTTGTGAGTAGCTGCTTCTGCTATATTTCTGAAGATTATGATAAGTACTTCTTTATTTATTTTTAAGTGGTGAATTAATCTTTTCCACCCTTTCCTTCCTCTTAGTTATCATGCTGGTATGCATGAGCAGGTCTATGACTATATTTTCATGACTAAGTGATGCCTTTATTTGTCAATATTACTTTATAGGTGAAAGGGAAAGTGTTTGCTGTATCTGTTCATCTGACCTCCCACAAAGGAGTCTTCAATATGTTAAAGGTAACAGGAAGGGATTCCATAATTACATTGCAAATAAAAGACAGGGGCAAAAAAAAAAACCAAACAACAGTGACAACTTGGGCCCCCTCCAGAAGCTATCAGGAGAACTGGCTACCCTGGATTTGGAGAAGGCTGAGGTTCTTAATGACTTCTTTGCCTCAGTCTTCATTGGCAAATGCTCTGATCACACCATCCGAGTCTTGGAAGGCAGATGCAGGGACAGAGAGAATGAAGACCCTGGGCCCTCTGTAGGAGAGGATCTGGTTCAAGGGCATCTCAAGAACCTGAAGGTGCACAAGTCCATGGGACCTGATGAAATCCATCTGCGGGTCCTGAAGGAGCTGGAAAATGAAGTTGCTAAGCCACTGTCCATCATATCTGAAAAATCATGGCAGTCAGGTGAAGCTCCTGATGACAGGAAAAATTATAATATAACCCCCATTTTCAAGAAGAGGAAAATGGATGACCCAGGGAATTACAGAGCAGTCAGTCTCACCTCTGTGCCTGCCAAAATCTTGGAGCAGATTCTCACGTGAAAAACAACAAGGTGGCTGGTGACAGCCAGCATGGCTTCACTAAGGGGAAATCCTGCCTGACCAACTTGGTGGCCTTCTATGATGGGGCTACGGAACTGAGGGACAGCAGTAGAGCAGTTGACGTCACCTACCTGGACCTGTGCAAGGCATTTGACACTATCCCACTTGACATCCTTGTCTCTAAATTGGAGAGACATTTGTTTGATAGATGGACCACACAGTGGATAAAGAACTGGCTGGATGGCCACACACAAAGAGTTGTGGTCAATGGGTTAATGTGCAGCTGGAGACCAGTAACAAGTGGTGTCCGTCAGGGATCAGTGTTGGAACCAGTCTTGTTCAACATCTTTGTTGGTGACATGGACAGTGGGATTGCGTGCGCCCTCAGCAAGTTTGCCAATGACTCCAAGCTGTGTGGTTCGGTTGATACGCTGGAGGGAAAGGATGCCATCCAGAAGGACCTTGACATGCTTGTGAGGTGGGCTGATGCCACCCTGATGAAGTTTAACCATGGCAAATGCAAGGTCCTCCACCTGGGTGGGAGCAATCCCAGGCACAGCTACAGGTTGGGCAGGGAAGAGATTCAGAGCAGCCCTGTGAAGAAGGACTTGGGGGTGTTGGTCAATGAGAAAATGAACATGAGCCAGCTTCAGTGTGCGCTTGCAGCCCAGAAAGCCAACCATATCCTGGGCTGCATCAAAAGGAGCATGACCAGCAGGTTGAAGGAGGTGATCCTGCCCCTCCACTCTGCTCTCATGAGACCTCACTTGGAGTATTGTGTGCAGTTCTGGTGTCCTCAACATCAAAAGGACATGGAACTGTTGGAAGAAGTCCAGAGGAGGGCCATGAGGATGATGAGGGGACTGGAGCACCTCCCGTATGAAGATAGGATGAGAAACCTGGGGCTGTTCAGCCTGGAGAAGAGAAGGCTGTGTGGAGACCTCATAGCAGCCTTCCGGTATCTGAAGGGGGGCCTATAGGGATGCTGGGGAGGGACTCTTCATTAGGGACTGTAGTGATAGGACAAGGGGTAACGGGTTCAAACTTAAATAGGGGAAGTTTAGATTGGATATGAGGAAGAACTTCTTTACTGTAAGGGTGGTGAGGCACTGGGATGGGTTGCCCCAGGGAAGCTGTGAATGCTCCATCACTGGTGGTGTTCAAGGACGGGTGGGACAGAGCCCTGGGTGACATCATTTAGTGTGAGATGTTGCTGCCCATGGCAAGGGGCTTGGAAGTAGATGATCTTAAAGTCGTTTCCAACCCTAACTATTCTATGATTCTGTGATTCAGTATGAATCTACCAATTTAAATATGGTAGATTTAATGTTATGGTAAATACCATGACCTATATGGAAAGACCAAGGCAGATTTTTTTTTTTAATATATAAATGCCCTGCTTGCGTTTTGAGTTATGCTCATGCTTCTTAAGGAGTTGTTTTTGTCTGTTCCCTGAACTGGTTTATAGTCAACTGTCTGACTCCTCCTTCCATGAAGTGGCCTATACTCAAATGCCAGTTGTTAGCCAGTGTAAAAGTTTCACTTTTAATTGCACAAACTGCCAACTGTCTGATAGGTTTTCTTCTGCTCCATGGATCCTAACACATACATGCTTTATTCTGCTCCCTGTTTTCAATGGCATTGCATGAGGAGGAACAGATTCTGCATAACAAATGTGGATAGACCTGTATTCTGTAACTGAGTTCAGCTGCTTGGGGTGACTTCAAAGATTTGTGGTCAAATTCAGTTCTGGAGTTCATCAAAAGTTTATAAGGTATCAGAAAGAACAAAATCCTGTAAGTCTGTAAAATAGCCACAAACCTTGTAAGAAAGCTCTTTTTGACTGCAAGATAATTTTGTTCCTAGACTGTTATATTTGTGTTCGAAGAACTGCCATCTGCCTTTAATTAATGCAATTTTGATTTTAGATTAAAACAACAAAACAATGAAAAAGAAAAAGTTTTGATGAAAGACTACAGGATCTTTATCTTTTATGTCTTTATTGAACTCTGTAGGAAAGTGAGTGCCTCTGTCTTGTCTTTACTTAAACAGGAAAAATAATAGAAACATTCCAAAAGATTAAGTAGTGTTTTTTACTGTGCAGCTCAAGTGAGGAGAAATTGCAGGTTACAGCTATCCACCTTCCTGACATTATTTATTCTACCTTACTTATAGTACAAATCTTAAAATAAAAACAGAATACAAATTAGTTTTCTGAAAGTCATGACAACTATTACTTGTTTTCTGATGGTAAAGGAGCCATGCTAGACATGAAAATAGTAATGTTTATATCTTTGTCAGGGCACTAGCAAGAATTTCTATCTTCCTTTCTGCTTAAATGGGAATTATTAAAATCAGAATTTTTTCAATTTGTGCCTATTCCAGACATGGATGTCAGAAGAAAAAAATGACATCAGAAAAGTGTTATTTTATGCCCTGAGTACTTTGCGTGGTAGTTTTTAGAGCTCTGTTTACAGAAAACTAGACTTCTCTTGTTAGAGAAAGAAAATAGCCACAGGAACCAGTTTTCCTAAAATGTACCAGAACCTTAGCAAAGTCCACTGAAGTATGATGTTCAGGAGGATATGAGCACTTGTTATTTAAAATGCTAACTAAGCCACCAAAGCTTTCTAGTCCTTTTATGACATTCTTCCTGATTGGGGTTTACAATCCTTTGGGTTATAATCTCCATTATTTACGAATGGCAAGATGGGATTTACAGCCATACTGGTAAATATCTAGGTAGAAAGCTGCTTTGTTTGAAGCAATAGAAACCACAAGAAAATACACGTTCTTTTCAAGGGATTGAAAGAGTGTGTATCTATTGCAGACCATTAGTCTGTTGTCTTGGCTTTCATTTTATAAAGAATTGCAGTACTATGACTTACAAAACAAAATAATAACTATGAATTGTAACAGCAGGTTTTGACAATGCAAGTAACGCATAACTTGCATTACTTGATTGGATAATATCCAAGAATAATAGATAGACCTGAAAAGAACTTTTGCTTGTTTATCTTTCTTTAGCCACTACGCCATTGCGCTGTAGTGGATGACTGTCTGCAGCCATGATTTTAGAGGAAGAAAATACCCTTTTCAAGTGCAACTTCTATGGGGAATAAAAAACAGCCAAGGTTTTGGGCATGCAGATCCATAAACAGAAACAATTTCTAAGTGATACTAGATGATAAAAACTGTCTGAATTTAACTTGTGTTAAGCAGACAATTTGAAAGAAACAGTGGTTGGTGGTATTGGAGCAGTAGATCTTAGTGTGGAGAGAGGTGATCATATGGTTATTTCCAACAAGACCAAAGAGATATCCAGGTAATTACTAGCCTCTGAACACCAAGGAGATGACTGGAGGTGTTGGAGTACATACCCTGTGTCATAAAACTAATGTCTGCCATCAGTGTGTGCCTTACAGTACCTAGTAGAACTTTCTTCTGAAGGCTGACTGTCCTCTTGAAGTGGATCTCCACTGAGAACAGGAGTGAGAAGTCTTAGTTATAATAGTTCTTTTGTGAAAAGTATTATTTCATCAGTAATAGGATGTTTCAGTGTAAAATCAAAACATACTGCATTTAGAGTATTGGTATTAACTCCACTGCTAACATCTTCCCTGTACTACAGATACTGACATTTTGCTGTATCTTCCCTATGCTACAGGCATTTTACCCCAAATCTTCCGAATTACGTTATTAAGTACTTACTTCACTGTCTCCCTTGCAGACCTGAAGAAGGTCTTATGCAACTGGAAGACAGAACGTGGTTTTAAACACAATCTAATTATTATTCAGTTTTATTTAAAAAACACTGCTTCTTCCTGTGAGTTTTCTCTTATTGGAGGAGTTGCTACACCCACACAGGATTTGGTCCAAAGCCCAGTGAAGTTAAAGAACACTGCTTTAAATCAAAGTAATGATTGAGATCTGGATCAAGCTTGCAATGAGCTAAATTAAATCCAGTAATTTTGCAAAAATTATTATACTTCCTTGCTAGATTCCTATCAGGAGACAATCTGTATTTGCCTTTCTAATCTATCCTACCATTTTAGATACTTCCATTTATCATAGTGTATTTAAACTTCCTGCAGTCATACTCATTTTAGCCAGTAGCAGTGTAAGCTATTTGTTTTGAGGTTTTTTTTGTGCTATTTTCATATGCCTCCTCTGACTCTAAGTTCTTTCTTAGTTTAAAATTCATAGCTACAGTTACAAAGCTTCTTTTATCCACTTATTCAATTATCCTGATATTGGAGTACCTATTAAGAGCAATAAAACTAATACTGCAGACCTTGAGACTCCATCTAGACTCTCCCTGTGTCTACATTTTTGCTAGTTGAGAGCCCATGCTTCTCCCAAGTACACTTTAAAAATTGCAGCTTATGGTATTCAGTTGCACACACTGAACTAGATAGAACTGAGCTCTTACTAGAATAAATAGGAGTTTGCACTATAATTTTTTATGCATACTTCAAAAATTCCAAAACTTCCTCAAAACTAATGACTAATTCATGTTCTTAAGAATACCTGTTGTTTTAGGATAAGAAAATTACATAAATGAAAGAGCCAAAATGGATTTTTTTCATCTTTGTGGTGAAGCCATTCTTGTCAATATATAATTCTGCATAATGCAAGGTGAATTTTTTCTGTTGCTGTGAAAAAAAGGCAACAATTGAGAACAGAGTCCTACATGTACCAAAAATGAAGATCATACAATACAACAGAACCTCTTTCTAGACTTACTGACAGTAATGAGAGCTGACATACCTATCTTGCATGTAGATGCCAGTGTTCAGACATCTAAATATAGGTAGGCACCAACAACCTGCACCACTCTTTTGTGTTCACTATTCTTGATTATAAAATAAAAAATGGTAAGATAGTATTTACTGCTGTCTAAAGTTCTGGTCAGTTAGAAACAACTTAAGTATTAAGATCAGGAGCCTGACCAATAGAACAGGAAAAGCTGCTTGTTATTGTAAAGAATTCTTTCCATATTCAAATCCAATCCTACATCAGAAAAGCAATTACTCTAGTCGTATTGAGCTAGTAGTAGGTTTGCTGCTTTGAAAGATACAGGCAGTCTGTGAGTGATCAAAAGTGACTGACTGAGCTACCACATCTTCATTAAATGTTTAAAGACAGTATGGGTGAGGTAGGTAAGAATGCAGAATATTAGTTGGTATTATTAAAAAGGCAGCAATGAAATGTGATTAAAAGCAAGTTTTTACCAAGAACTAAGTGCTACTTCAGTGTTCAGCCTTCCCAGATGAATAAATCAAGCCTAAAAGAAAATGCATTTTCTTGCGTAGTAAGTAATAACTATTGTACTGTCAGTCATTATAGGATGAGAAAGTTGGGGCTGTTCAGCCTGGAGAAGAGAAGGCTGAAGGGGGCCTATAGGGATGCTGGGGAGGGACTCTTCATTAGGGACTGTAGTGATAGGACAAAAGGTAATGCATTCAAACTTAAATAGGGGAAGTTTAGATTGGATATGAGGAAGAACTTCTTTACTGTAAGGGTGGTGAGGCACTGGAATGGGTTGCCCATGGAAGCTGTGACTGCTCCATCGCTAGTGGTGTTCAAGGACGGGTGGGACAGAGCCCTGGGTGACATTGTTTAGAGTGAGATGTTGCTGCCCATGGAAGGGGGGTTGGAACTAGATGACCTTAAGGTCCTTTCCAACCCTAACTATTCTATGATTGTATGATTCTATGCTAAGCTGTTTCTTCTGTGACAATGACATAATGGTGACACACCTTCTGTTCTCCCTCTGCTGCTTAACATACTTCAGACTTGCAAATTTAAATCTTACTGACATCCTTTGAAGATAAAATTAAACCACTTACAACATGAGTTTCTAAGTAATTCTGCCCTCTTATTTCAAGCCAAATGTAGTTTGAGTTAAAACCAAAACAGTACAGCCAGAAAATGAGTACCAAAGGTATAATGAGCTTTCAAAACTGGTAAAAACTGACTTGGATGGGATATATTCTGGCAGAAGGACTTTGGGTTTACATTTTATATTTTTAAGATGCTCAAATCACATTAATAAGGAGTGTGCTTAATACAGAGTGACTCTCTTCATTTCAGTCAAAATACTAATAATTTCTGAGGTTCTTTTGTTCTTCAATATATGTGTCAGCCCATGCAATTCTATACTTTTTGTCCTTGTCATGGAAGTACCAAGAAAATTACTCTTTGAAAGTTTGGAAAAGAATGCAAAAACCAAATAATGGTAATTTCATCTAATAACTATTGTTTCTGAATGAAACGTTCTCACTTACATCATAACCTCCCACTATTAAGTTGAAATAAAGAAAGAATAGGATGACAATTTAGCCAAGTAAGGATTAAAATTAATTATTTTGAAAACAGATTACTGAGAACAGTGCATTTCTTCCCAAGTTCTTATTACATAATTTTTCTGTGTGTTCTTTTGAATAGATAACCTCAAACACCAACCAGATCTTGTGCCAGGAATGCTTGTGGCACCAGTTATTTCTGAGAATTTACTTTAAGTTCTTCTATGTGAATGTGGTACAGAAACATTTCATTGTCTGGGGAAATTTGAAATCACAATGGAACTAATTAAGAAAGAAAAGATTTAGAAAATAAGTCAATTGTTAGTCTATTTACTGGGCCAGCTAGGAAGTCAGTGTATTTTCTTTTTTAGAAAAAGGTTACTCATCTATCTGTTTACTACAGTAAGTACTCTGAGCCAACATTTATTACAAACACAAGGGGCAATCTTCTTCAGATTAAATCAATCTAGTTCTGTGGAACCCAGCTGAACTCCTTTCATATGGACAGTTATGTGCTCATTAGCAAGTCATAGTCCTCAAACAGAGGACTATACTTACTGATCTGGACTGTTACAAATGCCACCATCTGAGAGACATTCAAATAAACTCGGTTTACAGCAATGGGACCCATGAGAATTCAGAACAATTTTAAAACATGAGAGATACTGGGTTTGGTTTTGTTCAGACATTATCGATTCAACTCACACTTTCTAATGGATTATTATGTGTAGATAGCATATTCTACTTTTTCAGATTTTGTTCAATACTGCTGTGGACTCAAACATGTGTAATGATGAAGAATTTCACCTCAGGAAGCTGACACACTTTTAGCGTTGTGAAGTTAGGGCTAAAGTCAAGGCTGTTCAGGTCAAGCATTTTAAAAACTCCATATAATGACAGTCAATAGAGAAGATTACAAAAGCTGGCAGAAATGCAATGCAGATTTAGCAACAGCATTATCTATTCAAAATATTTGACACTAAGTCCACACCCAGAGCAAGGCACTGGGGATGTTCCAGTGGGAAAGGTTACATGGAGGAGCTGAGAAGCCATTCAGAAGAAAGTGTGGCAAAAAGACAGGAGCATCAGTTTCTGATATCAGAGATAGAATATGTATCCAAACACAGCCATCTACTGTGCAGCAAAATACACTTATGCCAGCTGTCCAAGATCTCTTTACAGGTGATAGAGAGAAAACGGTATTTCTACTGCAGAAGCCATCTGTAGAGGATTAAGTTAGACAGCCTGTTCTCTACAGTGCTTGTTTCTCTCCTTTGGAGAAAAAGGGAACCTAGACAGCCAGCTAAGATTACAGAGATTTCACTGGAGACTCCTAAAGTTAGGTGTGGTGAATTTTTACTTATGATCTCTGAAGCTGTGCTGGTATTTCAAAGGGACTTCAAATGATGTTCAGGGTATGTTATGGTCATAACAAGGGAAACAGTAAGTGCTAATTATCTGTCTCTGTATTCCAGGCAATAAATGCAGAACAGTCTGGATTTTGTGGAAATTAGTGAAATTAAATAACTTTTCTGAAATAATAATTACATAATTACATACTTTTTCTGAAATGTTTGGAATAAGAAGATGAAAGGCAGTGCCACTGACCAGTTGGTAAAAACCCTGTGTTTCTGTAGTCTTCTCCCTTGTATCCTCTGGCATACTCTAGTACAGCATAGCACAACCCTCTTGAGTTTAAGAAGCTGCACGCCTTTACATCTGATCTGAATTTGAGCCTCCATACCTTTTCTTCTCCTTGCTGCTGGTTGAAAGGGATGAGCAATTAGATGCAGCCACTGTTCCTATGGCAGCTGTCTCCTCAACACCCACTTGCATGGCACATTTTCTTCTCATTTAGTATTCTCAATATGAAGAAAATACTTTTTGTTGCTGGTGTGATGCTATACAAATGAAACATAAACATCCTATAAGATTCCCTGATATTCAATACTACAACCCTGTGCTCTGCTTCATAGATGAAATTTTTCTCTGAAACACAGATTGTCTGGTTTTTGTGGTCTATGGCTAGCTGCATCTAAAGAGTGTGCATTTTTCTACCTGGCTGTTTGCTCTCTAGATACACAGTGATCCCACAGAATAAGTACAGACTTTACTTTTGTCTGTTCTCTCTCTCCCATGAGAAACTTTCACACCTCTTTAAAGACCAAACTCAGACCACAAATCATTCTGTGCAGTGCCCATTGACCTTCCAGTGGGAAAATCTGTCACCTCCACACTGTGCCATTTTTGATAACACTGTCAGTCAAGTTGAACTAGAAAAATTAGTAAATTTTGAACTTGTTTTTTTTTGGCCATGCCACTGCTGCAACAGGTCTCTAATTCTTGCAAAGTTTTCCTGACTGCAGAAACTCACTGCTTCAGATCCACTGAGCAATATACAATAACTCCCATGGCTGAACACAGAATTGCATTTGGGAGCTACTGTTGTTTTGACAGTTTCTTTCCCCGTCAGAGGTATCTGCACTAGAAGCTGTGTAGAGTATTGATAAATGATCTGTAAAGGTTGTTTAGAAATTTATTTAGTCTATACATTCATAAAGTGTTTGGGGGGGGACAGCTGTGACATTTCATTCTTCCTCTCCAGTGCAACCCAAGACTGGCCAAAACCCATGAGCTGATCGAACATGTAATGTTCTTCTGCACCTGTAAATTCTGATTACCAAAATACTTTCCTGTCAGTCTTCCAAAGTCTTTGTGCAGCTCTGCTATTGTTTACTGCTTAATTTGTCCATAAGTTCTGCAACACATGGACTTTCAGCAGGAGGAAACACAAGCTTATATGTGGGATTAGATGTAATCAGCTTCATGGTCCACATATTCTCCATTCATGTTGTTACTGTTAGTACGGGGGCTGCACGTGTTCACAGCAAGTACACCGTCCTTAGAAAGGAGTGCCAGCTGTCTCCTAGGGGATTGTGCAGAATGACATTTCCACACCAAATCCATTCAAATGACAGTTGCACAACAATTGAGATTTTCACTCTTAGAGCACTATGAAGAATAAATCTCCGTCTGCAAGAAAACCAGCTAGTAGATAATGTGAGTGCAACTGCCTGTGCAGGTGGGCTTGCTCTCTCTCTAGAAAGGGATCAATTTATTGTAAGTTGTTGCCTTCCAAAATGAAAAATTACGTAGTCTGTTAAAGCTAATAACCAAAATAGTCAGCCCATACCTATCACCTACTCTTGTCAGCCATGTAATAAGGGCAGGATGAGGCAGGGACTCTTGTGTATGGAATGCCAAATATTATTTTCATCTTTTTTTTTTCTTTTAAAAATATAATGGGGAGAGGGTGCCCTCTGATAGGTGGGGGGAAAATTTTCATGAATTCTTAATGAACATTCATCCAAATACTGTATTTGTACATTATATGAAGAAAACACCTTTCTTGAACAAAGAGAAAAACAGACACAATTTGCAACTTAAAGTAGTATCTCCTCTTAGACTAGCTAAGGTAGCTGGGAAAAAAAACAGAAACAACAAAACAAACAGTCAAAGTTTTGCGCACAGATGTCATTATTCATGTTTTTGGGAGATGGACAAATGCCCATATTCGTATTAATTTTAACTCTTATATATGTGATGTATAATTTCACCTTCCGTTTGGTTTGTATCTACTCAGTAAATCCTGTGTTTATGAAGGCATAAGCACCATGAAACACTTTGACACTCTCCGTTTCCTTCAACCGAAGCAGTAGCATTATCTAAAATAAACGGACTGTCTAGCTAAGGAAGGAGACATAACGAGTGTTTTTGCAAGCCTGCCTGCGTTTCTGTGAAGCTACACCAACGCGTGAAAACAGGAGGGGAACGGAAGGAGGGCCTGTGGCGGATATTGCTGGAACAGCCTATGCCTAGTGAGATCCAGCTGTGTAAATGTGACAACCATAAAAGAGATACAAGGAGGTTGAGGTGAAACTGTTTGTGCCAGCAGAGAGAAAAACAAGAATTGCTTGGCACAACTTGTGTTGAGATTGCAGGTTATAGTTTGTGTTCTGAAGAAGCATATGCCTTCTTATGTGTTTTTTTAACTCATTTGAGATACAGGGTGACAGCACTTAAAAATGAGTACACGAAGTACTCCGTAGGTTGTCCTTTCCAAAAGACAAATGTTAGTGTTCTCCTCAAAGGATCCAGTTCTAGTCAATGATCACAGATTCTCCCATAATAAACTCTTGATTAATATGTGTACTATGAGATTTCCATTAATTCTGATTTTGGAAATTCAGTCATCCTCTGGCATAATCCTTCATTCTTATCAAATTTCTTTTTTTAGAGACTCACAATAATGCACTACTGTGTTTATTTATCGACTAGCTTTCTTGGGAGGAAAGGCAAGAGTAACATCTCCCCCTAGAAAAAAAAGGGAAACTGAGGCACAGATCACTGTTTAGGCTTCTTTGCATTGTGTCTTTTAACTTCACACTCATGTAGCTCTTCCCCACCTGTTACTAAGATATCCCCTCCCTGGTAAAGGGCAAAATTCTTTCCTCTGGAGCCCAATAACTTTGATTGAGTGAGCAAATGGAGGTTTACTTAAAGCTTGCTCTGTTTTTCAGCTGATTTGCCCCATATCAGCTGCAGGAACAGGTACTGAAGCTCTTACATTGCAGTCAGCCAGGACAGTTGACAAGGAGAGGTTAATTGCTCTCCTTGGGCTCATAGAAACCTTATGAAAACCACTGTGGTCTTATCTCTTCCATCTGTTTTCTCCAACTAGCATTATTTTTTCCCACAGAAGCACATAAGGTAGCACATTCTTGGCTTTCCTTTGGTGATTTTATTACTGCCCTTCTCAGTAAGAATTTATTTTTCCCTATTTTGCTTAAACTAAGTACGGGAACCTCACCTCCAGCCTGGACATGTGGAGCCTGCCTCAACAATAGAAGACACATTATACAAAATAGTTTCCTAGATTTCTTTCAGAAGCCTCATTTCAGGTCAGTGCTTTTCAGCAGTTGTTACTGCAGCAAAGAAGAAAATAGCAGGCAAAGAAAAAGCAGTTTTACCTCAGTGCTGCCCTTTGGGGACCTGCTTCCTTGCTCCTCTTGCTGCTGGTCCCATCACTCCCCTCAGCCAGCATTCAAATTCATTTAAGGCATGTACTGTGAGCTAGTAAACAGCTGATTTTTTTCTAGTGAAATTATGTAAATTTAAAAAAGGATTTCTGAGACCTGTGCACAGTGATTCCAAATTCTTCTGCTGTATTCCAAAAACTGAATGACAAGTGATCCAAGTAAAATGGATATTTAACTTACTTCCCTTGTTGTGCTGCTTTTCAGGGGCAAAACTGGGATTAAGACCCTTCAGTATACAACAACAACCAGCAGTCTGAGACACTGTAACAGACATTTAGGTCCTTGCATGCACATTGTTCTCTTGTAAGAGAGAATTGACTCTGGTGATGAATGTTTAGTTTTCCTCATCTGCTTTTTACTTCTTTTAACAAACTGATTTTCACATCTAGAAACAGCAGACTTTGACCAAGCAGAACTAACACAGTAACTGTTTAATTTTCATCTGAAAGTTACTCTCTCAATACTAGCGCTACATCAGCTAATATACATAATTGGAAGATCAAGCCCTTTGGCTGATCTGTTTGGTTTGGATTTATCACTGATGATAATTTGTACTGGTAAAGAAGAGGAAATTTAAAAGGAAAAGCACTGGGATTAGCCATCATCCATGAGGCAGTTAGATAAAGATTGCTGAATATGGATATTTGAGATGCAAAACTAGCATCAATACAGAATCAAGGTGCAATGTAACAATCAACGAAAGTTCTAATGCCACCATTTGGTAAACAGAAAAAATATAAACCATACAGCAGTACAGGAAAGTGCAAAAGGCAAGAACAAGTAGTAATTGTAGAAACTGCAGCTCTTCTTTAGCTCATGTTTCTCTGATTCCTTCCACTCCACCAATGAACCTATGCTTGTCTTTCTTCCACATGGTCTATTGCCTATTTGATTCAGAATAGTCCTCTACAAATTCCCACACAAAATGTACAAGAGTATTGCATTCATTCTTATATCTCCCTACTTCCTCCTCTGCAGCCATAATGGCTACAGAGATCAAAATAATACCAACAACAGAGCAAACACTAACAAAGCAAACCATTAATGATGCAAATCAATGTTATAAGTATGTTAAAGTCAGAAGTACCCCACAGAACAACTCATTACAGTACATATGTGTGGGTTTGAAGGCAGTTCCTCTTGTCACCTATTGTTACACCCCTTTACATCTTACATACAGGCTCTGTAACTTCTTCTCCTGAAGCAGGGAACATATCTTTCCCTGTGTTTGAAATAGTATGTTGGCACCATGCCTTGTTTTATTTCTCCCTTTCTAATGGGAAATAAAGGTGGAAAGACATTTCCTTTACCTAATTCTATGCCAGTGCTAGCTTGACTTTGAATTGGTTGTAGTTTATTATTACCAAATAATTACCAAAACTAAATGTTAACCTCAAACAAGTGAAGCATCTGGATTCTACTGGCATGCTTGCACACCTTGGTTGTGGAATATTGCAAGTCAGGTCTTCCTTAGGTTAATGGAGGACAAATTTTACTGTTCCCTGTACAAATTACCTCTGCTAAGCTGTGTTCCCTGCAGCTACAGTGTTGTTGCCATCTCTAAACTGTACAGAAACAAGCTGAAATTTACCTTAATGCCAAAAGAGGTTATCTAGCCATGTCTCCCAGAAAGAACAAGCCATAAAGTTGTAGAATGATTTAGGTTGTAAGGCTAAATCATGAGGAAGAGACCTCAAAAGGTCATCTTATGCAGTCCCCTGTTCGAAGGACCAGTTTAGACTAAGTAGCGCAGGGCCTTAAGAATTAATTTCCATGACAGTGAAAATTAATTGACTTGGAAAATTCCAGGAATTCAGAATCCACCATTATTCATATTAAGCTCTTTCTATAACCATTTTCCACCAAAGTTCTGCTTGGATTTTTTGGGTCTTTGCTTTTCTCTTGTTTTGAAAAGGTTCATTTTTAGCCTACTTGACTACCTTTTTAGCCTATTTGACTAGCTTTAGCATCCTCTCTTCTTTTAATTCTGATTTATTCTTAAGATATAGGCTCACAGTTGCCATCATCACATAGCTTTTTTTTATAACACCAACCAGACTCCATGAATCTGTCACTGTATTATGTTTTTCAGGTTCCAATTGCTTTTGTAACCTTGCCCTGAGCTTTCTCTAATTTATCAACACACAGATAACAAAAAAAACTGTCCAAACCTTGCCAAGGGAGCTGAACAAAATATTCCTACTCACAGTGCAAAATACAGGGCTAGTGTATGTCTTCGCTATCTGCCGTCACTTTCCCCTTCTTATTTATCCAGGGAGTATAATTGTTCTTTTGGAAATGGCATCTTAATGGTAGGTCATATCTAAGTTAGCTGTCTGCGATGAACCCCAATTTACTCTTTCCCAGGAAAGCCATTCACATTCCACAAGAGTAATCCTAAGTATAGGACTACCCATCTGAAAATATTGATCCTGTGATTCCAGGAATTTGTTTGTGACTTTCTCAGGAAATGACTCAATTGCAGCCCTCTTCACTAATTACATTACTTATACAGTATTTGTGCCATCTGCAAAATTAGCCAGCAGAGACTTGATTGTTAATTCCAGACAATATATAAAATATGATTAAATATCTCAGAACAAGAAAAAAGACTTTCAGGGTGTCACTAAAGAGAACACCAGATCATTGATGATACTTCGTTTGAATCATAGAATTATAGAGTCATAGAATAGTTAGGGTTGGAAAGGGCCTTAAGATCATCCAGTTCCAACCCCCTTGCCATGGGCAGCAACATCTCACACTAAACCATCTCACCCAGGGCTCTGTCCAGTCTGGCCTTGAACACAGCCAGCAATGGAGCATTCACAGCTTCTCTGGGCAACCCATTCCAGTGCCTCACCACCCTCACAGTAAAGAATGTCTTCCTTCTATCCAATCTAAACTTCCCCTGTTTAAGTTTAAACATGCTACCCCTTGTCCTGTCACTACAGTCCCTAATGAAGAGTCCCTCCCCAGCATCCCTATAGGCCCCCTTCAGATACTGGAAGGCTGCTCTGAAGGTCTCCACACAGCCTTCTCTTCTCCAGGCTCAACTTTCTCAGCCTATCTTCATACAGGAAGTGCTCCAGTCCCCTCATCATCCTTGTGGCCCTCCTCTGGACTTGTTCCAACAGTTCCATGTTCTTTTTATGTTGAGGACACCAGAACTGCACACAGCTTGAATTTGTATTTTAAGAATTAATCTGTTCACAATTTTTTTATTTAATGTGAAATATCGACAGTTTGATTTTTCTCCTTCCTTAATCAAAATGCCAGAGGTTAAAAAGGACGTTTTACAGAGTTGAACTGCACTGCATTTATATTAATTTGGTGGCCAGACATACACCGGAGTTGAGGCCACATTTTTAGAAAAATCACCTCTTCCCTACTGTCACTTCATGCAGTACAGACTTTTGTTTGAAAACCTTTGATTATAATACAGTTTTGTTCGTGGGAGTTTTTCAGTTGCTCAGGCTAGGAGTCTTTATAATGGCATGTAAGATTATTTTTCAGTTATAGATTTCCAGATGGACTTCTCTCTTGCACAAATATTAAAAGCTCCCACAGTCAAACTGCATGGTGGCAATTCACTGCCGATAAAGAAGAAGAGAAGATTAATTTCCCTTTTTTTTTTTTTTTTTTTTGGGGGGGGGGGCTTTTTTTTGTTTGGTTTTTTTTTGGGGGGGTGTTGGGGTTTTTTTTGTTTTTTTTTTCTTTTTGTTTCTTGATGTTTTCCTTCAAAGTTTATCTTAAATGAAGGAAGGGAAATATTTACAACTTCAGAGGAACAATGGCCTGAAACTAAGGAAGGGAAAGTTTAGGTTAGGCTGTAGTAAGAAGTTCTTAACTCAAATAGCCTTGGACTCTGAAATAAGTTGTTTGAGACAGTATCATGGAAGATTTCCATAACCTGTGAAGGTGAACCTTTCTCCTATTCTGGAGAACCGCCCTATAAGAAACACAATCTTATAAAAGCTGAATACTTAAGCTTAATACTTAATCATCAACTTTTTTTTAGTCTAGCACATTATTAGTTACACAAAGGGATATCTAAAATTGAAGAAATTTCAAGAACCCTACATACATATGAAGAGATTTCCACCACAATACAAGATAAGAATGATAACTCAGCAGAAAAATCCAGGTCTGGTTTTGTACTAGTTTCGTTTATAGTTAAATAAGAGCACTCAGATATTGAATTCTTGAAAGTCTGATCCATATAGTATAGCCCCTTAAGAATGTCCTAAGGATACACTGGCCTTTTGAACTGCCAGCACACTAAAGATTAAACAAAAAGATGAGGGAAATGACAGTGAGATATTCTATGATTTCTTGAAAGAGACAAGAGGCAGTATCAGAGAAGTCATGAGTTCCTCATTTTTCTCTGCTAATTCTCTGCTAAACACAAAATACCTAAGTAAGGAAATAATCAATTCACTTCAGTATTAAATTCTATTATGTATTCAAATAAATAAGTAGTGTTTATTTAATAAACTAATCAACATTCCTATTTGAACCAGAATTCAAACATGCTCTGTGGTATAAAATTCAACTTTCCTACTTATATCAAATAAGCCAGGAGCTGGAAAGCACTCACTCTGAAGCAAGTCCATTTTATATACTGAAAATGCTGCAGATTTACACTAGTGGAAAAGTGTTTAGCCTGGTCTGCTTATGTATGATACCTGCAGTTACCAGTTTCCATAAAAAAGCATTTATTTCTTCCTACTTGACACATTCCTACTTAACAATTGTAGTTCTCTGCCAGCCAAGCACATGTCTGAACTGAAGGGAAAAGACTTTTTTTTAGGTCAGATAACTTCCAGGTATTAGTCACTTCCTGATCTTAAAGTAGTTACAGTAATGGTATTTGGACTGTTATGTGCAGGATCTGCTATTAACAGTGCCAAAACTACGAATTCCCTGAAGCCACTCTCATTTGTGACTATGTCCAGGATCAGAAAAAGAGTAAAACTTGTCCCCCTAGTGTACTGTAAGTCTCTAACATGCTGAAGTTTGTCTATGGGTTGATTGACAAGTCCACACTATCATCTCCCTTAATGTTTTTACTATACTGAGTATAATTCTTGCAGAACACTTGTCTCGGTTATTTTAGGACTACAGACATCTGGGAATCCAAAAAATTCCATCTGATAGCACAGTAATTCTCACAGAATGCAAGATACAAACTAGATAATATTTTGCTCCTGCTTATTAAAGCTTATAAGAACTGTCTTGGTATTTACTGGTATTGTTAAAATCTATGTTTTTATTATAATATTTAATTTTAAATCTGTGTGTATCTATCAGTTTTTATTATGTATTTCTGGATAACATTTCCATTGCTTTGGAAAACCCACTTCATAATTAAAATAATTTCAGATCAGATAGGCAATAATTATTGTGAAGAATCATTAACTAGATGATCTGAAGTTTCTTTCCAACCCAAACCATTCTATGATTCTATGAATTCAAGAAACAAAAATCTAAAACAGAGAATATGATGGAGCAGGAGAGATGAGTGTTTTATCTAGAGAAGAGATCTGTAAGGGCAATTTTGAAAGCAGGTAATTTGCAGCCTTTCACTTGTTATCTGTTAAATGCCACTCAATATTTTCATAGTTGTTTTGCTTTATTCAAGGACATTTTAAGCCAAATATTTAAATATCTAAATAAATTGGCCACTTTCAGGGTGTTCTCTGTGCATTTGGAGCACTGGCAGGTGCAAAACTACTGCATATAAGAGATTATTTTTCTCTGGGACACAGTTACAGAAAGATACAAAATACATAGATAGAAACATCCTAATGTATTTTTGTTTCCTCAAGATTAATTTATGAAGGTTAAAGGGCAATATATTCCCACATTTCCAAGTAATTAATTTGTAGCAATACTGCAAACTTCCTGGAAGATGAGAAGGTTTGGATTTCGATCTTGCAGGAACTCTTTGTGCTAGCATTTCTCTTTTAGATCATAAATGGAAACTCCTACCACCTCAAATTCCTATTGAAAGCACATTTTGCCTTAAAAATCTTTCAAATATGCTTTTGCTACGTTTCATTTCTCCAAGCACCATGTTTCCCTAAGCCATCTGAAACTCCTGTCTTCACACAGAAAAAGGCTCAAGAAGGTTTTTGCATAGCCACTTTCAGGATGGAAACTGCCTGCTAATTTTAGTTAGAAGAACTAAATACACTGTATGTGTGTACATATTCCAATCTCTATCTTGGATGTGTTTCAGATGAACTCCCATGGAATCCCAAGCAACCTGTCTGGCAGAAGGTTTTCCAGTGAAGAATCAAATTCATCATATTAAGGGAGGACATTTTTAAAATTAAGGATATGTTTCAACAAACAAGGTTGTCAGCCTTGTCCTCAGGCTTGAGCCTTAGTTTTTCATAACAGCAATAGGTTTGTCTGATTTAAAAGAAACTCTACATGCCAGCTCCTCAGAAATGAATAACTGAAGTTTCTTTGCTTAGTATGTTACCTAATGATCCCTTGCATCAAATTGTGCTATGCTGTCTGCTCTGATACTGTGCCAGATTCTTGGCTGTTATAAATCACTTTTACCAAACTTATCGATTTTTTGTCATCTGACGTTCTGACTCTTCTGACTTATGCTCAACTCCTATTTAAGGTTAAAAAAATCTCTCTCTGAGTGGTACAGCCCAAATTCTTATCTTCTGAAAACAAAGCTATAAGCTTTTCCTATTATAGCAATAAGCCAATGGCTGGAAAAGAAAGAAGCATACATTTAAAGAATTATTAAATGCAACCTAGAATTTACAAGTTTTTCTCTTGATTAGGTTTCATGAGTATGTGGACAGTAATTTATTTATGCTGAGAGACAAGCAGGGCAAAACTAAACAAAAGTTCAACCTGAGTATCATATCAGGAGAGAGTGAGCAACAAACTGCTTAGAGAATTCTCCTTCTCAGCTGGTGTTTGTGGCTAAACTGAAATGAATGTAATGCAGAAGTGTAATACAAAGGGTATCTGTGTGAAAAAAGAGAAGCATGTGTGACAGATTGCACATAACCCTGTAAAAAAAAAAAGACAAAGAATGAATCTGGTTCTTAATCAACTCACTGTGAACCTGCTGAACCCACTAGGGCTGCCTGGGGAAATACAAAACGGATCCATTTGGTTTGCTACAGCCTCTGGCAGTCTAAATGTAATTTCAACCAAATCAGAACAGTAGCAATTTATCCTTAGCCAGCACAGATGCAAGAGACGACTCAAGGAGAAATTAACCAGTAACATGTTTTGGAGCAAGAGGATATCTTTGGCTGTTTGAATTCCAAAACAAAAAGGAATGTAATTTGCTCCCCATCTTGTAGCAGGCTGAGGGCAGTTCTATGTGAAAATGGTAGCTGTAAAAGGGCCATTCTGCTACATTATGCATTTCCTTTCTTTGCTATGGCAATCAGTGATATGGCTTTTAAAACGGAAATTTGAATTCCAGTTTCTTGAGAATCTTTTACTCTTCTGCAGAAGCCAAAGAGCAGCCTTGATGACTATTCATTGGCCATGGAATTCCTTTGGCTGGGAAAGAAGCAACTGGTACAAAAACTGGAGATGTTAATTCCTTGCACACCATGGGTCACTGCTCTTTGTGGTCCTCAGAACAGAAACATTAATGGCTAAAAGAAAGAAACATAAAAGGCCTGAGGAATTCTTTCTAGCTAGATCTCCCAGCTCCCACACTCCAGCTTCTTACCAGCAAATGCACCGTCAGACTTATGAAAGCCCATTTGCAATTATGCAATCTGGATCAGTGCTGTTGTTAGACCAAAATAGTTCCTGTGGCTATACCAAGAAAAACTACTAAACTACTTCCAGCTCATCTGCTCTATGCTGGTTGCCAGTTGCTTCATTCTTTTTTTACCTGGTTAGCAGATAAATACAGGGAAAAAAAGCTTCTTGTTGCTTATCAAAAGTGTGTGCACTGCAAATGCAGCCACAAAAATCAGAGGATAGGAGCAAGGCAAGATTTGAAATACATTCTGCTGAGTTTTAATAACAGAAACAATTGTCAGGCAGTAACAGAATGCATAAGTTGATTGATTGTTTCAAGTGATGGAAAGTGCTGTTCAGCTGGGGTTCAGAAGTATTTAATTCCGCTTTCTTAGGGAGGCACAATAATTGCCTCAGTTCTCAGTCTGGAAGGAATTTCTAATTCTTTGGAAGAAACATATGATATATGTCATATTTGATTTTTAACACAATCTTGTAGAAATAAGTCAGCTCCAAAATGTCAGTGTTGGATCTCTTGCCACATTTTTTGTTCATAAAATAGAATAATTCCAAAATAGATATTCCTTGAAAGATGGGATTATTTGTTCAGGAAAAATAATTTAAAATTAATGGAAAGAACCGAGTTTCCCCATAACTTGAAAGGCATTTTATGATGGGTGAATAATTATGCTTATGACATTTTTCAGAATTTTTATCCCCCTTGGGTTTTTTTCAGACTTTTTCCTGATTAGCAGGTATTTGACCAGAAATCAATGTAGAAAGGCAGAATGTGACATCACATCCACTTGTGCCACCCCAGACTGTAATGTAAAACTACATATTGATTACTGTGGAACTGAAAAATGGATTATGGCTTAGAAAATCTGGAAGATGTTTAGAAGATGGCAATAATTTTCTTCAGTGCTTTCTATTTGCTTTTGAATCTTGGAAAATAAAAGGCAAAGTTCTTCTCCAGGTATGTTATGACATTCATTTGGGTTTGGGTTCATTCTTCCAACTTTAGGGTGATCTGTAAGGTGCCTGTTACCAGCTCATTTGCTCTAGATTCTGTTAAGTGGAATGAACCCAGCCCTACATGGTTTTGTTACACCATTGAACCTACACCGTCCCCTTCCCTGCTTCTTTTCTGTATACAGTTCCTTTTGGAAATCAAAATTAGTAAAGATACTTATTTTAGGATTGCCAGAATTAAGTTTCACTGTGTATTAATGTACGTGTAGCTTTTGGTGTTTTTTCAGTGTTCCTTCAGGCAGTGGCATTTAAATCAAAAGTACACATTTTCAACAGGATGCTCAAAATTTTTACACACCTATTTATAAATAAAATCTATATATGCAAATCATGTTTCCTCATCCAGCTATGCATATTGAAACTTAGAGCTGTCCAAGACGCATCTGCAAATTTGACTTCCCTTTACTATTACTTGTACCTACAAATATTTATTACACAAAAGCTATAAAAGAAATTTTGAATGTTGAAACAAATCATGGTTCTTACATTCTGCTTCCTAGCATTTCACAAAATATCTGTGTCATCTGAGGCAAATAACTTCAAAAGGTGTCACACTCTTAAGGGTGAATGTTGTAAATCAAGATTTTGCAATTCAATTTTCATAAAAAGGGGTCAAGTCTGAGAGATGTCAGGGCACATCAACCAGTGGAGCTCTTGTACTTTTCTATTTTCCTTCTAACAAACCGCTTCATGAGCTATCGGTCCTGATGTTCCCCTGTCAGGGATGGGGAAGCCACAGCTTCTCTAGGCAACCTGTGCCAGCGTCTCACCAAGAACTTCTTCCTAATATCAAAGAAGTTTTCAGAGTCCTTTAATCTGAATATACAGGTCTTGTCTTGAATATACAGGACATATGGACACAAAATCATAAAAACTTAGTAGTATTAGTATCATTCCCACTCTTAAATATTAGCTGACATATGGCTACCAGGAGCCTTTCTCATCCTTGCCTGGAGCAGCCTCACACACCTGAGTAACTGACACATTCCCCAATATCAGGAAAGTACAGCAACTTGATATTCATCATAGCCTCAGATTCCTGTTTATCATTACACTACACTAGGCTCTTAACAAATAAAAAAGAAAACATCCTGTCTCAAAGGGTTATACAACATAAAAACATCAGGAAGAGCCCGAGAGCAGATGGCAGAGGATGCAGAGGACAAAGAAGGAAATCAGAATGGTAGTAGTAGTATTTTACTTTGCCATTACGCGTCACAGATGCTCTTGTGAACCTGTTTGCATGGGCACAGATTGGGGCACTACAGGTACACAAGAAAAGAGAAGCAGGGTAAAAAGATAAGAGATAATGCATGCAGTCCCATGCACTGAGCACTGCACTGAGCTCAGCTATGTAAAGCTTATTCCTGGTAATCGCACAGCAGGACTTATGAAAGGCTTTTTACCGGTTAATGGAGTTTTCAGCTGAGTTTTTCTTCTAGCAGTGTGACGCACTTTAGAATCATCTGGAAGCTAAAGCACCTGTCATCGATAGAAACATTACTTTCTCATTGCAAGCATGCCAAACAGAGGGTTTCTTTGCTACAGAGAAGTTTGGTTGAGAAAACAAATCAGTCAAGGGATGCAGTCCAATCCAAAGGTTCCCATCCTTTTGCTCACCATCTGTCTGGTCAGATAGCAAAGGCTTCCTTACCATTGAATAAAAAATTGGGGACTTCCTTGACGTCATTGAGAAGGGTGGGTGGTCTATGTGAGAGACCTGGCAGCATGCCACTTACCAAACATGTTAGAAGATTTTCAACTCCAAAGGATAAAAGGTAATTCACAAAGAAACATCATCTTCAAGCAAACATGTACTGTCCATACTTTTTAAAAAATACTTTGCAGAGATTTCCTATTTTTCTAATAAATGGACTCTCACATGACAAGTTTGCAATCCATAGATATGTGCAGAAAATGCTTTAAAACCCAAACAGGCATCCAGAGAACAAGAGATACAATTTTATATGGGTAGATATAAAAAATTCAGTTTCTGCTTCTGTGTTTCTTTGAGCTATACAAGCTGATAAAACAACAGAGATGGAAATGCTGGAAGAACTGCAATTGTCTTCCTGTTCCAATTCCAGCCACAAATTCTGTGAGGAAGACTGATATTTTATAAATAATTTCCTGCCCCTTTTCAGAAACAATGAAAGTACTTGGGATTTCAGTATCAGGCAGCATCCTAAAGCCTGAAGTGACCTTTGAGAGTGAGTCTAGAAAAATTACGTTATTTATTTTTAAGCTAATTAGCACCAGGATGACATTGAATGCAAGAGCAACAAATATTAACAGAGCCATCTCTGTTCAGGGGTCATAGTGGCATTTGATTCAGCATTTCGAGAAGTCAGGAGAAAGGTTTTTTACAGTTTGGGAGTTAAAAGAGATTCTTCCATTGGGTTCATCTGCTGATAGTCTCCTTTCTTCATTTTGGTGCTGCCCAGTCCTAAATCAATCCTCCTTCACATTAACAGTTTCTGGAAATAGATTTATCACTTCTCTTCCATCAATTAGTTTTAGATTTTACCTAATGGAAATGGGGAGATTAGGCAAAGGTGAACATAGAGTAAAAGAAGTGGTAGGAGGGAAAAAGAGAAAAAGATTCCTGTGATCTAGTCCTTTCCTTCACAAAAGACTCCCACTGATGCATTAAAAATTGCTTCCAAGGATCCACAATCATTGGTGTTCACCTGATAAAGGACTGACACTACAACTACAACCTTTCCCCAGGAAGAAAGGTCAAGACTGTTGGCCAGTGCATTTTTACAAGTGAACATTGCCAGGTCTGTCGTCCCCAGCTTGATGGTTCTTTCAGTAGCACTATGAGGTAGTGGTTGCTCTTTGAAGAACTTGGTGAGAAAGCTCAGGTTTCATAGGTGTAACTAAATAATATGGTAATAAATAAGAATCAAAATCGACTTTGGCACAGAAAACGCATATATACATGGGTATATTCCAAAAGTAACAAATGAGGCAGAATGGCTATAGATAAGGTAAGCAGGTAGGAATTATGAATACCTCAAGAACATGCTAAGGATGGTTTCCAAAAATGCAGTGCAAACTACTTTCAGTAGGTGGTATCAGCACTAGTAACCTGCATACAAATGCAGGTCTCCTTGGTGTAAGCTTACAAAATCGTCCTGGAAGCCTGCAAGCAGTGATACACTAGTTATTCTTTTTCACTGTTAAGCTCAAACTCATAGGAGTGTGACTGTCATGGCAATTACAAGGCTCTCTCACTGCTCTCATAGTATATGTCAACCATTTGCAAAGCAATCCTCAGAGGAGAGCAGATGAAAGCAGCCTGAATCATCCATGAACACATTTCTGTGATTTGTCACTGCACAGTCTGGCCCTCAATGTCCTCAAGGCCCAAATTTGAGATGTATTAATCCTCTTCACCTTTCCTTGTCTTCAAATGATTTGCATCTGCAAAGGCCAGATGTTGAAAGGCTGACATTACCCTTCTATACACTGAGTTTTCTGAAATAATAGTATATGTGGCTTAGATCATGCAATGAAAAAAAGTTAGGCACAAGTCAGGCATTTCAGAAGAAAGAAGATCTGAAGACAAATGAAGAAACAGAAAAGAGTCAAAAAATATTCCTTAAATAGTATTGAATAATTCAGCTACCGGCATCTTTACAAGAATGTGACATAGTTCAGTCCAAGTACTATTTAAAGAGTTTATGGAGTAGAGAAATATGTTCAAAAAAACAGCTTAGAATTGTACAGTTCAGAAATATAGAATGATATGTAAATCATTTGGCATTATTTTATTCAACCCAATTTTAACAGCCTCCTATTTCACAACTAAAAATCCTAATCTTTGTCTCTTGGGGACAACTAGTGTCACTGAAAAAGTAATAATTCGCCATGCCCTAGGACTTGTGCTATCCTGCTTGATGTTTTTGCTAGCTTTGATGGAAGACAAAATAGAGGAAAAGATTCTTATGCTCAACCAGAATACAAACTGACTTTCCAAGAACTGTTGTCAGACATAAGTCTCTCCTGGTCCATCACTGAATTTTTCATAACAACAAAAACGTAAATAGCAATGAAATATGTTTTATATCTCTGTGACGCCATTTAGCCATTCAGACCAAATGCTTCGCAATTATACAATACATGCACTACCAGCAGCTTAAAATAATGAAAGAGACATGGGTTCGATATTTGCACAGCAAACGGATCATATGCAAGGTGTAAATAGTCACTTATTCACACTTTCAAACAGATCTAGTAGCAGAACACCTATTTTCCCCAGAAGCTGTCAATGCTAGAGTGACTCACTCTGGATAGAAAAGCTGATGACCTTAAAAAAGCTGATAAACAGTGGAAGACAGATTTTACAGTGGATTCTGCAGGAAAAAGCACCCAACCTCAAGATCTCAAGCAGTGTTTAGAAAATCAAAGTTATATTTAGTGTGGGAACTATAAAATTATGCATGCAAGTAGTAAAACAGAAAAAATCTTGTATAAATAACCAACAACAGCAAGAAGATGGGAGAAGGAAAACTACACTATCTCTACAGAGAGATAAGAATCTTGTCTATAGTCAGGCCTCTGCTTTAACCACTGGGAGTCTTGAATGAACAGTATTGATATTGTTGAGTTCTGTTCTCCTCTGGTAATGTTCTAAGAGAGCAGACAGAATTGTCATTGATGTATCACCAAGAAACTCAGAAATTGCTGGGGGTTTTGCCATGGAAACTGATAGGTCTGCGGTCTTGCATCTTTTGAGCAGTATGACTGAAGAATAAAACCTGAAAATTTTGTTCTGTGTCACACAGCAGACCAGGGGAACAGGGGCATCCTGATTATTAATACCCTATATTAATTCTGAGCTCTTAGGACAGTGTGCTTGGCTGCTACATGGTGTCATATACAGGGCTGCTACTGGGACAGGAAAAGTCCAAGTAACTCAGATGGTTATAGAATGTAGCTCATCTTCTGATAAAAGAATATACAATATTAAACCAAACATATGGATAAAAAATAAGCATAGTACAAAAAAAGAGCAAGTTTTACACCCACAAAATACCAGGCAAAACTTTTCATTTCATATTTAAATGCTTACTGAAAATTTTGGAGAGCTTAATCCTGCCAAAAATACCAACTTTGCACATGATACAGAACACTGTTTTGAACAGCAGTATTCCTTTAAGTTTCAAGATGTTCTAGTAATCCCCTCACTGCATTCTGCCTGTATACTTTATTCTTTCCTTCACATCCCAGAATAAGTGACCATTTATATATAATTATACTTACATATATATGGGAAGCGGCCATATATATATACAAGTATTTATAAAGATAATGACTGCTATGGACAGGTTCCCTTTGGCATATCTGTAAAGAAAAATTATGCTTTTCTGTTGAGTATGAATACCACAACAGTAAAAGAAAGCAACAGAAAACAGAAATAAAGCAAACAACAAATAGCAACTTAACAGCATTAAGTAGAAACTGAATCTAAAAATTATGTATCAAAAATGGTATTTTTTTTTTACGGTACACTTGAGAGGCATGGTGTCCAGAAGAAAAATTCAAAGTCACAGCAAAAGCATACAGTGAATCTAGTTTTATTTTTTTCCCTCTGCTAGATAGAATCATAGACTCATAGAATGGTTTAGTTTGGGAAGGCCATTAAGATCATCTAGTTCCAATTCCTGCCATGGGCAAGGATGCCTTACACTAGACCATGTTGCCCAAGACACTGTTCAACCTGGCCTTGAACACTGCCAGGGGTGGAGCATTTATCATTTCTTTGGGCAACCTGTTCCAGTGCCTCACCACTCTCACAATAAAGAACTTCTTCCTTATAGCTGACCTAAACTTCTCATGTTTAAGTTTAAACCCATTACCTCTTGTCCTATCATTACAATCCCTGATGAAAAGAATCTGAAGCTTCTTATTGCCCATAAAGTCCAACATGTCCTAGGTCAGGCGCAGTTTTGTATTTGGAAATTCCAAGGGTTTTTTAAAATAGAAAAATAGTTATCACATGTAATTAAATATTACAAGCTCTCAAATGCATAAACATTGCTTCAGATTTTTGTAACAGCTTCAGATGAGTTCCCAAATAATTTCTGATTTCTTGGCAATGTGTGACCTATGATTACTTTATCAATTTCTGTCACAGAAAAATTAAGGGAAAGAAATAAGAAAAAACGTAAATCAGGCTGATTTTTTTTACAGATGAAGCAACCATTTATTTTTCTATTATTACTTACTTGTGCCTTTTTTAGAAAGGAAGGTTGCCAAATCATGGGATGAATGTCACTGACTTTAGCGAACTTAATCCTGCGTATGCCATGGTAAGGCTGATCCCATAAATCACATATTCATTAAAGAATGGGAATGCACTTTCAAAAACAGCAATTTTGTAGCCCTTGCAAGTCAGGCAGGCAGACAGAGCCTGAATGTCACTATCCTTTCCCTGACAAATTACTACATCTACTGAACAAGAACAGATCCATGGTATAACATGCATGCAGAAGACCCAACATAGCTTACCATGCATGTACTACAGAATTCATGCACATAGGTCAATCTCCTAAGGGGCCAACAAGAAGTAAGGCTAAAGAGGTTAAATTTCCCATTTAGATACTTAAATTAACAAGTTGTGCAATATGATGTGCAGACACATAAAAAATGTGCATAGATGTTATAATAGAAGCCTAAAACAATTCAATATTGAACACAAAGTTCTTGAATTGAAGGCCTAAACCAGCATTTTAATTCTATTTAAAGGATAAGTTCTGTTCAACGTGTCTAAAAACTTATGCATATCACACAGAAAACTTAAATGAGGTATAGGTAAAAGCTAGGAACTACTGAAACAATTAATAGTTGTTTATGTCCTGCTGTGGGCAGAATGGCAGAACCATCACTCAGGTTTCCCATGCCAACTGATAATGCAGTCTTCCCATGCCAGTTCTGAGGCTGAAGATACGTCAGTGTGGAATTACTGAGGTCACTTCTCTCTTTTGTTATTCTCGTTTTTGGCCCTATCCTAAATTCAAGATTGTTTTAGAGCTAACAGGATTTACAATCATGTAAATAAAGGACATTATATTAGCTTGCATATCAGATATGCTTGTTTATTCTGTCCAAGGAAAAGCTAGTAATAGCATTTTCATGACATCAGAGGCGAAGCAAAGGAAGCCATTCCAACTAATTAATCTCAGTATTGTTTATAAAGAAATATAGGCAACTGATCTGTGTAATTGTTCCAAGGAGTCACAGTTTGCACAATATGTTTAAACAACGCAGGACTATTAAGGGCAACTTTGAGGATGGATTTTTTATTTATCGGTGCAAGGTTCTTTCCTGAGTTCACCAGAAATGTGCGGCCCACAATGGTGGAGATATAGAAAATTTTCAGGCTTGCCTGTACTTAAAGTCCAGCTGTGTTTGTAGGACCAATGACAAAGCGAGCCTAACACTCAGTAATTTATGAACTGCACAGGAAAGAGTTAATGGCAAGCATTAAGATTAAGAAGATTAAGATACCAGATTTCCACCAATACTCCAAAATTTTGTGCAAGAGACAGTAGAACTTAAACAATAATTCTATCATTTTGATTTTCTTCTACCTGATTCTCACCTGAATGTTTGAGATTTCTAATCACTGATAGTTGAAACTACAATACATTGTAACTATATAAACATTGAAAGCATATGGCTAAAAGGAGAGTTTAAAGTGGGAATTAAGTGAAACAACATTACCTCGTGTGAAGAACCCTGTCAATCCAAAATCAACGTGTTTTTTTGTATGTGAAGATTGAATTTCATGGGGATTTTGGATCAGATCATTTAAGTTCAAATTAATTTAACCAGCCTTCAGGGAAATTGCATTTCTAAGCTTCATTTTGTTTATTTGAAAAATGTTTTTACTAATCCTTCATACTTTACATTAAACCTCATTCAGAACTTTAGGGGAAACTGTGCTATAAAAAAAATATAATTACAGCTCATACCATTACCATCACAGCTTTTACCATCACACATCACATTACGCCTGTATTTCATCAACAAAACGTTACATCTTTTCTCTAGCTTGTCTTCTGTCAATGTATAGAAATAGGTGATTTTTACATGTAAACTGTGCAGTTAATAGGTTAATTCATGTTTAACTGGTAGTTGTGTTCATGGTGCTACCGAATACAGGACTTCATCTCTAGAGAGGCTGAGGAAGCTTCAATGCTGTGGCGTCCACAAAGGGTGTCTGTTAGGCCTCTATTGCCTTGCATGCTCTGTTTTACAGGCACAGTGCTACCCTGCTGTAATGCTGTCTTGCTATCCAACAATTAAGAACTAGATGTGCCTTTCACCTTCTGTACCTTATAAACTTTCCCCCCCTTCATGCCACATTGCCACCCTATGAGCCTAAGCCTAAGCTACTCCAGATGATCCATTTTCTTCTCACTCACTGCAGATCAGGAGTTGAACTCAACCCCCCTTAAAGTCTCCAGCCTTTCAAACACACCTTGTCAGGAATATTACTATCATTTGCAGCTTTGCTTACCTTCATTCAGAGGTCTTCAAACCACTTTCCATCTCTGTCTTTACTCGGCTTCCTTGCAGCAGCTCATTGAGCATCCTCAGCCAGATGAATTCCTTCACCAAAATACTTGTTTCTGTCCTGTAAGAGGAAAGGCAAAATATCTGAGAAAGCTGATTACTTTCACTAGAAACCAGAAAAGAACACACTTACTTTAACTGTGAAAACATTTTTGAATTTTTTTCATAATGATTGAATTACACTAAAAATAATTCAGGAAAAATCACACTTTGCTAATCAGCAGCCACTCGGGTTCAAAATGGCACTGCTCACAACTGTGCACCTCAGCAGCCCAAGAGTACCAGCTAATCCTCCAAAGACAGCTTTAAATTCACTGATGGTGTGCTAAATTAATCTGGTTTTAGGGCTTTTCATTTTCCTGCTAGTGCTTGAGCTTCTGGTGGATGACACCTCCAAAGTGCCCACTGGCTTTTAAGGTTAACATCTAACCTTGAATGTTCACACAGCACCAGAATGGATGGCGTTCCTCCATGCTGCTCACAGGGAAAAGGGCTGCCATCCCAGCCTGAGGTCCCACCCTCACCTGTATCTATTGCAACACTTACTCTTTGCCGGCTTCCTTTTCCTTTATTTTTCCAATCCTCTCTTCTGCCTGCTCTTGCACACTGTGAGGGGACAGAGTGGCCATTTTGTTGATTCCAAACCACTGGTAGTGAGGGGAGGTGGCAGCCATTTTGTGTACAAGACGATTCCTGTGTTGGAAGCTTTGCCTTAGGTCTCCATGAGAATTTTTTTTTAATCACTAGGTCCACAGAGGAATAGTAATTTCTGCTAAAACTGAATGTGATGTGACTTTTCAGACTATCTCTTTCAGCTGCCAGCTGAACTAGGTAAGAGACCAGCTTGCAGTGACCTGTGGCTAGCACAGAGACACTGGACCTGTCACCCAGCCAGTCTGTCCTTGCAAAACCTGCTGAGGATAAGAAGCGGGGATGACAGTGGAATTCCTGTGTTTATACAGGAGCTATTTAATTGAAATAAAGTTTTGCTGTCATACCTTCCTGTTTTCAGAAGTTATCCAGCTGTTAGCTTCCTAATCAAAAAAGATGTGGCAGCATGCCACAGGAACCTGGTCTCACTTCCAGCATGCAGCCCTAACTATTTCCAAACCCCAGATTGTGCCTAGAAACACATGCCTCGGGTGAAAAGTTGACTTTTACAATACATGCATCAGAATGTACATTCACTTAAAAGAGCTGTGCACCAGAAACAGCATGTACCAAGACCAAGAGACCACTTCAGAGAAAACCCCAATGGGGAGTGAAACCAATCAAAAATCCCCATAGATCCAAGCCTTTACATGGTTTTCAACAGATAGCTACCTATCCGTGAAGGAAGTATCTCACAAACATACATGGTAGGGTCTTGATGTATTTTAATTAATGTCTGAATTTGCCTTACAGCACACTGTAAATTCAAAGGCCTGATACATAGACTGTTATAAACCTCTGCATGCATTAAAAATGAGCTAAAGAGCTCCTCTGGATTCTTTGGTTGGTGGTACGAGTGATTCTTGTCCTTTCATGCTTCACCTAAGGGCAATAGGAGGCAAAATACCAAGTATACTGGAAATCTGCCTGACATTACTTCCTGGGGATTAAAAAGGAATTTTTGTTCCTATATATTTTGGTTTGGGATTATTGATAAATAATGATTAATACGAAGTCTAGGGGCTCCTGTCAGCAATCTAAAGACAAGTTTTATGAATTTCAAGGATCCAAGTGTAATATTCCTTTCTCAGAGCTGTCTGAAGGCTTCTTAGAAGCAGAGGCTCTATTGCTTCCTTTGCATTGTCGGTGAGGGTCATGTTCCTGACTTGGATCAAGATGCTTGCATTGTGGAAGAGGAATGATGAGAAAGAAGGAGGCAGAAGGACACAGGTTTGAGACTCTTGCCATGAAATGGAGAAGCTGTGGAGTGGCTGTCTTTGCTGAGAGGTGGCAGTGGTTCACTCAGCCACAGCTGCTGCTGCATGAGCTCTGGCACTCACCTCCAGAATACTTAAGCAGGGATGCTTAACAGCTCCTGTAGCATGGGAAAAGTAAATCATGAGGCCATGGACATTTTCTCATCCCAGCAATCCACTGCTGTGATTAACTGCTGACTGTGCTACAGCTGTCCCTGGACCAACTTCAATAAACAATTATTGAAAATCAAGAGCTCTTCATCAGTGACAGTATTTTCCATGACAATTTGACAATTTGACAAAAAAGAATCACATATTTGCTAAAAACACATCATCTCACTGAACTCAGTGGTACTTTTGTTTTAATGCTCCTCTGAATCTGAGTCAGATCACCACAACCTGAATATCCCATGTTATCCAGGATGTCAGGGTTGAGGCTTGCAGCATTCCTTTCTGGCTTTAACATCTATGAATCTGCCTATGAATAATTTGTTATAGCTAAACGTCATGCGGGTGTGGATTTGGCTTAATCTCAGGGAACACTTCTGGATAGTACAGAGTTTTGATGTGTATGTTGAGTTTCACGAGCATACAGTTGTATTGTATGAAATGTACTGCACTGTACAGTTGAAACTGCAGTTCAGCTGAAGTCATAGGCACAGTGCAGAGACTGGTAAACACTTTGATCCCTCCTGCCTTGCACTGAGTCCTGGATTCCCACAGTGCATATCCCAAAAGTCAGCTCAACATGATTCCTTTTAAGCAAATTCCACGCTGCAGATTTCCACCCATGTCGACCACCTACATGTCTCATTTCGAAACCTTTTCGTGAAATAATCTGTTTTGTATAGATACAAACTAAAACCAAAAGAAATGTTTGTATGAAAATCTGTTCCAAACCATCACAATTTACTTATTCTAAAGCTGAGCACGATCCTTTTCTGACAAATGAGCATACTGACCTGTATATTCAGATCATATCTGAGAACACATACCACCTTATGCACAATAATGTTTTCTGCACAGCTAATGATGGACGGTGAGCACTTTTCCACTTCCTTTCCTGGTGCATGTCTAGACACTTCACATTTGCCAGCCAGAAGAATTTTGTTATAATGAAAGGAAAAGTGGATTTGGGGGTATTGTCATGCTTCCATTGTATGATAACAAATGTCCATGACAGGGAGTTTTGGCTTTTTATTGCAAGAGACACCAGTGATGTGGAATCTGTGTACGGATTGGTGTAACTCATTTTATCTCTGCAATTATTCTTACCTTTGAGCACAATGTCATTGACATATTAACCTAAGCATGAATGAACAGCTTCTAGAACAATTTTGATTGTCAAAAAATGGACTTTTTTTAGACATACTAAAGCAAACACTACAGGCATTTGCTGCTTCTCGCATCTCCCCCCAGATAATTTGCATCAAGCATCAACCGCGTAACATTTTTCCAAAACTGAAAGTGTAAATTTGAAAATAGAAACAGAATCTAAACACGATTAACTAAACTTGACCTCCTACTCTAATTGTATCAAGGTATAGATCTGCTCTGTGTTTTTCATTGGAGTCTTTTGAGGTGTAAAGGCTAAGAAATATTTCTTCTTTCCATGCTAATGAAGAGCCTGTATCTCTTCTGCACACTCAAGTGAAATTGAACAGAAATGCTGGCCTAGCCAACTGGAAAATCAATTATTCACACAGTACTATATGCAAATACCTAGAGACAAATTTTTCAGACCTGATTAGTGAGCTTAATTGCATTCCTTTTCAAAAGCCTATGAACCTGAGCTCCAGTTCGTATAGTGCTTACACACAGAAATTAGGCAAATAGCTTCATACTTGCTGCTAAGAAATTCTTGCATGGTTCATGGATATTTGACAGTAGAAACTTTATTTCAGTTTCTGTGAGCATGCCTGCATCAAACTCTTTACTACAAGCACTCTTTCTGCAGTACTTTATGCATTTATTTTTTGTGAATTTGCTTGCCCCTTGATGTAATTTTTCCTGTCTGCATTGAAAAAGGTTCCAGTTTCTTGTGTTCTGCTGACTAGTGTTTGCATGTATGTTTCATACTTCACAGCAGTCTTCCAATGCTCTCTTTTTCTCTGTTACCTTCCTGCTTGGTTAACTCAGTGCATTACAATTAATCTACTTCTCCAGTCCTGAGCTGCTATTTCAGCATCTAGGATTGTGGAAGACAATGATAAATAGACCAATGAGATATACTCTTACCGATGAGGAGCTCCTCCTTGAAAGGTGGGATGTGTTGTTGACACAGTGACTCTCTCGAATGTTGAGAACGTCTATGTAGAAATCTGTGGAGAATGAGTGGATCTTGAGCCTTCTAAACAACAAGAGGGATGTTCTGTTTCAGTGCAAAAGATGGGCAGCATGCCAAAACTGTACAGCAGTGAGACACGGATGAAGGCATTTCCCATCCAGCTAGATGTTGAAGGAGTCTGGTTCAGCATCTTTGCTTATCTTTTAAATCTGTACTGGCTTCTGGACAATCTCTTCTAATGATGTTAACCCCCAAATTTAATATCCAACGTTGTAAGGGCTGCCTGCTCCTGCCCAGTCCACTCTCCCTTGCCTCAGACTCAAGCCCTGTGGCTGCTTCTTCGTTTGAGTGCTAAATGTCCCACTGCACATTGAAAAGCCAGATGCTGTTGCCCACTGGTCCAGACCATGACCTCACACAACCAGTAGCAGTATGCAGTTCACTGGAGCAAGATTAATAATTTGGCACTGAGAAAGCAGTTTGTCATCTTCAAACTGAGGGAGTCTGAGTAAGGAAAAGATAATAAAGCTAGGGCTTTTATTTTACCCTTTACATTTTCTACAACCTATATAAAAAAAAGTGCCAAGACATGCAAGGTGAGGTTTGTTATTATCTGCTAACTACTGGCCTAGGGTAAGAAAAAAGAAGGTGAGACAGAAATCTGTCAAATTCATGGAAGAAAGTGAAAACAGTTGATATGTTGTTCAGGAGGAAAGAAAGAAAGTTAAGCAACTATCTATCTGATACTTTCACATTGGGCAGCTCTATTCTGATATGAAGCGGTATTTACCTGCCCCAGAATAGTACCCAAAAGGCAGAGGCAGCAGAGGTAGACTCTGGAGTCGATTAAGAGACAAATGCTACTGTTGGTTTCTCAGAGATGCACTAGTCTCAGGCACTGCAACAATCCAGTCATATACATGAATAACTGAGAATAATGCATGCTCAGAGGAGAAATTTTCTCTTCAGCACCTTCCTCCTTGTACTTCCAGCACCTTTCAGGGCAGACAGAGCTGTTGGTCATGGGACATGACCTTCTGCTTTAAATGAGGTATTGAGCACACTGCTCAACTTATCAGGAGAGACTGATTATAAAGTTCACACATCAGGTGACAGTAAGCGGACTTTGTTTGATAACATTTGTGTTAACAATCAATTTGATCCTTGTAAGGTAAAATACCTGAAGCTGAGAGCATAATGAATGGCTCACAGAAGCATTGGCCTTTATACATGTCAGTATACACAGTGTACACAGTGGGCTCTCCTGTCAAAGCAAGATATTTAACATATGCCATTTTGTGGCACATAATTATCTTTTCCATAAAAGCATAATTCCCACACTTAAAAGATATGATAAGTGAAGTTTCTGTGTTTTCACATTCCAGGTAGGAATACAAATTCTGTCTGAATTTGTTGCCCTTACCAGTTTCCATCTGATAACACCTCTTGTTCTTCGCTTCCATGAGCAATGCTTTCTTTTATTCTCACCAGGTAGAATTAATTGAAACTAGAGCAAGCAAGTTAGCATTCACAAGGGATGTAGTGCTCAAACTCATCAATTAAACCCTCTCTTTTCCTTCTCTGTCCCTTAAATGCATAGTCCACTGTCAACTTGTACCATTTCTCAGAGAAAACTAATAGATTACTGTGCAGGTCTCCTGCTTAAAGGCTTCAGGAGCAAAGGGGATGACAGGTAAGTTGTTTTTATACAACACAATAGCAAAGGTTTAAACACTATGAGCATCCCCTTTTTGGTTTGGAGCAATGTCCCAGGTTTTGCTATGCATACGTGAGTTTGTCACTGGTGTTGGAGAAGCTGTCGTACTGAGCAACTAGGCCATCAAAAACTAGAGAGAACCATGTCTTTAACCACATTTATTCAGAATGCTTCATCCTCATGCAGCAGACAAAGTATGGGCATATGGATGCCATTAATACATTAATATCACTTAAGACAAGGAGGTAAAGCCACCAGGAATCTCCCACTCCTGTGTTTTATGGCTCACACTGCTGTGCTGCTGCTGTAGCCATAAGACTGGCATGGCAGAGATCCTAAGAACAGAAATCATCATAGTACTTACATCTTATTGTCTCCACTGAGCATGACATACCTGCAGCGCAGAGCTTTCCCAGCATGTTCTGCCTTTTTCCTGTGCTCAGAAGATTAAATTATTTCAGAAACAGTTAATTCCTGATTAGTACGCTTGACTTCTTCCTGATGCCATCACCTCATTTAAGCAGCTAAATGATCCGTCAAAATAATGTGTCCTTTCTATAAACAAATCCTTTCAGTGTGGAGATCTCGGCCTCTGTACAAGACACTCCAAGCATCATGGCAGACAGAAGAGTTGCCTTCATGGCAGCTGACAGCAACTTGAAAATGCTTTGGTACAGCAAAAGAAGATGAACCAGTGAAAATGTGTGGTTTGACCACAAGCACTGCAATTTTGGCTGATTCCAGCTGGCTTTTCTGTATAATCACAACACACCACAAGAGAGGATCCAGAATGCAGACAGCTTGCTCACCATATGGAAAAAGCACCGTAGAATTCTTGCCCAGAATGCTATGTCCTTCCTTTGAAATAGGCCCCTGCTGTCGTTATGACATTGTTGTAGAAATTAAGTAGGAAACAGCTGGCCATGTGGACAGAGTTATTGCAGAATATCACTTCTGCAACAGAGTAGCAAAAAAAGGTCACTGAAAATGTCCATGCCAAATGAGCTTTCCATATGCATATGACTTTGTCAGCTTGCAACATCTATTTTGGAGGTGGAGCTTGATTGCTTTCGCTGTTGTCTTTGCCTTCCTACTAAGTTAAGCCTCAGTAGCAATGTCAAGAAAAAAATCTTGCACTGGTTACAGGGATAATGATGGAAGATAATGATAATATGTCAAACTTTTTGTTAATTGTGCATTCAAATGGTATTACAGAGAGGCGTTACTCAGGCCAAGCTAGCTCTTCATGTCTGATGTGCCCAAGACATTTATCAAAGTTATTCAGCTTGTCAAACAAAAATAAGTCAGAAAACTTTTTTTTTTTTTTTCCTAGTGGGCATTTTAGAGTAGTTTAGAGGAGAACTTGTTTCAGCTCTGTGCTTTGAAGTAAAATTCAAAGTACAATAGGAAGGAGAGAATGCCTCGGAAGTGTAACTTAACCCCGAAGAATGCTTAAGTATGAGGAAAATGGAGCAGACAAATATATACAGATGGCTTACTTTTTGTCTGGATTTGGATATCACTTATGATACTAGAAGTGAAAATTAAGAGATCTGGATCTTTTTCAAGGCCTGTATATGTCATCTTCCAATGTCATATGTCCTGAAGACGTGGACTATAAGTCAGATGGCCCACGAATGGGAACTCTCTGGAAGGTTATACCAAGACACCAAAGAGTCTCTGGCTCTGTACTAATCACAGTGTCTAAACTCAACAAAAGGGTTATTAGGCACTAGAATCAGAAGGAGAAACAGAATGATCATTTTACTATTCTCAGCAACTTCAAGAATGTCCAAAAGAGGTAGTTTGACCAATTTCATGAGGACACACACTTTGCGTAAGTGCCATTTTAACTTAAGATGAGCCCCTTCAATATTTTTGTTCTTTTTTTTTTAGTGAAATGAAAAGGATGCTTGCAAAGATGTGAAAGTGTTGTCAGATTCACATTAACAGAGATAGATAAGGAGCTTGTGATTGCACAATAGGGTGATAGCTTTTGATCAGTGCTTAGTAAATCTCTGCATGAGGAGAAGGAGCTAGGTGGTTTTTATAACGAAGTTTGGCTCTCAGGTCAATTTACATCAGTACCTCTACAAACAGACAGACCTGCCTAATTGCTGTAGAATGCATTTCAAATACTCATGAATGAATACACAGCAGATTTAATAAACAGCTAAACATTTAAGTCTGCATACTTATACAGCTATGCATTTAAGTCTGCATACTTAAGTGGTGCCGGGATGATTTGCATGACCTCCACTAAATTTGAGAGTAACTCAGATGTACTTAGATGCAGGTATCTATGTGTGGAAATACTATTTTAAAAAGACATTTCCTTCCTCAACAGATGTATGTATCTGTTTTGTGTGGGCAATGTAAATGTCACATTTCTATTATTAGGAATGTATTATGTGTGCACTATTTGTCCAGCCTCAGTTTTTTAGTCTCATTTCTTAACCATCAATAATGTCTGCCTGACAATCCACTTGACACTCTGTTAATAGCTTTGAATCAGTTGATTGCAAGAACATTGCGTAAAGGGTTAGGAATTACATTCCTCTTTATTTCCTGAAATCAATGGATAAGTGCTGCCACCATCAAGAGAAAGGTTTCAGGGCAATACCTGTTTGGATTTGAATACATTACAGCAGGCATTAATTTCTGCATAGGGAGACATTAGAGAAAGTGGGAAAGAGAGGAACTACTGGTGAAAATCAATGAGATGCTATAAGGTAAATGCTGCATACTGCAATCAGCATTTATTAGTTTTGTTCATTAAAGTTTTGGGGATTTTTAAAGCTGAAAGGAACATAGACGTGTTTGGATTAAGTTCTATAGTTTCTGCTTTCTGATAGTAAATGTTCTGCATTGCATTTTATACAAAGAAAGCCTCCTAGACAACTTAAGCTTTTTCAATTAGAGCAATATACCAGCCCTCTATTAGTGCTGTGGAAGTGTGTCCAGCAGACTGGAAATAATTTCTATGAGAAATGGTTAGCACTTTGATAAAGAGTAGCACCATCAGGGTCAACTTTCTGTTGTATAGCTTGCTGTACTGGCTATCATTTTCCTTCTACTCACTTGGAAATGAGAAGTATTTTAAAACTGTAAGACTATATGAGAAATAATCACCTCTAAAATTCCTCCCAGAATAGCTACACGGATTTCTTATGACACAAGGTGCTGGCAAGAATCAAGACACATTGCTTCATGTCCATGTATTCTTGTGAAAGCTCTAAACCTGGCTTAAATCCAAGTATTTTTATCTGAGTGAGGAAAGTGTCCTTTACCAGTCAGACTTTACATCTTCGTATTCGGCTCTGGTCCTCTTTATGAAATTGCAGGAGAGGTTCTCTCCATGCTGAGATTAAGCAGTATGAAGAAAAGAAATTGCAGGAGATTTTGCAGATCATATAGATATTCCAGCAATGGAAATTCAGTCTGCAGTAGTTCTTCCAATCTCCAAATACAACTCTTCAGAGTTCTGCAGAGTCAGAAATGAGCTGAAGCATTAGGAAGCTGACAGTAGTCTGCCCTGGGACAGAGTTATGGTTGTGGTTATTGCCAGGTTCACACTGTGGTTGTTACAGTGTTGAGGTCTCTCTCTCCAGAAAGCTGTAAAAGGTATGCTGCAATTTTGCTTCTACTGCTCTTGTAAGGTATGGGATGTACCATGCAACCTTCATCTAGATCCACTGTGGTGTTTTAACATAAGTAAAAAATTCTGAGAGCCCATTTTTTAGTTTTGTCATGGCCCATTTTTGTAAATAAATATGCCATTGTTCTTATTTGCTTTTCAAAAGCACCCAAGGCAGAGTAATATCTGACAGAAATATTCTGGAAAAGCATCACAGAAAATGCTGGTTTTTCACAGACGTGTAACTGTGTGAATTCAGATAAGAATCTGACATTAATATAAGCATTTTGTTTAAGGCTCATGTATGAATCCCTTGCTTCAAGACATAAAATAATCACTAGCAAATACAGATTGGTAAAAAACTCCTCTGGGAAGACTTGACTTGATCAGATTTTTCTCAGCTTTTTTTAAACTACTTGATCACTGCAGAACACAGGGTAAATGCTATGGACTGAAAAGATCCCTTGAAAAATCTGATTTCTTTCTCATTATTATTATTATTCTCCTGAGTAATGCATACATTTCTCACTAATGATGATAAAAGTCATAATGTCCCTCACCAGGAAGAATCTGTCTCCCTGGTTTGGTTATCCATCTATAGCTATAGAACTACTTTCATATTAACCCAACATCACATCCATGCTTAAAAATGAAGCCTTGTTTCAGGTCAATTGAGTGACCTTATTGACTTCACTGTAATTAATCTACTGCCTTATACAAGGGAAGAACTGAAACCCCAGACAAATTAATGCTCCTTAGTTTCGTCTTTGACGCTGAATACCAGTGGTCAGACAGTTTGGCTGGCATGCTTTCCTTACCTTTAAAAATGCTAAATATCACCTTCTTTGACAGTTTTCCTTGTTCATCCCCCTCCCCCATCTCAAAAGATCCTCAAACTAGCTGGTAGATTGAATTTTCTTTCCATTACAAGAAGCAAAACAACTAAACAAGGGTCTTTCTGTCCACTTGTCAGAAAGCATTCAACAGAGAGCTCCCACCAGAGACCAGATGCAGCAACTGTCCAGGACAGCTGCAGAAAACTGAAGAAGCAACCGAATTGCAGGCCAGGTTATGGTCTCCACGTCAGCAACATAAATTCTAAAAATTGTTTCAACTGGTAATACTTACAGTTTCATAACCTCTACATCTTCCAGAAATGCTGAGTCCTGTTAGCATGTACTCCACAGGCCAGGAAAGCCCATGGGGCATTTGCTTCTCCTCTGATTGCAGCAGTATTATTTCTGTGTCTAAAGACGGTAATCAAAATCTCTTGAATATGCAGGTTTCTAGATGTGCCTTGATAAGTAAATCAAAATTCCACACACATGCGACTTTTACTCCCAGTTAATTCCATAGATTTTATGGAGAGGATGTGGCTAAAAGTAGCATTTAGCACAGTACAAAAAATCAGTTAACATGTCACTTTTTCCTTAACTGAAGAAGTTAATTCAGATAACAGTGTAACAAATATTTTGCAGCATTAATTTATGTATGTCAATTAATTTTTTAAAGACTCACTTAGAAACATCAGCTAAATAAAATATTTCTCAATTAGAGAAGGCTGCAGTTTAATGTGGCTAGATATTACCAGCTTGACTTGTGCTTCTGTGCTCCACAGGGCAGACCTATGGGAAAACTTGGTTTTGGGTACTTTTCATGTCTTCTCTTCCATCTCTGTATCAGACAAGCTACAATACAAGTGGGAAATTTTATCTGTGAGTTCAAAAAAGGTGCTGCTTTTTTTTTTTTTTTTGGGGGGGTGGGGTGTGGAGGGTGAGTTTTGGACATTGCAAGGCCAGAAAAGAACATCAGAAAATACTTCTTGTAAACAAGAAGTGGTTAAGTATTTTGCTTGGAGACAGAGTTCCTATGTCTTTGGGAACAATGTTACTTGAAACGTTTGTTATCACTTCCTCTTTTAAACAGTTAAATAAAGAGACCTGAAACCAAAGGTTCACAGTGATATTAGCTGAAGGTTAAGATAATATTTTTAGATTATTTTTTTCATCAGTGATCTCAAAGGGGAAAAGTGTAATTTAATTTTAATTGCTGGTCCCATTTCCACAGAATGGTGTGTATTGATAAAACATGTAATCACACCCTCCCTGAACACTCTTACACACTATAGTTTCAGACAAGGCAAATGAACCAGAATAGAATAGGAGGAAGTATGGGCTACATGAAAACACTCTAAACTGATGTGTAAATACTTTATCAGAAATATGCTTTTATACAATACTGTTTGAATCATTTGGCGGTCAGCCCTCCAGAGGCTAATCTGAGAGTCATTCCTGGTCCCTCACAATCCCAGTGAGACAGCACTGAAGGTGTGCTGGAGCATTGTGAGTAAGTGAAAGCATCAGCTCCATCCATAAATTACCTCCATTTTCTCTCAGCTTGGGCAGGAGCAGGGGCATCCTAGAGGATCTTGCAGGGCTTCAAAGCATTTCTAGTTGCAATAGCCCACTGCAAGCCATTTCTTAAGCAAACATTACTAGAGTACAGTAAAGCTTTGTCCATCCTCTTCTGGTCCTGTGTGTACCTTTTTGGTACATTTTACCCTATGAGTGCAAGCCCATGTCCGTGCTGAATGAGCCTGCTGGAATGGTGGCTGAAATAATTTGCAGTATTCTCTTGGCACTCAGGAGTGAATCAAGTTTTGGTGTGTCTTTCAAAAACACCAGTTTGTATCTGTGGCTTTAACAGTACAAAGTAAATGTTATACAGGAGAGGGAGATGAGGCAGCAAACATGGAATAATGAAAGGGCAAGACTGAAAGTTACTGATTTGAAAAAAAGATGAAAGATCCAAACAGAGCACTCCAGGCAGCCAAAGAAGCTGGGACACAGTGTAAAGCAATTTACTGAGCTACACTTTCATAGCATTGGAAGTTCCTGAATAATCTCTAGTCAAAAAAAACCGGTTCTTTTTCCCCTGAAAAAATTGGAACATTTTAGATGTTTAACGAAAAAAAAGGATTAAATGATATTATAATATACAGCCCAATTCATGTTTTTTCTTTATTAATAATTAAATGATCTGAAACTCTCTTCTGTAGAGAGAGTGATAGACCAAAATGAAATGAAAACAGGTTGTTTTCCTAGCAAAAGATCAAAAACTTCAGAATGTTTCAGGTTATCAGAACTCTACTGCATAACACAAAAGTAAATGTTTCATCTGGTGATTATTTGGTTTCTTTTTTTCACCCTTTTCAGCTGGAAGAATTTTGTCCAGCTGCACAGCTGATACAGGCATTTTACCTAGAGGGCAAGCAGTACATGTAGAAATAAATCCAGGTAAAAAGCCAGGAACAAATGCGGAAGTATTTTCAGTCTTGCCTATTTTCACCATCACAGATAACAAACCCAAAGCTTTAGGAATTCTACCTTGAAATCCAGAGAGACAGTTATCTGGTCCAGGGAGCTAACCTGACATCTTTTCCAATGTTTTAAATCACTGTTTCTGTGAGAGTGGCAAAGAAAAGCAAGTATTTGAAAATGCCTTTTAAAAATATTATAATGGAACTGTTTTTGTAAGTGAATGAATTAGGATATAGAACTGGCCTGAAAAATTCCTTATGGGTTTACAAGTTGCAGCAAGTCTTGGGGGAGTTAGATTCTGAGCTATAAACCTGCCAAAGTACACAGATCTATGTGGTGCAGACAACATTTGGGAGCTGACAACTTTCCACAGCTACGACACCTCTGATACTGAAAATCAGACCTCTCTGGTTTTCTGTCTCCTGTGTTAAACCACACTTAGCTTAGGCTTAAATGTAAGGTATTAATGATAATGTTAGGAAGAAGGAAAATTCCAGATAGTAGTAGAAAAACAAAAATAAGTGTAGTCATTTTCGATTTAACAAAGTTAGGAGGGTTTCTTCCTTGTTTCCTTTGATTTGCAAACTCTTGTAGAAATGATTTAATGTTCATTAGTGTTTTAAATGCGTTTTGCAAAAATATTTATCCTTCCCTTTCCTTGTCCTTTTCCTCTGTTTATTTCAATGCCAAATGAAATATAATGGCTCCAACTTATACTACCATTCAAAACTGTTGTTGTGCAATAGGCCTGGGACAGCATGCTTCATCGCCCTCTCAGTGCATGGATTTATATTGGCTAGCATCAAGCCAATGGAGATGATAAACACAGAACCCCGTTTTGATTCCTTACATCAATAGAAACCTTCAGCTCTTTCTCTCTCCTACTCACTCTTACAGCCTCCTTTTATTTAGTCATCCTTTTGCATGAGATCTCTGAACTCCAAGTATCTTTCAGAGCCATCCACCCATCTGTCAAATGTAGTTGAAATCAGCCAGCTGTTTCAAAACGTGCCACTGATTGGCAAACTAGCAAAGAAGGCAAGAACAAGGGAAATTGTGAAAAAGTCCTTAATTACAGAAACCCTTCCTTTATGTTTTATCTTCTTACAAAAATCTTGCTGGGACCTTTGAGGGTTTTTTTCTGTAAAAAATGGTGAAGGTAACATTACTTAGTGTATTTACCTTACCTTTAAGTAATTTCTTTGTGTTACATGCTTAAAAACAGCTGTTCAAAAGAAAAGGGAAAAGTATTATCTTCATTTACTGACAGAAAAGAATTTTTTTAGTTCAAGAAGATGTAACAGTCTTTCAAAAGTTTTGAAGGAAAGAAGACTATGAGCAGGCCTCAACAATCTTCTTTTTTGCAGTGTGAATGAACAGTTTTCAGTCATCCTCATGTATAAAGCTTTTCACACATTATCATCAAATCAGGAGTAAAAATAGCAACAAGTAGAAAATTTAACAAGAAGTTTCATAACTTGGAATATAGGCATTGAAAAGCCTTTCACCTTTGAATGCATTTTGCTTTGATAGTGTTACATGCAAGTGATGTAGGCATATGTGAGATGTTTTTGAGAAACCTTGCACTTGGGTCTTAAGGGCTAAATTCAGTGGTTAGATAGTGGAAATAATTCTACCAAATTTATTTTGGTATATTGTGTCTTGAACAGTTTCTAAAACTTATCCTTTATTCCAAGAGCTGTCTTTTCTTTTTCTGAATACTAAAAACTCTGAACAAGGTTGTGCAAAGAAGCATGGACTGGGAAAAAAACCTCATTTCCATTAGCTATTGTTGCTTCTCAACTACTAATTTTCTTTCCAAACACTGGAGAGAAATGTGTGTACCTACAGAGACGCATGATTTTTTTTGTGGCACACAAAGCATTTAGCCCTGACTCCTTGAAAATAACACATACATACACTACCTAGCTCTGTTTTCGCTATGGAGTTAATGCATGCTTTTAGTGTTTCCAGTGTATATATAACATAATCTAACAGAAGACAATGTGTTGTGTGTAAGAATGCATTGATAACATTTCAGTAGATTTATTTAGTTGTAGTTAGTGCAGTATTTAGCTAGTGTAACATTACCTCCTTGATCTTTAAACTGTAACCACAATAGAGAACAATTTGCTCCATTAGTAGAACAAGATGGATAGTTAGCAAAACTAACTTTCTTGGGAACTGTAAATTAATCCAGTTAGCTCTGCAACCACAAGGGAGCCTAAGCAACATATGAAACACAGAGGACTGGAGAACTGTAAATGTAATGCAAATATGTGGGTATTTAAAATTTCCAGAACTGCAGACCTTAAAGGTGATGGCTCAGATTGAAAGCCCTGTTTCAGATTGCATCTTGAATTACAGGTGTTAGTCAAGCAATGACTTCAGGCTTGTTACATCCACAGGGCTGGCAACGCTTCTGGAATTCCAGGAGATATTTGTGTCAAATCTTAACAGCAAATAGGAAAAGAATTTGGATCGTTTTTTACTTTCTAATGAAAGAAGCACATATGTTTCTATACTAATATTTAACTTTGTTAAAAATAATTTGTCTGGGTGTGAGGTTTTGGTTTTGTTGGGGTTTTTTCCTATATCGTTTTCTTGCAAAACTACTAGTGAGAAGAAACCGGTTATCTAAAAGAGCTCATATTAATCAGGTTTTTAACTAAGTAACTAAGGATTTGGGGTTGAAGAGGACATATCAACTTACGTAGTTTTAGGCAAAGAACTTATTCCACAAGGAAAACTGAGCTGGCATTCAGCCAGAACATGAAAACATTCTTTGAGAGGCAGCACTGCTCACTGTCAATGCCATATGTTGTGTATTGGTTAATGTTCCCATAGGACTTTCTTGCCCTTGGGAAGCCTTGTGTAAGATGTAGTTACTGTCAGTATTCAAAGATCTTTTCCTGCAGTCTACCTCTCTGCTGCCTAAACACATGACTGTAGGCCATCTGTTAACACAGCCAGCTTCAAATTTTACGGGCCCGTAGAAATAGGAAGGATTGTGCTGGCATCATGGGATACGTAGGGGTGTGTCTTTGCCTCCTCCCTCTGCAATGGTACTATCCTGTTAACATTAGTCTGCCAACTTAGGTACATTATGTTCTAGCAGAACACAGCCTCCTAATAATGTTTGTTTGACAGACAGTAAACTTTATTTTCAACAGGTGGTCTGTATGGGATTGAAGTCTGCAATATTGCAATTGGATTTTGATCATTTTTCCAGTCCAGGAGGTTAAGCACTGAGGTGCACTGAGGTTAAGCACTCTCTTCTTATTTTAGAGAAAAGCCAGTTATTTCTACTACTAATAAATAAATAAATAAATAAAAATCTTCAAAATATCCTAAGGATATCGCTTATGAAAAAACTAATCACACACTGCATGGTACCTGCTAATGGACAGGTGGTGTAAGCAATTTCCTCTGAAGGAATGCAGTTGTTTGTGGTTATTCACATTTCTGCTTTGAGCCAGTAATAAAATCAGAGCCCCACAGCATTAGAGAAAGGTATTTCCTCCCTCAGTGCCAGTCCCTGCAGCAGTAGGGGCTACAGTGACAGTAAGAGCAGGTCTGTGACAAAGGAGCAGAATGCAGCACTCTTGAGAGCAGCTTGCAGGACCCAAAGAAAGGCCCCTGAGCTACAGATATGTTGCCAGGCTTGTCTGAGGCTTTTTCTCAGAAGACGATCAAGGTGGACTCTTCAAGATAAGACAACAATGATTTAAAAAATAGCTTTAAAGAAAGAGAAAGCAAGCAGTTAGTGAAACTGAAATGCAAAGGAAAGGAAGGATGTTAGGTATGGAGTAGAGACCAGAGAGGATGATGTAGGGCCAAGTGAAAACCTGTGATGAAAGAAAAGACTATAGAAAGGACTGACAATGTAAAGAGGTGAAATAAAACATGATCTCTTCTGCAGACATTCATGATTAAGAAAGGTTATTTCTCCTTCATTTTTATTTCCTTGGCAGAGAAGGAGAAGCTGTAGGGTGGAGGAAATTAAGTGTTTGGTGTTTGTGCCGATGGAAACTTTTGATTCAGCCACAGCTCAGGCAAGGGAAGAATTTCCCCCTGGTCACACGCAGGTGAGAGCTTACAGAGCAGTGGTATCTGTGTTGGAGGCAGAAGCCGTTAATATCTGTATTAATTTGTCAGGTCTTTACTAAGGAAAACAATGTTAATGAGGCTTTAACATACTTGCCACTGACATGTGACATGTATCTATAAATATTCAAGGAATGATGGGATCACTTAACCACTCCTCCTTCATTTCAGCCTCGGTTCCCATCCCAAACTGGAAAAATTTTTATGCACTTTGGCTTGTCTCAGTTAAATTAACACCCCCACCCCTCTTTCTATACCTCCTTTCCTGTCTACTTCTTCTGAATCACTCTCTCAGCTGTGTCCAGGCTGCTTTCAGCTCTGGCGCTGAACTGCAGCTTGTCACTAAAGGCATCCTGGCGTGTACATAAAGGGATTTGGAGGTGGAAATGACCACCAGTTTAATCACCTCATCCTCCCTCCAGTCAGTGCAGGATTGTTCCTGCTGCATACTCCCAAGGGTTTGGGGTTTTAATGCCTTGTGCAACAGAAATTCCACCTCCACCCCCTTTGGGAGGGGTGCCCAAGGGCTAATAGACCACACTGTTATGCAATTTTTCCTGATACATAGCCTACATTTTCCTTTTGTTTGATGTCTTTACTTCATTATTCCTATTTATAACTGGAGCTGGGTGAGTCCCAGGTGGCTCTGAGGTTTATTTTTGTTTAAGAAGGCAGGCAAAAAGGCAGAGACTCATTCACATTCTTTAAACCTTTTGGTGACTTCCTGACAGGCTCTGTTATTCCTTCCCTAAAACTGCCCAGGAAGAAGTAGAAAGCCTCATTTCTCTCTATCCCAGGAGGATAGAAGGTAGGATACTAGCCAGTCCTCTGCTCTGGTAAATCTCTTCTGAGAATGAAGACTAAACCCCCATCTCCTTGACACACTTGTGAGGTGGACAGATGCCAACCTGATGAAATTTAACCATGCCAAGTACAAGGTCCTACACCTGGGTCAGAGCAATCCCAGGCACAGTTGGGCAGAGAAGAGATACAGAGCAGCCCTGTGGAGAAGGACTTGGAGGTGTTGGTCTATGAGAAGATGAGCATGAGATGGCTTCAATGTGCACTCGCAGCCTAGAAAGCAAACCGTATCCTGGGCTGCATCAAAAGGAGCATGACCAACAGGTCAAAGGAGGTGATCCTGCCCCTCTCCTCTGCTCGCATGAGATATCACTTGGGAGTACTGTGTACAGTTCTGGGGTCCTCAACATAAAAGGACATGCACCTGTTGGAAAAAGTCCAGAGGAGGGCCACAAGGATGATGAGGGGACTGGAGCACCTCCTGTATGAAGATGGGATGAGAAAGTTGGGGCTGTTCAGCTTGGAGAAGAGAAGGCTGCATGGAGGCCTCATAGCAGCCTTCCAGTATCTGAAAGGGGCTACAGGGATGCTGGGGAGGGACTATTTGTCAGGGACTGTAGTGACAGGACAAGGGGTAACGGGTTAAAACTTAAACAGGGGAAGATTAGATTGGATATAAGGAAGAAGTTTTTTACTGTTCGGGGGGTGAGGCACTGGAATGGGTTGCCCATGGAAGTTGTGAATGCTCCATTGCTGGTGGTGTTCAAGGCCAGGTTGGACAGAGCTTTGGGTGAGACGGTTTAGTGTGAGATGTTGCTGCCCATGGCAGGGGGGTTGAAACTAGATGATCTTAAGGTCCTTTCCAACCCTTTCCAACTATTCTATGATTCTGTGATCTCCTCAATCTATAATATGCCTTTTCTAGTCATTATCCGGAAACCTATTCCTCCAATTTAATTTCCTTTACTTGTCAGGCTGTTGATGTGCTTTTGGTTCTCCCTGACCTAATTGAGGGGGTTTATCAATCACTTTTTACTGGCCTGCTCCTTTGATGCCTGAGCATGGAAGGCACTTCTCAAGTATTTTTTTTTTTAAAAAAGAAAGACCTTTCTTAAGGCATTATTGCAGTTGATACTCCCATTACTGCAGTAATCATGGAAGCAAGTGGAATCCCCTCCCTTTTTCTGAAGAAACCATGCATGAGAGGATTCAGTCAGGGGCTGTGAATTTTTTTCTCTAGACTCTCCCTCCATCCTGCACATGGAGACAAATACTGCAGAGGAGTCTCAGCATAGTCCACACTTTAAGACAACTTACTTAAGCAATAGTTCAACATAACTGTTACTGTCAATCCTATTCAGCAGGAGCATATTATACATATGTCCAAGTGTAAGGAAAGACAGTGCTGTTGGGACTTTCTTACTATCTGAATTTCTTCATCATGGGAGCAGCTTTCTCCTTCATATGTCAGAGACGAATCTAGTCCTTCATTCAGGTATCTAATTTGGCCTGAACACATAAGCCAAACTCAGAGGTACTGTTCCTACTATTGTCCTTTTAAGAAATACTAGTTACCAGGGCTATAACAAGCCCCAGATTGTGTCTTTCTTCTGTTTGGTTTGAAGAGGGATTAAAATCCACAAATCCACATTGCTGTCAGAATAGCCCCTGTGCTATAGTCTGTCTTCTCCCTCTTTCCCTTTGAAGACTAACTTACAATAGTAAATTGTTCTGCTGCAGCAAGAGAGGTAAGTGAGAAATGCCTGCTGTAGTCTGGTAGTCTAGGCATTTAGATTATGGAAAAAATATTTGTACATGCCTTTACTGGAGGCATTTCATTTTTGTATGACTGTAAATGAGTTCAGCAAGACACTAGTTCACAAATAGTATTCATGTTCACATTATTCTTTTAGGAGACAGAAATACTGCAGTTCTATCCGTGATCCCACTCCAGCACACTGCTTTTCCCCCAGTCACGCTACTACTACTATTCTAACACTAGACAAGGGATAGGAGGAAGAGGAACAAGCACTGCTTCTCCTGTGTGTTTTGTATGGTTTAAATATACTATGAGCTTGGTAGACCCCAGAAGGGAGACAAAAGGAGAATTAATGAATTATGAAGCTTGCTGGCTCCTAGGCAGTACAGTAGTAGTAGCTGGTCTTCAGTGGCTGTTCATACAGTGAGTACTAGGAATAGAATAGGATGGGGATATTGTCTGCTTTGGTACTGTAGAAATATAGGTGGGAGAAGAACAGGGCTTTCATAGACAAGAGCTTCCTATGTCACTTGTCCTGGACAAACATAAACCCATGGTTACAGTTTTTGCCATCAGCTAGTTTCTGAGCTACACATACATGTATCTACAACTTGAAAGCAGAAGTTTATTGTCTAAATTGAATGGCAATGTCAATACACACTGATAATAAACTGCACTACCAGAACAAGTATCTGAACAGCATAATTACTGAAAGGGAAATTTCTTTCTTTTTTTTTTTTTTTCTGAGGCAGAGAACTGAGGACCATCAAACCAACCCTAACATGACTCAGGAAGATTTATTTAGAGTAGCATATATACACAGGGAGACCCTTTCTGGCATTATAGACTATAAATTATGGTTATTCCTAGGAGGTAACAGAAGAGGTTCTGTCAGTTGTACAATTACTTGTTATTGGCGGTGCTTTTTCAATTCAAGAAAACACTGGCTGAGGTTCAAGACCAAGATTTAGCTCAAATGCCACCATAATTTTTCAGAAATGTAATGAATGCTCCTCAAGAAATCATTTCCTAAGAAAGCCACAAAAATGTGTTCAGCTGGGTTACAGGATATCTAGAATGATATCCAAAATTTTTACCACTGAACATCAATTGCCTTAATTTCACCAAAGGGAATTTTTACCTGTCCAAGTGGCAGGTAACTCCCTTACAAAAAGATACCCAACACATTTGGATGAACTCTTTCATAAATTCCAATACATGTATATATGTACACAACTCATCACACACATCTCAAACATTCATTTTGAAGGATAAGCTATCAAAATAGGAAAAAAGATAATTAGTGAGAATGGAAGAAAGTCCTATCACTGTGAAGGTAATGACGTGTCGGATATGCACTAATAGCCTGAGGGTCACATACTGAACATAAATTCAGTCAATGATATCTTATGCTGTATTCCCATGCCTGAGTGAACTTTATCTTCTAGAAGTTGATGAGATTTTTTCCACTGCTGCCAGTGAAGGCAAGATGTCAAAAGCTGCTCATGCTGTCTTCCCTGACAATGTGTGCCTACAATATAGAAGGGGTAAGGCATGTTTCATTACTAATCTCAGTTCTAGGAATCTTAGAATATTAGTAAACATTAGTAAACTAACCTTTAGGTTACTCTTACTAGAGTCCTTAAATTGCTAGAAGGGACTGGAGACAAGTCATGTAAAATGTGCACTTTTGAAAAGATCACAAAACACCTTTAATGATTACAGTGGTTATCAGGAACACATCAGACTCCTTGTACAATTCTTTTTGACAACACTTTATACAAAATTACTGGAAAATTGCTAGATTCTTCCAGAGAATTCCTGTTTGCAATGGGATGAAGACGAAAAAGCACAACTATCAAGCAAAAGCAGGAGAAATAGTAATTTTGACCTGTACAACACTGATACAATTACAAGTGTATCTCTGAGGAGGCAGATGTAAAATTATCTCAATTCTAACATATATTGGGAATATCTTCTCCAATTTCAGGAAGTTAAGCCCTTTGCACCCTTAATCAGCTGTCTAAACCAGTAATAATAATTTCCTTATTGGAAATATTAAGTTAATTAAATTTGATGACTTATTTAGAGACTTACCAGTGAAAGGCACTGTAGCTTAGGAAAGTAGTTCAACCCTCCCCTAGCTGAATGGGCCTCTCTAAGCCTGTATTTTTCTTCTTTGCTTTTTTGTTTCCTGGGCTGCAGGAAGATTTTAGGTCTGTAGTTAACGCAGAGATTCTTTCCATCTATCAACTCTCCAGTGAAATTTTGCTACTTGGACTTTTGGTACTTGTAGTTTTGGTGCTAGTGTGATCAGATACTTCTTATTCACACTCATTTCAAAGTTATTTTACATTATAAAGGTCTGGCATATTCTCAAGCACAAATCTTAAATCTGGCAACATTTCTCCAACGGACACATGCATACAGAAAGCAGAAGGCTAGACAAAACAGGATAATTTGAAGACTGTATTTAATAGAACAGGAAAGAAACAGAATTAAGTTCCCCCAATTCGATAAGATTGCTGCAAAGAAATGAACTTGTAGCTCAGTAGAATGTGTAAGTTTTGCCTCTCTGCAAGCTATAAAAATTAATGCTTACTAGTTAAGGTTCCAGTGTATATAAATAATTAGGTTCCTATTTAATCGCATTTTTGGAGGACTGAGCAGAAATAGAAAAACATCCAAAGTTTATTTATACTGATTAAAACCTTTCCCAGACCTTAAAATACCAGGGAGAATTTTCTTCCCAAAGAAAGGTTAGATTGTTTCCTGATTTTACCAGTTGCTAATCACCATTAATATCTGAGTCTTAGACCCAAGATAACCCTCCCATACCATCTGATAGTACCATTTATATGAAACAGACCAAGAATGTAGTATACAGGTGACAAAAGACATCACAGAAACATATTCCTATGTCTTTAATGAAAAAATTTTGCTACAATTTAGGTTATGTGACATTCTTGTGTTTTTAAAATGTGTGAAAGAAAATGCACAGAATAAAAAGTCGAGACACCAATGAATGTAGATATTTTAAATGACCAAGTCATAAAAGAAATAAAATACATTACACAAATAAACAAAGGTTATATCCACAGTCATGAATACACACTCTCCTCTACACAACAACAATAAATAAAATCACATTATATGCAGATAGTTCTACTTACATCAGTACAATATACTGTGCAGCTTTCTGTTTGTTTTCTACTAGACTGGTATTAGGTTTCTCTGTTGTCCAGTATTTTTACATTAAGAATGAATATCACCAAAAAAAGGGGGACAAAGTTAATGTCCACAGTGTCTATCCTGAGTCTTTTAGTTTTGTGATAATCACACCCTTTGCACAAGAAACACAGCAAATTCTACCCATTACTTTCATCCCATTACTCTACCCAAATCTTCTCAGCACTTTTAGACCTGCACACAAACCCAACACTGTTACTAGGTGAAAATACAACCTTAGGGCATGGTACACCCTAAGCAGCTCCTACACACCACTTAAATCCTGCTTAAATTTTAGATGAGGGGGCTATGTGAGATATAAAAGGTGAATAAGCTTTCTGAGTCTCCAATAAAGCAGATATTGAACAATAAGGACAGTGTATTGTGCAGAAAAAGCTTGATCCCAATCTTCTGTAGAGTCAACAGTATCATCATAGTAGTATCATCAATCCCTGAGCATTTTCCCTCTTCTCTCTCCCTAACTCTACTGCACATTTTCTGTATATTCTCAAGAGATGTTTTCATCCTTTGCGTCCTATACTGCATAAGGCATCACAACTTCTGCCACAAAGCTATATCAGGGAGATACTAAATATGGGAGGAAACATTTATCATCTCACGTGGCACCAAAACAAATGACCTCTGATTAGTAACTGTGATACTGGCTTTTCAGAGATGGTTTGTTCTTCTGTCAGACTACCTATGCAGTTCACAGAGAAGTCCAGATCATCACCAGGCACAAGTCAACACAGCTGTGCTCATTATGTCTGCTGATAGTGTAGTGTAACATTAGCAAGACCTCTCTTCATCGTTTGGGGAGGAGACTTGCGTGTTCCCTGTGCATACCAGTTGAGATTACAAAAAAAATATTAAAACAAGATATTTTTTTTAATCCCTTTTTCCGTGTATTTTCTTTGCTTTCTCAAGTGTCCTCTAGAAACATTCACATGACAAACACCAAATAACAGTTCACACAGAGTGGAGTTTAACCTTTCAAAGATTTAATACCTAATGAATCCACATAAGATTTCTAAAATACTATAGCTTAACATACAAACTTTAACAGTGTCAGGTTACTTAGAATATTTTGCCTTAGATGCAGTGTTAAGAACTGAGTGGTTAGTGAGAGATTCTGAATGAGCTCTAAGCCTCTCCTTTAGAAAGCTAGCTTTGTATGCTGCAAATTTGGTGCATGTCAGGTAGGAGTCATACTGAAAGGTACATTCTGGATGAAGTAATAGCATAATAAAACAATCTATGTAATGATATTCTGGACATAATTAAACACTAGCCCAAGAAAGCCTCAAAGCTGTGGCAGCATTGTTTTCCTGATCAAAACCAGCAGTAACCTCACAAAACCACCATCATTAACCTGCGTCCTTTCTCTCTCTATGAGAGAAGATAAAGGAAGAGCTGCATTTATGCCAGACTTAAGGGTTCAGTGGGGCAAACCACAGTGCTTAGGCCTCTTCTCATTCTTCAGAAGAAAAAAGATATTATCAAAGCCTGCCACACAGTTTGATGATCCCTGTAGACAGCCAAATCTGAGGTCTCTCACAAACAGCTATTTGTTTTAATTTCAACAATAATTTTCCATCAGTCTCAGAGCTCAGATGTTAAAAGGTATTCGAGAATACAAAAAATACAGGCCTCAAGCCATATGATTTCATTTCTGCCTCTAAGCAGGGGTATGCACAGTGCAAACACTTCCATTTTCCACTTGAAAGATTTCATATACACACAATCTTTTTGTGCTTTCAACAGCAAAAAGAAAGGGTGAGAGGAAACATATACAACACATTTGAAGGTGAAACTTTTTCCAGCGTGTCCTTAAAAACATACTCCAAAAAGTAACTTTTGCATTTCTTTGTTTCCAAAAAGGGCTAAACCTGCCTCCTACAAAACACACACTTTACTGAAATTTGTCCCTTCATCTCTCACTCTTGTGAGCCAAGATACTATGCCATGTTGCTGACTGACAGAAAAGGTAATGGGCCATTAGAAACTCAAATTTCTATTACCATATGCCCTGTTTCGTGAAAAGTGGTCACTAGATTTGGTGTTGTTCTATAGTAACAACAATTAAGGCTTAGGAAAAAAGAAAGACTGGCTGACATCACCTGGCATCATCTCATAATGTTGGACTAGTGCATTTTTGCTGATCCCAGTGGCACCTGGTTATCATTTTAACGTGATTGCTTTTATAACCACAGTTATTTATAGAAGCCTTGGCTGGTTTTAAAAGGAAACGATGATAACTCCAAAATTCATATTAGACTTCAAAAAGTTTTTGTTTGATCTAATTTTTCAATTAGTTTTGCTTAGTAAAAAGATGGGCCACATCAGACAATTCTGGGTCTACACTTCCAGTAACAGCCAGTGTGGCCACTGCCCAGCATCAGGTGTGAAGGCAGCTGAGCTGCACTGCAGCAATGACAATGGCTGAAATTATACAAAAGCCACCTCTTGGTGAAGACGGAGCATCTCTGACTAAATGCTGGAAAATAGCTGTCTCTTTTCAAAGTACTTCTGAAGCTAGAGAAAAGAGCATGGAAACAATGGAGAATTCAAATGTTCACACTAGCCTGGGAGAAAAAGAGGAAAAATAACCTCAATTGCTTTATTTAAAGAAACAGACCAGCTACATGGCTACTCTGAAGCACAGAGGAGGGCAGTGAAGGATGTGGAACTGTCTTGAGCTCCAGAAAAGGTGGACTGAATTGCCACAGAAATTTACAACCAGGACTATTAGCTTCCTGTCTTTGATGTCTATTCTTGGCTTTCCAGAAGCATTATGGCATTCATGAGGTGAAAATCAGGCCGGAGCCAAGGTCAGCTAAGGCTGATGCAGCCTGTTCTACTGCAAAGCTGAGAAATTCACTCTGAACTGCTTCAAGATGCTGAGTTTAAAGCCTGGAGACACTTCACTGAGGGCCCAAGTCTACTTCCATTGAATCAATGAAAGGGGTATTTTTCATCAGCTTAATGGAAGTGTGATCTCATCTCCTAGCTAAAAAATCAGAGATTCATTCAGTAAAACACGCTGTCCAGGAGCACACGCTTATTTTGTCCAGCACAAATGTTTTCAAAGCATTAGATACACTTTAATAATTTGACATTAAAAAACAACAAAATACTTTCAATAATGCAGGAAAGCATTTGATAAAACCAAATTGAAAAAAGATAAATAAAATATATTTTCAGAATTGAACGAATATAACTCTTGAATAAACAGAATTCTGGCCACAATCTTGCAAGGTGCACAGTACTCTCAATCAAAAGTCTTAGCAATGACTGAATGAACTTAGCTGAGAATGGTCTTCAATGAAGCACATCACAGAAGGAAGTGGAAATTAACTGGTGATGGAGATAGTCACAGACAACTCAGGACACACAAAACATCCATAAACGAAACTTCCAGAACTACCAGTGGCCCAGGACATAGCATCCAGGCATCTGACTCTAAAGTTGTGGGTCTCAGCATACTAAATCACCTATACTACGGCAAGTTTTGCTTCATCTTTGTCAACTTGCAGTGGAAGTCTAAATGTTGAAGATAAGAATGCAGAAGTCAGATCACAGAACCCTTATGAATTGTGAGATGAACCAGATACTAAGCTGACCCGTATCTGGTAACTTAAAAAAATGCTAAATTAGCAGACTTTATCAAAATTTGACATCCCCCCCCAAAAAAAAGTGTGAAGCCACTAGTTCAATTTAACAGGCACAGCAGTAAGATTTAGCAATTAACGTATTACCTATGGGGCAAACCTTTCTCCGATTCAAGCACATGGCAAGATTCCCTTTCATTCAGCCATGGCTAGGATCATACCCTTTGGTTCCAAGTGAGCAAAGCTCTTATCAGCTGAAGTTGAGTGATTTAAAGTGTGTTCTAACGTGCTGAGGTGTGTCAAAGCCCTCCTTGTGCTGCTCTGTAATAAAGATTTATGTTTTTAATATGACCACTTTATTAAAGCTAAAAATGTAGGTTTTGAAAACACTTTTGAGAATATATTATTTTAATTAGACATTGCCTTACAGAGTTCGAAGCCTAAACATTCTGACATTGAGCTAATGCAGATGAACCAGGAAGGAAGAGTGCATTAGCTGGTAAAGAATTTCTTTGCTGAATAATCTAAACTCCACACAGTTTCGATGTATGGTCTATGAAAGACTTGGGAAGTATTAGTAAGAGCACTGTGAAAGGCAGCTAAGAAGTGCAAGTTTATTTATGCTATACAGGTATCTACTTATGTGGAATGTCTTTAACAATCTCCACACTTCCACGGGGAAAATTAACAGGTAGGTGTGCACTAATGTAGAAAGATTAAAGCCCATTAGTATAAAATGTTCTAATGTGCAAGAAAGGTTCACCTTTGTTGGGAGGTGTTGGGATGTAAAGTGTGGCTAGGCCTCCATCAGCATCCCACCAACAGATAATCTCATAAAAAAACTTCCTGATTAAAACCCCTACACTATTTTAATTAAAAAGTGGCCTTTCATTAAGCTTTTTTTTTTTTTTAAATATGCTTAGTTACAGTAAGATGACACAATAGAAGAGCTGTATTGACAATTTATTGTCCCAGACACATCTCCTGGCTTGTGTCTTCTGGTCTGACCTGACAAGAAACATGCAGATCTATGCTACTGTCCTGCTCTCTTTAGTGATTGTTTCAGTACCAATTCACACTGCAAGACAAGTCATAAAGAACAATTTCAAAAATGTTTATCCTTCAAATCATATCCTCTTTGCATATTTGAAAATTTCCCTTCACTTTTTCTGTGGCAAAGTAGTCAAATGGGCGAAAGGAAGTAAAAATATTGAAAGCCATATTTGCAAAAGAAGAAGTAGATTAAAACTCCCTGGGAAATGATTTAAAAACACCCCAAATCTTATGCATGCCCATGAGCTAGACAAACTCAACTGCTTGAAAAGAATTCCCAAAACTGATCAGGAAGTCTTTGCTTCTCCAGAGCTACCAGTGGCCTAGGACAAAGCATCCAGGCATCTAACTCTGAAGTTTTGGGTCTCAGCATACTAAATCACAGTACTATGGCAAGTTTTGCTTCATCTTTGTCAACTTGCAGTGGAAGTTTACATGCTGAAGATAAGAATGTGGAAGTCAGCACTCCACAGCACTATGAATGCTGCTCTAGCCTAAGTTGCTTGCTGGTGCCCCTGAGAAAAAGAGGCTACTTCAGAAAACTGTCCATTGACTGCAGTGTTACTTTGGTCACACAGGCTCAGAGTGGGAAACAGAATGACGGAAATCTACTGTGTAAGCAACACCTATTACAATGAGTCCTAAAGATACCAAATCTACCTGGTCTACATCCACCAGCTATACTGAAGCTGCTCTGACAGTCAGGAAGCCTTTTCCTCTGGCAGCCCGGGACATTGGACAGTATTTTACAAGGGCAGGTGATGAATGTGCTAAGAGGGAAGTGTAACGTAAGGAAAAGAGTCCAAGGAAACACTTCATTGCTTATTTTCCCCACCAACAAATAAAAGACAGCAGAAACAGGGCAGAGCCAGCTTTTGCTCTTCATTCACTTCCAGATACCCAGAAATGGTTTCTATGAATTGGCACTCCGGCTTTTCAGGGCCTAGAACTTCTGTAGAACACAGGCTTTAGGGCCAGTTTTGAGATTAACTTTCAAGTCTGACAGACTGCTGAGACCAGGAAGTTCTACTTATGAAATCAAAATAGGATAAACCAAAAGATTTCATGCACTAGAACCGCAGTCATAGCTGGGTTTTCTATGGACAATATTTTTATGGATATTGGTCATCAGATTTATAATATACACTGTTCATTTTCGTTTGTTGACTAGAAAGCACAGAGCTCTCCTTTGTCTAGTATAAAATAACATGTCAGTAGCTAATTCATCACAGATTCAGTTTTATTCCTGGTAAAGTCAATGGCAAAAGTCCAAGGGATACCGACGGCACCAGGACTAAAGTCAGCCCTAGAGCAGTATTTTACCACCCCAATTCCTGAAGGTAGTTCCTTGCGTGTTTAATTGTACACACATGACTATTTAGTCTCACTGACTAATGTAGAACTATTTAGCATGTGAAAAGTTCATTATTTTCAGGATCAGGCCCATTATTACACGGACTATTAAATTACTGCATGTATATTTTTTAAATAACTATTTGAATGTTGCACATGCCTGGAGAAGAAAGTGGGGCAAAAAGTCTGTTGCTATTGATAAAGTCACTTCTCTTTCCCTAAATACTAGTTCTAAAACATATTTACAGCTGTTGACTTTCCCTGCATGTCACTCCTATCATAAAAAATACGTCTTCAAAACATGCTCTTCCTTAATTTTTAATCCTACCAAAGCAAAAATAGATACTTTAATAGAAAAATACAAGATAAAAATATCCTAAAAATAAAAGGGTAGCATGGAATGTCATTTTTACACAAAAAAAAAAGATCCCCTTTTGAATTGTGTCAGCTATACAAACACTTTCATATTTACAATTTTGGATGCAGCCCTGTGCTCACTGAAGTTAATGGGATTTTTGCCATTGACTTCACTGGGAACAGCAGCAGGCCCTACATGGACTATACTTGTCTCTTTAAAAGTCACAGCAGTGGAGAGTAAGAAGCTTGATAAAACACACACAAGACTGAGGAATTAGGCAGTCCTTTGTGAGGGCCTGATTGTCTTCTCTCTCACTATGTCATATCAGTGAAAACTTCGCATCCTTCACTGGAGTTTTTCTTAACTCCCAGCATCTAAGAGGGAGAATCAGTGCTTTTGATTGTGATACTACACAAACAAGGAATATTTTACGTGTGTTTCCACCTGCCTTTCTCAGTGAAGTTAATTACGCTCCAATGGAATTAATTACACCCAAGTGTCAGTTCCCTCACAGAACTAAACTCCATTTGCCCAATCGCGTATCCCCTATAATCAATGGCAATGATTCAGCAATGCAGGATCATCCCCGAATGACTCCCTTTCTTCCTTTTGACAGCAACCAACATTTGTGCCTGTGAAACCATATTTGATATCCATGAGTAAGACACAATTAAGGAAGGAGGTGGTAGGAGCTAAAAAAAAGAAAAAAGATGGAACAGAATGAGGCATTCCCCATCAACTAAACCCAGATCCGCTCCCCTTAATATATGCGTTAAAAAATACCATTTTTACATCCTGTAACATCAAACTGCATCGTTTTCGTTTTTCATGAGATGAAATGCCATGTGGCACAATATGATTAGTAAATTATTCCTGAGCTTCTGAAAGAAATTAAGACAAAATTACTGCTTAAAAGAGTGAGTTCAAGAGCCTCTTCTTTTTACATTGATGTCTTTGGTTGTGTCTTTTTCCCTAATTCTTTTTTCCCCTAGGGAGAATGGGATTCTTTTTCTTCTTTATGCAGCAGAAAAATGAGATCTAATGGAGTCTTCACGTAACTGCCGATGTTTCCCCATGTTACAGTCCTCCTGTCGAGTTCGTCTCTCAATAGTTATTCTGTATTTCTTTCTGCATGAAAGGAAAGGAACAAGAGTGAGAAATCCTTCTCCAGCTATAGGGTAACAGGACTTCCCTTATAAAGAATGCCTGTAGGGGACAGCTGGGTGCCAGTTGAAAAATGAAATATGGCAGAATGTGAAACCCTGATCAAAGATTAAAGTAGTTTGCCTTGAAACATTTTACCCAGGCTCAAGAATGCTTGTTAATTTCTACACAGTAGTCTCAAAGCACCAAGACACAGACATTTTCTTCTTTGAACATTTCTGATCTAGTGTCATGTGAACTGTGTCACATCACTGCTTTGTACTGATCAAAGCCAAATTTCTTTCCAGTAACAGGAGTGGGGGAGCACTTTATGCAGAGTTCAAACAGGAGATCTGACTATTCAGTTGCATTTTCACTGAAACTGTATATTAACTAACTAATCCTCCCTTCTCCCTCTAAGAAAGCTACTATGTTTGCAATGTCAGAGGAGGAGGTAGTATGATGAATTAAGAAAAGGGATGTAGAGGGTAGATAAGAAATAAATACAATTGCTCATGCATCAGAAACAGTTTTTCCTGTGTGTCTTCCTCTAGGGCCTTTTGAAGAATTCTGTTATGTTACTTTATATGTCAAACAAGCCCTCTGACTGCCTTTCAGTTTTCCCTTTAGTATCCCCCAAATCATTAAGAAGATTCCTATCTATATTTCATGCATTTATGGTTCTACTAATTTCCAGGACCAATTTTTCCAAAAGGCATTAGTACAGCCCCAAATACATACAGCTCTGCTTGTGACAGAAAGCTTGTATGCCAAGTTTGCATGCTTGGTTATGGTAATTACAGATCCAAATGAGATTTAATCAGAAGATATATACAGTTTGAAAAGCACAGAAGCCGCAGGTACAAGTTACTGCCAGGCACGCAATTGCTAGACCTACATTTTCTGAAAATCTGACCCATATATGTTCATATGTTAGACTTCATATGTTTACTCTAATGGTGGAATTAGAGGGATGTCCCTATACTTGCTTTGAGTAAGTGCAATCAGATGTCCAGGGTGAAATTCACCCATGTGTCTTTAGGGGTCTCATACATGAAGATGTGTCTGAGAGAGTACCCAAGGCTTCCTTCAGCCCAAGCCATCTTTAGCCTCATTTCAGGTCCTCACATACCAATTCCATCCTCAATATCAGCAATGATAAAAAACACAGCTCAAAATTGTCATCTCAGATTCAGAATTCATAAAAGATGCAAGTACCTCTGATGACATACAATATTAACACAGACTTGTATTTTCTTTTAAAGAGAGTCTTTAATCAGTCTTGGCTAACTTGTCTTCTTTCAAACAACATATTATATAAGCACCAAATACATGTAAGAATAAAAGCACACTGCAGAATTTTAGTTGTAAGCACCTGATGAATAATCCTGGTTCAGGGACCTTTGAAACCCTGAAAATGTGCTGGTGAATTGAAGCATTTTTTGCTTTTTTCATTTTATTAACATTCTTTTTAAACAAATATTTTTATTGGATTGAATTAGTTAATTCTTATATCAGAGGTTAATTTTATTCTCCTTTTCTCTTCCATAGCATAAAAGGATAAATTATAGTATATATAATATACTGAACATGTATAAGTAATTTATTCTGTCAGTGCAAGATCAGCTCTTAGGACTTGAGATTCGTTGAAGAGCTGTGAAAGAATTATTTTACTTAACCAGAAATAAAACACTGATCACCCTGCACTGACCTCAGCTTATTAAGTTTAATGCACAGCTTTGAAATCCAAATTCTCTGTTACCTCAAAACAGAAATCTCTTTCTAGCTTCCAGTACAATTCTGCTCAATACTGAGAAACAAAGCATGGTACCAGGCAAGTGACATAAATCTCTTGCACAACCACAGCCTGCACAATTGTGCTGGCAAGAGGTACCAAAGGCAGCTTTTGAGGCCAGGGTGCTTTACTAAAGCAAGTGTGAATGACCATAACTCATTGGAATTACTTCCACAAGCAAAGTTACTCAGAGATGTAAGTGGTTACAGGATGAGGCCTTGGGTTACAAAAATGATCTGGATATACACAAAAGGACAATCCAAGTTGCTATTTTGGTGGGAATTTTACCACAGATTATTATGGTGCCTCCCTGTCTCACATCAAGGATGTGCTGCCAGGAGCTAAGAGGCTTTGAAGTAAAGAATTCACAGAACTTTCAAAGAATTGGACTAACCTGAAAAAGTAAAATGCCATTAGCAATCCTGCTCCGAGCAAGGCGCCCACAACTATTCCTGTGACTGCTGATTCTCCTAGACCACCTGCTTGAAAAGGGGAAAAATAAACAATCAGGGTTCATATTGACAACTATCTGCATTCGCATATTGGAAAATACACAAAACTAGGAAATGAGTGACCAACATCAGATAATACAAAAGCCTTCCAGAGCTCAGGACTCCATGGGAACCTCTTTCTTAGTCCCTGTTTCTGCATGTTTATGTTTTGTCCTTGCTTTTCTGGGGTTAAGTCCTGAAGATCAGTGTCAGACAAAGACACAGTTCTAGAGACATGATGCACAGGAATGTTGTTAGCAAACTGGTCTGGACAACTTGGTCTGAATCATAACACAGTCTGGGATTACAGTGACGCACATAATAGGAATCAGCACTTTATATGCCCTGAGTCATTATAACAGAAACAAACTCATTTCACTTAGCATCATAATCCTCTATCACCCAGGTTTATTAAAATAAATGCATGATTATCCAGTAGTTCCTCAATTTGTTTATTTCTTCTGAACCTATGTTGTTTCAAGTTAAACCTGTATGAGCTTTGCTTTGCTTCAAATCTCAGCAGAGGCAGAGCAAGAAGCACACTGGCAGATGCAGGGCCCAAGTAGGGACTGTTACTCTGTAAAGCGCAAGGCAATTTTGTCTGTACATCAGGATGTGTGGAAAAAGGTGCACATGTACACCATGGTAAGCATAAAAGATGTGGGCTGGAAATAGCCACTACAGTATGTACATACACATAGGTTTTTCAGGAATTGAAGAATTGTCAGGCTGCAGATACCTTGTCACTGCAGCACTAGCAATTTGTTTCGTGTGGATAGCTGATACCACTCTTTGCCACCGAGGCACCAGTATCTTCCTACCCTTATCTCCCTGCAACATCCTGCTCACTACAATATGATCTGCAAAGTCAGTACACTGCAAAACAAGGGCATCTTCTCTGTGGACAGTAGTCACAGCCTTCTGGATTCACAGACTTCACTTCTTCTCAGTCTACTGGCCCCCCACAGTGCCCTCTCAATAGCACTGAAAATCATTGTGCACTGGAAGAACACTACTCCTAACAACACTGCCTCCCCAGCTGCTAATTATCGATATGGTTATTCTTTATGTGGGGTTTCAGTTATGTCCTTCTTTCTGGCTAAAACAGATTTTAGATTTCTGGCTAGAAGAGATTTTAGTCCCTAGAAAGTCCTAAAGTCTCCAGGGCCCTGGATTGTGCATCATGATTACTGTCACGTTTAAATTCATGGAAGTAATTCAGATCACATACTACCCACAGCTGCCAGACCTTAACTTCCCCAACAGTCAGCAGAGACCTAGTCACGATGTCTCAATTGGACAACTGTGCTAAGGAATTTAGTATGTCCCACTATGTTGCATCATCACATGGATTCCTCTCTCTGACAGCCTGGGCAGAAGCATTAAGTCACTAAACTTACATGATTTACATGGTGTGTTGTTTGTGTGCTCTGAAACCCGGCTTTCATCTAGTCGCAGCCTGCCGTGATTCCAAGGATATTTCACATTTGGCCGAATTTCAAAACGCCCCTGCTTTCCGTAGTAGTCCCCGATCACCTATGCAAAAAAAAAAAAAGGAATGGAAAGATTTTCCAATTAATTCAGGGAAGTAAAACTAAACAGGAGAGCAGCATCACTCACTTGGATGGCTGTGGCAGGATGTTGAATCACAAAGAATCAGGCTGAAGGGGTCTGTAGGAGGTTATGTAGTGCGTGCCCTGCCCCAGGGCAGGATCAGTTGAACAAAAGCATTCCTGACAGATGTTTATCTAACCTGTTCTTAAAAGAGACTTGACAATTCCTCTAGGCAATTATTCTGGAATTTAGCTATCCTTGCTGTCAGTGGTTTTTCCTAAGGTTACCTAAATCACCCTTGTTGCAATTATCTATCACTACTTAATCGAATTGCCAATGGACAGAGACTTGCTCTCTGAAACACTGCTTTACATACTCACAGTATCCTATCTGGTGTGCCCTAAGGCTTCTCTTCTATATAAACACAGATCACACAGCGTTTTTTAACCCTCTGAATGCTCTTCCTGCTCTCCCTGCACCTTCTTGAATTGCTCCATAGTGGGTTGAGTGACCAGGACTGTCACCCAGCTAAGTGAAAACATCATTTCAAATGTGCCGAGGCTCCTGACTACACACTCCAGCCTGGACTTTCCTGTTTTGCAAGGATCTGCAGGTACTTGATCATGTTCAGCTACAATCTTCGAATCTTCTGAAGAACTATGATGGAGCCTGTCATTCTCCACCTTTTACTTATGCTGTTGTTGACATCCACATAAAAAGGGACTTTCATTCTTATTATTCTGGTAGAACAGACTATTGTTTCAGACCAATTCATCAAAATACTTTAGAATTTCAGTCCTGTCCTCAACAGTAAATCTAGGCTTTATCCAAAATAATGTATGTTGGGTCTACTGCAAGGCTGCAAGGACTGAATTGTGCTGCACTGGAAAATAGTTCAAAAAACCTCTAGGTACACTAGTAAGTCAATTATCATGATACTGAAGTAGTCAGAAAAGATGGTAGAAGCACGTATTCCTATTCATAGTGTTTCTACCATGGATAAAAAACATCTATTAGTACACTAGGTTCATAATTCAAGCTACAAATAGTCGTTAAAATCTTTCAGCTAAACTTGATTTTGAAAGATCTAAGATAATATTTGCCCGGGTTATGTACAGAAAGGCAGATTTCACACTAAATAAATAAATTACTTAGTTTTACCATTGAAGATAAATCCTGAGAAGACCTTTTCGAAACAGTTGTTCAAAAACAAATGCAAATTCAGTGAACTGGAAAAAGTAAAGGGAAGAAATCTCTGAGACCATTTGCAGGCAGCAGACTGTTCATTAAGAGACTGTTTAATTTATCAGACAGAGTGGGAGAGTTCTCTACCAGCACGGCTTATTAAATATGAAAGCAGGCAGAAAGGCTTAAGAAGACTAAATAGTTATAAGCAGCCACCAAACAGATTCAGATCAGAAGCAGGATATATATCTTTAAAGAGCAAGTGTAGTTAAATAGTGGAGCAAACATCGAGGGAGCAAGCGAGGCAGCCCCTATCCTTTCAGTGTCTCCACATGAAAAACAATGCCTGTTACAGTGTGAGCTTTCGTCACACGTAAACTACAGGGCTTCATACAACAGCAAGAAACCTGCCTGCAGAGGTCAAATTAGGTCATCTAGTGTTTTATTCTAGCTTTAAACTCTGTGAATGAACCTGGAAAATCAGCTCTGCCCAAACACCCATTCATCTGGCTCAGTTCAGCTAAGCAACATCTCATACAAACACAGAAAAAATTGGCAAAATTAATAAAACAAGGCATGGAAGAAACAATGTTTTTAGTGTGAGGCATAAGGGTAGAAATTAATGTAGCAGACACAAGTAGTAAGCAACCACATGTAAATTATGTTAATTTATATTATTGTATATTGTAGATTTATATACATCACATAAAAAACAGAGGGAAATTAAAATGAGCAATATGGTAAAAGAAGAAATGTAACATCAAGAAATAAAAGATAGTTTAAATTGTGAGTGAAAGAACAATGGAAGGAAGGGTAGGAGAGGGGGATTATATTAACAGATGAGAGAAAGATAATAGGGTGAACAAACAGAGGAGATACAAGTAGTTCAAACCAAAGTTATCCTAATCAAACTCTACTTCTAGCTTCAGTTAATGATGACTACTCCTATCCTCTGGAGTGTCTGCAGTTTGCTGCTGTAGTTTCTCAGTTACTTTTACACACTAAAACACACAAAAACACACCAGACATCCTGATGCTTTTTAAAAAGGCTTCTTGAGTTTTTTCTCTGCTGCAGCGCAGACAGGAACGTTATAACTCCACTAGATTTCACATGTAGAAATGTCCAGCTCAGACTTGCTCCTGCTGTATGGTTGAGACTCATGAAACAGGTGAGGCCAGCAAAGCATAGGTAGATGGTGACACTGCAACTAACAGAAGCTTTACGCTGCAGCTGGAGTTAGGGCAACGCATGTATTAATAAACTCAAGTCAGTTGTGCTATTCTCTATGTGCAGCTGGTGCTATTTCTCATAGACTGTTTTTTACTGTCTGACTGCTTCCACTCCTGCTGCATCCAGCGGAATAACCCACATGGTGTACATGGAGCTGTCTGATTAAAATGTCTCTTAATCACTGAAAACAAGACACTCAGGTCTTGCTGTCTGATAAACAAGATGAGGCAAGGTCTGCACTCCTGCCTATGGTTGACCACAGGGTAAGATTAAAATACCTGTAACTCACTGTGCTCATACATCAAGGTGATTTGTGCAGCCCTATTGCTATAAGGTTAACCTTTCTTCTTGCCAACGAATAAAAAGCCCTGCTCATTTTAAACAGCAGTTTCCAGTATTCAGAATTTACCAGTGCTTAGCTAGCTTCTAGGAGTTCACCCTTTAAATTTTAAAGACTAGCATCATGTGAAGAAAGATGTTTTGTTACAGAAAGGAAGTTAAGAAAATTTTAAAACCTTAGGATAACTAATTCAAGACAGTCATTTTACAGAAAGGATTTGGTCTCCCGGTTGATAAGATTAAGCAATACCATTTTAAATTGCATATTAAATAAGCAAATGTTCACCAAGTAAACAGATGATATCGTGTGGTATTACATTGGTTAATTCATCAGTGGCCAACTGCAATGGTGTTTGTTTCCTTACCTCCTGTGTGCCTGCCTCTGGGTCCGTCATTCCAATCACAGAGAAATCCCCGTATCTGTCTCCATTGGCATCAATGGACACCTGCCCTGCAATGCCTACAGGATGGCATGTGAGGAATTAGAAAATTAATTAAAATACTGAGCCTTTCCAAGAAAAACAAGAAAACAAGTGGACAGGTTTTTACAGACCAATATGACAGGAAATCTCATCAGTCTCCCAGCATTTTTGCTGGCATTCCAAAAAGAAATTGTAATTTCATCTCAATGTCTGCATTCCTGAATTCTTAACATTTCTCTTTTTTAAATATCAAATGTGTGAGGCTGTTTAGGGAATACGTGAGAAAAATCTAATCCAAAAGCCAGCATGCAAGAATAAAAAACAAATAGATTTCATGTGAATTATTTACAGAAAGCCTAACCCTGAAATACCTAATGATGTCTCAGTAAGGAAAGTCCGGCTCATGTGCCACAGAGAACACAGAGGCACAGCCCTACACCCTGCAGACTAAAGTGGTTGGTGCACCCATAAAGCCAACCCAGTGTTGTCTCCAACTGATGGGATACTGGAGGCAGCATGGAGAAGAGGCACCATGTGCACTACCTATGTTTAAGTCCTGCATTCAGTTACATAGGATTAACTGCATAATATGGTGCTATTTTATATTTTTAGACACCCCCCCCAGTTCACTTTCTTCCTTTACAAGTTCTAGGAAACTTCAGGGAAACTGGGAATCATAGAGATCAGGTAACTCAAGTTTGAAAGGACTTAATGAGGTCTTGAGTCTAACCTCCCACTAAGAGCAAGGTCAGCCACAAGGTCAGAATAGGAAGATGTTCAGGGGTTTTATCTAGTCTTCAAAACACCCAAGCATGGCCACTGCACAACCTCGCTAGAGCAACTTGTTCCAATGGGCATGGTGAATAAACACGTCCTTGTATTCAGTCTGAACCTCTTCTTTCAATGTAGGCCCTTGTGTACAAAGAGCATGGCTCCAATCTCTTACGCTGCAAGTAAAACAGGTTCTTAAAATCCACTACACACTAGCAATTGACTATGATGAAGACACTGTAAGCCTTTGCTGATATGCTTTATCTCCTTAGATATTCCAAAATGTGATCCTCCACTGCCTGGCACTAGAGGTACACATTTACACCAGTGCAAATCAAACACGCATCATTATATATCCACATGACACCAACTTCATGACCAGACCAGGCACAAAGCAGTAGAGAATCAAGTTCTCAGTGGCTGTACATCAGAAGAGAGAGTGGTCAGAAATGCAGGCAGAGTATAAATTCCCCTCAACATACCTGATGACAGTAAACACACAACAGATTAACACACCTCTATTTATCTGCCTCTGTTCCCATTTAGTGATACTAGGAATGTTTAACTTGAATGTGATTTTCAAAACATGCAGCGGTCACAGAAAGATCATTGTTGAGCATCTGTTTCATTATAATACAGTTACCAAACAATTCCCAATTTGATTACTGCAGGAAAACAGAATGGGTATAAAAACCACTTGGCTGTGAAAGGACTGGAAGAGGCCACAGACAAGCTGCATCATCCTTGAAATTTGGATTCTGGATCCTTCCTGGCTTAGAAAGCTAAAACTCAGTTTTTGGAAGTAGGCAATAGATTGGCTGAAACTCAGAATTCCTATGCATTTTTTTTTAATGGGATAGACTAATTTTTAACTTTTCCATCTGAAACAAACCAAAGAGTTTGAAATGTCTACATTTCCTGCAATGTTGTTCCATAAGAAACATACTTATGAAATTTTGAAACAACCTGAATGAAGAACTGCGTTTGGATGAAGGTGAAAAGATTTTATCTGGACTCTTTTTTTGTTCTATTAGACAGGTATGTACAGAAAATTTTGCTACTTTTTCAGAGGAAATGCCAATAAATCGAAAATATTTTTCACAAAACTTGCCCTGGAGTCATACCAGGGTGTCCCTAGCAGCCCTAACAGTAAGAAATCCTTTGGCCACCTTAGCCTTATCCCTTCCTAAGCACATGATGCTGTCCATGCAGTTGCAGCTGGCAGACTGCAAACATTTCAGGAAACAGCATCCACATTCTATTAGAGTTGTGATGGGTGACCTATGCAGAGCTGGCTGCAAAATGAGGTGCCCTGGCAACCAAATATCTCATTATCACCGGTTAAATTAATGTAATTAATGAAACTGGAATTCTCATCATTGAGGCCTGCAAAAGTTTAAGTGAATTATAAAGCTTCAGTCCTGCAGTACAACCTGGTGGATGTATGCATGGATCATACTCCAAGATGTTGCATCAACTTCAGAGAGGTGCTTACAGGCAGAATAAAGGGACAACATTTTCCTAAAAGGACTGGCTTGCAAGACATCCAAGATAAAGGTCTCTTTCAAAATCAGTTTTATCCTTGTAAATTACGTCCAGCAAAGTACTGCCACAGAGAAGAGATGGCATACGACTTACATAGCATTGTGACCTTTTAAACTGCACCCTCAAGGCTCAACGTGACAGCTACATTTTCAGAGTAGGTGTGACAGGTCAGCCAGCAACAACAAAAGGGCTTTCACAAGCGTGGAAAGAACACTTTTTCCTCCCTGGTTGGATTTACAAGAAAGGTGTGAGAATCAGCCATGTCGCCTGCATGAAGCACATGGTACTGTAAAAGTCTTGCATGGACACACCTGTTGGTGGCTTCCTAGAGAACAGAAAGCACGGACAGGCTCTGCAGGGGCATCTGTCCAAACACAGCGTAAGCGAACAGTAAGGCAAATCCTTAGACACCAGATTCCCTCTGTTAAAACAGCGTGTTTTGGGAAACCATGGATGCAAAGGGAGGTACTGGGACATCAAGCACAGCCTGTATCTGGTGCAGGGCTCCTTATGGGATGACTGCAACCAGAACAATTTAAAGTAATCTCTTGTGTTGCCTTAAGCTGCCTTGGGAACCCTTCTGCCTTGTGTTCAGGACAAAAATTGAGAACAGAAGAGAGGAGCTGTTATACTTCATGCCTTCCTCCACTAGGTCCAGTGTGTCCTTAGAGCAGAGAACCTAACCACTGAGGTTTTCCTTACACATTCAAATTTATCATTCATTCTTTATCTAGGGGAAATGTCTCCTTCTCTTAGGCATTTCCATAGGAAATCTTGCCAATCCTACACCAGAACACTGGAGTATTCTAAGAGACAAAGAGCAATATTCTAAGATATGACCGATTAATCTAGTAATACTCAGTTTCTTTATGATGAATCCTACCTGGCAAAAGCACTTCCATCACCTTGCATCAGCAGGGTGACATACAAGTGTCAGTTGCACTGTGCAACTGCAACCTACAGGATTAGGTGCAGAAAGTCAGAGTGCTGTTCAGCTGCCGCCTCTGAGATAATAGGCCCAGCTCCTGAAAGAAGGCTGGGGGGACATCCTTCAGGGGCCCAAAGGAGTCCCGTCAGGAAACAAAAAAACCTGGCACCTGCTTCCTTCTATCTATGTCCAGGCTTTTAAGATAAAAAAGTCAAATGGAAAAAATGAGGCAATCTCACAGCTAATAGATGCATATGAGTAAAGTGAGCAGCTGCAATCTTTTCAAAAACAAAGAAGGAGCCTGAGAAAATTACTGGTATTTCTTTACAACATCAGTGAGGGTCATTAAATTGTTGGGAATTTTTTGAACTGAGTAAGACCTCAAGGGGTGGTGTGGAAGAAACTCAGACTGGGGAGGTATGTGAGCCAGCCTGCAAGATGTATGTGGTTTCATATGGTTATTTCCCTCTCATTTAAGAATGGAGTAGGCATGGGTCCTTACTCTGCACACAATAAATACCTGAATTTTTTTGACTCTGAAAGCTGGAATTCTATATTAACTCTTACCTTCATATGTTCTGTTTCGTGTTTGCTGAACAATTTTTTCACCATCTTTCTTACTGAAACCAAACTTCAGGACTTCCTGTAAAGCTAGAGCATAAAGAAGAATAGCATCATGGAATCCTTCCACAAACATGTTCGCCTAAAAAAAAAACAAAAAAAGAAGAAAAGCAATGGCAATTGACACATGAAAAACTTTTCTTCCCTATGGAATTGAATAACTAGAGGGAATATCTAAATTAACCATTACAACTGATTCAGAAGGTTATTTTCTCAACTGCTAGAACACAAAGGAATGTGTCTAAAGAAAAAAAAACCAAACAAACAAAAAATCAAACAAACAAAAAAACCCAAACAAACAAAAAAACAACCCAAACCCCAAAAATCCAGGAGGAAAATGGCAAGTTTTGACCCATTTTTAAAAAGAGTTAACCACTATCTGTTATTCTGAACATTCACATCACATTTTAATGTTGTGTCTGAACAGTTCTGCAGATAGGGGAGAAATCTGCAGATCACAATTCCCAAGGCCAGACGCACAAATTCTGCAGCTGACCATGTGAGATTCTGTAAGGTGCTGAGCACTCTCACTCCATAGCACCAAGCATATCTTCCTCACGCTGCAGAGAGGACTTAGCACCTCTCAGGACTGAGAAGTATGTTCTGCCATGATTTTTTTTGGAGGGCACAACTGGTGGATTTGCTTGTTTAATGATTACCACTTCCATGTCTGGCCCTTATTCAGTTGAGCATCTCTCCACTAGCAAATGAGCAATGGAGGAAACTACTTACCCTCTACAGTAATGCATTTTCTGGAACTGCCAGGAGAACAGTTTCTGGACTTTTACAGTTTTTTCAGTAAGTGACATGTAATGAATGAGATGTTGCTTTGTAACCCTAATATAAAAGACTGCTGCCAACCAGGTCTGCTTCCCATGAGTCTACGCAGGCAACCTACAGCTTTTGGTCTACAACACCGTGAATAACACAAACGCTTAAAAGCAGAGTGCTGCAGAAACACTTCGGGTTTGTTCACAGAAGTCTGGTGTGCTTCAGTGATGAAGCAAGATTTATTTTGGAGCTGAGTTCAAATGCAGACCCATCAGCACGAGCAGACACACATGGCTTGAGCAGCACAGCTACTCGTCTTCTGGAAGCAGCAACTCACATCTCAGTAGTGCAATGCACCCTGGCTTGATGCACAGTAATTCAGAATGAATTATCTTTTCAGCTGCAAGAAAGGTGTTTCCATTCACTCAGAGTACCATAACAATGCAAAAGCTCCTGACATCCTAGCAAAGACATAATCAACAATTATACATTATGGAGTCTTACTGCTGTTTCCAGTAAACGACCCACTTCTACACATCTTCCAGATAGCAGAAACATTTACCTTATCTTCCACCTCTGTGTTTCTAAGCAATTTAAAATGTTGGTAAATAAAGTGATACTCTGACAGTCATAGCTGGACATTAACAATATTAAAAGATAAAAACATGTACCCAGTTAAGTAAATAACTGCTCCATAGATAAAAAGCATTACATAGTTGACTAGCTAAGCTGAACTAACCAAGCCCCTGGTAATGAAATTACACACAAGACTTTCCTTCACTGTTAGACCAGCTGCCAACATTTAGGAGAATTTCAGAATTATTTGCGGATAACACAAAAGTTTTACATTGCTCTGATGCTTAAGAATTGACTTTTAGATAACTCTAACCTTTGTTTTATTGAGAAAATGCACTACCAGTTTAGGGGAAGAGCCAACAGTGCTATAGGAGACATAGAACAGCTCAGCTCAGCCTAACAGCCAAAAACTAAGATGCAGTTGCAGTTGTTTTAACCTAAGGAGAAGGCATGAAAGAGGAGGTGAAAATCAGGCTTTCAGTGGAATAACAAGTGCTGATGGACAGAGTGCACACTGGGGCAGGCTTTGCCAGTGGGGGGTTTAACTTTTCAGAATTGAAAAAAAAACCCAAACCAAGAAACCACAAAGCTCGACAACTGCTTTACGTGCCAGCACGAGAGTTCAAGCGGCCTGTGGATGATCAAACATGCGCTTTCTTCATGTGACACTCATTCTCCCAGGAAAGAAATTAGTCTCTCTAGCTGCTTTACCTCCCTGCTGGCTGATTTACAGCTTGTGCCTGGCATCTATTTCAAGGAAAAGCTATTTGTCACTTCCTTTGTCCGTGGCAAAGACCTCTTAGTGTAACACAGCAGCCTTCAAAACCTATTTTGTCAGCTAATTTGCTCCATCTGAAATCTACAGATGCCACTAGCCTGAAAACCCTCCTGTAGAAACTGCAGATTTGCCAGATAAGACCTGTCAAAACTCACTTGGAAATGTAGGAGGTTACAGCCAGAGCACTTTGCCTTCACTCCTGGCCAAAAGCCCTAACATTACATACGAAAAATCACATTAGAAAATCATCAGATCAGCTGCTCCACTTCTCAGCTCCTCACACACAAACCCCAGCACTTTATCTTACATTGTCAAGGAAGGTGAAACTTCTGGCATTTTGTGCCATTTCAAATCTCCTAAAGGAGTAATATTCACTGTCTGCAGGTGAGACTGCACGTACACTCTCCAGCCAAGCTGTATGTTGGGCACACCGGTTGCTGTTAACATTATTCCAGGAACATGCTCAAGCACCAGTTCTTGAAATAGGACACAGGATGCCATGAAGGGTGTAATGTTTTCCTGCATCTCATCTGGCCTGATCATTTAGAAGTTGCCATGATCCTACACAGAGAATGGGTTGCATGCTGTGTAGCACTGCTCTGGCCCATAAAGGGAGAAAATACTGAAGATGGGAGGAATATTACAGTGCAAAGTAACAGCTGTAGATAATTCTGAAGGGATTGCTCTTTGTTCCATTTTCCACCTGTCCAAAGCTTGCTTACATTCACTCTTCAGCCTGTGACTGTCTACAACAGATCCTCTGAGTAAAAAGAGCACAAAATTTGCTCCAACTGATTAGTAGAAGTTTCCCAAGCCATACAATCACAGGACTTCCTTTCTGGAGAACATTAGCTCTGTTAATGATACCTCATATGCCTCATTGATACGAAGGATTTCCTTTCTTTTCTTTTTTTTTTTTTATTATTTTAATACAGCTTCTGTTCTACACTCGTCCTATAAGAAATGATAAACAGGCTAAGACCCAAACCCAACAATTTTCATACTTTCTGCCCTGTATATCTTTGAATTTTAGAGTATCTCATGGTAAGAATAAGTAATACTTACAAAAAAACCCCATCCTTCCTTTGCTGCAAGAAAAGGGTTAGAAAGGGCTACGAGAAATAAAATGTTCCATGAATGCTTCAAACAGTGATGAGAGTAAATGTGAAGATGTCTTCATAGTTTGCTTGAAGGTCTCCACAGTAGTTATTAATGTGTGATTCAACATCAGACAGCCCTCAGGACAAAACTAAATAGATTATAAAAGCTATTAAATATCTACTAACCTTGTACATAATTAACAGTTCTTTTAGTTAACCTCTAATAAAAAGCAGAAATTTTTATTATAGTAGTTTCCATTTTGATTTATGCTGGTTTTTAATTACTAGCGTGAGCTTAGCTCCAAATGCTGTGATTACAATTTGCATGTCAGTTCTACTTAGATGTTTCTGTCCCTGACCTGAGCTACACAGCGGAACCACCCCTCAAAGTCCATCATCAGCAATACAAGTAGAGCTACCAGGTTTGCTGAACATTCTTGGAGACTGCAAAAACAAGTATGTGGAAACCCTCCCTGCCGAGGTATCTTCCATATTACTTTCACATCCCTTTCAAGATACCATATAACTAAAAAGCAGGTAAGCTAACTGCATAGTTGGAAGAGATAAGCACATATTTGCACCTTTTTTTCTTATGTTTCTGTTCTAATTAGCCATCTTCTGTCAGGAAAAAAAAAACCTCACCATGGAAAACACATGAATAAACTTTAAACAGTTCAAAGTTATAGTTCCCTGAGCAGCTATAGTATGACCACACTATTCATATATACCAAGGTGTTAACAACATATGCAGCAATACAGAATACTACCAACATGGAAGACAGCCAAGCTACAGCTATTCAGGACCCATAATTTTCCATATCCTGCCCACTGACTGTTAAGTAAGCTTATTCTCTTCCATCTGGAACTGCCCAGCTCTAAATCACAGCAGTTACAGCAATTCATACCACTTCTGCGCTAGGTGGGGAAGACTATCACCACTTTTTTTGTACTGCAAAAGCACACAGCAAACACTCCCCAACTTGAACTCTGCATACACTTCCCATTACATCTGCAGTGATTTTCAAGTTGCCAAACTACAGTCCCAACCAAAATCAGTTAGGATTCTGGGACACTGCATAGGGAGTGCCCATTTTTTTCAAAAATCCTACCAATTTACATACTTGATACGATGCTCAAGGGACTGTATTTTTTGTTTTCTGTTACTTTTAGTTTGCATAAACTCAGTGAGAAACTCTGGGTGGAAGCGAGATCTAGACTGAGAAAGTGAAGCCAAGAGGAGAATATCCTTACATCTGAGCATTACCTGTGAATAAGTGAAGTGCATTTCAAACCAGTAATGCATGTCCAGATTCAGCTTTTGCAATTACTTTTTAGACCTATTTCCGTAACACTACCACACATCACCCTGCATGTTACTATCAGGACATAACAGGATTATTACAGCTCTCATTAATTCACTGTCCAGCTCCTCAGATCCTCATGTGATTTCCTAATGCCATTATGCAACAGAAATTCGTATTGTTCCTAAACCTCACTTACAGATAACAGCCACTCCTCGGCATTGGGATTGAGATTTCAAGGACTCCGAAGTCCTTGCAAAGCCACAGGATTCACCCACAACCAGCTGTCATTAACAGTGTATCTTGGGGTGATCATAGACATGGATATATAACCCAACCTGTTTCCACAGACATCACATCACTGTGAAACCAGCCCAGCAACTGGAAAGACAGATAAAGCTGTAAAACAGTTAATCAAAGCTGTATGTTTAGATGCCTAATACTAAAAATACAGCCTGTTCACTTCCCTAACCAGACTGCTTCCCTGACGGAGCTGGACCTCAGTGGTTCAAAGAAACAGGAAGGGAAGGAGAAAAATAATAGAAACACATGCATTCTCCAGAGAAAGCCATTTCCTCAATATTTAATTCACAACTGAAAAAGAACATACGGCACTATGCCAAATTCTGGGCAACACAGCTGAAGCCAAGACACCCTCTCACTGTATTCACCGATATCAACTCTCTATAAATACACAAATACATAAGCTGGCACCTGCTCAAGAACATGAGGCCAGAGCTCAGGGCTTGGTTTTCTAAACAACAGATAACCATCCCAACTCCCATTCACTATTTCAGGCTGGTTTTCTGTTCCTAGCAGAAAACGATGAGCCTCCTCCACTGTAAAGAGATATAACAAGAAAACATTGTACATATTTAAGAGAGATTAATTCAAATACTGTTGCATCGATTTAATCTTTTACAGGGAGATGGTGTGTATGTGGAAACCTATAGGAGACTTTTCTTATAGGGGAGCACACGACTTTCTTATATGAATTCTGCAAACCAAGATTTATAATCTACTTTAAAAGTAAAGCTTACAAATTCAGTACTGCAGACAAACAAGACATCACTTCCCTTCAACTTTAAGGAGGCTTTTTCCAACAAGGCTGCCTGCTTGTGTCTATCTCCTCACTAGTATTCATTGGTACAGCAGTAATGCTGAGCGCATACATGAGCCCCCACTCTATACACCAGGCAATGTGGCCCCAGCATGAGGACTTCGCAACTGAAGTGCAAATTAAGAGAGAAGGTGTAGGCAGAAAAAAATAGGGCAATTAATTACATCTGGAGAGCAAGCAGCAGTCACAGCCCATCAGCTGCCCACGTCCATCCTCATGAGAGAGAGGCAAGACGTATAGAAAGATTCCTGCCATCACTGCATTTTTACTTATTTGGACACAAAGACACTCTGCCACAGCTAAGCCTTTTTCCTTCACGTTAAGACTATGCTTTTACCTGCCTGGACTGTTCAGCCATGCATCTGACCCGCTGGTACATGAACTGATGTGCACCCTGGGCATGCCAAACCCTTGCTCCACCTAGACAAGGTGATCCTTACTTCAAAGGGACTGAAAATCCTCTAGTGACAAACTCCTATCCACTTTAAAGCCAGCTGTGGACCAGAAGCCAACCACAAAATGGTCTGCTGAAATAAATTAATAAAAAGAAAACAACTGATAGCTGGAATTTACTTTAAAAAGTCTGCCAATTTCAGGGAGTTACGGCATTTTGCCAGTGAAGGTTGTTTTATTGTCAGGGAAAGAAAGCAAACCATAAAGCCAGCCTTTGCTCTTGCACCTCACCCGCCTTCACGCTCTCTTCCTTGTTTTCCTTAATACCCCATTCTTGAAGAACTGTTAGATTTACTCATTGTCATTCTGCTGGGGCAGACACAAGTTGCTCTTTTGTCTTAAAGATGAATTGAAGCAGAAACCTATTCAATTCAAGGCCTCAAGGGAGATGGGCTGTGAAACGCCAGCTAAAACATGACAGGGCACAGCAACAACTGAGATGCAAGTGCGCAGGAGGCACCCTTCCATCTCACTGCCTTCAAGAGCTGCTGATTTTGTGTTTGTTTATTGCTTGCAACACTATCCTGTGATTATTCAGAAAACAGCTTTAAACTCCTAGTGCCCCCTGCCAGCAGGGCAGGCAGAAAACTTCCAAGATACAGCCAAAACTTGCTCCTTCCATTACACACAGACATGGGAATTGCCACCTCAGCAGATTTAGAGCCTTACCCACAGTCAGCTCACATCAAGGGGCTTTTACTGTCGCTGATTTGCCAAGCTTTGGACCAAACCCATGACCTGACATCACCAGGTCCCAGCATGCTCCCGAGACCTCAAACAGTGTGGCCAAAGCAGGAGGGGGATGAGCTGAAAACTGCTCTGCTATAGGAAAGGGGAGCACCTCTGGGACCAGACTTTCCCCCTGCAAACACGTGTGGAATTTACTCCTGGCTCTGTTCAACATGGCTCACTGACTCCCTTCTGCATGTTGGTACCAGTATTGGCTGTTAACACTGTTCTCAAAGAACGCAATCAATGTAGCTAAGGAGCAGCACTGTTTTGAACCAGAAGTGAACTACTACAGAATAATCATTTAGGGGATTTTTTCCTTTAAGTATATTTTACACACATACTATTTGCCTGTGTAATTTATCTCTAAAGGGCTTCAGGCCACCTATCAAGGAAAAAGAATCAGAGGATGCATTAATATGCTCCTGCAGTCAAGGCAAAATCCCCATGCTCATTATACATCTCCAATTTGAGATAAATGACTAAAGCAAAGGATCTCTAACGTGCAGCACTATACTATCATTGCTTGTATACTGAAGGGATCCTAACTGTTAAAGGTATAGCTGCCATTAAAAATGAACAGCCTTTTTAGGATTTCCCACCTTCTAACAAACTATGTGGTCATTCATGTGATGAGTTACAAAACTATGTTCAGAAACCATACTTCTAGTACGGTGAAACACAAGAGATACTAAAGAAGTTCCTCTTTTCAGCTGAACACACAGAAATTAAAACATTTTTCTAAAGACCCCATTGGTACTTCTGTACTGAGCTGTTACTACAGTTGTAATGAATGCTTACATGTTAAGTTAGCATCATGCAACTGTTGGGACAGTTTAATTGCATATATACACCTAGTAACAAAAAAAGCCCAAACACAGTGCTTTCATGAGATATTAAGTTTAAAATGTCACCCAGCAACTTTGCAAGCTTGTTTTTCAAGCAGGAACGTATTTCAGTTTTCAAGATGACAGAGTCACTCATCTGAAAAAATCAGTTCCACCTGCTAAAATAAGCCAACTGGTTTAAATAAACGCAGAGCTAGGACAAACAGGAAGGACATATTTTGTTAAATGTTTATCCTTGTACAATGTGCAATTGTTTTGGGTTCTGGATTTTTAACATTACCACCAAACCACAAAAATCACAGAAAAAAATTATTCTCTTTATTAAAAACTGTCAAGATCACATCAGTTCTCATGCAAAACTCAAGAGAAAATACTGCTTTATTAGTGAGGAGAAAATTCATCTGTTGAGAAAACTCATCTGTTCAAACTGAATTTACTTGTGCTGCACTAGCTGGGGAGTAAACAGTATGGGGGTGGGCCGGTGAAATCTTTGGCAGGGTATAAAGGACCCATTCGATGAAAGGACCATCTGATTTCTGCTTTGCAGCAGGTTAGCAAAGGCAACCGAGAAGAGCTTTTGCTTTACATACACTCTTAAGAGCTGGATAAACACAAATGATTTAGGCACTACCAAAAGCAGTGCGTAGCTCAGACGTGTGCGCAGAGCTCAGATTAGTCACCTAAGCTTCTTATTCAGAACCAGGCAAAAATTAGGCACACAAACCCATTCATAAGCACCAGCAGCCTGCCTCACCCTTGCCAGCTAAGCAGGTGAAGAATGAAGGATGGATGGATGTGACCCCGTTACTCTCACGCAGGGAGCTAACCAACTCCCCACTGCATGGAGGTGCAGTCAAGTCTTTACAAAACCCCCACTGTGAGCCACTCCTTTCAAATCCCCTGCCCCTTTCATCTAAAAGCCCTGGGGCTACAACCGCTGTGCTAGCATGAGAGAAATTCAGGATAAAATCCCCGGTTTCAGTGAATCTGAACTCCACCCTTCCCTAACCCTTCTGTAGGGCATCCTCGGGTGCACTGGGGAGTTGAAACTCAGGTGCTAGGGGAGAGAGATGACCTGCCATAACCTGGGGTACCTCTGGGCTGGAAGTAAATAATTTGCCCAGTTGAGGCTGAGGTTGCCATGACAAATTATGTTTTTCTTAAATACCAGGGTAAATGGGCATACAAACTTGCAAACCCTAATAGCACGGACCTAGCGCAAACCCTCAGGCTGCTATTAATCATGCTTCCATTGCAAATAATTTAAAAAATAATTACTTGGTTTTGTTATTTGCTTTCTGGATATTGGATTAAAGATGTTAAACTGGCTGATCAACCATTCCTTCGCTGGCCCTGCCAGGATCCTACTAGCATGGAAAGGAGAGACGCAGCAGCTGTATCTGAAGATATTTATGTGTACCTGTCATCACACAGTAATGTTCCAGCCACACACCCGGAATGTGTCTGCCCACCCTCCAGCACCAGCATGGTAATTAACAGCTCAAAATATGAGGATTTACAGCCTCTCCAAAAGGCTAAAACCTCACACTTACAGCTTCTTGCTTCCTTGCTGTCTGATCCCTGAGATCCTGCTTGATTTTGCTTTCTAAGTGTTTTGTAATCCGCAGTCTGGTAGGCTAACTGGGATGCACTGTACAAACACATCTCCCATCAAATGTAAATGCCCTCTTGCCTACTGAATGTTGCGTTGTTTCCAGCTGCGAAGCAAAGGGCACCCAGAGCTCCTCACCTACCCTCCTCTCATTGTCCCGTGCACAGTTCTCATGCCTCTCTTATTCATTTGCTCTGGGACACAGACTGTCTTTTCAATCTGCCATGATATATTAGTTCTTCTTAGAACAGATTAGACCTTTTCATTTTGTCTCAAGCTTCTCTTCCTAATGAAAAGAATATCTACTAAAGAGAAGAAAAGTCAGGAGTATCCTCCTGTGGGCTCCTAGGACTCCTCAGTGTGCACAAGAACACCGCTGCCTTTATCCACACAGCCCAGCCTCATGGACTGACTACATTAACCCTTTGCATTAGAGGAATTGCTAAATATCCACTGAAATAAATATCAGAGTTGGCAGCATGGTACACTGACCTCTCACAGCCCAGGTGGAGCACACCTGAGCCCTATTGCCTGCCTTTGCTCTGCAAACACACAGCTGGGTGACTTGACTCACCTACTATGCCATTGTGCCTTCCTGTTAGCAGATTTGTCCCCCTGGAGAGTGAGTCTTTCCCAGAGCTACGCTCACCTCCCAGCACTCAGCCATAAGAAATTTATGTGCTGATGAAGCAAGAGGTCACAGACTTGACAGAATCACAGAATGCTTTGGGATTGAAGGGACCTTAAAGATCACCTAGTTCTAAACCCCCTGTCATGGGCAGGGACACCTTTCACTAGACCAGGTTGCTCAAAGCCCTGTCCAAGCTGGCCTTGAAGACTGCCAGCGATGGGGCAGACCCAGCTCCCTGGGGCAAACTCACTGCCCTCATAGTGAAGAATTTCTTTCTAATATATAATCTAAATCTACCCTCTTTCAGTTTAAAGCCATTCTCCCTTATCACATCCCTACATGCCTTTGTAAAAAGCCCCTCTCCTGATTCCTTTTAGGCCCCTTTAGTCAATGGAAGGCTGCTACAGTCTCTCCAGAGCCCGTTCTTCTCCAAGCTGAACAAGCCCAACTTTCTCAGCTTGTCTTCACACGAGTGGTGCTCCAGCTATTTGATCACTTGAGGTGTTACTGATTGCCACCTATACTGTTCTTTTACTATGACTTGTCACCCCAATGTCATAAAGTTAGACCTTTCCCTGCTATAATTTAGGATCACCTTCACCATCTCAATAGCTCAAATGGGCACAGGAAAGTTTCCCTCAATCACCTCAGTGCAGGACTGCCGTCTACAGAGGCAACATCTCTTCTGCCCTGGAGCCCTGAAACAAGGAATAAGCATTTCTGGCCTTGAAGAATTGTCCTCCCTTTATGCCCCTAAGGAAAAGAGAACGTGTCTCCTTCCCCCAACCCCTGCCACCCTCCAATTAAACTGTTTGGCTCAGCCAGATTTCAAACAAAACACTGAACTCTTAACCCAGTCTATTTTATCACGGTATAAAGCTACCAGCACAGGTGAACTCTCTGCAGCACTCACAGTACTGAGGCTGGCGCATCCCACCAGCCATCCAGCAAGAGCACCACTCCCGTGAGAAAACAAATTCCAGCTGCCTGCCCAGGACACTGCTGCTGGCTGCAACAGCATCCTGACATGGGACAGGCTCAGCCAAACCTCCTGCTTCATGCCTTGTTGAGCTGAGAGGTTTGTTTCAGCTAAAAAGGAAATTTTCAACTGAGTGTTATTTTCATAAGCTACTCAGGGAACGAGGCTTGTAGAAGAAGGTATTAGCTACAAGTAAGTCAGTTTTCACTTCATAAAACACCTTTCATTTGTCAAGTGCCATTTTGAGCAAAATAAGATACATAGTCTCCTCTTACCTTCACTCAAACAACTCTGAGCCAAACCTGATGGCCATGTAACACCAGTATCAAAAAATTCTATGAATTTACATAAAAACAATACCTTAATGGGATAAATCAGCTTTTGGATCATTAGCAATGCAAATGGAATGGAGAGGCATTAAAACCAAAACCAAGTTATAAACTTTGCTGGAAGGCATATTTTTCACACTTTATTAGTGGAAAATAAGGTGTATTTCTAGCAAGTACTTCAAAGGGACAGTGCCTTGCCCATAAACGTCTGAGTGTCTGTTTAGTAAAGTGGAATGTGAATATCTGTGAAACCCAAGTGAAAACATGCGGCTATAGAAAATATACAACATATACGTGAACATCAGTTCTAAATTTTTACATTCCCAAGGAGTTCAGATGTTAACTATATTCAGACACACCTACAGTTTTATGCTATCTAATGATATCTAATTTTGAAGCTGCCATGGTTTAAGGCAGCTTCAACATTATGCTTAGACAGGCTAGAGAAACTAAACAAAAAACCTCTGGAAGAGAGGATAATAATTTATTTCTTTTACTGTCTTTTATGACAACTGTTAATGGCAAATAGCATACTGTTACGCTGCAGTTTTGCCTAAGACCCCAGTGTGGAAGACACTTCTCTTCCATACCACTGAGAAAGCATTAATTTCAGCAAAAAAGAAGTGTCTGCTGTATTCACCAAATTTAGCAGTCCAGAGTTCAACAGCGCTCTCACAGAAACTGAAGAAACTCTCATTAATTCCACGGGGTGAAGGTCGCGAAAATCCTAAATATGTTTTACTAATAGAATTCATCTTGTTAATAAGCTGGCATGTGAACCGGTTTTTTTCCGGCTGCTGAAAGCAGCTTGTGGTTTGCTTTTATTCTTCTGAACACAATTAGCAAAGCACTCCAGGGGCTGAATAGACCTATTCAGTTGAACAAATTATTCCCGGGCAGGGCTTTTTTTGTTGAGGGTTTTCTTTTTTTTCGAATCTCCCCAAAGCTCTCTCCCACCCTGGTGCAGTCAGAAGAGCCACAAAAGCCTGCCTGTCATTAGTCTTGCCTGCCTGTGCCTGAAGAAAGACAAGTGGGACCTTACACTACTGAATACATTACATTTTCAGCATCTCTCCCAGTGACATGACTGAATTGCTCGCTTCTCCCAACCCTTATCTTAGCTGGTGTACAATCCTAATTAAAAGGCTGACGTAAGGCACACACACAAGGAAGAGTCTGGCATGGATGTTATGGATGAGATGATAAACTTTATGAGCATAGCTACCTCCCACACAGCTTTTGTAGTTAACTGTTGGAGCTTGTACGGTTGTTCTTGTGGGCACCATTTCTCATTTCAAAGGGCTAAAAATGCTCAATAAAACAGACTTGTCTTTTCTAATAGGTAGCAGCATTTCACTGATGTAGTTAATCTATGTAGCTCATTCTTTCATTGAGATAACTTTGCAAGCAAATTGGGCTGAAGTTCCCTTCTCTTGCTGCTCATTTTCAGTGTGAAAAGGGCTGTGGGTAGGGTAAAAATCCACGCATCCACCATGTGAACAATGTTGTCATGTAATTAACACAGCAGAACTATTTGTTTAATTAGTTACATTTTCAGCCTCTTTAAATGAGAAAAAAAAAAAAAACCAAGCCATGGGTGGTCTGTAACCTCAGAAGAGCAAATACACCATGCTGTAAAATCATCCCAGCTCAGAATACTAGGTTGGACATAAAAAAAGCATTTTTTGAATCCTAAGCCTGAGTCAGGAACAGAAGGTGCATTAAGACCTTCCCAACTGCAGCCTACCACCAATTCATTAAGTGTTCGGCATTATTTAATAAAAATGGCTTCTGCATCTACTTTAACTGAAACACTATTTATTCATAAACATTTTTAACTAGAGCATCGGTTGGGACTTATTCACACGCCAGTTCAGGGACAGTTTCAAATTCTTCCTTCAAGTAAATGCATTCAATTCCCATTGCTGTCTGCCTCACCTAGGCTGCAAGTCTGCAAGCAGAGCTAGGCCTGTATTTTGCAATTAAACCAAGGATCTCAACTAGTTTATAGAGACCAGGACACGTTGCTGTTAACGTCTTGGTAAAGTATTAACATTACAGAAGTGAGAAAACTCCTATAATTTGTATAACAGCATTAAAATGATTCTACTGTTGTTATGCCTGAATCCCAAATTTAAAAATAAATCCTCTTTTTTTGGCTATTTTATCATAGAACCACAGAATGGTTTGCGTTGGAAGGGACCTTAAAGTTCATCCAGTTCCAACTTCCTGCCTTGGGGAGGGATACCTTCCCTTAGACCAGGTTGCTCCAAGCCTCATCCAACCTGGCCTTGAACACTGCCAGGGATGGGACAGCCACAGCTTCTCTGGGCACCCTGTGCCAGGGCCTCACCACCCTCACAGGGAAGAACTTCTGCCTAAGAGCTCACTGCAATCTCCCCTCTGTCAGTTTAAACCCCTTCTCCCTTGTCCTGTCACTACATGACCTTGTAAAAAGCCCCTCTCCAGCTTTCCTGTAGCTTCCTTTAGGCACTGAAGGTGTCCTGGGAGTCTTCACCAGCTCTCAGCCTGTCTTCCTACACCAGAAAAGTCTGCTTCATCAGAAAAGTCCATCTCCAGGTAGGCACTACACAAAATGGTCAGACCTTCTACAGAACTAGAGTTGTCTCTTGAACAAAAATCATGACACTACTGAGTGCTGAAACGAGGGCTGAACAGATCTGAGGCTTCAGCCCACAGTTCTTTCAGTTACATTAACATGACAGTAACTGCTTTCAGACTCTGGAACTGGTGACCAAGCAAAGTAGTAATATTTGCTAATGGACTCAGGCAGCTGTTGCAATGGGATGTTGCAATGGGACATTGCAGACAGAGAACACCATCACTTTTAGCCCCATCCTATGCAGCTACTACCTATCCAAACACTTATAAGCTGGTTTCTCAGAACCTTTCTGACACTCTTATTTCTGAAGCTTAAGGGAACTTTTTGCTTTACAAGAGAGATACCTTTACAAAAGAGAGCGGAGTTAAGAGAAATTCTACACTTTTCAGCTCACTCACAAGGGCAAGTTTTTCCACCTTCCCCGCTTCCACAGCATAACACACATGCAGAAACAACAGCATTTTCTGACCTTGCAAAGACATACCCATAACAGATTTTTCTCTTTTCTGTGTAATCTCACAGCTGGACATGAAGATGGCCAACACTCTTTGACCCATTACTCCCCCAAGGGCCATATGTGTTCTCCATCTGGCAACTGGACAGCTGCTGCTTTAGGACTTTGTCCTTTTTGTCTCCCTTATCTTTCCTTCTGTCATCTGCTTATTTTCCATTTTTATGGTATTCTTTTTTGGTAGATAATAATGCCTTCAGGATTAGTGCTGGTAAGAGGCCAGGACAAAATGGCAGCACTAGCGACTTTTGTTTGAGTTAGGGTCAGAGAGATAATTTAGACCACAGACCTGGGGCCTCATTTTCCCATGACACTGGAAAAATCCACACAGAGAAGCAGAAACACTAACTGCTTCAAACCCAAACCTCCCTGAGTTCATCCTCTCGGGACGCAGCTTGCAGAAAAGGATGAGGATTATATTTCAACACCCGTGGACAGGACTCGAGATGGACTGTACCACCGACTACTCTTTCTGCATATTTTTTGCTTTCAGGAGCAGAATCCAGACGGGAAAAATCTACCTCTGTGGCTTCCCACCTTCTCAGCTGAAGGACCTCTCCTCCTAAGCTTCCCTCAGAGGACACAGCCTTACTTAGCACGTGCCCAGGCCAAAATTTCTGCTTTCCTTCCATGCTGCCAAAAGACGCTGTTAGTGACATGCCCACTGCCCACACACCTTTCATAGAGGAAGGAACTGGCCCTCAGTTTGGCTTTCTATTTTTCCCCATTATTTTTTAAATGTTTTTTTTTTAAGCCTGGAGGCTGCTCTAAAATGCTTCTCTTCTGAACACAGCAGCAGGGCAATCAGTTAACGGAATATGAAGTATCTCTTTCCCACTGGCCAAAGTGATGAAATGTAAAATTCATCATAAATGATGAAAAGCAAGGCAGGCGATTAAAATTCACACACTGTTAATGAAGCAGCTAACAGTTTTTTGTATGTTCAACCCTAGGGTACTCCTCTTAAAGAGATTTTATTTTCCCATATGGTTAGGAGGATGATTAAAAACAGGTAGGGGAGGCTCTGCTGAAATCTATGTGAATTAAGCATCCACGTAATACCAGGACACCCTGCATTTGAAACCAAACCTCCTTCCCATATAGCCATGATCTGTAGCTGCTCCATAGGGAGCCCCAGATCCCTATGGTCTCCACCATTAGCTTCCCATGAGGACTGACAGCAAGAAGCTGTGGTAGGTATGCACAGATCCTCCTTCTGCTGCAACATGGAGAGACTGGGAAGGGTGCAGAAAGCCAGGTGAGAAAGGAAAAGTGGGAAGAGGAGTAGGAGAAGCAGCAGCAGCAAGAGAGCCCCACACCACTGCCTGGCCCCAGCAAAGGGTGATGGTTTTGTGAGGGAGTGCTTGGAGCAAGATGAAAAGCTCTGGACCACATGTGGGAGCGGGATACAGGAAGAGGCAGCCCTCAGAGCCAGGCAGAAGGTGGTCAAGGATTAGTAGGGAGAACGGCACCTGCACAGTTGCCCTGGGACAGCCAGAAGCACTGCCAGCATGGACGGCTGACTGCACAAGCAGTCTCCCTGACAAACATTAGCATGCAAAATCTCCTCCCTTCTGGCATGTAGGGATTTGCTTTCTGATGCATTCTGCTTGACCACAACAGCTCCTGCAACTATCAACACTGAACTTGCATAAGGTTTGCAGTGGGTCCCCATCCTAAAGAACAGCAAAGCATATCCCTGACTGCCCAAAACCACCCGCAGACCACTTCTCTCATCTAAGGAAATATCAAACTGCCCAGACTAGAAAAGCCACAAAACTGTGGGTGGTTGGATTTTCGATACTCAATTTCTCACAAACCACAGCGTAAAGCACGTGACAGATTTTCAACGTATGTATCTTGTTAATTGACACCTGCAAAAGGGCACATGGAGAAAAAAATGGAGGAACAGCACAAATTACAGTCTTATGCCTCGTTAAAAATTCATGTAGCAGGTTCTTCAGAAAGTAGCACCTTGAAATCACCAGGTGAGATTTATCCACTAACCCAAGGCAAAGAATGCCAAGAAAAGCCCATTTCTGCCTGCCTAGACTTTCAAAGATTCACAGGAACAATATGTCAGTATTGTGATTCAAACTTAACACTGAGATTAGATGAGGGTGGTGAGGCACTGGAACATGCTGCCCAGGGGAGTTGTGGCTGCCCCATCCCTGGCAGCATTCAAGGCCAGGCTGGATGTGGCTTGGAGCAACTTACTCTAGTGGAAGATGCCCATGGCAGGGGACTGAAACTGTATGAGCCTTAAGGTCCCTTCCAACCCAAACCATTCTATGATTTTAAGTAAAATATTTAAATAAAATATATTCAAGTTCTAAGAAGCACCAACTTTCTGAAGACAGCTGAGGTTATGGACTGAACTGCAGGAAAGGTCATTCACTAACACCACATTCAAGTTCATCGCTTACACTTTGAAATAAAGATGGTGCCTCCACCTGTGAGGGACACATTGCTTAAAGCAGAGATGAGAGAGGTGCCTAAGTGAGAGCTAGCGAACAAGCAGGTTGGGTTGCTTTCTTAAGTTTCAGGCATAAATTCCTAGCTCCCGTTTCCCGCAGTTAAAGACTGACCAAACTCTCTTCAAGTCTCTTTTCTTTATAAGTGAACCTGGAAAGTTTACTCCCCACAGTTGGGAAAGTTGACTGCATAGTGCTTATAGCATGTGCATATAGCACTCCAAAGTGCTTATATCAGCATGCAGAAATCCTTATAGGTATGTGCTATACATTCTTGCTTTCACAGAAGACTTCTGTGAAGACACCTAACAAACTAGCTTTGCAGGACCTCGAAAGCAAATTTTCAGAGACAACCTAAATACGCTTGGTTAAGAAATAAGACTTCCTTTCTCATTCAGATCAAGAAAAACTCCAGATGCAATACAGAGAGTAACTTCCTGAAACCTAGTTTACCAAAAAAAAAAAAATTATTGAGAAAAACCGAACAAGAATAATACAAATTTTTTGCCTGTTAAAAAAGACAAGTGATTGGCGAGAGACATTGAGAGACCTGGCAATCTGCTTTTCTCCAATGTTGCTGGTGATGAATAAGGGGATGAACACAGCACAACTCGTCATGTATGGTGAAGTACAGATCTCGTGCGCCTAGACCAAGTCTATTTACACTATTTCCATTATCCACCAAAAGAAAAAGAAGGAATAAATACACAGAAGATATTATATAGGCAGCAGTAGGATTTTATAACTAAGCCCAGGTCATTCTGTTCTGGTAAGGTCTCACTGCTCCTTTTGCTTTAATTAGGTGTGTGTTTTTCAAGATGCTAAGACCTGAAGCCTGTCATCATGTACTTACATAGTCATCCTCATGCAGACCTTGCTTCTGAACAGAACTTTTCACCTCCAGGGAAAACTTCTCAAACTCAGGCTTCACGGTCCTCAGCAGAGTGACGGTTTGGAGGTACGAGTATGCTTTCTTGGCTTCAAGGTCATGTTTGTCTCCTCTTCTCCAAGAGCCATTTCCTAAGGGGAAAACAAGAGTATTTCCAAATCCAAATCATGTACTATTACAGGGTTGCCTTCGTTTTTCCTCCCAGAAGTCCCCTCTACTGCACCTTGGGGAAATGGCAGAGTACCAGGGAGAACCGAACCTGCTCCAAGACACACAGGAAACCAGGCAGGGAAGAATGGCTGGTGGGAAGTAAACCTGCAAACATATGGACTTTACTCCCATGCTGCGCTTGCTTATTTTTAAAGGGTGAGATGAGGCCTAAGTATAAGAAAACATCTCTGAGAGAAAAACATGTGCCAGATCTCGAACACAGAGATATTTAAGTGAGGAAGGATTCAACCACAAAATTTGTTACACATCACTCCATCAGTGACACTCTTGGACAGTCAGAAAGGCATCAGTAAAGTCAATAGCATGATCATCACCTTCTTTCTTTTTTTGACAATAAACATGAATTGGAGAATTGCTCCACTTCCTCAAACAGAAGGATCAAAGGACCTGCACTGCTCTGAAGGACAAGTCTTTCCTCCTGCTGCTTTTGGCTCTGGGGCAGCTCTTGTCACTCCCAGCCACAGGGTGGGACGCACAGGACCACCTGAGTTCTTTTATCTCTCTTTTCTACCCCAGGAAAGCTTTATTTACCTTAGCTCTGCATCAGCTGACCTATTCTTTCCCAATATGAAGTTCAAGTGGTCAAAATTACTTATGCCAGGACTCTATGCATCAGACCTGATGAAAACACTGGAGAGCAGCTAACATCCCACTGTCTAGTTTTGCTCTCAGGGGTAGCACTATTCCTTCCTTTCAGTGCTTGCACCCTGCCCTTGTTACTGCTTTTGAAAATGAAGAAACGCACATCTGGCAATGGTAAGCTAGGACATCCTCCAAGCTGCGCCACAGCGTTAAAGCTGAAATCCTCTGCCCCAGCTGGGTACCTGCATTTCAGAGGCATAGTGTTCAAGAAGCACTGCAGAAACTACAGCATGGGGGCTTTGCTACAGCTTTGATTCACAAATGGAGGTTAAAATGAGATGGATTATACACGGCGGGGTCTATAATCCCCCCATCTAATGACAGTGTTGGTAGAATGTGACTAAGTTTCTGTCCTGGACACTATGCATACTTGTTTATAAAAATCCCGACACCGGGAGCAGTTACACATGCACTTGCACAACAGCATTCCTAGAATAATTCACGTATTTAAATTCCTTCATGGACTATTTTGCGGGAGGTCATCTTGCCACAGTGCTTATGTGCAATTATTGCAGCTTTGGCATCTACGTGTCTGCTCTTCTGAAAAATTAAAAATATTCAGAACAGAGGGCAGCAAAAACTGCAACACACTCATCTGAACTCCACGGCACAATGCCAATCTTTCAATCACACCCACTCTTGGATTTTGTATCTTTTATAAGGTACACAACCTAGTATTGCCAGGCCCTGGGAACAAGGAATTTTAAGGGAATTTCTCTACATTTCTCTTTTATGCTTACTTTCCACATGTGATGACCATGTGCACAAAAGTTAACTCCTCATGCACAGTCACTTTACTCTTCATGGAAAACACATCCACAAAGAAACAGAAAAACAGGCTTAAAGGAATTATTAGAAATACCAGTAAATGCCATATTCTAACTACACTATAACTGAAGACAGAGTTTTCATTAATCCCTTGGAAAAGCAACAAGACTGGACTGCCTGTGATGCAGAGGAGGATGGTGCTGAGGCTCCCACACAACGGTGGGGCAAACAGATATTGCATGGAGGTCCCATGGCAGGATGGCACAGCACTGCCCTGTTGGGGCAAAGTGCCACCTACTGGGGCTGCATCACTGGGGACATCCACCCCACATCAGCTGTGACACCAGGGTCCCTCCTGGGACAGGGTGCTGAGCCTGGGGACTGCACACTGCCTCATACAACTGTCGCTACCTCCTAGCAAATACCATCCTGGAAAGCAAAACCATTCCAAAACGCAGCATCCCCACCTCCTGCGAAAACTGTTCTTATGTGACCAAAGTTAGAATCATAGAACAGTTTAGGGTTGGAAAGGACATTAAGATCATATAGTTCCAGCCCCCCTGCCACGGGCAGGGACACCTCACAATAAACCATGTCATGCAAGGCTCTGTCCAACCTGGCCTTGAACATCCCCAGAGACGGAGCATTCACAGCTTCCCTGGGCAACCCATTCCAGTGCCTCATCACCCTTACAGGAAAGAATTTCTTCCTCATATCCAATCTAAACTTCCGCTCTTTAAGTTTGAACCCATTACCCCTTGTCCTATCACTACGGTCCCTAATGAAAAGTCCCTCCCCAGCATCCTTATGCGGCCCCTTCAGATACTGGAAGATTGCTATGAGGCCTCCATGCAGCTTCTCCAGGTGGAAAAGCCCCAACTTTCTCATCCTATCTTCATACAGGAGGTGCTCCAGTTCTCTGACCCCATCCTCGTGGCCTCCCCTGGACTTGTTCCAACAGTTCCGTGTCCTTTTGATGTTGAGGACACCAGAACTGCACACAATACTCCAAGTGAGGTCTCATGAGAACAGAGTAGAGGGGCAGGATCACCTCCCTCTACCTGCTGGTCACGCTCCTTTTGATGCAGCCCAGGATACGGTTGGCTTTCTGAGTTGTGAAAAGCTGAAGGACAACTTTGAAGTGTCCCAGCCATCTTCAGTACTTCCCAGGTAGTCACCCTGAGCTGATTTCAGCCAAGGCAAGAAAACCATCAGTTGCAGCGGATGATTCATCTGAGACCCTGTGGACAGCTAAAGATGAGGTGAATCATTGTCCAGGGGCACTTGTTTCTCTTCTGTGACTCCAAAGGGGGCCCACCTCACAGACTTGTACCTATGGCCAGATGAATCACTTCTGACGCATTTCTATCCTATGAGATAACACACAGCAGTAGCACAGCAGTAATGAGCCACTGCCATCAGCCAGAGGGGTTATTTGATTAGTGATTTCTAGTAAAGTCAAGCCTGCAAAGCTCCCAGTATCTGTAGAAGGGCCAAAACTTCAGTATTTTGTGACTGTCGACAAGGGTAGACCTTTGGCTTTTTGCTCTGGTTCTGATTAAGGCTGCAATGCCAAATGGTTTTGCTTAACCCACAAAGGATAAAGTCACTCCAAATTCAACTCAACAAAAAGAAAACTTTGATTCGAACCATTGGCTTTGATCTTGTTCTGCAACTTTATCTTTTACTTATTTAACTGATGTCCTTACCACCTGGTAAAACTTAGAACTTCTTTAGCTAAGCTAGACAATACATGGAGCAGGATCTGTACTTCCACACATATCTGTATCTCTGAATTTAAACAGCTACATACTGAGCTCTTCAACAAACATCACTGTTTACTGTAAGATGATCTCAAACGTGGTAGATGAGTAACAAAAACTTTATGCTAAAGAATTTAGCTCACAATTACCTGATTTATTAAATAAAATACATCATCCTCTTGTGAATTCAGCTGTTCCCATTGGACAGCCTTTTGAGGCTTAGATAAAAGAAAAAAACCAAAGTTTTCCTCCTTTCTCAACTCCCACTTGGTTTTCAATTTGAAATGAATTTGTTATTGTAGCGGGTTAAGGCAGCCCATAGGGGGAAAATTACCATCTCTGCACCTGCAAAAGAGCATGTGCCTTTCAAAAGCCATGTTGACACTTCAGCAAAACCTAGTTCCCAGGCATGAACTTGCCTTAGCTTCAGCCACCTGATGCTGTTTAAAACTCAGCAAAACACATCGCTCCACTATTGCCTTAACTGAGACAGCTGTAAGCAGCTGAGAGAAGGTTTAGTCCCTGCCGCACAATCCCCATGATAACAAATGTAACTGAATGCAGGGACGTTTCAAAATGCAAGTGTATTTAGTTTACATTTTAAAGTCATGTTTTAAATTGACAAATCTGATTCTTTTTACTTAGGGGTGGAATCAGCCGCCTTTGCCCACTCTACTGTAGTAAATCTGGACGGTCCATGTCCCATCCAGTGCTTTCCTTTCAACACAACAGTGCTGAATACTTTTGCAGATGCAGTTTCTGATCAAAAGCTGAAACAGATTAGACATGTGGATCCCCCACCACAGAGATGAGCTCTTGAGATCCAGGCCCTGTGGCTGCCCATGGCTCTGGCCATTGCTGGTGCCTCCTTCCAGCCACCTTCATGAACCGCAGGCCATGGGGCAGCCAGGAATACCCTGCCCTGAGATGTGACAGTGACAAGCTGGGGATGGTGCAAGCTACCCAGCTCTGAGCACTCACACTGCAGCACAGGGTACCCACACCTGGCTGCTATAACCATTGTCTCCATTTGGTGCTGCTCCCCCTACAACTAAACAAGTAACACCTATAGTGTATTTGGGACCTTGTGATCCACCAGTGGTACTATAGCCATGAGGTCTTTTTTACTTCTTGCAATACTAGAGCCCCAGGGGAAGATAACTGCAATAGCGGGGAGAGACAGTGGAATATTTCGGGACTCAGTGCTGCGTATTTTGAGCCTAACAGATCTAAAAATATTACCAGGCTTACAGAAGATTTTGTAACATACTTGGGCAGGAAAACCATTACCATATGATGAGCTGTTGAAGAGTTCAATATTGAAGAAAGCGTACTCCCCATTGGTCATTCCTTGCCGATGAGCAGCCAGCATGATGTTCCTGATTGTGTCACCGCTGGCACACATGATTACAACTGGTGGAAGAAAATGAGGAACATAGATAAGAGGCAGTTCAAGAACGTCAGGGAACAGGCTGCTAAAGCAAGAGCGCTGCCAGAAACAGTGACCCCAGCTGTCCTCCCAGTATTGCAACAAACATGACAACACAGATAGCAAACAAACCTCATTTCCCAAGCTGCTGATGGAAGACAGGTACTAAACATGGAGGCTTCCTCCTTCCTTGTCTCCTCTGAAAATAACTAAATAGAGCCTGTGTGTGACCCAAGTTCTTTTTACCCGTCCAACATGTGATAAATTCTGGCTTCAAAGTTCTTCAACTGCATGTATTTGCGGAGTCAATTGCAACCATAAGCCTCAGCTGTTACTTCTAAGTGTCATACACTTAAAAGTACTTAGTGAAGTAAGTAAGACAATCACAAGATAAAGAACTAAGGTGATACAATGGCATTACCATTTTAATTTCCATTCCATTTAACAGTTTGGTGTCGAGTCATCTTGCCTGCATTTCAGCTATCTAAAATTCAAGTATCTGGTGTAGAATTTGTTGCCTCTCTACCATTAACGGAGAGAAGTATCTCTGCAGCTAAAGACAATCTCTTCAGAACGTGACTTTCTCTCCAGGGACTATACAATAAGCCTAGGCAATGACCTTTGAAGCGACACTCAATATTCAGAAATGGGAAAAGCAAACGCCACTTTCTAAGTGTGAAGATTAAAGGTGGTTACAAGATCAAATGCCACAGAGACTTGTTTATAATGGATCAAGAGCTAAGCAGCTGCTCTGCTGCTACAACAGGACCTACAAGTCCACATGTGTTCCATGTGGGCACCACAACCCACTTTGTGACAACTGTGGTTGAGAAGCCTCTTCCCTAACCTGCCGGGCAGGAGGTGACTACTCCCCTTGCTACCCCGTCCCTCTGCAAAGGGAAAGCATAAACTCAGGTGAGGTCTTCAGCAGCTGGGAGACAGCTCCCCCACTGAGCATGTTACACTATAAACTTCTTTATAGGTTCACAAGTCTGTGGCTGTGAAGCTACTGACATCAGAGGGAGCTGCAAAGCATTGTACCACTGTGCGCTTTGGGGCGATATCCTACAGCAAAGTCATAAGAGATCCTGTTGGGATGATAATTCAAACCCAACTGCACGCATGTTTCCAAGAACACCATCACGCATAGCAGGCCTCAAAAGATACAATAATGTATGCAAATATTTCGAACCCAAGAATAAAACTGAATCAAAACCACATTCAGCTTTTCTGCGTAGAAGTGTTTGTTGTTGTAAGAAATGAAAAGGCCAAACAGGCCAAATCTTTCCACACACAATGGAACTTTTCCTATCGCTTTTCTGGTTGGATGCCATCACAGGCATACAGCTCCAGATGCGCCGCCGGGGTGAGTCACGTTCAGTACATCCCCACACTTCAGGATAGTTATACCACGCATAGCTCTACCTTACTGATTATAGCAGCACCATATAATAATTTCCAGAGCAACAGAGCAAGATGTATTTCATGACCATTGTGAAGTACATTAGCATGAAGGAAAAGAAGAAGAAAAAAGAATTTCTTACACTAAAATTTGGATCAAATCTTTTCCAGATGCACATCAGGAATGAATTTGTCTCACTGTTCCTGATTTCTGTATAGGTGAGAGATTTCCTTTTGAAATGTTTCCTTGCTGTACTCCCAATTCTCCCTTGACTTTGCCTTTATAATTCACATCTTTCCTAAAGCTGTAATCTGGAAATGGAATCAAGGAGATTCCCACAACACTAGTAATAGACCTTGAGCAAAAGGAATAAAGAAAAGAGTGTGTGTGGGGGTAAGCCTACTTTGAAATATATTAAATCATATTTTGTAAGCCTCTAAAGGAAAGTAAGGGAAGTAATACTAACTATTTGGCTGCGGTTTTTAACACAGCAGGAGAGCTAAAATTACATATTTCAAGATTCTGAAGCACATAAGCTATGCGCATGTCTCTCACAATCTTCCAAAAATGTAAATTACGTGTATTTAATCTGCATCTGTACTTTACTATTGTATATATGCAAATGTGTGCGTGCAAACACATACATAATGTTTTCCCTCCAGTATAATACATGTAGACCACAGTAATTCTAATAGTAATATTTTGAATTTATTGACTAGGATTATTGACTCATCCTGCAAACACTTGACAGTTTAATTCCAGTTCCCTTTGCTACACATACCCCCTGCACTATGTGCTTATGTCAGAATGCATTTAAGCACAGCCCAGCATTTGTGACCGTTACGGTAAACCTGAGCCTACAGCATCACGTCTGCAGTGTGGCTAAACAAGCCTGCAGAGCAGCCTGAACTACGAATGAAATTCATTAAAGTGGTTAACTTTTATTATCATACTTTACATCACAATTTTGTTATGGCTCCAAGACTTAAGCCTTTTCCAGAGGCTCCAGAGGCTGAGCAGGCAGCCCCTAGTGAACACTGGCGTATGGCTAAGTGTGCCCCTGCCTCCAGGACCACCGAGAGCTTGGTGCAAACCCCCAGTAAGCAACAACCTAGCCCAAGGGGCCAGCCTCTGCCACATGTCCCCATGGGCCAGATGGCGGGGCAGCTTCTTTCTCAGCCCTGGTAGAGTCCTGAGCAGGTCTCCTGTATTTACTTGAATGCCCACTGCCACTCAGGCATCTCAAGGAAGCCCAAACATTCAGATAGGACCAGCACCAGCAGCAATCTCTGTAAACAGAGAAGATGCAGGGTCAGAGCCAAGGACACTGTCACCGTAGCCCTTAAAAACTGATGGGAAACTAATCAATCAAGCAAAAACATTCCTATAAAGAGCTTTGGATAGTGTCTTGTTCCCCACAGCCCTAACACCCTACTGGGGGACCTCCAAAGAGTTCACAGGAGAAATGAAAACTTCACCTGGTCAGCTAAGTCACACAGAGCACCCTTCACATGATATATGACTTCTAAAATATTGTGACAACCTGAAAGATGCCATGAGCAGCAGGACCACTCCTCAGGCCCTCCTCAGGCAGAGGAACATGCCAGCAGAGTCCTATGGTCAAAAAGGCACAAGTGGAAGCTGAAGGGCCCCACAGGGCATGAGGCGAAAGAAGACAGAGCACTGCTTTTGTTCAGTCATTTGGAAGTTACAAAATGATGCAAGACCAAAGGTCTCAGCTCAGCAAAGCATTTAAGCCCAGGCTGAAAGCAAGCCTCTCTTTCCTGACTGGGCAGACTTAAGAGCAGGGTGCTCTTTAGCCATCAGTCATGTTCCCATTGCATAGCCACAGATCCCTATGGCTAAGGGTGAATACTCGTCCTTTGCTGCTGTAAGCATGCTGATATGCTCTTAGCATCCAGAAAGCTGACCACACACACACACAAGTTATGCTGGTTAAAAAAGAAAAGCATCTTTCCCCATACAGCAGTTTCCTCTAGCACCTACACACATTCCCTTGTCCCCATTCAGTATATTTCCCACAAGGCACTTACTAGGAAAGTTCTACTTTAACCACCTGCTTCCGTGAATAAAGAATTAAAAAGCCATAAACTATCAGTCCTCAGTTATTTCCCACACACTCCTGAGCACATTAAGGATTTCACAACAGTGTTAACGACACCTGCAGCACAAGGCTGCTCTATCTGCAGCCTACAGCACCCAACACCAGTTGTGACAGCCACACATGGCATCATCTTTATCAGCCCAATTTGGATGCTATTTTAACATTCTACAATGAGGGATGAGGAAATCGTACAAAACACTTCGCACACACCTATACGTCTTTCAGAACACAGCTAAGGAATTTCTTCAGTGCTATCCTGCTGCCTGCTCTACACGTTTTATTTTTATAACTTAGTGGGGAAGCCCTTGGCTGCTAAAAGCCTCTAAAAGAAAATGCCTTTTCAATTGTCCACATATCCACACATTGCTCAGCATGACCTCACTTTAAAACCCATCTAAGTACAGTCTGAACATCCCAAAGCACTCTGAGCGGTTTACTACTTCATGATGCAAAACCAGTTCAAAAGTCACCAGCCCATGGTGACTTTTCGAGATGCTTTACAAGCCATTTATCTGTACACTGTTTTGCTAACAGTTGGTGGCAATATTACTGCACACACTCATGGGTTTTGGATCCACACATCCCCCCAAATGACCACTTGCTCTAAACGCATTTGTTATTTAAGAGGTACTCAACAGGGCCCAGGAGCAGGGAAAAGGATCCCCACTGCAAGACACAGCGGGGTGAGAAAAAAACGCTTCTGCTTAGACTTTGAACCTACAGAGAGTGACTGCGCTAATCTCAGAGAATAAGCAACAGATTTGCTGCTCCACAGATGCAGGCAATTTTGGCTAACTCAGACCTCTGGCAGAAAGCGCGTTTCTTACCATGCCACAGAACTCTTCCAGCATGGTCCCTGCGGGAGAGCCTCACTCTTCACAGTGGGGTGCAAAGCTGTAATAGACTTCTGTGGGCACGGCTTTCACTCAGGGCAGCTGGTCCCTGTCCTCCGGGGGATGCCTGGCCCAGGGATGCTGGCCCACGTGCCTCCCCAGTCCCATAGGATCTTTCCTCCGCAGTGCTCCCACCACCCCAGCACCCATCCCTGACCCCATCCACCACCACTCACCCCTCTCGCCAGTCTGCAGGGCGCGAACAACGTCGTCGATGTCGAGGTGCCGGCTGTTCTCGTCGAAGCTGTGCACGGCCATGTGGAAGGTCTCCTCTTGGAAGACCACATGGACGCCCTCCATGGCGAAGTAGCAGCTGCGCTCGGGGTTGCTGTCGCTGTAGAGCAGCGTGGCCCGGCTCCACTGGTGGTGGCGGAATAGGGCCAGCAGCATCTCGCCCATCTTGGCATAGGCCGGGGCGACGCGGGTGAGGTGCGAGTACTCGCCGCCCTTAGCGCCGAAGCCCGCGGCCAGCGCCCCCGCCGACAGCATGGGCACGTCCCAGTGCGCCGCCAGCCGCGCTACCGGCGCCGCCGCGTACTCGCAGACGGGCCCCAGCAGCAGGTCGGGGCGGCGGTGCTGCAGGGCCACCATGTCCACCAGGCTGAACAGGGCGCGGTTGCCGCACGCCGAGTCCTCGTAGGTGAGCTGGAACGCGTAGCCGGGCGGGAGCCCGGAGCCGTTCTCCCGCAGGCTCCGCACCGCGTACTCGATGGCGGGACGCACCCGCCCCAGCGAGAAGAGGTAGGAGTCGTCCTGCGGCAGCAGCACCAGCACCCGGATCAGCTTCTCCTCCTCCTCCTCCTCCGCTGCCGCGGAGCCGCCGCCCAGCGCCGTCCGCGCCGCCAGCACGCAGCAGAGGCTGCCGAGCAGCCAGGGCGGCATCGCGCCCGCCCCCCCGAGACGCCCGAGCTGCGGCAAAGTTTTCTTCCCCCCTCCCTTTCCCTCCCGCCTCGAAATTGTTCGGTCGTGCTTTATTGCTCAGGTGTTTGGCGGGTTCACAACCTGTCCCCGCCTGCGGGTTACGGACGGAGCATCTCGGCTCTGCTTGTCTTGTTCTCTTACAGGCGATGATTACTACTACTACTGCTGCTAGTACTAGCGTCTTCCCCCGCCCGCCCCCCCGCCGGATTCCCCCGCGGGGCTGCCGCGCTGCGCCCGCCCGCTTAAGTAGCGCGGTTCGGCGGCGGTTGTCCGCACGCCCCGCGCGGCGCGGCCGGGTTTGTGCGCAGGGAGGAGCCGCCGCCGTGCTCCCGCCCGCCCCCTCCGCGCCCCCCCCCCCCCCCCCCGCACCTCTGCCGCCGACCGGCACCGCAGGGCGGGGGGAGCGCTTATCGCCGCTGTGTCTGCGTGTGTGTGTACCGCCTGCTCGGCCGCTGCCCTGCGCTCCAAGCGAGCCCCTGCGACCGGGAGGGAAGGGACCCATCGCACTTCCATGTGTTTAATGTTTTGGGATTGCTTCAGCCTGCTTGAGCCGCGCTTTCCTGCATAGGGAAAGCGTTTGATTCCCCTCCGCATCCCCGAGGGCTCGGTGCGCTGCAGGGCTGGGGGATTTGGGGAACGGGGCTTGAAGCATCAGCAGAGAGGGATGCAGGCAGCGCCCTCAGGGGCGCTGCGGCAGGGCACAAGCAGGGCTGCTCGGCTCCCGTCTCCTCGCCCGGAAAGGTGCCCGTGCGCCGGGTCGCTGGAACCCTAAGGGGAAGAAGGCAGTGGGTCCCTGACCTCTGGGATCTTCTGAGACTCCCACAGCAAGAAGGCCCAGGTGCAGTTTCTGCTGCTTCCCACCCGCTGCATCTGCGACACAACTGCATGGCCCAAGCAGCAGAGGTTTCCCCCAGTGAAGGAGGCATGTTCTGAGGCTGTTGGGGAAAAAGAAGAATGATAACTTTTTAAAATTATCTTAACAACGCTGCCTAGTAAGATCATGTTAAATACAACCCTGAGCAGATCTTGATGGCCATAAAGCTGCTATACCTAAGATTTTGTTAATGTCCATTTAAAATGGACACTGTTCTGGAATAAAGTCCATGCAAGATGTGCAAAATGTTTTCGCAAAGAGGCTTTGGAATACCTGATGCTTTTTTGACAGTAGAATTACAAAGGACGTCTCTGTGGAGTTTTCTGTGCCCACAGCCTGCATCCTCAAACCCAGAGCAGGGCTGCCTGGTTTGATGTTTTATGGTTACTCACAGAGTGCCAGGTTTGCATTCGAAAGGTGAGTGAACTGCTCCTGGCTTTATAGAAGGGGTTTGTTTAGTTCAGCCCGGAGGTCGTGGTAAGGGCAGTGTGTGTAAACTTACTTCTGTTGCTGCCTTCGCTGTGCAGCCCATGAATGGGAAACCTGCGCTCCTCGGGCAACCATCTGCTCACCTTTAAGATGCCTGGGTTAAAAAGGAATCTGGAAGTGCTTGTGCAATTACAGCCAAGAAGTGGAATGAAAGCCACAGATAACACAGACCTACAGAAATAATAATCAAAAAAATCCCTTTTTTTTTTCTTTCAGAAGCATTTGTCTAACAGGGGCTCAGTAAAATAAAGAAGCTCAGAAATTCAAGGGTGGGTAGCAACCTTGAGAAATGTGCCTCTCACATAGCTTTATTTGATTACTGAATCAAACTTCAGAGTGTTCTTGAAGATTACATAAACATCCTCCCTGGTGAAGCTGGTTTTGTATGTTCCTGTACTGTAAGTTATGTCAGGCATTTTTTTGTTGTAAATGAGTCCGTATAACATAGTGGGGATTAAGCAGAATGTTACAATATACAACACACCACCCATCTTCACCACAAAGCTTGCAAAAACATTTTCTTAAGACACATTTTGAAATGCTGACCTTTGTAGTCACTGCTTTATGATGACCCTACAGATGTGTTTACAACTCTGAAATCTGGATGGATCTTTCTTGATTCCCCCTTCCCCTGCCAGAATATCTTTTCCATTTTACGTGTGAGCTCCATGCTCTCCTAGCTGACTTTTTCTGAGCATAAGCTGTGTAAACACAATGGAAGAGATAGTAAGCCCATAAATCACAGGGCTGCCATCCCTTCACACTGGCTGCTCCTTGTGAGGTGAAGTGCTGCTGGGAATGAATCAGAGTGAGAGAAGCTGGGCCAACATGAAGCAAAAGAGAAACAAAAGGCATCTTGCCAGTACTGTGTAGCAGTAGTAGCATCAAAGACCGATTTTGATGCTTTCAGAAAAAGGTTTGGCCTGTAGCATGTGGTCCTTTCTTACCTGAGCAATTGCATTCAGCCTTATGGGATTCAAACTGTCTCTGAGGGCCCAAAGTGTCATGAACTTTTCCGTTGTTTCCCTTCACCCTAACTGGTTTTATAAAGAAGAATCCCAGCCTGTGACTGATTTATTTCTCTGAGCCAGAAAGTTATGCATGAGAATTTACTTGTTAGTCCCAATTCAAAATGTCACTTAATCCGCCTTGCCATTACACTTACAGTGTTTTCCATAACTAGAAATTCAACATTTCTCCACGGGCATTTTTATTTTTTTTTTCAGCTATATAAATGCTTTTTAATAGGAACAAATCCTGCACTCGTGAATCAGTAGCAGGCAGAATGCCTACAGACTGCAGCAAGAGCAGAGGTTTCAGGCTGGCCCTTTAGGACTAAAGTAATTTCAGACACAGGCTATCTTTCCCCTAGAAATAACTCATACACAAAACGAGAATCACTTGGCTCGATCCAGCTAGCATGAGCAACAGTCTGAGCTGCCTGCTGTGAATGAAGAAAACTCAGGTTCGCTGAAAACACAGTCCCCCCTAGAGGCTAAAAAGATGAAATGTTTTAACATCCTCTGCACAGCAAATGTATCCTGCTCTCAGGATTTTAAAATCTTTCCTTGTTTTTTAAGAAAACTATTGTCTTCTTATTTCAAGGAATCTGCCCTGTTCTGGAACACAACTAAGGGATATCTTCCTGCAACACAGTGTGTATGAGTTCTCTTTTTTTTCTTTGTGTTCTTGCCTTTGTATACTTGCTTTATGTACAAATGCAACACAGCTTTTAGGTGAAAATAGTGCAGCATGAATACTCAACATGAACCAGTCTGATGCTAAAAAAGCAGAGGGAAAGGGGACATATTTACTTGGTTTTCTTTCAATTGACACCAGCTTCTCTGTAGATACATATACAAGAACTACAGATAGACAAAACTGCACACACAAAATGTGAGCATACTTGCACACATACAGTAACAAAACTTTGCAGAACTTGCTACTCTTGTTATCTTAACACCTTCCACTTCAGAGCTCAAAGTAAGGTAAAGGCAGGCAGGTGGATGTCATTTTTCTTTTACAAATGGGGAGGACAGAATTTGGGAAGGCAAACTGATGTCCCAGAGGTCTAAGGTGATCTCAAGATCACCCCTCCACTACAATGATTAGCTTCACTACCGCTACTAAAATCCTGGATTGATGGTCCTCAATAATCACGCAGTGCTACTGCTACCCATCCTTTACCACCGATACCGGAAGGTGAGCTGAGATGCAGTCCCACAAGAGATGTACTGTTCAATCATGCTAGGCTAAAAAAGAGTGAATCTTCCCCCCAACCTATTTCTTGTCCATGAACAATAAAGATCAAATTTTTTGTCATGGCTGTTCAAGCATGAATAATACTTGAATGCCTGCCACCCCATATGACATGGGCAAAATGCAGCTTTATACACTGCAAATATTATTTACATTAGTCATTAGCTTTTTACAGCATGTGCATGGTTCCACTGAAGCCTGTGGAAGGACATACTTATCATAAGTTGACAATAAAATCTTCAAAGTAACTTTTATTTCTAATAAGAAAGAAGGTTTTGTATTTATTTTCAATTTAAACAAAGATTCCCCACTCTCCCTCTGTTTTTCCAAGTACTGTCAGAGATGATCTGAAGGGGGCCTATAGGGATGCTGGGGAGGGACTCTTCATTAGGGACTGTAGTGATAGGACAAGGGGTAGCGGGTTCAGTCTTCAACGGGGGAAGTTTAAATTGGGTATGAGGAAGAAATTTTTTACTGTGAGGGTGGTGAGGCACTGGAATGGGCTGCCCAGGGAAGTTGTGAATGCTCCATTGCTGCTGGCGGTGTTCAAGGTCAGGTTGGACAGAGCCTTGGGTGTCATGGTTTAGTGTGAGGTGTTCCTGCCCATGGCAGAACTAGATGATCTGAATGTCCTTTCCAACCCTAACTGTTCTATGATTCTATGAGAATATTATTGAGAGAGCAATTACTAGTGTAACCTGGTCAAGTATCCTTGACTTAGATTGCCTGTCTCCAAAATGCACCATCTGCTTCTGCCTGGGCTACATTGGAAAATACTAACTTTCTTTAGGCAACCATTTTCCATATTTATAGATAACATCTGGATATAGAACATACTCCTTATGCTAACTGTTCTATATTAAAGAGATAACTTATCTTGGTTTGGATCAAAGTGATGCCACAATTTTCGCTGTTGTTTTCATTTCCATGTCATAGCACAACACCTACAAAATTTGCCCCTGGGGTTTTACCAATGTAAGTATCTTGGACTCTTTCCTGAGCTCAGTTCAGCCCTTGATGGTCACCACTGAAGTGCATAGGACAATGGCTGCCTTGTTCTTTATGGGCATTTATCTCCATCAAGAAGATAAGTAGGAAGTGCTGAAATACAAACATCTGCTGTTCCTTACCAACATCATGGCAGTTCTCTCCACATGACTTTAAAGGTTTTGAGAGCAAAGTTCACTTCTGTTTGAACTTCAGTAACTCTACACTATGTATCCATATTGCTTGTAAAAGAAATGGTAGAAGTATTGTCACAGTGTCCCTCAAAACCAGAGCTGGGATCAGACATCCCAGATCCACTGTCATCCAAAGAGCTGTATTGCTGTTCTGTGTAATCTCAAGGCAGGAACTATTCTGGTGTATTCATGTATCAATGGAACAGAAGTCTCACAACATAAGGAAACCAAACACCTATGCTTTGCCTGGGTATTCATCACTTCAGGCAGTATCAGTTTACATAGTAATATCAGCCTGGGAGCTGATTATGAATATGCTGAATTCATTGATAAGGTTGCAGTTGATTTGGTGTGGCAGAGCAAGAAATCTTAGTGGACAGCACTGAAATCTTTATGTCTTTTCTCCTACATGCTGATTAAGGATCAGATTATGGGGAAAGCATGGAAGAAACTCTTCTAACACTATTGACAGATCTTGTTCCTGTGAGTCAATTTTAAAAATGTTTAATTAAATAAAAATATGTGCTTCAGGAGTTCTGTCATTTTCAGTTTATTAAAGCACAGATGTGATAAGAAACGAATGCATGGACTCAGTGGAATACACATTTGTCATTTGTCATCACATCCCTGGAACGGGAACAGTGAGATTACTGAGGAAGAAGAACAAAAAGGCTTCAGGAACAGATGCATGGATGGAGGAAGACACAGTAGAATAATGAAAATAGCACAGGGTAGAGTGGGATAGCAGTAGTCAATAACGCATTATACACCAAAACAAGTCAAAAGAGTAGATCTTGATCTTAACAAGGAACTAGCCATTTCATGCATCAGTTAATGTAATTTAATTTGACCAGGATGGACAAGAGGTCAACAAACAAAATTGCCAGAGGGTTCACAGGGCAGGAACTGGGCAGTGCAGAACAGGTCACTTCTTCAAGCTGCCAGAAGCAGAGTAAGAGGAAATTGAGGTGTCCTCATCCTGTCTGCAAAGACAGAAAGGCCTTTTAGATGTATGGCTTCTATTTGCACACTGACAGTAGAGACCTCTAGGAAGTGATGTCTTCTTTCTGTGCAGTTTGCCATGTGTTTCCTAAAAGCCTACTTGTTCTTTCCTTTAGTTGTCTATTTTGCTTTTGCTGACAGGATGAGTAACTGCTTTGAGTAAGTCATGAGATATGCACGCACAAATAAAAGTACGTATGGTTTGAAAAAGTTCAACTCATTCTCCTGTATGTGCACTTGTAGACTAAGGTCAAAAGGACAGACACATTCTTTTTATTTGTAAAAAAAAAAACAAAAAAACCTCTTCCATGTCTCCTGCTGCCAAAGCAGACAGAAAAAGCAAACATATGCAACTGTGGAAACGTTAGCAGGAATTATAAGTCTTTCTGAAGAAGTGAGTGGTTCTACACTTCTTTTCTCCTCTTAAATTTTCCTGACAGTTTTCACATAAGAAAGCAAGGACAGAAAATACCAGGGTTTAATTCTTTTCTTGTTCAACTGTCATACCACTCTATTTTAATACCAAACAGATCTTTTTAGGAAGATGAGTTTGGCCAGCTCTTTTCCCTCAAGGGCAGTCAGGAGGTTGGTCCAATGTAGGACAGAGCAGAGCAAAAACCCAGAGTAATCTGCAGCTGAAGTGGGACTGTTCTGTTTTTTGTGTACAACAGTTCTCGCCAAAACCTATTAGACTGCCGTTAATCCAAAACAAGGGGAAAAAGATGACTTGAGTCCACACCCCTTCTGGCAGTAGCTGGTCTGAAAGAGGGGCTGTGGGGATGGGTCTCCAGCCCGAAGCTGCCTGGATGGCTGGGTCCTGCTGCAAGAATTTACTGCCCTTCCCAATATGCCAGGACAACAGGATGTGTAATTGCTACTTACTCCCATTCTGTCAGTATGATTTGGGTGTAAAGGATGTTTCTGCTATACTAGGACATTTGGGAGAACCAGGCGAGGGGGCAGCTCCACGTGAAGAAATGTCACAAGACTGGAGGGGGTGGTAATTTCTGGTGTAGTGGAGAAAACAGTTCCAGGTGAGCTGCAGTCACAAATTTCTTATCCCAAGGCAGCTGCACTCAAGATGGCATACTGGCCTGAGGTGATCTAGAAAATAAAATAAACATATACGTAGAAAATATCTTTTTTTTTTTTTTTTTAATTATCTTTCATTCTTTTGTGGTTTAACCTTGATGCCAACATTAAACAGTACTGTTGTTTAAAGTGGTGATGGACCCTTTGATATTTGTGAAAGAAAAGCTTGATGTATACAGCCTAGAAGCACAGGCTGTGAAAGTATATAGTACATACAATGAATAATGCAAGGCTTTCCAAGGATGGAAGAATCACAGGAAGTCAGAGCCAGAATCATGACAAATTAATGGGGAGGTAACAGAGATAGGAGAGCAATGAGAAGTTGCAACGAGCTGTGAAAATAATCACTTTATTAAAACAAAAATGTTTGTATTAGTATCAGCTTCATTAGTTACTGAACACTTGTATGATTAGATGAAACTGTGTTAAACTAGAAGGTTATTTCAAGCTGATTCTATCCCTTGTTTCGTTCTTGTCCAAAAAGCCATTAGGTGTATGAAGGAGGAAAGAGTACAAAAAATCTGTGAACATATCAAAATGAAAAAGGGTTGAGAAATACTTTAAAATTTTGATGATCATAGCAAACTGGAGAGGCAGTTTGAAGTCAAATAAACAATTTAATAACATCCAGTGCTTTGCCCATCAGGAAAGTGTACGGCAAAACAGGACACGGTATGGTATAGCATAGCACTGCTCACCCTACAGAGCCCCATACTGAAGGCAAGTGAGCAATACAATACTGTTGCATCTGCTGAGATACTGTCGAGCCTGAGCAAGATTCCTCTGTGCTCTGCAGGAGGACTGTGTTTGCTTTCAGCACTATTGTTTTGAGAGGAACACAGACTAACTGGATAGTTCAGAAGGAAAGAGCCAGAGTCTGGAAGTGTGTCCCCCTGAGACAGGTTCAAAAGTTAAGTTTGCTTAGTCTAGAAAACAGAAGACTGAAAAGAGGTGTTGTGGTCCTTCCATATGCAGCGGATGTTTTAAAGATAGTGTTCAGTTGTTTTTTCCATTCCATGCTATTGCCAAGATGTCTCATCCCATTCTTCCAGGTAAACTGAGTAAATGAAACTTTCTGTCTTCCCTCAGCGTTTTTCCTCTGATCAGCATCTAACAATGGAGTCCCTCAGGAACCCATCTTCTGGCAGCTACTGCTAATTTAGAAGAGTTTTCTGTCCTCTATACTTGAGGTTGCAAATTAATGATTTTGTAATGACATGAATTGACATGATTTACCAGTTTAGTATTATTTTCAGTAAGATTCCAAATACTTCCAAGTGAAAAGATCACAAAGAAAAAAGCCACCTTTGCATAACCTGTCACAAGAGGTTTGACAAAATTCACAGTTAAGGTGTCCCTCTTTTCATCAGCTTTCACGTGTCTCTTTATTTGAAGCAATGTGGCTGGATTGAGTCCATGAAACATCCTTAAAAAGGGATGTTAATTAGAAGATCACCAGAACATTTGAGTCATGGCTAAAATGACAAACTGAGAACATACTTTTCAAATAAAAAGAATTTAACTGGAAATGTGTGAAATTAAGTCATAACTGCAATGAAAAATATGGTCAAAGGAAACAAACCCCTAGGACACAACATCTGCTTTCCCTGTGTTGTCTGCCATTTCCCAAAAAAACTTGCAGGGGAAGCTAATGTGAGAATGTTTTGTCCTTTGGTATTTGGAAATCATTTGGAAATACATCTATAGAATATGATGGAGATCGCTTGGAGTAAGAAACTGGATATGGGAAATTGATGGTTATGGACTGTACGAAAGGGATGACTCAGAAATGCATTTCTTGCTTCTAATCGCATTATGAAAGAAATTCCATGTGCCACATCACACCATGGCACAGAGGATTCTGCTCACAGAGAAGATGGAGGAACAGTTTGATCTCCATAACGTGCACTCACTGCTTTTTCTGCTAAGAGTATCAGGAATGATGCCTGATTAGGCTAATTCTTTGGGGGTTTTAATTTTATAGATTATGAAATTCAACTTTTCATTTTATAGATATTACGTAAATATATCTGGTGTTACATGCACAGAAAAGACTATTCTCAGAGGACAAAATATCAGTGATATCCACAGAGAAAAAAAGCTCTTCAGAAATTGGAATTTTACTATTACAAAAAATATGAAATAAACCACACAGTCAGACTTTAAATTCTGAAATATACCAAAATGAATCATAATTTTTTTTTTTTTTTTTAAGGGAAAAAAGGTGACCAAGAAAGTATTTTGTATTCAGGAAAACTTCTTGTATGGGCAAAAAAGTTTTATGTAGTAGAATAGCTTGATGATGCTCAGTTATAGTAAAAGCTAGTTTATGTTTAGATACAAAACCCAAAGGTGTGTCCAAGAGCTAGAAGTTTGGCAAAAATGTTGTATCAACATGGTTTTTAACTTTAGTTCATTGTAACAGTTTAAATTGTGATTAAGGACAGTTAAGGACATGTGATTTTAATTATTTTTTTTTTTCCAGTTTATCACCCCTCTTCCTCAGTTCATGAAATTGCTTGCATTTTAATTTCTCTTTCTAAGTATCTGCTGCCTCGCTGTTTTAGCCAACGAATAAGAAATGGAAAACAGGGGCTCTGAATCCCCATCTCACAGCTCAGTCACAAGACTGAGAACGGAGACCAGAGTGGCAATCACAGATCCACACAAGTGCAGATAGCACAGCTTCTCCTGAGACTAGTACCAAAACTGATTTTAAATGAAAAGCAAACAGTGGGTTTGTTTTATGTCTCCTACATTTGACCAAATATAACCTTATTGTACTCTACTGAAAAACCCTGCCAGGTAGTAGAAAACAAACAGCCTGAATAATGTGAACGTATTGTCTCTACAGCTGCAGGTATGAGATGTTGGGAAGACAGGCAGTTGACAAGGACCTGCACCCTGAGACACAGGTGGGACAAGGCCGTCACTCTGTAGTGTGCTTCCAGTTTACAGAAGGGTAGTGGGATTTCTGCTGTTAGTAAGGATTTTCTCCCTATCAAGCATAACCATGCATCTCTTCTCTAAGAAGCAGAATAATGCCTGGTAGGTATAGAAAACCTCTTGGCACCGCAAAGACTACTGGACTACATACTGTAGTGGCTGTACATGAACCCCTCATGTAAGCAGAAACAAACTGGTCTCTTTCTTTGCATGAAGTACCAGTTATTTTTCTTACCCTCCTAAAAAGAGAACTATTTTCTTTCAATAATAAGGCCACAAAAGTTGCAACAGTATCAAAGGCCAAGGCTCAGATCCAGTTTTCCTGGCACGTTCTGCTTTGAATCAGGACTTCAGTTATTTTCACAGGTATTTTAATTTAATGTCAAAGTTATTTTTTTATTTAACTTCATGAGTGGTTAGATTTCTGAATGTACCTTTCTAAGTTTGCTATACTGGTCAATTGCTTTGCTGTATCAGTCTAGGTGAAATTAAAACAGAAAAAAACTGCACAAAAACTTCAGTTCTCAAAGCTGAGGTTTCCATATGTGCACGATTTTGTCATGGGAGCTGGCAGCACTTCACTTACTGCAAATGGTGCACATGTGTCACAGGTTGTGAAATATTTTTCTTAAATATTCCCCTGAAGAAAACTTTTTCTTAAAATACCCTCTCTTTTCCCTTCCTCAGTTCCTTGTATGTTCATTTACCTTTTGTTTTTCACTCTTTTTGACTCTCTTCTCCTTTTAATAATCCTGATTACGTTTATATATATATTTTTTCTTTTGATTAACTTTCTAAATTTTAATTTTCATTTCGTTTGGATTTTTAGTTTTCCGAAGTGAAATATAAACCAAATGACATTGCAATTCCCATCAAACCTTCCAACCACATTTTTTTCCACAAACTCCAAATGAAGCAGGAACACCCATTCATTCACTTGGCGATAATCATTGAAGCACGCTGAAACGAATTTACACTGGCTTAGCGTCCGGTTGAGTTCAGTCACACATCTTTAATAACGCTTCTTCAGAGCGAAGCTACTAAAACAGTCCATTAGTTTCGCATTTTATTCCATAAATCCTGTTACCTGAAGCTGTATCCTCGAGAATGTTTCTCACCAGCACAGCGTGGTTCGCTGCTGCCATCGCCTGGCCTAAGGGACAATTGCTTTCGAAATCCTTAAATCATCTTTTCATCAGGTTTCCATTCATTTTGGCTTAGATAACTTAACTATAAGCTTTTCGTTGTGCTTTTAGTTGTAATTCTTCCAGTTAAAAAGATTTTAGAAGGCATTTCAAATCTAAAAATTGTTATTTAAAAATATATCTAGATATTGAAAATATTTTTATATAACTAAACATTGTATTACTACGCAGTAACTTACATATATTGTTAAATGTTGCCGTTTAGGAAATATTTTTGCCAATATTTATGCTGTCATATTTTACATTTAGACAGCAAATAAATTATGCGGGTTTAGGCCTGATACTGTATTTAAGTTCATATTTACTACACCTTCCCATTTTAATATATATATTAAAAATACATATTAATGTATAATGTATAGGAATACATTACTATATTAAATATATTAATATTTAAACATACTTGAATTAATTTAAAATTATATAAATATTTTCATTATTTTTAAGCTCCTTGATTTGTGATTAATTAATACAGTGATGTTCTCTCAATGGCCCTTTGCAGCTACACAGCTGGTATTTGAAAGCTATACTAATCTGCCTAGTTTTGTTGAAGTTTTTTCTTGCTGCACTAAATCCATGGAGTCTGAGGCGCTCTGATGTCCACCTGAGCATTTTTTAGCTCACTGAAATTCTAAAATCCCAGATCATTGCTGCAGATGAAGAGAAAGCATCTATTAAGGGAGGCAGAAGTGGTATGGGATGCTTCGCATACAGGAGAGGTCTGAACCAGACAGAGACTCTGAAAGAGACCCAGGTAAGGAAGCTATACTGGGATTTCTTCAGAACATGAAAATCTTGTCATGAACACCTACCCTAAACTAACATACCACAGGCCTTGGGACTGACTGCTTTGGGAGTCCATAGCACCATTAAAATGTGCTTATAGTTAACTTTTCTATAGGAAAACTATTTATTATTATATAAAAACAACAGCAGGGGGTGAAGGGGAAGAGAGTTACAAATGAAAAAGTCATGCCTGAATATCCCATCCTTTTCTTAGAGATGCTGAATCCTCAACAGGACAGTGCTAAGCAAAGCAGCCACACTCCTGCAGTCCAGGTCTGACAGAATTCCATCAGAACCTCGTATTCCACACACACACACACACACACCCCGGGAAATCAGGCATTGGTCAGTCCAGTTTGTCTTATTTGTTCTAGTTTGTCTTACTAGTTGATCCATCCTTGACTGACTCTCTGCCTCAGCGGACTCCTTCACTGCCACCCCGCGCCTGAGCCCCTCGCCACCCTGTTGGGGCCCTACAGCCCTGCTGTCGGGGGAAGGCTGGCTGTGTTCCCCCCTCAGGAGCGAGGGGAGCAGCACTGTGGAACGCGGGCCCCGCTTCCCCCGCTCAGGGCTGAGGGCAGCGGCTCCGCCACCTTGGGCCGCTCAGGCTCCCCTCTGGCCGCCCGCGCTGCCGCCGCTCCGAGTCTTTGGCCGCACACCCACGGCGGCACAGCGCTGCCCTTCGGCCCTATCGGCCCGGCCGCAGGGGCTGTGCTGGGCTCGGCACGGCTCGACCAGGGTCGGGGCCGGGCGTGCGGCCGCCCCCAGTTGCATCAGCTGCGGCCGCCGAGAAGCGCCTGCGCGGCGGCGCGTCCGCCCCTTCCCCGCTGCGCTGGGTGGTTCCGCTTGCAGGCATGGCGGGCGCTGGCAGGGAGGTGGGTGCAGCACCGCGGCGGGGCTCGCTGGGGCACCGGCAGCCCCTCGCTCCTGTCGCTGGGGGTGACCCTGAGGCGGGGCGTCCCCTTCTTCCCGCGTCAGGCCTGCGGGGGGGGGCAGCTCAGTCCGGGGAACGGGTGCTGACAGTAGAAGGGAGCTAGGCCTCTCCTCCCTTGCCCTCACAGCTGGCGGTTTCCCCAGCTGCGGCGGAGCAGGGTAAGAAGGCAGTGGGGTTTATCTGGAGGTAAAGAGCAGGGAACTGAGCTGCGGTTCGCCGGGGCGAAGAGGCCAGGTCTTTTCATTGGGGTTTGTGTGGCAAAGGGGGGGTTAAAACGCCGTAGTATGAGCGGCTGCTGGAGAATGAGGAAATGATGCTCGCCCTCTTCAGGTAAATGCTGGGGGAGAAAAGAAGGCGGACAGCGGAAAGAAGATGAGTGAGGGGGCCGGCGATGGAGGGCGGACGGAGGTGAGCTGCCTTTGGGCCACGGGGGTTGGAGGAGTTGAAAGATGCAGTCTCCCACTTAAAAACTGCTTACAAACTTACAAACTGCTGGCATTGCTGCAGTTCATACCTGTCAGGTATTTTTATGTGGTGTTACAGTAACTCCTTTTCTCAGAGTTTGCCAGGAAGTGACTTTGTTGCTTACCTGTACCAAGTTGTATTGGTGCAGTGGGAGAGCAGCTCAGATTTCCGTAGTCGCTTTTCACTGTGCCCCTGTTTGCACTGAGTGGTAAGCTGTGGTAGGCAGTGGGTATCTGGAATGAGGAAACCCAGTGTAAGGTGCTGTGGCCTTTCGATCTTGGTGATGGGTAAATACAGATCTCTCTGCACAGAGAGGGACGGCTGCTCTCCAGCACTAATCCTGAGCCAACTGCACAGCTGTACAGCCTTGGTTGTACCAAGGCTGAGAGATGTGACGTAGTTCTGTATTGTGTGGGCTGGGGTCAGTTCCTGTCCAGGTGTCTCAGAGTACAGGGGTTCCCTCAGTTTTTTGACCTAATACGAAAAATCTGTTTTTATGTTGAACTTCTGCAGTCTTTTCAAATTGATTTTTGTCCTTGTGTGGCTTATTAAACAGGTGTTCAGTCTACTGTGTAGCTTAGTAATAGATGTGTACCTTATTTAACAGGTGTACAGTGGTACATTTCAAAGAAGTAATTTTTGTTAAGCTGAAGTCTTATTAATAAATCATTAATACTGTATCATTAATCTGTAATAACAATGATTGTTAGATATAGCACATGTATAGATAAGGTGACAGCTGCTTGTGAAAAGTACATCTATTCTGTTTTCATTCTTGACATAATGTGATACTAGATTACTCTAATAATCTATTGATTTTTTTCCCTTTGTCTTTATTCATTATATACAGCTGACTCCCTGGCCTGCCTTTATCAATGAGCGTTTAGAGATGTACAATAAACTTAAAGCTGAACATGATGCGCTCCTTGCAGAAAGAGCTGCAAATGACAGTAAACCCATTAAAGTTACATTACCTGATGGCAAGCAAGTTGATGCTGAATCTTGGAAGACTACTCCTTATCAAATCGCTTGTGGAATTAGGTATGATTCTATTCTGTGACATGCCCAATCATTTTCAGACAGCTCTGTGTCTGCATGTTGTAGCTGAGAGCGTATGTGTAATATGTAATTTCAGTAATTTATCTCAAGGCCTCTCAAGGTGTCATATATAATAAGCAGGAGGTAACCAGTAGGGTTTTTAGTTTTGGAGTGTATTTTTTTTTTGCCTTCTGAAGATACAGTTTCTACAATTATGTAAGAATGTAGTTGGGATTGTTAGACACAAATTACTTGCATATTTTCCCCCATAAGTACTGTTGTAGGATCATAGAATGATTTGTAATAGACCTTAAGATAGTCCATTTCCAACCCCCTGCCATAGGCAGGAACACCTCACACTGGACCATGTTGCCCAAGCGTCATCCAACTTGGCCTTGAACACTGCCAGGGATGGAGCATTTGCCACTTCTTTGGGCAGCCTGTTTCAGTGCCTTATCACCCTCACTGTGAAGAACTAATTTTTAACTAAATTTACTAGTGCATGCAAATCAGTTTGCATCAGGCTAGGGAAGATGACCACTGTGTGATGTTTCAGTTGATTTCAGAAGGAGTTAACAGGAGCAGTATTTTTCACTTAATTTCATTTTTTCTTGCATGGGGTTACCCATGCATTGCACATCTCCACGTTGCTCAAAATGCTGTGAACAAGATTTGAACAGTAGAAGTTGGACACCCTGACAGTTAAAAATTACAAACTGGGTGATTCCTAGGGATAAAGTGGCTTTTTTTTTTTTTTTTTTTCCTTTTCGTGGTTAGGTGCCTTGTCATTGGAACCTTTTTTGCTTTTGTGTTTTGGGATCAAGGAAAGGGGTTTTTGTTTACTGGAAGTAAAACTATAAAGTTACAACATCAGAAACGGTATTTGATAATCTTTGGAAGAGAAGCTGTTGTATTGCTATAGGATTTTGAAGTCAGGTTAGTACTTTGATGTGGCTGTCTCTAAGTCAGATATGTTAATGTATGATTGTCAATTATGTAGCAGTTTTCTTTCCTCATCTCTGAGATACAAGTAGGATTTTCATGAATGTTAAAGACATGCTAAACTACTCTTTTATTTGGATTTTATATATGTCACTGTATCTACTCTGAGCACTCCCGAAAACCTTACTGAGCACGGACGGTGAATTTGGGGAACTTCTACTTGCTGATTTCAAAATGTGATATACTGTGTATTTATTCTGTAGTCAGGGTTTAGCTGACAACACTGTTATTGCTAAAGTGAACAAGATGGTTTGGGATCTAGACCGTCCTTTGGAGGAGGACTGTTCCCTGGAGCTGCTTAAGTTTGAAGATGAAGAGGCTCAAGCAGTGAGTATCTTCTGCCAAATTTGATTACCCTTGGATTTACATTCAGCTTAGCCTAGAGTAGTTATTTGCATCTTCACCATGTTCAGAAGATAATGATGAGGGAACAGGTTTGCTGTGTACATCTGCGTTTTCTATTGGTTCCTTACAAAGGAATTGCAGTAGTGCAGATTGTACACATTCTGCTCTGTATTTATATCCACATCTGCTAGCAGTCAGTGTAGTTTATGTCAGGTCTGATCTTGTTAAAACTTTATATTTGCAACCTTCATGTTTATGTAGGTATTTTGAACTGATCTCTTCAGCACTGACTTTGAACTCAGTACTGGGTGCAAATGTATGTACAATCATAAACGCACTGAGGAGGCTGCTCTTTTTACTTTGTACATGCAAAAAGTTCGTACTTTATTTTGGCTATTTATTCAGATAAATGTGAATATCCAGTAAATTTGTAAATGCTGTTTTCAGAAAAAATCATTTGGTTCAAGAAGCTGTCAGTCACACCGTAACAGAGGTCTTGCATTCAGACTTAGGGTTTTCATGTTGGCAGAATGACGGCTCCTGTGAGATTTATTTTTTTTCTGGACTATTCAAATAAAAACAGATGTTAAGTCCTATAGATACAGTTTTAATTTGTCAAAACTTCAGGTGAACTACAAGACGGAGTATAATTTTTTAACTGAAATGTTGTACTTCAGTGCAGCGTTTCCTGTGCATAAAATCTTTAGATTAGGACCACAACGTTATGTTGAAAGTGCACCTTTTGGTCTTTATGCAGAGCTGATCGATTTAAATTCACAGAAAAAAAAAAGGTTTCTGAATTTGTTTCCTGACTTCTTGAGAATAATTGAATCATTTCAGTGATAGTTGAAAATAAGAATTATTTGCTACTGTAAACAGTTTTCCAGTGGAAATACTAGCTTTTGGATATATTGGTGCTTAGGATGAGAGTGTGGCTGGCCTGGACACTTCTGCTTTGCAGGCCGCTCCAATGTGGGATCTGCATCAAGTACCCTGGAAAGCAGGGTACTTGGTGCAGATTTTGGGTTTCAGAAAAGGTTTTAAATGGTCAGAAATGCACTGTGTGTGTGTGTGTGTGTGTGTGTGTGTGTGTGTGTGTGTTCAGACTGATCCCTCTTTTTTTGCTTCCATTAGGTATACTGGCACTCAAGTGCTCATATAATGGGCGAAGCTATGGAGCGAATCTATGGTGGCTGTTTGTGCTATGGCCCACCAATAGAAAGTGGATTTTATTATGACATGTACCTTGAGGAAGGGTAGGTTTGGTGTGTTTCTTTGTTAGGAGCGGGGCAGTGGCAATCATAGCAATATTTCTGTTACCTTCCTGTTCCCAGAACAAAGTCGCCTGCACTGCTGAATGTTGCTTTGTTCCTTATAGTGCATCCTATCCACAAGCTGGTTCATTGCAACTGAATCAGAAATTGCAAGTGAAAGCAAGAATGATTTACTGTTGTGTGTTTATTTTAGGGGTGTATCAAGTAATGACTTCTCTGCTTTGGAAACCTTATGCAAAAAGATAATGAAGGAAAAACAAGCTTTTGAAAGACTGGAAGTTAAGAAGGAAACACTGCTTGAAATGTTTAAGGTGGGCTGTTTCAGAAGGCTGTTTCTAGCATCATGCACTTATTTAAGTATTTGTAACTTTAGCCACATTTCTCTTAGTGGTAGAGAAAGGTTAAATTTTTTAGAGGTGGTATGTTTTTATAAGCTGATTTGTGGTATTTAACAAAACAAAACCAGGAATGTGCAGTAGGTTTTCTGCAGAATTCTCATTCTTCCCCTGGGTGACTTCAGAAAAATCTCTGAAGCCATGTTCTTTATTTCCCACAGATGTAGATTAGCAGTATATTATATGCAGTTATGTTGTATGTCTGTATTATATTGGCTGTTAGTAAAGTGCTGTGGTGATACTGTTCCATGTGCTGATGCATTCAGAAAGCTTCACAGAACATTTTTTGGAATGAGGACTTTTGAGAGGTCCAGGGAACACTAAAAGCTGATCCTTTCTCTTTAGCACCTAGCTGTAAATAATTACCTGGCATCCTGAGATAGATGTTACTCAGTTTTCACTGTTAGGAGATGAGAGGAGTCATAAAATCATAGAATGGTTTGGGTTGGAAAGGATCTTAAGATCATTTAGCTCCAACCCCCTGCCATAGCAGGGATGCCTCACCCTCGACCATGTTACCCAAGGCTCTGTCCAACCTGGCCTTGAACACTGCTGAGGATGGAGCATTTGCCACTTCTTTGGGCAGCCTGTTCCAGTACCTCTCCACACTCACAGTAAAGAACTTTTTCCTTACATCCAACCTGAACTTCCCCTGTTTAAGTTTGAACTCATTACCCCATGTCTTACTGCTACAGAGTTGCAATCTACCCTGGTGAAGAGTTCCTCTCCACTATTCTTGTAGGCCCCCCTCAGATAGCGGAAGGCTGCTCTGATGTTTCCACACATACTTCTCCAGGCTGAACAGCCCCAACTCTCCCAGCCTATCTTCATACGGGAGGTGCTCCAGCCCCCTTACCATGCTTGTGCCCCTCCTCTGAACTGCTCTGAGAGTTCCATGTCCTTCTTGTGTTGACACCAGAACTGCATGCAGTGCTTCAAGTGGGGTCTCATGAGAATAGAGGGCATTTAGGTTGAAATAGACCGTTCTAGGTCTCCAGTCTAATCTTCAGCAGAGGGCATTGGATCAGCACTAAAATCAGACCAGTTTTCTAAAGGCTTGTCCATGTGGGTCTTCAAAACATGTATGGATGGAGACTGCACAACCTGCTGTCTGGGCAGCTTGCTCCACTACTTGGCTGTCCTTCTGTCTGCCTTTTATAATCTTCTGGTGCAGCACAGCATCAGGTTTGCAAGTAATTTAAACTGCTGGCCATCCTTTTGCTTAACAAGGAGATAAAAGTATGTATCCTGCTTTTCTTCTCAGTATAATAAATTCAAGTGTCGTATCCTGAATGAGAAGGTCAATACTCCAACTACAACAGTATACAGGTAATTAATTATACATGCATCATAGTGTTACTGGATATATCTTTCTGGAGTGAAATATACAAAATGAATGTTTTGCTACTCGTAGGTGTGGTCCCTTGATAGATTTATGCAGAGGGCCTCATGTTAGACATACTGGCAAGATAAAGACCATAAAAATTCATAAGGTAAGTGCTGAAAACTGCTTAGACAAGTGTTTTCACTGAAAATGCATTGCTGTCTTTGAGCCACAGGATGGTGTCTTACCCAAGAATGTACTGTGAAATGGGTAACCTGGCCAAAACCTCACTGCAACAAACTGGGAAGGGTTGCATTCTAGAATTATATTCAGATGGTGTGAAGCCCAAGCAGGTGTCCAGGGCCTACACTCCAGTACAGATAGGAATGTGAGTGTGGCTTAAGGCTTGGCTGAACTGTATCAATTAGAGTTTATAGTTTTTGCTCAGATGATGCTTATAGCTGAATCTGAATAAATAGTTGTAATAGAGTGGCTACAAAGAGAGCAAATAGGTTTTAAAAAAAACAACAGAGAGCTTGAAACCACCTGCTCATTTTGGAATTTTTTGATCAGTGCTATGAACGTAAGATTAAGACTCTCCTTATGCATTAGTTGTTCTACATTAAATATACTGATATATTAATAATTGCATGCAGTAGTAGTAAAATGTAGAGGCTACTCTTTTTCTTCAAGGTTTTGTTTATTTTTTTTCATGCAGAATTCTTCTACCTATTGGGAAGGCAAAGCTGATATGGAATCCCTCCAGCGGATCTATGGAATTTCATTCCCAGATGCAAAAATGCTGAAGGAGTGGGAAAAATTCCAGGAGGAGGCTAAAAGCAGAGATCACAGAAAAATTGGGCGGGTGAGAGTTTTTCTGCTAATGTATTTCACAAACACTGTGTGGTTGAAGCCCCTTAACAAGAAGGATTTTGAATACATTGTAAACGTGCTGCCACAATGAAGATATAACACAACTGTATTTTTATCTGAGTTGCTAAGTTGGGTAATTTTCTGTCAAAGATCATAAAAAATCTTAAAGCTTCTTAAATCTTAAACTTCTCTTTAAACCTTTTGCTGCTTTAAACATGTTGACATCTTTATTCCACATATCAGTCAGAACAGAATATAGACACTTCAGTCTGCAAAACAAAAGCTCTTCAGTTTGCAGGCTCATTCCTACACTGTTTGCTGCAGCCTGTTCACTCAACAGTTCTTTTCTGTGTGATTTCAGAATTTATAATACATTTCTATGGGGTTTTGGTTGGTTTGGGTTTGTTTTTTAGATGGAAATGCCTGTCAGGTAATACATAGTCCTTATCACTGTTACAAGGTCTCCTGCTTGTACACCAGGGAAATACACAGAAAAATTCACTCTATGTGCAGGCCACAAGCATGTGCATAGTTCATCACAACAGCCAACTACAGGTGACACATTGAACTCATGTGCAAATAATTATAAATTGCTGCAGGAGCAGAACTAAATATCACGTACCAAAGTACAAAGGGAGCTTTGAGGGCACAGTAGGGCACACATAAATGCAAAGTTTAGGAGCATCATTAATGAAACTGGAAACTGAACAATCCTCTTACTCTGTAAGTATTGAGGGGGATATAAAAACTAGTGAAAATACATCTCATCTATTGGTGTTGCTTTTTTTTTAAACAAAGAAAAACAAACCAAAACTTTGAGTAGTGATGCCAAGTCAGTAATAATTCATTTGTGAATGTTAAATGAAAAGATGGTGTAGAAATACTAAGTTTCTCTAATCTGTTTTTCTGCAGGACCAAGAACTGTTTTTCTTTCATGAGCTCAGCCCTGGTAGCTGTTTTTTCTTGCCAAAAGGAGCTTACATTTATAACACGTTAATTGAATTCATCCGGGTAAGGTCTTTTGGAAAGCTTATAGAAGAAATTGCTTAGTTTTAGAAAAATATATAAAAGCATGCTACATGTAACAGTAAGCCCCGCATTTCAAGTTAGTTGAATCTTTCATTCTGTAAGCCATGGAACTGAAGAAACCTGCTTTCTTTAAATTGGTGTTGTCACAGTCTCTACAAAGTTAATGTTTTTATCAGTGCTTTACACCTGCAGTTAAAGCTATGATAATGATACCTTATAGTATGAATTCTTTAACATATAAGAGTAGCAATAAGTCTACACTACAGTTGTCCCAGTGATGCATATCGATTTGTTTTAATAAGCTTACTAAAGTTCACTCTGTAGGACTGTTTATTATGAAATTACGTATAGGGATAAAAAAAAATTCCTGATCTTGCACTATTTAAAGTCTGTCTTATTACTGTACTTTAGCATTGCAAGGTACTGTCAGGTGTCACTGAGTAATTATGGGCTGCTGCTTTGCTTGCAGGGAAGAAACTTGTTCTTCTTGCCTACTACAGAGGAATTGTTTGGGGGAAGGGTAGTGCTGGTGGAAGGGATGTATCCTGTCATGTCCAGCTTGAATTTTACTCTCCTCTGCCTCTTCTTTCCTCAAGTCAGGGACTTTAGGGCTTTTTTTTTTTTTTTTTAATATCTTTATGGCTGCAGATTTAAGGCTGAGTAGCATTACTTTAGTAATTCTGTCTTAGTTATTTTATGTACTGGGTCTCTTTTTTCAGAGTGAGTATCGAAAACGTGGATTCCAGGAGGTTGTTACTCCAAATGTTTTCAACAGCAAACTCTGGATGACTTCGGGGCACTGGCAGCATTACAGTGACAACATGTTTTCTTTTGAAGTGGAGAAAGAAATCTTTGCTCTGAAGCCCATGAACTGTCCAGGACACTGGTAAGTACATGGCAAATCCAGTTTACCAAAGTTGATGCTGATTTAAACACACAAATCCTGTTTCTTTTGCTTGCTTAATTGTGAAGACATCTTCCGGTATCCAGATGTGATATGCTGTCAGGAGTGATGTAATTATGAGTCCTGTTGACTACATGCTGTCTTTGAGACACTGAAAAATATCATTTTTTTCCATTATTACAGTGGCTGTGGTTTTGAGCTGAAGCTTATTGTGGTACTACAAAACCTGGATATCCAAAATAGATACTGGGTCGTTGTCAATTTTGTGGCAAGTTAGGCATTCAGGTTTTAATGCTCAGTTTTAGGAACTGTTTTATCTTCTCTCTGTTTGGTGAGGGAAGCATACCAGTTATAAAAGGATTATCTGCTTTTGTTTCCCTGACAAAAGGAGATGTGAATGATGGCTGTATTCAGATTACATCATTGGCATTATGACATCTGCTTAGGTACTGGCTGCTTCTCACTGTCTGTTCTTTGCAGAAATTGATTCTGGATGAGCTTCAACTAATAAACTTTTCCTTCAGCCTTATGTTTGATCATCGCCCAAGATCATGGCGTGAGTTGCCACTACGGTTGGCTGATTTTGGTGTTCTGCATCGCAATGAACTGTCTGGAGCTCTCACAGGACTCACTCGAGTACGCCGGTTCCAGCAGGATGATGCTCACATATTCTGTGCTATGGAGCAAGTATGGGCTGTTGCTAAATGAAATCAGGTGTTAAAAACAGAATAACTGATTTTTCCATATTTGAGACTTCTGTTTCTGTTTTCATAAAGATTGAAGAAGAGATTAAGGGTTGCCTGGAGTTCTTGCGTACTGTGTATGATGTCTTTGGATTTTCCTTTAAACTGAATCTTTCCACTCGTCCTGAAAAGTACCTGGGAGATATTGAAGTGTGGAATCAAGCTGAAAAGGTAGCAGTAGTTTTATCAACTTTTTATATGAAAGGAACGCTGCAGCTTAAAGTCCTGTAAGAACATGTTGGCTTCTAGGAACTATAGCGACAGCTGGGCATCAGCAGTATTACTATAATAACAGTCTTCAATTCAGTCTGGCTGCTGTAAATAGCTTACCCTCCATACAAAAGCAATCTCCAATGTCAAAATCAAATTACCGGTCTCTCTCTTTCTCTCTTTCCTTGTATATTCTTATAATAAAAAAACAAAGGAGGAGGAGAGCCAATTCTGGCAATCTCTGTAATAGAGCCATTTTCCAAAAGCACAGTTGCTTTCATGATGAAAGAGATGGGGTTAACCCCTGCAGGTGCAGCTCTAGGAAGAAGATACAGCATGAATAGATACTGGGTGTGTTGGGATTGATCCCCTCTCAATATTATCTACAAACTTTGAATCTAGCATAAAGCTTTCTCATTTCTTAGCTAGCTAACACTGCTTGTTTGGCCTCTTCCAAAATGAATGGATTAATTCTTTTTTGTTTATTTGTTAAATTTGGACTTCTTTTTTTTTTCTTTATGCTGGAGTTCTTCCAAAACTTATATTTTTCAGAAAATACATGAGTTGCAGCAGTAACTGAGAAGTACTGAAAATTTGGTAGTGTCACATATCTGGGGTAGTAGGCTGACACAATGCTGTAACATGGAAAGACAGCAAATGATTTAGAAACACTGAGTGTATGTGTTCTTTATCTCTAGCAACTCGAAAACAGCCTCAATGACTTTGGTGAGAAGTGGGAGTTAAACCCTGGTGATGGAGCTTTCTATGGACCTAAGGTTGGTGTGTTACTAACCCTTAGCTGGGTTATACTTTTCATTCTGTTTGGTTGAGTCAAAGAGCTGGGATTTATAAGAAGGGATTTTTTTTTTAATTTGTAGTTACCTAATACCATTTTAAGATGCTGCCTGACTGGTATTCTGTGGTCTTCCACATATATAAACTCTGACAAACTTGAGAGGGAAATAATACTCTCTGACCCTTGCTTTCACATAGCCTTAACGTTCACTTAAACCCAATTTACACGTATAAACCATTTGTATGCTGCTTAAACAGGGCTGGTAAGTTTAGTGGGAGACATGAACAGAAGGTGGCACTGTAGGAGCTGTGTTAATAGAGCAATTGTTGCAGGAAAAATAATCCATTGGGTAGTAAGTGAATCACAAGTCATGAGAAAAACAAACTTTCTGGTTAAACAGTTATTTTGAAACATGTTGCTTTTACTGGCATAGTTTTGTAGCTGTATTGAGTTGGTGGTGGGTTTGGGTATTTTTAAAAGCCCCTTGTATTGGTTTTTTGGTTTTGTTGGGGTTTTTAAAGCTTGTCTCCTCAGTTAACTAGGGCTTTCTAGAAATTCCCTGATACCTTTGATCACAGGGACACGGAGCCTTGCAAAATTATGTGTAAATCTTTCCCCAATAAACCTACACTGTGTCTGTGTCTGCATTCAGTCATCTAATCAGCTGGTTCTGATTTCTCTCTTTTTGGGGTAATTGGATCAGTTTCATTTTGTGGGTTGTAGATGAAATGTATTATAGCAGCTAATCATTCATAATCTTGTTTGCATTTTACATTTAGCAACTCTCTCACTTGATTTGAAAGCTGGTAAATATCTTCAGGAACCTTTCTTAACCTTAATTAACTTTATACTTGTTCCTAATACACCCTAGCCTGATTTTAATACACCTTGCACTGAATTTAATGGAAAGTACTTAAAGCTCCGTTTTTAAGTTCAGCTCTACGTCTAAAGAAACTTTAAACTACTTGGACTGGACTTTTTTCTAGTCTGTAACTGAGTGGTTTGAAATTAAAGAAGGTTGCAATTTAGTATTTTTGGTGACTAGCTGAACTATGATAAGCTGTGCTTTCTGAATGCAAAATTGGAAGACATTTAGAACTTCAGTTGGTAGAACTCTGATCTGTTTGTTTGATATATAAATCAAAATAAGGCACACAACTCCAGCATACAGCAATACTGGTAAAGTGATGAATAAGAGAGTAGTGTTCTAAATGAATACGGTCAGGACATTATAAATCTACTGTTTTCTATCCATCTGTTTGTCTAACTTGTATCATAACTATTCCGGATTAAAATGTAAGACATGAAAGAGTAGGCTTGACTGGAGATACTCATAGTACAGAACAAGTGTCAGTCACTAAGATGTACTCCCCTGGTAAGTGATCTCCCATGTTCACACCCTGAATATGTAACATTAGCTACAGAGTATTCAAATACTGCATGAAACAGGAGTGTAAGTTTGCCAGTTTGAGGCTGAAGAAGTCACGTTTTTGGAGATACATGTTCAGTTCTAATCTTGCACTTGTATGTTGCTGAATTCTGTCAGTGGGAAGGCCCATTAAAGTCCGGGACTGAAACTCACAAAAAATAGTCTGATTTAATGTGTCTCTACGTGTTCACCCTGGTTTTAGTTCTGACATGATTTGCATCAGTACCTGCAAATCATTTAAATCCTTATGTATGCTGAAGTAAAACTATATTGTCTAAAACCACATACAGTTCCTCTGCACTGAGTGAAACCTTCCATCTTAAAACAGTGAGTTTGCTTTCAGAGGAACATGCTTGCATCTTAAACAGTAGTAAAAGTTTCTCTCTTTTTGGTTTTAAGATTGACATTCAGATTAAAGATGCCATTGGCCGCTACCACCAGTGTGCTACAATCCAGCTTGACTTCCAGCTGCCAGTCAGATTTAACCTCACCTTTGTCAGGTAAGCACAGAGGCTGGTGGTTTTAATAGCCATGTAATCCAACTTTCCTGTCACAGGCATAAGTTTACATCCAAAAAAAAAACCTTACATTGAGAAACCCCCATCTTTTTTCACAGCCATGATGGCAATGACAAGACAAGACCAGTTATCATTCACCGGGCTATCTTGGGATCTGTGGAGAGAATGATTGCCATTCTCACTGAAAACTATGGAGGCAAATGGTAATGTTGAAAAGTAGATTTATTATTCCCGTTTGAGCAAATGTTTTATGTAGAGAAGAAATTAGCCTCAAGCATGCAAGAATCAAGACAGTCTGTTGTACTTGCCTTGCTATAGAGATATGCTGTAGGTATACCTCAGGGCAATCCTTCTGAATCACTGTCCTTAGATATTAAGTAAGTCTAGATATGGTAGCCTCTACACGATACCAGTCGTGCAGGTGCTACATGCATCTTATCTGCCCAAGGTGTGTATCTCAACTTTGCTTTTGCAGCTGGGGTGCCTTGCGAAGAGTCATTTATGTAGGTGATCTCGTTTACCTTATGTACTGTAATACCGGATGGGGATGATCCCTCTGACTATAACAATATTTAAAAGTGTTTCCCATGATTAGTTAGTAATAAGCTCAGCAACTCAATTATCATTTGTTGCCTGTTGTAAAGGCAACTTGAATCTTCAGGTCAGAAAGTAATTGTCTGTACTGCAGTTCTTTGACACTCATTTTCTGGGGGAAATAAATTGTAATTAGTACAGGGCTGTCATCACCTCTGAACCCAACCTAAGTAGCTGGCTTTATGAATCTCTTAAGCAGAAATTAGGCCTATATATTAATAGTATTTTTCAGTCTTGAAAAAATACTGAAAGCTTTATAAACTTGTTTTGTTTGTTTATTGAAGGCCACTCTGGCTGTCCCCACAGCAGGTCATGGTGGTACCAGTGGGACCAGCATGTGATGAATATGCTCAAAAGGTGAGTATGTGTTTGGGTGCTTTTTTTTTTTTCCCCTCAGTATATTGTATTTAGTTGAGACACTTGGTTTTTAATAGTATTAATCTCAGATAAATGTTGCAAGTCTTTGTCAATTGCATAGTATCATTCGTACCTTACAATGACAGATAGCTGCTGAAGTTGTAGATCTATCTTAAAGAGGACCTGAGGTAGATTTTGGGCATCTAAACAAGTGCTGATCCTTGTAAGATTTGGAAAACTTTCTTTTTCTTCTCTCTAGCTCGAGCTGTCTTACCCTTCAGATTCTGGTTTCCCACATCTTGCAGAGCAGTAAGAAAAATGCAGATCCAGCAGACCTGCGTTTTTTTCAAGCACACAATATATAAATAGCCTGCAAGATAAATTTTAAAAAATCTCTTTTAATCAGAAGGCTAATCCACCATCCTGCTGCCTTTTACAGTATCAAACTCCAGTTGCTGTTCAGCCCAAAACATTAGATGTTCACGTAACTCCTTAGGTATTCAGTGTGTATGTATTTGCATGATAGCTGACCTGTTTTCATTTCTTGAACTGGGCTCATCTCCAGCATCTGAGGTAATGACAGTGCCTTTGTTTTAGGGGTCAGATAAGCTTAGCTGGCTTAAGTCTACAAGTCATAAATTGTTCATTGTCATGACTGTCCTACAGTGACAGTTAAAATACTTTTTCTCCTAGGTCAGGCAGCAGTTCCATGATGCTGGATTAATGGCAGATGTTGATGTAGATCCTGGGTGCACACTGAATAAGAAGATCAGAAATGCTCAGCTAGCACAGTATAACTTCATTCTAGGTAATGTGTTTTTGTTATCTTATACATTTGTTATCTTGTCTTGGCTGATTTACTTGCATATGTTGTAGTATTTGATCTTCTGTGAGCTAGGCAGAGAGTTGTAGTCAGTGTTTTAGGTCACGTTGTTCCTAAGAGTCTTCATTCTAGAGAGCCTCCCTGCCTACATGATGGGCATTCCTGGCTTGGATAGCTGTCACTGAAAGGAGATCACTGTGGCCGAAGGCATTCCTGCTGCTTTAGAAAAAGACGTTTGCTGTCTTCTGGCCAGCAGTGTACAGATACCTGTGAAATCTCTTCCCTTTTATCGGTCAGATTGAGTGATTTTTTTCCACTCCTTCCAATAAATTGTGCTCCTTGTTTGAAGTGTAGGAAAAGAATTGCCATATTTTCAGTGCATTCAGCTGTGGTCCACTCTGGAGCTATACATGCGTGTGTAGAAGACTTCCACAAAAGGATGGTGCAGGGAGACTTAGAAACTGACCCTGAAGTACGTGAGCTGAAGCAGTATGTTAGTCATGTTATGTAAATTGAGGCTTTAGCATTGACCCTAAAACTATCTGGGTTCCATTACAGTGGAAGGAGAATATTTGACAGAATCATGACTAGAGCTCTCTTCTTTAAAACTTCAAGTGTATGATACAGCTACTGCACAACCACATTTTATCTTCAAGACCACAAAGAAATGATCAGTCTATCAGGGGAAAAAATCTCACCCAATTTGTGTTCAGAGGTTGTTTCAAAGAGTTGTCCCAACTGAATGTAGATTGGGTACCAGAGAAATACAACCTTATATTAGTAATGAGACATACATGCTATCTTAGCATCTCTATCTTAAATAGCTTTGGGATTTTCCAATAAACTGTCTTGCTGTTTCTGTAAAGAAAAAAGATAGCTGTTGGTTATTTACAGTCATGTTGTCTTTCTGATCTTTACTAATGGTGTAATCCATGTCCAGAGCACAAGTCTGATGAGGAACAGCTGAGAGAACTAGGGTTGTTAAGTCTGGAGAAGAGAAGGCTCTCTACAACTACCTGAAAGGAGGTTGTAGTGAGGTGGGGTTACTTTTCTCCCAGGTAACAAGCGGCAGGACAAGAGAAAATGGCCTCAAGCTGCACGAGGGGAGGTTTAGATTGGATATTAGGAAAATACTGGGAGGATGATCAGATATTGGAACAGGCTGCCCATGGAAGTGGTAAAATCACTGTCCTGGAAGTGTTCAGAAACTGTGTAGATGAGGCCCTTGGTGATACAGTTTAGTGGTGAACTTGGCAGTTGTGGGTAATAGTTGAATTTCTATGATCTTAAAGGTCTTTTCCAGCCTGGTTGATTGTATGATTCAGTATTTATTTCTTATTTTGACTTTGTCTCTAAAAATAAGACAAGCTGGACTTTCGACGTTTACTTTTATCTTTACCCGTATTTTGCTAAGTTGCTGTTCATAACATGCTCAAACCCATTAAATTGTACAAGATTAAATAAGGCTATTGGCTGTTACGGATCTAAGCTGGGGAGCTGGGAGAAGGGCAGAGAATGAATTGACATGTTAGTTGGTAAGCTTTTTAGAATTTTTGCGTACTACAGCTAATTTTTAAAGGAATAGGGAAAAAAAAAAGAGCTTGCTAAATGTTAAATTCATTCCTTTGCATCTGTATTGTTTCTAGTTGTTGGTGAAAAGGAGAAGGCAAGTGGAACAGTTAACATCCGCACCCGAGATAACAAGGTGCATGGTGAGCGTACAATTGCAGACACTGTGGAGAGACTGCTGCATCTGAAACACTCTCGCTCCAGACAAGCTGAGGAGGAATTTTAACACCACCTGCTATACCTGGCTTAAAAAAAGATTTAGTTTTCCTAATTCAGTTAGCCACACAGTTTTTATGCTGAACCAGATTTGAAGTATGTTTCTCATTGGGCCTTACTCATTTTAGCAGAGATGTTTCTTTACTCAGAAACATCTGGTTTTGTAAAAATCAATTTTTCACAAACCTTGAAGTAAAATTTCCTGGCCTCTGATCAGTGTCAGATGAAGCAAGATGAAATGATGTCTTGTGGCTGCAAGGGCAAATGGGAGTGTTAATCAGGGATACCCATAGCACTCTAACTACCCTGTTAGGAATAAAATGCATTTAGATAGCAAATGTTTTTCATGAAAGTTTAAAGGCCTTAGGCTTAAGAAACCACATGATAACCATGCACTGCATCAGCCTTTGGAGTGTCTCCTTTAGCAAGGAAAGTAAGACCTTGCAGTCCTGTCTGCTGGTCTTATGCCAATTAAATGTTGACTGAACAGTTCCTACTCATAGGAGTAGGGAAGTAAACAGCAGTCTTCTCCTTTCTTCTCCTTCCATAGTGGCTGGTGCCTCTGGGAAGGTCTTTGCTCTCACTGTGTGATATTCCTCTCATGGGGCTTCCTGCCACACAGTACCGAGCTGCTAACTGAAGTCAGCTGTACCCTCTTCCAAGGCAGTATCTGAAATATGCTGGCTCTGTGGGTAACGCCATTGCAGCTGTAGCATGGGGATAAGATTGTCTGGAAGAGGTAGGGCCAAAGAAGCAGCTAGTGAAACCAGGGAACAGTGAGTGTTTCTGTTCATGTCCCTGAGGTGTCCTTTCAGTACAGCTGTAGACATCACAGCAGAACAAGGATGTACTGAACTAAAAGGGATAATTACTATTTTTTTCTTTTCTAGACAAATGCTGTGTTTTAATTGAATAGGTACAGTCCTCTTCTGTGGAACACTTCCTTCCAAAGCCTTTTGTGCAGGGCATCACATACTCAATTAAGCAGCCTCTCCTATCTCACAGTTAGGGGATCTCATAAATGTGTTTTGGGTTTGGTGGGGTTTTTTGTGCATCTGGCTGACAAATGTCTGTTACTGACAAAAAATAAAATCATGGTCTGAGGGTTTTTAGGGTTGTTGTGGGTATTTTATTTATTAATCTTAACTGACATGAACAGCTTCCAAAGGTAGTTGATAACTCTTCCTTTGAGAAGAAAGCTATTGCTACAGCCTTAGCAAAGAGCATACAAATAATGAGGAAAGGTTTGAAGCGTTCTGTCTCCTGAAAGCCTCCAGGTCTCCCTATGTTCTGTGTTATCTGGGCAGAAGCATTTAATCTATCTTCTCCTCACTGACCTTCTTCAGGTGATGGTGATAACATTAAATTACTGTGGATTCAGTCTCACCAGGTCTCAAACCCCAGCAACTTTTAGCAAATTCTGTTTCCTCCTCTGGTTCATTCAGTCTAAACATTCACTGACTGTGGAACAAGAAAAGGGGAAACTTCCGCTGCCTTGCTGCTTTCAAAACTATTCAGTGAGGGTTAAGTGGGCTGTTACTTTCTGCGTTTTGTGCTTGTTTTAGTTTGCTGTGAAGTGACTGGTGCTCATGCAAAAGCTGATGTGAGCTACCCCAGGGGAAGAAGGACTTCATCACATGTTGAAGCAAAACTAGAGTAGATACCAGTCCCACAGGGAAAATGAGCTAATAGCTCTGTGTCTCCAGGAACTGTGCCTCACACCACCTTTCCACTAGGCTGGTGTATTTGTAGACAGAGCCTTTAGTTTTACAGGGATCCCTGTGCACATTAGCATTAAGCTGCTGTAGTCATGTAATGAGATACTGATGATGCAAAAAATGCTAGCCAGTGCTGCGTATGCTTCAGTAGGTGTCAGTCTTGGGCAAGTTTCTCTACAGAAACCTCATTTAATTAGAGCATGTTTTAAATACCTACATTATGATCTATATGCACATACATTAATACTGCACTAGAAATAGCGCCTAGGCATACAGCTCACGTATCTCCGGCAGGTTGTGGACTGAGGCGTCTACATCCAAACGGTGATCAGTGCAGTGCTGTGCTCAGTTGCTGTCTGAACTCTCTGCTGTTCTAAGTTCTTCAGCTTCCAGGAGGTGTGTTTATGCACAGAAGCAGCACTGGCCTGGCCCAAGCAGCATATCCTCTCTTGGTTCAAGCAGAAGTCCTCTAAAGAGGACTTTAGCCTTTGGTAGGACTAGGCTCCTAAGTAAGTACTGCACATGTCTCCTAATGCAGAAGGCTGCAACTCTGAGGTCACAGCTTAATGGTGGGACTGCTTGTCAAGCAGAAGAGAAGCCTTGGGATCATTCTTCCCTGAAATCCACCTCTCCAGTTCTGAAGAGTATGCTCTGATTGCCAGCATTAGGCAAGAGAAAGACAAAACATTTGCAGTTTGGTTTTCAGTCTGTATGTCCCCCGGGCGGTCTTCATGGGCATTTCATGTGGGGTAGCTGGTAAGGTACAGCTCCAAGTCTGCTTTACTTCACAGGAAGTGTTGTTTGCTCATACCTTAAGGCAGATTTTAAAGCAAGTCACCGAAGGAGGCACATTGAATGACAGGGAGGGAAGATGCCTAACCCAATAGATTCGTTCATACAAGTACATACAAATAGGGTCTGCCTGGCAGGAATCACTGCAGCAGCCTTCAATTTTCTGTGGAAATCCTCAGTTCTGCAAACTCTCCTCAAAGAGTTTCCCTTGGCCACGCTGGATGTTGCCACAACCAAGGGTAGTTCCACTAAGACTCATCCTGTCACATCTTGGGATGAAATTCCCAGAGTGGCCAATGCTAGTTCCTCGATTACACCACTGGGGCAATGTGACGCAGTTTCGATATTCAGTCTTTGGTAAAAGCGAGTTTGTCAGGTCTGACCCTTCCCTTGCTAGAAACAGGCCAAAATTCAGGGGTTTTTGAAAACCCATGTCAGCCCTTTGGCTCACACTGTGTATAATTTCTTGACTGCTTTCATCTTCACCATCTTAATTGCAGTGTTAACACTGGCAAAGGTCTAAGCAATTGTCACCCAAATCTGATAATGCTAAACTGATGATAAGACTGTTAAGTATTGCTAGAGTTTGTTAAAAAAAAAAGGCAGCATATACTGCTTGGTGCTTGGAGAGTACTTCCAAAACCACTCAGCCTTTGTGCACACCAGCGTTTTCCATCTGCCTTGGATATTAATACCGTTCCACAGTTGTCTGGCTGCCACTGATGCCTTGTTAGCCTCTGTGGTTGAGTATACTTGTACAGAATGAGCGGCATTTGGACTTGTATCAAAGTGAAGTTTTTTCACATTAGGAAAGCCTCTGGAGCAAGGCATGCGTTGACATCATCCGATAAAACACTACAAGAAACGTGCTCAGATAAACTGGGGCAGCGAGGAACATTTTGTAGTGTTCTCACACATTAACGGTTACATCTGGGTTACACATTTAGTTTCAATACATAAGATACCTGAATCCTTCTGATAGCCTTCAACTGTATCACAAAACTCTTCTGCAAACAGGAGGACTCTCTGAGGTGCACAAAGGGCAGCTGTGAAAAATGAAAAAAGCCCCACAAGCAACACCCAAAGTGTCCAGAAAAGGAGTGTTTGTGCCAGTTAAACGTGACAGGGCTGCCACAAAGCAACTGTGTGTATCTACCTGTATTACAAGATAAGGTCGTAGGGGCCACTTGAGCAGAGGCACAACATCTGAATCCATGCTGCAATCATGAGACAGCGTTGTCTTCTCCAAAATCTTTGCTATTACCTCTCTGGGATCCCCAGGGATAGAAGCAGAAACAGGGTCAAGAGCTTTGGCAGAGGGAAGCAGAGGTTAGGTGAGAAAGCGTGAAACAAAGACGTACTCTCCTTGCTGACATGCAGGTGCAAAGTACAGTTAAGCTTCTTGGATTGTGAAGTATCCCACCCTCATATGAGTTTATCTCACTAGATCAGAGGAGAATATGTTCACTGCATGTCAGTTTGGGGGTGATGCTTAAAGCACCTTTTGCTACCCATCACAATATGAAAGAGTTTTATGGACCGGACATTGATTCATTACATTTCTGAAATATGACTGGTTTGGGAATAGTCAAAACTAACACTTGTACACTGAGTGTGTGTATGGCAACATCAACAGAAGTTAACTTGATATTCTGAAAGAACTTAAATGCACAATGACATTAATGTTTAATATGTGATTTCTCAGTTGCACACTTCAGGGACAAACTCTAACCTGTCTACAGCACTTTGCAATACCAAGAAAATTTCCCTGTATCTTTGTTTAATGGGATAACAGGTCATAAGGATATGAAATCCCTAACCCTGTGTATCTGCAAGGATGTCAGGCTGCACGCTGGAACAGCTTTGATGAACTGAGCAGTAGACTTCTTAGCTATGAATATTGAAACGCACCTTCTGTTGGTGCAGACATTGAAATGTCAAAATGGGGATGATTACTAAGTGTACCTTACCAAGAAACCATCGCCAGCTTAGAATTAGTAATCACACAATGATATTAATTCATATTTACTCCATTTAGCTATGGGAAATCAAATCACATATACATACTCCGAGTTCTGGCCCGCGCATCAAGACAGATAGTGTCAGCAGAGGGATCAGGTGGAGTCCAAATACCTCCAGATCATACTAATATGACAAAGGGATTCTTTAGGATTTTTTAACCACTGTAAGTCTTTGAGCAGATCATCCCTGGACAGGCTGTACATCCACTTTACTGCCAAGGTTTTCCTTTCTCTCACTGAAAGGCAGATATCACTACACACCTCAGCAGCAGGAGGCTGAGCTGTTTGTATCTTGTTGCTGGAGATTCTCATGAGGTTCTTCACAGGGTGGAAATAACAACTTTAGAACATTTGGGGTTACTTTCCAATTACAGGTTTGGGTTTGGGGTTTTTGGGGGGGATTTTTTTTCAAGATGAAACATTTTCCACAGAATAATGCTTCCAAGATCTGATTAGAAATGGCCATCACGCAACAAATCTCCATTTCATTGTATAATATATGAACTTGTATCATTTTGCATTTGCAGGTTTAGACTTAAAGAGGAAAAAAGAGCACATTAAGGAAGTTCAGAGCTGTTTTTTTCAGGGCTCAGCTCCCTTGAACTAAAGCTCAGTAATTCCTCCAGATTTCATGTGGAATCTGGCATTCAGCCTGGCTGGCTTGGGAAGGACAGCTCGCTAAAAAACACAGATGTTTAAAAACAAATCAACTCTTGCAACTGAATTCAAGAAAGATCTCAGGATCTAGAGTGGGACTTAAGTGGGAACTAGAGCTCAGCCTCAGCCCATAACAGCAACCAGATGATGCCTGACCTCAGTGTACCTAAACTGTGGAGTTCTACTCTTCTTAAAGCTCGCCCTTTGTCATGCACTGAGTCCCTGTCCCAGATATGGAATCCCTGATTTGGTTCCATCCTCTGCCTGAGGGGATTCAAATCCAAATTCCCAGCATCCAAAGGAGAGTATACTGTGAGGCTGGGGTCTCTCCTTTATAGAAAAAGACACAAGAAAAGGGAATAGAGTAAGGGAATACAGAAAACAAGGCCTGGCTGTTGCCTCGTTGATCTGGGTCTCTTATTGGGTGTTTCAAACACATTTCTTCTTTATCGCAAGAAGTTACTCACTTCTCACCACCAGCATATGAAGTTAGAATCTTCTTTTACTATTTCTGGTTTCACAAATCTTGAATTCCCAGCTATTAACTCCTGAGTTCTCAAGATGCTCCATGACTAGCCAGTGGAGCACTAGGTACAACGATACGGTGTATGGGTTTGTGTTCTCAACAGAAAAACACTTTGCTAAGCAGGACTTTGTTTACATGGTAATTTGTTATCTTCCAATTACCAAACTAACCAGAATACATACCATAAACCACTGATAAAGTAATTTCCATCATCCCTATGTATGGAAGATAATGCAGGGTGATTGCGGCAAGCTGTCACTCTTTGCCTAGCAGTGCTTCCGAGTAAATGGAAAAAAGTAGCAAGTACAGCTTATGACATCAGTCTGCACATCAATTGAGATACAGCAAACAATGCAATTCTCCCTCCACATCAGTCACAAAAAGCAAGAACTGCATTGCTTAGAAACATGTGCCTTGCACTAGCCATTAAAAATTAAGTATCACGGTTTATCTCATATGCAGCATTAGCCTCGTCACAGTAAATGAAGGACCTGCTGAAGGTCAAAACACTGATGCTCCTTTTATCCTACTCTGCTATAACCAGGATAAAGTGCTGCCACTGCTGAAAGACCGCAACAAAGTGCATTTTAGCTTTGTTTTCCTCAACAGCAAACAAGAAGCAATCAGGCAGTATCTGAAACATGGCTTTAGCCACAAGGCAAGAAAAGGAAAAGGCTGCAGAAACTGCCTAAGAGAAGTAAAGGAATAGAGAAGACAGCAGGGTGCAGCAAATGAGAGAGTGCTTTTAGACCCAGACCTGGAATGAGGAAGGAGAGCTGTCACCTGCATGTTTACATTCGTGTGCCATTTTGCTGTCAGCACAAGGCAAGAGCCATGTGCAGAAAGCCAGGCTGACTTCTCAGAAGCCATTTATTTGCATGGTTTGATCACTCCTTTGCTTTCACCTCCATAAATGGGCTTTGTCAAACTGCTGCAGCAATTACACCTGAAGCAACCAAGGCCCATGTGAGGATGACACATGGTCTAATTACCACTCATACACAGCTAATCAGTCATGCTTGCTCAGACAACCATTTCTGGGCTTGCTACACTAGGAGGTGCTAGGAAACAAAGGTGCCTGTGTCAGCGCTCATGCGGTGATGGGTATTTGCTGTTCCTGCTCTCCTAGCACAAATCCAATCACAGATGACAAAGGAAGTGACAATATTAAGTTCGGCTGCATGTGTCAACCCGAAACAGGGACAGAGATACCTCTGTTCTCATATGTGTCAAGAGCTTCCAAGTGGGTCCTCTCTCCCTTCTCTTTCCACCACAGCTGGGCAGTGTGCTCGTTCTCAGCTTCATACCCCTGCCAGAATACCATCTGCTTATGAATGGTAATTTATGCTGCCTTTGTAATGTATCCTCTTTCTGAATATGGTAACATGAGCTTGAATGGATTATCTGTGTCACAGACAGAGGCAAAATAAACAGCAGCAACAGAGCAATCTGGAGGATTTCTATGAACTGTGGTTCACTCTTGGCTAACCTGTGCAAGCCAGGGATATGCCAGTTGAAGGAATACCCACTCAGCTCAAAATTATAACAGAAATCCAGACTAGAAGTTTGAACTGCCCATCCTCAGCTCTGTCCCTTCATCACAGGGTCACTCTCAAAAACTGTCTGGTGATGTGGCAGTAAATCATGTAATATGATTAATATAATAGTATTGATGCAGTGCCAAGAGACCTCAAACAAGATCAAAACCTCATTGTTCAAAGCTGTACACAGGCAGCCTCTGCTCTGAGGAGCCTGCGATTTAATTACAGGGGGCACCAGGAGTGCAGAGCTCTCTGTTGACTTACCCAGTGTCATTCTGCAGAGCCCTGACAGAATTGGACGTTCAAGGCTTGGAAACCAGGGGTCTGCTCCCCACATTGCACTGCCTCTTCTCTTTGCTTTGCCAAGTGGCATTGTTGATTAGATTGCATCTGTTAGAAGAACAAACTACAGCAATTATCTGGCTGGAGCACCTCTCCTGTGAGGACAGGCTGAGAGAGGTGGGGTAGTTCAGCCTGGAGAAGAGAAGGTTCTGGGGAGATTTTATTGTGGCCTTTCAGTTCCTATAAGAAAGATGGGGAGAGACTTTTTAGCAGGGCCTGTTGCAACAGGACAAGTTGGTTCTAAACTAAAAGAGTGGAGATTCAGACTGGATGTGAGGAAAAATTATGACAGTGTATCCCTTGGAGACATTCAAGGCCAGGCTGAATGTGGTTCTGGGCAATGTGATCTAGATGAAGACATCCCTGCTCACTGCAGGGCGATTGTACCAGGTGACCTTGTAGGTCCCTTCCAACCCAAACTCTTCTATGATTCTATGATTCAGTTCTATGATAAGAAGGGGCCACCATACATGTGTATTTGTAAGTGCTGCAAACAGGCATGACATAAAACGATTGCTGCTTTTTACACCACTCACGTTCAGCAGCTCCCAGTACTCACTGACCTAGTCTTTTGCAGCAGAGCAGTAAGTGGACCACACAATCAGCCACAAAAAGATCAAAACCTTTTCACCTTGAAAAGGATGGAGGCTCTCTGCTGTTGAAACTGCAGCCATAAACAGCCCTGCCCTGAGTCAGTGCAGCAGTTGTCTGTGCTGTTTGAGGATTGAGACAGTCTCAGTGGAATCACCAGCACCTCAAATCTTTAGCACCCCTTTTCCCCAGCCTTGAAGTTCTCTTTCAGCCCAGCAGCGGCCCAATGTTCGTATATACTCACAATACCCTTTGAGGCCCAATTCAGCAAAGTTCTAGGGCTCTGCAGAGGGATGGTGTTACCTCTGCTAATGCTGACAGCAGGATCAAGCCTTTGCCTCTTCCGGACTCTTGCTGACCATGTGTTTGCTACACAGTCCCACCTGTGTCACACAGCGTGTACAGCCCTGCACAAACTGTTCCTTTCAGCTGTATTAGCTGCGTCTCAGGATGAGCCTGAGCTGTCAGCGTGCTCACAGACCAGGGACCAACTGTACCCTGGGCTGCATTAAGGGAGCGTGACCAGCAGGTTGAGGGAGGTGATCTTTACTCTGCTCCCTCTACTCTGCTCTCATGAGACCCCCCCTGCAGTCCTGTGTCCATCTCTGGGGTACCAAACACAAGAGGGATGTGGAGCTGTTGGAGCGAGTCCAGAGGAGGCCATGGAGATGCTGCGAGGGCTGGAGCAGCTCTGCTCTGGAGCCAGGCTGAGAGCCAGGCTGGTTCAGATTGGAGAAGGGAAGGCTCCTTAAGGGGAGACCTTAGAGCAGCTCCAGTGCCTACAGGAAACCTGGAGCGGGACCTTCTACAAAGGAATGTAGTGACAAGACAGGGGGAATAGCTTTAAACTGGCAGAGGGGAGATATAGATTAGATACTGGGAACAGTTTCTTCCCTGTGAGGGTGCTGAGGTGCTGGCACAGGGTGCCCAGAGAAGCTGTGGCTGCCCCATCCCTGGCAGTGTTCAAGGTCAAGTTGGACAGGGCTTGGAGCAACCTGCTCTAGTGGAAGGTGTCCCTGCCCGTGGCAGGAGGTTGGATGATCTTTAAAGTCTCTTCCAACCCAAACCATTCTGTGATTCCAAGATCTGCAGGAAGGAGCATTCTCGCCAAGGCCATGCTGCCCATATGGCAAGAGGAGGCCCAGGAGCCCAGAGATGCTGCATAGAAAGCTGCAAAAGGAAAAATCAGTCAATCGGTCCTCCTTGGGCTAACAGCTTCTAGTATTTTAGGCACATTATTGATTCACTGCTCAAAGTATCACCAGTGCCTTTAAATGGTTATCATCAATGAAAGGCCTCCAATTCTTCAGAATACAACAGTCTTCATAAGTTAGCACCTATAACAGTCTGGGAAAAAGCAGGGGAAAAAAATCTCACCCTGTTTACTTCCACTCCACAGTTTGTGAGCAGGAACCAAGTACACCCACCAAGCAGGCAGTTTTCCTTACATTGTTTATGCATCAGCTTTGGTGGCTCGAAGATCTCTCTGAGCCACTCACAAACGCTTGATGTCTCCCCTGTAATTTATCAGCTTTTCTGTTCTGTTCCACAAGAGCAACTCCAGAAATTGGGTGAACAATGAAGATGCTGCTACACAGCTGTGGAGTGTGCAGGAAGATCTCCATTATCCATTTGAAACAGCAAAAGCACCAACAGCCTTGTAGCCAATTTACTTTTCCCCTTCCTCAAATAGTTACGTCTTCATTGTGGAGGTGGAGGGATTTTTCTCTCCATAGCTCTTCATTATTGTCGGTTTTCTACAGCATCATAGAAAAGGTATTTATATTTGACGAGAACCACTGCTGCTCAAGAAACAGGAAGAGCCGGTGGAGAGAGGCGCTGGGCAGGAAGGGGAGCATCACAACCCTTGGCAAGGATTACCTGCTATAATAGCTGGACAGGAGAGTTTAATAAAAACAAATCTCATTAAAGAGCTGCAGCACAGTAATTTTCATTCTCAGATACAACTCAGTGCAACACAAGCTGGTTTTCTCCATCACAGTTGTGAATATTTGGTTCTCAGTAAATGTGGAGTAAGAAGATCAAGGACTGAATTTCCTCAGGAAAGGCAAGACGATGTTTGTTTCAGTTACCTACACTCTTGTAAAGGGCTGAGCTTGCGGAATGTTTCTAGTCTGTACTTGCTTTCGATGGCATTTTTGCCTCAGGTTGCAACTGCAGGCAGTCAGCAGGTTTTTGTGAGCACATTTTTAATCCAGGTAGGGTCTGCAGGGCTTCTATAGAATCATAGAATGGTTTGGATTGGAAGAGATATTAAAGGTCATCTAGTTGCAACCCCCAGCACCAATACAGGCTGGAGGCTGATCAGCTGGACAGCAGTGCAGGGATCCTAGTGGGCAAGGTGAGCCAGCAATGTGCCCTTGCAGAAAAGGCAGCCAACAGCATCCTGGGCTGCATTAGGCAGAGCCTTGCCAGCAGGTCAAGGCAATCCTTTGCCTCTGCTCAACCTGGTGAGACACATCAGGAGTGCTGCATTGAGCGATGGGCTCCCCAGTAGAAGACATACGGACATACTAGAGCAAGTGCCATGCAGGGCCACAAAGATGCTGAAGGATGTCTGTTAGGGAGAAATCACACGCATTGCTTCAGATGCGCTGGAAAAAGAGCCAGCAGCAGGAGCCTAGTGGAGTCAAGCTGGAGACTGAAAAGAATATTGCAAAAAGATGCACACAAGATGTTTCTATGAAAATAACCCTGCACTGTTATCAAAATAGCTTTCAAATAGTGAATTTACAGTCAAGTGAGTGTCACCCAAGAAATACTCAGCTGAACACCTGAAGCTTCATTCAAAATTATCCAAAGCTTTGCAAAGCTTTTTTTTGTGAATGTGGATTGAATTTAACAAAAAAAAAAAAAAAACCCACAGTAAAGCAGTTGATGCTTTTTTGTTTCTTTTTTTTTTCTAATTTTTCCTTCCCCCTTACTTAAAGTATGGGGAAAGGGGAAGCTTCTGCTGGTGAAAACCTTATTAATTACTGGTTTTTTACTCAGCTGCCTCTTCAAAATCGTATGACCTTGTATTTGAGGTAGAAATTATGTTCAGTGCATCATTTTAGGACTCTCTTCAGATCCCAGAGATAGAAATTTCATACGAATCATGACCTGAAGTTGCATTGTTAACAAATAACATCCAGTGCCATATAACATCCACCACATAATGGCTACCTAAGAGCAAACAGTAACAATGAATTATAGCACAGCTCATCAGTTACCATGCAGTACTCCCCCAGTCTTCATAGAAGGGGAAATGTAGGCACAGAAAGGAAATTAGACAGGACATGGGAGTTAACACTATCATTTCAGTAACATGTTAAGTGTTATTTCATAGTAGTTGCTAGGACTGCACACAGGGTTAAATGAATAGATAAAGGTCAAGGTTTTGATGTTTGCCAGCCTTCCATTAAGAACTACGACTTTGCCAAGACTTTACTTTGAAAGGAAGATGTTAGCTATGGCAAAATTCCATTGGGAAAAAAACAACTTTGCCTAATAACATGTCATTTATTCTCAAACATGTAATTAAAAAAAATGAATGCTGAGCTTCCCACGGTTGATCAGAATATCTTCAATAAAGTCTCTTTTTATATGGCTCGAGAGTGAGCTTAGATCGTCAAAGGTAAGCATTCTCAAAATTGTCATTTCAGGGGCAACTTACTTATTCTTTGTCCGCAGCTTATACAGTAGCGGCAAAAGGGGCAAGTGGCAAGTCCTTCACCGAGACAGTGAAATTCTTTCTCTTAGGAGGAAGGCACACATTTTCAGTTCATTTTATCAGTCATCAATAACTACCACTGCTCTGCAGTTGTGCCTGACCACAGGCCTACAGGATCCATTTGGAGGGATCACAGGTCATCACTACCAAAGCAGATCCAAAGAGCACCTGGATTTGGAACAAGGCAACTGTCACCAGCCCCCTCTCACAAATTCCCAGAACCTAAGTTGCCTTCTTCTTGCCTCTCTAGACTGACAGTAGCTGGATCTGCTTAGAAAACAATGTATTTTCCCTTCTAAGCTGTTACTGAGCTGGACTAGTGTGCTAGATCAAAAGCAGCTCTGTTCCTGGCTTCAGCTATAAAGATCTTAAAAGATTATTTGTTCAGATGAAACAGAGATGAGGACAGCCAGCTCCCTCGCCAGCTTCCCTTCCTCAGTTTGGTTTTATTCTGTAGGAGCCATGGCCAACTAATGGCCCCTGGGGAAGAGCAGGAAGGCTCTGGATCAATACCTGTGTGCACCGAGGTGGCACTCTGGGGATGGGGTGCACCTTCTCCAACATGAGCCTGGAGCACAGCATCTCCCATTGCAGGCTCCCCTGCTATTACATAGAAATATTGGCTCTGTAAGACTTCCAAAATCAGGATCTCCCACAGCATAACCCTTTCAGATGTCCTAAAAGGTTGCTATGGGCACACACCCTGGTGGTCCCTGCTGCTGCTGCCACCAAAAGGTTTTTTGCTGCTGTGTCTCAGCACCAGGTATCCTCTGGGGATACACCAGTACAATCCTCACTCTACAAGGTTCAGGTGTTTTCATAGCTGGGCTTCACACTGGGCCTGCAAGTTCCTGGCAGAGAGCTTATGGGATGCCCCAAGAACATCTGTAAGTTGAAGCTTTACAGTGACCATGAAGAGAATCCATGTGAAGCTCTTCCTCTGCTGTAACAAATTCCCAGAGTCTCGCTGTTCCCATGTGCTGCTCTGCAGCTGGTTGGAACAGCAGCTGCTTAAGTTTTCAAAATTCCTATGATTTGAAATGCATAATTAGAAGTGTCAAAAGGCAACAGAGAAACATGTCAAGCAATGGATCTCCTCTGCATGCCTCTTGTATTGCTTTCTTCCTATTTTGGATGTTTAAGGTGGCAACCTGCCAGCTGACCCAAAGATATCTCAATGGCTATGCTGACAGAAAGCTGAGATCAAAGACATTTCAGAGCTGTTGCTGAGCATGTTTTGAGTGCGCCTTAAGGTTGAAACTCCAGTAAGGCAAAGGTCAGCTTGGCTCTTCCCACATCAACCCCATAAAAGCCACAACCCTAACATAGCTTCCCTCCAACAGACAAGCTCAGTTGAAGTGAACAGAAGGTATCTGTGAAAAATTTTTTTTTTGCACTATTATTTTGATTGTATAAAATACCACTATGCTAAACATGAGCACATCCAGAATTCACCATGAAAATAGTATAGAAGGGAAACATCAGCAAAACACTTTCATTCACGCAGAGAGATTATCCTGCCATTAAACTTGGTGATCTGGAAGAAAACAGAAATCAGAAGTGCTGACAATATTTGCAGATGACACTAAAATTGGCAGGACAGTAAATGAGGGAGATTGATTAGATAGGGTAAACCGGGTCACCTGCTGAATTGAGTGGAATATAAAGGTCTGCTTTCATAAATGAAGAAAAGCTAAAAGCAGAGAGGTCATACACAAGAGGAGGTTGTTTGCTGAAGTTCATGACATTGGAAACTATCAGTGTAATAATGACAAACTACAAATTGAGTTTATAACCTAATGATAGAGTTCTAATAAGCAAAATTTGACCCTGTAAAAGTAATAGGATACCAATTCTGTGTACAGTGACAAGACCAGATCTGCAATATCACAGCAAGTTTATGTGCCTGCACTTCAAAGTTATATTTTTTAGGGGTTCAAAAGCAGTGCAGAAAAAATTAAAGTGCAAGAAATACACCTTGAAGTAACTGAAGAAACTCATATTCATTTCACTTAAGGGAAGACACAGGGGTGGTTTGACCAAAGTTTACAAGCACCTTTCTACAGAATAGATTTCTAATAGAGGCTGCACCTATTCCTGACACTGAAAGAAAGAGCACAGTCCCGAGGTTGTTACAACCTCGTAATTACCTGCTTCACAGTAGGTAAAAATATTACAGCTACCAAAAGGCAAAAAGCTCGAAAATGTGTGGTAAGGAAGAATGAGGTTAAATCAGGAGTTTCAGTCACACCAGCAGCCCAACTCTAGAGCAAACAAGATGTCTTGGTTTCACGGGGACACAACCTCCTCATAACTCAAATTAAGAACATACTTTTCCTTTGAACAGAACAAGTACTGTTAAGGATGCAACAGTCCTGTTACTAGCTTCTTTGATTCACTAATCTAGAGCTAAGTATTTACAGTCATCCACCAAATGTAAAGGAAACCAATAAATAAAGATGATGAAAGAGGATAAAAAATCCCACTGCCTGTGTAGCTCTAATCTACAGTGGATTTTGCAGTCCATATAAGGCATATTTTCCTCCAAAATCTCTCCTCATTAAATTTTTCCTCCATTATCTCTCCTCAGATACTTATTTGATTGTTTCCCCTATAAAAGGTCTTCAGGGTTAAGCACATGACATCCCTGTATGTGAAGAAACAGTGGGAGTTAGTCAGACAAACCCTATAAATCTGTTTCGGGACTTTTGGTAATTGCTCATTTGGCCAATTCAGCATCAGCTTCCTTGGCCATCAGCTAGTAAAACACACCCAGTGAAACCAACAACTTTCAGCTTTGTGTTCAGTGGATTTCCTGTATAAAACCAGCACAAAGTGTCTCGACACCAGAAAATAAACAGCTTTTCTGAGTAACTGTTTCTTCCTCAGCTGACTGATGATTTATTAAACAAACAAGAAAAGATATCTATGGTCAAGATGAAACTGAGCTGTTTCCTTGTGCACTGGACAGGGGACTGCTCCTTGTTCTCAGCTGACACAGCCCTCAAAATCACATTAAACTGTCTGTGCTGCCTTAATTACCACTGTACAGTGGAAACCTTTGCCAAAAGGAAAAACTGGAAAGGGACCACTCTGGCATCGTGCACAAACCTGTACTTGAGGCATTCACACCAAGTTGCAGATAGATATCTGATCCAAATGCAAGCTCCAAGCAAGTGGCAGCTGATGGACAAACCACCCAATACAGTTTCTGTCCTGTGAACAGCACCCACCTACATTCCCCACAGGACCATTTCATTGCAAAAACATCAAAATTATCAGTTTTGACATCATTCATGATTTCTCACGGAACCTGACTTGATGTGCAAAAGAATCATAGAATCAGAGAACAGTTAGGGTTGAAAAGGACCTTAAGATCATCTAGTGCCAAACCACCTGCCATGGGCAGGGACACCTCACACTAAACCATGCCATCCAAGGGTCTATCCAACCTGGCCTTAAACATCGCCAGCAGTGGAGCATTCAAAACCTCCCTAGGCAACCCATTCCAGTGCCTCACCACCCTCACAGTAAAAAACTTCTTCTTATATCCAATTTAAACTTCCCCTGTTTAAGTTTGAACCCATTACCCCTTGTCCTATCACTGCAATCCCTAACAAATAGTCCCTCCCCAGCATCCCTATAGGCCTCCTTCAGATACTGGAAGGCTGCTCTGAGATCTCCACGCAGCCTTCTCTTCTCCAGGCTGAACAGCCCCAACTTTCTCAGCCTATCTTCATACGGGAGGTGCTCCAGTCCCCTCATCATCCTCATGACCCTCTTCTGGACTTGTTCCAACAGTTCCATGTCCTTTTGATGTTGAGGACACCACAACTGTACACAATACTGCAAGTGAGGTATCAGGAGAGCAGAGCAGAGGGGCAGGATCACCTCCTTCAACCTGCTGGTCACGCTCCTTTTGATGCAGCTCAGGATACAGTTGGCTTTCTGGGCTACAAAAGCACACTGAAGCTGGCTCATGTTCATCTCCTCATCGACCAACACCCCCAAGTCCTTCTCCTTGGGCTGCTCTGAGTCTCTTCCCTGCCCAGCCTGGAGCTGTGCCTGGGATTGCTCCCACCCAGGTGTAGGACCTTGTACTTGTCATGGTTAAACTTCATCAGGTTGGCATCAGCCCACCTCACAAGCGCGTCAAGGTCCCTCTGGATGCCATTCCTTCCCTCCATCGTATCAACTGAACCACACAGTTTGGTGCTGTCAGCAAACTTGCTGAGGGTGCACTCAATCCCACTGTCCATGTCACCCACAAAGATGTTGAACAAGACCAGTCCCAACACTGATATCTGAGAGACACCACTCCTTACTGGTCTCCAGCTGGACATTGAGCCAGTGAGCACTACTCTTTGCATGCAGCCATCCAGCCAGTTCTTTATCCACCGAGTGGTCCACCTATCAAACTGATGTCTCTCCAACTTAGAGACAAGGATGTCACGTGGGACAGTGTCAAATGCCTTACACAATTCCAGGTAGATGACATCAACTGCTCTACCCCTGTCCATCAGTTCCGTAGCCCCATCATAGAAGGCCACCAGATTGGTCAGGCAGGATTTCCCCTTAGTGAAGCCATGCTGGCTGTCACCAAGCACCTTGTTGTTTTTCATGTGCCTCAGCATGCCTTCCAGGAGAATCTGCTCCAAGATTTTGCCAGGCATAGAGGTGAGGCTGACTGCTCTGTAGTTCCCCGGATCATCCGTTTTCCCCTTCTTGAAATGGGGTTATATTTCCCTTTTTCCAGTCATCGGGAACGTCACCTGACTGCCATGATTTTTCAAATATGATGGACAGTGGCTTAGCAACTTCATTCACCAGCTCCTTCAGGACCCGTGGATTGATTTCATCAGGTCCCATGGACTTATATACGTTCAGGTTCCTAACATGGTCTCGAACCAGATCTTCTCCTACAGTGGGCACAGGGTCTTCATTCTCACAGTCCCTGCATCTGCCTTCCAAGACTTGGGTGCTGTGGTCAGAGCATTTGCCAGTGAAGACAAAGAAGTCATTAAGAACCTCAGCTTTCTCCAAATCCAGGGTAGCCAGTTCTCCTGATAGCTTCTGGAGGGGGCCCACGTTGTCCCTAGTCTGTCTTTTATTCACTATGTACCTATAGACTCCCTTCTGTTATCCTTAACATCCCTATCCAAGTTTAATTCTAACTGGCCCTTAGCTTTCCTAACCTGGTCCCTAGCTTCCTGGACAACAACCCAGGCTGCCTGTCATTACTTCCACCTTTAATAAGTCTCTTTTTTCCCTCAAAGTTTCCTCAGCAGCTTCTTGTCCATTCAAGGAGGTCTCCTGGCCCTCCTGCTGCACTTCCTACTAGTTGTGATGCATTGCTCCTGAGCTTGCTAGCGGGTGATCCTTGAATATCAACCAACAGTCCTGGGGCCCCTGCCCTCTAGGGCTATATCCCATGGAACCTTACTGAGCAGGTTCCTGAAGAGGCCAAAGTCTGCTCTCTTGAAGTCCAGGGCAGTGAGCTTGCTGCACGCTCTTTTACTGTCCTGAGGATCTCGAATTTGACCATCTCATGATCACTGCAATCAAGGCTGCCCTGGAGCATCACATTTCCAACCAGCCCTTCTCTGTTGGTGAGCACGAGGTCAAGCATGGCACCTCTCCTTGTCGGCTCCTCTATTACTCGCAGAAGGAAGTTGTCTTCCACACAATCGAGGAATCTCCTGGATTGCTTGTGCCGGGCTTTACCGGCACAGGATTGGTTGAAGTCCCCCATGAGAACAAGGGCCGGTGAGCGTGAGGCTGTTCCTATCTGTCTATAGCGTTCTCCATCCACCGAGTCCTCTTGGTCAGGCGGTCTGTAACAGATCCCCACAATAATGTTTCCCATTGCTGTTCTCCCTTTAACCCTGACTCACAATCTCTCTCTTGACTGCTCACCTGTCCCCAGACAGAGTTCCATACTCTCCAACCTATCCCTAACATAAATAGCAACTCGCCCTCCCTGCCTGCCGGCCTGTCTTTCCTAAAGAGCCTGTAAAGGTGTCAAGCGTTCCACCACTCTTCACCAACTAAACTTTGTACCATACTTTATCACCATTGCTGATTAATAAGAACTTTACATTCACACAAACTCATTCTGCACCTAGGACAAGGGTGACTGGCTATGGTGGATGGAAAATTTCCACTCCAGTCTTAGTTACCTTTCTGCAGCTTCAGACCCAGTAAGAGTCATGGCCATTGCAGTCACAGCAGCAGGATAAAAGCTCACTGGACAAAGCTGCCTTTGTATTAGTGGACACTTTTTACCTCCTCGAACGCTTGTAACAACAGCACAGTGGACAGAGACATGAGTTGCTCAAAGGAGTTGTTGAGTTAGGCAGAGGTGTTTTTCTGTTCCCCACCTCACTACTCTTTTGGATACTGTGAGACAAACCTGGCATGAAAGACACACTTCCCATTTGGAAGGTGAATGCAGGTCAAACAGACTGCATCTGAGCTGACAGGGTGTTGAAGCGGCAAAGGAGCAGCAGCAGAGATCAAAAGCCCCAGCATCCTTGCACAGGATTTATACAAGTGCTGCCTGCTCCCAGCAAGATCCCCGTACAAACGAGGGTACCCATGTCTGTCAGACCATGTGTCCCTTGTGGGAGGGCAGTGGGAGCCAGCAGAAATCTTCAACCAAAATCAAGTTAGCTGAATGTGTAACTACAACAATTAACAAGACCTATTTATGCTCCCACTTAGCCCGGCGGGTCCTAGCTGCTGCAACATCTGCTTCCTTGCTGAAACATACACTTTGAAGACAGGCATGAACAGAGATGAAGTGACCTGGGAAAAACTGGGAAGTGTCAGCTTCCAAGTCACACGCAGGAAGCACTTACTAATAGGAAGGACATTTGCTGCAAGCAAACTCCTGCTTCATGCTGGAGCCTGAGGATGCTCATGGCCTCCCCTTAGCCTGGATGCAGTATTTCCAGTATTTGCAGCTCTGCTGTGGAGAAAAGCAGCATTCAATTAGCTTTCAGAGAGTGGGCGCTGCAGCAAAGGACAGTAATTTCATAAGCCAGCAATATTTCTTATAAATCTACCTCAGGCTCCCATATATAATAACATGACAATACAACATGCCTTCCAGAGGGACTGACAGGCTTAAGAGGTGGGACAGTGAAAACCTTGTGAAGTTCAACAAGACCAAGTGCAAGATCCTGAACATGGATTGGGGCAACACCGAACACAAATACTGAGTGGGTGGAGACTGGATTGAGAGCAGCCCTGAGGAGAAGGACTTGGGGATGTTGGCTGGTGAGAAGCTCAACACAACCCAGCAATGTGCACTAGCAGCCCAGAAACCATGTGTGGGGCTGCATCAAAAGGAGTGTGATCAGCAGGTCGAAGGTGATCCTGCGCCTCTACTCTGCTCTCATGAGACCCCCCCCCCCCCCCCCCAGTCCTGTGTCCAGCTCTGGGGTACCAAACACAAGAGGGACATGGAGCTGTTGGAGCAAGTCCAGAGGAGGCCATGGAGATACTGCGAGGGCTGGAGCAGCTCTGCTCTGGAGCCAGGCTGAGAGTTGGGCTGGTTCAGCCTGGAGAAGAGAAGGCTCCTTAAGGGGAGACCTTAGAGCAGCTCCAGTGCCTACAAGAAATCTGGAGGTGGACTTTCTACAAAGGAATGTAGTGACAGGACAAGGTAAAATGGCTTTTTACCTGGCAGAGGGGATTTAGATTAGACATTAGGCAGAAGTTCTTCCCTGTGAGGGTAGTGAGGTGCTGGCACAGAGTGCCCAGAGAAGCTGTGGCTGCCCCATCCCTGGCAGCGTTCAAGGCCAGGTTGGACGGGCTTGGAGCAACCTGTTCGAGTGGAAGGTGTTCCTGCCCATGGCAGGGGGTTGGAACTGGATGAGATTTAAGCTACCTTCCAACCCAAATCATATATTTTTACTTCTAGAGCCAACCAACCAGTAATATACTTCCAAGCAAACAAAGTGGTTAAGACGTAATTTAATCTGAAGCTTCATTAGTTCAGCTATTGTATAAAACAGATAACAGATGTAGGAGAATAGAGAGAAAACATAGCCTCTCCATGCCTCCCATCTGTGTAAATAAGCATGTGGAGAGCTTGAAAATCCATTCCACTCCTGTTCGCAGAGTGTCCTCATGGGTTTGCAATAAAGCATTCCCTCTGCTAGTTCATTAATCAGCTTCCCTCACACTTATGGCAGTTTCCCATTACTGCCACGTTTGCCATCTCTCCAGCATGCCAGTGCTCCCAGTGGGAATTTCCTGTAACTCCAGCACTACAGTAAACAGCAGTACCCTTTGGCCAGGCAGTCCAGCAAACAAGACCACAGATGTGGTTTTCTGGGAGGACAGCACTGGGCACCTGTTCACATCCCAAGGATTATGCCTGCAGTAAAACCCCGTGCTGCATTCTAACACTCACAGTGACCTTTACCTGACACTCCCCTTCTAATTTGCAAGGAACTGGCTTGACCCCACAAGCAGCCTTTTCTTGCTTCCAGCTTCCCCAGCCTCTATGCATAGAGCACATTCCCTTCCTGTTAGGGTAGTATTTACTGAAATCCAAGACAACCTTCAAGGGTCTAAAATCCAAGGTTCATCCCTTATCTAATTTATTGAAATTTCATGTTAAACAAGGGAAATCAGGGTGTCTGTTCTGCCTTTATGGCACAGCAAGAACTGACTCTTACACTGTGTCTTTTGCTTTGTGCCTTGGGCACTTGGCCTATCAATTAGGAAGCTGGGCTCATTTCAGACCTGGAGGGAACTCAGCCTGCAGCCTCACAGATCAGGCTTTGGGGCAGGCCTCTGATTCATTAGCCTTCACGAGTCCCAAAAGTACTGTTCTCCACAGTCACTATAAGCAGAAAGCATATACCATGTCTCACTCCCCTGCCAAATCCATGGAAACACTGAATCATGCAAAGAACAGATGGTTGACAAGGACCATCTTCTCACTGGGAAGAGGTTTAGCCCTCTTTTAAATACCCAGTCCCTCCAAGAAACTATTTTCCTTTGTCCCAGATCTTAACCTTAATCTAGTAAAAGTGACACCTGATGACTTACAATGGTAACAGTGAATTAGCAGATGCCTTTAAGACCCTTGATAAATTTTCTTTTTGTTTTGACTGTGTCTTTCAAGCAGCCATCCAACAGCAGCCCAGATATTTAACAACCTCCTAGTTTTTATGTGTTAACCACAGATTCCTTCCTACACCCAGGCATTTCATCTTACAGAAGATGGTTAGCCACTCTGAAGGTGCTGTAGTTATTGCACATGCTCCTGGTTCTTACTGTAGCCACTATCACATCTGCAGGACAGACTTACACTCTTTGGCTAAGAATTCCCAGGTTTTGTTCCTGTGGGAGTGCTGGAGATACCTGCATTTGTTCATTAAGAGAAATTAGGAGGTTGGGCTCAATCAATCACAGAAATAAGCAGTATCTTTGTGTAAGCTCCATAAGCTACCACCCGCAGGGATACTATTTCTACTAATAATGGAAGGAATCAATGTAGCCACAAGCACAGTATTCTTCCTTCACACCAATTTCATTTTGAGCTGATGCTAGGCAGCCAAAAGGCAGTTCCTTTGGTGAGTGCTACCTGCTTGGCCAGGCCAAGGAAGTGCAGCCACAGAGTGCAGCAGACAGCAGAAACTGACTTGTGTGTTGTGTAACAGGTTATCCAATGAATGCCTAATGAGCCTTTGCAAAATGGAGGGAGCTTCAACTCATTCCACAATTCAATTCATACCTCTCCCTTAGAGCACCTGTGCAGGATGCTGCCCCTCTGGACTGAAGATCCACACTTACCTTGTGAAGTAAGAGCAACTTCCTGAAGTTCCATAGGGTGTTACAAAGCTGAACTCATGGATGGATTTTGGTAACTGAGTGCAACTGATCGTACTTTGTACCCAAGCATACATGCCTAACAGCAATCCCTGTGCTCCTCTGTGGCATGTCAAGGAGCAGGATTAGTGTGATCAAGTTTCTGGGCGTCATCATCATTGGTACTTGCAACACCTGAGTACTGAAAAGATTCTGCAGGAGGGGATGGTGTGGTGCATGTGTTGGAGTGGGCATGGTCATATTGTATAGAACTCTTCAGGAAAACAAACGCATCCCACAGTAGACAAAACAGGAACGCACACAGCTGCTGCCAAGGAGTAAGGCATCTTTGCTTGGACTATGAGTGGTAAAATGTCACCTATTCGCCTATTTCATAGGAAACAGCTAAGCCTATTAATGTGTATTTTTTCTCAGCACTATACCTTACTCTGCTACTTTTTCCCCTTGCCCTTTTTAATGCTCTCTTTTTTGTTGGAATATCAAGCATCAAAATACCTCAATGATGATGATTCCCTGGAGTAGAAAAGATACTTCCTAACTTTTTTTTTCCTTGGAATTCCAGCTTATGAATCTTCTTGCACTGAAAACATAAAATATCAGAGACATCAGACATAAGCAATGCCATTTATTGAAGCTTGAAACAAGTATGTTATCATAGTTGTTTGCTTTTTAAACCTTGAAATGTTACAACAAGCAGTGAATGTGCCATGTTTTCCTGAGCAATGTGCTGAAGCTGAAGTATCTCAGGAAAATATGATAATATAATGATATTACACCTTTGCACTTAATACTCTGTTAAGTTTTGAGAATAGTGACCATCTGGGTTAGGATCATAAATTCACATTTACTTAGAATAGTTATGTCATAAGAAAGGAATCTGGCTAAATGGATGGGAAAGATGACTGCGCATATTGTTAGCACAGAGATTATTAGGCTGATGAGTGTAATGTAAGAACCTATATAAAATAGAGTAGAATACTGCTTTATTAAAACAGTTGATGTTGTTGTCACAGTCTTTTCCCTAAAATTTTAAGCTGAGCAACAGTGATGACTATGCTTCCCTGGGTAGAAAGATTATTTTGATTAATGTCCATAAATTATTTATTCACTTTTATCCATTTCAAAAGAAATGGAAAAAAAAAAATCCCAACAATCCAACAATGAAGCCAGAAATGGTTTTACTCTAAACTAGCTAAAAGGAGCACTGGAATGGACAACCATCCCAGGCATGTTTCCACCTGCACTATCAGTCGGCTTCTTTGTCATTAGCCCACATACCTGATGGTCACTTCTGCTGACCTCTGTGGATAAAATACTGCAGGTATTTCTGAGCATAGAACAGTCTGACTCTGAAGTGAATCTAACTTTGTCCTGCCCAAATCCTAGAGGATACTTCCAGGAACACCAGTCTGGGTTGTTTGGCCATCAGAGAACTGCACTGGATGTAGCAGTAAAGGCTCTGGTCTACACAATGCAGCCTGATGACAAGCCCTGCCCAAATACTTCCTGAATCAGATGGAACACCTCCACTCCTTCATATAATTCAGTGTTTCTGTGCCCAGCGGAATAACAACTGTCAGTATTTCCATTGCTCAAAGGGTCAGCAGCCATTCAGGACCTTAGGAGGCCATAAGCACACTGTGAAACTTAAAAAGCATTATGTCTGGTATTGGCCAGCAACACCATAGACATGTATTATTTTAAGGGTACGTGCATGCATGCTGTGTCACACATACATGCACACGCACCATTGTAAGTCATCCCCCACAACTGTTATATTAGCACCATATTTTTAACAGTGGATTTTAGGTTTTATCAGCACCTATAATTGGGGTTATCTTGCCATAACAGAGGTTAGTAAACCTAACCTTACCATGCTGCATATCCTGAACTCCCAAAGACTTCAAGAGAAGAAGTAAGCCCTTAGCCAAAGGTCACAAATCTATGAAAAAGGACAATAAATCAGATTTGTGGCCAAATATTTCTATTAACATTCCTAAAGGTTTGTCTAAAAATATGACTACTGTTAATCATAGCTCTGTAACCATAGTGACACCTGGATTCATGGCCATGTGCCTCACTTTACACTGCATGAATGTGACATTTTCCTGTAATACAATCTCAAGCTGTCAGGTAGCTAGGGAGTAAATCTGAGATTCTCAAAAGAGTGAGAAGAACCAAGGTGTCCAAATCTTTCTAAATTTCAAATGTCAGACTCTGTCCAGCTCTTTTGAAAATGCCCAGTTTTGCCCCAAAGGGTCCAGTCTGGTCTCCCTAAAGTTTGTTCTGCCATTTTCTTCAATAGCAAAACAGATAGATACACTATTTGGCTGGTGCTCTCCTAATGCCTGAGGCCCAGAGCTACAGATACTCTGGGTCTCAGGCTCCTGTCCCACGTGCCCTCACACTCACTAAGATCAAGGATTTGCAATGGGGAAAAGTTTACTCAGAGTGAGGTGATATAGCACATTTGTGAATGTGGTTTTAATTTTTAATTTTAATCACTCTACTAGGAGATACTTGATTAAATCATAGCTCTGAATATTGGTGCAAGTGACTATCTATTGAGGTTGTAGCAACCAGCTTTGCTTTTCATGGTACTGAGAAATGTAGTTTAAAGTGTATTTGGAACTTAATATCCCATATTTTGTGGGGTTTTCAGGTTACAGTAAGACACATGTAGCAGAAGAAAACTGGCCAGGACAGGGTATGGTTGAGGTATCCTTTAGAGGTTCAGTCAAGTATTAAATGAACATTTTTTCTTTTGAAAAACCCCAAGTTTCAATTTGTCCTGCACATCATAATCAGTTATTAGAAAAAACTCTGCTCTTTATCACCTGAAATGTGCAAACAATTTCGAGAAACACTGCCACTTCACCTTGATTCCTAAATACAGAAAAGTGAACGAGCATAAAGAGATCTGGCCCACAGTGCCCGTCTGTGCCTGCTGCCTCGGGCACCTTCACTAGGCACTCAAGTAAGCAGCAGTGCTGTTTCAAGTGGGTTTTGAAAGAGAAGTGGAAGAAAGAACAAGTTAAACATCTATTTAAAGAAACAAACAAAAAAACCTCATTCTTGCAAGCTTGTTTCTAGCCTCTATGCATGCCTAAAAGAATTAGCTGCTGGTATGCTGCAAATAATGTTACAGGTTTTGGACTATTACAGAGAAAAAACTGTAGCAGTAAATTAGGACCGATAATCCTAAGGGATGCATTTTCCTAATTTTGATCACAGATTTCCATTTATGGTTAAGAAAAAACCATATGATGGTTACCTTTTCTTAGCCAGATGGTTAAGAAAAAAAGGAAGAAACACAAAACCTGTAAACAGAAGCCCTACTCAAAGCACTTCGGTAAAAAACAGCTACTGCTGATCAGCTTGGTTGTTTTCTTGATTTTGAGGTGATTTTCTTCTTGATTTAGTGTAATTCTGCTGTCTGAGGCCTCGCTGATCCCCATATCTTGCTTTGTTATGAATTCGAGGCTGACTACACGTGAAGCAGCACTGAGTCTGTATGGACGGCAACAAGCACTTGCCAATGCCTTTCAGCGTCTGGCAGAAGTGAACCGAGAGCTGGTCTTTGCTGCAGGGTGGCCCTATGGTAGAGAAGATGAGAAGAATTAGCTATATTTTGTGAACACATGATCTATATTTCTAGAATTTTAATCTGCTTTATGCCAGACAGTCATGTGTCCTTCAAGGCTTTTCCTTATGATGGCTTTCTCTTCCTTTGCATTACAGGTCAGCTTGATTACCCTGAAATTTTTGGACTTTTAAGTGAAGAGGTCCTACTAAACTTCACACAACCTTCTGTCTTGGAAAATACAGCCCTCTTTTGCCACTGTTCAGTGCGGCTTTACTTCTGCAGCAGACATAGCTGATCAATGTTTTCCACTTTGATATTTCTGCTTTAAAGAACTGCCAAAGAAAGTCCAGCAACAATGATTTGTGAATCTGGTACTTTTGCTTCCTGTAACAGTGCATTTAAGACAAGCACAATGGACTGGCAGCATGCTGCAGAGCCATGCAGGGCAGGCAGAAGATCATAGGCAAGACATGTGCAACTACACATTCAGCTTGACCACGCTTCAGCTTCTGCAGCACAAGAATAAGCCAGGGATTAGTACTGTATGCATTACGGTGCAGATACATCTGTTGCACTGTTAATAAACTGAGATGTGTCAAATTTATTTAGATATTACAAAATGGGGGTCCTTAGTTGTGAAAATAGATGGCTAGGGGGAGAGTCAAGGTTTGCAGAAGTAGGAATGTGGTGGATTAGTCAAAGGCTATTCAGCAAATCCCCTAACATCAGAACTAAGGAAACGCAGTAAAATCAGTGTAAAGGTAGTTTAAAACAGATAAAAGCACTTCACAGCAGGCTGTGAACCTCTGGAACTTGCTGCCACAGGAGATGGTTAAAGCAGACAGCATGGAAGGGTCAAAAAGGGATGCAACATATTCATGGAAAAAGTTCCATAAATTTAAAGGCACCAAAAAGGGTGCCTTTAATAGTCCTAATATGTCAGTTAGGAATGCTGGAGGAATAACATGGAAATGAATCACAGGAAAGGACTAAACTCCTATATTCTTCCCAAGTAGCATCTTCTAATGCCACTACTGGAGACACAGTGCCTGGCTTCATGGACCACTGGTCTACCCACTAGGGCATTTCTTACCTTTACTGGCCCCTTAGATTTTATTCACAAAAAAAGTATTACTAGTCTGTATATGCACTTTTTATCCAAGTCTTTCTTTCTGAACATGAGAGGGACAGGAGATAAGCAGTTCAACTCAATCCTACAGCAAAACATGTGCTGAAGATCTTTGAACAGCAGCAGGAGTGATGCATCACTCTCAAGTGTATGACAGATACGTACTGCCCTCAGGAGTCAACCTCGTCTCACTGACAGATTGGACCCTTACTACTGACTTCCTAAGGGGTAAGAATCTTCTCCAAAAGGCTTTTGAAGGCTTTTCCAGAAGGACTCTGAGCTGTTGCCGCTCTTAGCTGAGGGTACCTGCTGGATAATGCACTACAGAGGCTACAGATAAAGATACCTTTCTGTAAGCTTTCTCCCTCCCCTGCCACTTCTCTTCTGGGCTATTAAACACCTACAGGGCTCCTGGGCTTTTGAAGGAGGGAGATTCCCTGAGTAACAAAAGGACTTCTCTCCACCTCTTCATTTTGGGGACTGAATTTATAGTGCCAAGACTGTATCTGAGTTCATTGCCAGTCAGATTTTTCTTACAGTGTCTCACTTTGCTACCTTGCACTCCCAGTTCAGAATCTGCAGTTGCCATACGGGTATCTATCTTAAGAAAAGGCATCTGTTTAGACTCACAGCATGTCCCTGCAAGTCCTCAGAGCAGCCTGTGAGCTACTTAAAACATATAGGTCAATACAAACAGACCTATTCATTCAGTTGTGGCATTATGAATTAGGGATGCATGCTCAGAAAACTGCATTCCCCAGCATGAGAACACAAGGCCTGAAGGGCTGGAGAACAGGGTAACGTGATCCTGCCAACAGTGTGGCTGAGCAGCAGCAGGTTGACTTGTAATTACTGAGCCCCTGGTAACCAAAACGAGCTGGTAAACTGGGTCAGCTCCCAGTTTTTTCAGAATCTCAGCACAAATGGAGAACTTTTCGGAAACTGTCTGATGCAGGTGTGTTATCATACCTGTACTTTTCCTGCACTCTTGCAGACTGCATTTCTGATATTCTGTGGGCTTGGGTTTATCCATACACATACTGTCGTTTTCAGTTTCATTAGTTTCTGTGTTCATGCACTCCACAGTTCTTTGCTGAATGCCCCCTCCACAAGAAACGGTGCACTGAAAGAGAGTAATTTTAACACACATAAAAGTCTTCTACATGGAAATTGCATAATATGTCAATATTTGAACTGTATGTGACAGGAAGTTCAAAATGCCCTATGATCCAGAACCAATGACACTGAAGTACTTTGTGTACTGTATTCTCCACTCAGGCACATCCACTGTGCATAATGGCCAGATTTGGCAGGGTGCAGTAGAGGGCAAACAGTATAAATACAGAACCTTGAAATGTGTAACCAGGGTGAGAAGATCGTTTTCTAGAAGAGGAGGGTGAGAATGATCTGAAATGCCAATCTACAACGTAAGTGGGTAGTAATCCAAATTAGTATTGCACACGGACATGTTTTTGTTTCCTGTGTTTTCTCACCATTTAAATTAAACACAAATAATCAATTGCAATGTTAGGTCAAGAAATGACTGAGCTGAAGATTAAAAAAAAGCTCAGTAAGATGTTTTTTCTTTGGTGACATTTACACTGCGGTTACCCATTCTTTATGACCACAAAACAACTGCCAGCTGCTTGTTCTGGCTCTACACAGATGGCCACAAAAAAAAGAACATTTTCAAAACATGTTCCTGTACTATTGTGCAAATGCACTTAATTCTTCCAACATCCTAGAGCATCTGAGAATTCCAGTTAATATTAAATCCTTTTTCTCTTCACATATATAGTGGCCAGCAACACAAATACTTCAACAGATGAAGAATGCCAGCTAATGAAGAGCAAGAGATGAAGACAGGACTGCTACCTCTTTAATTTTTCTGCAAATTATCTTCTCTCTAATATTTCTGTACATAAGACACAATATTACTGGTGTGAAGTACATTTAGAAGACCTTAGGTACTCTTGTGGCAACTTCAGATTGTTGTTTAAAAAAGATATTTTATAAAGTGAAATAAATGGGATTAATAAATCAGTAAAATAGTTGTTATACATTTTGGTATTCAGTTGCTTATCTTATGCATATCCCAACATTTTCAATTCCACATTTAATTGTTAGTTTCACTGTGTATTATATTATACTCATATCCCATCTAATGGCCTTGTGTCATAAACAACTCATTAAATTTTCTGTGTTAAATGATTCTCCATTGTTTCTTTATTTGTGTCTCCTGGCTTTTGGTGTTCTTTCAATGTTCTCTGCTGCTGTAAGGAGTATTTGTAATGTATGAATAGGTTTATTAAGGAAACTGGAGGGAGAGGTTCATTTGATATACGTTTCTTTATAACTAAAAATGTATTGCAGATCCTAGAAGGTTCCCCAAAGATACACCTTATATTTGTCAAGTAGATTTTCAAAAACCAAAGTAGACAGGTATTGGTCAAAATTCAGAGTTTCTGTTCGTGCGGACAAGTCCAGCGTTCCACAGAGCTGCTTTAAGTGTCACCCTGGGCCCCAGTAGTCTCAAAGAGTGAAAAATTTTGAATGAGTAATGGAAGAATGTCAGTGGTATCTCCTTTTTTATTTTCACTCTAACAAGCTGCCCAGAAAAGCTGTGGCTGCCCCACGCCTGGCAGTGTTCAAGGCCAGGTTGGACGGGGCTTGGAGCAACCTGCTCTAGCAGAAGGTGTCCCTGCCCATGGAAGGGGGGTGGAAATGGATGAGCTTTAAGGTCCCTTCCAACCCAAAACATTCAATGATTAGAAAAGAAAAAAAAAAACAAAACCAACAACCAACCATCCAACACCCCCTATTGCAGCAATAAGAAGGAAAAGCTACAATGTTTATGACCTGAAGGAACTGAGATGGGCTGACTCTGAAACGTTTAGTCATATTTTCAGATCTTCCACTGCAGCTCTGCATAAGAAACAATACATGCCATAGGACTGGAGGTTCACAGACAAGTGGGTAATGTGACCAAATATGTCCAAATAATGATAACACATAGAACAAGAAGAACTGAATCCTACCGGGCCCCATGCCTGGTTAGCCCACTGTGTACAAGGTTGCTTGTTACATGGTGCAATAATATTAGGTCTTTTTGTCCATTCACAGTGGCCTTCTTCTGGGCAGTAGACACGTCGCTTTTGCTGGCCACCACCACATGTTCTCGAACACTACAAAAGAGGTGCACAAACCATTAAGGTGAGAAGTGGGAATGGATGAGAACCAAGAAACGGACCATGATGACTGCAGGAAATGTTCTTCATTTAGACATGTGGAACCATGGGTAACAAGAGGTATGTCACTGACCCATGTGATTTAGAAAGATGCAGGCTAGCCAGCAATACCAAGTCTTAGAGTTCAGATATGAAAAAAAGCTCTACACTGAAATATTTATTTCTTTATATGCTTGGAAAGAGACAAGAAGAAGCCTTCATTGGTCCAAAATACTTGGGAAAAGCTGTTCCTGGCACATATTAATGCATGGAGTATAGGAAAGCATGGAAGTGGCAAGATAGAACAGGTAACACAGAGCTGCTCACTAGCACCACTGGCAACAGTAATTTCTCTAACAAGAATGAGATTGGAAATCACATGTCTGCAGGATTAATCTGTAACATTTACTGAAGACGGTACAAATTCATGAGATGCAGCATCTCATTTTTATGAGGCAGCTGAGGACATTAAAATTCACACAATCCATACAATGAATTAAGTACTTGGCCATAAAAGCATCATACAAAGACAATGACCCAGGTTGTTTTTAAACATTCTTTTGCCCACATCCTAGTATGACACACTGCACACAGACCAACACGACTGGCTAATTTTTCTATTACTCACTAGGTTTACAGTAGAGCCTGCTTAAAATACACAAAAGATTTTGTACAATGACATGAAATAAGGTGCCAGTTACACTTTGAATAATGCATTGTTCCTGTCCTACAAGAAACTGCATCCCTATGGACAGAGGTCTAGAGCTGACATCTGATAAATTAATCTTTTCAATCCAATTCTATTCAATATTCAGTATTCTTAGCATGAGGACAATTGCCAGGGTTGGACAAACGTTTGTAAGAAATACTGTAAGCAAGTGGTAAATGAGTGCAATCATTTGTCTACTCTTTATTTTTAGAACCCTTGCTGACTGCTCTGACAGGAAACACCCATCCTGATCTTATTATTATTACAGCTGTGATTTGCCAGTGGCCTGTAAGGAAGCAATGTGATCACCTCCCTTGGAATCCAAAATCAACAGGTCCACAGTGTCTCAAACACTGTGGTGCTGTCTCCAAAGCTGCTTTTAGTGGGTGCAAACACCAAAATGTAATCAGACCATGTGCCTTAGCTGACACAAATATGTGCCTGGCTGCCTATGAGTTTGTTGCCATAGATTTATATTACAAAAGTGAGATTTATCTTAAGTCTGACCTCAGACTCTGGCCCCATAAAATTCCAGCCCAAAAATGTAAAGGAAAATTCTAAATTAATCATAATGAGAAAGTAACACTAAAATGGCAGCAAAACGAATAAGTCTGAATGAATCACATTTACTGATCCAGTATGATTGCTAAAACAAACCTTTTTTCAGGTCATCTTCTCTCTTTCAGGGTATGGTAATTTACAGCTCTAGCTATGTATCACACGTTATCCTAAGAATGATTCTGGGAAGTCTTATAAACGTTCATGATAACATTATACACAAGGACTGCAAAGCCTTTGAGTGGTATGGGCTGTGTGTCTACCTTTGAGCCTAAGTTGACCTAACAGCATGTCCATCAGACACTTAACTGACACATACTTGCTCTTTCCTAAAGCTTCTTTTAAACAACAATACCTCATTCCAGGGCTCCACATGCCACTGCAAGCAAGGCTCCATGTTACAACTAATGTTGATTTGTGGTTTATATCCAAGTAATTGGCAGTGAAAAGGCCTGAGAAGTCGCTTCTCACGAACATCAATGCAGAGAACGTCACGGGTCTTGAAACCACCGCTGCAGTTAGCAGAGCACTGTACACAAAACAGAAAGAGGCATATGTCTAAGTGATGCTCCACTGAGGGGCTGTCCCTTCCCCAGTCACACAGGAAGACAGCCTGGGCTTTGAACATCCTGACTCAGAGGGAATTTCCAGTTTGCCATAACAACAATCTGCTGTTGGGTATAAACACTGTGGTTTTCATCATCACAAATCAGAACACACTATATAAATGCTTCCCTTTCTTCACTGGAATGTCCATTAATAATATAAAGACATATTTAATTAGGAAATCTTGCCAGCTGTTTCAAAATATGTCATTGTGGAAAAGTCATAATACAGTAAAGATAAAAAATGTATCCTGTATGCACGGAAATTGTCAGTTCTTTATTTGTTTCTCAGGGATGGAGGGAATGAGGGAAGAGGCACAGTTGTCAGAGTTGAGTCAGAGTTGATTCTCATACAGCCAATGGAAGACATAGGTGTGTCCATGGCATCAGGTAACTCAGGCTGCCAAAACTACTCCTTGTCTTAGCCCACAGGCTTGAGCTGCTGTTGATAACACTAAAGGCAGTAAACTCATCCCACAGCAGTGGTTCCCATCCTCACCTTCCTTGCTCTTACACAGAGGATCCATAATCTAAGTGCAGCCTGGGTGAGAAGAGACACCCTGAGCCCCACTCTCAGCCTGTGTAATTGCTTCCAGCTTGAAGGCGAGCCAAGAGAGCCCTACCAGCCTCCTATTTCTCCTCAGAGCTTACCCCAAGGCCTCATGCAGCAGCACCAGGTTCTGTATCCAGATATCAAAGCACAGAACCTGCCCTGATACTGAGAAAGAACTGAACTTTCTGCCCCGAAGATGGGGACAAATACATATTATTCCTGTTTTCATTCAGAATTGAAGCCAATTCGGCATATACCACTTTCAGCTTTCATCTTTACTGCCATGGAATACAACAATTGATGCTGTTCTCCTCTGCGTAAATAAGCATTCTTCAGTTGAATAAGGAAATTGAACATAATACTTTCCTGGAACCTAAAGGATGTTTGTAAGGGGAGTTCAGACTCTTGGTCACAGAAGTTTCTGTCCCTCTGTATAGAAACAGAAGTGGCTGTGCAAGAAACTGAGCACATAGCCCCAGAATGTGCAAAATACATTTGGTATTAAACTCAGGCTCTAAGGCCCAGTCTCAAACACCTTTCTTTTAGGGGAGGGAAAGAATTAGATGAGAGTAAAGGAACAAAGAAGACTCTTATGCCAGCAGTGGAATACAGCCATCTTATTGGCTTATATTAAGGTGCCTTAAAAATGTTTGAAACAAGTTACAAGAAAAATAATTGCCACATGCAAAAGCAAAAAAAAAAAGAAAAAAGCAATTTTTATGTATGAAATTGTGATTAGGTTTGTATGGTTCAATTTGCTGGAAAATAGGGGTGGCTAACAACAGAAATCTGCAAGGAAAAGCCTTTTGTCTCAAACTGGCCTCACAATTGGATTGACACGTTAGAACATTTGTTTCCTGTAGTATTTTATCATTAAACCCGATTTCTAGCTACTTTCTGTGACATAACTAGCATCCACTTGTTGCAGGAGCAGAAACATTTATAAAGAAAAAATGAAGGTGAAATATGACTGATTGCAACTGGAACTGCAGGTGTCTATGCATCATTTTAAATGAATTTCAAATGCTTAAAGTGGTTACACAATGCCTTGGCCTTTCATGGACTTTCTAAAAAGGCATGTTTTTCACATACAAATCAATTCTCTGTCAAAGAGCTCAATTATACAACGCAAGTTCTGTAACTGTAACCTTTTCTTTGCATGAATCTGCCCTCTAGCCCAGTGGACACAACGCTATCTGCAAAATCATACATATTGACAAAGTTTGAGAGATCTATTTTTTTCTTTATTAAATCAACATTACTGGAAATAGTATTTTATAGATTTTCTCTTTTAAGTCTTGAAAAATAACCCACTGTTTGAAGCCCCAGTTTTAGATGGCATGAAGACAAAACCGTAACAAGCTTCAAGAAGTCACTGAAGTCCTTCCAGATGCTCATCGCACATCTTATAATACCAAAAAAGAAGACAAATGCAACTCCTTGGGTTCCACTTACTACCTTGGATACTATTCTCTCTTGACCTCGCCTGTCTACATAACAAGGACCAAGTAAGACCCCAGTCATGGCAGGCATTCTCCCCAGTATGTTTTTCTTTACGTTTTGTAACATAAAACTGGGAAGTTACATGAATGGGGAACAAATCATATTACATAAGAGATAATACATGGTGGCAAGGGTGAATAGGAACATATTAACATCCTCTCCCAGATTTCCACTTGCTTCTTAAAATTCGGACATGCTTCTTGAGGCAGAGATCAAAAAGATGCCATATGCAACTATCAACAGCTTTGACCTAGGATCTCCACAGAACATGGACAGTGAGCCCTGCTTTAGCTCCAGATGAAAGAGTTAATGAGCCTGTCCTCTACACAGGAAGAACAGAATTCACAGGAGATGCGTTTCCATAAATAGCTTATTCAGGAAATTAGCAAATTAGTGCTGAATGGTCATCTGGGAATCACGCATGCACTCACTGAGTAAATAATTATTTTTAAAATGAAGTATTTTGAACTCGATACTCTTTGAATTAGCAAGCTTACTGTTCACACACAGCCCGGAATGAAGTTACCTTGCTCCAATTTCCTGTCTTCCAGCTAGCACATGGGCGGAGATAACATTTCCTTGCAGGATCAGGCTTTTTCGTGTGCCGACAGTGAGATGTGTTCCTGCTGCTGCACTCCACGTGTCTCCAGAAAGCCCCCATTCCGCACGTGGTAGAGCACTGCACACAGGTGAGAGGAAAGCCCAGAGGCAAATGCAGCATTAGTGAATCATTATGGAAACAATCAGGATTAATCAATCAATATAAGTAGAGCAATTTTAGATGGCCCAGCTTATCTGAGATACTCAAGGGAAGATTTCAAATTCACCTAAGTCTTACTTCAGGTTCTGTTGCTTTGTTAAGACAATACAAATTCTGACTTATACCATACACTGCTCTTCTTTGGCAAACTCATGCTGACTGAGACCTTCTAAATCCACACCAGATGTTCCATTGTTTCCTTCTGCTGTCTTTGGGGATCCAGTGTAAAATGTCATTGCATTCAATCTTCAGCACTGTTACCTCTCTATCCCCAGTACTGCTGATGAGATACTCAGCAAATGGAGTGCAGCATGCTGAAAATCTGAAAAAAATTGTATGAGGCTCTTGCAAAAACTGTGCAGGAAAAGGATATTTGAAATGATCTCAGAGAGCGGGTGTTTCCAACATTTGGGAGGGTTTTAATGTCTGAGGTAAGAGAATATTGATCATGCCAACCTGGATCCCAAGAGTGCACACTGTTCACCAAAAAAGTCACTGTCATTTTATTCTGAAGCAGGAAGGGGTGAAAAGTGGTTGGAAACACCCTTTTACCTTCAAAAGGGAGGGACAGTGAACTATACACACAGAGTCAAGTCCAACACACACCAAGCAGCCTGTAGCTAGCATGAGAAACAGCATAAATAATCTTGGTTTAAGACAACAAAATGATAGTGAGAGCAACTGCTATTGTGTGGTTTGAACTCCCTACACATTAGTGGGAGACCTAAATAGGGAAACTAAGTAAGTGTCCTTGGAAAGACAGGGAAAGCTAAGCTGAAGCTAAGGCAGAGAAAAAAAAACAGACAACCCAAACATGGAAGACATAGAACTGTTACCAGATACAATCAAAGAAATTTTAAAAGGTTAATGGTCACAACAAGGAACTTCAGGAAAACTGCACATTATAGAGTGAATCTGCAAGGTCTCTGCAGCATGTCCCCTCCAGCTTCTGAGACTCCTGGGACATCTGCCCAAGAGGCCACAAAGATGAAGTGGACTGCATACCACTGTTCAGATCTGCACAGTCACATATCTATCCAGACAACTGGTTTGTTCAGGAGGATTGATTGTCCTTTGTCTTGGTTGCTCACCGTTTGCTGGCTCCCCCCAGCCCTGCCGTATGAGTCTGAAAACACCCCGTCTTTACTGAAGGGCTGCTTAGTCTTTGACCAAAGCCCCATTCTGAGCATTCCTGAGAAGAGCAATGATAGGTCCAGGGATGACGTTGGACAGATTCTATTTACAAAGCTTTATGTTCCGGTTTGAGGGAGATGAAATACAGCAGGGTTCTCTCAAAAATTCCTGTGAGAAGAATCAGAGCCAAGACAGAAAGACATGATGCTGCAAACAGCACTGGGAGAAAGCTTCAGCTTTCTTGACCATTGTTTCATGTCACATAAAGACCAACCACTCTGAAGTTCAGGAAGACTTACTGCATTTCCCTTTGTCATTCAGGAACCGAGACTTCTTGTCACAGTAGGTGTTTCTTACAGAAGGAGGAAGTGCAGGTGACTTTCCATGACTAATAAGAGAGGTGCAGAATGAGCAGATATGGTGATCATGGGGTATATTTGATACCCAGATAACTCTTAGAAAGGGAAAAGTAACAGCCCAGAATGACCTGGGAAAGTAGTAGGAAAGAAGTTAAGAGTTACACACAGAAGCACTAGTGTCATTGGCACTCTTTTGCCCTACTCAGGACAATGTCTAGATGGCTTCATGATATCTCCAAAGACGGAGATTCCACAAATTCTCCTTTTCACCACCTTTTCTTCTTCAAAGTTGCAAAAATATAAAAGAAATTAAAAAAAAAAAACAGCTAAATGTGCCAGGTTTCACATAAAGTTAATTTTAAAGAAAAAAAAATATAGCTTGAATGAGAATAGCAAAAGATTATTAAAACATTAAAGATAAATAGGGTTAGATCCATTAAGGATCCTCAAATTGATTTAATCAGTTCTGTGAAACCGAACATATTGATGTTACCTCATTATTCATTCAAGTATTCTTGAATAATCTTTTAACTGTTCAGAATTATTTTTGAAAATAGTTTGGAAAAGTCACAGAGGATTAGAGAAGAACATATTTCAAGTTATCTTTAGGAAGAGAAAAAGTCAGATCTATGGTCTAATGCAACGCTTTATCTAACTTCACTTCACAAGAAGATACGGAAGAGGTCAAAACTGTAAATACTAACAAAGAAGATAAAGCAGTAAAACAGCCCACATGTACCTATCTAGCACAAACTATTCAATTCAATATCATTCTCTGACAGGGGTACCTGGCTTAATGAAAATAAAGAGATATTGTGATGCATTTTGACATGATCACACAGAGCATTCTTTAGCAAATGTTGGAAATATGGTCTAGGTGAAATAATTTCTAGATTGGTGAGCAGCTAACTGAAAAAATGTAATGAAGTGGTCTTTGGTGATTCAGTGTAAAACTGAAAAGGTCCTACACGGCTCTGTTCAGAGCCAAGCTCTCTTCAGTATTGACACTCACTGACTTAATGAAGTGCATGCACCTGAAACATTTGCAGATGATGCCAAGCTGAAAGAGTTGGCAGGAATGTTTGGAGGACATCTCACCAAGTAAAAAATTGTAAGAAAACAGTAACCTGAAATTCAAAAACATGTGCAAAATACTCCATTTAGTGATAACCTTTTATACATACATAGACACACACACACACACACAAGTTTACACACATCCCAAACAAATTTCAGAACGTCTGCTAATCCAGGGTTTACAGTGGACCACAAACTGAATAAATCAAGAGTATGACAGTTACAAAACAAGTCAAATCTGAACCCATCATTCACAAAGAGGGTCATAAATAAAATTATATCAATCATTCCATTTTATTTATGCCAGATACCAGCTGGGGTCATAATGAACATAATTTATGAAGATATATATGATGAAACTGAAGCAAGTCCATAAGAGAACAACAAAACCACCAGATATTTCGAAAATACTGGAAATATTTAGGAGTGTATAGAAAAATCTAAAAAGTATCAGATTGTTTTGTTTAGAAATCAGTTCCCAAAACAGTTATTAAGAAGACAATTATCTGTGATCTGCACATAAAAAATAGAATCTTCATTTAGGGTACAAAAGATGTTGGTTATATGTAAGGAACGTATTTCTATTGGAGATAAAGAATGACTAGGACAGGCTATAGTATTTCTGAGTTATACACTTCTAATTTTATGTTACCACTACTACAAAACAGCTCCAATATGCAATCACTGAAACTTCAAACAAAGATGCAGAACTCCATACTACAATGTCTCCCATGTATATGTGCTGGACAAAATATGAACCGTGGATATACCGGCTTAACTTTGGACTAATATTCTTATCTTTGCTTTGTAGATTCAAACTGGTTTGATGAGGTTGAGTGCTGCTCTGCATTTAGAGAGGCATTTGCTAACGGTGGATACAAACACTGACAGTGGGATGTGACAGAAATGCACCACAATAATCTGTTAACAGCCAACTGAAAATATGTTTAAGTATCCATGGTATTAATGCGCGTTACATAGTAATATAGTTAACTTATCTACACAACCCTGGCAGCGTAGTAAGTTAGGAAACAGACATAATTTAGACAGAAATTGCAAATAACTGAAGGCTAGAACATAAAAGCACATCTACAGCTAACTCGTGTTATGTATTTATTTGGAAATACACACATATTCATTTAGCGTCTCCAGGATTCATCTAATAGCTTAATATTCTGCTGTGCTCTAAAACAAAACCCTTGAGGTATTTCTGGTTATAGACAAACCTGAATGTCATGTCCCTGGAAAGCTTTAGAATAGAATAGAGTATTTTTTCAGTTAGAAGAGACCTACAATGATCCTACAGTCAAACCGCCTGATCACTTTAGGGCTGACCAAAAGTTAAAGCCCATTATTAGGGGCATTGTCAAAATGACTCTGAAACACTGACAGGCTTGGAGCACTGACCATCTCTCTAGGAAGCCACACCACTGCTGATACAGGCCAGGATGGCATTAGCATTCTTGGCTGCCTGGGCACAGGCTGGCTCATGTTCAGCTCCATCAGTCAGCACACTCAGGCCGTTTTCCAGGCACTCTTCCCCAAGCCTGGAGCACTGTACAGGGTTGTTGTGGCCCAAGTGCAAGATGCGGCACTTTACCATGTTGAACCTCACACCATTTGACCACAGCCCATGGATCCAGCCTGCTCAGATCCCTCTGCAGAGCCTTCCTACCCTCCAGCAGATCAACACTCCTACCCAGCTTGGAGTCACCTGCAAATTTACTGAGGGTGCCCTTGATCCCCTCATCCAAATCATCAATGAAGATGTAAAACAACACTGGCCTTAACACCAAGCCCTAAGGGACACCACTAGTGACGGATTGCCAACTAGATGTCACACCATTCACCATCACTCTCTGGGCTCTGCCATCTAGCCAGCTTCCAACCCAGGAAAGAATCCTCCTACCCAGGCCATGAGCAGCCAGTTTCTCCAGAATACTGTGGGAAACTGTGTCAAACGCTTTACTTAAGTCCAAGTAGTCCACAGCCTTTCCCCCTCAACCAGCCAGGTCACCTTGTTGCAGAAGGAGATCAGGTTGGTCAAGCAGAACCTGCCCTTCATGAACCCATGCTGATTGGGCCTGATACCCCCATTTTTCCACATCTGCTTTATTATCTCACTTAGGATCATCTGGTCCATGACCTTCCCTGGCACTGAGCTGAGCCTGTCAGGCCTCCTCCTTTCTGCCCTTTTCGTAGAGGAGCATCACATTGACCAACCTCCAATCCCCTGGGACCTGCCCACCAGACCAGGACTGCTCATGGAGGTATAATTTTGTACACTGAAGTAACACTGGCTAGCTTCCAGCCAGCAGGAACCTCCCCCGACTCTCGAGAACTTCGGTAGATGGTCAAGAGGGGTCCTGCCATAACATTTACTAACTCCTTCAGCACTCTGGGACGAATCCCGTAAGGCTCCACCGACTTGGGAACATTCAGCTGAAGAAAATGCCAGTGTCCAGTTATACACAGTTTTGCAGAATCCATAAATACAGATATATTCTGTGTAAGCAATCTAGTGTTAGATATTCCAAGTTACCATTCTTTTTGTTTCCTTGTGACAAGTATTGCATGCAAATGTATGACACTCCTTACAGGTAATTGCAACAAACTAAGAAGCTTTAATTCCTCAGCAGTGGTTCAGACAGCAGTTCACACCCTTGACTTCTCATGAGTTAAAAAAAACTTACCTCACTCCAGTTGCCTACTATCCAGTAGGCATCATCAGGCAAACTGTTAGATGTTACCAGGTGGCTGTTTTCTTTAACACTGGTTAAAATACCCTCAGATGTTGCACTTTGGTTTCTAAGAGCACACTCTAGAGCTGATGACTGTATGCTGGTGGTTACAGTTTCAGGTAGCTTCGTTTCTCTTCTGCTGTCAGTCTGATCTCTTGGTATGTGACCAAACACTGTGGGTGCTACCGTAACCGATGCTTGTGGGTTAATTACTTCTACAACAGGCACATCAACTTGCAGTCCAATATAATCTGCTGTTGCTGGAAATGCCAATCGTTGCGCTGCTCTGCTAACAGGAAGGAGAGTAGAAGGGTCTTGGTGAGGAGATGCTGGCAAGGGCTGAGAAGTCATACTCTCATTTTGAAGGACAGGAGACACAGTATGCAGGGCTGTGCTCTTGTCTCTGATTTCAGGAGTGAGTTCTGTGCTGTAAAGGAGATCAATTGGTTTTTCACTGCCTCCAAGCGACCCATCCATGTCATCAGATTCTTCGGTTAAATAATCATAACTGGAAGTTATTTCTGGATTACTGGTAAAAGAGGAGATGGGAGTGTCCTCACTTCTTTGCACCTCACTCTCTACAGAAGAAAATGGATCACTTTCAGAAGTATTTTGAACATGTTTTATAACTTCAGTACTTAAGCTATTGTAGAAAGGCCATGAAGTAGTATTTTGGTATGAACTATTTTCAGTAGAAACAACTGGATAATTGTAAACATCACTTGGTCCAGCAAAATTATTTTGTAATGTTCTGTTGGCTGTCCCTTCTTCTTCTGAGACATTACCTAAACCAGAGGATGTAGGCAAACAGGGAGTTACACTTTCAGGCTTCGGTACTTTTGTTGTTGTACGGGACCTTGGGCTTGGTATGGGTATTCTGTGAGGAGTCTCCTTGGGATTAGCAGTTGTTTTCCTGATTATAATCTTTCCTCTTCTGGGTGCCAGTGGGGGTATCAGAAATCTTCCAGCAGAAGGACATTGCTGGAGACCACACAGGGCCTTAGAGTTTGGTCTCTTGGAAGTATCACAAGGCTCTTTGTTATTTTTGGCACAAGTGACATTACGAGTCCTTATTCCACCACCACAAGTAACTGTGCACTGCAAACAAAACAGAATTATTGCTATCTTCCCTCTTCATTCTGCTGCATATAATAAAAGCAAGTATCAAATGGTATGTTTATAATTAAGAATCATCATTATAAATAATCAATAACAAAGCTTTTCCTGAGGAACAAGCCCTTTATCCTAGTGATGTTCTAGCATGGAGCTCTTTCCAAACATTTAGAACAGTAAATATTGCCTTGGGCAAACAGCAGTGAAAAAGGACTACATAATAAGGACAAAATAAGAAAGTAATATGCTAGAATTTTATTTCTTCAGTGAATCACAAAAGTTGTTCAGCCAGTACCTTTTCCACCAGGGTTATAAAAAACAGACTAAAAACTTGTCATCAAACCCAGCCTGACTGGCTCAACGCTGGCTATGAAAAGCGCCACTAACCCGCTGTGATCATCCAGGCAGCTCACAGAACTTTGTTGACTTTATGAAATTGATTTTTCATTCAGTCTTAATGCAACTACCACATGATGCCAGGGCAGCTAGTAGATCTCTCCTAAATCATAGACTACTGAGAGTAATTGCCCTATCTGGCTTCTATGCATATGAGAGCGCTTTTCTGGTTTGAGGTATTAAGGCTGGCTGACTGGAGATGTTAAATGCAACAGGCTGGAGGAAGTCTTCCTAGGATGAGAAGGAGCCTGACCAGCTAATTCAGCTATCTTAAACCAGGTGCTTAAGTGATGAAGTGATGAATACTCCTACTGCCAGCATTTTAAAGCCCCTGGGATATTCAACCATTTTTAGAGCTAGTCTAGGTCACAGGGCAGTAGAAACACCAGTGAACTTGTTTTACTGAGACACTGTCTGCTGTTAACACTTGTAAAATAACATCAGCTCTGCAGCAAAAGGAGTGGGGAAGAAAGCAAAGTAACCTCAGAGTAGGTAAGTTCATTAACTATTCTGTCAGCCTTGCACATTCAGCTGTATAGTACATGAAAGTCCTCAGAGCTATGCAAGTTTACATAAGCTACATTTGACTATGTTGCTGCTTACAGAGAAATAAAACACACTTGTCAGACTTTGGCACTTAGATGACTTAGATTAGCATTTGTGTGAGTTAAAAGGAACATTCAACTCATTAACTTTTTGGGGTAATGACTGTCTTCCAGAATTAGCTTTGAAAACCTCTGCTTTAGATTATGGCCAAGTACTAAAAAGGTATTTCAGAATAGCTACAACATGCCATCCTCATTTGCTGCCTAATCAAGTACATTCAGCTTATAAAATATAGACTTTCTAGCAGCCAGATAAATGCACAGGGAGGTTATGCCTGCATAAAATCTCTCCTTCACATTCACCAAGAAAGAACATTCTGCAGTTACAAGTCTCCTGACTATACTTTCATTTCTGCAGGTGAAACAGTCTGTCTTATACTCCCTCCCTGATTTCTATAGTAGTAGAAATTCATTTTTGTCAGTAACTTGCAAATACAATCCAATGACACAGGAGCACTGGCTGTATTCTGTAATAGCATGTTATTTCTATACAATTGTACTGCTAGCCATGTAATCCCAAGTCTATTTTTTCACAGGCAGTTAAAACACGATGCCCACTCAGTTCACAAAACAATCAACATTCAGTGATGATGGTTTGTGAGCAGCATAAATTGAATTAATACTTTTACGAAACTCTACTAGTTCATTATTTGAACCTGCTTTCAAAAACGGTGAGTTTGGTAAAAAACAAAACAAAACAAAAACAGAGCTGGGAGAAAGAAGAGAGAGGATTTTTCAAAATGAAAATTGAATATTTTCAGTTGGAACTGACCTACAGTGACCATCTAGTCTGACCGCCTGATCACTTCAGGGCTGACCAAAAGTTAAAGCCCGTTGTTAAGGGCATTGTCCAAATGCCTCTTAAACACTGAGAGGCCTGGGGCATCGACCACCTCTCCAGGAAACCTGTTCCAGTGTTTGACCTCCCTCTTGGTAAGAAAATGCTTCCTGATGTCCAGTCTGAACCTCTCCTGGCACAGCTTTGACCCATACCCATGTGTCCTGCCACTGAGTACCAGGCAGCAGAGCTCAGCACCTTCTCTGTTGCCTCCTCTGGACACATTCAAGGACCTTCACGTCCTTTTTAATGGTGGGTCCCAGCACTGCCCATAGTGCTCCAGGTGAGGCTGCACCAACTCTGAATATAGTGGGAAAATCACCCCTGCTGACCGGCTCGTGACACTGCATCTGATGCACCCCAGGATGGGGTTTGTTCTCTTGAGGCATGCTCCTGGCTCGCACAGAGCCTGCTGCTGATCAGCAGCCCCAGATCCCTTTCTGCAGGGCTGCTCTCCAGACACTCCTCTCCTAATCTATGCTTATGCCTGGCATTATTCCATCCTAGGTGCAAAATCCAGCATTTGGACTTGTTACATTCCATCCCATTAATCACTGCACAAAACTCTGATCTATCTAGATCCTTCTGCGAGGCATCTTGTCTCTTAAGAGTCAACAACACCTCCCCATATGGTATCTTCATCAAACTTGCTAATGGTGGATTTGACTCCTACATCCAGATCACTGCTCTTGGAAGTTTTGAAGAGCTTAGTAAACTTCATTTTTATTGACACCTGAAATGGAAAATATTTGCTGTGCCTTTGTTGTTGTGACTACCAGCACACTAACAGCTAAACTGCCTATTTGTGAGGTGAATCATGAACAAGTTGTACTACAACACGGAATTGGAATAAAATAATTCAAAATATCATATGGCTCAAACCCTGCTCCTTCCCATTCCAGAATAAATATCTTAGTGTATTTTTATTTTTCATGGGGATGTAGACTGCTCCACATGTTGGGGATCCTGAACTCTCCTGGCCTTCAATGGAAAGTGAAGGTATGAAACCCCTGCAGATACCAGCATCCCAATCTAAAGAAAGCTAAGAAGCATGAGGCCCTTCCACAAATTAAAACCAATGACAAAGCACATCAAGTAAGTGTTCCCTACTAATACTGACATTGCAGAATATGTTGCAGCATATTTAAATAAATGTAGTATATTGCAGTCATTGTTCTGATGACCTCATATTCTGCACTTCATCAGCTGCTAGTGAAATAACTGTACAATATTTAATTAACTCTTGAGGATACACAGGCATTCGAACGATTGTTAGAGCTTCAGATTAATACTAGAATTAAAAACCTTGCATGCTGTGGCAAAACCAGCAGCGTTATGGATGTAAGAGATATGAATGTAAAGAATGTAAAAATGCTTCTTTGTAGGCCTACAGATATGACACAGAGCCTCCCCCATGTAGTCCACAGCAGTAATGAGTACTACACAGACTTTTTAGCATGCAAACATGTTCTGTTCTACAGTTCCAGAAGCTCAGCAATCCAAACCCCTAGAAACAGTTAACATGCCACACTTGCTAAGGTACTCAGGTCATTGGGTCCTCTTTGCTGACTATAATAAGTAATGTTGAAAGAAACCCCTCAAACAACCAAAAAATGTTCAATGTTACAGTTGACATGAATTTACCTCAGTCCAGTTGCTCACTGTCCAGTCAGATGGGCACAAGATATCTCTGTTGCATGATAGATGGGTCTTTGGTTTAAGCAGGTGCTGGCACTCTGTGACAGCCAGTGCCTGCTCATCAGATCCGACGGTCTGGATGCAAAGAACAGTTCTCTTCTTCTGGCCTGTTGGGCCACATGTGGTTGAACATTTCTGCCATTCTCCTGCCCACCATCTGAAAAACATGGGGTAAGAAACATCAGAAAACAATCCATCATAAGCACAGTATAGAAAAGGTCAGAGACTGCAAAGGAGAACAAACTGCAGTTTAAATTCTGCGTTCAGATGTAAACTTTTCCTATGAAGTCCAAAACACTCGAGCTTTCACATCTGACTTGTCCCAGCCAATCACTGCAAGATGCTGATTCTCAAGACAGAAGCAGGCAGCAAGTACAATGTTTTTACAGTGTGTAAGAATCCACTGAGAAGATGGTCTTTCAAATCCAAATTTGAGGAACTGCTAGCAAGTTTCATAATCTATTTACTCTATCCTATTGTTTATCTGCTTATTATTGCTACGTCAGTACAGAAAGAGTTAACAAATGAGAATCACTGGAGGGTCTGTAATGGTAGCACAGAGGTGAAGAAGGTGGCCCCTTCACATGTATCTATGCAGCCAGTATTGCACAAGTGCTCAAACTGGTCCTGTGTTACTTCCAAAAGGAGAAGCAGGAAGGCACACAACCCCAGAAAGCAAGCTAGTCAGAGCTATGCTGCATGCACTCACATGGGATCAGTGCCCTGCAGCGCTGCACCTCTGGGCTTAGCCTCTGGGTCTGCACTAGGATGAACTTTTCTGTACTTTGCTCCTTCATGAAGTAAAAATGAGCCTCTCTCCTGATTAAAGATGGCCTTCAGTAGCATGCTGTCTCTAACATTTATCACTACATGAATGATGCTCCCTCTACTGCAGTATTTTCCATTGTCAAACACCTTACTGACAAAAGTCATCCCCTTTATAAGCAGTTTACCTTCACCTTTTCACAGCTTCATCCACCTATTTCTTCTCATGCTGACCCAGAGTGGATCAACCATCCCTCCATGATAATAAAGAAGGGCAAAAATTATGGATTTATATTATTTGAGAAGAATCAGCAATAACTGTGACATTTGCATAAAGATTTATACTTTGAATAAAAAACAACAAAACCAAACAAGAATAATCTTTTTCCTTCTAGTTCAGAGTGTCCCAGGCACGAACATAGCTTCCAGCTGCTCTATAAAAAAACCTGGCCTAGCTGTAACTTTAAGCCACAAAAGCTCCTAGACATTATTACTTTTCCTTGAGTTTTCAAGCAGGTAGTGATAAAGCCTTATGCTGAAAACCAAAACAGGGACATACTTAGAAAACACCTTTCTAGACAGAAATGGGGAAAAAATTGCTTTTGGCTTATAACCAAAACCATTCTATTTTTTTCCTTTTAAAGTCAATGAACTTAGAGCAAATTAATTCCATTCTGATAAATATGAAGTTTGACATCCAGTTTTACAACAGTTTTTGTTTTCTTCACTTCGCTGACAATCCCTCTCCCCTTTCCTCTGTGGTTTCCATGCTCCTTCTCTGTTTCCTGATTAATTTATTCTTCAGTTGTAAATGAGCTGTCACTAACGCAGAAGGCACTGATATCTATTCATAATAATTAAAAAAAAAAATCCTCAGAGAAATCAAGCTGTGCACAGAGCTCATTTGTGCAACCACCTGGTCTTCTCCCAGGTACCTACACCTACCTTCCTTCCCTTTAGTTATGTATACATACCACATTTCCTTTCAAATTACCCGAGAAGCCCTTTGGGGCACAGGCTGTTTTGCTACATGTTCTAGAATGCAGCCTATTGTCACCACTACCCTGGCTGAGGCCTCTGTATATTGCTGTAATAGAAGAACAAATTATTTTTCTCCTTCCCCTGCCTTTCTCTGGGTTGTTTCTCCATCTTCCAGTCTTCCTTAAGCAACAGGGGAAAACTAACAAGCCATTAAAGAGAAAAAGTGACTGCACCTCAGCAAAACACAGCAATAAAAAAAGAGAAAAATATATTATAAATATAATAAATATTATGTCCATTTGGAAACCAGTAATGAGTGGTGTTCCTCAGGGATGGGTGTTGGGACCGGTCTTGTTCAACATCTTTGTCAGTGACATGGACAGTGGGATTGAGTTCACCCTCATCAAGTCTGCCAATGATAACAAGCTCTGTGGTTCGGTTGATATGCTGGAGGGAAGGAATGCCATCCAGAGGGACCTTGACACGCTTGTGAGGTGGGCTGATGCCAACCTGATGAAGTTTAACCATGCCAAGTGCAAGGTCCTCCACCTGGGTGGGAGCAATCCCAGGCACACATACAGGCTGGGCAGAGAAGAGATTCAGAGCAGCCCTCCGCAGAAGGAATTGGGGGTGTTGGTCAACGAGAAACTGAGCATGAGCTGGCTTCAGTGTGCGCTCACAGCCCAGAAAGCCAACCGTATCCTGGGCTGCATCAAAAGGAGCATGACCAGCAGCTCAAGGGAGGTGATCCTGCCCCTCTACTCTGCTTTCGTGAGACCTCACTTGGGTGCAGTTCTGGGGTCCTCAACATCAAAAGGACATCGAACTGTTGGAACAAGTCCAGAGGAGGGTCATGAGAATTATCAGGGGACTGGAGCACCTCCCGTATGAAGACAGGCTGAGAAAGTTGGGGCTGTTCAGCCTGGAGAAGAGAAGGCTGCGTGGAGACACCAGAGCATCCCTCCATTATCTGAAGGGGGGCTATACGGTTGTTGGGGAGGCATTCTTTATTAGGGACTGCAGTGATAGGACAAGGGGTAATGGGTTCAAACTTAAACAGGGGAAGTTTAGATTGGATATAAGGAAGAAGTTTTTTACTGTAAGGGTGGTGAGGCACTGGAATGGGTTGCTCAGGGAAGCTGTGAATGCTCCATCCCTGGCAGCGTTCAAGGCTGGGTTGGATAGACCCTTAGGTGACCTGGTTTAGTGTGAGGTATACCTGCCCCAGGCAGGGGGTTTGGAACTAGATGATTTTCCAAACCTAACTACTCAATGATTCTATGATTCTATACTATTACAACCTGGATAAAGTAATTTCAGGGCTGTTTTCATCTCTTGCATTTTCTTTCCAATTTTATAAACTCTAGTATCTTGTAAATTACTGACACTTCAGCACAAATGCAACTTGAAGTATGTGATATTGCCCTATTAATGGAACCAGATCATGCATTTCAATCTATAGATATGCTAAGCTGACACCCTCTCCTTCACCATTTTCAAATGGCTATAAGTGAGGGTTCAGGTTTATTTATTATTTAAGGTTTAAATACAGAACTCCTAACAGTAAATTATCAGAGCTCACTACAGAACCTATCTTGATCAGCAGTAATGGTGCTTGATTAACTATGACACACAAAACATTTTTTAAAGTCACTGAAGAAAGCAAGGTGCTCCAAAGTTAGGAAATCCCAGATATAAGATTTTATCCTATAGCACCTTTATAGTGGTTAGTCTTACATTACATTTAGTCGTGACTTTTTCTAGTTCTTCCTCATTCAGTGCAGGTAACAGATGCTACTGGTGGAGCCATGTAGTCAGTTGTCCAACATTATGTTTACCATATGTACTTCAAGAAACTTGCTCTGACTGACAGTTTACTCTTATCAGTAACTGGAGTTTTTGATGATGCATTTTCCCACTTCCATTCCAGGGTACGTACATGTGCCTTAAACACTCAAACACGAGAAACTCAACATGGAAGCATATGTACTCTTGTCTCTCCATGGTCCCCTGCACTGAGGATTTCCAAACTGCAGCATCCCAACCAACGGGAAAGAAAGGCAAAACGTGACTGGCAGAACATCTACCATCCATTTGTCTGTCCTGATACAGGATGCTCCAAAGTAGGTCCTGGACCACACAGAACGGAGCAGCACCTGCTTTGTTAATCCTATTTATCTTGGATGTTCTGCTATATCCTTGCAATGTAAGGCATAACCAAAAGTGGAGGTGACTGCTGAGCACACACCCAGAATTGACATGGCAATCTGAGATCCAGACATAGAAGTTCTAAATTGAAATTACTTTCCGGCTGTAAGCTAAAGAGAGGGTTGCACTGCCAGAGAGCAAGCTTTGGGGAGGTTAAAAGCAAAGCTTTTTTTAGATCACTCATATAGAGGGATGCTTGGCAAAGAAAAGGATATGGGGAAGAAATCTAGTGGGTCGCTGTGCTGATTTTGGTGAGACTGCGACAGTTGGTGGAAACTGAAGCCTGGTGAGAGTTGCCATCCTGCACTTGTTCCTACCCTGGTTTCTGATGGCATTTACCACTACTGCAACTGAGTGCTTCTTAAATATTAATTCATCACCTGATCCCTGCAAAGTGACAGGACTGTCTTATCTCCACAAGCAGGCACAGCATGGAAAGATAGTGGTAACAGACAAGCAAGCAAAATGCTTGATTTGGGTAATTAATATGTGTGAGCACATGTTAAAAATAACCTCAGTTAGTTTTCAGCTGGAGCTGTGAGTTCTCAGCTATTGCGCAGTACAGCCTGGAACTAAGGTAGGGAGAAAATCTAATTCTTTCAGGTGCATTCAGCTGCCTTAAATGATCCCCTCTTTTCCTCACATGTCGAGTTTCCAAGGTCTGTAACAATTAAGCCAAGACCCAACATCCTTGTCCATACAGTTCTCCTCTATACCTAGATGATGTGTGTTGAATGAGGTGTGGAACCTGTTGAAAAAATAGCATGGGATTTTGGAAGCAAAGTTGCTATATTCATGCCCACTGGGTTGAATGCTCCCTCTCTCCCACTGTATTGTGTCACACCTAAAGGAAGATTGCCTTCTTTCACTGTGGCACAGTAGATACCAACTCAGCACTGACTTGCACTCAGTGTATTGTTATAGAACCAAGGTTTCCTATTCTTATTATGCTGTTGGAGTCTACTAAGCAGTCTGGAAGTAGGGCAATACAATAATAGCAGAGAAAAAACAGAAGATCCCAAGTACTTGTAAAATTATCTATTTATGATAACTCTGTTCAAGTGGGTAGTCGGCTTTAAAATGCTCCAGATAATTTTATTTAAGGGGAGAGTAAACCTTCTATTCAGAACACTATAAGTAGTTAAAATCTTAGTCTTTTTCTTCAAGTAGTATCTATTAATTGTTATTATTAACACCCACGGTGCTGAAAACCTGCTACCAAAGAAACATGTAACTGGAAACCATATTCCATAGTATAACATGTAAAAAAGCATATATTTACACTACTATCTCATTGCACTCTAGCTAAGCAATATCACTTAAGTTTTACTGGAGCAGTTGTATGATATTTTAACTCTCGGCTGTTCAGTCATCTTCGTTTTGCTCTGAGTCAACATGTGACACACACGTTTTGTGACATTTCAAGTATTTTATTTGTTTTGCACCAGATTCTTTTAGTAGAAAGTGAGGGAAAAATAAATGCAGACCAGCTAACAAACAAGCATATTAAGACTTGAACTTCTCAGAAGTGTTCTTTGGCTGTAGCTACTGTTTGATAAATATTCTAATTATGATTTAGTGGCTATATTCACTGCAATTTAGTAGCTATATTCATTACAGTGTTTTCCATCAGCGGCATTTGGCAGATCATAGGAGGGAGGGTTACTCAAGAGAACTTCCTTCTTGTTTTAGGTAAGATCCTCCCGCAAAGAGCCTGATTCACTGCTGGGATGTGTGAGATCATCTAACAGTTCGAGTTTTGTGGCTGCAGCCATAACTAAGGGTCCCTTGCATTGTTGTGTTTAATAGTACTGTCCTGAACTCTAGCACAGAATTTAGCCACCTCTCTACAGAGTGCTTGGTCTTCAGCAGTTTCACATGACCACTTTCTGTATAATACACTCACTTAGAACAAAAGGGATAAATTGAGCTTGTTTGGAACTTTGGAATAACCAGCACAGTGTATACGTGCTATAAATAAAAAACACCCCCATGAATGTGGGTAGCCTCAGCTCTTAACTAGTCAACTAGTTAATAATTTTATCTACTATCAATTGATTTCCTAGCAATCTACAAAGAATTCTGAAATGATGGTAGTTTATGCTTTTAATAGTCATTTATAGATGCTGCAGCACAAAGATGCAACTCCAAGAGCAGGCATCATATTCTGTTAAGAAATTACTTGGAAACAACTAATTAAACCAACATTCATGCAGAATTCTTTACATTTAAGCTTCATGAAATTCATTGGTGGCAAATGTAACACAACACACTGTAAGGCAATCATTGCAATGACTTTGATTTGATAATGATTTAACTAGAATTACTTGGGAAAGACTCGCATACCATTGCAAACAGCATATAAACAATTTCTGAAGACAACGGAGGAACAAAGCAAGCTGTTCTGGTACCTAAAGCATGAAAGTAAACCCAATATTGATTCCTTCCATAAACTTGTGCCTATTTTACAAGCCCACAGTTCTGCTATCACCTGCAATATTTGCTGCGGTCAATCTTTCTCACCCTACTTGCTGAAATGGTGGAACAGAAAAAACAGGTATGAAAACAAATTAAAATAATGTTATAGGAATAGAAACATAATTCTAGAGTGATCACACAATGGAGAAAGCTGCACTTTGCTGAAAGGAAAAAATGAGGAGGGACATGATAAAAAGATGCCAAATAATAATAAAGAATGCATAATATTTAGTTACAGAAATGGGCATTTCCAAGCACCCTCCCTCACAAAACGGACAAATGAGTATTAAAACTGAAGAATGGTGCTGACTGAAGAACAGGGTGGTGTGAAGAATGGGGTTGATTGAAGAATAGGGTTGTAAATGAGTAAGCTCTAGGATGTTAGGCTTTGTTAGCAACTATAGAGAAAAGGATATTACTAAGATAAGCTTTGACAGAACTGCCTGGTGGTTACTGATATGACAACCATTTTAAAACAAAGTGATGAAAAAATAACCACCAGGGGTCCGAAAGCCCATTACCACATTTTTGTGTGCATACGGGAGGCATTCTCTAAAAGCATGATTTAATGTATGTAATCTAATGAATATGTATGTTTAACGACAATATAATCACAGCCTGGTTGATGCTTAGAAGAGACATGCTTGGAGGAGCTATCCCCCATGTCTCCTGGCGCCACAATAAGGAATACCTGCTTGTCAACTTAAAACTTTGTTGGCAAGCTCCTGGAGTTTTCTCTGAATCAAAACCCACTGAAAAACAGCATCAAAAGGCTTTAAAAAAGCCCTCTCTGCAAGTTAGCTTTTGGTATACACGGAAATACCTTACCACTTCAGCTAAGACAGGAATACAATTTTTAAAATAAGAAAAGATTTATATAGTTTTCAGGAACACTTGCACTTAAACTGAACAAAAATACTATCTATACAGATGAGAGAGCAAACTCTGCCATTTTCAGCACAGACAGCTCGGTAGCTTACATGAGAAAACTCTTAGAGAAGCTCACTCCTAATTTGTCCATTACCTAGTTGCTGACACCTCGCTCTGAAATGGTTGGGAGCTCTCACCCATAGATACCACACTAACCTGGTACTACAAACAACATTTTCCTTTGAATAAGGCTGCTATTTAAAACTACCAGAGCCCTCCCAGCACCTGTTACCTGGGTGGACAGTCTTTCTCATAGCACTTCTTTTGTCGTCCATTTGGCTGTGTTGCTGGGTCACAGAAGGAGTTTTTGATGGCTCCACCTCCCTTTCGCATACAGTGGGCAATCTGGCGCTGCACCCCTGCAACAGGAAGACATAAAAAAATAGAAGAGTAATCCCTGTAGGCTGGATATTTGCTGCAGAAATCCTCAAGGATGGGGAGTACCCATCAGTCATACTCCACATCCCAGAATACAGTAACAGCTGCCAAAGTCAGCTCTGCTGAATATCTGAAGTACGCCAAGGACAAATGTCCTTCTATAAAGCTGAGAAGAAGTTAAGCAAAGCTGTTCTGGATCAGATAACTCATAGAAAGCATCTTCCTTAATCTCAGTTTAGTTGTCAGCCGGAAAAAGGGCTCCTGCAGGCCCTGAAGCAGGTTGAATGGTTCTTGGACTATCCACAGACAATAGCCAACACAGCAGCATCAGGCTATTTACAGTAAGTGCATTTTTGCTGGTGTTTCTGTACTTCTGGGAAGACTGTTTAAGCACAATACAAAATGGACTATATGAGCAAAACGAAGTAATCCACAGATCATAGAATAAGAGAATAGTTAGGGTGGGAAAGGACCTTAAGATCATCCAGTTCCAAGCCCCCTGCCTGGGGCAGGGATATCTCACACTAAACCAGGTCATCCAAGGCTCTGTCCAACCTGGCCTTGAACACCGTCAGCAATGGAGCATTCACAACTTCCCTGGGCAATCCATTCCAGTGCCTCATCACCCTCACAGTAAAGAACTTTTTTCTCATATCCAGTCTAAATCTTCCCTGCTTTAGTTTGAACCCATTACCCCTGTTCCTATCACTACAGTCCCTACTGAAGAGTCCATCCCCAGCATTCCTTATAGCCCCCCTTCAGATATTGGAAGACTGCTATGAAGTCTCCATGAAGCCTTCTCTTCTCCAGAGAGGAGAACTCTTGAAGTCCAGGGCAGTGAGCTTGCTGCACGCACTTCTCACTGGCCTGAAGGTCTCGAGCTCGACCATCTCATGATCGCTGCAATCAAGGCTGCCCTGGAGCATTGCATTTCCAACCAGCCCTTCCCTGTTGGTGAGCACGAGGTCAAGCATGGCACCTCTCCTTGTCAGCTCCTCCTTTACTTGCAGAAGGAAGTTGTCTTCTCCACAGTCGAGGAACTTCCTGGATTGCTTGTGCCGGGGTGTACCATCCCTCCAGCAGATACCAGGGTGGTTGAAGTCCCCCATGAGAACAAGGGCCTGTGAGCGTAAGGCTGTTCCTTCTGTATATAGAATGCTTCATCCAGAGAGTCCTCTTGATCAGGCAGTCTGCAACAGATCCCCACAGTAATGTCTCCCATCGCTGTTCTCCCTTTAACCCTGACACACAAACTCTCTGTTGACTGCTCACCTTTCCCCAGACAGAGTTCCGTACTCTCCAGCCTGTCCCTAACATAAATAGCAACTTCCCCTCCCCGCCTACTGGGCCTGTCTTTCCTAAAGAGCCTGTAACCTTCCATTCCAACACACCAGTCATAGGAGCCATCCCACCATGTTTCTGTGATGCCTGTTATATCACACCCCCGTAGACCTGCACACATCTCTAATTCCTCGTACTGCAGGTGTTTGTATAGGGGCATCTGAGCCGAGCTCCAAATGAAGCCAGATCATTGGCTGGAGCAGCTGGAATATCTCTACATTGCTCTGAGCATTTATTATAGGTTTTGGGAACTGACTGGGTGTGTTGAGATGGAATGATGCCCCCCTCCCCCAACATATCTAGTTTAAAGCATCCTTGACCAGTCTGGCAAGCCTCCTACCTACCAAATCCACTCTTCCCCTTCTTTGTCAGACCGGCTCCACCAGCCCCAAGTAGACCTGACCTACTAAATTGAGAACCATGTTCTAAATACCCAACCCCCTGGCTATGGCACCGCCCTTCTAACCATTTATTAACCTGGCCAAACCTCCTAGCCTTTTTAAGGTCCTCCCCTTTGTCCTGGAGAACTGAGGAAAAGACAATCTGAGCTCCAGCGCCCCTAAACACCTCTCCCAGAGCTCTGTAGTCCTTCTTTATGTTCTCCGGGCTACTGCTGTCTCTATCACTAGCACTGTCCACATGGATCACTAGAAGTAAGTAATAGTCAGTGGGACCGACTAGAGCAGGCAGCTTCTCTGCAGCATCCCTGATCCGAGCCCCTGGTAGGCAACACACCTCCCTTGAGACTGGGTCAGGCAGACAGATGGGTGCCTCTGTTCCTTTCAGAGTAGAGTCCCCACCATTATGACCCGCTGCTTTTTCCTGGCAGCACCAGTAGTGATCTTCTTTACCAGTGCATCAGCCGGTTGCTCCTGGTGGGAGCGTGGTTGCTCATCAGCCCCTGCAGGACAGCAAAGCCATTCTGGGTGGGGACAACAGATTTAGGAGGAAGCCCCTTGCTTTTCATTGTCCTCTTCCTCCTTTTTTTGTTGTTTTTTTCTGTTCCTGTTTCCCAGCTTCCTGGGTTAGCGGCCTCCTTCTTCCCTCCATGAGCGACAGTGGACGCTTGAGGCCCCTGCACAGTCTGGTCCTGGAGCAGCAGTGCTGCTTCCTCTCAGCTTCCCTGACACCTTCCAGCCTATTGACAGTGTCCCGCAGCTCAGCCCCTGCTGCAGGAGGACCTCCACCAGGGAGCACCGAGTGCAGCCCTGTCCGTTGCGCACCCTCCTCTCAGGAGAGCAGTGCAGGCGCTCTCTACGCCCCGAGCTCTGCACTGCAGCCTCCCCTCCATCGGCTCTGTCTTGAGGCTCCCTCAATGGCTGTTGCCGCTCTGAGTCGAGGCTCCTGGATGCAGAGCTTCCCCCTGCTCAGGTGTTTAAGGCGGCCTCTCTCGAGCTGCTCACCTCGGCAATTTCATCATATGATTTATATAAAAATATAATAATTTATTATATATACATATAATTATATATATAAATACAATTTCATAATAATACTTGGGGAATATTAACATATACTTATGTTCCCCCATACAGCAATATCCCTACATGTTCTAGCTTTGGCTGTGACAGAAAATTAACCCTAACCCGGATGAAGCCAGCACACCATATATGGCAATTAAAATATATTTCCTAAAATTCCATGCTAGCAGAATGGCTATCCTGCTTTAAGTAATTCTACAGCATTCAATTTTTCTTTTCTCTCAGAAATTTAACAATCTACTTACAAAAATAAATACAGAAAAAACAGAACACAAACTCTAATACTAGGAAATCCAAAGCTAGCAAGAGAGGTAACTTGTGGTGGGAGAACTGAGCATGGACTGCATGTATGAAGGGGAAGGCTGCAGGCAGATATTACTGAAAAAGCCTCCAGCAACAAAGAAGGAAACTTTTATTTATATTTGGTTCATTCCACAGAACACGATGGAAACCTATATCCCTTTTTTTAGCACCTTAGGACATCAGGTATTTAAGAAAATGTTACAGCTTTCAGAGTACTTTCACACTTGTGACTGAGACACATAAGACAACTATAGACAATAGCACAGTGGTTGATGACTGAGACTTCTCTAATCATACATGAAGGTCGATTAACAAAACACGGATTAGTTTCACCTACAAGAGAGAATTAAGGGACGTCAGACCTGTGCTCCATTAATACCTGTTGCTGAAGCTTCCAAGCTCCAGGGTAGATTATGCGGAAGTAGCTGCATGACTGCAGCATGGCTGGAAATGGCACTCTCCTATTCCTAGGTGACTCCAAACAGCAGAAAGCTTGTTTGTTCAGTGTAGGCCTCCCAGGGAGTAGTGCTTTCTTTTGTGCTAAGAGAAATCTAAGTGGAAGAGTTAGCAACCTTCCTGCTAGTAAATAAAGCACTTCACAGAATTATGTTTCTATCCCTTTCAAAATCAAGATATGTTGCTGTTACAAATGCAAATAAGAACTGTTTAGCTTTGATACCTTTTTTAGTGTAAATTCAGCTGCTGTAATTCACTTTAAAACCACCATGAACTTTTGCAAACGTTTTGTTTCGAGGCTGTCCATTCTCATAAAATATTTGCTGACTGCTGGCATCAATAATTTATTCACATAAACAATTTTTATTATAGAAGTTATGTGAACTCTCACTGTAGTTTCAAAATTTGGAAAGACCTGGAATGGATGTACATATTTAAAGAAGCTACAAATGCAGTTTTTTCATCATGACTATGTATAGCTCAGTTCCAAAAAACTGGGAGGAATCCTACATGCATATATTGAGGAGTCGCTGCCCATGGCAGGGTGTTGGAACTTGATGATCTTAAGGTCATTTCCAACCCAAACCATTCAATGATTCTATGATTCTCTATATATGTAGTTATATATATAATGACATAACAAATCACTTGTTTCTTCATCTTGAGCAAGCTGAACTAGAAAACATTGTAGAAGTAGAAAACCAGTCACCTCACACTGACCATGCCCTACCAAACATTTACAGAGCTACGTGACTTAAATGTGTAATATCCTATTTAAGCCACAGATTAAAAATCCTAAAGATATCTACAAATCAGTAAGATTTGAAACCTAAACACCATTTCTACAGGCTCTGGGAAGGTAGTTGTTTTCCTCCCTTCACCTCTATCACATCTCTCTGACAGTGTTAATGAGTCCACAGCTGTTTTGCACTCACAAAGATGTTGGCTATATTCATCAAGACACTTTCCCTTAGTCATTATCCCACTGCAAAGATCCTGCTTTTTCCTCTGCAGTGGAAACGTTCCATTCCTTTCTACTCACCTCAGCACTCATTTGCAGCCCTTCCTGCACCCATGTTTTCTCTACAGAGAAGTGTATCATTACAGCTGTGTTAAGTGGTACGTCTCTGTACCAATTCATCTCTAGTGCAGGATCTTTTATATGGAGGTTGACCCACTGGGCTCCTGATTTCTCTCTTAATTTGGGAAAAAAGGTGCTAATTTAAAATTATTTGGGTGTGGAAAGTTTTTGAAACAGAGATTAGGAATCTGCTGGCTGCATACCCCTCAGTTTGGGCAAAAATAAGGCTGAGTAGAATAGAAAGTAAAGATAGGAATCAAACATACAAAATGTGTATGCAAAAGAGAATATCTGATTTTAAAACTAATTTGAACACACAATTAACAAAGCCGTGCATCAATTCAGATGCTCTGCAAGGAGTTCACTTTGTATTTGAATGAAAAAAATTTATACAATGCACACACAGTTTGTGCACACAATGCAAAAGCCAACCTTAGAATCATAGAATAGTTATGGTTGGAAAGGACCTTAAGATTACCCAGTTCCAACCTCCTGCCATGGGCAGGGACACCTCACACTAAACCATCTCACCCAAGGCTCTGTCCAACCTGGCCTTGAACACCACCAGTGATGGAGCATTCACAACTTCCCTGGGCAACCCATTCCAGTGCCACACTGCTCTTACAGTGAAGAACTTCCTCCTTATATCCAATCTAAACTTCCCCTGTTTAAGTTTGAACCAGCTACCCCTTGTCCTATCGCTACAGTCCCTGATGTATAGTCCCTCTGCAGCATCCCTACAGCCCCCTCAACATTCTTGGTGTTATAAAACTTAGACCCATAATAGTGAAGGAAAAGATAGTGACCTTTGTTTCCTAAAATCAATGCTACAAGTCTGGCACTACATTTCAGTTCAGAAATACCTGGAGGTAATTTTGCAAAGTAGCCCTGATAGCAGTTGTGAAGGATTTAGAGGCCACATAACAATTAAGCCCTAAACAAATCTTACAGTTAAGGTATTTTGCAGAGCTTTGAGAATCTGACAGTTATTGATGTTATCTATGGAAAAGTAAATTCTTGAGAATGCCTAATATGATCTCCCATAGTTGCAGCTGTGCTGTGCTTTGCTTCTTGTAACGTTCAATGCCACTCAAACCTAGTTCTAAGAAACATGATTAAAGCCTTTACACAAGGATGAAGGACTTATAATTTTTAATGGACCATTATTTAAATACAAAACAATAGGTAGCTGATCCAGAAAAAAACTCAGTGAAACACAGAAGTTAACCTTCCTATAAAAACAGCTTAAGGGGTTTACACTGCTGTTTTGACAGTAGGCTCTGAACGGACAGGCTCTTGGCCAGAGGGTGCAGCAGTCTGCAAGACACTGTCTGGTGTACTCACTTACTGACTGTAAAGTCATTTCCGTTTGCATAAAGCAAACCACAGGCAGAGAGTCAAAGTGCAAAACAGTGAGGACACAGCAAGGCTTATGATTTTTAAGATAACCTATCCTCTTCAGCATTTGCTTGCCACGAAATGGGTTGCAATGTAATTCCTAAACTACCTTCTACATTACAAATGGATATCAGGTATCACAATGCGTTCTCTTTTCCCTGCATTCACCATTAGCAAACATTGATTTTTCAAACAATATTTTTTTCCCTGTTAAATGGTGTTATTGTAGACTGGCCAGAGCCAGTCTTTTAAGACTACAAAAGACAGGGGTAGATGAAAGAAATGAATGAAAACACAAGCACATTTGCACCTTCTCTTTCTTGGTAGCAAGGGAGGGAAGAATATAGGTGAGGGGAAGAGACCAAGTATCTTTAGGAAAATAGGGAGCTGCCCTGAGTTAATTCTAAGAAGGGATAGCTTCACCCTATAAAGACATTATTCATCACTGGGACTTTTTCCAGGTACACTTCCCCTGAATAAGGAGCTGTATCACAGGGCTAAACCCGTATTTTGTATCTTCAGAGAGATGAGGCTTTCCTGCATAAGATCATTTCTATGCCCATAGCCCCCCATTTGTCACCCTTAGCTTCACTCTTTTGGCTCCAGAAAACATTTGTTTGTGTTTTCATAATCTCTGTGGCTACAACAGGCCAAAGTGCCCTTGGATTTACTGCTGCCACACTGACCGCTTGTGATGAGAGGCCCTACACTGACTCTTTAGGTAGGTCCAGGTTTCATTTTTCTTGGCCCTCCCTTTATCCTGAAAAACAATTGGTTTATTATTTACCAAAGGATAATGGCAAAATTTCTTGAAGGTTATTTTACTTTAGTCTAAATATATGCAACTTCTTTTATCTCCTTGAACCCCACTGCAGGCTTTTCAGTAGACTTGTCATGCAGGACACCCATAGAAGATGATCTTGCCTACTTCAGTATACTTTTATCTCACAAACCTTTCAAAACTCTTCAAACGCCTCAGATTTGGCGCAACGGGTCTCTTACCTGTTACTTACAGTCTCTTACTGCCAACGGCAATAAATTCTGAATCTAAACAGAGTGCATGTTCAGATAAAATCAATTTCATCATTCAAAGTCAGAAGGAAATTCTGTGGAAGTCAGAGAAAAGTGTTGCTTAATGCAGCAACGCTGGGAACATTCTATTCTGCCCTTATTCTACCTCCTGGGGCCTAAACTGAACTGAATACAATAATGCATAACTATGTGAGATTTTCTGGTTCTAGGTCAAAAATCATTACCGTGCCCATATTCCCTGCCAAAAGTAGCAAGCCTTTAGTTTCCAAGTTTCCATAATGATGAAGAGGTAATATTTTCCAAATGCACCTTCCATGCTGCTCCAGGTATTTTTGTTCTGACCATCCAGGCATAAACCTTCTATATTCTTGCACCAGTGTGGTGCTTAGGAGGGCCACCTAGCTCAGATTCAGTGCCAATCTAATACAACAACAATTCTGCTGGTCCGCATTCAGTCATCCCAGAGTATACCAGATTAAGCATCGGGTATCTACAGAAAACTGCAGATAGAGTGTAATATCAGAGCTCTCCTGGTTCAAGTCATGCACTGAAGCTCTGTGCTAGGGTTTCCCTTTTTTCTGGGCAGGAAGTAAGCGACAATACCCTAACTGCGTCATATATTAGCAGATTTCATCCTCCTTTAGACCTGTTAATTTTAGAAATGTCTGTATCTCAGATGAAAGACAGCAAAGAGTCAATTAATTTATTTTCTCCTGTACATGCAGGAATGCAGAGAACTGGGAAGGTTTCTATGCCGTTTTCGAACTACGATGCACCTCTTGGCTCCCCCAATATCTCACATCGGTAAGACCACAACCTTGCCTGAAACATATCATTTTTGCCCATGAAAAGCAAAAGCCAATGTGCTCAATAAACATTTATTAAGAGCCCAAAGACAGCAAACAGTGGAAGCCACTTATTAAATAAAAACTGAAACACACGTGTTTTATTTAAATAAGGCTTGTGGCAGTTAGAAATCAAAGCCAAGTCACACAGCTCTTTAGCAAGAAGGTAGTATCTGGGAATATAATATACTTAGTGAGAAACAGTTCTGGGAAAAGTGCAGCTGATGTAAAAAACAAAAACAAAAAAAAAAAACCAAAAACAAACAAACAAAACCCAACGAAAAACCCAAACAAAAAAATCAATCCAAAACCAAAAAACCCCACCAGAACAACAAAATAAACAGCCTAGTAAGATTGCCTTCCCTCCCCCTTTCTGTTCTCATACCAATTGTTACAGTAAACACTACTCACAACTGGGCATCCGAACTGAAACAGGCAATAAACATGCAATTAAAGAAAGCACTTGGTTTAGGTACCTATTTAAAATGTTGATTTTTTTCTGCTAAACAGAAAGCATATGTTGTTTTGTGACAGACTCTTCTCAAATAACCAAATGATAAACATCAAAAAAACCCCACAAACAAAACCCCACAAAAACCCCACAAATATCTGCACAGTCATAGATATTGATATAGATATAGATATGGATATACAAACATCTTTGTAATATGCCTTTTACATATATTCTTTTTTTATAATATAAGAATGTCATTGGAATGGGGTAATTCACACTATAATTCTAAAATTCTTCTTCTGATCTAAGATTAAGGGCATATAATGCCCTTTATTCAAACTACTGAAATTGTATTATTATAGTGTCTTCCCTGACAGGAAAGATTAATAAATTGCTATTCCTCTAGTCAACATTGCTTCTAGACTACCACTGAGATTTCTTACATTTGTTTGTCTTTTTCTTTCCTTCTGGAAAGTAGTTAATGAAAGCAATAACTATCAAAAAAACCACTGGCAATACCCGATCATTAGAAAGAGAAAAGGCTTATTTTGTGTTGTATGTCCAATGACTGTAACATTAATCTTCTACTGTTCTCTACAGTTTTCACACAGACAGTAAAAGAACGAGGTTTCCATCCTATCTCCAAGACTCTTACCCTGTTTGGTGAAACTTAAGAACTAATTTAGATGGAAGGCTCCAATCTTTTCTCCCCAATACAAACCTCCTTTCACATACATTTTTCTCATCTTTTAAATACTCCTGCAAAGGATGGATAAAACCCTTTAACTTTTGTAAAGAAACCTTCAGTCTTTTTATCATTATCGATCTACTGCAAGTGTTAGCTTCATCTCACTGGTCTGTTAACTACTTTAAAAAAAGTTTTCCTGCTAGCATTTTCTATTATCAAAGGCAAATTTCTGGACCTGTTCCCAGATCCTGCTTCATGGTTCTCACTCTGGTTTTCTGGTTTAACGTGCTGCACATAACTACATGTAACTGCAGCTGTTCCAAAGACACTGTACTGAGAGTGGCAAAGACATGTAAGTTCTGAAGACTGATTTAAAGGAAGTACTTACTGAGATATGCTCAAAAAACACTGCTGCTTATCAAGGCAGGACAGAAACGAAGAACATTTTTTGTAGTTGAACTATTGGAAAGACTCAGTAGGGAAACTACAATAGGTCATAGATTAGTAAGTGCTGGGAAACATGGCTACTGTGAAAAATATTGACAACAAATTATAAAGAAAACAGTAGTCTCATTTGGTTGACAGAGGTTGAGAATTTCACAGCAGGTGTTACAGAAACCTATTGGCCTTAAATGATTAAATATTTTATTTTAAAGTCAAAATACATTATTGTGACCATGTGATTGGATTTCCCACCAAATGCGGATTAAAGAACCTTACCTCTTTCAGGCTGCTGCCTGGATAACTTAAAGATAAGATCTGCCAGTTACGAAGACAAACAGTAATAGAAAAAGGAAGTGAAGAATTACCTCTTCCACAGGTAACACTGCAGGCTGTCCAGCCTCCATATAGCCAAAAATACTCTGGCTCTCCAATCTCATTCTCATGACTTTCTTCTTTACGTACAGTATATTCATACTTGATTCCAGGATTAGTTTCTTGAAAAAGTAGCTGGAAAACGAATGTGGTTTATTTAATTACTCATGATATTAACGAGCTACTGGCCGCAAGCTTTCGAAGCACAAAACCAGAAGAATTAGCAAGGTTTAAAGCAGCCCATTTTGGAGCCTACTATGAGTTCAGAAAAACAGACTGGCAAACATCGCCATTTGTGTGCTGACATGGGCATACGTGTATCTTTCTAAGACACAGTTATTTCTCATGCACTTTTGCAAGCAGTAAGTGGGAGTAAGTGGGTCAGCATAATTGGTGTCCTATTAACTGTAAGAAAAGATAAGGCAAAGACCATCCAGGGCACTGCCTAGATGTGCTGCTGATTTAAAGACATTGCCTATCACCATTGTAAACTATAATTTCCCTACTCTTCTGACATAGCTGTTACAAAACAACCACTAGGTCAGTAAATTTCAGACTTTATTCAGACACTTCTTGAATATTAATTTTAGTGTTTCTGTACTAACAAGGAAAATTCCAGTTATGAAGAGCCACACCAAAAATGCGTCATTTGGTTAATGAGAGGAAGAAAAACATTGGTTGGACTTGATGATCTTAAAAGTCTTTTCCAACCTTGTTGATTCTATGATTCTATGATCACCAAGGGAAAATAAGCCTTCAGCAATGAACTTCTACTCTTCATCCTAATTGTTTCGACAGTGTTACAGATAGTGAAGATCTGATCTTGTCATCAGACACTGAAAGTGTGAAAGTCGTTACCATCACACCCCTAATACTTCTAACTGCATCGTGGATACACGGGTAAACAAGCCACGAAAGATACACTCAGAGAACAAAGGAACTTTTACAGAATTAACAGGAGCTGGTTATGTTTTAAGTTAGAATCTCTAAAGCAACATAAAAGAAACAAAATTGAGCAATCTCAGTGGATGCTAAATGGATCTATTTCACCAACCATAAATGTCCATCTACGTAATGCTGCATTTTCTTGGTCAATGCAAGCTGCCACTACTCTCAGCCTTCCCTAGTTCTTACTGTTCACAGCCTGACAAGCAGCTCCTTTTTTGTGATAAATAGTTACTGAGTCTGCTTCACATCATAGCCACGTGTTGTTCTAACCTGGCACAAGAGACAAGGAAGTTTCGGCAAAGGACTGACAAACTACAGGTGGCAGGATCCCTATCCTAGTGGCAGTACTGGATTATGCCAGCTTTTAAACATCAGATTGTGGCACTGGACATCTATTTACAGGCAGGATGAACAACCCTGTCAAGCAAGGTGTTTATTTCTCTCCAAAAAAGCTCAACTGATTTTTGCAAGATAGTATGCCATTAGACTGGTTTACAGAAAATATACGTATTTTCCCAGCCTCAGTTTCAGAGCCCCAGCACATTCTGCTGCCATCCAAAACCACCAAGTTCTGTGGCAATCCCCTATTTACCTGAATCCATATTGATTCATTGGTGGGTCCTGGGGCAGTCAGGTTTTCTAGATCACCTGTTCTGTCATACTGAAATATCGTGCCTGCCACTTTGTATTCCCCATTCCACTGGATGATAAAACCTCCATTCAGGTAATATTTTTCTGGGTCTTTGCTTCGCACAGCAAGGAAGTTTCCTGCTTCTGCAACTTCCATGACTTTGATTCCCCTTGCACCTTTCGGAATAAGCCCAATATCAACATATCCTAAGATACAAGAAAGGTTCATGGAGATGAATAACAAAAATACCATTGCATTTTACTTATGTAGAAGATTATTAAAATTAGAACTTTGCTTAAAAATACATACAAATGTGCTATCACAGAGCTTGCATTTCAGCCAGTTAATAGTGTGACTTTCCAAGTCAAGTTTTCTAGTTTCAGCTGGGGAACACAAATACACGTTCTGTTCAGGCAATGACAGTGGCATTTAGAAGGGATATGGAAAGGAATGATTTCCTGAGCTGCACCAGGGGAAATCTACTCCACAGCTTAGCATCAACATCTCCACAACCACAACCAAGGGCTCTGGCATACTGCAGTGTGAGTCATCTGGGGAAATGCCAGGGAGTCCCAGCAAGTTACAGTCTGTTGTGGGAAAGGCTTTTCCAATTTGCAAGGAATGTTTTCATTTGTCACCAGTGCCCCGGTATGTACATAATTACATGTACCTTCTCTTCAGTCATTTAATTTCTCTATGACTATTTCCCATAGATAGCCTTGCTACAAAAAAGCCTCAATGCTATTCAAACACCTCCAATTAGTCTGATCAGTTGAACACATTTTTATAAACTACTGATATTCATAAGGAAGTTCAACAGCTCTTCATGTATAAAATTGTCTATAAAAAGAGATTTTTAGTATGTGCATCAAGAACAAACCCAGTGCACCTTACAGAATTTTGTTTGTACCATAGGCAATATATGACATCAGGCTCTGTTCTTCTCACTTTACAGGGAACTGCTACTGCTATTGCTACTGAGCTGTAAAAATAGGAAGTTCACACAGCAATTTGAACAGAAACTCTGATAGCTTTCTTGGTATTGCTCTCGGCTGGGCTTTAAGAATTGGACGGATGACAGCTCTACAAGCAGATGCCCTGGGAGTGTGAGTTGCAGTTTGTGCTGGTTTACTTCAGAATTGGAATATATGGTGTACATACATGCTGTACAACAACCTACTGTCATAAACGTCTCAAAGTCTCTACCTTCTGAATTTCCTTGCAGCTCTTTTGTGGGCTGATCAGTATTGGTTCTAATGTCTAATACATCGTTTATGGTACAACAAAAGGATCTGTCTACCTCAGACCCTTCTTCATTATATTAATAATATATAATTCTACCCCCCTCTCTCCTGGCAATTAAGGTTCAAGAGCGAGAGTTCTCAGGATGTCACCTTCTGCAAGTTTCCCAGACTGACTGTAGAAATCCAATTTTTCATTATATCATAAGTGAAGGGAATAACAATATCTGGAGGATAACTTCTTTTATAATAACTTCTATTATAGGAAACCAGTGGTCTAGGTCTATTACAAATATCCAAGGTATGATGATTCTCCCAAATGCTCTATTCATTTAGGTGAGTTATAAATACAGTGTGTGCCCATGTAACGAAAGACTTGATTAGAAGGCATATTCACAAGTCAGCCAAATTAACAGAGCACGGAAATCTCAACTGTGTCACATCCTCACAGTTTAGCTTTGCAATGTTGGAGTCGTTTTCCAGGAGAGTTTTTGGCTGGTTATTTTTGCCTTTTTTTTTTTTTTGATATAATTAGAATAACATTTGTTCAAAACACAAAGTACAAATACAATAAAATATATTTTTCTTTCTGTTGTAACATAAAATCTGTGTCCTCGGAAGTTTTTGCATAATTATGCTTGTCTGAGTCACCTGCTGTTGCTCATAAACCTGATTTCAAATGTATTGCAACTGTCTGGTCATAGATATTATATTTGCTCAGTGTATCACACTCACTTTTCCCTGGCTCTCACCTTTTTGACTCCCTAAATTACCTGCTGATTCCCCAGAACCTCAGACTAATTCCCAATGAATGTTACCTGCTTTTGAAAGCAAATCTAATGAGGAGCAAGCTTTTAAGTTTGTCACTCAACACAATAAAATTATATGGATGGCGTTTATATAATTATTCATGGTTATATGGTTTCATCTGATAAGGATCTAGAGATCTGACGTTCAATAACAGTCAAAATGTCAGCTAACCTACCTGCTGTGCTTATTAAATCCTGGAGCATCCATATTGTTGGTGCTATCACACACCCATGACATGGCAAATCTCAGATGCTATTGATCTTTTCCTTTTTAATTAAAATCAAATCTATAGGCTTCTAACATGGACAAGAGTACAATATGAATAAGTTCACGTAACCCTTGTTGTAGGCATGGCTCTATCAGCACTGAAGAACTTATTTCTCTTTTCCCATTACTGCAAGAGAGGGGTAATCTCACTCCGGCTGTTGGCACAGTATTGTAGACCAGACGATAATCAGATCTGGCTATTTCTCTGTATCACAGCTCCCAACCTGCTCTCCAGTTTATTGTTTCTGCAAGCTTCTCTGTCTTAAAAAATACATGTTCCTGAGGCATGATTTTTCTCTAAGCCAGGCTCTGGGCACTACCATAAGAACATCACATGGAAAACAGCACAGGCTCCTGGTGGCATACTGGGTTCTCAAGTCAAGGTATGGTTGCATACAGCTTCCAGAGGGAGCACTGCAGTGTGTGTTGGTAATGGGAAAAAAAATTATAGTCTAGAGACAATATCCTAAGTGAGGATCCAGGAGACCTTTCAGTCCCTGAGATCAACATTTGCATCATGGCTATGCTCAGACTCCATCTCAGGGTCAGGTTCAGGCATGTGCCACATCTATGTGAGCACTCTGGTTGCATGAAGAGGAAACAAGGGTAGCAGAGAGACCGTGGCAGATGTTGATCTGGTGCCAGCCAGGCTGGTGAGGAGATAATGGGACAAGATAAACCTTCAGGTTAGGGTGAGTACAGCCACAGTTTTCTTGTTTGCCCATCACTGCTAGAGTTTCACCCTTCACAAACAAAAGGGTGAAGACGGGATAATTACCCATCCTTCTGACCACCACTTGTTACCTAGCTTCTCCTCCTTCCCAGGCAGATTCCTTTGTCTTGAGCCTCACATCCTCATTTCCTCTTTTTGTTATCCGTTTAATACACACTCCCTGCACTTGCCACATTCCTACACCTGTGTCCCTTGTGCCCTGCTCCTACTCCAACTCTTCTCATCCAGCAACACAATTTATTCTCCTTCCAAAAGGGTTTCCACACTTTGCAAACATTCTGCTGTACACAGTGCCCGTAAACACATTCTGTTGTACACAGTTCTGCTGAACTACTCCTTCACAGTGATCACAACACTGGTAAGAACAAGGATTTAGTTTATTTAGTTCGTTAGGACTAGTATTTATTTTAAATACTCTACCTCAAAATAAAAGCTAGATGACTTCTACCTTAACAACAGGAGAGCTTGTGACTTCTTTGACCAGGCCTACACCTTGCTTTTGATGGCCTGCTCATGTTGCAACCTTTCTGCTGTAAGAGTTCAGACGAAGCAGCTTAAAAGATTTAAACAGAACTCCTGAAAATGAGCTGCAACCCAGGTACTTGCTAATGTTAGTGCCAACAGCCAAGACCGTTCATGCACATCAGACCTCTGATTTGTTTTCTATCATGAAACTCTAATGGAATCCATTACACAGATGATGCTGCCATTCCTTTGGCTGTTTTGGGAGCCCCTTGACTGCTATTCCCATTTTGCATCCATGGGAAAGACAAATGATTTTTTTTAAAAAACAAGTAATAATAAAATATAAAAATATTTTTAAACCTTTCTTTCCGAGCACGAGGCAGTAAGACTTCAGATAAAAGTGATCACCCTGCCCTGCAGTGAAAGGCTGAATTATTAAAACTCCTTTCCAGCTTATCATTAGCCTGACCTGGCAACTTTGCTTGCTGACAGAATACACACTGCTGCAGCACCAGGCCCAAGAAGGACCCTGCTGAACTTAGGTTTTGAATAAAGCTTTCAGTCAAAATACACTAGGTTTGATTTTTTTATCTCTCTGTGCCACTTAGCACAGCAAAACTCTTAAAATTTTCCTCGTCAGCTACTGGAAGCATGCCTTGGTCCTGTTTTGTTACCTATACTAAATTTATGAGCCTGAAGTCCTCACATTTACATGAACTGTTCAGTAGCCACTCTGCCATAAATCTGTACTGCAAGGCAGAACAGCACAGTACCTATCAGACACAAAAAAGAAGCCAGACACTGTGAACAAAACCACTTCCTTTCTCGATTTAACACCTGTGAACATCAACAAGATCCATGTTACCTTATAAGCTGAAAAACCCACCAATCTCTGCCTTTACTGACACTTTTCCTGATTTCATCAGCAATGGAGTTAATGCCTATAGAAGGGGAAAGAATCTGCAAAATCAATCCATTTTTTACTGACTAAAAAAAGCAATGAAATAATTTCATTTAACATTCAGTATCCCTCAGCAGTATGGGTCAGTGAGGCTTATTGAATCCCGGGGCAAGGAAAAACTAAGTGAAGATATAACACAAAATGAATTCAAATAAAGTAAGAGGCACTTATCCTTCCATGTGTTACTTTCCAGTCTGCAGCCTTGATAAACCCACACACCCCCAAAGGCAGAGTGAAATTTAGAGTAGCAGAAGCAGAAGGTCAGAGACTGGAGGATTTCTGTAGTACTGGAGGAGAGGGAGCTCTATTTTCCTTTTTAAGTCACACACATATACACAACCTGTGCTGCAGCATGGTTGCAGGCCATTTTCACAGTTTACCTGTGGGATATGAAGCACAGGAGAACAAATCCAAGTACACAATACAGAAAAACTCCTGAAATATTTTAAGTGCTTTTCCCCAATCTTTGGAATACCTCATCAAATCTTACCAGCTCTAAATTATTAGCACAGGTCATATTTCTGCAAATCAGAATTATTTTATTTAAAAAAAAACCAAAAAATGGAAATTCAAAGTCAAACCCTCACTCATGTTTCTCCCTCCTTACTAGCACAATACCAACTAGTGCTCTTGACACTTCCCATCTCCACACCAGCCTCTTTCTTCAGCCAGAAACCTTGCTCTAAACACACTCTCTGGTGCTCTATCTTCTCACTTCTACCCCGTCCTCATTTTGCATATAAAGCTGCATATCCTGCTGTCTCTTCAGCTCACCCCCATGGCTCTCATTCAGTTTTAGTCTCCCACTCTCTTGACCTTTCAGCTCCTACTCATCCACATGTTATCTTACAAGGTAATTGAAAGCCTGAATGTCTCACTGCTGTCAACAAAAAAAGGCTCAGCCCTCCAAGTCCTGATTCAGACCATCTTAACCCTGCAGGGAATTACTTTTCAAGACAGAGGCATCCCACAGAAAAATTCAGAGCAACCAGAAGTGCAAAGTCCTGCATGAGGAAGAGATGGCGCATGGTCACTATAGCAAATGGTATCAGATTTACACCACTTAGAAATGAATCCCCAAACCACTTACCCCAGCATTTTCTTGGTGCTTTACACTGTCAGAGATCTGGTCTAGATTTTCCAAGTGGTAAATTACACTGATTTTGTAAATATACGTGCTACTTTGGGTTTTATTATTATCTGTGTAAAGTGTGTCTGGCCTATTATTATCTGTGTATCTGAGTGTGGCCTGCTGGTCTCTGACATAATTTTAACTATATAAGGTGAACTTAAAAAGCACAGACCACAGATCTTTTCTGGCAGGAGCATCATTCACTGTGAAACATCCATTTACAATTTCCTATGCAAATCGATCACTCAGTTTGCTGTGGGAAGTACTTAATCCTTTTTATATAGAGAAATTACTTCAACTGAAGAGTTTAAAAGAGCCCATTTTACCAAATCCTTCAGTTTGATTAAACATCATCTTCACTGTATGACAAGCAGAACCGTCTCCCAGGCAAACTCCACACTGGTCTTCAGTTGCACTGGAATTTATCTCATAATCGCAGCCAACAGCCTAGGAGGAAAAGCAGTTTCAGAATAAACGTGGCCTCCACCATGAAATACTCAAAGCTCAGGTATCACTGCCTTTGGTTACACTGCTCCTCTAAGAAGTAAGAGAACCCATTTTGTAGAAGAGCATATATCCTATATAAAGAAACTAATAATAGAGATTGCTATATCTAGGTCAAACTCGTGTATTAGAGGAAAGTGAAAATCAAACAAGCAACAACCCACCACCATGTCATGAAACATACAGCAGTGACCAGTCAATTGAGATGACAATGTGTCACCCAAATGGCCTCAAAATCTAGGACCAGCCAATACATCTTGGATTTGTGCCTGCATTCTTAGGTCACAGAAGCATCCATGAATTCCCAGGAATACAACACAGTAAAAAGAACTGAAATCATTACTCAGCCTTTTGTGGCTGTCAGACAGTGCAGAACCTCTACTGCAGTCAAACCACCTGTCAAAGAGAAACTTCAGCAGGTGTGAACGTTTATACCCATGACAGCTACATCTCCAGCTACCCAGCATGGGAAAACGGGTCAAGATAAAGTTCTAACAAAGACTGATTTTCCAGTTCATGCTTGCTACAGGGAGAAAGTAGAGAAAAATTTATTCATAATGAGTCAGGACAAAACTACTTCCTTGCCCAAACAAAAAATGATGTGCACTAATGTTTTTAAACTTCAACCATATCTTCATTTGTTTCGGGGGTGGTTTTTTGCTTCTCTTTAAAAACTAGCAAGACTGCAGAACACAACCCAATATCCAACACTTAATGGTTGCTAATAGTATCTAAGATACCAGGAGGCCTAAATCACCCATCTCATGATTTAGATGAATAGCTTTAAGTCTGATGGTATGTAAAGGTTTTCTCAGCTGATTTTTCTAAGCTTTCAATTGCAATACCTGCCAACTTGTCTAATACCCTTATGATGTATGAAAATCTGGGTATCCCTTCTTTTGATTTGGATCTTATTTTACATTCAGTACCTCAGCTACTGTAATCTTCTATAAGCTTCCAACAGGAAAATCCACCTATTAGACTAACCTAGGTATAAAGGCTGCTGCAATTCTCTTAATATTTTTCTGTCATTTGCAGCTTGAGAAAAGCCTGAACTTTTCCTCTGTGCCAGTGATCTAATGAGCAGCTGAAGAAGCTGCAAAACTAGAAGCATGTAAAGGCCTCAAATTACAAGCGGTGTTAAACCATGTCAGCTGCATTTTTACAAAGGATTCAAATAGCCAGCAACTTTAATACCCGCTCTGAAAAACAACGGCCATGCCAAAAGGTTCTGCATCAGCCTCAGCTTCTCTCTCCTTTCAGAGAAGGCTACTTTCAAAAACGGGGAAGTTTTGTAATGTTTTTCACATAGATACATCTCAGCACCAAGGACCACGTTTACAGGCAGCACAGAATGTTACAGAGATAAGCACACATTAAGAAGGTAGCGACATTTTTGACTCCAAACATGTAGCTGTTCAACCAAGGATGGTTTTAATGAAGTATTCAAAGTACACAGACACCACTGCGATAAGTGCAGGATATTTCTTTATCTTGCCAAGAGTTCAGATCTGACTCTTCACCTGCTATCTACACATGCACCGCAGTTTATATTTAACGCTTCCTAAGAGTCTAAAGAAGTGTGTAGCTGTTTTCTCAAAGAGATGCATTCTGCAGTGTATTTACTACCAGTACATTTGTTAACCATCTACAAACCGTTAGAAAAGTCATTATCGTCAGGTGTGTTATTAGACCAGAGGAGTAACCAGCCTCTCTGGAGAGTCCTGAAAGTTCATGTTCCATTCTATCCACATATTAATGAGTGTTTTGTAGCTTCTCTTTTGAACTTCTTTTAAAAAAATGACATCTTCAAATAATACACATTTTACCAGATTAGCATCTTCTGGTAGAAAATGAGTGCTCTTGATGAGGTTTCTGTTCACCTTTATTTACTGTTCATGCTCGTTTGAGTGGCAACATCCACAAATAATTTATCTGGTTCCCACTGTCAATCAGACATTTTGAAAGGAACACCACTGAACATATTTCCCATGTGGGTGCCACGTAGTGTAAAAATCCCCAAACGCTGAACTAATTAGTCCCAAACGACTGCACTGGCACAGGCAAGTGGGGTGGGGTGGCAGGTCCACAGTACCATAACTTTCGTGTCTTTGGGGTGCTAATTAACATCTCTGCATGGCCCATACTCTGTATCATCTCAGTCAGAATCAGCCCAAGTTTTCTCTAGATTCATGGCATCAAAATATGCCACCGCTTTGACATGAAGGGAATTCTTTGTCCCTTCCAGTTTTAACCATATTTTGTTTTTCCTCTGACATTTGAAACAGTTTGTATCTGATCAGACTTCAGTCTTACCTATGTATGGTGGCACTGCAGACAATTGTGGCAAGGCAGGCAATTTACTGTGTTAGAGTAAATAAAGCTTTCATTTTACTCCCTAGCTCTGGGGTGCTACTGGTAGTGCACTGACCTTCAGAGCTAGAAACAGGGCCTTGCCTTACAAGGCCATTAATAAGCATCACAAAGTGTATATTCTGATGTGTCAGACTAAATGGCAGTCATTCATTCTAAATACATTTACATGAACTATAATTTCCACTGGAGCAGTTTTACTTTCCCGCTCAAGTATCATATTATTTCCGTCATCCATTCATTTCTAAATACTTCCTCCTCCCTTTTACTTGCTTTCCTCATTTTTTTGATTCTTCTGTATATGCAGCAGCCATATTTCCTAGAATTGCTTTAAATAATCATGTGCCTCAACTTTCATGCCAAATTGCATGTTAAAAGTGATAACGTAGGTTATAAAACAAGCCAAAAAATAGCAGTAATTAGGCTCTAAATATTTGTATATTTGTGCACATATTTCTCATCTATTTGTACACAGGGTGCACAAGGAAGAATGTGCAGCGAAACACAGTATGTTTCACTCTGCCAGTGAAACATGCTGTGCTACAGCAACCACTGTGTGCCATAGCAGGCGCAGTGCAAACCAGCACCCTTCCATGCAGCTCTTTGCCATTGCCCCTTTCCCCAAGAGCCTTTTGGACCTGAGACTGGATTTATTTCTGGGGCCAGCACACAGTGTGGAGGCAGAAATAATGACTCGAACTGCCTTGCTGCATTATGGGAAGGAGAAACAATTTCCTTCCTGCTACTCCATGAGTAAAATTAAAAACAGTCAGAGATATTACCCTTTTGCCACTTCCAGAGGGAGAGAGTTTTGTGTCAGATTGGTAGATGGGGGCAGACACAAAAAGTCTTTGCGGTTGCTGAATGGTACGGCTGGGGTGCACTGCCTGAATTATCGAAGTTATACTGATGCTACATTGAGCTTTTAAGCTCTTCCTTCAGTCTGTTTTCCCCACTCATCTCCAAACAAAGAAATCATGTTCATTTCATGTTGGCCAATGCATTGCCTTAAATGGGGAGAAACATGTCCTGATGTGCCTATTTCTCTTATAATTTGTGTACATGGGTCGGAATCAATGTCCTGTTGTGCTAGCAGTGGGACAAGGAGACAGATCATAGTGACAGGCAGTAAAGCTACTACAAAAAACGTGAGATGTGCAATCTGCCTTTCAGCAAAAGAAAAAAAATAGCAACACATTTTCCTCTCCAGTACTACACAGCTGTGTAATTCTCCAACACAATGTTAGTCTCTCAACATAACAATTGTGAATTACCACAGAGAACAGCTCACAGATTTGCATGACTGAAGGTCATTAAAGCCTATTAAAATTCTGTTTGGAAAATGAATGCTTGCTAGAAACAGCAGAGATGACAGGTTCTCCACCCACAGTGTCTGCCCATTCTCAGAGCATACACCGTGTACGTCTCCACTTTCTGATGATGCTACAGCTGTAATTTAACCAAACTCCTCAGACACGTATACATCCATGCTCAAGCAACATACTCTGATGGCAGTATCTTTGCTCATTAACACTGGGGAAGCAACGGACCTCTCTTGTAAGAATTAAAGTGCACTTGGGATGTATAATTTAAACCACAGGAAGATAGACAGGACGTGCACTTTAAAGATCTTCTAAATTAAGGGAAAAAGTGACACTCAAACGATGAGTATAGAGGAGTACGATTAAATAGCAAACTACTCATGGTATATCCTGATGATTTTAGATTAAATTACTGACAGATCTTGTTGACTCTCTCCACTCAAGGCTGTTTGTAAGTCAGACATCATGACAGGATGGGGTCTAAGCAGATACCTGAAAGAAGGGAAGGCTAGGTTCAAATACAGAAAAAAGATTAAGGGGACTCCATCTCTCATCTCCTTATTAACTGCTCCACTTGGAACAAAACATGTTTGTAACTGAAGGCATGTAGACTTGAGATGCACTTTGCAGCCACTGGCTCCAGCACTGAGTGATTTAACAGCAGTGCACTGTTAGGCAAATCCTCTTCTGGGTAAGCACAAAGCCGAGAGAAGACCCAGGTATTGTATATGCCAGACCTTCGACGAGTAATATTTCTACCTTGTCTTTGAATTGACGAGGCAAGTTCTAAAGGAATACCATAACAACAACACCTGACTGATAAGGCTTCCTTCTGCACTGAGGTATAGGCAGAACTTCTGAAAGATAAGGACCCAAATATTGAACAAATTGTAAGGACCAAGTGTCTGTCTGTACTTCTTTCCCACTTGAAGAGTTACATTATGGTTTTGCCAAGGTGGCTAGGAAAGTATCTAGTACACTCCAGGTAGCTAAAATGAGGCATCTCAATTCACATCTAGCCATCAAGATAAGACAATTTTTCTGATTCCTTTGAACACAACCACGGCAAACTACAAGATCAGATTGAAATCAGCTGAATTTAGGAGATTAAATTCTTGATTGAATCTATCTTGTTTTGACATATCCACTAAGAAAACTCTGAACTCAGCTGTTAAAAAGTAGCTACTATTACTAAAAAATAGTAATCAAGTTTGATTACTGGACAGCGGATCTAATGTACAACATGTCACCATTTTAATCTTTTGCTCAATTTCATACCTAAGTGAAGTATTATTTTAGCTCTATGAAGAAATGTGATTTGGGGAGATACAGTACTGAAAGTCAGAACAGCACTTTAATAGACGTTGCCACTAATGTTTGTGAGCTCCTTTTTCACATCGCTAACAACATGTTGCTATTGGAGTACAAGAATGACATACCAGACTAATCATATTAAATGCATTTCCAGATTTATTCACCATGACTTGTAATGTATGCATTGTGTTTAACTGGCTGGACTAAAATGCTAGTGAATTATATGGAGATACTTGAAAATGCTTCTCCTCAAGTGTTACACTGGGTACTTATTTCAGATAAAAGCACACTGTCTTTTAGAAATGTGAGCTATTTGGGTTATACTCATGATTTGGTCTCATTTGTGGCAGCTGCATGATTGTACTGTTCACTTCATGATTCTGACTCCAGTTAAATCTGTTTGTCATAAGACATGAAGCAGCAATCAATATGTGAAATGATGTTAAAACTGTATTTATGATAGCACCAGCACCTTGGATGAATTTTTTAGAAAGGCTTTGAGTCCCCAAAGCTATTAATGCTAAAGTATATCTAATACCTACAAATCACAATTAGAATTAGCTTTCCTTTCACCTCTGCTTTATCTCTTCTGATAAATTAAGTTTGCTATTTCTAACAGGTATAAATTTGACTGTCACAGGCAAGGTTCAATACAGAAAGCATATGGAAACTAAAATTACCATAGTCATCCCAGTCCACTTGGGCTGAAAATCAGAAAACAGAAGTGCAACATCACAAAGACAGCCTCTTGAGTGTAGCACTTGGCCTCTTCCAAGCTCAAAAGCACAGGTATGGTATTCATAATTTACTACACATTTCAGCCTGCTAACAACGTGTTTCCACCTGTCTTGAACTGTTCAAGTCCAGGTCAGGTCTTTCACTATGATAGTTAAAAGGCCCATCCTGTCTCAGCAACATCAAGCAGATCTTCACTGTAAATTTGAGCAGGGTCTTGGTAAGCCCCTTTCACAAATGCATGTCCTGCTAGGAAAGCTTAAAACAAATCTTTTATTGATGTTCTCTTAAGGCACAGCCATTCTACCAAAATAGAAAGGCTTTCAGAGAGGGTATACCAATGACCTACTTAAAAAAGCAGTTTCCATCACTAGAAGTCTTCAAGAAAATAATGTAAAAAATGTCAAAAAAGGAACATGATTCTCTAAAGAGATGCAACATGACTTGTTGAAGTCCCATCTAGCTGCATTTTTATACAATACACTGACTTAAGACATACAATCCGAAGCTCCCTACAGTAAGCTAATACAGTTTCCACAAGACACCAAGTCCTGCTTTTGTTTCCAAAGATGTTAAAAGCAGAAAAGCTATCAGGCTTCAAGGGGTACAGCATACAAATCCCCAGTTTAAAGAAATAAACTGTTGTAAATACATCCCCGACAAGTAAATTACTCATTTGATTTATGAGAAATTCACTAAAACCTAATTCACTAAATTAGGACTGTGGGTATTATAGAATTCACAAGAACACACCTTCAAATGCCACAAACAAACATCATCCTAAACACCTACTATCAAGATGCAGAATATGCAGAGAATGTTAATTCTTCACTTCTGAACTATATACTCTGTGTTTGCCTGTTATTTCATTGTACAGCATTATTCAATTTATTATTGTAAACTAAAACAGTTTTTACTGTAACAAGTCAGTTCAGAACTCCTACATAATGTGTAATGTTAAACTGCATTTTCATAAAAAGCCCACAGGGAGTGGTAACAGCAATAACAACCTTAATGCTACAAACCTTTGTGAAACCGTCCCATAGAAACAAACAGATTTTCTTACATTGATGTTTTAGAATAACGGAAGAAGAAGACAGGCATTAAAATGTATCAGAAGTAATGAGCACTCAGGTTTAATGGATTAATTAAAAAGGATGGAAACAACTCTTATGTCTACTTGGAAAAGCCGTTTCTACAAACTTGTTTCCATGATCATTAAGAATGTGGCAAAATGGAGTACTTGGCCCCAATCCTCAAAAAAAAAATTCTTAATTTACCCATAAAAAGTTTTCCAAAAACTTTATAAAATAAAATTGTAGAGAAAGAAACATGCAAACATACCCAATACCTTACACATGCCATTAATACAGATATCTCGGCTGTGCCTTCCTTCAAAGCAAGGAGTACCATCAGTGACTGCATCAAGCATCTTTTCTGAAAAATTGCCATCTATTGGGCGACAGTGGAGCTCACAGGGGTTTGCTGAAAAGAAAACAAAGATGCATTTTCAGAAAATGCTTTAGTGGAACACTGAACTGCAATGCATAATGAATGACATTATGTCTTACTCCATTATCTGCTCATTTTCCTTGGCATTTGACAGAAATGGCATAATTAGAAGAAGTTAGCAGAGAGACGGTTGTATTGCTAAAGACAGTGACAAGGCCTGACAAATGCCACTTATGGACTTCTAGAAGCTGCTGGAGGCTGATACCCTCATGTTTCCATGCTCTCAATCACTGGCATGTTTACAAGCAGCTGGCTGAGTCAAGCAGTAATGAGGCCCTTAGCTGTGATGGAGAAAGGGACAGAAACCAGTAAAACCAACTGTCATCACTGAGGGGAAAGGAGGAATCTGGGGGTGAGACTGCCAAGGATACTGAAAAGCAACAGTTCTCCATCAGCTGATGACTTATTTCAGAGATAATTTGCAGCTTTTCACCACTGCTGCCAATCTCCCTCAGAGAGCAGTCAAGTGGCTGCTTCTGATACTCTGCATGTCAGTAGTGTCACATCAGTGCTTATTTTCAGCTATATGCTGGTGCTTAATAAATTATTTCAAACACTGGACTTTTTTCTGGCTTGGCAGAAAACGGGGAAAATATTGGTGAGTCTGACAAGATGCAGGCTCATGGATAGATGTGCAAGGAAGCCACAGGGGAGAGAAAAGCTGCAGCAAAAGTAATCTGTGGGTTTCTGAAGCAAGATTTCCTATAATGGACCAGCCTTAGTCTATTCAATCCATGGAGTAAGAAGAGCCAAACGCACACTACCCTGCCTCATAAACACTGGTCTTTTGGAATGAGAAATTTTGAAACCATGGCTTCAGACGGTTAAAGGACACAAGTTTGATTTCTCAGTAGTGCACATGGAAGATGAGTTAGAACTGAATCCATTGTCAAAAGAAAGACAGATTTATAACCCATGCTCATACAGCACTCCGTGGAAACCGTCGAGCAGATCCAAAGCCATCTGACTGGAAAAAAGACATTCACTGTCATATCAATGAGGGACAGCAACAGAGGAGCTGTCTTCTCGTTTTGTTCTATTCCAAGACCCCAGTCTAGCCACGCGCTACAGCATTTCATTCATGCTCAGCAAGCTGAAATGCTTCACTGAGCAAACCAGTGGGCCTTAAAACTTCCAGTCTATAAGGAGTTCAAGGCACCATTCTCGAGCTATTTTAATACAATCTCCCCGTGCACTGCAGAGGTGCCCCTGCTGAAAGACAATTTGATCATGTGCATGACAGAGCCAACAGAAGTTGCTCCCTTCATCTCAGAAGGATGAAGCGTAACTATAAATCTTCTGCATCCTGGCTAATGAATTTCTTTCTCCCTCTTCTTCTTTTGCTGACTTGGATTGTTTCATACAAAGAACCGTGTTTAAAATTGAAGGAATTTCTACTAGTAAGAGAATTTCCAACTTTCGGTAATGCAAAAACCCTAAACAACTTCCTACAAACAGATTTATTCCTTTGAAGGGGAAAATTTGCTCTCCTTGCTCTGGTTTATAGAGCACCAACACTTACACAACACCATGCAGTGCACAAAAGTGACTGCAGCGCCTGACCCAAAATACTTGTAACTTGGAGACTGAATCCTACACAGCTTGAGCTTTAAAACTATGAAACTCATTGACGTAAACAGGATCTCTAAAGAAGCGGCATCCAAAAAATAAAAAGGGGCACTAAAGGAAATCCAAAACCTCAATGAGGACTTTTGTGTTTTCCCTCTTGTCAGTGGAGCTAAAATGGAATCTCAGCGCTGACAATAATGTGCTTGTGGCTTCTCAAAGTTGCCTTCATAAAGGGCAACAGAGTGATTAGAGGCAGAGGACACACATGGACCAGCGTTATAAAACTGGTGGAATTCCAGGTGACGGGAGTCATGTTCAAGAATATCAACAGAGATGGAACTCTGTAAGAGTCTCAGTCAAGAACATAAAATCTGTAATCCTTACCAGCCCTCAGCCCCTCTGTGAAAACTGCCAGCCATAACATCCATCATTTGTTCTGATAAGAGCTGTCATGCTACGTAATACAAGAAATTTTACTTCTAACTGCAGAAATTATTTTCTGGCCATGTAGCTAGTTTGATTATTTTAGTGCTCTAAATTTTGTTCCATCTTGCTTACCTTCTCAATGCATCTTTTTAAACACAAGGCACAATACTCTTACGGAAAGGAGAATCCCAGAATTCCATCCAGTCTGTTATCTGCAGAGGATCAATCCTAACTGACACAGACTTCGCAGAAAGCCATTTCAGCTTTTATATTGTTCGTAATGAAATACATGTAGAGCAGCAGTTTGATATCTGTACTTCGTCCCTAGTTGTGTGTGTGGACATAGCAAGATGGTATTCAACTTAATTTCATAAATCACTGAGCAAGAAAAAGCAGGCAGTGCTGTCTGCTGACATTAACTCCTAACTATGATGCTCTAAGAATATAACTCGGAGAAAGTTTGTAGAGAAAGATAACTCCCTTGATAAGACAAAATAAGAAGTAAAAATATGTAACAAGGAAACTTTCAGACTTGCAAAGGTTTGTGATTCAAAGAAGAGTTTTCTAGGCATGAAAGCTTTCTTGATATTCGTAACTCTAGTAACTGATCTAAAATTAGATCCTACCTGCACCCACAAATTTTGTATTGCTTTTCTTCCTGTTTTCTGCTGAACACCACTGCAAGTGAGAGGATACTGCTCCCTCCCAACAAACTCAATCCCATCCGATATTTATACTCCTGCCATCATTCTTTACTTTAGTTTGGTATTTCATGTGCATAGAAGGCTGGTCAGGGCACATTACCCTAGCATTGTATTAGCTATTAGTTTTCTAAAATTATTTGCTTATCTATCATTCTTCTACAGCTGAGCGAAGGAACCTGACAAAAGATCAGGGCTCCAACATCCCAGGACTGCAAACTAGCTGTACTAGAATCACCCACTGTCCTTAAAAAGTGTAAGATTTTAAACATGAAACAGATATAGGTATAGGAAGCACTTTGGTTTCCTGCTTTCAGAAAGTGAACTGACACAAAAGGAAAATAAATACATTTCCCAAAACAATGGAAGAACTTGAAAGCAAAAACTGGTATTGAATTCAGATTTTCTAAAACTTAGTTCAGTCCTGAAAATCTGAAAAGACTAAACTGAGATAAATATGAGCACTAGAGTTGTTCAGAAGGAACTCATTAAAGCAGCTGGCTTAGTTTCAATTACTTTAGCAAATTTGATTAATTCATGATGAGACTTTAACAAAAAGGCTGCCATCTTAGTAACTTTTAGGCCAAAATGTACAGGAATTCTTGCAATCCAGCACACGCCTGAACCACTAAATCTAATCTGCAAACACTGAGTAATAAATGTGTTCGCACAATTCTGGACCAGGAAATGCGCACTGAATCCCCACTTAAACAGAGATGATTTCTCCCTGAGTAAAGCCTACAGGATTTTACCCATCCTTCCACACCAAAGTAGGATCAGAGCCACTGACACTTCTCCTGCATAGACTGTATTTATAGCTGCAGTGATAGTAGCAATTCCTCAAACCCTGTAAGTAACCTGCCCTAATGTTTAACCACCCATGAAGCAATTAAGATTTCTTAATGTGTAATCTAAAGTTCCCTCGTGCTGCTTTGACTGTTTCTGCTTGTTCCACCTTTCATGATACGAAGAACTGCTAGATCCATCTCTCTCTGAGGATTCCTGTACTGCTTAAGTGGACAGAATGGAAAATTGTGGTATGAAGTGACAGAGAACTTAATGTCAAATCCAAGTTTGAAAGCAGAAGAGCTATATTCAAACTGAGGTGATGTAAGACCATGGGGTACTGATTTTCAAAGTCAGTTAACCAGAGCACGGAACTGATTGGATCTCCACACCTTTATCCAGACCCAAGCACAATGGTGTATGGCGCCATGCAGTCTTGCTAGCCTGTATCTGTGTGAGCTCAGGGATAAGCATGCTAAATACCCTTAGAAAATATCTTCAAGCAGCTGGCATATAATGCACTCCATCTTCTCTTTTTCTAGAGCAAAACTTGGTTTTCTCAATCTGTGTTTTTCAAATAACTGGACTTCCATGTTGCTTTCCTGTAAACCTCCTCCAGCTTGGCTGAATGCTTCTAGCAGTGTGCTGCTCCTAGCTGGACATTTTAGCATTTAGACAGATTTTAGCTAAGGTGCCACCAAACACTCAGCAGGCTAAAAAAGTTACATCCTGTTTTTTATCTGTAGTGTCCATATCCTGCACCAAGATTATGCTGCAGATTTGAACAGATTCAAGATCAATCCTCTAACAGGTAGAAGAAACCCAGATGTCATGGAATCCCAAGAAACAGAACTCCTGGAAGTGCCAGTGACTAGGTAAGTCACTGAAATCAGAATGGGACTGAGGAAGCAAACCAGCAAAACTGAGTATGAATCCTAAAATTCAAGCACATGGGTTTTTTTCCCCCTGTCCATTACCATGGAGTTCAGATTTACCAAGTGTAAACAGAGCAACACAAAGATAAACAGGAAGGAATATATTCCCTTCCCAATTTAAGTTTCTTTCCCTCACAGTTGACTCCCATGAGTTCACCTGCAGGAAGGATCCAGCTTAACCTGATTGAGAAGGATGTGATTAATGTGCCTGCCAGCAGAAGATAAGGATTCGATATTTTTTTCCTAATTCACAAGGAAGAAAAGAAGCGGGCCTTTTCTCTTCAAATTCTCACCTCTTGAGAATGCAAAATTGCCTGAGGAAAGGCAAACCAGAGAATATTAGAAAATAACATGACCAAACACATACAAAACGGGAAAAAATAGCTGAGTCGAAGTTACTTTATCACTTTCATCAAGCTTGGAACTCCAAAAGAAAGTTTATTTTCAAACCAGGTGATAGTAAAACATTATCTCATGCTGTTAGCTCAGCCCCTGTGACTGCATCAGTACACATCTTACTTGATATACAGACACATATTGGAAGAAATAAGAAATATAAAACACTTTAGCAACATAACTCCTATCTGTCAGTACATGAGATGATCCTGACACTGATTGAGAAAAGAGAGATATATGATTCAGTGTAGGAGTCATACTTAGTACATGGAAGCTAAGCACTAAGAAGCTATCAGATTCAAGTCAGTGTAATTTGTCAAATGGTATGAAATAAGTAAGTGTGGGGTCACAATTCAGAAAATATCCTGGTCAGAGGTACTGGTTGCTTTAGACACCTTTGCCTGGAAGTCCCCTTCATCTGAAGACTCCTTGGGAGTCTTCATGTGCTCCAGCTGGAGCACACGGCTTTCTGTGCTCCACAGCTAATCCACAATATGACTATGCAAATTCCCCAACAGGTCCAAAGTCATTGAAAACAGGAGGGAAAAATCTCAGTTGGAACCTTAAATATAGTCAGCCTTGGTAACAGCAAGATGTCATTCACTGCTTTTCTTCTAGGTCATTCGTTAAAGCTACCTGTTGTATCTTGCCTCATATTAAATCATAAGCTATTTAAAAAAAAAGTCTTTGTCCTCTAGTGGAGGTACAATGTACCCAACAGGAAAAGGATATTATTAGTGTTTAATTACATGACACTGATTAGAACTGGCTTGTGTGAGCTAAGAAATTAAAGCCAGGAGAAAGAATTGTGACCATCTAGATAATTTACTGTTTTTCCAGCAGGATGAAGGAACACAGAATGTCTAAAATGTCACAATATGTTTAGCTCAGGGTTTTACCTCCTCAACTAGATACTTCCACACAGTCTGTTCCTGAAGGACTGCATGCCATTGAAGGGACGCATGCTGGAGCAGTCTGTTCCTGAAGGATGTACCCCATGGAGGGAGCTAGGCTGGAGCAGTTTGTGAAGAACTGCAGCCTATGGGAAGAACTCACATTGGAAAAGTTCACAGGTGACCATTTCCCATGGGAGGAACCCCACACTGGAGAAGGGGAAGAGTGTGAAGAATCCTTCCCTGAGGAGGAAGGAGCAGCAGAGACAGTGTGTGATGAACTGATCACAATCTCCATTCCCTAGGGCCCTGCACCACTCAGGGGGAGACGGGCAGAGAAATTAGGAGTGAAGTTGATCCTGAGAAAAAGGAGGGGGTGGAGAGAAAAGTGTGAGTGATGTGAAAAGTCTTTGAAATAGGATTGCACCAGGTAAAAGGAAAAGTAAGGGAAGCTTGTGTACACCGAGAAAGGCTGGTGTACATTTGCTAGATGTGGTGATAAGTCTCCAGAGCCCTAAAACATCACCTCTTTTCTTTTTTTTTTTGGGGGGGGGGGAAGGGGGGCAATACAAGACAAACACAAGAAAGGTTCAGACTGCTCCATCTCACAGGGAGAGCACTGTTTTATGACCTTACTTCTGGAGTATTTTGCCCAGAAACCTTTTAGCAACCAAGGGAAGATGAAAGAAAATCTGAAACTGAAATGGGATGAAAAACTCTCGGGCATACTTCAGTGCAGTAGTTAACACCGGCTCAATGTGACTGGAAGCAGCACGCCCACCCACCCTCAGTCATACAATGATGGTATCAGATGGAAGATCAGCGCATGATTTGGCTTAGATGAGAGCTCCCAGGAAAACCTGCCTACCTGAGGAAGCCAGGATTTTTGAAAGTTAAGAGTTCACCAGCAAGAAAACACTTCAAATGTTGTTAATGGAAAGGAAGAATGAAGTTGCAAACATTACGTATCTCAGATCATGAGGGAGATGTGTAACTCTAGACTGAAATTCTGGCTGCCAAGAAAATGGGTAATAACAGTCAAAAAGCTTTTTAAGGCAGAGAAAAATATATTTCCTTGGTATTTGATAGATTTTTGCAAAAGGTCACCGAAACCTAGGATGTTCCAGATGAAATCAGGCTCAACAGTGCAGCATTTTAAAGATAAATGGTTTGTCTGAAAAGCTCAAATTGGCTCTTTTTGAAATATGGCATGGACACACCATAATAGATGCTGGAAGCAGTGTGCAGGAAACATTTTATTCATGATTCTTAATGACTTTTAGTAGCAGACCTGCAACAAACACACATGCAGAACTACCAACTCCATAGCACTACCCTAGAGAGGACATGCACAGAACTAAGGCTGTACCCTGCAGCAATACACTAACAGTGAAGACTGGAATTCCAATTTAACTCTCTTTAGGGACAGTAGAGTCCAGAAAACAGTTTATCAGTCTGTAGAAAACATTTTACAGGCTTGGCTTTGGACTAAGGCTTATGCTGTTAGTGTTTACCATGGTTTCATAGAATCATAGAATCGTAGAATAGTTAGGGTTGGAAAGGACCTCGCCTAGTTCCAACCCCCCTGCCATGGGCAGGGACACCTCCCACTAAACCATGCCACCCAAGGCTCTGTCCAACCTGGCCTTGAACACCACCAGGAATGGAGCATTCACAACTTCCCTGATTTGTTTTACTGGAGGTTCTTCTGAAAAAGTCTTTTTCTATCAACCATATTTTCTTTCATCAGATATTTTCCTAGAAGTCTGTCTGCTCCAGGTTAATCTTCAATGGTGTGTTCGTTAGATGAAATCGAAACAGTAGCTGAACTTTAGGAAACCTATTCAGAACTGGCAGTAAATGTGAAAATGCAATAAACATGCCCTACAATACCGCTGGCTGAATCTTGAGCTTCACTTCCCTAGCTGGTTTATTAAAAAAAATAAAGTAATCATATTGCTAGCTTCTACTGGATAATCTACACCTTCCATTTATGCATACATCAAGAATCAAGCTGCATGGTAGTAACTATTACCCCTGGATTTAGGAGCTAGCTGTTACAAAGCAAGTTATACGGCAGAGGCATATATTGCACTGTCTCTGCAATACAGGGCAATACAATACTGAACCTGTTGAGGTATTACTTCCTTGGTGTCATGCCAGGTATACTTACCATACAGATCGAAGTCTGGAAGTAGTAAAGCTCCATTTGAGCAGTGGAACAGTTCTGTTTACTGGGTGCAGTGATGCTGCAGGCCCAAACATGCAGCTTTACACTATACTACTGTACTTCTGTGGTTAACAACGGAAAAGACGGTTTAGGTCTATCCTGAACAATTAGTATAAATGTAACTTCCAATGGCTTTTCTTAGTGCAATATCCTTCCAGGAACTAGGCTAGTTACAATCACTGCCATTATTACCACAGCTTTGCTAAAACAGCTGTGTGTGGAGAATCCCTGCCTTTGTGTATACACAAAAGGCACACCTGCATATGGAGGAACACCAGTTTTTTCTCTCTGATCAATTAAAAGACTTGTAGTTCAGTGACTTCTTGCCCATGTAGGGGTTTCTCTTAGGTCTGTAAATCTGACTTTTTATGCAAGATATTAGAAGATCTGTAGCTTTATACCTGTGTTATAAATGGGAACCCAGTGGTAGAATTCATTCTGGTAGGGAACTGTATCAAATTCACTGCACTGCATCTGACGAAAGGTTGGCAAGTCTTTCCGGCAGGGGCTGATGTTACACATGCGATAGCGTTTCCTTTCTCCAGTGCAGTAGTCTCCTCCAAATTGTGGTCTAGAAAAGGAACATTCAGACTGGGACATGAGATTCTGGGTGAAAAATAGTTTTAAAAGAGCAATGTCTTTCAGGTTCCAGTGGGATAACAAGGTGAATCTGAATCCTTGGCAGGATAGAGATACCACTCACATATTCAAGTGCCCAAACACATCAGTATGGAGCACAGAGATCTAGAAAAAAACTGTATAACAAAGAAATGCTGAGCCTAAAGAATTGCCTGGCTGAGCTTACCACAAATTAACCTACCAAATTAACTCCCCCCGAACACCCTATTTTCAAGAATGCTTGATAGTTCTAGAAAAGCCAAGTGATTTTTGCTGTTAGGCACCCTCTTTAGTAATTTCTGAAAATTAGATGTAGGGTCTTTATGAACTTAGATATGTATTAGAAAATTCTGCCTTTCATGTTCTGTACCTATCAACTCCTGTCTGAAGGTCAAACAAAGCTGATGACTAGAACAGAACATGAACAGCTGACTTGATTTCTCTCAGAACAGATCACTAGCTATTGTTCTCACCCAGTGTTTCAGGTCATTTATTTATTCACAGTGGTATTATTAAAGCAACATTTCTATTATTTCTGCAAAGCCTGAATATTAAATAACAGTTCTGGTTTTTTGGTTTTTTTTTTGGTTTTTTTTAATTTTATTTTGTGTAGAAATAAGCTCCATGGTGGGTAAGGAATAAAGAATATAAGGTGAGGTAATGAGTTTCACATAGGTATGCTTAACTGGGAAGGAGAGGTGTTCAGGGTCTGTCTTGCTGTGTCACTTGCTGGTAACTATCTCATACAATAGCTTCCAGTGTCGTAAGTGTGTCAAAGATCTTGAATGAAAAGTAAGAAAAGATTGTGCACTCAGCTTACTCTGGGTTATCGCAGGGTCTCTCTGCACTCTGAACTCCTGCCCCACACGTCCTTGTGCAATGGGACCAGGATGACCAAACGCCCCATCCGCCATGGATTGCTTCGGGAGTCTTGCCTACTGTAATGCACTCACCAGAAAAGCACCACTGAAGAGAGAAGAGGAAGGACAAACAGCTTAAGACCATTACTGCAGGAAAATGTTATGGTGAATGATTTATTATTTCAGAGTTGAAAATTTAAGTGAGATGTCACATGATGCTCCTCTTTCACACTGAACAATGGCAGAGCTACTGATAGATCCTCCACCACCCTTTTGTAGGCAGCAGGACTGTCACCTTATTCTCTCCACACTGAGTTCCATCTGCAGCTGCATCCAGTTTGGAGCGGCAGGAGCCTTTTACCGAGCACCACAATGTCTGGCACAGGTTCTGGAAAAGAAAGAAAGCTGCAGCAGTCTGAAGCAAAGCTGAACTCCTATGACCAAGACTTTCAAAAGCCTTCCATAGTTTGATACATCCATTCAGAAAGCCTTGCAAAGAATGCAATTTCAAAAGCATTTTTGAAATTTTTGAGCATTTTCAAAAAAGTTCAGGGTTTTCCACAAGTTAGGACCAGATTTAGCTACTCCTTGTTAGTGTACAAGGAGAAACTACTTAACAAATACAAAATGGTGAATACTTTCTACCAAGTGAATTACATTTTACTTGAACTACGTGAGTTCAAGTATTTTTCCCATTGGCTGATCAGGTCCCACCGACACACAGGAAAAATGGCTTTGCAAAGTTTGGGCACTACTGTTTATAGCAAAGATGAACATTTGATGAGTACTAATGAGTACAATGCTCAAATTTGCATTGCTGTCTACCCGAAAACATAGAGTGAAATCAAAGAAGTTTAGAGAAGCTAGCCAGGAAAATAAAGACAAAGTCATATCTCCAAGTACAACAGTTACGTTAATATTCATGTAGGTCTCAAAACTGGATGAGGGAAAAGAGATCAAAACACAGGTCTCTTAAACCAACAACCAAACAGATGGCAAAGGAATGATCTAAAAGGATTACTTCAGGCTACCCGGCAGAGGAAAAAGCCAAGCAGGCCGGGTGGAGTAAAGGCTCTTGTTAGTGAATGATTGCATATTAAGTTACTCAGACACTGGTGCCAGTTTAATGCACTAAAGCACAGCACTCCAGCTGCTGCTGCTGTGCAGCGGTCAACTCCACTGAAGGGACAGAAACTCCTGAGAGTCAAAAGATCTAGAAGGGCAAACAAACATTACAGCTACCTTGTAGCAAGCCTTCTTCACTCAATTAAAACAATTCTCTACAGAATAAGGGCAAACATCAAGGACTAGTCCCCCATCCTCAGTTCACATGCATACCAGCTTGTCTTTTGATTGGCACACTGCAGCCCTGCATGCTTGGGAACTTCTGTATGAGCTTTGTGTGAAGAACTGGAGAAATCAGGGGTGTCAAGAGATTGCACTCCAATTGGGAATAACAGAAGCAAAAGCCATGGAGCTCTGGGCAAGGTCTTGGCTGAGGCTGTTTGAACTGCAGAGTTCAGCACTGGGGAAAGAGCAGAGCTGGCAGCTTCAACCTGTGAAGCAGGGGCAGCTGTACATGTCATTCGAGAAAGGATCTGGTAAGAAGGATCCCACTAGCAGATCCCACTAGCAGTTTCCACTAGTATTCTCGCGGCAAGCAACATGCTAGGTGTGGGAGCCAACACAGAAACTGTGCACTTGCCAAATCCAGCCCCAATGAGCAATCAGTAACATCTGTCTGAGTGTGAAATGTGAAACTTGAATGACTGCCTCTGTTTAAAAATAGAAAAATGACCCATTTCTATTAAAATACCTAAGCTTAGGCACAGCCTGTTTTGAGTGAGATGCCTTTTATTAACGTTCTGCATTCTGTGTTAACCCTGGTATTCATCTAGAACACTGGAAAAAAGCTTGATAGAAAGAACATCTCAAAGCACCCCAAAACTCCAGTTGGAATACAAGGTCTCGGACACTGCATCTTGGCTCATTTAGCTGCTTTTGGACAATGTATTGGGCAAAATAAATAGGGCAGTTCCCTATTGACAGTTCAAGGGTAGTATTACAACTCTTTGTGAAGTCATTATTATCAGTTTCTTAAGGCTAACCAAGTGTTCTGCCTAATTGATTTTCTTCCATTATGAAATTAATTCTTTATTTTACTCTTTAATGTAGAGTGCTTTTTTTGTTACGTTTTTCAGTGTGTAAAGTGTACTCCTACACTGTGCTTCAGATACCACAAAAAGACACTGCAGCTGAACACAGCTTTTCACTGACAGATACATTTTTATGAGGTGTATTCATAGATTTCAATGTCAAGGGTTCACAGAGGAAATTCCTTAGCTTTGCAAGAATTTTCCATATTGATCTCCATGCATCAGAGCTTTTTTCTACAACACTAGAATAACAACAGTACAACAAAAAGTACTGCTTACGGTGTGCTCTTGGAAGTAACAGCCAGAAATTCATTACTCTACCACAGACTTACTGCAAGGCAAGTGATTTTTACCATCAGCAATACTGTATACACCTTCCACCCAATCTATGAGATCAGCGTCTGTGACTAAAAGAAAGCAGAGCCAAAAAAAATTCCAACAGCTTCACTGAAGTCAGTAGTTTTGGAGATAAAGACAGGGCAATTAGATAAGGATTCTGAGCTCCTACAACCTGTCTGATAGGAAACTATGGATATACCCATCACTTGGAAAATTCCTCCCCTGAATCTGTATTCTGCTTTTCTTTTCTTTACTTGAGGGACAGTTTTAAGTGCTTAGAGGACTTACTACCTAAATGGTTCATGGAAACCACTATCTGAATTATAAATCTTAGTCTTTGCTAAGTGAAGTCACTGAACCCTGGGGCATGTTCAGCTAAATGCAGATTCTTCTCTCAAAAACAATCTGTGGATCAAATTCTCATGTCAGACATAATAAGTTACAGAACAAACATAGCCTGGTCAGTGAGCAAATGTTAAGTAACAGTCGAAAGGCAAAGGGCAGTCAGACCTCTTGATAAAATGACTAGACCGTTCATTCAACATGCCAGGCAGACCATACTATTCACAACTCCTTTCCTTGTCAGTGCAGCTACCTGCAAAACAGTCATTCCCGTAAAATGTGAAATAAGATTATACCAATTAATTTTCTAACATGTGCCTAGCTGTAAAATTAGTTATTCAGGAGATGTTGAATGCAAAGGCCTACTAGGTTCAAACCCAAGGAGACACAGAATGAACCAAAACAGCAAAATTACACTTTAATTTTCTATCTGTACCAACAGACAAATTATAGTAACTAAAGAAACTGGAACAGCAGGTAATGAAAGCAATCTTTCAATACCTGTTTCAGAATCAGTAGATGCAGTTCAACACTGGTAATCACGTTATCTATTAAGACTGAGAAGATTAATCAGAGGTAATCACCCTAATAGGAGGGTAGACAAGGATGAGAATAATTATCTGAATGAAATAAACAGCCACTGTCAGCAGTCTCCAATCCACAGATGAGCACAATACCTTGCCTAAAAACCACTCCAGCACTGGCAATAGCCATAATGCCACTTCTGCCACAGCTGTGTTTAACAGAGTGAGCAAGTCAGATGCTATCTGCAATGTTTGCTGCACACTACTGCCCAAAACACAGTGAAAATTAGTGATCACTTAGCTAGACTAGCACTTGAGACCACGGCTTCTTCTAAGTAGAAAAATGTTGTATGGAGCCAAATGGCTCTGAACATGTTAGGTACAGCCAAAATACTACACCACAGCACCTTAGCTACTATAATCTGTTACATCACAGTGGCTCCTAGCTCCTGTAGGGAGTTGCGCAGCTGTGACTTTACTGCTCCCCTGCATCTCCACACAATACTTTTGCTGTGCTGTGAAACAAACCCTAGGGTACCTTGAAAATGACACATTTCCACATAAAAAATCTGATGTTTGATGGGAATATAAAGATTCTTCAATGTATGTGGACTGAAATTCCCTTTAACTACTTAGACCACCAAGAGTTTGCAAGAACAGGACATATGGGGAGAAAGCACAACCCTGATTTCTTCAGAAAATGTTTGCTGGAACTGAAGATTTGTTTCCAGAATCATTTGGTCAGCTGTAAGCTACAAGTTTGAAGTACCTGTTAAAATTGGACTTAAGCTGCACTGAAAATTCACTCAAGATCCGTATTACAGGTTTAAAACCAAAACTACTCCAGTGCTAAAGGACAGGCATTTAACAGTAGATATGGGGTGAGATCCATTAAAGGTCTTGTGAAAGACAAAGCAAACAGTACAACAACTCACTTCCAGACTACTCTGAAAAAGAGTGTTAGGCAATGCCTGCACTACACATCTAGCCTGTGAGACTCCGAACATGCGGCATTTGTAGCTAGCAATTGAGGTTCACTAACCAACTGCACTTCCATGCTGCTCAAGAAGCAATTCGGAGAAAGAAAAAAACATAGAGCACTTACATCCACATCTTCACAGAAAGTAGCATTAGAACCATACTGAAGCTGGCACTGGTGATGCACATCATATATCATTCCAGGAGCAATGATTGGGGACTTTAAAACTTCCTTTTGGGGGATATCATCTAGACAGAATCCCCACCCGCGACTAAAAGACAAAATTGCATATTAAAAAAAAAGTGCAACCACAGCTTTTAAACATTTCATTACAGACCTTCCACTTCTAATTCTTAATGGCAATTTTATATATGGCCTTTGGAAATAATACTTCCAAATTCCAGCCAACAAACATCTAGTAAGGGAGGGTTTACAAAGGCAAAATACAGCTGGTCAAAGGGGAAATATCACGAGGTCATTAGAGTTTGCAGAGTGGCTTCAGAGTCCTCCAAAATTCTGGTTAAAGTTATATCATATTGCTGCTCTTTCAAAAAAATGTAATGAATTTGAACAGGTCATGGAAGTCAACATATCTCATTGGTGCAAAAGCAAGGTCTGTGATTTTTCATCAGAGTCCTTGATGGAAAGGCTTCTTCCTGACAGCTGCAGAAAGTGGTTGCACCAAACCTGAGCCAGTATGACAAGATTCAAGTTCACTACCAGAAAACAAGAATATAATGGAGCTTTTCCCAGATGCTAAGTAAACAATAACCTTGGGGCATTCCTTCCATAATGAATTAACTCAAGCACACCACAAAGATACATTTAACAGTGCAACAATAGAGGATTTACTTTAAACTCCACATAAACATCTCATACACAGCTGTATTCGTTTCAGGCGAATGCTACAACCTGATCACTCACTCTAGGAAACGTGTGATGTATTCCTTGCTGCACTGCGACCACGTGAGTGGAGTAGGATCATATTGCAACTGTCGGGACATAATATATGGGCGCTTTCCAACAGGCTCACAGTCATTTTCTTTTCCATCGTGCTGGATACCAAAGCTGGAAATAAAAAACATTTAGTAATTCCAGCTGATTGGTTGTACCACACTACCTACTTATGGGTTCCACACTGTGCTTAAAAACACACTGGAGTTGTTTCCTGCTGTGGTGAGCTATAGATACCTGTTTGCTAAAAATAGACCAAAAAATCAACATTCCCTCCAACAAAGCTTTCAAATATATGTTATGTACAGCAACACTGTCCTGCAAAAAATAAAGAACAGACTATCAAAGACTATACTGAAGGGTATTTTTAAGGAACACAAAACATTATTGAACAGTTGGGCTGGGAATCACAGCTTAAACCTCAAAGTTCTATTAAAGCTGCTAAATCTAAAAGTGCTTCCCGGTTTTTGGATCCCAATTATTTCAGACTTGTATCACTTTAACTAAGACCAGGGTTTGTTACATTCTGTCTTACAGCGTCTTATAATCATGTCTCTATTGCTTGGGTTTTTTATATCTCTTTTTATAGACTGAAATAGAGCTATTGGCTGGATGCAAGGATAAAATTCTTTACAATGAATTACAATGAATACATGTAGAACACTGGAAAAGGGTGCGGTAGATATGCCATCCCTGGAGGTATTTAAGGCCAGGCTAGATGTGGTTCTTGTTCAGCTGATGCAGACGAAGAAGCTATCATGCTCATTGCAGGGGGGTTGCAATAGACAACCTTTGAGGGTCCCCTGCAACCCAAACTATTCTATGATTCTATCATTTTCAAAATTGCTGAACATTCAAATGAATCTGCCTCAAACCTCTGCTCCTTCCTACTTAGCTTTCTCAACCTGTGCCTTACAAACTGATCTCCATAGCAGGTCCTCTCCAGGTTCTCTTGACTTATTAAGAAATTTTGCTATTCAACAGCTTGTAAAAACCATAAGCATATAAAACTTTGGGTGGGATTCAACTTAACTGAACATACATGCCTTCACATCACCTCATTGTGAAGGAAATTATCTGAACTAATAATATGCAAAGATACTGTTATATAAGGAGGTTGACTCCTACATTGTTAACATCTGAAGGTGTGTAAGCCTTTGTGTGAAATAAAATGCAGTGAAAACTGATTCAAGATTTGATTCAGGCACGGACCAGAGTTCAAACCATGTAAGACTATGTTTCTGGAAAATGTAATTATATAATGACCCAAATGTTCCAAAAGCAGGGCATGATTTCATAGAATCACAGAATCATAGAATAGGTAGGGTTGGAAAGGACCCAAGTATCACCAAGTTCCAACCCCCCTGCCATGGGCAGGGACACCTCACAATAAACCATGTCACCCAAGGCTCTGTCCAACCTGGCCTAGAACACTGCCAGGGATGGAGCATTCCCAACTTCCCTGGGCAACCTATTCCAGTGCCTCACCATCCCCACAGTAAAGAACTTCCTCCTTATATCCAATCTAAACTTCCCCTGTTTAAGTTTGAACCCATTACCCCTTGTCCTATCACTACAGTCCCTAATGAAGAGTCCCTGTCCAGCATCCTTATAGGCCCCCTTCAGATACTGGAAGGCTGCTATGAGGTCTCCACGCAGCGTTCTCTATTCCAGGCTGAACAGCCCCAACTTTCTCAGCCTATCTTCATACGAGAGGTGCTCCAGTCCCCTCATCATCCTTGTGGCCCTCCTCTGGACTTGCTTCAACAGTTCCATGTCCTTTTTATGTTGAGGACACCAGAACTGTACACAATACTCCAGATGGAATCAACTCCACTAATGGGTCTGAGGTGTAAAAGCAAAAGGATAGGTTGACACAGGAGGCTGCAGAAGTCTAGAGGGACAGTACAGGCAAGAGTTGACTTTCGGCATTCATCTAAGCAATGGATACATGGCTTTTTTTCTCATTTTTTATCCATCTGTTCTTACTAACTTTTATTGTCCATACCTGAACTTTTTAACCTATCTTGTGGCAAGAATGGTTCCATGTTTATAACAAACTCTACAGTACTCAGTTTTCTTTGAGGAGATAACTCTTATAGGCAAGGCCCTGCTCCACTCCCACAAAGGTGAATACAGTAATACTCTGTCTCACAGCATCCACAGCTGTGAGTCATCAGCCACCCAGGCTAGATCAGGAGAGGATAGCACATAACTCCATGGGAAGAAGTGTCTTCTGTCTACTACTGTTAATGAGAAAATCTTTCTGTCAACAAGAGGGTTCGGGACCAAGTAACTAAGATCACAGCATCCAGATCCAATTGTAATTATTTCAGTGCTATGTACTTACACTATTTCCTTTCTTATGATAGAGAAGTTGAATAAAAAAAGACCAATTAATGGCTGATAGGGTCAATACTTGAGTAATCTTTGTATCAGATGACAATGACAATGAGATGATTATTATTATTATTGTAAGATACCATTAGCACTTACAGATTTCATCCTGATTGATGGTTGGGTGCACAACACAACTAATGTGATTGTAGATACGGCGATGAACTTGTTACCTAGCCAAGCATGTGGTCCAGCTGAAAAGAACTCTAGCCAGAGTATCCATAAAATAATGCTCTGCCCTGAGGAAAATACCTCAGTGTCAAAAGAGATTCAAAACTCAGATTATTTTCAGGTGAGGTTAATAAACCAACTCACCATCAAAAACACCCTGGAAATTTGAAATACTGAGAAATCTAGTTTAAGCAAATATCCAACAATAAATAGCTTAGCTGTGTCTGAAACTAAATGCCCTGGAACTTCCGTTCACTTGACCCAAGTGTATCCACAACTTCAATATTAATATAGAGAAGATACCAGTTATTAAGAAATGCCTGAAGTGACTTTATTTGTAGGTCAAAAAGGAGAACAAAGATAGTTGATATTTCTATGAGGTTTGACTGCTTGAATTGAAAATGTTTTCTAGCTAATCTGCAATGTTGAAGTACCTTGATTTAAGGAAACAGGTATGTTTTAAATTACTTGGATTGATTTGGAGATCATCTAAAGTAATTGCATAGCAATTCAGTAGATGTTTAGAAAAATTAGCATGATTAAGTCATGCTTCTCTGTAGCTTAAATATGATGTACTGCCCTACCAGACTCTGTTAAAAGGGGCAGACTGGATAGTTACAGATACAAATAAAGGCTTAAGAATCTCTTTCTTATTCCTTTGCCTAGAGAAAGCAAACATAGTTTTGATTTTAGTAACAGAGACATTAATTCCTTCTTTTGTTTCTGTCTGACAATTTGACTATTAACAAACATATAATAAATAAACTCAGCTAGCCATCCCCCCTTCAATTTCAACTATACCTGTGTCCAAGTTCATGAGCAATAGTAAAAGCCAAAGGTAGGCCAGAATCTTCATTAATGTTACAGCTTCTGTGAGGTTGACACATGCCTGACAGATGAGATAAACCTAAGGTTTCACATGGACGATTCATGCCAGCACAAATATCCTTTCTAGAATCACAAAACAGACATGTCATTAGAGGAGCTTAAAATCAACTGGAGAGTGCCAGTTACATTGGGTGGTAAGTATCTTGTAATGTATTAGTGCTAACTGGCATTTTAAGCAAAGTAAAATGTTAACATTTTTGCAAATATATGCAACAAAAATATGCAGTTTTTCTGCTACTATCAGAGTATACTGCTATAATGTGAAGCCACTATTATGTTGCTGCAGTGCCTAAATACATATCTTTATTGCCAATTCACATACGAAAAAGTTTTAAAACCCACAGTATTTTGAGGCATATTTATTAAAGTCACCATACCTCCCAGCTTCATTCACATGAACTGCTTGAAGCCTGTTTATTTGTAGAGGTAAATCATGCATCATCATGAGACTTCTTTTTCACATTCTTATTTTAAGATTTGTTGACTCTTTTCCTTACTGCACCACCTGAGGCATTTTATTTTTGTGATGGGTTGGTTTTTTTGCCTGATAGACTTTAACTTAGGCCTTTTTTTTTTTCTTGCAAGCCTTAGACTCAATCTTTTCTCTCATTCTTCTGAATCTTTTCTCTCAGTTGCGTGCAGATTGCATATATTTCTACAATTTGAAGTTCTGATTCATGTTCCTCCACAAACTCCCTGCGTAATCTCAAACATAAACTTCAAGTGTCCTGTGCCTCCCTTGCTCATATGGAAAAAAATGTGTCTTCTTAAATACAGAGATAGTATTTTAAAATCATACACTTTATTGCTTAAAAATAATGGCAGTGTGTTTGCAAGACAATCTTCAATTCTGAGCTGCACCTGTATATGACTTTAGGGTTTGTCGTTATGGAGTTCTTCATCTACATGCTATGTTGTTTTGGTGTATTGCCTCAAAGAAGAACACAACTGACTAAGCGCAAGATGAAATACAAGCAGGTGGGGAAAATTACCTGAGGTCTGCAAACTGCTAACCTCTAGGGACATACAGATCTCAATTTCCTGACTAAAGTGCATTGCTAATAAAACACCCATGTGTATACATAAAGTGTTTGAAAGCAAATTAAAAACTATCCCTTTAAAAGTACAGCAGGTCTAACTTTAACCACGTGTTTTTATAACTCTCACTCTCTGCCTGCATGAGTGTCAGGCATGCTCACACTAGGTTATTTTTTTGCATTACCACTATATTTTTGAAACAGCATGTCTTCAATAGGCTGCTTTACTGGGTTCTATGCAGGATGAACTACATGATGTCATAAGCCTATTCAAAAAATATCATCACCATAAAAATGCAACTAAACAATAGACAGTCACAGGCACTGAACTGCTGTCATACCTGGTTAGAAGGACAGCCACATCATGGTGTGTAGGGTTGATGTCACTCTTGGGATTGACGCTCTTCTGCCATTTGCAGAAGCTAGCTAGTGTCTTATCAGCATGGTGAACTATCTTCAAGCCTTGCTAATGGGAAATGAAGGAAAACATTATTATAAACACCATGCTGCATTGCAGTAACATGTTAGTGATGCTAGCTGTGAAGCTGGGTAATCTCTGAAATGCCCTTATGCTTTAGCCTGAAGATAGAGCCATCATTAGGAGCAATAAAATCTATTTACCTAACATATTGAATATTAAGTTAAAATGTTGACGTGTTTATAGTTGGTGCAGCTAAAGGAAAAACTAAATGCAGAAATGCACATACTTATTGGTAAGTGACCTTCATAAGATTCAGCACTGAACTGAAACTGTGAAACAAACTTTTTATATTCTCTTGAAAGCAAGTTTTCATCTATAGAGAAGGTAAAGACTACTTAGTATTGGACTTCATGCTCAAGTTTTTATCAGTGTTATGTGAAAAATGTTATGCTCAGGGAATAATTATGCTTCCAAGGGTTTATTTCATTCACAATGTTTTTCAGGTCCCAAGAGTCATTTTTAATGCTGTCATAGATGTTTCTTCCTCATCTTACTGTTACATAGAATCATAGAATCATAAGCTACTGAAATTGCTTCTGAAATACAAAGTATACAAAATAAATTCATTCAAACACGTATATTCTCATTTCTGGTCTTGATCATTCACTGTATCTTGTCTCAGTTTAGTCTATTTAAATAAATTTTTAACAAAGTATCTCAATAACATTGTTACTAGACAGTAATTTCTGGGCAACATAAAACTTAATTTTGAAAGATATGCAACCCTGCTGCTTCCTACACTGTCCTGCTCCATCCATGGTTTATTATCAAAACAGCCACAGAAATTTCACAAGTAAACTTAATTGGATGTCACCATGGACTTCGGGTTCTAACTGTCCTGTAAAGATGTGAACTACAGGTTTTGGCCCACATACTCTTACAATGAGGGATACAAGGATAGACTCTATACTAATAATTCATTTCAGAAGAGACTGCCTGGCCCCATGGCTTCATTCACTTCCTTCAAGAGCATCTGGCTTGCCCTTACAAAACATAAGAAATGGAGAAAAATTCCCTTAATGTGCTCCTGCAGTCAGAGCTACTTACGTAAAGCACAGAGTTGGGTTTTTTAATATATAAAATTATGACAATCAGCATTTACTTAAGCATATAACAACATATTTGTGAATGAGAGACACTGGAAACTACCAACACATAACCAGTTTACACCAATTAGCACCTATTGAGTTTTTTTGTATTTTTTTTTCAAAACATCTAAAAAGGAAAATGTGTGTTTGAGCTGCACAATGATAAATTCACTTCTTCAGAGACCTGCAAATACTCCAGCATACAATACATTTCAGGTAATGCTAGGTAATTAGATTCTGAGCGATGAGGCATAATTTCTGTTTTTCATTTGGCCTTCCTTGGCATCCCATGTTCTTTTGGAACTGGGAAGATTCTGTTTTCCCATTCCTAATTTGCTTGTTTTATTTACGTTTTCCTTGGTGATTTTATGCAGAAATACCTGAAGTCATCAGCTAAACACTTTGCTATACAGCAAAGTCTAGTTTTAGAATTTGCTCTGCCAAAGATTATAGAACAGTAAAATTAACACATTATTTACAGCAAACAAACTCTCTAATTTACAACTGCAGCTCAATGCATTGAAGTCCCAAGTCTGACAATACATTACATTTTGAGTAAAACGAAAACCATACCTCCTCCTCCTCAAAGAGAATGAGCCGAACCAGCACAATGTGAATTGCATTGCCAATGCTTGGATCATGGAACAACCCTGTGACCTGTGCCAGAACCAAGAGGTATTAGATAAATTGATTCCTCTATAGCAGAACAGGACTTTAGAGAGAAAATACATTTACTTAAAGAACACTGCTAGTTTTTCTGTGGAGGTGCTGTTTTGGTTTTTAAATTCTCAGTAAACTTCACTGATTGTTTACTGAAATGCAGTAAATGTTAGAACTACTGCAAAGGGCAGCTCTGCCAAATGAGTTATGATACAGGATTTGGCAAAAGTTAATAAGCTAAAGACCAAAAGCACATGCAAGATTATAATGACCATTTCCCTTCCAAGAACCTCAGAATTCTCAAAAAACACCTGCAGAAAAGAACGCAACATGCAGAGTCCCATAACACTGATGGAGAAAGGTATACTCTGGGTGCAAAAAAATCATCATATCAAATTATTCTGCTTTGATTTTTTGTCAGAGATATGGAGAGTGCTAGTGATACAGACAGCAGCAGACTGGGGAACATAAAGAAGGACTACAGAGCCCTGGAAGAGGTGGTTAGGGGCTCTGGAGCTCAGATTGTCTTTTCCTCAATTATCCAGGATAAAGGGGAGGACCTTAAAAAGGCTAGGAGGATTGGCCAGGTTAATAAATGGTTAAAAGGGTGGTACCATAGACAAGGGTTTGAGTATTTAGGACCACGGGACTCAATTCAGGAGGACAGGTCTACCTGAGACTGGTGGAGCTGGTCTGACAAGGGGAAGAGCGGTTTTGGTAGGACGCTTGCCAGGCTGGTCAAGGATGCTTTAAACAAGATGTGTTGGGGGAGGGGGGCACCATTCCATCCCAACACACCCAGTCACTTCCCACCACCTATAATGAATGCTCAGAGTAATGTAGAGATATTCCAGCCACTCCAGCCAATGAACTGGCTTCATTAGGAGCTGGGCTCAGATACCTTTATACAAAAACGCGTAGCATGAAGAACGAACGATGAATTAAAGATGTGTGCACATCTACGGGGATATGATATCATAGGCATCACTGAAACATGGACAGATGGCTCCTATGACTGGTGTGTTGGAATGGAAGGTTACAGGCTCTTTAGGAAAGACAGGACTAGCAGGAGGGGAGGGGGAGTTCCTATTTATATTAGGGATAGGCTGGAGAGTATGGAACTCTGTCTGGGGACAGGTGAGCAGTCAAGAGAGAGATTGTGAGTCAGGGTTAAAGGGAGAACAGCAATGGGAGACATTATGGTGGGGATCTGTTACAGACCGCCTGACCAAGAGGACTCGGTGGATGAAGTGCTCTATAGACAGATAGGAACAGCTTCACGCTCGCAGGCCCTTGTTCTCATGGGGGACTTCAACCACCCTGATGCAGAGTACATTGGTTGGAGGGATGGTACAGCCCGGCACAAGCAATCCAGGAGATTCCTCGATTGTGTGGAAGACAACTTCCATCTGCAAGTAAAGGAGGAGCCGACAAGGAGAGGTGCCATGCTTGACCTCATGCCCACCAACAGAGAAGGGCTGGTTGGAAACGTGACGCTCCAGGGAAGCCTTGGTTGCAGTGATCATGAGATGGTCAAATTCAAGATTCTCAGGACAGTGACAAGAGCGTGCAGCAAGCTCACTGCCCTGGACTTCAAGAGAGCAGACTTTGGCCTCTTCAGGAACCTCCTCAGTAAGGTTCCATGGGATGTAGCCCTAGAGGGCAGGGGGCCCAAGACTCTTGGTTGATATTCAAGGATCACCTGCTACAAGCTCAGGAGCGATACATCCCCACCAGAAGGAAGTGCAGCAGGAGGGCCAGGAGACCTCCTTGGATGGATAAGGAGCTGCTGAGAAAAATTCAAAAGAAAAAAGAGGCTTATTAAAGGTGGAAGTAAGGACAGACGGCCTGGGAAGAATACAGGGATGTTGTCCGGGAAGCTAGGGACCAGGTTAGGAAAGCTAAGGGCCAGTTAGAATTAAACTTGGATAGGGATGTGAAAGATAACAGGAAGGGATTCTATGGTTACGTTGCAAAAAAAAGACAGACTAGGAACAATGTGGGCCCCCTCCACAAGCTATCAGGAGAACTGGCTACCCTGGACATGGAGAAGGCTGAGGTTCTTAATGACTTCTTTGCCTCGATCTTCACTGGCAAGCACCCAGACCACACCACCCAAGTCTTGGAATGCAGACACAGGGACTGCGAGAATGAAGACCCTGTGCCCACTCTAGGAGAAGATCTGGTTCGAGACCATCTTAGGAGCCTGAACATGCACAAGTCCATGGAAGCCGAGGAAATCCATCTGCGGATCCTGAAGGAGCTGGCAAATGAAGTTGCTAAGCCACTGGCCATCTTTTCTGAGAAATCATGGCCGTCAGGTGAAGCTCCCAATGACTGGAAAAAGAGAAATATAACCCCATTTTCAAGAAGGGGAAAATGGATGACCCTGGGAACTACAGAGCAGTCAGCCTCACCTCTGTGCCTGCCAAAATCTTGGAGCAGATTCTCCTGGAAGGCATGCTGAGGCACATGAAAAACAACAAGGCAGTTGGTGACAGCCAGCATGGCTTCACTAAGGGGAAATCCTGCCTGACCAATCTGGTGGCCTTCTGTGATGGGGCTATGGAACTGATGGACAGGGGTAGAGCAGTTGATGTCATCTACCTGGACTTGTGCAAAGCGTTCAACACTGCCCCACATGACATCCTTGTCTCTAAGTTGGAGAGACATCAGTTTGACAGGTGGACCACTCGGTGGATAAAGAACTGGCTGGATGGCTGCACGCAAAGAGTTGTGCTTGATGTCTCAATGTGGAGCTGGAGACCAGTAAGGAGTGGTGTCCCTCAGGGACGGGTGTTGGGACTGGTCTTGTTCAACATCTTTGTGGGTGACATGGACAGTGAGATTGAGTGCGCCCTCAGCAAGTTTGCTGATGACACCAAGCTGTGTGGTTCGGTTGATACGCTGGAGGGAAGGAATGCCATCCAGAGGGACCTTGACGTGCTTGTGAGGTGGGCTGATGCCAACCTGATGAAGTTTAACCATGACAAGTGCAAGGTCCTACACCTGGGTCAGAGCAATCCCAGGCACAGCTCCAGGTTGGGAAGAGAAGAGATTCACAGCAGCCATATGGAGAAGGACTTGGGGGGGCTGGTGAATGAGAAAATGAACATTAGCTGGCTTCTGTGGTCACTCGCAGCCCAGACAGCCAACCATATCCTGAGCTGCATCAAAAGGAGCGTGACCAGCAGGTTGAAGGAGGTGATCCTGCCCCTCTGCTCTGCTCTCCTGACACCTCACTTGGAGTATTGTGTGCAGTTCTGAGGTCCCCAACATCAAAAGGACATGGAACTGTTGGAACAAGTCCAGGGGAGGGCCACGAGGATGATCAGGGGACTGGAGCACCTCCCCAATGAAGATAGGCTGAGAAACCTGGGGCTGTTCAGCCTGGAGAAGAGAAGGCTGTGTGGAGACCTCATAGCAGCCTTCTGGTATCTGAAGGGGGGCTATAGGGATGCTGGACAGGGACTCTTCATTAGGGACTGTAGTGGTAGGACAAGGGGTAATGGGTTCAAACTTAAACAGGGGAAGTTTAGATTGGATATAAGGAAGAGATTCTTTACTGTACGGGTGGTGAGGCACTGGAATGACTTGTCCATGGAATTTGTGAATGCTCCATCCCTGGGGGTGGTCAAGGCTAGGATGGACAGAGCCTTCAGTGATATCATTTACTGCAAGGTATCCCTGTCCATTCCGGCGGGGTTGGAAGTAGATGATCTTAAGCTCCTTTCCAACCCTACCTATTCTATGATTCTATGACGGTGAGATTAATATGCCCTCACGAAGTTTGTCAATGACACCAAGCTGTGTGATGTATTCAACAAGCTGGAGGGTAGGGATGCGATCCAGAGGGACCTTGACACACTGAAGTGGTTGGCCAATACCAACCTAATGAATTTCAACCAAGCCATGTGCAAGGTCATACACCTGGGTCGGAGCAATGCCAGCATAGCTACAGGTTGGGCAGAGAAGTGATTCGGAGCAGCCCTGCGCAGAAGGACTTGGGGGTGTTGGTTGATGAGAAACTGAACTTGAGCCGGTTTCAGGGTGCGCTTGCAGCCCAGAAAGCCAACCGTACCCTGGGCTGCATCAAAAGTGTAACCAGCAGGTCGAGGGAGGTGATCCTGCCCCTCTACTTTGCTCTTGTGAGATCCCACTTGGAGAAGTCTTCATGTCCTCAACATAAGAGGGACATGGAGCTGCTGGAACAAGTCCAGAGGATGCCATGACGATGATGAGGGAGCTGGAGCACCTCCCGTATGAAGATAGGCTGAGAAAGTTGGGGCTGTTCAGCCTGGAGAAGAGAAGGCTGCATGGAGACCTCAAAGCAGCTGCCAGTATCTGAAGGGGGCCTATAGGGATACTGGGGGGGACCTCTCCATTAGGGACTGTAGTGATAGGACAAGGGGTAATGGGTTCAAACTCAAACAGAGGAAGTTCAGGTTAGTTATATCTAACCTGATATTGTTAGGATACGGGACACAGGAAGAAGTTCTTTACTGTGAGGGTAGTGAGGCACTGGAACAGGCTGCCCAAAGCAGTGGTATATGCTCCATCCCTGGCAGTGCTCAAGGCCAGGTGGGACAGAGCTCTGGGTATCATTGTGAGGCATCCCTGCCCATGGCATGGGGAGTGGAACTAGATGATCTTAAGGTGCTTTCGAATCCAAACCATTCTGTGATCCTATGATTTAATAAGAATCAGCATCTGCCACTAAAAAGCAAAAAAACATTCAGTACTAGGCAAAGAGAAATCAGTCGAATTATGGACAGTCTTCTGTTGTCACAACACAGAAGAGGATGATAAGAACAAAAGCAAAGATAATGAATCCAATTTAAAAAAGTCCACATCAAAAAGGAGGAAGAAATATAGTAAAAAAAAATCTGACCCAAATGTCGTGAACACCACCACAATGTTGAAGTAGGCAGGAGGAAAAGGATTCAGAAGAGAAAATAGTAATAATCTATCTCTATGTGAGCTATCACAAGAAATACATACCAGCAAAACCAATTGTGTTTGGGTCACAATGTAGAAATTACCAAAATCTACTGGAAATTGTATTTACAAAAGTCTGATTTGGATAGGGGTCTTTTTCAAGGTCCTAAACTGCAAATTGAATCATTGTGAGTAATCCTAGTATCTCAGGTACAAACTGCAGAGAAGATGGTAAGGCTTGTTTGTTCTTGAATCTGACCATGACAGGGGTTTATTCCACACATTTCCCCTGTGGGAATTAGGAAACATACTGTATAAAGTAAGGGACAGACAGGTTACCATAGCTAGAATTACACTATGATTAATTTCATAAATATATTACACACAAACTATGATAATGACACATGAGGATTCAACAGACTCTTCATGGTCAATATCCACTATGACATAGATATTAACAGAAAACGTATCTGTAGGCAGTCCTAAGAAATGCTATTGCTGTTCCCTATTATTTTGAAACTTGCCACAAAAGGCTGCTGCATGCCTTTCTCATCCACAGACATGGGAAAGAATTTCTCTCTGTTTCTCTAGCTACCAACCAGAGATCTCCAATGAGCGGTGATCAGGACAGACAGAGAATTTCAATGGAAAGAAATTTACTGCTAGCATTTATAGCTATGAAACTTCTCTCACTTAGTCTCCAAAGGAAAATTATGCCTATGCAAGATACAAAGTAAAGAATGCTTTAAAATGCTAAGTTTCAATGAACATATACGAATGATATTACATTTCTTTCAATGAACGATGTTACAGACTTGTTTCAAGGAGATCATAATGTAAGTTAGAAGTTGCATCATTTATTGATCTAAAGAAAGGAAATACTGTACATACCATATTCATTATAGTGAGGATATATGATTCCACATGGTCACTTCCATGATACTCAACCATCTTACTGTCTGCAACTACAAGCGTCTCCACCCATCGCTCCTTGCTGACAGAGCGCCGAGAAACCCTTCTGGCAGCCATATGATTTTGTTCCCATCTCTCCCTCCAGTGCTGCTGTTGTTTGAAAAAGCTGAGGGTATCTGGAAGAATAAGAAGCAACGCTGACTTCAAAGTATTTTCAAGCTTGATTTGAAGTGCACAGCTGTAGCACTTGCAGACAGAATGGCAGCATCACAGAATCACAGAATGATTGATATAGGCTGGAAGGGACTTCTGCCTGCCACCTACCTGACACACAGCAAAGCTAACTCCAAAGTGACAGCAGCTTGCTGAGGGCCCTATCCAGCAATGTTCTGAATACACACCCCTAGATAGATTAACTACACGGGCAGAAGTTATCTCTACTCAAATGCCAGGGATTAAGGTACAAGACAGAACCAAGCTATGAAAATATTAAATTGGGGAAGTCATTTTCAAGGAATTTCTATCCTGTAGTCTGGCTTTAAGCTCTCCAATGACACCAGTTCATAGCTTACGATAAAAGATATGCTTTCTCCATGAGCAGCTCTTATTCTCAGCAGAAAGGCACATTAAGGCCAGTGCTGTGGCACATCCAAGATTAGTTTGTTCAGTGCATGGAAAATATGGCTCAAGAACAGGGATACTTCACCAGTAGGTGTCATCTAAATACTAACCAGGCAGAAAAGCCATAGGCTTCTCAGGGGCTGCCATCCTGTCTGATTTACAGGAAAGACACTGCTTCCACTATAATTTTGGGATTTGTGCAGCTAACGCTTTTTGAGAAGAAGTCTTTGCTCTGCAGAGTTGCTATCAACCTAGCACTGCAGGGAAAACTAGCCTCCACTCATTCTAGCTTTGAACGCCAGTTGTGTTACCAGGGAAATACCGGGGATGTAAGTACCATTAGGCCTGAAAAAGAAATGAAGACTGGTGGCATTTTTCCAACTCAGAAGACAAAGAAATACTTCTACAGTGCTGGGATCCCCCAATCCTATAATTAATGAGGAGCATCCTTCCTTGTTGCTATTATAGATACTGCATTAGTCCTTTTGCTTCTCACTCATGAAAGAGGATGTCCTTATTCCAGATGGGGCACATCTGCACACCAGAAAGACAGCACGTACCTCCGAGTGCTTTCAGCCTGCCCAGCATAACCCCCAGTGCTGTGGCAGGGGAAGGATGTACAGCATTACTTCCACCTCACAGCACTAACCATTGCTCTGCACTTAGTACTCAATCACTCTTTCCTTAAAAAATGGATGACCTGGCAGCTGGGTCCCAAATCTTGTGTTCACCAAAGCAGAAGACCTGTTACACCTTTGCAATGAACGCACTGTTCGCTGTTTCAAAGATTTAGATGCAGCCAGAATTTATCATGGCATCTTGCATTTCTACAAAATGTAGCACCACTGGACTATTAGTGATGTATATAACACATCTCTCAGTGTAAAAGGTGATTGCACATATGCAATAAATCAAGATATCAAAGGAAGATGCACAGATTTTCAGAAATGAGTTCTCCAAGGTCAATCTGAAAGATTCCTAGAGAAAGAAATGCTGGCACTGATAACATATTACATGTAGAATTGAAATATGTCACATTAATAATCAAAACTACAGCAAACACATCACACATTTAAAACTGAACCACAGTGCACAAGTGTGTAGTAGACAGCAGCTCCATTAGTTGATACATACTCTGACCAGTTAGCACTGCATTGCAGCACCAGTTCAGGATTTCAACCAGCACCAGGAATATGACACCAAAAAACACAAAACCCTACAAAACTACCCCAAACAGATTCGTCCTAATACTGGAAACCATTACCTCCGTGGATCAGGACACTGCAACAAAGCTGAAACAATATAACATGAAGAACAACATCTATTCTATATTGTTGATTTAGAATGTAGTAAATAAATAAATATAGTTGTACATAGACTTCTTTTTGCAAGAACAGGTATCTGCATTTTAAAAGATACTGAGGTACTACCTGTGAAGTACAAAGAGCCATAAAACTTTTGACCTGCTTGGCAAGGCAAATAATAATGGAATGCAAGACAAGTTTGAATAAATGTAAAAAAAAAAAGAAAAAATCAGTAAACATAAAAGATTCTAATTTTTACTATCCATGAACAGTGATAAAAAAGACTGTGCAAAAAAGAATCCATGCACATCAGTTTCCCTTGTGATTACCAACCGAAATCACTTGTCAGTGTCATCCTGTGCACACACACAAAGAGACTCTGTCCTGCAGATGGGTCAGTAAGTCAAAAAAAGTTAATAAAGAAAGTTGCCTTCCCACCAAGCCATGGGACTCAAAGAAAGGCATTCATTTTTGTATCTTAGTATTGAAGAGTTAGCTGAATGGAAAAACAGCTTGTTGCCTACATGAAAAATTATAATTTGTGAGTAAAGACAAAGAAAGTGGGTGGTTTATTTGGTTTTGTTTGTTTAGACTCAAAGTGGTTTTGTTTCAAGAGAAGGGAGATGGACTATGACTGCTACAATCTCTACCCTAACCCCACTAACCCGTTCTGCAGCATCACTCCTGCTGTATACCTCACTCTTTTTTCAGTTACTGCAATAGCCACATGTAAGAGGGGCTATTTATAAGCTGCATTCATCAGTTCCTCTTGTACATTTGCATGGTGACCTGGATTCAGCTGAAACCAGGACACGTGGTTTTCAGCCTTGTTTTTTTCATAAAGCACACTTCTCAGTATCTACATTTTTAAGGGGTCTGTGCTGAGAAAAACCTTCTCCACAGCTACTTAAACAAAAAAATCTGTTCAGACTGTGGTTAAGTGACTTGTTTACAGTCAAATAAAATATGAGGCAAGATATCAGGCTTTGTACTCACATCTAGCAAAGAGTTTTGTTTATTGTCTAGACAGCTGATAGCACTGGAGGTAAAAATGTTTCAAGCCATACTGTGAACAACTCCCAGGGAAATGTTTGGAGTGCTGCTTAAGCAGGAGGCTATGTACTACGGAAAAAACTCAGAAGAGACTCAAGTTGAGAAAATTAATGCCACGTAGCAAAGGGATTCTGCAGACAAAACTCTGCAGGGCTCAGAGACTGATCCCCTTCAGTTCAGGGATCTAACCTGGAAGGGTGTCATCTAAGTACTAGATCACTGCTGGTCTCCCGGCAGCTTTCTTAGTTAGACGAAGCAGAGAGGGAGAACTTCTAGGAACGACACTAACATACATGCAGCTATATAGTATGGTTCAAATGCTTTTGCCTCTTCAAATGATAATTGTTAAGTTTCTCATTCTGGGGTAAATAACCTCACTTTGCTTTTACCTTCAATTAGAAAAGTGCAGATTGCAGATTTCCTGAGAAATCCCAGGCTCCCAGGTGTTCAAGAAGGGAAATCTCGACTAGGAGCCCACCAGTTCAGGAATACCCAAGGAGTGCTGGTTGCTCTGAGACCTAGTAACATACAGTACCGTCTGAGAATAGCTTGCCTCACCATGCTCTTCAACCATAAATTCTGAGCACAGCATTATTTCACTCATTATTCAATTCAAGTATTAATTTTTTTCATTAATTATTTCAGTCCTTGGAATAAAAATGAAGGTAGTGCGGAAAGTATGTGCAGCATACCCTAAGACTTAATAAAAAGAAGGCTGCTAAGAGTCTCAGCTACCAAATTCCATGAAAATACTCAGAAAGGAAGTTTCCATATGTCCTGGGAGATAATTTTTCAAATCTGATGCTTTATTGGAAAACCTGATTCATCCAAACAAGTCACATACAATGTTGAGTGAGTCACATGTGATATACAGCCATATCACTGCATAACAAAGAGAAATGGTACAGATGACACCATTTTCATAGAATACTTAATGCTGGAAAGGACCTTAAGATCATCCAGTTCCAACCCCCCTGCCATGAGCAGGGACACCTCACACTAAACCATGACACCCAAGGCTATGTCCAGCCTGGCCTTGAACACCGCCAGCGATGGAGCATTCACAGCTTCCCTGGGCAACCCATTCCAGTGCCTCACCACCCTTACAGTAAAGAATTTCTTCCTTATATCCAGCCTAAACCTCCCCTGTTTAAGTTTGAACCCATTACCCCTTGTCCTCTCACTGCAGTCCCTATGGAACTGATGGACAGGGGTAGAGCAGCTGATGTCATCTACCTGGACATGTGCAAAGCATTTGACACTGCCCCACACGACATCCTTGTCTCTAAGTTGGAGAGACATCAGTTTGATAGGTGGACCACTCGGTGGACAAAGAACTGTCTGGATGGCCGCAGGCAAAGAGCTGTGCTCAATGGCTCAATGAGGAGCTGGAGGCCAGTAAGGAGTGGTGTCCCTAAGGGACAGGTGTTGGGACCGGTGTTGCTCAACATCTTTGTGGGTGACATGGACAGTGGGATTGAGTGCGCCCTCAGCAAATTTGCTGATGACACCAAGCTGTGTGGTTCGGTTGATTCACCGGAGGGAAGGAATGCCATCCAGAGGGACCTTGATGCGCTTGTGAGGTGGGCTGATGCCAACCTGATGAAGTTTAACCATGACAAGTGCAAGGTCCTACACCTGGGTGGGAGCAATCCCAGGCACAGCTCCAGGTTGGGCAGAGAAGAGATTCACAGCAGCCATATGGAGAAGGACTTGGGGGGGCTGGTGAATGAGAAAATGAACATTAGCTGGCTTCTGTGGTCACTCGCAGCCCAGACAGCCAACCGTATCCTGAGCTGCATCAAAAGGAGCGTGACCAGCAGGTTGAAGGAGGTGATCCTGCCCCTCTACTCTGCTCTTGTGAGACCTCACTTGGAGTATTGAGTGCAGTTCTGGTGTCCTCAACATCAAAAGGACATGGAACTGTTGGAAGAAGTCCAGAGGAGGGCCACGAGGATGATGAGGGGACTGGAGCACCTCCCCGATGAAGATAGGATGAGAAACGTGGGGCTGTTCAGCCTGGAGAAGAGAAGGCTGCATGGAGACTTCAGAGCAGCCTTCCAGTATCTGAAGGGGGGCTACAAGGGATGCTGGAGAGGGACTCTTCATTAGGGACTGCAGTGATAGGACAAGGGGTAACGGGTTCAAACTTAAACAGGGGAAGTTTAGATTGGATATAAGGAAGAGATTCTTTACTGTAAGAGTGGTGAGGCACTGGAATGGGTTGCCCAGGGACGCTGTGAATGCTCCATCCCTGGGGGTGTTCAAGGCGAGGCTGGACAGAGCCTTGGGTGTCATAGTTTAGTGGGAAGTGTCCCTGCCCATGGCAGGGGGCTGGAACTAGATGATCTTAAGGTCCTTTCCAACCTTAAGTATTCTATGATATTTTTTTTTCTAGAAATGGCTAATGAGTTTCAGCAAGTGGCTGGTCTTTTACATCAAAATCCAGACCGTTTTTAATGAGAATAAAGAAGTCCCCAGAAATTACCCACACATACCCTACTTGACAAATTTTAAAACATATAGGACCCTTAACTCTGAACTAGAAGGAAAGATTTTAAATTAACTGTAAATCTCAAGAATATATGGAAAACCATATTGCATAAACTTCTCCAGTACAGGTTAAAGCTGTATGGCTTCCATGTAGCACAGGAAAGTTATGTTCTCCTTTGTGGCTCAAATTTCATTTTTTATTAGGTGACAATAAAATCAATTCATTTTTTATTAGGTGAGAACAGAGATATATCAAAATTTGCCAATCCCTATTTAAGAAAGAGCTTTCTAATTTTTAAGAACTAGTATCAATAGTCTCACTATGAAAAACATTCAAGTTTCTCATCTTTTAACAACTCATCCACTCCAAATGTTGCTTTATTAGGGTTTTTTGTTAGTTTCTGCTTTTTTTTCCCCAATAAATCGCTAAAAAGCAGATACAACTCTCCTCACTAAAAGGCCTTATGTGACATTTCCATATGAAAGGCTTTTTTTCCGCCATGCTTCCTTCAGGTGTTGCTTAAGGAAGAGTGCAGCATACAGTGCAACACAAGAGGACCTTCAAGGTGCTAACTGCACACAGCCACCTTTTAGCATCTTTGGAGATACACAGGGCTTTGAAACAGCAAGGTAAAAATGTCTAGAAATTCCTGGGAGAGGAGAATGCAGGCTACAAATGAAGGCTCTCAGACAACCAATTTACGTCTCGACTTTCTAGACTCACCTCCTTTCCCTTTGTGCAAGAGCTCTTTCATTTTTACCACTCTGTATTATCCACAGTCAAAATACTACATTTCCAGACATGAGGTACTAATGATGCTCAACTAATAAATCCCACCCTGTTCAGAATTTGTCATGTTACAATTTTTTCTTATGGCCTTCACTTTGTTCTAAGACTTGTATTTAAGTATTTAATAAAAAGACTAGTTTGGGGGTAAATACTTCAAGAGGCCAATAAACTCTTTGTAACACAGTCATTGTGCAAGGGTAGATGAATAAACATGTGAAATTATCACTAATGACATTAACCCAGCACTAAAAAGCATATACAATTCCAGCCATAGACTAGATACAGGAAAGGCTGAAGAGTGACTCAGCTAATAAGAATTAAAAGGTTAGTAAGGCAGAAGAAATAAACACAGTTTTCTGAAACGTGATTATTTTCTGACCAGCTTTGGGGATTTCCCAGAACAGTGCTCTAGCCACAGCCCTTCTGGATAAAGGTGAAACCTCCTCTTTCACTCATTGAGGAGATCAACACTAACAGATTTACAGCAAGAACTTAGTATTTACAAAACTCAAACACAGTAAGTGAACCCCTTCCCCTATTCTAACTATGTGCTGAAATAAGGTGGCTATATAGACAAGTTCAGTGAAACCAAATGCACGAAAATTTTGTACACATTGTATCATATAACACTATTTTACTATATGCATTTTATTGTATTATATACATAGGATCCTGGTTATAAATATCCACAATGAAACTAAGTCTGGATGCTGACAATGCCAGAGCAAGGACTCACACGCCATATGGAAAAACTTGGAAAACAAGGAAGAAATTCTGTGAGTTTAAAACAGAACAGGTAACCAAACCAGATTTTTTATAAGCATTTCTGAAACAAGCTAAGCTAAATGCTTTACACAAATGCTTTACGAGTGTGAAGCAGTATTCACTCAGGAAACTATTACAGCTATTTAATCATGTATTTTCACATGTTGACAACTGCCAAGTCCCAACAAAAACAAGCACAAAGAAAGAAAGGTTACAACTTTGCAAGCCTTGTTCAACATTCCTGCTGTCAAATACATACAGTATCAAACAGTGGAGCTAAACCACTCTAATCCAGAATGAAGCTAAAACTGGACCTGCGTTGACTGACGCACTCAATCAGATACTGCTGCTGAGTGTGTCTCCTGCTCATTGCCACTTACGCTAGAAGGATGGAATTATAAATGCTCTGAACCACTGTTATCAGGAGATACACGGAGAACAACACTGTGGGAAACAGCTATGCCTGGAGCTGCCTGCATTTTGCACTTAATTCTTCTTCTGCCTGAATGTTTCTCCCAGGGATTCCCAAGTCAATAAGGGACAATAAAAAATTATAGTCGCACAGGTTGGTTTTCTAGGAGCATGCTACTTAATCTTGTTTGAACTTTCCATGCTCATTCATTTACGGTACAGATTCACAGAATAACTTCAGTGGCTGGCTCCTCTTATTTTGGTGAAAACATTAATGTGATGGATTAGAAGAAAATAGTGACTTTTCTATTAATTAATCTAGCACTTGGCAAAACAGCATCTGAAAACAATTCAACTTGCAGCAAAATCCTATTTTAAATTGATGAAACCAAGTATCTTCTAAAATAGAATACATCTCACTGTAAAGCAAATTTGCAGATTAAAAAATCTCAGTGAATTAAGTCTTAATGTCTCTTACCAAATAATTTAAGAACTGTTGACCTAAGAATGACAGACAAATGCCATCTGGGAGAGCCATTACAATGTAGATGAGAATTGAAGCATATGGGCTTTATTAATAATTTTTCTTATTACACATCTTTATGAAAATTCATTTGTGCAAAATTAATGCAAATAACTGGAAGTGGCATCTTGAAATAGCTGTCTGTGCTTTGTCAGGGTTGATCTGCTTTCCAGTGAGGTTAACAAAATAGTATCCAGCAGCTCTTGAATCAGACTCCAAAAATTTCTATTAATGTTCTATAAATTTCATTCACATAATAATGAAGAAAACAAAACCTGGCTATATGCAGGTGATTAGAGGTCACCAACCTATAAATCAGGAATAAGAATAAGGCTAAAAGGCTACAAGGACCTTATTCACTACACGAAAGACATTGAGTTGCTGGAGCAGGTCCAGAGAAGGGCAACAGAGCTGGTGAGGGGTCTGGAGCACAAATGTGATGAGGAGCAGCTGAGGGATCTGGGGGTGTTTAGTCTGGAGAAGACAAAGCTCAGGAGGGACCGTATCGCTCTCTACAACTACCTGAAAGGAGGACGAAGGGAAGTGGGGGTCAGTCTCTTCTCCCAAGTAACAAGTGATGAGATTGGGTTCCGTACCATGGGGACTCTTAGGCAAAAGCCATTAAGGCAGCTTATGCACCCACACTGACTTACTTAAATTCACAATCTATCACTGAATCTAATCACTGAATCTAAAATTGAGGAACATTAGCAGTCCTCTCTTCCAGAAAGGATGATTGAGAATAATCACATTTGATTCAGGGATTGTAAGCAAAGTGGTGCATTTCCTTGTGCAAACATTTTACTTTGGGAAAGTTGTGCAGCTCCTTTTTTATCAGACACTGAATTCTTCACGGTACAGATATCCATTAAAGTCCTAAAATACGGGAAAAACTTTTAACATATGGGAGAAATTTTTAAAATATAGACGAAACATTTCCTTCTGTTCCCCAATACAACCACAAGCTGAAGTACAGCAAAGGAGGCAGGTATGTCAGCATAATGTTCTCCTCTGGTTCATAACATGTGCTTCCTTCCACACTCATAGAGTCACAGAATGTTTTGGGTTGGAAAGGACCTTAAGATCATCCAGTTCCAATCCCCTGCCATGGGCAAGGACACCTCACACTAAAGCATCACTCATCCATCCTCCAGCCAGGGTGTAAGTTTTCTCTGGTTTGACCAGGGATAAACAGCTGCAGAGCAGAAGGGGAGGGTTTGGGATTCTCCTTGAGGGAAAACAAGAGGCCTCTCTCTTCCCACCTGCAGTCTTGCTCAGCCTTCTGCAAGCAGCTGAAGATGACCCTGCACCTATCCTGGAGAGGATAGACTGCTGCTCCATACACCCAAGACGCCCATAATGGCTTTTTCAGCCTTGCAACAACCGAGGAAGAATTCGCTCCACACAGATACCCTTCACAAGATCCAGCCTGCACTATCACTGTCATCACAAAAACAATATGCCCAGCACTATTTTGCCTTTTTATGCTCCCACATGTAGAATCAGAAATGTTGGTTGCATTTAAGAGCCTCCTCTAGGTCTCCAAGAGCCAACCGTGCACTGCAGTAACTCATCCCTGCTCATCATTTCCCTTCAGTTAATACAGCAAAACCAGCTACTTGCGTCATTCTGTGCTTGCAAACAATCAGTACAGAACCAGCTGGGACCAGCTGCTCCTGCCTCTTCTCATGGAGGAATAGGAAGTCAAAGACAAACACATACAGGCAGCACACAGCAGGCATGAGATGCCACCACTCTTGTGTTTACAAAGCCTGTTGGGTGGTCCCAAAACAGGATGCAGCCTCCCTCCAGGCTGCAACCCTGCTCCTGCCCATAGCATGCGTCCCCTCTCCAGACATCCTACTGGGTATCATGAATGAACACTATCTACATGCACTGAGTGTCTACAAAATCTAATAACTATTGAGTAGCTGCTCTGGGGCAGTGTCTTGTAATTAACCAAGGAGTTTCATGCTCCCTGTATAAAGCTTTCTGTTAGGAGGGGGGCTCACAGTCTAAATACACTCTATGAAGAAACAGAAACTTAACAATATTCCACAATAATCAACTGTCTCTAGCTTCCAATCATACTGTATGTTTAAAAACACTAATTCAAATTTGCTCTCCATTATTTCCACTGACTTCTGGAAATCAGTAGCAATTCTATAAATCTCAGCAATTATTTCCAAATATTGCAAGGTTGTAGGGTTTTGCGCTAAATTGTAGTTTTTGTGCTTGAGCAATATTACCTGTACAGTAGGTCTCTACCTTACAGATACTCATCTCAGTGCTTTCTACACTTAGACATTACTTTTGGTAGCACTTTAAAAGATATTACATCTCTCCTATCTTTGTAATTCCAGTATTTCCTTCATTCACTCTCCAAAAAAGATAACAAAAACTGATTGTAACAGATTGGGAAAAACATGTCAAGAGGTTAAACTTCACAGTGGAATTCAGTATAGCTCCTATTTGTTATCAGCAGTTAAGACTAGATAAATAACAAAAGTTGACCGCCTTAATTCACAGACTGTCTGTAGCAGTGTTTCCAGACCACTGATGATCCACAAAGTGGATGTACCAGACATTTAAAAGAAAAATAGCATTTCTATACATATGAGCAAGCTAGCAAAAGAAGAGACACAAAGGATCACTCAAACTTTAGCCTACTTTTATCTAGACGTAAATGAAAACTGTACAAATTACTATTTTTATTTTCTTACCCAAACTACTTGATCCTGCAACTAAAAAAATACTCAGAAACACTATTGTGTAAGAACAGTCAGTAATGACCAGTATTGTTGACTTCCGTGAGTTAGCTTGAGAGTGTTCATCAAAATTTGATTACAGCATTCATTTCTGACATTACTACAATGTTTAACTGATTGTCTCTACAACTGTACATTCAAGTGATGGAGGAAGTACTGTTCTGACATATGAATACAATCCAGATCTGAAGAAAAATGTTAAGTCTGCTACTTTTGTCACCAAACATGTAGTTTCAGGTCAACTGAAACTATTCACAAATTAATGTTGATACTTTAAAATCAACTGTCAAACACCATAAAAGTAAGATGCTTCACTTCAATACTTCCAAAATGAAACTTTTTTTCAAAATTACGCAACCTTTTCAGCCTGAATAGTTCTGTTTACTTAAAAGTGGCTGAAGAACATGAAAACTACAAAAATGGTTCATTTCACCCTAGAAAACAAAATGCTTTATTCATGTTTGAGCAGAATGGTTTTAAACCTGAAATAACCTTCTGGCTTTCTTTTTGGCTTTTTGACACAACAAAATCACGTTTCAGAGTGCACCCTCAACTATGTGTCATTTTTCTCTTATCAAATCCCTCTTATTTCCAGCTTAACCAATGAACCAAAATTTTTTGAGAAAAAAAAAACAACAACCCTCGTCATACGTCGGCAGTTTCAAGCAGAAATCCCTCTTGAAAACTTGCTTCCATATTTCCATAAGGAGAAGTAATTCTCATACACTTTTATTTGACTTTTCTATTTTGGAGTAAAGAGAGGCTCCGCTACTGTAATACAACATTTTCCTGCTTGACCTTCTGCTATAAAACACTGACACCTCTAGCTTTCTGTAAACGTCATCTTCACGTTTCTAAGCCATCCTTGCTGGCAGAGCTCAGCAGCCTCGCTGTCCCAAGAGAGGTACTCTGCCAGGACAGAGAGCATCCTCCACTAACTAGGTTCCTCTCCAGGTGATGTGCTCTTTGGATATATAATGCTACTCCCGAACCTTCATGGAGCGAAATGGTACTCCATACTCACAAGTCCTCTCTGTCTCAACAAAAAAATGCAACAAGAATTTGCCTCATCAGGCTCTGCCTCCTCCTGTAAGTTAAATATATTCAGGGAACAAACACATTCAGGCTTTAGAACTTGTTTGCCTACTCTATTAAAGTGGATGGTTTGCAGCACGACCTCAGAATGGGCCAATGAGCATGCTAGCAAACAATTGCTGATCATGGCACAGGAGTGGACACAGACCCCTCTAAGTAGTCAGGATCTGGCCACTCTGTTCAAGGGGCTGGGAAAATTTAATGGATGCTTACAGACTGTTCTATGCCACTTGGCAGCATTGCCAAAGAATTCTGGACTATTTAATTTATTAGCACAAACATGCTGTCATTATTGCTGGAATAGTGGTTGCCATGAGTATCTACAGTGTTACAGTATGAGAGTAAATGGCAGCCCAGCACTCACAGATAAAAAGTAATACAGAATATACAGGATAGAGAATACCACTTGCATCTTTCAAAGAAAATTTTTCAAGCAAAATTGTTAAAGAGAATGTCTATTTGTGCTCATCATGTAAACTGCCTGCCTTTGTGCTATTCTGTATATTTACAATGTTGGGGTTTTGCTACGTGTTCTGGCATTGGATTAGTATTTTCAGGGTATTTTTATCATCCAGTTACTAAACTATTTTCATTTCCAAGAAATAATAGTTTCTAGTTCGGCTTTCAAAATGTACAAATTAAACTGTGACATGTTTCAAACAATCTCTTTCAACATGTCCATAGAGAAGTCTCTGTATGTCTACAGAGAGGCATGGGAACTGGGGAGCTTAGCTGAAACCATCCCAGTTGGCATTCCCTTAGTCTTTGGCCACCACAAAAACCTTGGGTACTTTTCAAGAAGACAGATTTGAATATTTTAACTCTTCCAGATGTGAAAATAAGTCAAGGATTCAGCTAAAAATATCTTTTAAAGACTGGATTTGAGCTCTCCAGCTATAACATGACAGTCCAATTATACAGCTCTAGACAGAAACAGATGATTTCATGTACAAATGTACACTGGGTAAAATTAAAAAAAAAAAAAAAGGGGCTCTAGGCAGATCTTTCTCTTAGTATTTGCAGAATTCACTGGTTAAGATACTTATGACCCCAAGCCATAAGTACCTAAGTTAAAATGTATGAGAACGCATTTACTTATATATATTAATGAAGTATTCATTAATATAAACATGGGATTATTTCACTGAGCACTGACAATGAGAGCTTCCTGGTCTTATAGCCAATAGTTTAAAAATTGTCTCTTAGCTGCCTTGAAATTCTGACTTATAAATCAAAAGGACAGGACAATACTACAACAATAATCTAGATTATACTTTCCTTCTTTTGCACATCTTAACTTGTGTCTACTAACATAGAAACATAGAACACAGAACCATTTTTCTGAAAACTACCATAAGATAGCCTCTATGTCAGCCACTGACTATCTGCTGTATGTGCAGGTACCACTGCATGTGAGTACTTACTGTGTAGGTACCTACTGTATGTGAATATCACTGCATGGGCTAAATGATGTTTGCAGGTTTAGCCAGAATTCTGAGAGTGACTTTTCCCTTTGATCCTGGTTTCCGATCAGAGACTGGCTGCCAGGGGCATTATAACCTGTTGGATGTCATGATCCCATTGATTTGCTTCCATCTTTGACAGGCATAGGGTGGAGGTTTACCAGTAACACCAGCCATAACTAACTGGACTCCCTGTGGTTCACTGCCTACAGAAAACTATGCCAGAATCATAGAATAGTTAGGGTTGGAAAGGACCTTAAGATCATCTAGCTCCAGCCCCCCTGCCATGGGCAGGGACACCTCACAATAAACCATGACACCCAAGGCTATGTACAACCCAGACTTGAACACTGTCAGCAATGGAGCATTCACAACTTCCCTGGGTAACCCATTCCAGTGCCTCACCACCCTTACAGTAAAGAACTTCTTCCTTATATCCAATCTAAACTTTCTCTGTTTAAGTTTGAACCCGTTACCCCTTGTCCTCTCACTACAGTCCCTAATGAAGAGTCACTCCCCCTTCAGAGATGGGAGCTATTTGGGCTCCCACACTAAAATGCCAAGAAGTTTGAGCGTTGAAATTTGTGCTCCTGCAAAAAGAGAATCAAGCAAAGCCCTATTAACAGACTCAGCCTCTGTTATTTTCTAAATGACAATCTTGAGTTTTCATTTGCAGAAAATCCTAGGCTCCTTTCCTCTCCAGGTAAACACTTGAGACCAAGAAAGCAATATGTAAACAGGTTTGCCTGAAATATGCAGTTCACACAGACCATAAAACAGTATGACTAATTACAGATTAAGGAGAGAAAAATGTCCCAAAACTGAACAATGATGGATAAAACCAGGTGACATCCACCAGCAGGGGAAGGGGCCGTTCAGTAATGCATACCCCAATGTTAAGGCTATCTTCACTTAAGACAACTTTCAACTTGCCTGCCAATGTGACCTGTCTGTGCTTTGCAGGAAACTCCCTTCTTTCATTGCCATTCTTCCCCGCTGCCTCCCCAGCAGATGAAATCTATCCCTCTCTTCTCCTTCTGTCTCCTCTGAGGAAGACCTGACTGACAGAAGTACCTCGCGATGAGCAATGGATGCAACAGGGACACTGAAAAGAAAACACCATAAAGCAGAGTGGTTCACTGAATATTTTACCTGGAGAATGTCAGGCAAATAATACAGAAAATGTCAGGAATGATCCGCTGTTAAAACTGCAGCACCTGAAAGAAGGCTTTGATCCAAATCCAAACCTCCACAGAGATGAGGGGAATCCAGACTGGGGGGCTCACCTAACAACAGTGCAGATCAGAGAGGAAGGAACTTGATTTAGCTTGTTTTAGAGCTAAGGCAGGCAGGAAACCTGCTGCTCATTCTATCTTTGGCAAAATGGAAGGCTCAGACTGAGGCTGTGTTTTAACTGTGTTTTAAAAGTATCTAAACTCTCTTCAGAGCTTAAACTCAAACACTGTTTTGCAGCTGAACAAAAGACAAGACCTGTTTTAAAATTACTGCAATCAGAGACAGCACAGAACTAGAGCTTCTCCTTTGAAGAACAAAGGACATGAAGGCTTTAGAGCTCCTATTCTGCACAAACATTAATTTTTGGGCAGTGCATCTTGAGGCTGACTGAAACCATTAGAAAGAGACTTTCCATAACTTAACAGTTTAATTTATGGCGAAAAGATTTCATCATTAGTTATTTACAGAGGACATAAATAGTTTTTTCAGCTAAGCTGCCTGATTACATGTTGTTTGCTGAAGTAAAAGTTGAGTATTTGCAAAAGAAGAAAAGTAGAAAGTGAAGAAGGGAATAAATATAATATTTGGCAATAATAATAATAATAGAAGAATCAATACTCTCTTTTATGCTCCTTCTTATAGAAACCTGGACACGCAACAATAGTTCCACAAAGTCTTCAAACAAGTGCAACACTGAAGGGCATATATAAAAAATATTTTATATACTTCTAGCACAGCTTCTGACCACTTATTTTTTTGGGTTGTTTTTTGCAGAAGGTGGATGCCTTCTTCTTTTGGACAATTCATTTCCCTAGAAAGAAAAACAATTGTGTGTAGTTCTGTATGATCTTTAAGTGAATAGTGTCCCTTCAGTCTGTTATTTACACACAGTTTTTCAGGGCAATTCAGAAACACCATGCAGTAAAGAAGGACTATTTGCAAAGATAAACTGCAACAGGTAATCTTTACACAAACACCACAAAACCAAGGACAAATCTCACCCTACTAGGTGTCTTTCACAACTAATCAAATCCAGCTATCAAGCCTAGTAAGTCACTAAATCTATGTTGAGGCAGAACTTCTGTTGCAGCAACCAAACACAAAAAGCACTTCAAAGAACTGTGTTAAAAATAACATCCTTCACTCCAAAAGATGTGCTCTGCAAACTGCTGTCTAGTGAAATTGCATCTACTAAATACTGTCTCAAGCAGCTCAATATTGCCGGAAATTCATTATGAGAAGGGTCCCAATAAGCACCCATCACTGGAGCTAAGAACTTCATCTTTCACCATGGAGATAATCAGGAGTACACAATAAGATCTGTGCACACCAGAACATGCTATAGAACAATTGTGAGTGGTGTGGCCTAAGTCTAGACACAGGCGCACTCCTCTGTAAAAGAGAGCTTACAGTTCTCTACACGATGACTGAAGTAGTGGTGGACAGGAAAAAAATCTTATAACCTTCTAAGATATGCAGTTACCCTCATTTCTAACTAATCATAAAGCTAAAATCTATGCTGAGAGGAGTATTATCGTCCCCTTTAAGAGTCTAAGCACACAAGCAGCATCCAAGTTCAAGCAGCTGCTGGGATATGAAGAATGGAGAACACAAGTCCCAAGCCAGGAGTGGACAAGCTGCAAGGCCACTGTGTTTCATGCAGAAAACCTGTGCTCAGGCACCCGCTTAAAGCGGGTCACGTATGAGGAAAGGCTGCCAGAGGTTTATCAGAGACACACAGACTTCGGAGAAACTAAGAGTGAACGCTGAGCCCATATCAGTGCATTAGCCCCACAGCACAAGTCCAGTACTTCTAAGAATTACAAATCCAGGATCTTCTTTTTAGAAAGTTCACAGAGAGTTCAGTATGACTTAGAAATCTGATACTAACCAAACCAAAGGCTGAACAGCTTTGCCAATACTACTCCATTAATAGGTCAGGTGTTCTAAATAAATTTCCAAACTCCTGGAACAAAAATAGTTTTTAATGCAGCTTAGCTTTCTGGGTTTTCTATTTCAACCGTGGAAATAAGGTTTACTATTGTTCCAGGGTAGCGTCATCCTACAAAAGAGAAAGGGATGGCATGTAACAATTTAATTTTAAAGCCTGCTATTGCACTCTGAATCAATACCGCAGCCATTTAACATTTGCACTACCAAAGCATATGTTTACCCAATCAATGGCAATACTCAGAAAGTCCAGTAGCATCCCTCACAGTTTCATAAGGAAAGCTGTAGACACAGAGCAAGAGCAGAATATATTCCTCTATGACAGTATATTCTTAGACACGCCGAACTAAATTCAGTTTGGATCCAGACTGAATGTCCTCACTCTGCAGAGTGGTTAAGCAAACTGTTTCAATGAAGACCTGGTACAGACCACAGTCTAACCTTTAAACTATAGAAAAGCAAGTGCAGTAAGCAAGCATGGTGTAGCAAACACTTTCTTTCCAGTGGCACGGAGACTGAACAAAAAGAATGCTGAAAAAAAGTGAGGCAGATTATTCCCTCCGTATAGATTTGGCTCAAATTGTTTGGAAGATGGACTGCTATAGAATTTTGAAATCTATTCAATAATTGAATGAGGAAAGTTCTGATTTTGACCCTGCACTCATTAATCTGGTGAGGAAAAATTGCACAAAATACAGCATTTTATTGCCCTCTCCTCTGACAATATTTCCACTGCATGTAACTACAGCCTAGGCAGATCCCAAAGACAATTTGTACCAAAAGCCAAAGACAACATATTAGATAGGATGAACTAGCCTTTGACAATGACAGTTCTTCACTATCTACAGAAGGAGCCACGTTCTAACACAACTAGCCTAAACTCCAGTATATTAATGCTTGGCTACTCACATAATTATAAAAAGAGATATTAAACATTTGTATGCTAATGAAACCTAGAATCCTTTGTATTGTGTTTGACTGGCAAGGTTTTGGTATCAGGAGGACCTACAGGGGTGGCTTCTGTGAGAAGCTTCCCCCATGTCTAACACAGCCAGTGCCATTTGGCTCCAAGACAGACCTGCAACTGGCCAAAGCTGAGCCCACCAGCGACAGTGGTGGCATCTTGGGCACAGTGCATGTAAGGGGGGAAAAGTCGCTGGGCAAAAGCAACTGCCACTGGAGAGGAGTGGAAATATGTGATAGAAACAGCTCTGCAGATACTTAGGTCAGTGCAGGAGGGTAGGAGGTGCTCCAGGAACCAGAGCAGAGATTTCCCTGCAACCTGTGGTGCAGACCATGGTGAGGTAGGCTGTGTCCTGCAGCCCATGGAGGTCTACGGTGGAGTAGAGATCTACCTGCAGCATGGGGAAGACCCCACACTGAAGAACAGGGATGCCCAAAGGAGGCTGTGACCCCTTTTTAAAATTTGCCCATGATGGTACTTAGAATCATAGAATGGTTTGGGTTGGAAAGGACCTTAAGATCATCTAGTGCCAAACCACCTGCCATGGGCAGGGACGCCTCACAATAAACCATGTCACCCAAGGCTATGTACAACCCAGACTTGAACACCGCCAACGATGGAGCATTCACAACTTCCCTGGGCAACCCATTCCACTGCCTCACCACCCTTACAGTAAAGAATTTCCTCCTTATATCCAATCTAAACTTCCCCTGTTTAAGTTTGAACCTGTTACCCCTTGTCCTCTCACTACAGTCCCTAATGAAGAGTCCCTGTCCAGCATCACTACAGCCCACCTTCAGGTACTGGAAGGCTGCTATGAGGTCTCCACGCAGCCTTCTCTTCTCAGGGACTGAACAGCCCCAACTTTCTCAGCCTATCTTCATACGGGAGGTGCTCCAGTCCCCCCATCATCCTCAGGGCCTCCTCTGGACTTGTTCCAACAGTTCGATGTCCTTCTTAGGTTGAGGTCACCAGAACTGTACACAATACTCCAAGTGGGGTCTCACAAGAGCAGAGTAGAGGGGCAGGATCACCTCCTTACACACTGATGAGTTCTCTCTCCCTGTCCTTATCTCAACCCACGAGCCTTTTGTTATTATCTTCCCTTCCTATCCAGCTGAGAAGGAAGAGTGATTGAGCAGTTTGGTGAGCACCTGGCCTCCAGCCAGGATCTACCCACCACATTGTTTTTATTGCCTAGCAAGACTACCTGCATTTACTAATTTGTTAGAAGTAACAGGATTTTTCACAGCAACCTGAAATGAGCACAGAAATCTTAAATTCAGTGTCAGATATCAGAAACAAAACATCAAAGGAGTCTTATCTCTCCAGCACAGAATCCAGAGATTTTTAGAAACAGAATGGGGGGGGGGGGGGGGGGGGGAAGCAAGTTGGAATCTTCTGCTTTTGTTTTGCTTGAGGGCACAGGAGGGGGAACATCTCTTGACACTAGCAAGTAGCAATTGATTTATCCATTGCTAGGGCAAACCAGCCATCATGTCTGTTTCCCAGGCACCATACCCCTGAAATGCTAAATCTCCTGCTGTCTGCACATACAGGCTTTCATGTTTTCAGTCCAACGCAGAGACTGAGTCTGTTTCAGAGATGAGAGATATTCCATGTACCCCTGTAAGATGTCTGGTTTATGTTCCTGCTTTAAAACAGACATCACTCTAACTGAACGTCTCTATTCACTCTTTTTTTATGGCAAGCATCTTTTAACAGGTTTACTAGAGCCTCTTTGTAGAAAGCAGAGGGATACAGGGAAGAAGGTTGCTTTTCCTTGAGTATACTGAATTGATCTGTTACTACAATTCAATGCATGAGTTGTATGAAATTATGCAATAATTGTCTCTATGTTTTGGAGAAACTAAGCAAATTAAGCAGAGTAGTAACTGATGTGGTTAAATACAGGATAAACAAATACTGGAAGAATGTCAGCATCATTCTTTGAAAGATAAGAAGTTACACAGTATGTACCAGGGTCTCTGCCAGCAAGCAAGGCAGCTTCCATTGGCCACAATGTTCTGCAGAAAAAAGATGGGCAATCCTTTGAGAATAAAACAGTGCTCCGGAGTTTTTTTTCCTCCCTCTTCCAAGCAGTTAAACAAAGAACTTCACTGTCAAAAGCCAAGACTAACAGTTTACACTGTACACTTGCAGACAGAAAAAAATAAGAGAATGCTCTGGCATTCTGACCATGACTGAATAAAATCCTACACTCAGGCATAACTCTTCAGAAGAACAACAGGTAACTATTGTCTGAAACAGCTTAGTGGCTCTCTAGTCACCTGCTAAATTAACTATGCCCCCCAGACATCATTCAAAAGACTTAAGAAACAGTCTTGCACAGATGATGTTGTTCTGCTCCTGCTGCTCACCTCACCCCTCTACTCATTTCACACAACACCTGACCCCTGTCCCCTGCCTTACACCCCAGCCTTACCCCATCACAGTTCCAATGCAAAATTATAATCATAGAAGCATAGAATAGTTAGGGTTGGAAAGTACCTTAAGATCATCTAGTTCCAAACCCCAAATGCAAAATTTTAAATTATAAGATTTATAACTGCTGACAAGTTGAAGGTCCATGTACAATCTAACCTAATCCTAACTTCTGATCAGTGCAGAATTCATCTATCAAATCTTTTCAATGTCAAAATGAGAGTAAAGCACATGACAACTTCTGTTCACTGAAAGCTCCGATGAAGTATTCGCAGAAATCTATCTTAATACCCTAAACCAATTTATACATCCTACTGCAGCAATCACTGAATTGCAGTCTGAATAAACTCAATTACCCTTCTCTACTGAGCAAAGAGCAAACTGACCACCTCATCAGTCCAAGAAAAAGATGTCCATCTATTCTTATCATAACAGTCCCATTTGTCCTTAGTGACGAAAGGCATTGTTACATAACAGCATTTTCATTCACAAACTTCACAGAACTTCTCCATTTTGCAGCTCACAAACAAATACAAGATTGCATGAAAACAAAGAAATGGGAGGAGATCGTTTCTTATTCTGTAGAAGGGAGGATAGTTCCTTCTCTCTTGCATTACAACTAGGGGCACAGTCAATTTTTCAAGATTACCTTTTCAGAAAAACAAAACAAATCTCCTTAGTTTCCTCTCCTACGGATATAAATGATTTGAGAAGTTATTTATAAACTTCTGGGCCATTTTTCATTTAGCATTTTTGCTATTTCTCACAGAGATTTCAAACGACAAAGTAAGACAACAGTTTGCAATGTACAGTACCATAATGCTACCTACAAGTTTAGCAATCAGATTTGAATGCAGCTAATGTCTGAGTCATCTGGCAGTTGTCTAAGCAGCAGTGGAAGTGTACAACACAAACCCAAATTATAATTTCCACCATTTATCACAGTGATTTGTCTTTAGATATCTAAAACTGTTAAAGGTATTGCAAATTATAAACTAATACAATCACTGCAGAAGTACAGGAATGTAACTGATGCTAAGTATGCAGATGAGATGGATGACAGGTTGGAGCCTGGAGATTCATGCGGTTGTTGCCCCAGTAAAAGTCATGAACACACTGGACAGGGCTTCTTCCAAGAGGTGACAACATGGCCCTTACATTAAAAAAAAAACAAACCACAACTTAAAAAAGATGGCACAGGAGGTCAGCATACTCTACCTATCCCTCCCACACTAATTCCTCTGTTTTTATTTTGCCAATACAATTGTTCCTCATGCTCTTTAACTGACAGACAGGTTAGTTCTGACTAAAATATTACTATTACCACTACCCAACTTTGTGTGCTGACTTGAAAGCATCCAAGAAAACTCAGCACCACTTTTTTGCCTGGGTACACAAAAGGTTTCCCAAGCATAAGTCTCAGAAATGACTCAACTGTCTTAACTTTAAAAAACAAACAGAATCAGAGCTCAAATAAACAGAAGTATACAGTCCATATGATCAAACTCAGCCCACAAATTAAAATACTTGATTCAGACAACCAGTTCCTACAAGAGATATGACACGCAACTCTTCATCAGTTAAACCCCATCCCAGTGAAGACAAAGTTAGGCTGAGAATACAAACTGGTCATGATATTTAATTCATAAAACATAATTCCTTTCTACAACTGAATGTGAATTGCAAACTGAAGTCATTTTGCTCTAAAGTGACCCCGAAAGGCATTACTCTGGTACATGTGTGATACTGTGTGGGTGTACTAGGCTTCTGGTATCAAATTTTACAGCATGAAGTGCAAAGGTCTTGGAAAGAGTCAACTTGCCCTCTTTAAAATTTATTTATGTACCAACTAGTCCCCAAAGCCCATGCAGTGAATATATTTAGCATAGAAAGCAAGAACTGGCTCACGTTCCTTTTTTGTTCTGTGTTTCACTTCTAACAAGAGCAATTGCACTGACAATGTATAGAGTAAACAGGAGATGAGGCTGATGTCTCTCTTTTTTCTAACCTTGTTGAAGAGCTGGCTACAACAGAAGTGAGATAACAGAACATACCACAAAAATTAAAAGTTAGGCCTTTAGAGGAACCAACTATTGTTATATCCCGTCACACAAAATTTAGTGGAGCTGACCTGTGGTTTGCTTCTGTAATTTGTCAATTCATATTACACAATGAAACATATTTCACAATAAAACTTAAGCAGTAGTCGTGACTGAGGATTAAAAATTCCTACATTCCTCCTTTTTTTCCAGCCCCTCAAAAAGAACCAGCTACTCTAACCATCAACCTGTGAAAGACAGAAAAACACCCCTAGACAGTCTACATCTCTATTTGTACATAACTTGGGGCTTACATAACTTCGGGCTTACATAACTTCTGCTATTATTCATCCCCCCTTCCAATACTATATCTTTTCTAAAGTTTGGTGCAGACTCAGCTTGAAGGTCTCTAACCTCAGAGAACCAATGCAAGCTCTGTAATTTTTGGTATGAAGTCAATTAAAGAAAGTATTTTAATAAATTTACTCACTCTGCAATTTCAAGATGGTAGCTACCCTCTAGATATAATCTGCCTTTCCAGGACAGTGTATTAGTTGATTTTCTCAAAAGACACAATGTTGAGTATTACTGCACCAACATTTAAGTTATTTTTACTTCTACAAAAAACTTCATGTTGTTTACTCCTTGCACTCCACTTTCAGAACAACCACATAAATGTCTTTAAATATTCTGGTAACTATCACAGAGAATCTAGAAATTCTAAACTTAAACCATGGATTAGAGGAGGAGTGTTTTATGTTGAGACCATGCACCATCTGCATGGAGTGAGAACTGTTTTGTTAAAAATAATGACTGCAATTCTTGTCATCCCAGAACTAGTCAAGAATTCAAGTCAAATTTACCAAACAGTTATGGGTGGAGAAAAAACAGCCAGGGGTAGAAAGGATCAGTGGGTGAAAAACATATCCCAGCTGTAAAAAGGATTGACGTTTTCAGAAAAGAATCTAGATGAGTCACTTCTGATGTATTCTGACTGAAATTCTCTCATTCTACATAATCTCTTTTTACAGAATTTTAAAAAGCCTGGCATAAGGAAAGGCACACACCACTGGAAAACAAAAGCTGCTTCAAAAGACATAGAAAGCAAACAGGGAGAAATCCAGCAATATTCGTACCATTCAATCCACATGCTTGTTGTTTTTCCATCGGGATCGCCCGTCTTCTCCTTAAAGCATTTTGAAGGATATTTGCACCATAGACGATATGGGGATAAGGTGTTCCCTCCTTCTGTGGGTGCTTTTTAATGGGCTCAATGAAGTAATCCCCATGAGGCAGATGGAAATATCCAGTCTGAAAATAAACACAAAAGAGTTAATCTCTACTGTCCAGGACTAGAAATCACAAACAAAACAGACTCTTTTCATATCACCTTCCCTGACTTTTTCTCATAAGCCAGTCATTACACTGAAGAAATAGGAAAACAACAGGCTTTCAGCATTTATTTTGCTGCATACATCAAGGTTACTTTATACCTTACAAAGGCATAACAGTCCAAAGGGGAATAGAAAAAATATTACTTCCTAATAATCTGAGATCCTGTTTACTGAGGCAGATTTGTGTAAAGCCACTGAAAGGTCAAAAGTCAATTTGTCAAACATAATGCATTAGAAGGAGTTGTATCTTGTTCCTCTGCTGGTTTGCATCCATTGCCCAGAGAACAAGATCTGAAGGGAAGCTGTTTCATAAGTGCAAAGTGTAATTCTTCTCCTAGCTGCAATTCCACAGTCAGATTACACAACCTGTCAGACGGGCTGGACTGTGTTGTCTACTCTTGACTCAGACTACAAATACCTCTGGGTAGGTTTCCAGTGGAAGAAATTAGTAGCTCTTCATGAATTACACTTGGAGCAGATTCTCCTGGAAGGCATGCTGAGGCACATGAAAAACAACAAGGTGGTTGGTGACAGCCAGCATGGCTTCACTAAGGGCAAATCCTGCCTGACCAATCTGGTGGCCTTCTATGATGGGGCTACGGAACTGATGGACAGGGGTAGAGCAGTTGATGTCATCTACCTGGACTTGTGCAAAGCATTCAACACTGTCCCACACGACATCCTTGTCTCTAAGTTGGAGAGACATCAATTTGATAAGTGGACCATTCGGCGGATAAAGAGCTGGCTGGATGGCCGCAGGCAAAGAGTTGTGCTCAATGGCTCAAAGTGCAGCTGGAGACCAGTAAGGAGTGGTGTCCTTCAGGGATGGGTGTTGGGACCGGTCTTGTTCAACATCTTTGTGGGTGACATGGACAGTGGAATTGATTGAGTGTGCCCTCAGCAAGTTTGCTGATGACACCAAGCTGTGTGGTTCTGTTGATTCGCCAGAGGGAAGGAATGCCATCCAGAGGGACCTTGACACGCTTGTGAGTTGGGCTGGTGCCAACCTGATGAAGTTTAACCATGACAAGTGCAAGGTCCTACACCTGGGTTGGAGCAATCCCAGGCACAGCTACAGGTTGGGCAGAGAAGAGATTCAGAGCAGCCCTGTGGAGAAGGAATTGGGGGTGTTGCTTGATGAGAAAATGAACATTAGCTGGCCCCTGTGGTCGCTTGCAGCCCAGAAAGCCAACCGTATCCTGAGCTGCATCAAAAGGAGCGTGACCAGCAGGTAGAGGGAAGTGGTCCTGCCCCTCTACTCTGCTCTTGTGAGACCTCACTTGGAGTATTGAGTGCAGTTCTGGTGTCCTCAACATCAAAAGGACATGGAACTGTTGGAACAAGTCCAGAGAAGGCCACGAAGATGATCAGGGGACTGGAGCACCTCCCGTATGAAGACAGGATGAGAAAGTTGGGGCTGTTCAGCCTGGAGAAGAGAAGGCTGTGTGGAGACCTCAGAGCAGCCTTCCAGTATCTGAAGGGGGCCTATAAGGGTGCTGGGGAGGGACACTTCATTAGGGACTGTAGTGATAGGACAAGGGGTAACAGGTTCAAACTTAAACAGGGGAAGTTTAGACTGGATATAAGGAGGGAGTTCTTTACTGTAAGTGTGGTGAGGCACTGGAATGGGTTGCCCAGGGACGCTGTGAATGCTCCATCACTGGCAGTGTTCTAGGCCAGGATGGACAGACCCTTGGGTGAGATGGTTTATTGTGAGGTTTCCCTGCCCATGGCAGGGGGGTTGGAACTAGATGATCTTAAGGTCCTTTCCAACCCTAACTATTCTGTGATTCTATGAATTATAGCAAGCTACTGTGATAGTACAATGGACTTGCTTAACAAAGCCAGTAACATTTCTCATGCTATGACTTCTGCATCCTCCTGTAACCTCCCAGCTCTGACTGAGCTACAGGGCCTTTGATATCAATCTGGACTACACAGGTTTAGTTTATACCTCCCTCTGCCATGATCTAAGAGACACAAGCAACCAGACATGGCCCCGGTCCCTTGTGTATGTCAGCATTTTTGCAGGAATTTCGAACATTACAAAAACATTATACAGCCCTTCCATTTCAACATACACAGAGCACTACTAAATTCATAGCAAAAGATCTGCTGACATCCCAACTCACACTTGGAATGTGACAGGAGATTGAGAAATCCCAGTCTTAAGGCTTTGTTTCCCCTTAATTTTCCTGCTGTGGTCAGTGCAGCCTGCTTAACCTTTTCTGGAGCAGAAAAAACACAGCAACACTGTTCCTGCAGCTGCTGTATTAAAACTTACAAGGGCAGATAAATTTAAAAAACCCTTTTGAAACACTCCAAGGTTTTACAGTTTCTCTGAACAATTGCGAAAGGCAGTATGAGGGTAGGAGTATAAGGACAAAAGGGAAACCATATGAATGGAGGAAAAACTTTCTTAAAAAATTAGTAACTATGGGTTCTACCTACTTGAAGCTCATAAGCAGCTCAGTGAGATCTCCACACAGTGTGCTTCAAAATCCCCTCTATCACTTACCTTCTGCCTCCACTCTGATTGCAACAGGCCCAATACATCCCATAGCAAACTTGCACAAGTAACTGTGACTGTCATTCCAGAGTATGCCCAACAGTTCTTAAGTATAGAAATTCTTTCCTTCCCCTTTTCCAAGCAAGTCAAAGTTTAAAACCCAAGAGGTTGGCCTTGTTTTAAAGCCTTGGTTACACCCATAATGTTTCACAGGTTCAGGACTCAGTCACACGTTTGCTCACCTGGGATTACATATACTGCCTGCATAGTTTTTGTTGTATTTTTAAGAAAAAAGGAATCAAGACTTTTGATCCTTAAACATGAAACACAAAAATGCTCAGGTTTTTATTTTTTAAATTATAAATCATAGATACTTTTGAGATAGGAGTTAAGACATAGTGCAAGCATCAACCTATAGAGCAGAGATGCCTATACAGAGGCTAAACCAGGAAATTGGTAGGCGTGACTTTCCACCTGCTGCTCAAGAAATCAAAGCAGCATCACAAATTTTTGCCCATTTCTTTTTGTCCCACAGGTTTCAGTCTTCCTTGGATATTCTGAAAGTCTGGTTATTTGACCTTTTTTTCTGTTGTACTTTCTAACTCAGTTGGAACAAGTAAGAAGTATCTATCTTCACTGCAGACCCTGATTTTACAGGGAAGGCTGATTAGTCACTGGACTATTGTGTTGAAGTTGCATCTGTAAGAAGAAAGACCAGGTGATCATGTAAAAAATTAAGTCTATCAATAGTTATCTCATTTCCCAAGCTCCCCCAGCAATGCCTGCATGTTAAAATTCAGCTCTCCATCCACTCGACCAGGTTGCTCCAAGCTCCATCCAATCTGGCCTTGAACACTGTCAGGGATGGGGCAGCCACAGCTTCTCTGGGCAGTGTGTGTCAGTCTCACCCTCCTCACAATGAAATTTTTTTTCTTAGTACCTAATCTAAATCTCAGATCTGTCAGTTTAAAGCCATTCTCTCTTTGTCCTATCCCTAAATGCCCTTCTAAAAGTCCGTCTCCAGACTTTTTGTAGGCCCTCTTTAGGTATTTGAAGGCTGTTAAAAGGTCTCCCCACAGCCCTCTATTTACTGCTCTGCTGCATATGCTTCTTTATTTTGGTAGATAACTGAATATGCACAGAAACACAGCAGCACTGTTCTTCTCTGTGCTGTAACTACTACCTTCCTGCTTGTCTTCTCTTTATAACATGAAGCAAGGCTCTCCTGCACTTCATGCAGAAAAAGTGGACATTTTTCACATCCCTTAATTTCTGGAAAAGGCCATGTCTGTGGGACACATCTCCCCTGAAGAAAGCTGCCTTGGGCATGTGTACCTTCAGTATGATAGCTTTAACATTTGTTCTTTAAAAGCAGTTGATGAGAGCCAGAACTTCCACACTTGTTGGCTACAGACTACTGAATCCTGGGAGGTTGAAGGTTCCTCCCACACTTGACATACAGACTGAAGTCACTGTAGAGCATGAAGAAATATGAGAGCCTATTTTACCATGGAGACACTTCAGGTTTTGCAGAACACAGCTGATTCACAGTTCAACTTGCCACAACAGCTCCTGACACCTCGGGGCTATCAAAAAATCTCTGCTTATTGAAAAGCAACTAAATCCATAGAGTAGCAAAATTAAGCTAGAAGTAGAACTTCTGCCAGCACAGAATAAAACAGGAAGAATCCTAGGTATACTTTCAACAACAACAGTATGTCCCCATGTCCTGGGTTTAGCAGTAACAGTCATTTTTCTCCTTCTTGGTAGCTGGTGCAGCGCTGTGTCTTCGACTTTCAGCCTGGGAGCAGCACTGGACACACCAGTGTTTTCAGTTACTGCTTGGTAATGTTTTGGTCTGACCAAGGACTTTCTGAGTCTCATGCTATGCCAGGGAGGAGGGAAAGCCGGGAGGAAGCAGAGACACAGGACACTCGACCCAAACTTACCAAAAAGGTTATTCCACACCACAACACGTCATGCCCAGGGTGTGAAAATGGAGAGTAGAGACCCGGAAGGGTGGGGGGCTCGCTGCTGGGGGGTGCACTGGCTCGGTCAGGCTTGGTGAGCAGCTGTGTTCTCTTTCTTCGTACTTCTCCTGTCATTATTATTATTGATGGTAGCAGTAGTGATTTGTGTTATACCTTAGTTACTAAACTGTTCTTATCTCAACCTGTGGGAGTTGCATTCTTTTGATTCTCCTCCCCATCCCCTGGGACTGGGGGAAGAAAGAGGGGGGAGTGAGTGAGAGAGCGACTTCGTGAGTTTTAGAGGCTTAAACCATGACACCCCACAACCAGCTGATGGGATGGCACTGAAAGAGAGGTCAACTGTACCTAACAGCCCACTGACCGAGCATATCTGAACTACAGGCACAGCTTGTTGCAGCTTCTGGTTTTAGCTCTGACGTTACAATGACCAATGAAACACAGTTTTAACTACAGCCTAAAAAGTGGTTTGTTGGACAGGAAGGTTCTTTCTTTTACTCCTGTTGCTTCTTGCAAGTATCAGTATCGTGATTTCAAGGCTAAAAGTTGGTAGGCGGTGATCTGCATCAAATTTTTGGTTTAACACAAAACATTTGGGAACAAGGTATCCTTGCCTCTTTCCCATCCCCACCTACTTATTCCTGCCATGAAATTACGGGCATGAGTCCCTCTACAGTGTAGTCTGAGGAGGGTGGAAAAACGAGCAAGAGTACATTGAGCCCATACTCCCTCTAAACTCATGATAACATGATCCTGACATCTTGACTTAACTTTTGCAACAGAGCCATCACTCACTATGAGGCTGAACAGACATTTAGCACTTGGTAATCCTCATTGAAAAACCAACTTATAAAGCATAACTGTTGTACTAAACTTTCTCCTGTTTTCAGTCAGTCTACAGACTATAGCCCAGCTCTACCTGCAGTATCTAAAAAGCCCACAAAGAAAAGGCTGGTGTGTTAATGTTCTTATTTGAAAGATTCAGCAGAACACACAGTTTCCAAGTACTATGCTTCTAGGTATGGTGACAGATTGCAATTCATAACAACAAGAAATTGCTCCATAGTTCTCATGGATCTTAAATTCTAATAGTGGTAGAATTTATTTAAGTCAAACTTCCTACTTTGTCTGTAACAAATTCCCCAATAAAGCAAGGCATTTATAAGTAATCTTTCCCTTTCCTTTCACTTGAACTCCGTGCTCTAGGAATTTCTGAAAGATTCTGAAATTTGGATGAAACAATCATCACTACAATAAAAAAATAAAACAAACGCCATCATATCCCACACAACATTTAAGTGCTATCTGCACTCTCCCCAGTAAAGAGAGCTGCCTTGATGTGTTCCTGGTAGCACCCAACAGAGACAGGATTATTGTAAATAGGCCAAATTTTTTCTCTCCGAAGGGTCAGTCAGTGTGTTACCAAAGCAACAGGCTACACCCTCTTCTCTGACTGTTTCACTATATGGCTATTCTCTATACATGTTACCAGGCTGAAATCGAAACATGCCTTCTTATGTGTCTTAGAACTGTAGTTCTCATAATGTACAGCACACAGAGAAGCTGAGCTGGAAGAGAAGATGAAAACAGAAAAAGTACAATGATCTGAACAGATTCTATGGTCTATATTACTGCTCCCAGCCACCAGTCCGATAGGATAGTAGGGTTCTTGAGACCAGCATCTGAAATATAGCTCTGTCAATGTGGTACAGAAATGTTTCATGTCCTGTGCTATTGGAATTAACATAAGCCAAATCAATTTAGGGAGGCTCAGCAACTGTAAACATTTCTGCAGATCTTTCTGCATACACATACTACACTTGTGAATGAAAAAGTCTGAAGAGTGATACCAAAAATGTGTATTACTCCATATACACTGAAAATCTGTAAAACATTCATGCTCCACATTACCTGCTACTGGCTTCACCGTGTGCCTAAACTTAGAGAAGAAGACACAATGGTAGATCATCCAAAAGATCAGCTCTGGAACCTGCCTCAAAATTTTTCTCTAAATACGGTACCATAGTTTTGAATGTCTAAAAACATCTGTCAGTTCCACTTTTGCACTACAACAAGAAGAGGAGCTAATACCCTCCAAGAGAAAATTTCTTCTCATGGCTATGCCCACAAGTAACTGGAAGGTTAAGTTAGGCATTTGTACATCCTCTAAATCAAAATCCTAATCAAAATCCCAAAGCTTTGTTTATCCTGAAATTATTTTATTTTTGATTAATTGGTTGTCAGGTAGAAACCACGATTTTTATTCCTGTTCAGAATCATCAAGAAGAGCACACACAAGTAAGTTCTAAATAATTAAAAAAATGTTAAAACAATCCATCAATTACACGATCTATCACTTGGAAGTATAAACACCCTGTACATTATCAATAATGTATAAAAGGATCATGATTTTAACTATGAGAAACACGGCTCTTTCAAAAACAGTCCACTACTGTAAAAAAAAGTATTTTATATTTAAAATCCTAAACTAGTGGCGGAAATAACATGTTTTTATTAATTCAATTTGCTGCTCTTGCAAAGTGTTATACATATACCTGTGTAAGTTTATGAGTAAAGTCAATTAAGGACATCAGAGTGGGAAATTCACTGTGCACACCAGTGCTGCTTGGGATTAAATGACCGTAGAAGTCTGCTTCCAGCACACAGATGTGCTTTCCACCAGTTTCCAGAGACTTCCAGCACTTACTGAACTCATGCCTTCCACTTGCACTTTCATCCTGCACAGGCTATACACCAAGAATGAAATGCTGACAACAACTGACCACCAGTCTTTACATTAAACTTACTTCAAAGCACTCAGAAACAGCCAAATTCCCTTTGCTGATTGAGTAGTTCTTTAGTTTTGCTCTTTGTATCTGTTCTTTTATAGCAAGAATTTTTCATTTAAAGTCCATCAGATTTCATGCTATGTATGTATACATACAATACAGGCTTTCTGGTCTTTTTTTAGCAGCCTGTAGAATCATCTACTTTTGAGTGCATTCACATGGCCTTGGAATACACAAAGGAGCACCCTTATGAAAGCCTCATCGGAAATAAGCCAGTCTTATTTACACTCATTACAGTTTAGTTTCCACCACAGAAAAAAATTACTGCAGCCAAGTTTCCCTCATTTAAACTTCTTTATGAAAAGCTACCATATAAAACAGTAATAGGAATAGCCAGAAAATAGAGGGTGAGGTGGGAGTGTGTGTGATGTGGGGTGCGGTGTCCGTGTTTGTTTCTCTTGGTGCCTATAGGAGAAAATCCAAAAATTTACCACAGATTATTTTTCTCTAAATAGTTGCTGTCCTCTCCTTCAGTTTTCCCTTTTCACCCCCAAATTCTGACATATTTTGGCTGATAATGTTTCCCAGGCTGTATTTGGAAGTGTTGCTACATTACTTCACAGGAATTTTAGTTCAAGCACCTCATTACGTTGACACAAAGAGCCCTGGACACATTGCATCTCCCACACTTGCATGTCACTTGCCAGAAGGACATGGGGATCCCAGGACACTTCTGACTCAAAGTTTTCAACCAACTTTTTTAATTTTCAGTAAAAATATGCACTTTCCAGTAGAAAGCAGATTTTTTTCTCCACATATTTCTTTCGGTCAAAAGTTCAGAGATTTTGTCAAAAAAAAATATATTCTGGCAGAATTTTTCCAATCAATTCCATGTGGGAAGCTGACACTGAATCCTGTGGGAAGGGAAAAAAGCAGCTTTAACCTTGGCTAAGGTTTTGCAATAGCAAAGTTATCCCAGACAGGAGGGGCTGGAATTAGTGGGCGTATGTCAGGAGAAACAGGGATGGGAAAAAAAACAACAATTTGCAGTCTAAAGCTATATAACTGAGTTTGCTGACAATAATGCGAAAAAACAACATCTGTAGTGAGAACAGTGTGTAACTTACTGAAAGCAGTATTTCTGACAATAGAGCAGTGATGAGACACTGAAAACACAGTGAGTTTTTCAAAGTGATATGAAACAAAAATAGGAAGACAAGATGCTGGTTTTACCTTAAAGTAATTTGCTCCAGCTGCTTATTACAACTGTAATGCAGGTAAGAGAAATTCAGTAGGAATAAAAGAATTTTCTAATTAGAGAAAAAATTGTGCTGTAGTAAACATGCATCACCAGAGACCTTCAGCTACAAACAATCAAAACTGAAGTAAATTATCTGTAAACATTACACATGCTAAGTTAATTTTCTTTTTTCAGTTTATGACTCAATTATGTCATTTTTTCCCCCATGGATCTTTCTCTTTGAGTTACCATCTGTTCGTATCTCAGCCACAACACAAACCCAGTGACAAGAGCATCCAGATGAGATCTTCACCTATGTCCTCACCTAGAGCTACAAAAAAACAGACCTGCCATACCACTGCTCAGGCAGAAAGACGAGGTTGATTTTTTAGGTACTGAGGAGTTTGACAGAAGACTTTCATGAACATCACCCACAGAAAAGGACAACACTGTAACTCTTATGAAGTTCTATAGAAAGAAAAAAAAAAAAAGGCTTTTAGCAGGATTCGGTGAAAAAGATGCGGTAAGACTGGAACACAGCCTTCTAGTTTAACACAGCTTTAGTCCAAAATTAAACTAGCTTATTTTTAAGATGACAAGATAAGCAAAAATAATATAATACTATCGTATTTAAATATTCTTTTGTCATACTTGCAACCTCATATATTTTAGAAGCTGCCAAAAAAATTACCTGAAGTGTCAAAAATGTGCAGTTAAGCCCTCCACACTGCAGGCTCAAAGTTCAGACACAAAGGACAGGGGACATAACCTCAGCAAAGGAGGAAAGTCAAGTTTCTATGGTCATGTTGATCAGTTACCATTCAGCTAGTTACAGTACATGATCACTCAGCTGAGACACTTCACACAGAATCATTACTGTGCTGGTGACCACATTCAACTTCTTCTTTTCACTGCACTTGAGCAGGACAGACTCATTCTCCTTCCCACAGTTTAGTGGAGATGGGAACTTGGATGAAGGGTATTTAGGATACATTTTAAGAAACTAAGGCATTAAAAATCTACCCTTTATAAAAATGGGTAAGAGAAGCAAACAGGCCAAAGCCCATGCGTATTTGCTCCTCTGCTGTGCCACAGAAAGAGTTCATCAAGTAATACTGACAGCCAGGAATAATTTCTGTGGAACTCCAACTCACTGTGAGCTTTGCATCTCTTAAGACAGCTGAAGCACCCTGTCTGGGTTCATTTACGCTTGAGGAAATTCCCTGTGAAATTATTCTTCGGTAGGGATTTGAGCACACTCACGAGAAAAAACACAACTTGGAACACGTAACTTTAAAAGACATCTTTGTTAGTACTTCAGGTCCTGGTGTCCTCCATTATCAATCTTAGCTTTCCATCCTAAACATTTATGGCTTCTTCCAACTATTTTCTGACTATCCTTAGAGGAAATATTCCAAGTATCTTATTTATACATTCACTTGTATGCACACTGCTGGCTGCGGCTATATATGCATGGTAGAAATATGTCATATTACTACTTTTCTTATGATAGAAGATCCACAAATGAAAGACGAGAACTATGTGGCCATGAAGCTGCTTAAAGCCTCATTAGTCTCTGTACAGACTTCTGCTTTGAAATATCCAGCAGATCATGAGAAACATGAAGCTATATTCCCATAGCTTCTACATTTCTAACTGTATCACATTGCCCTGCAGCAGTCACTTCATCTTGTTCAACTCCCGAAGAGCTGTTGAATGTCCTTCTGCATTCTTAGTTTCTACCTTTTGAATTATATCCCATTTGATCTACTCAAGCCAGAACTCTCCTCCTCTGATGCACCTAAAGCTCAGACACGTGAAATTCCAACAAGGTAAGAATATACTGTCCATTAAAGGAGATAAAGCAACTAGCCATTTTTATAGCCTTAACATACAGCAAGGATGGCATTTAATAAAATCTTTTACAATTTCCAATGCTGGTCATATTAAGCTGAAACATGCCTGTGCTTGCCAAAGGCTAAGCATCCAGCAGGGAGATTACATGACACAACTAACTCTTAACTCATTAACTCAAACACAGTTTGAACCCTTATTCTACTTACCAGTGTTATTTCCACATTGCAGTTGAGAGACAGACTAACAAGAGCTCAGAAGCCCAGAGCACTCCTGAGAGAGACCTGGGGCTCCTTTTGTCAGTATTTCCTTGTCACTCGATGGCCAACAAGTCTGTTGTGTCTTTGGAAAAGGCAACGTTGCAGACTGTCGTGGTTTAAGTCTCTATCTCCGCAACGCAGTTTTCTCACTCACTCACTTCCCATCTTTCTCACCCCAGTCCTGGGGGGATGGGAAGGAGAAACAAAATAATGCAACTTCCACAGGTTGAGATAAGAACAGTTTAGTAACTAAGGTATAACACAAATCACTACTGCTACCAACAGTAATAATGCAAGAGAAATAAAAGGAGAAAGAATACAACTGCTCACCAAGCCCGACCCAGCCAGTGCACCCCCAAGCAGCGAACCCCCCAATACCAAAAACCTGACCATGCCACGCACCCCCAGTCCACCATCACACCCTTCCGGGTCTCTGCTCTCCATCCTCACCTCCTGGACATGACATGCTGTGGTATGGAATAACCTCTTTGGTCAGTTTAGGTCAGGTGTCCTGTTTCTGCTTCCTCCCGGCTCCCCTCCTCCCTGGCATAGCATGACACTCAGAAAGTCCTTGGCCAGACCAAAACATTACCAAGCAGTAACTGAAAACACTGGTGTTATCAGAGCTGTTCCCAGGCCCAAAATCAAAAACACAGCGCTGCACCAGCTACCAAGAAGGAGAAAAAACGACTGCTACTGCTGAACCCATGACACAGACCTTTGGACTGCCCAGTCTGCCCAAAGCCACTGAGGCAAAACCCCACTGGGACAGGCTGAGTGGATGGTGCCTAGCTTGTGCTCTGTGCCCATCCACACAGCAAGGTACAACAGTCCTGGACATAAAGTACACCCAGAAGATTTTCCTATTACAAAAATCAGCTCAGTCACACGGGGTTCTCCATCAAGAAAGGAGTATGAAAAGAAGACAACATAGCTCAAGCTTTACCTCAAGGTGAATCTAACAGCAGGTTAAAGATAAATTAAAAATCAATAAACTTTGCTATCAAGCCTGAAAGACACTCTGCTAAAAACACAGGATTTTTCAGAGTCTTTGACTCTTCCTCTTATCCATGATTTCTCCAGAGAAAAAGCTGTTTCTCCAGGTGCAAGAGGCTTACTTTGACTCACAGGAGGGCGAGACTAGTATGTTTTGACTTCATCTGGCATCCAAAAACGACTTGGCAAGGGTCTCTGTTCTAAGACAAGACAAAAAGTTTGCCCAGTTCCTCAAAAAACGACCTTTAGGTTGGGAGAGTAGGAAAAAACAACAGCTGTTTGTTTTATTCCTGGAAAATACTCTTAGAACATTTAAGTAATATTTTTCTAATTAAACCTGGTCAGAAATCACTGCATCCAAGGGGCTTACATTGTACAAATAGGTTTGGTTTTTTAATCTCATTAATATCACAACAGCCTCTCATGAAAATGAAAATAAACACTTTAAAAATGGTTTGTACTACTCAGCATTTGAAATCGCCTCTGAGACTTTCAATAGCAGGATGAGATATTCTGAACCTTTGATTTGGAAGCATGTAAACTTTTACAGTTTGCAAAGCAGATCAGATTTGATAATTTAAAGCCTCTGTAATGCTGAAGAGTAAAGATCTAAACACCAGGTTAGTAAGAAGTTTCTTACCTAAACTGTGCCTTCTATTAACAATAAAAACCCAAGCAGGAGGATTCACAAAACAGACATGATCTTTATTCCTGGAGACAGAAAGCACCATGGCTGTTTTGGCTTCCTGCTCACTTATATTCTAAAACTAATTTCAAGCTAGTAAGCATGACAATGTTAATACTGCAGAGCTCAAATTTTATTAGAGAATAACTAAATGCAAATATTAGCTCAAATGACAAGTGGAACTGTTTTTATTGACAAGTACTGTTTGTATTACTGCAACCCACAGGAACCCTAATCGATAGCCAGAAAAGCAGAGATACAAATGATGACAGCTGCCACAACATGTGCGTATAGATGTATGAAAGCACAATTATCCCATTTTCCAGTAGATGGAAGTCTGGCAGAAACTTTACCTTCCTCAAAAGCAAACCAAGAGAAGGTGACAGCCCAACTGCTTCCACTCTACAGAAATTATTTTGCTTGAAGACACATAAGTCTATGAGGAGAAACAACATCAGATTGGACTACATCCTACCTTGCTGATGCTATTCTCCCAGTTTCATTCTGTCCAGCCCAAAAGCAGGCAGAGATGTAAAAAGCAAATGGCATTATCTAAGTCTACAGTTGTGATCATAGGTGTGTTGGGGAGGAAGACTTTTGCCTCTTTTCTCCAAACTCATGACGCCTCTGTCTGTGCAGCACAGATGGAACTTACAAATTAATTTCAGCATGCCTAGGAAGGGTCATTCATCACTTATGAAAATGTCATATCAAGGTGACCTAGAAGGCAGCCCATACTGATACCTTCATTCTCTTCTTCACTTACCATTTATGCTCCCAAAGCCTTTTTAAAAGGTGCTTTCCACATACCAAAGGATTTCCTCTGAGCAGCACTGTGACATAGAGCTTTAGCTCAGTGCCTACAGAAGGAATCATGGCTTCTGCTCAACAACTGCAGCCTGAAACACACTGTCCTTGTTTCCACAGATGCTATGAGAATGCAGCTGCTCTGTTTGATCTGCACAGCCTTGCAACAGGCTGAGAGCCATGCTCAAGCTGCAGCTTGCTGTGCTACCACAAGGGAGCAGTGAAGGGGGAGGGCACTTGTCAAAATCAAATACCTTATAAAACAGGAAAGTTCAGCCCTTAGTTGAGGGCACCTGTGGCACATTAGGGTATCAGTGTCAAGAGATGCACTACACTGGACAGGTTATTTTGCACCACAACCAGTGCCTGGAAAATGGATTGAGAGTAAGAAATGGGATGTGGAAGGAGAGGAAAGAAGAAACTAAGTGAAACTAGAAGAACGAAGTACAGCTGAGACCCAGAACTTGGAAGAGGAAGTCCAGTCTCTAGCACAGCTGATTGCTTAGCACATGGCAGTCTGGGAACCAGCTTGATGGTAACTGGCAATCACAACAGAAGTGTTGAACTTCCACTGGCCTGAGGCAAATCACATGCCACTCACTCGACCTTCCCTGTTATTTCAGTCTGCCTGAGAAAGAAGAATGAAGTGATTTTATGACTGCATTTGGCACACCACCATAAATGTTTTTACAAATCTAGTACAAGTCTCAGCTCCCAAGCATGTCAAAGCTGAAGGATGATCGGATTCAGTATTGGGTTCCATGTCAGTTTAAAAGCATAAAAAATTAGCTCTGAACTTGATTTAAATCTCGACCTTGAAAAAATTGAATTCTAACTGAAACCCATTTCCATTGATATGAGAGGTATCATGCACACACTGACATATCATCAAAATTACCTGCACATTTCAGAGGCTATAGCTTTCAGGCATAAAATTAGCAACCTTCCCAGAGGTACACAGAGATGACCTATACTTCCATATTCAAGTTGTGAAAACAAACAAACAAACAAAAAACCACACAGAAATAAGAAAAGACAAATACTCCTCAATCTACTCACAGTCAAGTTTCAGCTCAAAATGTGCCAGGGCACATACGTACTTGGTACAAAACCAGTAACTAAGTAAAATACTTATGCTAAAACTAGCATCAAATCTCTGCTAATGCCAAGGGCTCCCCCCCAGTTGCAGCTTGATCTGATGAAATCAAACAACCTTCTCTAAGGTGCTGAATACTTTAAGGTCCTCCTTAAGCTGACAGAACATCAGCAAGTTCAATGCTCTCCAGAGCAATGGCCTATATAATGAGCAGCTGAAAAGGCTGTAAAAGAGGCAACATGGGGGAGCAGCAAGTAGCACAGTGTAAGTGGAGAGTTTATGACTGTTTGCTGTCTGCCCCAGTGTCATGGTTTTGGAGATACGGAGCTTCAAAAGACATTGCCAGGCAACAGAAGATTTTTTCCATCCAAGACATATTTATGCTGAAGGAGAATGTGCCACAGAAAAGTGCAAATCAGAAATGTTTTAGAGGGGTACCAGAAGTGGCTGGATAAATCCATGTAGGGAAGATTAGTCACACATTTTTAAATAGAAAAATACCACCCACAGCTCAGAAACAGACAGCCTGTCAACGAGATGTCCCTATTTTCCTCTCCCCAGGAGTCTGCTGTTAACTATTATTTCCTTCTGAAAGTCAACATACTCAACAAAGCCAAGGGTCTGGCAAATTATGAGCTCCACTAACACGGAAACTCCAATCCACTGCTCAGGGTCTGCCTATGTAAGAGCTTTCCCAGTAGAAAAAAAGGCTTTCTTGCTTGGGTGTTTAGCCTTGTTGGTTGCTTTTACAGTCCTAGGAGCCTGATTCTACTGTGCCTTTCACACTCCAGGTTCTACTTCCTTTTAGCCATAACATCAGCCCGAGATGCCCTTCTGGGACTTCACAGCAGGGGCCTGACTTTGCACAACCATAGGTCTTAAATCCTTATGCAAGCAGCAATAACTTCTGCAAAAATGTGACTGGTTTCCAAAGTGTTTGTGGGGACGCACTTTCATATGTGTGAGAAATAAAAGTTTCAGTCATGCAGGTCACCTATGGGGATCAAAGGAATAAATTTCAGTCTAAAAATGATTAATTTAGGATTTTGACTTTTAACTGCTTCAGTGTGCATTTGTTACTTTTGTCGAATATTTCTATAAAAAATAGCTTTTGTCTGTTGAAAAAGCTGGGTTTATTTTAAACTGACAGAAGAATCAAGACTTTCCATTAAAACAGTTCTTTGGCTGCAAAGAGATTCCTTTTTTGTTTTGGAAATACAACACTATTTGGAATAAAAGCATTTCATTTTGTCTTGCTTAAAAGCAGCAGTCAGCCTTTTAGGTTTAAATGTGGTAATTCATAGCAGAAAAAAAAGACAATATAGAGAAGTGGGCTACTTATCTGGGACCAAAAAAAAAAAAAAAAAAAAGAAAAGTATTTTGCTATAGTAAAAGGACTCTTTCTTTCTGCTAAAGATCTGCTGTCACATCTTCTTTTGCTCACAGGATGCTAAAGCCTTGTTTTTAAAACCAGCATGTTTTGAAATCCTCGTAACATACCTTTTAGGAATTCAGAAATTATGAAAATACCTTTCAACTTCAAAAAAGGCACAGGTGTTCACCACTTCTAATAATTCAGCAGCTTGTTTCTTTAGGACGCATAATACTTTTTATGCAAAACCAGTAGAGTGATATGTAGGAAAATATGCACAAGAATAAGAAAACACTTTATTACAGATCAGGCAAATGTTGTCTGCAGATGAAACGCCTTCTTGAATATATGCTCAGGAAGTTATGTACAAAAAATGTTTTACTGAGAAAGTAAATCTACTCAAACCTAAAAAAGGGCCCATTGCTGAGGTCTCGAGAGGGGACGCCCGCAGCGCCTCATCGGGGGGAGGCTCGGCATCCAGGAGCTCCACCTCGGAGCAGCAACAGGCACCGAGCGAGCCTCAAGTCCTCGACAGGGCCTCCCCAGCAGCCGGCAGCTCAGCGGACCGAGCAGCTGACTCAGAAAGGGCAGCACCAGGAGGAGCGGCACCAGCCCTGATTGGGTAAAAACCTGCCCTGGGACCGCGGCAAACAGGACCGCGGCCAACAGGGCGGGTTCGAAGCAGCCCGCGCGGGATGGTGAGCGGGATGGTGAGCGGGATGGTGAGCGGGATGGTGAGCGGGATGGTGAGCACTCCCCATATGACCAGGGCTTGCACTAGGAGCTCTGCTCTGGCCCCCCGGCGGTGTCCAGTGTAGACACCCAAACAGAGCCGATGAGAGGGGAGGATGCAGTGCAGAGCTCGGGGGGCTACGAAGTGCCTGTACTGCTCTCCTGAGAGGAGGGTGCACAATGGGCAGGGCTGCACTCGGTGCTCCCTGCTGGAGGCCCTCCTGCAGCAGGGGCTGGGCTGCAGGATGCTGTTATTAGGCTGAAAGGTGTCCGGGGAGCTGAGGGGAAACAGCACTGCTTGCTCCAGGAGCAGACTGTGCAGAGGCCTCAAGCGTCCACTGTTGCTCATGCAGGAAAGGAGGCCGCTAACCCAGGAAGCTGGGAAACAGTAACAACAGCAACAAAGGAAAAAAAAAAAAAAAGGAGGAAGAGGACAATGAAAAGTAAGGGGCTTCCTCCTAAATCTGTTGTCCCCACCCAGAACCGCTTTGCTGTCCTGCAGGGGCTGATGAGCAACCATGCTCCCACCAGGAGCAACCGGCTGATGCACTGGTAAAGAAGATCACTACTGGTGCTGCCAGGAAAAAGCAGCGGGTCATAATGGTGGGGGACTCTACTCTGAAAGGAACAGAGGCACCCATCTGTCTGCCTGACCCAGTCTCAAGGGAGGCGTGTTGCCTACCAGGGGCTCGGATCAGGGATGCTGCAGAGAAGCTGCCTGCTCTAGTCGGTCCCACTGACTATTACTTACTTCTAGTGATCCATGTGGACAGTGCTACTGATATAGACAGCAGTAGCCCGGAGAACATAAAGATGAACTATAGAGCCCTGGGAGGGGGGTTCGCGGCTCTGGAGCTCAGATTGTCTTTTAATCAATTCTCCAGAATAAAGGGGAGGACCTTAAAAAGGCTAGGAGGATTGGCCAGGTTAACGAATGGTTAGAAGGGTGGTACCAAAGTCAAGGGTTTGGGTATTTAGGACCACGGAACTCAATTCAGGAGGACAGGTCTATCTGAGACTGGTGGAGCTGGTCTGACAAAGGGAAGAGTGGATTTCATAGGAGGTTTGCCAGACTGGTCAAGGATGCTTTACACTAGATGTGTTGGGGGAGGGGGGCACCATTCCATCCCAACACACCCAGTCACTTCCCAGCACCTATAATACATGTTCAGAGCAATGTAGAGATATTCCAGCTGCTCCAGCCAATGAGCTGGCTTCAACTGGAGCTTGGCTCTATGTCGGCTCCAGATGCCTCTATACAAATGCCTGTAGCATGGGGAACAAAGAAGAGGAATGGGAGATGTGTGCACATCTACGGGGATATGATATCATAGGCATCACCGAAATATTGACAGATGGCTCCTATGACTGGTGTTGGAATGGAAGGTTACAGGTTCTTTAGGAAAGACAGGACTGGCAGGAGGGGAGGGGGAGTTCCTATTTATGTTAGGGATAGGCTGGAGAGTATGGAACTCTGTCTGGGGACAGGTGAGCAGTCAATAGAGAGTTTGTGGGTCAGGATTAAACGGAGAACAGCGATGGGAGACATTATGGTGGGGATCTGTTACAGACCGCCTGACCAAGAGGACTCTGTGGATGAAGTGCTCTACAGACAGATAGGAACAGCCTCACGCTCGCAGGCCCTTGTTCTCATGGGGGACTTCAACCACGCTGATATCTGTTGGAAACATGGTACGACCAAGCACAAGCAATCCAGGAAGTTCCTCGATTCTGTGGAAGACAACTTCCATCTGCAAGTAATAGAGAAGCCGACAAGGAGAGGTGCCATGCTTGACCTCATGCTCACCAACAGGGAAGAGCTGGTCAAAAAAGTGATGCTCCAGGGCAGCCTTGGCTGTAGCGATCATGAGGTGGTCAAATTCAATATTCTCAGGCCAGTGACAAGAGCGTGCAGCAAGCTCACTGCCCTGGACTTCAGGAGAGCAGACTTTGGCCTCTTCAGGAACCTCCTCAGTAAGGTTCCATGGGATGTAGCCCTAGAGGGCAGGGGGCCCAAGACTGTTGGTTGATATTCAAGGATCACCTGCTGCAAGCTCAGGAGCGATACATCCCTACCAGAAGAAGTGCTGCAGGAGGACCAGGAGACCTCCTTGGATGGAAAAGGACGTCCTGAGGAAAATTCAAAGGATAAAAGAGTCATATAAAAGGTGGAAGCAAGGGCAGGCAGCCTGGGAAGAATACAGGGATGTTGTCCAGGAAGCTAGGGACCAGGTTAGGAAAGCTAAGGGCCAGTTAGAATTAAACTTGGATAGGGATGTGAAAGATAACAGGAAGGGATTCTATAGGTACACTGCAAATAAAAGACAGACTAGAGACAACATGGGCCCTATCCAGAAGCCATCTGGAGAACTGGCTACCCTGGACTTGGAGAAGGCTGAGGTTCTTAATGACTTCTTTGCCTCAATCTTCACTGGAAAACGCTCTGGCCACACCACCCAAGACTTGGAAGGCAAACACAGGGACAGTGAGAACAAAGACCGTGGGCCCACTCTAGGAGAGGATCGGGTTCGAGACCATCTTAAGAACCTGAACACACGTAAGTCCATGGGACCTGATGTAATCCATCTGTGGGTCCTGAGGAGCTGGCAAATGACGTTGCTAAGACGCTGTCCATCCTATTTGAAAAATCATGGCAGTCAGGTGAAGCTCCTGATGACTGGAAAAAGGGTAATATAACCCCATTTTCAAGAAGGGGAAAATGGATGATCTGGGGAACTACAGAGCAGTCAGCCTCACCTCTGTGCCTGCCAAAATCTTGGAGCAGATTCTCCTGGAAGGCATGCTGAGGCACATGAAAAACAACAAGGTGGTTGGTGACAGCCAGCATGGCTTCACTAAGGGCAAATCCTGCCTGACCAATCTGGTGGCCTTCTATGATGGGGCTACGGAACTGATGGACAGGGGTAGAGCAGCTGATGTCATCTACCTGGACTTGTGCAAAGCGTTTGACACTGTCCCACATGACATCCTTGTCTCTTAAGTTGGAGAGACATCAGTTTGATAGGTGGACCACTCGGTGGATAAAGAACTGGCTGGATGGCCACGTGCAAAGAGTTGTGCTTGATGTCTCAATGTGGAGCTGGAGACCAGTAAGGAGTGGTGTCCCTCAGGGATGGGTGTTGGGACTGGTCTTGTTCAACATCTTTGTGGGTGACATGGACAGTGGGATTGAGTGCGCCCTCAGCAAGTTTGCTGATGACACCAAGCTCTGTGGTTCTGTTGATTCGCCAGAGGGAAGGAATGGCATCCAGAGGGACCTTGACAAACTTGTGAGGTGGGCTGATGCCAACCTGATGAAGTTTAACCACGTCAAGTGCAAGGTCCTACACCTGGGTAGGAGCAATCCCAGGCACAGCTCCAGGTTGGGCAGAGAAGAGATTCAGAGCAGCCATATGGAGAAGGACTTCTGGGTGCTGGTTGATGAGAAAATGAACATGAACCGGCAGTGTGCCCTTGCAGCCCAGAAAGCCAACCGTATCCTGGGCTTCATCAAAAGGAGCGTGACCAGCAGGTAGAAGGAGGTGGTCCTGGCCCTCTGCTCTGCTCTCATGAGACATCAATTGAAGTATTGTGTGCAGTTTTGGTGTCCTCAACATCAAAAGGACATGGAACTGTTGGAAGAAGTCCAGAGGAGGGCCATGAGGATGATGAGGGGACTGGAACACCTCCCGTATGAAGATAGGTTCAGAAAGTTGGGGCTGTTCAGCCTGGAGAAGAGAAGGCTGCTTGGAGACCTCATAGCAGCCTTCCAGTATCTGAGTGGGGCCTACAGCGATGCTGGGGAGGAACTCTTCATTAGGGACTGTAGTGAGAGGACAAGGGGTAACGGGTTCAGACTTAAACAGGGGAGGTTTAGATTGGATATGAGGAAGAAATTCTTTACTGTAAGGGTGGTGAGGCACTGGAATGGGTTGCCCAGGGAAGTTGTGAAGGCTCCATCACTGTTAGTGTTCAAGGCGAGGCTGGACAGAGCCTTGGGTGAGATGGTTTAGTGGGAGGTGTCCCTGCCCATGGCAGGGTGGTTGGAACTAGATGATCTTAAGGTCCTTTCCAACCCTAACTATTCTATGATTCTATCCTCAGCTCTTACTCAGCATGCTTCTTTCTAGTCTGTGAATACTGAAAATTGAAAAACTTGGTAAGAATGAAAAGAAATAGAAAATAATAAAGACTAGATCATATACAGTCCTGACAGAATCTCAGTGGACTTAAGAGTTCTTTAAAAGAGGGGTATATTCGACTCATATGTCTATAATAAGTTTTTGTGTGGTCAGCGGTCTGTTTAGAAACAAATCTAGGAATGAACTGAAACTGAATCATCAATAATTCATAACTCATCCCTCACAAATATGAACTTACAAAAATAGTACATACAATGAGCTATTCATTCTGCTTTCACTATTAGTCAGAGTTGGACAGCTAAATGCTGTAATTTTACTGCAAAAATCTTTACTACTGAGAGATGAGATTGTAACTTTTTGAGAGAGACAACTTCAGAACCAGTATTTTTGTACAGTATTTATGTACAGGTTTATATATTTTTGTACAGATCATGACAAAGGCTCTGAAGCATCAGTAATGGAAATGCTATCATTGAAAAACAATGTTTTTGCACTAGCCAAACAACAGTTATTTTTATTTCTCCCCAAAACAATTCAGGCAAGATTTCCTCAGGCACATATGTTTCTTTGTTTAGTGCTACATCTTTTTTCCTTCTTCCCTCCAACAATGAAAAGTAGAAAACAAACACTGAATCAAACACATCCCTGGCTTAACTTCATTGATTTATTTGCAGCAAGAATGGATCTGACAGCCTACATCACAACAAACTACGTGCAGATTCCAAAGGCAATGAATAATCCTGCTCTAGGCTCAGATGCAGAACAGATGCATTGTTCTTCTCACTTCTGCCACTTTGCAAGATGCATGACCTTACTCCATGCTCAGTACTCAACACATGGTATCAATTAGAGATCTCCAACCCATACTTTGAAAGAGAAGAACCAGGGCAGGTTCTGCCAGAGCTGATCTGGAAACACTGTCATGGGTTCAGGAGCAGCAGTCATTATTCCCCTTCTTGGTAGCTGGTGCAGTGCTGTGTTTTTGATTTTGGGCCTGGGAGCAGCACTGATAACACCAGTGTTTATAGTTACTGCTTGGTAATGTTTTGGTCTGGCCAAGGACTTTCTGAGTCTCATACTATGCCAGGGAGGAGGGGAGCCGGGAGGAAGCAGAAACAGGACACCTGACCCAAACTGACCAAAGAGGTTATTCCATACCACAACATGTCATGCCCAGGATGTAAAAACAGAGAGGAGAGACCCGGAAGGGTGTGGTGGTGCATGTGGGGAGTTTGCTGCTGGGGGGTGCACTGGCTGGGTCGGGCTTGGTGAGCAGTTGTATTCTCTTTCTTTGTATTTCTCTTGTATTATTACTAGTGGTAGCAGTAGTGATTTGTGTTATACTTTAGTTAGTAAACTGTTCTTATCTCAACCTGTGCGAGTTGAATTCTTTTGATTCTCCTCCCCATTCCCCTGGGACTGGGGGAAGAAAGAGATGGGAGTGAGTGAGTGAGAGAGAAAACTGCGGGGTGGGGGTGGGGGGTTCAAGGCTTAAACCACGACAAACACAAAGGTGGTTTAGCGGAACTGGCTGTTAAAAATTACTCTCAGTAGGCTTTCCCCTGTGCTGCTGGCTGTTCTCCCAGAGCCACACCACCTACTCCTAGACCAGGATGCACTTTCTCCTTTCGTTCCACAGCCTAGCTCATCCCCCAGAAAACGGCTGTTGTTTGGCAGCACATGTCTGGATTCTGCCCCAATTTTCTTCAAAACGTGAAGACTGCTACATGCCCTGTTACAGCTTCAACAGGTCTGTCCAGTGCTGCTGAAAGGAAAACAGCTGCCCTTCTACTTTGAGTCCCCATCCAGTGTCCAGCTACCCTCCTCCTTAAGCTCTACACTTCCACAGGATGTTACTTCCCAAATTGTTCAAACCATGTTTAGTTTCTCTTGATATTCTTACCTGATAAATTTGGCAGAGCCTTTGATTATTTTTCACTGAGAAGCACTTGAGACTATTTAAAGATAAGAGCCGTGCACAGTTACTGAAAAAGCTCTGTTTTTACCCTCAGTCTTCTTAGGTTTTAGATGGTCTTTTCAGAAAGTTTTTTTCCATAATTCAAGTCTCAGCAATTATTTTATGATGCTCCGGGGAAGCTGTTGGAATGTGCTTGCTTGATGTCTTTAAACAATAATTCTGCTACTTCAGGAAGACCGTGAGACAGCTCCAGAAATGAAAGATTAACTCTAGCTCTAGCATTCAAGATCATGTCCAGCCCTCAGCCACAGTAAATTGCTGAAAGCAAGGAAATGAAGGGTAAGTAAAGGATGCAGTTACACACACACACACAGAGTAAAATCAAGCACACATTAAGCACAAGAAATAGAAATACCTCAGCTGAATCCCTGAAACTGTGGAGAATAAAGTATGAGCAATCGTGTACTACAGCTAGACTAGAACTGAGAATAAAACTCTTAGCACAGACATTCTTAATTAATCTTTGACTTGCAACAAAACGGCTGACTTTTGTCTTATTCTATTGGCAACGCTTTAACAAAAATAAATCAGTTTAAATTTGCAGTACTCCAGGTGGAACATTTTGTATATATACATAGATACATATACGTTAGCCCTTTTCAAACTGTAGATAAATAAGTTTCATCTACAGCCATAAATCTTTTATAAATATTATATTCCAGCTTGCTGCAAGCATATGTTCCTGTATAGGAGACAGAGAGACCGAAGAGAGAAGCTGAGAGCATAGGAGCCCATTCTATTGATCACCTGCCATGTATCCTTCACATATAAGGGATCCACAAGGATTTTTGATCAATACGGTATAAGCCATGCCTCTGAATTATCTGTAGGCAAACACTGCCTCGCTGGTGACACACTGGTGTGTCAGTGACACCATTCAGTGTCACTGAATGACACTGGTGTGTCATTCAGTGCATTCTTTGAGTGCACTGTCTGCACTCAAAGAATTGCTGAGATTTGCCAATTGGGTTTCAGAACCTAAAGGTCCCATAAAAAAAACCTGATCAAATGGAAAACTCCATTCCCTATCTTGAAAGAAAACTTAGCACACCAAAATGTATGTCAAATACACTATTTCCCAAGGGAAAACGTCCCTTTCCAGACTGCTGCTTTCCGTTCTACACTCAAGAGTCTCGGAGCAATGAATACATTTTTGGTGATCTTTATACAGAACCTAGCACAGCGCCTGTGACTCAGACACATAACACTACTGCCACGTAAATTATTATTCTTGCTGACAATAATAAGGAGTAATACCCAACAGGAGTAAAATTATTGCTTGGGCTCCCTATAGAGCTATGCCTTGAAAGATCATCTGACAAATAACACCATAAACACCCACTTGCCACAATGGGGATGCATGTGTGTGTCTACAGACCTTTCAATCACAGAAACACAAAACATTCAAGTTACAGCCAAAGCTGCAAGATGTCATGGATCCTGCTTTATCTCTTGAGGTACCTGGCAAACTATTTGAGTGGTGGCCAAGACACTGCTCATCACAAAAACATGCTTCCTATGAATCTCTATGACCAGTCACCAATTAAGTGATTATTTTATATTTTAATGCCTGACAGACTCCAGAATCTCATAAACATACACTAAATTTGAGGAATCAAAAGCATATCAGAAAGCCAATCTGTAACAGGGCCAACTGTCTGAAGTTTCTCTGTTTGTTCTTCTACAGACACACTGACCCAGGCCACTTGTGGTCATCCAAGAATAGCAATGCATTAGTCTTCTCTTAAACTGTAACAAGGTCTGGTGTAAACTTTTTCATTTATATTGTTTTATTTTGTAACTGTCACTGTAATAGAATTCTGCCTCTGAGCCTGCAACCCAAGAATGAACCCTAAAACTTCTTGATCAGAAGTTTCTCAAGGGAAAAATATTTGGAAGGACACAGACTGATTCTGAGGGCTGACGGCCTGAAGTGGCAGAAATGCGAAAGCCTTCATAGAAGAATGGATGTAGGCATCACTGTGATCTCAGGTGTTCGGGCAGGTCTGATATGGGTGGAACTGGGCTCTCTGGTGGAACAGACTTCTCTGCACTCTACTGTGCTGTTTAGGCAGATATTCTGGATATCTTTTAAGTCTCAGATGAACTCCCCAAATGCTTCTGGAGTGAATGCTGTTTGGGAGATGCCAGGCTGAATTGCCGTGGGACGTAAGAAGTGGAGTAGAGCTATGTGCTTAAGACATGTTGGTGCAAAAAATATCCTTGAGCTCTTCTTCCCTTTCATGTTCCCCTTGCTCCTTCTAAAAGTGAACTTCGGCGAATGACATCACTGCTTTAATAGAATACAGCCCTTTCACCATGGATACACCAAAGCATCTTTAAAGATTCAGAGATTTAAAGGGATAGGAATGGTCAAGCCCCCACAGAGGGCTGGGGAGCAGAAAGGGCTACTACTAAATCACCACACAAACAACTCTGAGCTGTGCTGTCTTTTATAACTTTGTCCGTGGAAACACAAATCTCTAGAGGATAACTGAAACCACTGGCCTCAAAAGGACCACAGATTAAGGAGGTGTCTAATTTAACACAGAATCATAGAATACTTAGGGTTGGAAAGGACCTTAAGATCATCTAGTTCCAACCCCTCTGCCATGGGCAGGGACACCTCCTACAAAACCATGTCGCCCAAGGCTGTCCAAACTGGCCTTAAACACCACCAGAGATGGAACATTCACAACTTCCCTGGTCAATCCATTCCAGTGCCTCACCACCCTTACAATTAAGAACATTTCAGTTAACAATGCACAAGGACTCTAGAGCAAGGTATTCAGGGTCACACTGGGGAGTAAAAGGAACAGGTATTAGCAGAGGTAACAGCAGAAAGCAAAACTGACACTGAAATGTTATCATTGCCTAATTTATTCTGTATTTTCAACTAGCCTGAGCTGAAGTCTTTCAGGAAGGCCAATGGGATACAATAACCAAGACGGATCTAGCATTGCTGGCCTGCAGTTCCCGGTGAATTTGGAGGAGCACAACTGGTAACATAAGCAGGGGATTTAAGCATGCAGGATCTCACAGTAAAGGTCAATGTTTTTCCTCTGATCTTTTAAGAAAATATTGAGTCTCTAACTTCCTCAAGCCTTCTGAATTTGAAAGCATGACTTTAAGAGACATTTGACACACTAAGATCCAGTGATGACTCAAGACACAAAACCAGTTCAGCTTGCTAGAAAAAATTATCAGAATACTTAAAAAAAAAAAAAACAAAACAGCTGGATTTCCAGGAAGAAAAATAGTTTCAAACCCTTCCATGGTAGCTTGATACACCAGCCACTTGCACCTACGTAGAATACTAAATCATGAAGGTTTGAGAAAAGTCTGCCTGAACTAGAAAGGATCAGCTTTCCTCCCCTGACAATGGCAGCTAGGCCAATCTGCCTGTGGGCAGCTTAATTAAAGATCTGTAATCTGGCATTGATTAGCCATGTTTCCCCATCCTTATTCTTCACTGGTAGATCATTTATTACCATCGCAATCAGAAGCATCTGCTCTCTCTCTGAGGGAAAAGCACTATGCTCTTTTAATTGGCGACATCCAGAATGCAATACTGGAAGTGATTTTTTTTTATTCTGATTTATGCAAGTCAGGCTGACTTGCATTTTGATGCAATACATGCAGTAATGGATAACAGTAGAGAGTTAAAATGAAATTGACTGCTCATATGCTGTATTATCAAGCTTCCAGCAACGACCTGAAACAGAAGGGAATTCAACAAACCATGAACAGCATGAAGAGTCACTATATGTAGCACTACAGCAGGAGAAGCAAGTATATTTCCAAATTCCAGCTGACCAACAGTTCAAATTCTGACCAAACACTCTTATGCAATTACTGTGCAATAATTATCTTGTTTATGCACTGATTCTTGTCTAAACTGTGCTTCCTAGGAGTTTAGTGTAAATCCAAACAAGAACAAAATTCACATAGTGGAAACTGAACTACGATGAATGGAACAGAGATTGAGAAAGCTCCTGACAAGACTCATAGGGTCAGTGATACCAAGCTGAAACACAAGTCACCAGCACAAGTTTAAAAAGCAAGAGAGAAACCAGATTACTGACTGTGAAAAGAAAGGAACTCATGTTGCATCACCCCACAGTATGGCAGCAAGATGACAGCAGAGCCTTCAGAAGAGTCTCTGAAGTAACCCAGAAGATCCTATTTAGCAAACTCAATGAGCATCCATGGATTTTGTGGCTGCATATTAATTGTTTACAGAACAGCTATCAATGAAATTGCTACTTTAATCATGTAAACCAATACTTACTTTAGTCCTGCATAGTGGACAGGCCACATATTGACTTGCTTTTTAGGGAGGCTTTTCATTGTTGCTTTTATCCCTTTAGATTCCCTCCCTGTCCCTCAGTGTCTTCTCTCTGGCACTGTGAGTCGAGCAAAGCTGGTAAAAATGAATCCCAGATGTTAAATTTATTCTTCCAAGCTGAAGCAAACAAACAAAAAAATTGTCCTCCCAGTGCTCTAGGCAAATTGGACTCAATGTGCTCCACCCGTAATTTAGTATTTTTCAATGCAAAAATCAAACTCCAGATGTGGCATTCATCTGAATCAAATGTAAATATATACCTCCAAATTTGTGCCCTCAGAATCTCTTTCATAATCAGTGAAGAATAGGCAAGTTCATCTCATCTGAAAGATCAATCCTGGGATCAGTTAAACTGCACTTGAGAAAGTGTCCTAGAATTATCCTCTTTGCTGACCTTCTAGAAGGTCTGAACGAGCTAAAAAGTGGACATCTATACATGAAACATTCATATTTTGTCAGATACATCTCATTTACAGTTATCTGGGATGCTATTCCATGTTCCACTTAATGGTTTTCTCCCTGCCACACTAGGGAACACCAAACATCTATACCCAGTTGCAAAGAACTGACTGCTGAGAAGTTTGTATTGCTGTCTGAGGTTCAGACACCTGCAGTCTAACAACTCCATCTAACTCATGTAAAATTCAGCGTGTAAAAGAACACTGTGGCCCAACAAGTAGTACTGAGGATATTCTCTACTGCATGGAGATATTTCTAATCACTACATAAAGAAAGGACAGATATTCTGGAACATTTCTAATTGCTGAACTATGATCATTTGCAGTAAGTCCTCATCTGTCCAACTAATAAAACACTTGTTTCCAGTGCTTTATGGTTTTGAAATATAGTGTTTCACTGAGAAGCACGTGCCTACCATTCTCATTAATTTATGTAACTGAATCTCTCTTCTTTTTGAATTCAGTCATAAAGAGCTCTGCCAGTGCTTTCCAAAGCAAGAACAGCCTTTGCTTAGAGCCTGTACAAGAACTGTACAAGAAGAATACAGTTCTTGTCAACTGGGCCCAGGACATTAACAGGCATTAAGAGGGGCTAATCCTTAGTTTCACGAGTGGAAAAAACAAGCACATTCTTCCCCCAAAGTACAATGCCAATAATGCTGTTCCATACTGTGTGGTACATAAAAATCACTCCACTCTGATGTAGTGGCTTCCGCAGTGCTATAAAAAGATATTTGGAGCTCAGCACTATTTCCCAGAAGCCTTGCTTGCAGGTCCTTATAGTCCTGCAGAAGCCCTTCCTATACAGAAGGTTGCAGCAGTTGTTTATTTAGCCCTTTACAGCCCTCTCCCTGACCTCCTGCTAACATTCCATGCCTAGTTTTCAGTAATTACAAACCAGAGTTAGCAAGCAGCAGCTAAACTGGGATTACCCTAGTGCTTCACATACTGCTGTGTTTGCCTTGAATTTCAAGATGCTCCTGGAGCAGAGGTTCTAATCAGATAAATGGGACCTTTGCTGGCTATTTAGGAATCCTTGGTTCTAAAACATCAGTATCTGTAAAACCGCACACAGAGTGACTTCAGCACTAGTGACATAAGACAGACTTTTTACGATACTACCTATGTTCTTCCCCTTAAATCCACTAGCTCTGTTAGTCAAAACAGTGACCTTTCATCTGAGAATGCATTAGTTTTAATCCAAACTATGTTAATTTTCCTCAGCCAGTGTGACAACTTTCATAGGCTGGTAGTGCAAGATACTAGGCCAGTGTTAAGAACTCTGCTAAAATGGAAGTTTGTCTAAACAATTAAATGCTAGCTAACCATCAGAATAGCATTTATGCACTAATAAACATGTTCATATTCCAAATTCCAGTCCCCATGTGTAATAATTTAAAAAAAATTGCAACTGATTGCAGCTATACCTAATATGGCATTGATTTCCAGATTTTGGACCATGGAACTATGCTATGGGCTATTTCAGAATAAAATCGGTCTCCTCAGCCAAGTTACAAAACCAACAGCAAGAGCAGTGGCACATTCCACTTCAGTTTATGCAATAACTGTGGTTTTCCCCAGTACAATCAACAGTTTCTCAAACACTGTGCAGGTATCTTATTGACATTATTTTAAAACATCAATATGCAATTCACAGGTAACAAATAACCTACCTGTTAAAACGCTTGGCAGGAGCCAGATTTTTGACTTGGCTCTCCCAAAGTGGACTCTCCTAAATAAAAACAACAAGTAACTGCTGCCTGATTATCCTGCTTATATTTAGTGATGCAGCAACAGGACAACACACAAAGACAGATTCTCCTGGCCACTTCTGCTGCTCTACCTTTTTATAGTAGCTCACCACATTTTAGACAAACGGATAGGAAAACGTTGTGTGATTAGACCATCATTTGGTTATACCTGTGAGCATATGCTGGAAAAGAATAAAGGACCTAACGCTAAAGCAATCTTCAATAATTTAATTCTACCACTGCACCTGTTGTAGCATTCTTATTTGATGTTGGGCCCATCCTTAGCATAAAACCTCTTCAGCAACCTCTGATAACATTACTTTTTTAATTTGGGGTTTTTTTATTCTCTAACCTGCAGTGAAAGCTGGCAGGAGGTGAACATAAAAAACAGGTAATGATTCAATTTGCCATGGGTCCTTCCCACACATTGCCACCTTTTGAAGGTGTGATATATTGGACAAGTACACTATGTTTTCAGCTCCAAAGTATCTTCCCACCGCACAGCCATTGATAATAAAAAGCATGCAGCAGCATGCATTTTAACAGGAGGCATGGAGTGGCAACTGTTTGAAAAGCAAACAACCCCCCCACACACACAACCCACAACTAACACTGCTTTAATACAACTGTTTCTAATTGTCAGTAATACAGTTGCAGGACTGTAGGGAAGTAGGGCAGTATATACTGCTTCCCAGTACCTGCTATACACACACAAGACAAGCAAAATCTTCTTTTCAGAGGCTAAAAAGGATGCAGAAGACTCAGTCTCTTTCATACCAACAGAGACGTACTTTGAATGAGCATCCAAACATAACTGCGCATACAGTCTCCAACAAACTTCCAGATACAATAATAACTTGGGAGAAAAAGTATTTTGTTTCTATATTGTACCTGACAATAGAGAGGTTGTGGATCAGGATTAAAGGGAGAACAGCAATGGGAGACATTATTGAGGGGATCTGTTACAGACCGCCTGACCAAGAGGATTCTGTGGATGAAGTGCTCTATAGACAGATAGGAACAGCTTCACGCTCGCAGGCCCTTGTTCTCATGGGGGACTTCAACCACGCTGATATCTGTTGGAAACATGGTACGACCAAGCACAAGCAATCCAGGAAGTTCCTCGATTCTGTGGAAGACAACTTCCATCTGCAAGTAATAGAGAAGCCGACAAGGAGAGGTGCCATGCTTGACCTCATGCTCACCAACAGGGAAGAGCTGGTCAAAAAAGTGATGCTCCAGGGCAGCCTTGGCTGTAGCGATCACGAGGTGGTCAAATTCAATATTCTCAGGACAGTGAGAAGAGCGCACAGCAAGCTCACTGCCCTGGACTTCAAGAGAGCAGACTTTGGCCTCTTCAGGAACCTCCTCAGTAAGGTTCCATGGGATATAGCCCTAGAGGGCAGGGGGCCCAAGACTGTTGGTTGATATTCAAGGATCACCTGCTGCAAGCTCAGGAGCGATACATCCCTACCAGAAGAAGTGCTGCAGGAGGACCAGGAGACCTCCTTGGATGGAAAAGGACGTCCTGAGGAAAATTCAAAGGATAAAAGAGTCATATAAAAGGTGGAAGCAAGGGCAGGCAGCCTGGGAAGAATACAGGGGTGTTGTCCAGGAAGCTAGGGACCAGGTGAGGAAAGCTAAGGGCCAGTTAGAATTAAACTTGGATAGGGATGTTAAGGATAACAGGATGTCCTGGGTTCAGCAGCAGCAGTCATTTTTCTCCTTCTTGGTAGCTGGTGCAGCGCTGTGTTTTTGATTTTGGGCCCGGGAGCAGCGCTGATAACACCAGTGTTTTCAGTTACTGCTTGGTAATGTTTTGGTCTGGCCAAGGGCTTTCTGAGTCTCATACTATGCCAGGGAGGAGGGGAAGTCGGGACAAAGCAGAGACAGGACACCTGACCCAAACTGACCAAAGAGGTTATTCCATACCACAGCACATCATGTCCAGGGTGTGAAAACAGAGAGCAGAGACCCGGAAGGGTGTGGTGGTGCGGTGGGGGGTTCGCTGCTGGGGGATGCACTGGCTGGGTCGGGCTTGGTGAGCAGTTGTATTCTCTTTCTTTGTACTTCTCTTGTCATTATTATTACTGTTGGTAGCAGTAGTGATTTTTGTTATACCTTAGTTACTAAACTGTTCTTATCTCAACCTGTGGAAGTTGAATTCTTTCGATTCTTCTCTCCATTCCCCTGGGACTGGGGGAAGAAAGAGAGGGGAGTGAGTGAGTGAGTGAGTGAGTGAGTGAACTGGCTTAAACCACGACACAGGAAGAGATTCTACAGCTACATTGCAAATGAAAGACAGACAAAGGACAACGTAGGCCCCCTCCAGAAGCTATCAGGAGAACTGGCTACCCTGGATTTGGAGAAGGCTGAGGTTCTTAATGACTTCTTTGCCTCAGTCTTTACCGGCAAATGCTCTGACCACACCACCCAAGTCTTGGAAGGCAGATGCAGGGACTGTGAGAATGAAGACCCTGGGCCCACTGTAGGAGAGGATCTGGTTTGAGACCATCTTAGGAACCTGAACGTACACAAGTCCATGGTACCAGATGAAATCCATGACTTGAAATACAATAGACTCATTGATTGTGAAACTGATCTGGCTTGCGTTCCCAGTGTGGTCACCACTTCTATACTTTGGGAGGTGTATAATAGAAGTGTATAGCAATTACACATCTTTTTTACCTTCCTCGGGTGGTCAGCCTGTGTGGGAGACATTTCCACACACCCTAGTGACAAGTACAGCAGCTATTCAAAGTGTGACTGCAACAGATAAAGCAGCTACTCCAGCTCCAAGCACAGCAGCTACACCAAACCCAGCGACAAGTACAGCAGCTACTGTAACTTCGACCGCAACAGACAGCGCAGCTACTCCCGCTCCAAGCACAGCAGCCGTACCATCCCCAGTGACAAGTACAGCAGTGTCATTTGAGAGTTCTGAAGGTTTTGAATGGCCTTTGGGTACCCTTGAGACCTGCCTGCTGACTGTGATGGGGATCACCATGCTGGAACACATACAGAGTGTGGTTTACCCACAACCATTTTGTCTGATCACTGCTCAGGTCAGGCTGGGTATCTGTTGGTGGGTGGTAAGCGGCTGTATTCTCTTCCCTTGTTACCTCCCTTATTATTATTATTGGTGGTAGCAGCAGTGGTCTGTGTTATACTTGAGTTACTGAACTGTTCTTATCTCAACCTGTGGGAGTTATGCTCTCTCAGCTCTCCTCCCCATCCCTCCGGAAGTGGGGGGAAGGAAGGGAGGGAGTGAGCAAGCGGCTGCTGACTGGGCTGAAATCACAACACCGGTAAAACCTGTACTGAAGAAGAAACATGAAGCAGTTCTCTTGTACTCTTTAGATTCACATAGAGTTCTTTAATTTAGTTTACTCTGATATAACCAGAACCAGGAGGGTCCTAAATCATGGTTTCAAGCAAAGAAAAACTGATCTAGAAGAAACAGATTTATGAACTGTTGTATTTTTCCAGATAATGTAATTCTCCACACTTTGTGAGCACCTTTCCAGTACTCAGACTATGTATTGTACCATCTAACCATACAGAGCATGAAGTCGTGGTCCAAGGCAGCTTTTGCCTCTCCCAGTAATGCTAATAACTAGCTGTGAGGCTCAGGCATACCACTTCTGTACAAACTTACAACCTGTAAGAAAGACAGCACTTCTCATACTCACACCAAAGGAGAATTAAGAGGAATAAACAGCAGAGATGGATAAAATATCCTTAGTGAAACAAACAGACTGAGTATCTTCAAATTTCAAGATGCAATTCTGAACTCAAACCAGCTTCCACTGACTGACTGCTGACATTGGGGGTGAGTCAGATGCAAATGAATCCTGGTTTAACGACTGGAAAAAAGGCTTCTGTTAAATCCTTCAGCAACAGCCTAAACAAGTTTGTGGTTGTGGAAAACACCTAGAGAAACCACCTTCAATGAAAATTAGCCTGTGAATATTTGCCAATGAAAACAGAAGTTCAGAAGGATAAAAACTATCTGGGTCACTCAAGCACTGAAGAATCAGCAGCAGGAATATCTCCACAGAAATGACACCTTGCACCTATAGGAACAAGAAAGTTGCAAAGCCCATTGAAAATAAGAAACATTACTCATTTTAAATGGCCTTTCTAAAGAAGAAACTGTTACATTTTGCATCCGTGAAGAATCCTTTTTAATCCTACTCAGGGAAAAGGAGAGGATAAATTTCAGTCAGCAGCACAGTCATCCAGTGTATCACAACCAGCTACCACGCACACAGAGAAATCCCAGATTTGCCAGGGAAATGACATATCTTTGGTCTATCCCATTGTATGACCAACAGCATCCTAGGTCTGTTTATAACATGTAGCATCCACATATTTGGGATTGTGATCTAATTATCTGTCTAGAAATAACACAGCTGCGAAGAAAGAATGGAAGAACATGAGTAGTATGTGCCAGCAAAGATTATCTTCAGATGTGTGATTAAAACTGTAGAGATTAAATTAATCCCCAACTGTGGGATTAGGACATATTTTCCTCAAAATAAACTGTCAGGAACTACCCGAAATGAACCAGCACCATCTCCTGCAACACAGCACAACTTAGTTAGCAGAATTCTCTGGATGCACCAACTTACTTCTTGCCACTTACGGGACTTCAGGCATTTAAGGTACCCTTATTCTCCCCTCTTCATTAAAAACACAGTGAAGTTTAGTTCCCTAATGTTAAAACAATGCCAAAACAAGAATAAGTAAAATTTAAGGTGAGAATTTTTTATCTCAATTAAAACAGGTAAGACAACTTTGGTTGTACTATCTTTTTAACGCATATGAATTGGCATGATTAGTATTACTTTGAGCCAGAAAAGTCTCTCCCTACCACTGCAGTTTTACTATCATTTTAATAATTTCACATCACATTACATAGATGGGTTTCATACTGTAATTCTGAAATTACTAAACCTGAAGTAGTAGGTTTGACTGATATGTCTGGGATTTTTGAGCTCTTCAGTTTCATTTTTTGTGCTACACAGGCCGCCTTACCAGAGATGCACTAGGAACTACTCCGTTTTCATGACAGTACAAGCTGTATAAATGCTTGCTTGCAAATCCAATAAATTACACAGTCATGTATTTAACAAGGTATAATACACTTTCCTGGAAGAATTCACTTAAATTAACAAAAGAACTCTGAAAAATAGTCAAGTGCATCTGCTTACCAGGCTTAAACTTTAGGATTCATTTAAAAGCACTGCTCCGATGTAACTTGCCTAACAATACAATCCACAATTCAAACATAAACCAGCTGGAATTTAAATGAAACATGAAGCTAGCACCCATGCCCCTGTTTGCTTAAAAAGCTTCAGACAGGAGAAAAAAAAAAAAACACAAATAACATTCATTTTAAGCACACACATAAAGTACTAAGTACGATACCAACACCGACAGTATTATCTTTACCAAAGTGATACAAAAGTAGGACTTTTATTCAAAGTCTCCATTAACTCAAAATTGCATAGTACAAAAGCACTTCTGTCTATATCAGAAAAGGCAAAGATGTAAGTCTATTCTATACCGGACTCACCAGCACAGCATTAAGTGACATTAAGTCCCCAGAACAGCCTGGACAGATTTTCAGTGACAGAAACACTAGCTGGGATTGTAAGGTGTTTGTTTTCAAACTGGATTTTGATCTCGTGCTGCCATTCATGCATTTCAAAAATCCTTGCAAGGTCTAGCACACTAGGAACTTATTGCATTAAGATGAAAAAAAACCACAAGAAGTTGCACATCATTCATCTTGAATTTATTACTGTACTGTCTTACACTGCTTTTCCTCAGCATTACAGCAACAGCTACCTTTGGTCAGGGATGTTTTGTTTGAGGTTTTGGTTGCTGGGTTATTTTGGGTTGATTTGGGGGGGGGAATGTTGTGGTTGTAATGGCTGTTAAATAGCTATGAGTCCCTCTTCATATCCACACAGGGAGTGGGTACTTTGCCGCCAAAAGAGCAGGTACTGAATGCCTGTCTATGATGAGTGCAGATAAAAGAAAGAGCAAAACCTTTCTGTTCTTCCCCTGCTCTGGTTCCCTGTGTATTTTAAGGGTCAGGCACCACTTTGAGATAAGGAACCAAGAGTCAGTACTAGAGAAACAGTCTCTTTTCCTAATCCCAAATTGATTACATTTGTACACCTCCTGATTTTGAGGGTTCAGAAAAAAAACTGGAGCTGAAAGCTGAAAAATCAAGTTCTTTACCTCTGGAATGTTAATAACACCTTTACATTCAGAAAGCTTGGGCTTCTTGCTTTGAAAAATGAAGAATACAAACACAGGATTAAGTTTAAGACCCTTGTGGTCTGTTCCAGAGAAGCGCTGTACAATGGAAGTCCTTCTCTCAGTTCACAGCTTTGAATCCTTCACATGGAATCACACTGCCAATTTGGTCAACTATTTATGCAGATACACCACAGCATTTAATTCTAGAAAGTAGAGAACCAAGGCTAAAGTAAGCCTTGCTTTTCCTGGATGTGACAAGGAGAAATGAAAACCTCTTCAGTTGAGCCTTAAAATGGGCCACCAACTTACTGAGCAAAATATTCCCACAAGTAGGCTATAACACAAACGATGAACATTATTTCCCTACATCACTTTGCATCACCTTCTCTAAAATCTAGGTCTGCAGCTGAGCTGCAGGTGAGATGCAAGCACGTAGGATCTGTCAGGGGAAAGCAAGCGGACTGAATCCTTTTGTGGGACTGTGATACTGCTGTGGTTTAAGACCAGCTGATAATTCAAAACCACGTAGCCACTCTCTCACACCCCCCGTTCCTCCCCCCTGCTCCCAGAGGGATGGGGAGGAGAATTGAAAGAATGTAACTCCCACGGGTTGAGATAGGAACAGGCCAGTAACTGAGGTATAACACAAATCACTGCTGCTGCCACCAATAATAATGATGATAAGAGAAATAAGAAGGGAAGAGAATACAACAGCTCAGCACCTGCTGACCGATACCCAGCCTGACTGAGCAGTGACCTAGCCCTTCCAGGTAACTGCCCCCAGTTTCTGTAATGGACATGATGTGCTGTGGTATGGAATACCTCTTTGGTTAGTTTGGGTCAGGTGTCCTGCCTCTGCTTCCTCCTGGCTTCCCCTCCTCCCTGGCAGAGCATGAGGCTCAAAAAGTCCTTGGTCAGAGTAATAAACATTACTGAGCAGCAACTAAAACCATCGGTGTTATCAGCACTGTTCCCAGGCTGAAAATCAAAACCACAGCACTGCACCAGCTACTAAGAAGGAGAAAAATGACTGCTACTGCTGAATCCAGGACAGTATCCACCCCTTATTCCATACCATTCATGTCATGCTCAGATCCCACATTTTCAATATACCATCACTCTTATCTCATATATATATACATATATACACATCCACAGAGAGAGAGATCATTCCTTAGTGCATGGACCAGCCCCTTTAAAGCTCCTGAGTCCATCCAGTCCATGATGTCGGCCTCCATCTCTTGTAACAGTCTTTCAGAGCAGGAGAGGCTCTGTGCAGTGTTCACACTCGTGAATAACCTGGGCAATAGTGTCCATTGCTAAGTCCACCCCGCGATCATGAGTCCATCTATATGTCGCATCTTTGCTCTGGTGGCCTGAAGTGTCATGGGCCCACCAGGCTTAAAATAATTCACCCTCCCCTTCAGCAGTTTTGGCAACTTGTTGCTGGGAACTCCATACAGCTGTCTTTCATCTCTGATGCTTCCAAAGCACTGGAGGGGCCCAGTGGATGAGATATTTGCCCATACTGTCCCACACACCCTACCACTCATGACTGTCCAGCCTTGGGGAAAATCTCTTGGTCCTCCTACATCGTCGTCTAACCGTAGACAAGCTCCAAACGCGATTCCGCTTAACTCTCGAGATCAGACAAAATGGTTGTGGGTAAACCACACTCTGTATGTGTTCCAACATGGTGATCCCCATCACAGTCAGCAGGCAGGTCTCAAGGGTACCCAAAGGCCATTCAAAACCTTCAGAACTCTCAAATGACACTGCTGTACTTGTCACTGGGGATGGTACGGCTGCTGTGCTTGGAGCTGGAGTAGCTCCTTTATCTGTTGCAGTCGCACTTTGAATAGCTGCTGTACTTGTCACTAGGGTGTGTGGAAATGTCTCCCACACATGCTGACCACTCGAGGAAGGTAAAAAAGATGTGTAATTGCTATACACTTCTACTATACACCTCCCAAAGTATAGAAGTGGTGACCACACTGGGAACGCAAGCCAGATCAGTTTCACAATCAATGAGTCTATTGCATTACAAGTCATTAGCATAAAGCACAACGAAACAAGAACCTTAGACGGAGACCCCTAGCCAATAAACACTAACACAGCAAATACTGGCTGTAAGTAAAGTACGACATGCTTAAACTGTGAGATCAAGAGCAACAACTTTGAGGGCCAATAAATCAGCATTGTGACGAGTGACTATTAATCCGAAACAATGAATGCTTATCACAAATACGATTAGACACACTCCAGTCAGATCTGTTGTTATCTCAACCCTTCATGCCCCGTGCTGGGCACCAAAAAGAACTGTCGTGGTTTAGGCCCAGCCATAACTCAGAACCAGGCAGCCTCTCTGTCATTCCCCCCACTTTCTCTCCCCCACTCCCAGAGGGATGGGGAGGAGAATCGAAAGAATGAAACTCCCATGGGTTGGGATAAGAACAATCCAGTAACTGAGGTATAACACAAACCACTGCTGCTGCCACCAATAATAATAATGATAGGGGAAATAACAAGGGAAGAGAATACAACCGCTCACCATTCATTGACCAATACCCAGCCTGACTGAGCAGTGATCTAACTCTTCTGGGTAACTGCCCCCAGTTTCTGTTATGGACATGATGTGCTGTGGTATGGAATACCTCTTTGGTCAGTTTGGGTCAGGTGTTCTGTCTCCGCTTCCTCTCGGCTTCCCCTCCTCCCTGGCAGACCATGAGACTCAGAAAGCCCTTGGTCAGAGTAAACATTACTGAGCAGCAACTGAAAACCCTGGTGTTATCAGCACAGTTCCCAGGTTGAAAGTCAAAAACACAGCACTGTACCAGCTACTAAGAAGGAGAAAAATGACTGTTACTGCTGAAACTAAGACAGGTAGGATTCTACATACCCATCTCATCAATTAAATAGGATTCAGACAGGAGCTTATCTTCAGATATCTGGTCTTTCTCTTATACCTTCAGCACAGCTGAGTGGAAATACCCATTATACTAACTTCTGCTAGAACACAATGGGTTTTTAAGCAGTCACCACTTTGAAACACAGATATTGTCTTGGACTTGACAAACTACTAATAACCATTTCATTTTACAGACACCTCTGAAATAAAATTAATTACTTCTGTCACTAATGCAGCACTATCAGTGCAGAGAAGGATTGTCCAGAACTCTGCATTAGTCACCAGCCTCAGTACATCATACAACAGCAATAGGTACTGTACAGAATAAGAGTGTATCAAAGACAGGGTGACCATGCACCATGAAACATATGTATTTTTCAGATACTTAATTTCACAGGAGAAAAGCGAAGAGGCTGGTTTGGAGCTGCCATACCAAAGGAAGGGAAATTAAATAGCTAGTAACTGCTGGGGCAGTCTGTACTCCTGAAAGACAATTCTGCAAGAAGATACTTGAAAGCTCATATCTGACAATATTAAAAAAAAAAAAAAAAAGAAAAAAAAAAAAGACTCAATTCATTTCAAATATGTTTCAGCTGGAAAACCCATCCTTTTATACATACCCTCTCCATGCAAGTGAAAGAACATTCACTGCTTTTCTTAAGCTCAGTACACACAACAAGACAACTGTGACTGAGGGGAGAACCAAAATATGAGATATAATCTATAAAAAAACTTGAAAGATTAGTGTTTCACCAGATTAATTTTTACTTTTACTTTTATCACAAAAAAAAAGAGCTTCTTTGAAGATGACAGGCAGAAGGCCACCTGTGTCAGTCACGCACATCCCTCCACTTTCTTTAAAAAGAAGAGTAAGATTTCAAACACATTCCTATTACTGCCAGGTGTGAAAAACCCTATAGCCAAGAGCTGCACTGAAAGGCCAATTAATTTTATTACTTCTACCCACCAGAGCTGCCAAACAGGCAAACACCACAGAGGGAGAGCTCTGGACTTGACTTTACTTAGCTTTTAAACAGAAATGCTTATTCAAGTCAGGCTTGTGCAGAACTGATGGTTCACACCACCTTTAAAATTCAGGCAAGTGGTAGCACTTAAGCAACCAGAATAATCAGATAATAACTTAGCAGCTGTTGGTCACAAGAATAAATCTTGATACCTGGTAATTAATATACTTGTACATTTCAAGAAGCTCCCTCTCATTTAAGACATGTAATGAGACCAGTGTTTAGTTACAGCACTGCATGAGATAGGTATCTGGTGAAACACCACAGTGAGTGCTGAATTCATCTTGTCCAGGACAGGTCCAGCTGAAGCTTGACCTATCTGGTACCTGAGCCTGTGTAATCCTTGCTCATGTATCTCCATGTTTCACCGCATTACAAAGTGCAGATATAAGCACAGATAGCTGAATACCCAGGCAAGCCTGGAGACAGCCAACCTGCTATACGACCTCTTAGGTACTCTCTTTCAATTATTCCATACTTAACAGAAGACTACTCAGCGTCTTGTCCGTCTGAGCAGCACCTAAACCCTTCTGCCTGCCATCCCTGTCCAACTCTTCATTCTTGAAATATTGCCGCAGAGCCTGCTCCCTTCATAACAACTGAAGCATGCAAAATAATCCTGGAACAAAGCAGACTTGGACCTATTATACTGAGAGCAAAAACTGGGTCTCCATGATGAAATTACTATCTTCTGCTACACATTTAGTGGCAGTTCACTTGCTACTTAGGAAAGGAAAAAAAAAAAAAAAAGAGGAACATTACAACATAAAGGCAGGAATAAAAATACAGCCTAAAAAATAAAAGCATTTATAAACAGGAAGAGCAGACAGTTGTATTTCTAGACATTTGATACACATTTCTTCAGTCTACGGATATCTCCTCACCATACAAATGAAACTACCGGGTAGGAGACATTGCTAGGAAGATCAAAACCACAAAATGCCTACTTTTAATAATTCAAGAAAAGTACAACAGGTTCACATAACATTTTATAGGAGAACAGAGGAATGCAAGGGACAACAGTTTTCCAAAACTGATTTCAATTTTCACTGTTAGCTATTGCTGACTTTGATTGCCACAGATCATTAAGAAGTTCTAAGACCAAACGAAAAGCAGTCAAAAATAAAATGAGAAAAAACAGCCCTGCGGTTATACTTGAAATGACAAAAATGCATATATTCTTAATCAGATGGTTTTCCCTCTGAGTTATAAGCTTTTCTAATATTAAATCATTACTTCACATAATAAGTATTACTACTCTTTTGCTTGCACACGTTTTTAAATTCAAAGAAAACCTAACTGCTGCATCACTTGCAGCAGAGACTTTCAAGAAATGTTAAGAATCGGGACACTAGTCCCTTCAGTATCAACCTGTTTATTGACCAGCAGCACAGAGTTGAAAAAAAAACATCAACTGTGCCATGGCTCACGTGTACTCAATGAAATCAAATATTTGTCAAGATAATTCACTTTGGTTGGGATGGAGATAAAGTAAACCAGGCAGGATCATGAAAAAGGCAAAAAGCCACCATTTTGTGCAGAGAAGATGTTAAATCATGGAGCTGTAGCCTAGACAAAATGTCTCATTAGCCAGTCAATGGGTAAGGATTCAGATTACCCTTTTAAAAGCCTCTGGGTATGACATAAACCTGAAGTAAGAGCAGACTAGCAGATGGAAAAATCCTGGCTGCAGTAACTTCCTTCCTTTCTGGATGTGCAGACTTAATTCCTGCTTATGCAGACGTAACAACATAGTTTCCTTCCACCCAACTTCAGGCACTCGAAACACCCACTGGAGTCACTAGTGAAAAGCAAACATGACTTGTGCTAGATAAGGCCTTTACAAAGATATGAAGCACCAATAACCACAGTTATGAGCTCAGCAGCTAAAGGGCCCTTTTAGAGATCTTCAGCAGAATGACTGACCTTTACCAGACTCACCTTTAGCAGGCTGAACCATCATCCCCAACAACTATGTTCCCACCTCAAGATCTTTATTTTGGGTGTCTAGAATAAGCCCATGTGAATCCAGCTCTAAGAGCGCTAGCTTGAAGCATGAATAAAACCAAAACTGGGGCCCATACTTCCTTCCAAATTTACCTGTTTTCATTCAGACACTCTTTAAAATGCTGCCAACCAGATCAGCAATATAAAACCATCAGACAGTTACTCATACTATTTAACAGTCCACAGGCAAGCCTAGTTAACATCTGTGACTTGGTTTCTTTCACAAAAGAGACAGGACATCGGCCCTCATCAAAATGCCATATGGTGGTGCAAACCCATGTGTACTGTCCTTCTGAGAACCAGTTTCTCAGAAACAGAGGAGCACAAATGTTTGTCTTTCTAATTCATAGCAAAGAATTATTTTATGAAACATTTCAGTAAATAAGTGTAGCATATCAAATAACGTTTCTAAAACCTACAGGAGCAAGTTGCTATGTATTTTTCAGCAATAATTAACTGACCATCAGCTTTGCAAATGCCACTTATTTTCTTTCATATGAGAAATGCTTTATCTCTTTTTCCAATATACAACAGCCTAGCAGAACACAACTGCAAACAGCTTTCCAGATCATTGTCCTTGGACTCAAATACATGCTGTATTAATGTTCTTTTCCCCAGTGTTAAATGTTTTTGATAGCTAAGAGAAAGGCTCCATAGTGTAAGAGCTACTTGCTAGATGAGGGCATCCCACTGTGGGCTGTATTTGGCACTTTTTTCACATAATGTGAAAGCATGACACCCATTAGTATAATTGGGATTTACAAGCCTGCACAATGAAGCAAAACATATAAAGGACCCAAGAGAGTGAACATAAGCTATCCTCAACTGGGGTAAATTTGACATATAAGCCATAATGGCGCTACTAGAGCGTTTCTGGCCTTCGACAAAAACAAAATTCTTAGTATTGTTTGGTATTCATATAGTTCAGCTGTTTTGTGCTTTTATCTTAACTAGTTTTTAAAAATAAAAGTGAAAACCCAAAACAAACAACGTCATCCTAAAACATGACAAAGTGATGCATTAATTTCATATATATATATATATATATATATATATATATATTCGAAAAGGAAAAACTGATATAGTAAAACCTGCAGGGAGATAGATGTGCAGGTCTTAATTTCTTCAGCTTCCTTGTAAGCTTTTTTAAAGGTTCAACCGTATCTGGATGGCACAGTTTAAGTAACTTGTGAAAGGATTTTTATCTATTTCTTTTTAATGCTGTACAAACTGCAATCAAAAGCTGGTAAATCTAAGCTGAGGTCCTGCTTCTGCCCACTAGAACCTGGCTTCTCTCATGTTCAAACCGAGATCAAGCACAATGGTTTCTCTGGCTGAAAAGCTGCTCACATACCACTGTTATTTTAACTCATGCTGTCCTTGCAATCTCATCTTAATGAACTGTACCTACCATGTGTCCCTTTACATTCATGAGCCAGTCATGCTACCTGACTCAAAAGCAAGGACTGCAATTTACAAGTTTCCCCTGGGAGTATCCTCTAGCAAAAGGAACAGACGCCCAGGTCAGGAGAGAGGAAGGATTCAATTAAGGAAGACATCTACCTTGTCTACATCCTTTCTACTCCTCAGACCATGATCACAAAGCCAGTGAAACACAATTACAACATAGGTATGAGAAATTAAAATACAAATACAACTTCTGGCCTCTTATTAAATGGAGATGACTGAACTGTTGACACATCAAAGACATCCACAAAAGAAAAAACAAACAAACAAACACAAAAACCCACCCCAGAATTATCAAAGTGTTCTTGCTTTGAATGTGAAAACAAAGCCATGCAATGTAGTCATTTTTAGGACTAGCAGGTTTTGCTTGTATCCAAGAGCTGCAAAAGGGAAGGTCAGGACTGTGCAGGAACTTCATGGTGTTGTTCGATGTATTTTGGAACAAGAGAAATTTTCCCAAGAACTGACAAAAGTCAATGCTGGCATAGCATCTACTGAGCACAACATAGGCCATCACAGGCATGTCAGCTTGACATGATTCAGGGTGGGCAGGAAGGGAAAGAAGGAAGGACAGCTGATATTAACCAGACTAGTAAAGAATTAACAGCAGGAAATACGACCAAGGCCAACTTTATAAACAACAGATCCTATCTAATAAGATTACAATTTTTACATTTTCTAATCATATTTCCTAATGATATTACAAGTTCGACCAGTGAAAGATACAGTATGCTTATGACACATAGGCTTTGTAAGGCATTTATCTCGGCACATTTTTATGAAGAATTATTTAAAAGAAAACCTATGCTATATACAGTCCACTGCTTCAAAACCTGCCTGAGAGAGCTTAAGATATAATTATGAATGAGGAGTCATTATCAAGCAAATACATTTCCACCAAAACCCTCCAGAGGTACCAAATTCGTCCCTCTTGCACTTAACATTCTTACAAAGATTTGAAGAATGACATGAAAACATTCCTGATGTTCTCTGTAGAGAATACAAAGATTGAGGGAATGCATCTTTATCAGGGGGAACTGGCGACATACACACAGACAGAGCCAATCTGAGATGCAGGAAACAGCACGTCACTACCTGTTCAAACAAAAAAAAAATCACACAACGGAGAAATTAAGTCTCAAGAAACATGGGCATAGTCTGTGTCCCCTTAGTGTGGCTGAACACTAGCTCTTAACAAATCTATGCAGTCAAACACAATCCGGGGAGATACACAACAGGATATGGGAACATCTCTTGGCACTGCCATCTATTGCTGCAGGGGCCTGCTTAAATGTCTGCCAACTCTGCTGTATGTGAGTGATGCATCTACTTTACTTTCACCAACATCCAGGCTTCTCTTGGCACAGAGAATTTTTGCTAGAAAGCAGGTACTAGGCTATTATTGCTTTCTTTTTTCAGAGCTGCCACACCAAATAACAAGTATGCACTTCAAAATTACATGTTGCTACCTACCATCATGCAGTAAGTAGCATAACATTTCACATTTCTCTCCACGGTCTTTTTGTCTCCAGCTGCCCGTACAGTTAGACCTTAACTTATACAAGCTATACTTAACTATAACTTTGTTATTCTTCCATCTGCCAGCTCACATCAGCAGTCTAGTTTATGTTTCCTCAGAAGCAAAGAAAAATACATCTTTCTCCATGGCGCAACAACTGCCATTGCTTCATTCTTCACTCCAGTCTTTGTAATTTGGCAAATCCAATGTAGCATTTACTTTTCTTTGCAAAGGCACACACCAGCTCCTGAAAATCAATGATCCAAACTATTTAAACCTCTCCCATTATCAGCCCTTCAATTGCTATTCATTAACATCTGTTTCTGAAGTGACATGCATGCAGTATTTTTAGGACTGAGTACAGTGGGCAGAGTAAGAGGAAGAAACATGTAGCAGCTCAGGAGAGTATCCTACAAGTTTCAAATAAGGCTGGGGTCAATCTAATCCTAAGGACATGAACTTGCTATTTTGCCCAGGAAACTCAAATGCATCCACCACACAAGCAGACAAAACAGATTAAAGAAAAAAAAAAAAAAAAAAAAGAAAAAAAAAAAGGAAAAAAAAGGCTGCTTGAAAATTAACTTTGATTAGATTCCCAGAGGATTCTTCCCAACTGCCTGATGCCTTTCATATGGGCTTATTCCAATAAATATGAGCTGTGGCCTGCTATCATTTTCTGTATTCGAAGAGATGCTGTTTTCCACCTTAAACTGAATGACATACATAAGAACACTGCGGATGAGAACTCCCTGTTCTGGATAGGACGCAGTAATTAATTAAAACAGCAAACTGTCTGCTCTGATAACAGAAGTGGGGAGCATCCTGGTCTTATGTTCCCATGTCAGACATCTAGTTTCCACAGCTGCACACACAGAACAGTCTGAACTGCAGCAAGCAGACGTCCAGCACTCACAGGTATCACCTTCGCTCATCATCTCCACCCCTTACTACTGCTTACAGCACAGGATACTGTTCCTAAATGTCCCACTTTCTGCTTCATCCCATGCCTACCTTCTCCTGCCTGTCTCTTCTAGTTCTTTACAGAGCTTACCACACCTGATTTCTCTCGTGGGTTTGAAAACTTCTGTACCCTTATTTCTATCAATAGTAGTTACACAGACAAGTAGTTCACTTAAAATTTTCTGCTAAGCATCAACTCCAGTTCCAAATAGTACTGAACTATGTTTAACAGGGCTAACTAGATACTAGCTCCAGACACAGTACTAGATACAGCTCTTGACAATACCACACAAGTAACCTGAGCTATTTTGAAAATTCTGACGTTACACACTTCAGTAAAACAGTCAGATTGTGAATCCTGCCCTTCTGTGACAACTGTGTTGTCTAGTAATCCTACAAAAATGGGACAATTATTTAGAAGCTCTATGGTTTTGCTTCATTATATACAAGGAAATCTGCATCAGCATACAGCCAAAGATCTAGAGTCACTATGAGCGTATGAAAACATTCAGCATCACACTCTGGTGTTTACACTTTGCTGTTTACCCTTTTACTGGCTGTGAAACAAAAGCAGAATTTGGCCCTTAACTTGACTGACTTTTGCAAATATTCTTATGACCTTTTATGGCTCAGAAAATGTTGGTTTTCTTATGCCAAAAATCCCCGCTCTTCTCATACTCCAAAAGCCCCGGGAGACACTGTGCCAAACTGCTACTTTACTACTGCCTAGATAGCTCTTGCACAAAGTCAATCAACGTGCAAAAATAAATGCTCTGCATTTAAACCCTGCCTTTAATCTGTGTTTTACAGCCAGATTGGGCAGGCAGTGACTGGGCAGAAGAGCCATCTGGCCAGTTCCTGGGAGCCAGGAAACCTGCCAGATACTGACAAGACACCACTGGCTTTTGCCACCAGCAGTAGCCAAGAAAACACAGCAAGGTTGGTCCCCAGAACCTGTGAGCACCCACTACAGTGGCTCACCCTCCTGTAACTACCATTCCTCTGTTCCCAGCCCTGACCCCAGCATCGTTTCTTGGCTCTAGTGGGCGCAGTTCTACCCATTTTACAGTTAATGAGTCAAATCCAGTGTAGTATATTACCTGGGACTACTGCCTCTTTTCCTGCCATAACCACAGCATGAAATTGCCCCCTGGGTAAATGTTTGCTCTAATAACACGTAATACAATATGAAGAACTATATTACAAGTCAGCCATTATGTTTACACCACTGCAGAAGGCAGAGAGAGCATGTTTCATTCTTTGATGTCATAGTAATATGAAAAACCGGAGACAGCATTTATCTCAGCCTATGTTCAATACATCTGGAAGCACTACCAGAGTATTTTCTGTGATGCTGTCAAACACACAGAGTGAAACAATTAGAATTTCTTGTTGCCAGCACCAAGTTCACCTCTCTGTTCTTACCACAGTCACTGGAGCACAAATTAGCCTTTCTGAGATAAAAAAACCCGGAGTCTACAGTTTACCATGTCTGCCACCTGACTAAAACCAATGCAGGTCTATGCAGAAAAGAATCCAAGCCACAAAATAAATAGTTTGCTGCCTCACACACTTGTCCAGTAACTGCTTAAAGAGAAAGGTGACCCCAAAAGCCTTGCCAGTCTTGGCAAAACCCGTGGAAAATAATCCTCTAAAGAATTAATCTGGCTTTTATGTTGCAGAATTTAGTGTGCAAGTACAGGATGCCCAACTCCGGTTGCGCTGCGATCATGTTACAAACCAGTGTAAAACACATTATCTTAGCAATAGAAAGCAGTGAATTTGAATCTTTCATGAAACCAATACCAAAAAGACACGTGATAGTACTAGAAACTGTAGTACTATTAAGCCTTCTAGACAAAGAGTTAGTGAGCTTTAGGAGGCTCTGGGCAGCACCTGAGGTCATTCCCAGTTTACTCTACTCTTGCTGACAAGCAAGGATATGGCCCTGGGGAACACAAACAAAAGATAGCAGGCAGTAATTGGAGCCTATCTAATTACAAAAGTCAAAGGCTGTATGCAGAGAAACTTGTCCCCCCATATCATCCTTTCATTCTCCCAGCATACGAGACCTCTGCTCTCAATCAGCCTTCTCCTATAACCAAACATTTTTGATAACACATAAAGGCACCACAGAACTTTGCTGAAAAGAAAAAAGGATGCTACTGCCTGAGGGGAGGGGACAGAAGGGGGTGCCCAGACTTCCTCCAAATCCATCCCCCTCCTCGGTTTTGGACTGGAGGAGTTATGTAAGCAGCCAGCCCTACCTGAAAGCAGGGTTCAGAGGGTGTAACAAAAGCCAGAGCAAGCCATGAATTATGAAGCCATTTATAGAAATTGTATTATCTGGGCTCATACTGCACACAGGCACACAGTGCCCTAGAAAATTACTTTTGCTTTAGCCTTTATACCCCTGGAAGAAAGGTAAGGTTGAAATAAATGAAAGTCACTTGTGAAGGAAATGAGATGTTTATCAATCAGATTTCAGAGTACTGCCAAAAGGGCATGTCTTGCTACTTGAAATCCTAGTCTCAGATAGGTCTCCAAGTATGCCTAAATCATCTCCCACAAGTTACCTAATCTCTTATGCTCCAATTTCAAAGCTTATTTACTTTTTCTTTTTCCAGGTCTTCCCGAGAACGTTAGCATGCTTGTTACAAGAACATCTGCTAATCCTCACAAACCATTCTGGTCTGACCATCCATAACAGTACTTAGGCAGCTAAAAACAGGACACGAAGGGAAACCCTACATCAACAGATCCAGTTGCCAGTTTTCCATAAACTAAATCTCACATGAGAAAAGCACGACTGGCTCAGATCAACATCTCTTACCCCCCACCCTATTTCCCAGAACTGCCAAACGCAGACAGCTGGAGAACAGTAAAGTAATACTTCCCACTAGTTCTTTCCCTGCATTTTTTAAAACTGAGTGATAAGAAATGCCTGCCTAAGTGAACCTTTAGCCACATTTTATCATCTTTTTCTAATCTCTGCTCAATCCAAGGATCTTATTTCCTTTCTTTCTTTCATTTTTTTTTCTCCCAAGGTAACATCCTGCTAGTAATATACTACAAAACAAACTACAAAGAGAGAATATTAAAGTCTTGCTCTTATAATTCCACCAATGAGCTCTTTAAAGTAGAAATTCCCATTATTTGCTAAATTTATGACTTCACAGTCCAGACTACTACAGTTGAATTTTCCTCCCTACAACTTGAATCTAACATTATCTCTTTTAGTGAGACTGCTCCCCAGTTCTTCTCTGTACTAGTACTTTCAGCTCTGCATCTTGAACACAGTTGATCCCATGTTGATTTTTCTTGTCCCACGAGTATCAACAAAAATTTTAAATAGAAGTAGCCCCAGAACAAACACTTTATTTCCCCTCACTTGGTATTCTCTCAATTTAGGAAGCTGTCCTGGGTTCAGCAGTAGCAGTCATTTTTCTCCTTCTTAGTAGCTGGTGCTGTGCTGTGTTTTTGACTTTCAGCCTGGGAACTGCGTTGATAACACCGATGGTTTTAGTTGCTGCTCGGTAATGTTTACTCTGAGGACTTTCTGAGCCTCATGCTCTGCCAGGGAGAAGGGGAAGCCAGGAGGAAGAAGAGACAGGACACCTGACCCAGACTGACCAAATGGATATTCCATACCACAGCACGTCATGCTCACTATATAAACTGGGGGCAGTTACCCAGAAGAGTTAGATCACTGCTCAGTCAGGCTGGGTATCGGTCTGAGGGTGGTGACCTGTTGTATTTTCTTCCCTTGTTATTTCCCTTATCACTATTATTATTGGTGGCAGCAGCAGTGGTTTGTGTTATGCCTTAGTTACTGGACTGTTCTTATCTCAACCCGTGGGAGTTACATTCTTTCGATTCTCCTCCACATCCCTCTGGGAGTGGGGGAGAGAAAGTGGGGGGAATGACAGAGAGGCTGCCTGGTTCTGAGTTATGGCTGGGCCTAAACCACGACAGTTCTTTTTGGTGCCCAACGTGGGGCATGAAGGGTTGAGATAACAACAGATCTGACCAGAGTATGTCAAATCGTATTTGTGATAAGCATTCATTGTTTCGGATTAATAGTCACTTGTCACAATGCTGATTTATTGGCCCTCAAAGTTGTTGCTCTTGATCTCACAGTTTAAGCATGTCATACCTTACTTACAGCCAGTATTTGCTGTTAGTGTTTATTGGCTAGGGGTCTCGGTCTAAGGTTCTTGCTTCACTGTACAGTGAGTAGACTGCTTTTCAACTACACATCCAACATACTGCTGCTGAAGCTACCTTCATCTCTCCCAGAGAAATTCAGCAGACTGACTTAAAATCTTTGCTGAGGTATTCAGTTTTATAGGCTGCTTCTTCTAGTTCTCCAGAATTATAGTTGCTCTTGTAGAGGATCTGTGATACCTCTGTCTCACCACACTGCCACTAACCCTGCAAGCAGGTTTCTAGCACACCACAAGGTTTCTGCTATCTGTTCTATGGTGGAGTCTGTTATACATTCTGCCATAACTAGAAAACCTCTTCAATCACCAGTTACTACCCCCTTGTTCCTAGGGTTGCATTCCAGTTGCTCTCTACAACTACCAAATTAGACAAATCTGACAACATTGCAGCAGGCAGATATTGCATCTAGGACAGTAATGAGCAATTCTGATGACCTCAGTCAGCCAAGCTCCGGTCACTTTCTAGTCAATGGATAAAAAGCACTGCAGGGCCTAAAGCAGAACTTTAACACCAGACCAAAGAAAGCTAGGTACCACTGACCTGCAATCCCAAGTAACACAGTGTTCTAAAACGCAAGTCTATCATTACACTTGATCTGTGCCACATCTTGGAGAGCCAGTGCTACACACAGATGAACACATACTCATCTTGCCACATAAATATCATTAGCTTGCTTAGCTGGATGCAACTGAATAGGCAGACAGGATGAAAGGCAGCTCCCAAATGGCTAACACAACTCCTCTCAGTCAGTAACAGAGTGGTGCTTCACCAGTGGTAGATGTCCCATCCAAGTATACAAATTAGTGTCCTGATTTACTTCTACAGTGGACAAAGGAAAGCAAAAAACAGTATTCGATACTCTGTGGCATTGCTACAGATCTAACGTAACACCTCAATCTACTGCCATGATCAGGTTAAACACCTAGAGACGTCATCCTGTACTCAGGTTTAAAAAAGAGAGGCCCTGAGCACAATGCTTGGGGTTTAGGATGTTCTTTTGAGGTTGTAGAGGATTTCTGTTTTGACTTTTTAGTTCCGTTTTGTTTCTAAATCAGATCAGTCTGCTCTCTTGACTGGGACAGAAACAGGACCCACGTGATATGCACAGTACAAAAACAGCCTGTATGAGGGCTAAGAGTCAGAAATGCCAATGTCATACTGACAATTCACAAATTCCTACGCTTCACAGAAATGCATCCACTCTGAGAACCTGAGCTATAATGCCTCATCTGTTCTTCTGATTTAGACTTTTAACTCCCCCAAGACATTCATTTACAGACTTAGCAGAGCACTGCATCTCTGTGCTCTGCATCTTATGTCTTCACACTGAGGTTTCTGGATGAATAATGACTTCCCACACAAGTGTTAGATGGCACTTTATAGTTCAAAAGAACATAAATTCTTAGTAATGGGGAAACACAGAACATTCGTCAAAGGATGAAAAACACAACTTGGTTTGGCTAGCTCCAATCACCATAAAGAAGCTTGACATAAACAAACTTGGCTGGTTTATATTTTAAAATACCTAATTGTCACTCAAGCTCCTTATAAAACACATTTCTTTAGAAGTGCTATGATAATCAACTTAACTAGAAGAAGTACCATAAAAAGCAACATTCACAGCTGTAATGTGAAGAGACTGTGCCAAAGCTACTCTGCTATCCTGCCAGTAGAGGATATGTCCTAATTACAGAAAACAGCCAAAAGGGTAACACAACCGAGCAGGAGCCATATTCTCTTCTAATGACCAGAGCAATTCAGAGCACTGCTACAAAACAAATCTGAGAGCCTAAAACCTCATCTCAGTTAATCAGTGTAGCTGATAATCTTTCATTACATATTTAACTAATTTAATGTTTATTATTTAATATTAACATACTGTTAGTATTTGATATTGCACTCTTTTAATACACAGTTATCCCTTTTCCTGGAAGACAACTATTACTACCACAAGCAGGTTAGTCATAGCTAATTTATGCTCTCCATTTTCATTACCTCCTTAGGTTTGGATTGCCTCCAGTGGGAGCAGTAATGGTCATTTAGCTTTGTAACTCTCCTTGGCACCTCTCTCCTGAATTGCTACTACTCTCACACTTTTGAACTCTTCTCCAAAGCCAAGTGAAATCCATTTCCTCATTTGAAAGAGAACACTTAACTGAATAAACAAGTGGTATTTTGTCCCTGCAGCTTAGCTAGCAATAGAATAAGAAACATGCATTTCCCTATGTAAGGAGAAACCTGTACTTTCCTTACTTACATTTTCCTGGCTGTTGGGACTGGGGTCCTATTTTGAAGAAACAGCATTTCTGTGCATCTTGATGCAAAAAAGCTTATATGCATCTGCCATTTTTGACAAGTGTCTGCTAACAGGCTGCAATTTAACTAGATTATATAAAGATACATCAAAAACTGTCAGCAAGTACTGAGCCACTGTAAACTGACATGATGTAAGAATCTGTTGAGGGAAGAAATCCAGCTTCTCCCTTTGGTTATGAGTTATTAGAAAAAAGACAACAGTTGCTCTGAATGCATAAGCAATGCAATTGAAACACTTTGCAGTGATCCATAGTCATGGCAAAGACTGCTTTATTCAGACTAAGATCTCTTGAGGCCCTTTGAGGACAAACAGCAACAAAGGACATCCAAATTCCAGATGGAAATCAAAGCCAGAAAGAACTTATTTTTAAAACAAATCCTTACATCTCAAGGCAGCAACAGCAACCAATTGTTCTACCATGCACAACTTTCAAGAGAAGGGCATCTATATCAACAAATAGATAAAGCAAAAATACAAATATTCCTGTATGGCGAAAACCTGTCTGGATTAAAATAAAAGATTTCAACCCAGTAGCCTTCATCTGGCAGCAGACAAGAGTAGGTTCTTACGAAAATGCAGTAAGAATAGTACAAGGATAGAAGAACACAAGCACTGACCTCCACATGTTCTATCAATCTTTCAGTTGGGGACTTCTAGAGTTAAAAGCTGCTTTCTCAACACTTCGCTAGAGCTTTCCTTCCATCAGTTGCTCATTTGATCCGTTTATTACTGCACCATCCAAGATATCTAACTGCCCACATATTTACCCATCTTCTAAGGTCAATTTAAAAGATAGATTGTGTGTCACAATAATTTAACAATTTTGTATTAATTCCTTTTGAAAAGCACCTTCTCTAAGTGATATTTTTTGTTTTCATTAAATAATGCAGCTTCTCTGTCATGGCCTTTTCCCCTTCAGCCACTTCTTTGATTCTCAATCATACACTTGCTAAAAGAATCTTGGGAGCCTTCCTGACTCTGAAGTATTTATTAAAGCTCCTAATTTTTGCACCTCTAACAAGCTTTTCTGAAGACATTTTCTGCTTATGAACAACGCTTTTTCAGTTATCTTAGCAGCTTATATTCAGATGGGAGAAAATGAAAATTAACATACAATTATTGCATTTGCAAGAACAAAATTTTGCCTTCTTACTTGCTTTAACTTCTTACTGTTTATTTCCACCAGCTTTTTATGGCCTTTTTATTTTTAAGAATTAAGACAATAATAATGAATTATCACTTTCTTGATCTTCCAAGAAGGTATCATTAAACAAGACCCATACAACTTAAGTATTTTACCCTACCAGCTGCTTCTTTTTAACCCTTTATCTTTTTAAGCAGTTTTGCTTTTGGAAGTTAAGCACACCCACAGAGGACACACACTATATCAATGTGATTAGAAATCACAGCTGCAAGTTCCAGCACAAGTTAACAGTTACAAAAATACTGCTTGTAATTGCATCAGATCTTACAGTCCTAGTCTTAGATCCAGTACCTTATTATATTCAGCACAACATGAAGATCTTTTCCACCATAACAGAAGGACCCGAGAGTCCCAGTGTGAAAAAGAGGTGATAATAAAGACTGAGTAACACGTTTTTTCTTTTTTCTTTTTTACAATGCATCATTTTACAGTTAAATACAATGCATAATTAAGACATCCACAATTTCCTCTTTGTCTGTTTTGTGCACCTTGACATAGCAGAAAGACTGTGGAAGGCAAATACCACATATTTAATACCTGTTTGTACAAACATTTAAAGATACGAATCATCTTCCTTTTTAGAATAGGATCACAGATTAAAGAAGTACTCAGTAACAACTACTGCAAGAATAATAATGACTAATGAAACTTAGCTAGAGAAAGTACATATGAAATAGAGCAATCTCAGGGGTAGTTCTACTTTGGCAACTGGTATATTATGCCACACTGCACAGCAGGCAAAGGGCAAAAAACAAATCAAATCCAAAAGACCAACGCATCAATGATGCTGCAAAGAGCAGTTTTATACCATTTGTGATTCCATGCTTCTTTTAAGATGCTTGAGTACACAGCCACTGACTAAGAAGTGAAGCTATTATGCCAACTTTAATGGCCAAGGTAACACAGGGACTACACACAAGCTATCGACTCCAGGCATCTGTGAGCGTGATTAACTATGACATGATTCATGAGTCAAGCTTGGAACTCCTTTCTTCCAAAACATTAAATTTTCCCTCTCCTGAAGGAACAGCAGATTGGAAACATACTCACCCAGAGAGACCTCCAAATGTTTTTTGCCTCATATGCTCTCTGTGAGGCAGCTGCTGAGGTCCACTGGTTTCATCTGATATACTGCTTTGCATTATACCACACCCCAGCTAGCTTGTCAGTCACCTGCCAGCACACTGCACTGTGTATGAAGTGCTTCTTAGGGCAACTTACATGCTTATATGCTTATAATGCTTATATGGCAACTGTGCTAAAGAAAGGTATATTAAAAAATAGAACACATGAAAAAAAAGAATCATTCCAGCCCTACTCATAACAATTTTTTTTTTATTCACATCAGCATAAAAGACAACACCTGAACTGTAAATCTCCAATATAGTCCAGAGCAAGGGGCACATATTGCCTTATTTTCAGACTGAGGTAGGTACCACAGGATGACCCATGTTTTGGCCTCCTCACTTCTCCTGCCTGAGGCATATTTTGAATATTATTGTTTCCTGGCATGCAAAACCATCTGTATCAATCCCTTCACACTGCCCAAACTCACCTGCCTCCTATCTGATGCTTCCCACACGTGGGGAGCAGCAACAACAGCACCTAGCAACAGCGTGACAACAAGGGAGGGCTACAGTCCCTAGCTGCTCCCTCCCCATAGCTGTCCAAACAGATTCAGATGCTGCTTCATGCAGCCCTCTCATACATCAGTGCACTCCAAGAACCAGGTGTGTGATGCCTACAAACATTTCCTCAATTCTCTGGCCTTCATATAAATTTCGGCACTTGCAGCCCAGTAGCATATTCATGCCTCGAGCAGGAAGGCTCCTGTGCCATGAAGTAACATATAGAGGAGCAGTGAAGGACAGGGAAAGCTTCCATTCACCAAATACTCTTACTCACACTCGCTCTTCATATAAGTGTCCGCAAAAGGGCAGAGTTGTGAGGTGTCAGAGCAACTGTAGCACTGAGATTATTTTAGAGACATACAGCACCAAACAGAATTTTAACCTAAATGCACTCAAGTCTGCAACTTCACAACATGCAATTACTATTTACATCTCAAGATACAGCCACTCAAAGTCTCCGAGAGTACTGACAGCAAAATGAAAATGCTGCTTTTAAAAACCAGGTTGTCTAGGGCAAACCATGCTGCATAGGACATAGAAAAATCGATGATTTCTGGTTTATTAAAATATGTTACTACCAGAGAGCAATAATTCTAGAGAACTGTGCAGATAAAATTTTCTTTCACTGAAAGGACCTGAGGAAAGAGAAAAAAATTAGGAGGTTATGTGCTAAGCTTGTTTCTTTGTTTTCAATTTAAGATGATATTTCTCACTAAACATTCCCAAATAATAATCCTGCTCTGCCAATCTTGCACATACAAATTTGCCCATTGTAGAATGCAAAAAAGTGATTTGCCGTGAATGGATTGCCACCATTGCGCAAATCACAAACAGTAATTATGAAAAGTTCAAAACATCAAAGACACTAAAAATATCTGCATGAGTGCACTACCATATCATGGCTGTCATTCAACACTAATGGAAATACAGTTCAGAAGAAAATTCTACTGGTTCAGCTGCCCCTATGCCTGCCCCAAAGTAATGGACTTAATCACTAACTTAATCAGGGACTAATTAAACAAAATTTTTGAGATGGAAAGAACTGTTTGCAGTTTGTTGTTAAACTACTGGCATTCAGAAATATAAAGCTGAGGATTTTTTCTACCAGTTCCCACTCCCCCTTTAAACTTGCAGATTGAGATCAACTGAAACAATTTAATGAATAAACCGGGAATTTTTTTTTTCCAGTAAATTCCGTAACTCCAAAACAAAAACTATTGGCTAGCTTTCTGTTTAGGAAGTTACCAAAATTACATATTGAGAGGAGAGGCAAAATCCTGAACAAAAATACAGCTTTGGATCCAACTAAACTTCCAGTTGAGATTATACCACATGAAAATTTCAGGAACAGGACAGTGAGGGAAATGTTTCATTCAGTGATAAAATTCTCCAAATTAAACGTAGTTGATCTGAAGTTACTTGAAATAATTATTCATAATATAGTTTCTGGTAGAGACATTTTTCTGAAGTGGTACACATGAATTGAAGTGTAATGGACTTCAGTAAGGATTAAATACTACCTACAATGTCATTCCAGCTCCATAAATACCCACCAAGGCAATTTAAAGTAATACAAATTATTTGCATTTCTCTTGCTAACACAGAAGCATGTTAATTCTTAAGAGAGGAGTTTCTGCAAATGGTAAACAAATTATGTAGCCAATGGGATTTTGCCAAAAAAACAACATGCTTTGTCACCCAATACCGAATCCACTACTTGCTTGGTCTGATCTAATCACAAAGGCAGTGGACCTGACTAGGTCTTGATTTGCCCATGTAATTAACTCAAACGTGGAGTAAATATGAAGAAATAAAAAAATAAAGGAAATATTTGCTTGAAATTAAGTTCCATTAAGCTCTAAAGCTATGGCCACGTTAACAATGCTGCAAAAGAACATAAAGAATTTTTTCTTCACAGCATGTTGACTTTTAATTGCCTCCTCCAAGGCAACAGCTTCAAAAAGCATCAAATGAAGCTGATAAAATGCTAGTGAAAAACAAAAGAAGATACATCTAAATGCATATAAAGTGTTGACATTCATAGTAAAGATTCATGTTTCTAGCACCCAGTGACTCAGGAGGCCAGGAAAGTATGTGAATGACTATTGATCAGGAGGTTCTCAAGAAAGAAAACAGACACATCAAGAAATCTGATCTGAGTCGAAAACAGAAGAAAGGATGAACTAAGTGGAGATGTCCTACAGCCCTGTTTTTTATTCTTTACCAGATATTTACTTCATCAATGTTGAACAGAGGATGCTGGATAAAACAAACACATTCACCCTACCACAGTCTCCATTCTTACAATTTTGGCCAGATTTGGTCTATGGCTGCTCTAGATAAGGAAACAGAGTTAACACTGCATCCAAATAAACAGATACTAAAGTTTGGACTGAGCATTTAGAACTTTTTTCTTTTAAATATATAAATATATATATATATAAAATCAGAAGAGTGGAATTTGAACAAAAGAAAACTTCAACTCATAAATAGTATCTGCATCAGCCTTTACTGTGAGTTACAACCACAACGCATTTAGATCTATTCTTGGGATTTCCATGCGTGCACAAGCCTAAGCAGTTTACTAAGAACCTGGTGTTTGCCATGAGTATTGGAACCCACAACGGATACATAGGCACTGTTTAGCCAAGACAACCAGCTTTTTTATCACTATTTATTTACTTATTCATTTTTAGAGCTTGCAACTTCAGATTAATCTTTCTCCAAAGCACAACCTGGAGCCAGTGTGGGCACATAAATATCCCAACCTAAATTACTAAATACTTAAATTCTGTTGCAACTTAAAAAATGCATGGAGGAACTCAACTGTTAAGCACCAAATTTCTTGAAAAAAAGCAAAATAGCTTGGTAATACCTAATGCATTCAACAATGCAGAAGCCTTCCCTGCACACAGCAGGGATCTTAAACCGAGAGCTTTAGCTGCAGCATAACTGTTCTGCAATGACAAAGCTAGACATATACATGTAGTTTTGCATACATGTGTGTGCTTGATACATGTGTATATATAACCATGCCCTGATGCTGACCCTGCTCAGGGACTGCAGCTGCTCCTCTCTGGCAGACAAAGAGAACTGAAGAGGCAGCATCTAACCTTCAGGCTGCTGTTTTCAAGCTGATGCCAGAAGCCAGGCTCACACAGCTGCTTTGAAAGTACCACTAGCCCATCTATCCTCTAAGTACAAGGAGGAGACACATACTATTTGGGTCTATTGCTTACATCACCCATTGCTGTTCACAACCTAACACTCTGCCAGTGTCTGCCTGCTAAGAACAGAAGCAAGGCAGGTCCTTCTTGGTAATTTTCTCTTTTTGAATAGCTACAAATTAAGGCATGCAATTGGCAAGATTTGTCCCTATTAATGTCACATTATATGCATCACTGCCAGAATATGTAAGAATTCTTCCCCTCTCCTCTGCTCATTATTAATTATTACATACAACGCATGTGCCCATGTGATGGGTAGCAGGTACAGCACTTTGTTAAGACGGCAAAAATGTGCAAACAATTCTATTTACTTCCATGCTGGATCCTTCCTTTCAGCCATCACAAAAACGCATTAAAGAAAAAAAATTATATGAACAGCAGAATTATCAAAACCTTGCTTCCACACAGATCTGCTTCTCACACATACTCCATCTCCTCACTTAAAGTAATTTTCTTCAATGTCTCCTGAATTCTCCAGCACTCCTCTCCATCAGCTGGGCCATGGGTAGCACTGCACCCTGCACAGTAACAACTTAGGAGTTGTGTCGAGCCACCAGACAACCTGCATGTGTTCATCCATTATTTCACTGGTCAAAAGTTCCCTCCTTTACCTGTAAAACTCATGAGAACTTAACAGCTCTGATAGCTCGATTTCTCCTTCAGATTAGTCTGAATTAGGCCTCAATGGCCTAGATTAAGACGTACTAGAAGAATCTAAAAACAGACCATCCTGCAAACCTCACATTACTGGGAATCAAGGCAAAACAGATGTTATGGATATTTTTTATTTCTGGGCTCTAAATCATTAGACTGAAGTCACAATTCCCCAGTTTTCCCTCAGTAAACAAGACACTTTTCATAAAAAACACCACACACTAAATGATGAGTGAAGACTTTCAGGGAAAACTGGGGGGAAAAGTATACACATGCATAGAAGATTCATTAAAAAGACTCCCAAAGACTGGAACTATGATTGACAGATCTGTACACTAACAATATTCCTAAGGGATTAGCAAATCAGTACATACAGATTTAAACAAGACAATTAGATTTCTGAAAACTATACAACAGTCTGTCTTTCCTGTTCTCAAAAATAGTTGCCTTAAGTCATTCTAATTCTGGGTATTCCACTTAAATCAGTTCATACTGACTAATCTCATTTTCAACTACACCATCAATGGCTGTTTCACTGAAAAGTAACAACTATGTTATAAAAACTTTAGCCATACACAGCTTCTGGACTAACAACCTCATATGGGCTAAAGGTGACAAGGCTAAGACCAGAAGCCACAGGCACAGCCGGATTCTCATGCATTGAGATCACTGATGAGATTCATTTGACCTGTCAATTAGAGTCTTTTTGCAAACAAAAGACTGGGGGAGGGGAGCTGGCAGATGAACAGTTGAAGTTCAAACAAAAAGAGAAAGGATGGATGTTCAAGTACTGCAGCGAATACTAGTTAAAGTTTGAATGATGCATCTGTTGGGGGCAAAATAAACATAACAATAAAACAAACAGAAAAACACCATCACAACCCCTATCTTTGGATCATCTTCAAACAAACCAACCAACAACAAAAAAAAAAACCAAACACACACAAAAAAAAAAAAACACACAACACAACCCCTACACCAGTCAAGTGAGGAGAATATACAGATACTTATTACTATATGGACAGAACAGGCCATCCAAGCACGACATAGAATACTGAGTTTAGTTTCAGTGCAAATTTTTCTACTTCCAGAATTTTTCATACTACTGCCTAAAAAGAAACATACAGCAGATACACAACTGAGTTACTTAGCAGGTCTTTCCCTCTTTACACGTGCCACAACAAGCCAAGTCAGAATATTTAGACTTTGGAAGCTCCATTATATCCAACCATAGAGCAATTCCCATCCAGAAGAAAAATGTTGGCAGCTTGCTTTCATACCTGATGTTCTCCAAACACCTTATTCCTACATTTTAGTTCCAGCAGATCATCACCAGCTGGACAAACCAAAAGAGGCTGCTGTGGAGATGTCACTTACATACAAATAAAAAGACATGACTGACAGACAGGGCCATCTGCCATACTTCCAACCACAAGCAGAACCCACCAAGTACAGTACAGTGAGAGACTGTACAAAGTCGGAGACTCTCTTAGAAGAAGCAAAGAAAGATGCATGAAGGAAAGAGACCCTGAAAAAGAACTTGTGTATTTGTCTCCCAGTACCTTTACTAACACTACAAAAATAAAATTCAATTTATCTCTTAAAATAACAGCCACCAAAACAGCATGTGTGTCTAAATATGTTCTCGGCACAATTCCATGCAAGAGATGAGTGCTGAATCCAGTTTCATATGATTATCAAGTGCAACAGAAGAAAAGGTTACATCTTCCCCTTTTCTAAGTGTATTCCTGCACTGCCACATACATAGCCAAAAAAAAACCCACTTTTACTGGAAGAGAAAAAATCTTGGTTGCAGGTATACCACACAGGAATAGGAAGACATGGTCATTTCTCTGGGCCATAGGACAACTGATCCAGAAGAGACAGAGCTTGCAGAACCATGTTCTTCAACCTGTTAAAAAGGTCATGACCTATTCAGCATGAATGGGAAACATTCCTCCAGATCTCCGCCAGTTTGTCCTCTTAATCCTGTTGTCCCATTCTGCCCAGAGACATATTTACCATTCTTATATCTCAAATCTGTCACTTTGTTATTCCCCTTGCAGGGCATTTGGAGAATATATAAATACATAGGAAAATTAAATTTATAAGACATCAGCATACTGTTTTCAAAACAACTAAGGAAATGCTGCAATTCCTAAGACTTACAACATTCTATCTGAAAAGCAACAGGCTGCCAACCTGGAGAACTGCGGACGGCAAAAAGTTGCTTCCCACATTTTGAAGGTGTCACTTCTCTTTTTCAATCATTTGTTATTCTGATTTAGTCAAACAGATGCCCCTTTGAAAACCACATCTTCTAGCACCACCCACTTGATCTATGCAGAAGAAATCTGATACTAAAGAGTGCCACGAATAAAAATTAAAAGTAAGTTATAACTTTGTTATGTGAGTGATGTACATGAAACGCTAACAGAAGCAGGAATTTCTTTCAGAGTAAAAACTCAAGGGAGATGAAAACCCATTTCTAAGTTTACTATACTTTCAGTGCTCTGTGCAAGTGATCCTTACAACAGAATACAAATCTAAACCACACGTCTGTTTTGTTCTCATACACTGCTTTTGTCCTGCAAATACAGGAACTTCCAAATATGAATCAAGTAGACTTCCCATAAGAGGAAATCATTACAGAAAGAAGAATAAAACTAGGATTCCACTCCCACCACAGTCATCTTTAGGAATTTATTGTGCCCCACTTCAGACCAATTTTAAATTTGTTTAGGTTTTTTTGGAGGGGGTGGGTGGTGTTGCAAAAGATGACAATATTCTTACGCAATTCACTGGACAAAATTACGAGATAACATTTCAACCTTTTCCCACTAAAAACAGTCAACAATTGGAATATTCCAGTAAAACGCATTTATCTACTTAAATCAGTATTTTCCACTATTATAATTTTTTTACGAGCCCCTATCATTAAGAAAACCAAAAAAACAGCAGTTTAGGTATGACACACTTTCCTGTCACTCACTACTATCATAAATCAGTACCTCATTTAGCTTATTAAAGATCATCTCAACAAAAAAAGCGAAGTATGTTTATCACTTTACAACATACCTGAATTGTCAAGACAAAATGGTGTATAAGAAAGGAACATCAATAATATTCCCAGTCCCCAAATCTGAACGCTAAGGTACTCGTTCTTACCAGCTCCCAGGTTATGAGGCTGGAGCACATCAGCTCTCTGCCAGCTTGCAGAGGTGTGCTGAACTAGGACCTACTTACCCAAGCACACACTCAAGAGTGTGGTCCTGATCCTGCACAGGGACCTATGCAGCAACCACTACTGCCAAAGCCTATCCTGGGAATCTGGCATCTTTTAAGCACATTGTTTTGTTATCTTCCTCTTCTTCCCATCTCAGCCCCACAGAGCCTTACCAACTCGCCCTGTGCAGTCTGCCCGTTCATATAACTCTTTTTATCAAGTAATTTAGAATTAATCTCCTACAGTAAACAAGCTTACAGTTTCTACTCATGGGATAGGTTTTTAGTATCTCAAATAAGTTGCTCTAATTCAATGTGGTTTACCTGTTCTCAATTCTCCTTCTCCCCCTGGTAAGAGTAGACAGAAAAAATTCTTTTCAATTAAGAACCACAACACATCTCAGAGAGGGAAAAAAAAAAAAAAAGGGCAGAAAAAGACATGATGCAGAACAGCAAAAAACTGTGGATCTCCAGGATGGAAATAATTTACCGTTAGCTCAGGAAGCAACAGACTACCACATACAGTTTTAGAAACAACATGGTTTTATCCTGAAAACCAGACTGCACTTCTCAGCGCTGGCGAAATTACTCATTAATCAGTGTTTCCATATGACACTGGATCTTTTGGAAAACTTCCAGGGGAAATGCAAGCTAAACCACCTTTCCCCAGCTGTGGCAGTCAGAGGAATTAAGAGATTCAGACCCCAACTCTTACTGAAACCTCCTAAGAGCAGTGACTCCTGGACTTCAAAATCATTGCATCAAAACCATGGTGTTTTTCCCTGAAAGTCGCTTTCAACCTGAATTAATTTATGATTGCATATCTTCAAGGTTTCATTTTGGGGTAGTGGGAAAACCCAAGCCATGACAGTGTTTTTCTAATACAAGTGTTTTGTCAAAAAGAAACAATCTCCAAGCCTGTATTCCAGCGAACATCATTTCAAAAACCCTCCAAATCAAAGTAAACCTCAAAAAGTTTGTAGCCCGAATTAAAGGATCACTTCACATGATATTACCAAGCTGAACTTAAAATGTAATTCAAGTTTTGCGGGGATTAAAATCCTTGTTGCAGGCTTCAGAAGGCATAATGAAGACCCACAACTTAATTTCAAGTTCTCATTCTAATGAAAACTAACAAAGATATTCTGGTAAAGCACAACACAAACCAACCAAAGGAACTACCTTTTTCATCCTATCTCCTTTTCTTTACTGTATGACCATAACATGTTTCAGGGAAGTTTTGATAAGTTGGACCGTACTTATCAGAATTACTTAGAACTACTGATTTAAGAATTAATTTTCTAAGAATTACTTAGAAAACTCCTGATCTTCATGCCTGTGGGACTGAAGCTTCTACCTTCAAGCAATGGTCTGTTTCTTCAGGCAACATGCCAGAAGTGTCATCAGCACTGTGCAAGACTTCAAAGTTTCACATTTCATCCACCCCAGAGCTGTCTCCATGTTACTTTTCATAAATTGCCAGGATACTTTTGTAACTGACTGATTTTCCAAAGCTTCAGAAAGCTTCATACTTCTCAATAGCAAGGAACACACTTAAACACTGACAGGCTGTCAGGAAAAGAATGCACTTTACAGATACACACCTTGGTGTGGAGCTTGTGCTCAAAAACGAGGCATCAGTTACTAGCCTGTGCCAGAGTGGGATGTGTTGTCAGCAAGGCATCAGTGCACTGCTCTATGCACTTTCAAACACTATAACTTGCCACTCAGTGGTCAAGGTGCTGCAGCACATGCACCCGGTACACATTTCATCGCCTTTGCCTGCACACTCCACAAATTCTTTTCATTTGCTTCTCAGCAATTATGTGTAACATTTCACACAGCTCCCTATAGCATCCCCCTCACATTCCAGCAGTCTGCGGCTGCTTCCCCTCCCAGACAAGATGGGTTCAGCATTATCCTCTAGAAATAGAAACCTAACCTATGGTAGTGATAAAAAACAAATGTAAGGTTTCTATCTCCTTGTCTTTGCCACAGCCTCCTGAGAAATGTAAGACTTCAAGCTCCAGCCTCAGAAGTACTCTTCTGAATGAGGGATGCTTAGAAGTGGTTCAGATGTGAATGTAAGGCTCTGGCTAAGGTTGCATCTACCCTAACTTTTATTTCTGAAGTTGCAGTGCAGTTCTGAAGCAAATCTCTCAGTCATCCCAGCCTACCATCAGGTTTGATAAGCAGGGCAGTTCTGCTGCACCTGACCTACATTCTTTTTAGAGGAAACTGAAACAGGAGCTCATATCCAGATACATAGCAAAGTTGCTCCAACTACTAATGGGATCAATGTAGTGACTGAATATTTGGATGGCTTCAAGCTATATGTATGATAGAGATGTTCAGTCTCCACCACCAAAAAAAAAAAGCTAGTCACTAAAGTAAACCCCAAGCAGGGTTTAGCATCCACGTTTGACCTGATTCTCTCTTCCAAAAATCCAAACGACATCCATAGTATTAAACCGATTCTTTCAGAGCATTATGTCAGTAAGGTTATGTCAGATAGGCTCATCCAGTTTCTTACCAGTGAAACATATTCATACACCACTGTTCTAATAATACCAAAATTAGCCAGAACCCCATTCATTAAAGGACACATCACTTACCAGGCCATTGCAAGTGCTGATTGATGCTGTCCCGCTCCCAGCACCTGGCTGCAACACTGTGCCAATGAAGTGGCAAGAAGCTTCCGAGCGAGTTGCAATCTTCGCACCAGTGTGGTTGCCACGTCTCCTCTCTACTATGTAGTTACGGGAAAGAAATCGCATATGGGCAGTCAAGTTAAAAAACAGATCCTTATCCTCATGGTTGATTCTGTAGTATATCACATTCTCCTTTTTGCTGAGGTCTTTCTTCTTCCTCGTGTTTGAGATGTGATGGTGTAAATTAAAAGAAAGAAAATGCCCGCTTGCATCTACTCTTGCTGGATCAACCACATGGTATTCCGGCAATGTCTTGATAAATTGCTCTGAGAGGAAGGGGAAAAGGAAAAAAAAAAAAAAAGAAAAAAAAAGAAAAAAAAAGTAAACCTAGGGTGAGTCCTAGCCTGTTCAAATCTCACATGATTTAATGAGGAAACTCAAAAAATACTGCAATTCACCACACCATCCTACTGACATAAAGGCAGGCAGTGCACAAACCACCATGCATTACAATCCCCATTTGGGCTTTCTACTCTCCATTATAACATTCAATTTAGAAGTTCAAAATTCTTCTTTTCAAACATTTTGTCACCATTCATATGAAGAACTGACTGCCACACATGCACCTCTTTCCAAACCCACAAAAGCTGAGAACCCATTCTGTCCTAAGTCCCCAGAACACAATGCTCAGATCAAGATCATCCTCACACATCCAAAAAGCTGATGACCTGAAGCAGCAGACAGAGCCTTGAAAACAAACATGGGCGAAGGGAACACCACTGACCGGCCTGACAGGCTACAACAGCACCTCAGTAGCATCAGCTTTAGCAGTTGCAGCAGAGGATGAAATTTTAAGAAAAGGCTTGAAGGGGAATGAAGTAACTGTGTCATTTTTTATAAGGGGTTCCAACCAGAATTAGATTGGATGTATTAGCACTTATCAGAATCTAACAACGGAAGAAAACATTCCTGGCATTCTTGTCTCCTGCTGTGACACAGAACAATTGCCACCTGTTCCCAATTTCATTTTGCTTTAAATTAGTGTGAAATTCAAAAGTCCCAAACAAATAACATAAATACACATAAAATGCAGTCCCTACAAACTCACACTCTTAGGGCCAGATCTGCTAGCACACTTGACTTCAGGCCAAGATATCAGTCTGAATGCATGTGACCAAAAAGAAATCGTGATGATATATGTCATTCCAGCTCCTCCTTCCCTAGGGCTCTTCACTCCAGCTCCTCCTTCCCTAGGACTCTTCACTCCATAAGTCCCAGCCACTTGTATGTGAAGCACTTAAACCTTATTCATTAAATAAGCTGATTAACAAAGCAATTAGCCTGCTCGAGGTACTACCAGAGCAATTTACTCCTCCTTAGGACTGGTAAAATAATCCTTCTAGAAACAATTCTCTCCACTGTCTGTATCTTCAAAGCCATATAAACCATGTTGAGACAGATAGCTCTCCAGGTTAATCCCCTCCAGGAAGGAACGTATCTCCTTTGTCCTCATTAGCTATTAGCTGCAGTATGAGACATGGATGCTTGTCTTTCCTCAGGCCATCGACCCCTGAGACACATGCACTAAAACACTCCCAATTGACAAAAAAAAAAAAAAAAAAAAGAAAAAGCACATACACAAAACTGCATAAGAAATTTGGCCTTGTCTCAGTAGCACCTTTATTTCAGAAGCAAACTTATTCTCATACACAACATAATTCGTTTTACACAAGTCTTCCCACCAGCCTATCATGACTTTTTGCCTTTGTAGGACAAGCCACAGCAGTGGACTTTCATGTCCACAGTAGCAGGTCTTGACACCTCAGGGACTAACACCAACCACAAGTTCTGAGACATCTCCTGCCGCTGCCCATGTAAGTACAGCAGGGACTGAGACATGGGAAATTCAATCCACACCCTCATGCCTGCAGTTTACACAGCCTTGATATGGCATATAAGGCGCCAGCTGAACAATTTAGCAGCTGAAGATAGGTCTCTCCCTCCTCATGCTCCAGAGCGAAGCAAAAAATGAGCACGACAAGAGAGGTGAAACACCCAAAAACATGGCTTACCTGCAGAAGTTTCATTATTAGACTTCTGAGAAGACCCACATCCCATATTGTGCTAGCAAAGACAGGCTAATAGAGAACTCTGCAAGATCAAGCAAGATCAGGCCCCATTTCTGTGGTTTTCAGCACAATTCACTAAATAATCAAATTAAATGCCTGAAGGAAAACTTACTCATCTGCTGTCACTGTGCAATTTGCCTCTGCTTGATGTCTTAAGATTAATTTGTTGTGGCTTAACTGTTCAGCTCCATGCAAGACCAAAGACTTGTGGTTTTGGACTTCAAACTATTCAAGGAAGTTTTTTATTTCATTACAGTGATTAGTGTTTAGAGGTTAAGGCAATTTAGACATCATCATCAGTAAGAGGAAAATAATGCCTAAGCGCCTGATGGCAACAGAATTATCAAAGCAGAGAAGTCTAAATTCTTCCACCCCTCCTTAAATACTCATTTCTGAATGCTAGTCACTGGAGAGCAAATTATGCTGCAATAACAGTATACTGTAATATAATCATGGAATTGAATTATTAAGCAGTTTTCAAACGACCAGAGAGATCAAGATTACAACACAACAAAGTTTAACAAAATGACGCAAAGAATATTTCTGCAGATAATCATTACCAGTTTTGTCTAGACTATTGGGTAGAGGTTAGCAAGGGCAATCCCACCAATAACAACTAACTGAACTCCACATTAAGCCTAACATAGCACTTGATCTGTCTTGCTGGAGAAGAGTCTAAAACAAAAATAGGAGGTACAATTTTGTTTTTACCTTTCTGCCCTTCTAGGAAAGAGTAACACCCAACTAGAAGGCAGAGGCAACAAATGGAATAACTTAATGGATGCAATCCAGACTGCACAAGAATAAGGGTTGAATTCTTCAACACTGACTGCCTCAATTTTCCTAAAGTAATAATTTTTTCTTATTAAAACACCACAGCTTCCCATAAACCTTAGTGACAGCAAACACTAAACAGAGGGAAACTATCCCAGTGCCACTAACAAGCCTCAGAGCTGGCATGCCATGGCATGCTCCTCAGCCACCTATAATACTCTCCACTCCATGGAAGCTCTCTCTGCCTGCCAGGTGGCACTGCTCAGGATTTATAGTCCAGGAATGGGAAGACTTCCCTGGGCAGCTTGCAGGGCTCCAGGGGTCACTATATCCTTCCACAAGTTCAGCCTGGGCATACCAGCTTGCATCAGCGCCATAAGCAGAACCAAACATTGCACTGATACATTCAAGTCAGTACTTAGCCTTGCATCACCATTTGTACAGGCCATTCAGGTTTGTTTGACAAGTATAAGAATTGTCTAAGTTGTTAGAGAAAGCTCCCCAGCAGATTCCTGCATCACTAATTCTGCATCACTGAAAACATCTGATAATATTCCAAACCACTGCTGCCTGTTCTGCTCCTCTGTAGATTCAAAACACAGCAGAGAACTGCCCATAAAGATGGCTGTACACAAGTGAATAAACTAGGATAAAGAGAAAAACATACACAGTCTGTCACATGTGACAGGAAAAGCACAACTTCTTTCAGACAGATAACGTTTTCTGACAAAATTCCTTTAAAATGTGACACATCATCGTTTGACATTGTTTCATCTCCATGTTTGCAGTTCATCTACATCTGCCCCTCAGACCCCCTGGCTTCTTTTCAAACGATTCCTTGAAATAGGAAATAAGTTGCTCTTCTCTGGAGGAAGCGTCTTCCCAAGCCAAAGAAAGGCTCTGTACCCAGAAAACACCCCAAGCTCCAAAGACCCACAGCAAGGATCAGGCCTTCAACATCCAGTGAGAGAATCCTTAACTGTTCCAACTGCCACACTCATTGCGCATGTGGAGGGAGCGCAACAGTTGCTTCAGCTACTCTAGATCCAAATTTTAATTCTTTACACTTAGCACTGCATCAATCTTCCATTGGAGAAAAAAAACAAACAAACAAACAAACAAACAAAAAACCAGCCAAATTTCAACTGTTCCTTTCCACAAAACTATGGGCAAACACCTGAGAAAGCCTAGGTTTTTCATTCCTAGAAAGTTAAATTAATTCTACATTCACTTCCAAATGCCTGACAGTTAAACAGCCATTACGCGCTAACACAGCATCCCTGTACTGTCCCATCTAGAGAGACACAGGAATGCAGTGACTGCTTGCATTCAGTTTAAACACATACAGCAGGAACTAACTTCAGGATCATTGTTCACTTTTCAGCAGCTTGCTTAACTACTTTTTATTTCCATGATCTCTGAGGTGCACAGCAGATTTTCTCCTCTGTGTTCAAGCTCTCCCACTGACAGTACCACAGCTGTTGATTTCATCAGGGAGGTTTTCAGGAAGCAAAATTTCCTCCTGCACTTTCGAGACTTCTACCGCCAGGCAGAGTCTTCCAACTAATCATAATTTTTCTCTCCTGGGAGCTGCCTCTGATTTTCCTTAAACAGGCAACAGGATAAAATTCCTGACTTACGCTCCCCCAGGGAGGCGTGCAGCCAGTTCCAAATGAGGGAATGAATTAATCCACCTGGGCAGCAGCTTCAAGAGATTCCTCCCACAGATAGAGCCTAGCTTTTAATTTATCATCCTCACTAAATACGAATAAATCACAGTGTGTCTTATACTCTGATAACACCAATTCTTCTTTGTTAAAAAAAAAAAAAAAAAAAACAAAAAAAACAAACCAGTTCAATACACTTTTTCAGCTTAGTACTAAACTATTCTGGTATTTACAGAGATGCTTCTTAACGAGGAAGACGAACAAAAAGCAGCATTTAGCAATATCTTCATCTACACAGCGCAACTCGGTGACCTCCAAACAGCAAAAGGCGGGCACAGGCAGAGCCGTGCTCTCACTTCAAAACTTTAAAGGCTGGAGCAGCCGGTCCCCAGAGCCTTCCGAGGGTACCCTGCGGGTTCGCACACCCAAGAGCCCGGGTAGCAACCCTCACCCCGAGCCGCAGCAGCAGCGAGACTCGTCCCCTCTCCTGCCCGAGCAGCGGCAAGGAGCCATGACCCGACCCGTGGGACGCACACCCGAGGCGAGCCCACTCTCCCTCACACCGTGCAGGGGAACTCCCCGCACCCAGCTACTGACCTTGCCTCCCGTCGGGGAACAGCGAGCTGCCTGCCGGCGGGGCCCTGCTCAGGCAGGGCGCCTGGACGTGAAGGACGAGGATCCAGAGGGAGACGTGTGCCCCCCGGCTCCGCGGGACACATGGCATGGTGCGGGCGGGGAGCTCCGAGCGGGGCCGCGCCTAGCCGGGCCGCGGCATAGCTAGGCGGCGGGGCAGCGGCCGAGCGGCCTCCCAGAGTCGCTCCCCACAAGGACTGCGCGGGGCCGTCCCTGTGTCTGGTTTCTGCCGGGGAGGAAGGAGGGTTGTGGGGAGGGAGCCGCTCCGGGAGCCCCCGCCTCGGAGCTGCCGGGGTTAAGGCGGTGGAGAGAACCGGGCCGGGCCAGCGGGAGGGGAGGGGACGAGAGGCCGCCAGCGGGGACTGCCGCCCCCCCACTCCGCCCTCCACGGCTCAAAGGTGGGGCGTTAGCCCCAGCAGCCCCGGCAGCACAGGGCAGCATAAGGCAGCTTACGCTCTCCGGCTCCTCGAGGCAGGTCGTAGCTGGGCCTCGCAGTCCCGCACCTATCAGGGCAGAGATTCCCTCCTGCTTAGAGTCACAGAACCTAAGAGGTTGGAAAAGGCCTTCGAGATCATCGAGTCAGATCTCTACCCCAGCACTGCCAAGGCCACTGCTAAACCGTGTCGCTGAGGGCCTAATCTACATGGATTTTTATCACTTCCAAGGATGGTGATTCCCCCACTGCCCCATGTTCCCATGCCTGAGCACTCTTTCAGTGAAAAAAAAATTCCTAATATCCAACGTAAACCTCCCCATGTGCAGCTTGAGGCCGTTAACGTGTCATCCTATCATTTTTTAATTGGGAGAAGAGACCAGCCACCTCTCTGCTCCGTCCTCCTTTCAGACAGTTCTAGAGAGCGGTAAGGTTCCCCCTGAGCCTTCTCCAGACTAAACCCCCTGGTTCTTCAGCCGTTCCTCACCACATTTGTGCTCCAGACCCTGCACCAGCTCCGTTGCCCTTCTCTGGACCTGCTGCAGCACCTCAATGTCTCTCTTGTAGCGAGGGCCCAGAACTGAACACAGGATTCGAGCTGCAGCCTCACCAGTGCCCAGTGCAGGGGGATGATCACTGCCCTGGCCCTGCTGCCACACTACTGCTGATACAGGCCAGGATGCCGTTGGCCTTCCTGGCTGCCTGGGCACAAGCTGCTCATGTTCAGCTCCATCAATCAGCACCCCCAGGTCCTTTTCCATGAGCAGTTTTCCAGACACTCTGCCCCAAGCCTGGAGCGTTGCATGGGGTTGTTGTGGCCCAAGTGCAGGACCCAGCACTTTGCCTTGTTGAACCTCATCCCACTGGCCACAGCCCATGGATCCAGCCTGTCCAGATCCCTCTGCAGAGCCTCCTACCCTGCAGCAGATCGGCACTCCCACCCACCTTGGTGTCACCTGCACCAAGCTTGAGGAGAAGGTGCTTGAAGCATGAGTGTGTTCAACACGCAGCCCATTGCAATGGCAAGGGACCGTGGGACCTCGCTCCACCTGAGGCAACCAGGACCCGTCAGGGCCCAGCCAGGGCCTCAGGCCACTGCACAGCCAGAGCCCAGCTTCCAAATTGTCTCCCTGGGGCACAGAGGCCATCCGTGTGCTTTAGCAGTGTGTTGTCATATTGGGGTTACTTCTGAATGTCCCCCCTTTGTAGGGAAGGTTTCTCATAGCCCTGCACCTGTATTTTTAAGTGTGTGCCGTGTACTTTTCACCAAGAATATTCTCATACGGCCTCTGCCAAGGTTTCCCTGGCTGCAGCTCCGCAGGTATACCACAGCCAGGTGCCCAGGGCGCTGCCTTGGTGCTGTCCTGTCCTTGAGACGTGGGCTGCATTCCTTGTAAGCTTCAATAGCCCTCTGCTTAAAATTGACTCTACCATTGGTATCTTGGATAGTTTCGTGGCAGTCTGCGCTTAATTATGCTCATTCCTCTGCTCAAACTTTCCCAAAGGAAATGGCTGCCATAAGCATGAGAACTATAAGCCTCAAACTCCAGAGAACACAAGTACAAAAAAGAGTTAAAACTCCAAGGATTTCTAAATCGCATAGAAATGTGGCTTCTCCCAGGCTCAAGACATGATTACTCTGGAAACAGAATATATTTATAAAAGAGTGATATTTGATTTATGAGTCATAATGTTTTCTCTTTTAGCTAATGGAAGGACACAGACCATGCAAAAAAGGATGATTTTGTGTAATACTCAATATCCAACAACACTTGCCAAGAGAAGATTGCAAGTTATTTATTTTAATATAGCTGACATATATTCAGCATATGAATATTGTTATCTAGCCTGTTACAGTGAGAAGTTCCCTGGTGTGCTTGCTGTTAGAATTCTTTGAATAGTCTAGTCACATAGCAAGCATTAGACTGTTTTGTGACATTAGATAGTGTAGTCTGTTTAGCAATTTATCAGTACTTCCTTGAAATCAATTTAAAGCTAAGTGTGTCCTGAAATTGATGTAATGTCTGCAATACCTGACATTTTAAAAACGCTTGACAATTGTTGCATGGAAACAAGCAACACCATTTGCAGCGAATATTTTAAAATAATTAAGTTGGAGATTAAGAAACTATCTACAGTACATAGAATAAAAAAAGAGAAGGATTGTAAAATGAACAGAACAGGTTAGGAGAGTTGGAAAGAAGGGGTGAAAGTTCAAGGTATAAGTGTATGTTTACAAAGTATTGGTTTAACAAACTTCTGGAAGGCAATTAAAAAAACAGCCCTTCTGTGAGAGGCATTTAACTATTTGCTTGAATTTCCAGTAATTTTTTGGATGGATGTTCACCATGTCTGATGTGAGGCAAACAGTATTTCATGCAGGATTCTATCTTGGTTTTATCCTCAGCAGGAAAAGTTCATTAACATTACTTACAATTCTCTCCAAGCATGAGACATTTTTCATTCTGCCCTTTCCAGAGACTACAGAGTTTCTCATTCTGGACTAACTCTTTCAACCTGTTACTCCTGCCTTCCTCTTCCCTATTATCCATTCTCCAGACAGCATCATGTGAAAGAAAGAAAAAAAATCAGGAAATGATGAAGAAATAAAAGCTTTAGGAACTTAAGAGGGTTTGTGGGAATGTGGGTGTTTTGTTTTGATTTGCTTTTTTTTAATGACCAAAAACTGTAGATGGAAAAGTCATACAGAATGGAGAAGTGTGGGAATCTGATCTGAAACATCTATAACTTCCTGGGCTTTGTGCCAGCATGCACATACACAGAAGAAATGATTCAGTGGGCGCAGTGTCAGAACATACCCTGGGGGACAGTAGGGTTCCTGCTTAAGGGATGCTGTGGCTATCACTAGCAGAGCCACACAAAGTTTAATTGGGAAGCAATGGCACAAGCAGAAAGCACTTCCCTGCTGTGAGGACATACTAAGGCCAGCTATTTAAGTGAATGTCACTGTGTCTTCCCAGTACAGACCTGATGTAGTAGAGCATTTGTAGGAATTAATATAAGGTACCTGCCTGAAAAGCTATTCAATCATTCATAATGAATTGGAAAAATCTAATTATGAGGAATGAATTAGTGGTTTCCTGTTCCAGAGAGGCATAACCTTAGAATTTGGAGCCTTTTGTGAATGTAAGAGCATTTTATTTTTTTTTTAATAACCTCAATTTTAAAAAGAATACAACACCACATCAGCTGTGTTCTTTTGGGCACAAAGGTATTGCAGTTCAGTGCCTGCAGCTCAACACAGAAAAGCCTGTACATCTAATGAAAGAAGGTGGAAAAAATTCTAAGATACGTGATCAAAAGACATGGTCCATCCAGGTACAATCAATATCTGGATTCTTTTAAATTTAAGTAGACTTCCAGGACAGCAGTGAAAGAAATGTGTGTGTAGGAATTTATATGCATATATAAATGTGTACAGAGGGACAGAAAAGCAGAGGTTATGAGCAGTGAGGAACCGCAACATAGATTGTTTGATTTGACATTAAGAAGTTGCTACAAAATGAAGCCTAGATGAAGGCAGTCAGGAAATTTTGCTTTACTAGGAATGAGATTCTCTTGCCCAAAGTTTAAATATCTAATATGCATCTAATATATGCCTGCCTGCCTGTCTGTTCCTTCAGTCAGCAGGGAGAGAAGATAACCTCTGTAGGATAATACATCCCTTTCTGTCACATAAGAGGTAAAAGTCTGTCCAGACCTGATTATCTATTAACTATACAGGCAGTTTAACAAGTTGCTTGGACAAGAAATGTTAAGCAGATCAATCCCATATGATGTGGTGGGCTGTGTTAAAGGTACCAAGTATTAGCAGAGAGATAAAGTGAAAGAGAATTACTTTGAATCCCAGAGACTCTGTGGAGTTTGCTGGGTAATAACTGTGCACCCGTTATTTTTTTTTTTTCTCTTATACAGATTTAGATGGAAATTTATGAGTATGTTTTTTAAAATCTTGTTTTCCTCTTTCTCATAGAGATGCAGCCTCCTAACACAGCTAACTATAGGTAACTGAATCAGAGATGCTGTTGGATCTCTCAATTTCAATTTTGCTATAGTCTTTGAAGATTTTTTCGAATTTCCTAAGTTACTCATGCAAAAAAAGTATTTGCTGACTTCCACTTAAGGTATGTCTGTGGGTAGATTCAACAGAAAGAAACAAACTCTGAAGTAGTCAATGATTATATTATGTGAAAATTTTTGGGATGCTCACGTTCAGATTCCTGATCAGTCCTCAAGGATGGATTATTTTTTGTACTTGGTGAGCTAATTCACCAAGTTATAATTTTGTGCTTGGACTGTGTGAATTTGAAAGGTCGTTTGGTCTTAACTATCCATATTAACTGTTTTAAAGCACTTTTCTAGGGCAACAGGTCACTTTGAAATTAACTTCTTACAAGAATCAGTTCCAGGAAAACATATTCTCAGTGATCTACCTAGAAAGCAAATGAGAAGAGGATGTGAACATGATTGAAGTAGTATTTTTTTTTTCTTTTTTAATAAAGATTTATATCTGTGTCTAAATAATGCTTTCTGGAGAATATGTTTGTGGTCCATAAAATGTGCATATCATGGTATGATCACTGCATTATCTGACCATGGTGATTGTGGTATCTGAGAGTTTATATGAAAACCCGTATACATTTCCTTCTACACTTTTAAGAAAAGAATTGCCTGAAAATCTTCCCGTGCCGGATGAGTACCAAGTCACACCTAACCTTCACCCACAGGATGGAGAAAATACACTTGTAAAGTCCAGTTCAAAATGTAACTGTTAACAATTGTCCAGATTTCGTCAAAAGCGTGAGGTTGGAGCCCTGAGCCCATAAAACCCCCAAAGGAACACCATAGAGGTTCCAAAAATTAGAAGTGAGGAAATAAATAAATATGCAATCTCCCTTTTTCCCTATTTCTGTTTCCTTCTCCTGCTTCAAAATTCTGCTTAATGAGAAGAAAACGCCATCAAAAGAATTATTCATGAAACAGAATTCTAGGGCAAGAATGCAACATTTAAGAATAATATGAAGCCCATTTAAGTAACTCATGTTAATAACTCTTTTTAATGAAATCTGTTCAAGAGCTTTACTATTACTACTCATTGTTTCAATAAGATGGATAGAAAAAGATTAAAATATCCTTTGCTGCTACAAAAATGGCCTGAGAAATAGTCCCATGTTTCTTTACTTAAAATAGTGATAGTATTTCAAAAACCTCTGAGCTGCAAAAATTACTTTCATATTGAAAACAGAACCCCATTTCGCTTGCCAAAACATTTCAGAACAGCATATAGCTGATTCAGTCACTATTGTAATCATAATCAATCTTTCATCTGTGTACGAAGTCTGTAAAGGAAGTAAAAAATGATAAGAGATCCTGAAGGATCTAATCTCTTATCTAATCTATCTTATCTATCTCTTATCTATCTCTTTCTAATTCCAGAAAAATTATCATTTTCAGCAAATGTTTATTTGTCATATTTATCTGAAACACTTTAAAGGCTATCTGAGAAATACCTGGAGGGACACTTTTATCTCTGGTACAGTACAATCAAAATCAATGGGCAGTTTCTGTTGGTGGTCTGAACTGGTGCAAGCTTTTCAAGTTTACTGTGCAGATGGATGCTATCTGAAGGCAAACTAGCAGCCTTAGCCCCAGGTGTTATTTTAGTATAGTAATATATAAACCCCCAAAAGCCTCTTACAGAACTCTGCAGGATCAATTTGAGATTTCCAAAGTAAAAAAAATCAGTCATTATTTTCCCATTACCACCAGAATACATCCCAAAAGCCTATGCCATCAACGCAAACTATTTCAGTTTTCAAAAAGATTGAGTCAGTAACACAAATTTTACTGACACTTTGATAAATAGAAGACTTCAGAAAGGCAAAAGCAACAAGCCTTTGGTAGGACTGGTGGAATAAATAAGGAACAGGTAGAAGACAGTATTTTCCAGGATAATAAGCCTTAGGTTATCTGATGAATCTTGCAATACTTTTTGAAAATAGCTGGTTACTTTTTTTGACAATTTTTCTGGCTAACGGAGAGTTCTGACGGTGTAATGAATAAATTATTCTGTAAATATTCATCTTATTATTCATCTAGGTGTAGAAGGTTCCCTTACCTTCCTCTAAAATGTCTTCTCTAAAATGAAGAATGACAAAAAAAAAAAAAAAAGGACAAACCCAAGGCTGAAAAGGAATTTGTCCGATGGTCAGAATATGAGCAAAAAACTTGGACCAGTGTTTCTCACTTGAAGCCCAAGTTCAGAAGCCACTGTCAGTGTTCCTTTGAGGTACCTCAGTTTGTACTCTGTTGCTTTCCCTGGGTGGCAAACAAAAGAAAGCAGCATATCTTCACACAAGATTTCCATCCCCCTTCCCTTTCTGATTCTTTATTAGTGTTCAGCCTCTGCAGTACATCAACAAGATGTTCTTCTGAGAAGGGAAATATTCAAATGGTAGAAGAAATTATTTTGTGCAAGACAGGGTTTCTGCATTTTTTCTGGTGAGATACTTAAAATTGGGCATGTAGGCAGCAGTGTGATCAGGATAGGGCAGAATTCAATCTGGAAGAAATCTGCTTCTGCAGTGTCCATCCTGCTAATGATTTACCAAGTGAATGTGTCATAGCCTGTGCAAGGCTCAATTACCGATGATTTTTTTCTTGTGAGCTCATAGTGGAAGAACTAAGTAGAGGGGGGACAACTGAACAAGAACTTGTCTATTTCAAATATTTTACTAACTATAGTTTTGGACAAGTGTTGACACGACTGCTGAGGCCCCTGGTGCTGCTGAGGGCTGGGGAACGCTTCACCTCCTGTACCATTTGCAGAACCTTGGCAGTGGTGTGGCTCTGATTAAAACTTGGTATTTTCCCTTTGCTTGTGTATATGGTTGTTGCACTACTGGTGTTGAAGGATGCTTGGCTTTCTCTCCTGCCTGTACTTTTTCACAGGGGACTGTGAAACACTGGTGGGACTGATAGGGTTGTCAGGGTTCACGGCAAGGATGTTTTGCTTTGGACAAGGGAATTTGAGAAACTGTTGCCATGCAGCCGGCTAAGGGATACAACTTAAAGCCCTGCTCTTGAAAACACCACCTGAACACAACCATAGTCAGTGATAAAGAGATATGGAAGCTAGAAAAAAACCCTAATTTATGGGGGGGGGGGGGGGGGGGAATGCCAGGAGTCCATTTTTCAAGTCCTGAGATAGTCAGTCTTTTGAAGGCACATATTTAAATTTTATTTTGTTTTTTTTGTTTGTTCTAGTACCAGTGTATTTAGTGTAGCAAGTAATTTGGAGGCTAAGCCTTCCCAGGGCAGTGTACTGCTAATTCCAGTAAGTTGTACCCTCATTGTATGCAATATGAATGATGTACAAAACTTCCTAATTACTGTTATTCCCTTCAGCTCTCCCAAAATAAGGGTGATTCTTACACAGGGTCTCTGTAGGTATAAACTGAAGCAATGACCAGGCTGCTGGCAGCAAACAGCACACACGGTGTTGCCTTTGAAGGAATTTCAGTAAGATTAATCAGTTTAAAGACTATGGAGAAATAATTTATTTGTTAAATCTGGATCATAGAATCACAGAATGGTTGGATTGGAATGGACCTGATGCATCATCTGCTTCCAGCCCCCTGTCATGGGCAGGGACACCTTCCACTAGATTAGGTTGCTCCAAGCCCTGTCCAGCCTGGCCTTGAACGCTGCCAAGCATGGGGCAGCCACAGCTTCTCTTGGCAACCTGTACCAGTGTCTTACCACCCTGAGAGTGAAGAATCTGCCCCAGATGGCTGATTCACAGTGCTTGATTTGGGTGTATTTAGAATCTACTTAGTTTTCAAACTGCACTCTTGTGTCGATTTGTTTAAAAGCAGAACGGACGAAGGAAAGCCTCGGTTTCTATTCCCAGCTGTTGCTTTCTGTGCCTGCTGCAAGCTTGGCGGGACGGCGAGTGCCGGGAGCCGCGCAGGACAGGGACCCGGCGGGCTGTCGCTGCCGAGCTCCCCAGGCAGATGCCGGCCGCTCGCCGGCGCTCCGGGGCCCCCTGCGGGCGGGCGTGGGGTGGCCGGGACTCACGCATGCCCTTCTGCATCCCGGGGAAGCGGCTTCTGCCCGCCGTCGGTGTTGCCCGCCTCGCAAAACTTTACAGCCTTGTTGTCCTTGCCGTTCATTTTAAAACTAGGAATAGCCACCGTCTCCCGATGTCCCGAAAGAATGAAAGGTGTTGGTCCGTGTCCTGAATGTGCTTATTTGGGGATAAACAAGCATGCCGAGGGTTAGTGCCGAGGTTTCTAAGGCAGGGGTGTTTCGGGAGCGACGTCTCCAGCACTGTCCGGGAATGGCAGGGGATCTTCTTTCGGCGGGCGGGCTTTCTGGGGCACGGCACCAGCCAGACCGTGCCCGCGGAACCGCGCCGCCCGCTCGGTTAGCGCGCAGGGCTACCGGCGGGCCGGGCGCGAGGGCCAGGGCAGCTAGGAGCAGCGGGAACGGACCCGGTGAGGGTCGCTCGGGGCCGGACGGGCAGAACTGGGCGGCGGTGAGCAGCAGGAACGACCCCGATGCGGGTCCCACGAGGCCGACCGAGCGGGACGGGGCGGCGGTGAGCAGCGGGGACGGAGACGGTGGCGTGTCCCGCGAGGCCGGAGGGGCGGAATGGGGCGGACGCGGCCAACGGAGACGGAGCCGGTGAGGCCGGAACGTGGCGGCAGTGGCGAACGGGGACTGACCTGGGGCGAGCGGAACGGGGCGGTGGTGAGCAGCGGGGACCGACCCTGTGCTGGTCCCCCGGGGCCGGACGGGCGGAACGGGGCGGCAGCGGGCAACGGGGCCGGACCCGGTGCTGGTCCCGCGGGGCCGGACGGGAGGAACGGGACGGAGGTGAGCAGTGGGAACGGACCCGATGAGGGTCCCGCGGGGGCGGGTGGGCGGGATCACGGTCGCTCGCGCTCAGCACCCGGGAGAGCTCCCCGCTCACAGCGCATGCCCCGCCCCGCCGGCGCCTATATAAACGCGGCGAGCAGCAGGGTCGGTGCCGGTCTGGCGGGCCGAAGAGACGCAGTCGGTGTCCCCGCAGGGGCTGCCTGCTGGAGGCTGCTTCCCGCTGCCAGCTCCGGGGTCTGAAGAGAACCTCCCCCGGACCCGCCGCCCTCCCTGGTATGGGATGGGGGACCCTTGTGAGAGCCGTGACTGCTCGCCAGCTGTTGGCGTGAAGGATGTAGCAGATTGGGAGTCCTGGAATGTGCCGCTGGATTTCCTGGAGGCTTCCCAGATTGGCAACGGGAGCAATGTGTCCTTTCTGCAGTTCTTCAAGAACACCAACCTGGAGCGAGCTGATGGGGTGCAGGGGGACAGCTCCGATGTGGTGCGGATTGTCATCTCACTGGTGTACTCTGTGGTATGTGCCCTGGGGCTGGTGGGCAACTTGCTAGTGCTCTACCTGATGAAAATCAAGCAAGGCTGGAGAAAGTCCCCCATTAACCTCTTTGTGACCAGCCTGGCAGTGACCGACTTCCAGTTCGTGCTGACGTTACCATTCTGGGCGGTGGAGAATGCACTGGATTTCAACTGGCTCTTCGGTAAGGCAATGTGTAAGATTGTCTCCTATGTCACAGCCATGAATATGTATGCCAGTGTCTTTTTTCTCACTGCCATGAGTATAGCTCGGTACCACTCTGTGTCTACAGCACTGAAGAATCACCAGAGAGGTGACCCACTGGGTGGCTGCTGCTCTGCCAAGTGGCTTTGTGTACTCATCTGGCTGTTGGCTATCCTGGCTTCCCTGCCTCATGCCGTTTTTTCCACCACTGCCACTGTCTTTGATGATGTGCTCTGTCTTGTCAAGTTCCCTGAAGGCCGAGGCAGCAATGCCCAGTTCTGGCTGGGTATGTATCACATCCAGAAGGTGCTGCTGGGCTTTGTGGTGCCACTGATAATCATCAGCCTCTGCTACTTGCTCCTGGTACGCTTCATCAATGAGAAACATGTTGGCAGCAAGTGCAGCGGCCCCGGTTCCAAGCGCTGTGCCAAAGTGACTAGGTCAGTGTCCATCGTTGTACTGGCTTTCTTCTTGTGCTGGCTACCTAATCAAGCGCTCACAACATGGGGCATCCTCATCAAACTCAACGTGGTGAACTTCAGTACCGAGTATTTCCTCTCCCAAGTGTACCTCTTCCCTATCAGCGTGTGCCTGGCACACTCCAACAGCTGCCTCAATCCCATACTCTACTGCCTCATGCGCAGGGAATTTCGCAACTCACTGAAGAGCCTCCTCTGGAGAATCACCTCGCCTTCCCTCACCACCATGCGTCCTTTCACCAACACCACCAAGCCCGAGCAGGAGGAGCAGGCCCTGCATGCCCTGGTGCCTGACCAGCCTGTCCAGCCCGTTGCTGCTTCTTGCCCTCACACAACCATCCAGCCGGAGGTAGTCTACTACCCACCTGGGGTGGTGATGTACAGCAGCCGCCACGACCTGCTGCCCGCTAGCTCTGCGGAGCAGCACTGCTGAGATGGGCAGGGGGCTTTTGGAGGGTGGGACTCGGGTTTGTGTAAGATGTGACCCTGGGATATTGAATGCGTGTTAGGGTCAAGGGGAGGAGAGGTGGGCAAAGGAGGGCTTCTGTCTGAGAGATGCTCTTTTGGGATTGTCTCTGCTCTTGGAAGCTTGTTGATGAAAATTATTTTCTTGGAAAAGTTTCCCAGAGTAGGGAACAGGAGTAGGAGGAGGCAGGGTGGGTTGGGGTGTCTCTAGGAGCTTTTTAGTGCTTGCACCTGTTCTGGCAAACAGGCACTTGGGAGGGTGGCAGGATTCCATCCCGGGAGGAGAGGGGCTGCGTGGCTTTGTGTCCCCCCAACCTGAAGTTGCAAGCACCAGGGGAACAGCAGCCCTCCTGCCCCTGTGTATGAGTGTTTGAGGGGGGAGGGTTGGGTTGCTTTCTCACTGCTGTGTGGCATTGTGATGCCAGCTTAGAGCTCTTGGGGCTCCAGTGCGAGCACAGAGATCGGGCAGTCTACATCCTACTTCACACCTGCCCTGATGGGAACGGTCAGGACAAGTGGGTACAAGGCTCCTGCTTGATCAGGCTTGGCCTTTTCCCCTCATTAGGGACCTAGAAAAGAGAGGGGACAAGGAGCACTGTGCTCACCCCACAGCTGTGTCAAGTTTGCTTTTCCATCTCCCCCCATCTCCTCTGCTGCTACCAGAGTGTTGAGCAACCCAGAAAGCCAAGGAGAAACCCAAGAACAGGACTTGCAGCTTCATGGAGAAGTGTTGCTTGGCTGGGTTTGCAGGGGAGTGTGTGAGTCCCCTCACATCCTGTTGCCGAGCTCTCCCCAGACTGCTGGGGGGGAAATTTGCATCCCCAAACCATGTGCAGCAAGGTAGGCACCTCTCCTAGGGTACTGAGGCTGCAGGATTTGTTCTTGCTACGCTTCAGACTGTATCCGGCTCCAGGAAATCAACACAACTGTACATAAAACAAAAAGGAATAAGGTATAAATTGTAGCCACTTCAAGCTGCTTGCTTGGGGATAATTCTGGTTCAGCTAAAGCAAGCACAAAGGTTTTTGTTCTGCAAAAGTGGTTGTTAAGGGTCTGCACTGATACTTGCCAGTGTTTCAATTAACTCCATTTCAATTACTCTGGTATGAGCAGCCCTGGAGCCTGCCATTCAGCGCTCTCACACCCTGCAGAAGGGCAGGGATAATGCCTTTCGCAGACTGTGTTCCAGAGAAAGATCTAGGAAATAATTTGAGGTTGATCTGAAATGGACTTTATAAGGGCATGAGAAAAGTGTAATTTTAAGCTGTGAAAGTTTTAATAATAAGGTTATAGATTTACTTTTAAAAATTTTTTTAAATTATGAGAAAAAATAAAAATGGAAAGGTTAAAATATTTATTTTAAAATATGGAAAAATGCGGCATTTGTCAAAATACAAGTTTCTTAATCCCCAACACTGCATATAGGATGAATACACAAATACAATATTCAAACCCCTCTCTCTTTCTAGCCTCTTTCCCTGCAGCCTAATGCCAACATCTGCCTGACCCAGCTAAAAAAGCATTTCTACAGAGGAGAAAAAACCTTCTGCAGAGGGGTTTTTGTCACCTCTAAGTACTGATGTGGAGCAAAGTTGCCATGTGTGTCCAGAGAAAATTGCAGTGCCCTTAGTGGCAGCTATGCTTTGCAGATTGTGTTACTGTACATGTCAGTAACTCCTGTTGTGAAATTTGGGTTTGGTTTCAAAGCAGCTGGTTCTGCTATTTGAAAGGAGAAGCTGTTGTTCTGTTTTTTTTCAAGGCAGAAGAGACTTCTACTAGAGACTTCTAGGATGCTTCGCTAACTGCGAAGATAGTGCTTTGCAAGGTATCTGGAGAAGAGCAGAAGCGAGCTGGCAGCTGATGGACATACTTACACAGATGCAAAGACTGAAGAAATCTCATATATCCACAGAAGAACTTGAGCTTCTAAGACTGTACAGTTACCAAGTTCCTAAGTCCTGACTTGCTGAAGTTGTCCTGCCAGTTGAAGTCTGTAGGTATTTGAAGTTTTTTTTCTAGTAAAATATTTTGTGCCTAGAAGTCTGCTCTTGAGCATGCCTAAATCTGCTTAAGTCTGTAGCATTTCTCACTCTGCTTCATGGGGATCTCTGTTGGGACTGGCCATGGTGTTTAAGTGAGGGAGGCATCTCTGCATGCCAACATGGAACACCCTGTGTCAGGCCACACTAAGTTAGAAGCAGCTGTAATCTTAACTCATTTCCCCCATCCCTTTGCATCTGTGCCACCTTCAGTGCATGTGTAAACTGTGCTCCTTCCTCTTCCCTTTTGAAACACTAAAAAGTAGGCAGAGCTTTTGCCCACCAGCTGTGAGACTCAGCTTTCCCATTCTACATCCCTGGGGAATGGCTGAATATCAGGGTTACTCCATGAATGTCCTTGAATCATCTGGCTTGAAACAGTTCCCTGTTGCATGTGTTGCTCACCATTGCTGGATCACAAAGGGAAAGCAAGCCCTTGAATACTCTATAGCATAGTGGTTAGGGTGTGAGCCTCACAGAGGAAGTGCCAAGATTTTTTTTCCTTATAAATGCAGAAAGAAGAGTGGATCCAGGTCTGGATTTTAGGTCTCCCCTTTCCAAGAACAATGATTAACTTTCTCCTAGTTCCTGGTTCCATTAAGGTTTCCATGTGCCATGCAGGAGCCTGAGAGCTTTCTAGACCTCTAAGTCTAGTGGCCTAATGTGTCAAAAGATTTGCAGGGAATGCATTTGGGTCTCTCATATTCTGGGAGGAAGCCCTAATGCCTGTGCTAGCAAATGAAGAAGGCTATACTCTTGTGTGAGAAAAGGATACCACAAACACCTAACTCCAGAATTCAGAGAGATCTAACAAATTGGTTCTATAGGTGAGGAGAAAGTATCTAATCTAAGAATAGGGACTGAATCTCAAAGCCAGACTCTCTTCTTTGTATTTGCTTTAGAACAGCGTAGTTTCTTGCTTGGCTTGCTGGAGTTTTAATCCTTATCCTGATGCTTAAATGTCCTCTTGCACTATACAGAAAGTTATCTAGGTGTCTAAAGTGTAACTATGAATTTCAGTAGATAGTAAACTGCCTAAAAGATCCTCTGTGGTGCTCAGCATGACAAAGCCTATATGCTCTTGTGGATGTTAATATAGACATAATTTTGTGCCAGCAAAACAACACAGTGAAACAGACTATGTTCAGTAAAACTCATAGTTAGCCCAGAATACTAGCAAGATACCATGCTCGGAAGAAGGCCCAGGTATCTGATCACTAAAGACATAAAGCTCTTACGTTTTGCAAATCACACAATAGGAAATACCTTGGGTTTCTAGACCATGGATTTAGATGGCAGGTCTCTCTTAAGCCACTGGTCCATCAGGTGTAGGTTGTGAATGTGCTATTTGAAGAGGCACAACTCACTCACGGTTGGCGAACAGTTGGTTTAGGCCAGAGCAGCATCTCTGGCTGTGCAGTCAGTGTGTGACCAATGTGGCCAAAGAGCACTGCTTTAGCTGCGCTATGAGCAGAGGGAATTTTGAGTCCCAGCTATCAATGCATGAAATCTGGGCTCTGTGTTGCATGGGCAGGGGCACCAGCCAGGGCATTGCAAGAAGAGGGCAGCTGCTCTGAGTGTGCACACAGCATCAGGTGTGTGACCTGAGCAAAGGGTCTTTATTTGAGACTACACATCAGCAACAATTTAGGAAATCAGGGATTTCCTAAGTAACCAGTGCAACATGCTTCAAAATCAGTTCTGTTTCCTCCAATTTTTCATGTCTTCATTTGTAACAATCACCTTTTCGTGGACTAAAATAAACGCTACTGAAGCATACAAAACAATGGTCTCCGAGTTCTTTAAGAGATGTTTTTTGTGACTGGTCTCCTGTTACATATTCCTGGTTGTGTGCAGGGAGAGGTGCACGGTGATACAGAATGATAGGGACCCGAAGGTGCAGGCTGACATCTAGTGACAAACTGAAAGAACCTTTGAAGCCCTCATTTGGCCCTGGCTTTGATTGCCTAAGGACTTTTAAAATACCTCTCTCCTGAAATAACTAACCAAGCTCTTAATGTAATAACGACCTCCAATTGCATTTCCAGGTTTCCTCTTGAAATGCCTCTTGAGTAGGAAATATTGCTTCGCTTTCTCTTTAAGTTATTCTGGCACTCACTTTAGCAGTAAAAAAAAACCCATCCAGTCCCTCTCATTCCTGTTCACAACTGTCTGCTTTAAAACATGATTATTCACCTGAGTGCCTGCACAGAAGCTCTGATGTAATCAAGAGTCCCTGAGCCTGTGCAGGCATAGTAATGGGTGCAATACAGATCCAGGACATCAAATGAGGGCTTGGATCTCCAGTTTTAGTAAGAGTTATTTCTCTCCTGCTGCAAAAGAGAATTCTGATTAATTGGTTCAGGGGGTACTATTAAGAATATCTTTATCATGATTAAGCAGTTACAAGGAAATCCTCTGGGTAAATACTTAGCATCAGTAAGAGCAGCAGCAGTTGAGACAGTCTCTAAGAAAAGGCTGGGCAGGCAGTTAACTTGTTCCCTTGCTGAAGTGTAGGTAGGAACATGCCTAAAGAACACATGCCTGTGTTCTTTAGTTGCAGGGAGTTGTTCTCCTTAGAGCTCTTTCAAATCCATACAAATTTGCAAATACATGCAAGTTTCTCAGCCTATGTTTGTGCAGAGCCTCAGAGTCCTTCCCAAATCTTAAATGTAAAATACAGACTCGCAGGGTGGCTGAGCGAATCGGGTGAGAAAAAAAACAAACCCAAAGGAACAGCTGGAGACAGGCGGTGTATTTAGTTGTACAGGCTTTTTGAAACCTTGACCTACCTGCTTGGGGAGGGCTGCGGACTGTTCTGTGTGGGAAATAACAAGATTAAGGTAGCTCACTCAGACATCAACTCTCTCCCTCACTTACGCATTCATTGGGATGAGATTCTGTTTCTCCAAGGACCTTGTGTATTTCCCTACACAGACCAACTGAATGAGTATGCTTATTGCACAATGATCAAATTAACTATCAAACACTTTTAGCATCATTGTTCAATAAACCTTTCCACTTTTGTGTGGAATCACATCTAACCTCATGCTTTATAAAACTGGAATCTGGTGGAGAGTCTTCTGAAGTTTAGACAAGAAAGCTGAAAACCAAATGCCTTCAATTTTCTTTTCAGACCAAATACTAAACCTGAGGTAATAAAGTCCTTATCAATTCATAGCTACCAACAATTAGCTCAGAGTTAAGATGATGGGGAAATCACATCTGATCAAGTTGGTAACATTTTGTGATTAGATATCTGTCTTGGTAGATAAGGGGAGAACAGTGAATGTTGTTTGTTTTGATTTAAATATGGCTTTTGATGCTCTCTCCCTTGACACCCCCTTAGACAAACTGATTAAGTATGGACTAGGTAAGTGGAAGGTGAGCTGGACTGAAACTGACAACCATCAGGATTAAAGAGTCATGGTTAGCAGCACAAAGTCTAGCCAAAGGCAGTGACTGGCAGTGTGTGCCAGAGATCAATAGTGTGGCCTGTCCTGTTCAACATCTTCATTAGGAAACTGGATGAGGGGACAGAGTGCATCCTCAGTATGTCTGCAAAAGGAGTGACTGATACAGCAGAGGGTTGTGCCACTATTCAGAGGGTCATTGATGGGCTGGAGTAATGGGCTGACGGGAACCGGCAGTTGAACAAAGGGAAATGCAAATTCCTGCACCGGGGGGGATAGATAATCCCCAGCACCAGTAGAGGCTGAGTGGCCCAGTCGACTGCTCAGCAGCTTTGCAGAAAAGGACCTGTCGATCCTGGGGGACAAGTTTAACATGAGCCACCAATGTGCCCTTGGAGCAAAGGCCAGCAGCATCCTGGCCACATTAAGCAGAGCATTGCCAGCAGATCAAGTGATCCTTCCTCTCTGCTCAGCCTGGTGAGACCGCACTTGGGATGCTGTGTCCAGTTCTGGATTTCCCAGTACAAGAGGGCGGTGAACTCACTTTAGAGGCTCCAGTATGGTGGAGGGCTTGGAGCATCTGCTGTGTGAGAAGAGGCAGACAGAGCTGGATTTGTTCAGCTTGCAGCTGAGAAGGCTCGGGGGGGATCTTATCAATTCTTGAAATGTAAGACAAAAAATCCTTTTTCTTTTTTTTTTTTTTATGGCAAGTGTGGTCAAGCACTTGTTGGAACAAATCCAGAGGAGGCCACGAGGATGCTCAGGGGACTGGAGCACCTCCCGTATGAAGATAGGATGAGAAAGTTGGGGCTGTTCAGCCTGGAGAAGAGAAGGCTGCGTGGAGACCTCAGAGCAGCCTTCCAGTATCTGAAGGGGGCTTACAAGGATGCCTGAGAGGGACTCTTCATCAGGGACTGTAGTGATAAGACAAGGGGTAATGGGTTCAAACTTATACAGAGGAAGTTTAGATTGGATATAAGGAGGAAGTTCTCTACTGTGAGGGTGGTGAGGCACTGGAATGGATTGCCCAGGAAAGCTGTGAATGCTCCATCCCTGGCGGTGTTCCAGGCCAGGTCGGACAGAGCTTTGCATGACCTGGTTTAGTGTGAGGTGTCCCTGCCCATGGCAGGGGGTTGGAACTAGATGATCTCAAGGTCCTTTCCAACCCTAACTATTCTACGATTCTATAGACGAGGCTGCCCAGAGAGGTTGTGGAAACTCCATCTTCGGAGATGCTCAGCTTCTGACTCAGCACAGCCTGACCAGGCTGCCTTAGTGACTATGCTGAGCAGGGGCTTGGACTACATAATTTCCAAAGGCATATTCTGTCCTGTGTGATTCTCTGATGGCAAATAAATAGCTATGAATACCTCTTTGTTTTCCAGTACAGTAGAATCATAGAATCTTAAAATAGGGTTGGAAAGGACCTTAAGATCATACAGTTCCAACTCCACTGCCATGGGCAGAGACACCTCACACTAAACCATGTCACCCAAGGCTCTGTCCAACCCAGCCTTGAACACCACCAGCAATGGAGCATTCACAGCTTCCATGGGCAACTCATTCCAGGGCCTCACCACCCTCACAGGAAAGAATTTCTTTCTCATATCCAATCTAAACTTCCCCTGTATAAGTTTGAACCAGTTACCCCTTGTCTTATCACTACAGTCCCTAATGAAGAGTCCCTCCCCAGCATCCTTGTAGGCCCCCTTGAGATACTGGAAGGCTGCTCTGAGGTCTCCATGCAGCCTTCTCTTCTCCAGGCTGAACAGCCCCAACTTTCTCATCCTATCTTCATACGGGAGGTGCTCCAGTCCCCTGAGCATCCTCGTGGCCCTCCTCTGGACTTCTTCCAACAGTTCCATGTCCTTCTTATGTTGAGGACACCAGAACTGCACACAGTACTCCAAGTGAGGTCTCATGAGAGCAGAGCAGAGGGGCAGGATCACCTCCTTCTACCTGCTGGTCACGCTCCTTTTGATGCAGCCCAGGATATGGTTGGCTTTCTGGGCTGCAAGCGCACACTGCCGGCTCATGTTCATTTTCTTGTCAACCAACACCCCCAAGTCCCTCTGGGCAGGGCTGCTCTGAATCTCTTCTCTGCCCAACCTGGAGCTGTGCCTGGGATTGCTCCCACCCAGGTGTAGGACCTTGCACTTAACATGGTTAAACTTCATCAGGTTGGCATCAGCCCACCTCACAAGCGTGTCAAGGTCCCTCTGGATGGCATTCCTTCCCTCCAGCATATCGACCAAACCACACAGCTTGGTGTCATCAGCAAACTTGCTGAGGGTGCACTCAATCCCACTGTCCATGTCACCCACAAAGATGTTGAACAAGACCGGTCCCAACACCCATCCCTGAGGGACACCACTCGGTACTGGTCTCCAGCTGCACATTGAGCCATTGAGCACAACTCTTTGCCTGCGGCCATCCAGCCAGTTCTTTTTCACTGAGTGGGCCACCTATCAAATTGATGTCCCTCCAACTTAGAGACAAGGATGTCGTGTGGGACAGTGTCAAACACTTTGCACAAGTCCAGGTAGATGGCATCAACTGCTCTACCCCTGTCCATCAGTTCTGTAGCCCCATCACAGAAGGCCACCAGATTGGTCAGGCAGGATTTGCCCTTAGTAAAGCCATGCTGGCTGTCACCAACCACCTCGTTGTTTTTCACGTAGCAGAATTAGCACATCTGTCTTGTTTGACATTTATTCCGAAAATAGCCTCTAAATATTTTGTGCCCTCAAATCATATCCTACCATGTATTTAAAATAATTTCTTGTATATTTACGGTCATAAACAGATTTAAAAAACTGTTTTGACTGCTTCTTATTTCTACTGAAAGAGCTGAGGGGGCTCAGAAGAAATACACTCTTCCATTCAACAAGCAAAAGATATTTCCTGCTGAATTCCAGTCCCATACTCATAGGCAAATCCTATGATTCATATAGAGGTTAGAGTGCTACCCATGAGCTCCTGAAACAAAGGTAACAGGGGCTCTACAACAGTCTATTAAATAACTGCTCAGTCTATAGAGCTGATCAGAAATAACAAAAAGAAGAATCTTATTTGAATTTTACAGTTGGGATTACATTTTCAGAGATATAGACTTGATAACCTGAATTTTGAACACACTTGATATAAAGTTGTTCTGAATAAAATATTCCAAACCCCAAAATTCCTGTTCAGAAAATACCACTAGCCTTTTATAAGGTGCCGTCTCTCTCAGAGGCAACCAGTGTTCTAACATTGCCATACTTTGCAATATTATGGCAATTAAAAATATTTGGGATATATTTCTTAAGATTTCTTATTGGGATTGAGTGCCATATTGGAATTTCAGCATGTATTACAGGAACAAGTGCTTCAGCTCTCAAAATTGCTGTAATCTGATAACTCACAAAAGGTATTGCAAGATGGCATTTATATATATATATATATAATATGTATATAACACTTCAAAACCCAGATACATTTGCACTTATTTTGGGATCTGCCAGCCATACAACTCCAGGGTGGTGCTCCCAGCCTTTTTGCCAGAACCTTTTTCTTTACCTCATATAATTCCTTAGACCACACAGTTCTGCTATTTCCCCCTCTCCTCCTCACCTCAGCACCTAATGAGCAGGGAGCCCCTGAAAACAGAGGTGCCAAAGACCCTGATGCTGCCTATTGTCCTGTGTGCTGTTACCGCTGTCTCTGCCTCCCAGTGCACCTCACCTATTGGCAGCCAGTAGAACAAAAATTCATCTGTTAAACAAATTGAGGATGGCAGCACTACAGGATTGATGCTTGGCATTAGTACTGAAGGCTTCAAAGGTCAGATTCCACCACGGGTTTGATGCTAATCATGTCTTCGTTGGGCACTTATGTGTCCACATGTCAGTGTCTTCACTGGCATTACGCAGCTGGGTTACAGCCAGTAAGAAGCAAATTTCCTTTATCGCCTAGGCACAAAAAAGATAAATGAACTGCAGACGGGCATCACTGCAAGGAAACTTCAGAGCAAGATGAAACAGAGAGACTGAGGTGAGAAAGCCTTTCAAGCGAAGGCAGGTCCTGCGCCCTGGAGAAATGCTATAATGTCATTGAACACTGGGGGGCAACCAAGCACCCAGACTTCGGGGAGGAAAGCGCTTGATCTTGGGAACGGCAGCAGCCCCATTCCCTCTCGGAGCAGACGCAGCCTTTGACAATTACTCTTTCAAAAAGAGGTCCTTTTTCTCGAAAAGGTCACAGCTCTCTCTCATTGAAAATAGCGGGCAGGGCCTGCTTATCTCCGTGTGCAGTGCACCCCAGGGTGGAAACCACTGGATTTTGTTTTCCCACTACTGCAAGCACCTACCTGCAGCAACACTAGGCAATACCCTCTGGTTTGGTGTCTCTGCATGATGTGAAGTCATTAGCTTTAATACACAGCTAAAACACTAGCATATGGGAAGGTAAAAAGTGAATTTCCAAGAAGAAATGTTGGGAGATACGACTGCTAAACACACCTCACATACCTAAAGGAACAAGGTATGAAACTGAATACATCACAGAAGGCAGCAGAATTACAAGTCGCTTTTCACAGTTTAGTCTTGGTCAAGGGGCCCAGAACGTTTGGTGTTTAAACAAACAAAGAAGGAGCAGCTAGGGAATGAGAAATGAATGCTGGAAACTTAGAGGGGAAAGTTTTGGTTTATAGATAATTTTTTATAGCTTTATCACGCCAAAAATAATTTGAAGACATTTCACAGCAGATACTTCCACCCTTTTCCTCCATGAAGCAATCCCCTTACACTTCACAAATATCAAATGTCATCACTGCATATCTCCCACTTCCACCGTTCTCCCTATCTTCTGTCATGCTGCAGGAACTCGTACCGATTCATGGGCACCAATGCTAAAGCTGAGAGCTAAGACACCTGTGATTCATCTTGACTTGTGTAGTTTACCTGGAATAAAAGTGTTCCCCACAAACCACCTGAGTTGCTTGTTTTCAGTGAAGCCAAAGAAACGTAATGAGATCTGTGAAAGACAGAATGAACACTGAAAAAAACACAAACAAGCTACAACCCTCCTCTCAATTGTGATGCTACTGATAAATGCAAGTCCTTTAAATAAGAGAACTGAAACTTCTTGAAGGGTTTACTTGCATGATATACCTGCTTGGTAAATGGGAACAAGTGGCAGGCATCCACAGGAGAAATAAAAAGGGAAGTGTTAAGATAAGGTGGCAGACTTGTTTCCCACCTTGTTTCATTCAGCCACAACTAGTTCTGTTAAAGTGGAGGGGAGAAGCGACTAGTTATTTCAAGATGTCTCGTCTTCATCTCAATCTATTATTTGTATAACTATGATATAGAGAAGATCTTCACTTACTTGATGTATGTGGAAATAAAACCAGGTAAGAAAGGTAAGACCCAGGTTAACTCTAACTTCAAAACTCACTGCCATAAAAGATGGTATTAAGTACAATAACTGATCACCTTGATAGCATAAGTCCTGAACTAGTGTAAAGGGACAGAACAGGAACTTCTTAAATTAGTAGCAATATAGTACAGTCCTTCAATGCCTTTAATATTTTTAACATTTCTATTGTTGAAAGAAATACTTTATCCCTTCTCATGAATCAGTAACATTTTAGATTTTTTTTCAGGAACACCTGAAACACGTTTTAGACTTCAGAATGACCACCACCATATTTTTTTCTGGTTTAAACATTGGTTTTTAAATTGTACCTAGTTTTTTGTCTGCTTGCTATTTTTGACAAAGACCAATTAAGAAATAGACTCTTTTGAAGCCTTAGAAACAACTATAGGATGTTTTTTATGGAGAGATTTCCAAAGCAAAGCTGACTTCTGTTCTGTTCCGTGTTCTGTAGCATGCAGTGAATTTTAAAAGGAGACATCATGAGAAAGATGATAATGTGAGTTCCTGAGACAGTTCTCTCTGAATGAATTTGTAAATAAAAGTATTGATATAAATGATGGTCACTTCTCTTTTTTCTCTGCAGGTTCACGATTCTTGTTATGCTGCTACAGATCTTCAGTCACTCAGTGGGCCTGAATAAATGCCAGCTTTCTCTGTGTAAGAAAGCAGAGAAAGCAGAGAAAGTAGAGATATCATTGACCACTCAAATATTAATGTTCTGATGGTGTTGAACCTCAAAGAAAATATTGACATAGGCAAACATTGCAAAGTTCCTTTCTCAGCCTTACACTGTAATTGGAGCTTTATGACCTCAGCACCTGCTGCATGGAGGGCACGGAGCATCTGCTGTGCAAGGACAGACTGACAGTGCTGGGTTCGTTCAGCATGCGGATAAGAAGGCTCAGGGGGATCTTATCATAGAATCACAGAATAGTTTGTGTTGCGAGGGGCCTTCAAAGGTCATCTAGTTCCAATATGCAGGGACATTTTCAACTGGATCAGGTTGCCCAGGAGCACGTCCAGCCTGGCCTTAAGTGTCTCCAGGGATGGCACATCCACAGCTCCCCTGGACAACTTGTGCCAGCGCCTCACCACCCTCCGTGTAACGAGTATTTCCCTCAGATCCAGCCTGAACCTCCCCTCAAGCCGTCTTTCCCTCTGCTTCTCCACCGAGACGGGCGTTACGCCGGCATCCCAGGCTCTGGTGAAAGCCCAGGGGCGGGCCGGCAGCACCAGACACAAGCACTGCTCCCCGTGGTGGGGGTGAATCACGCCGCAAGATAGCGATCAGCTTCTTACCTGCCGACCTCCAACCGCTCAGACGTACTTCGCTCCGAGGCCGGGCTGCCCCAGTCCCTCCCGACAGCAGCCGCTCGCACTGAGGTTAATAACGCAACTCCCGTCCCTACCCTCCGTGCAAGCACTCGCAGACCTGCTCGCTCCCTACGCGGGGTGAAAAGCCCTCTCTAAGGGGGTGCCCTCCCTGCGGCGGAGCACCCCGAGCGCCGCACCGCCCGGACCCACTCCCTGTCCCGCAACGGCCCTGCCTCCAGCTCCGCCACCCCGGCTGAGTCCCTCTGAGCGGGGAACGAAACCCGCCCGGGCCGGGAGCTAAGGGCGCACAACAACCCCGCTCCACGGCATCCGGGCGAGTACACCTTCAAGAGCGTCCTCCTCGCGCCCCACGTGTGTGATCAATGTGTGTAAATAGCTGATGGGGGTGGGGGTTAAAGAAGGGGGAATGAGGACCTTCTCAGGGTTGCTCAGGGAATGGACAAGAGGCAATAGGCATAAACTGAAATTAAACAGATTTTATTTAAACGTAGGTGCTTTGAGTCCTGCCGTCGTATAACACCAAGATCACCTCCTTTCTCTATTCTTATGGCTCCACGAAAGCCTCTCTCTTCCCTTAAAAACTCCTTCTCCCAGGAGATACTGAGTTAATGGAAGTTAGTGAATTAACAATGGCATAAAGTGAATTGAGAAGTCTTTTCTGACCTTGCATTTGTCATGGTTGTGCTCCAGCCGCATCAGAACCTACAAAGTGTTTCAAGCACAGTGCAGAGGCTCAATCTCTTCCAAGCTTTTCTCTTCCATGGGTGTGACATTAGATGGGTTGATGAAGGGCCATAAAATTAGAGAAACCATAAAACGTGGCTTCTTCATAAGGCAGGTTAAAGGACCTGTGAAGAATCATAAGGTTTGCCTGCACTGACAGTGGAGACACAATCATCGTCAGGAAAAGGTAGCTGGACCTTCCATAAGCTTGTTATAATTAATAAGAGTTTATCTAGGGGAGATCATTCTTTTTCCTTAGAATAAATGACTCTTTCTACTCTTGAAAACACAGAAAAAGGACAAAGTTGGTGCCTCTCTGCAGAGCTACTTCATGCTCAAATCTAACCATTTATTTGTGATGTTGTCAGTCTGTATCATGCAGGGCTTCTAAGAGCTGATCAGCCCAACGGTGCATCTGACTGAACAGTGTTGATTATACATGTGCAACATTTGAAAAACCCAAACAAACATCTCACCTGGCAACAGTCTCTCTGCATCACCATTCATTAACGATATTGCATTAGCAGATGGCTTCGTGTGGCTTAGCATATAACAAAGCAAATGGATATGACAGTTTTGAGGATGGAGGGAGCACAGGATAAATACAGCATATCACCTTCACGAACACAGGATTTTCAAAACTCTGGCAATACTATAAAACTAAGAATGAAGCTTCATACGCAATTAAATACAAATAACTGGACTTATGTATCTACTGTACAATAATTTCTGATAATGCATTACAGAGCTAAATTTATTTACAATGTTCTGTAAAGAGTAAATGCCATTTCACTCAAAGCTAGATGTGTGAAGGAAAATAGAAAAAACAGAGAGGCTACTTTAAGGCAAATACTGTCATATCCAATGTCAAGATTTATGTGGCTTACAACCATTCATAAAATTCTTATTTTGGCCAAGTTTATTTTTTCAATTACAGTATCAAAGTCAAGAGCCCAGATTTTTAAGAAGGAAGAAATAGCATCCTATAGACGGATTGTTTAGGTGCCTACACATGGGCTTGCACACCAGCTTTGGGCAGACATTCATGACAAGCTCCACCAGTACTTTCGTTTCATTTATGTAGAAGCAGCAGGATCGAGCATAAAATAATTACTTTACAGTTATGCTTTTAAACAATAGGCTTCAGTCTTTTTATATTCCAGTCATCTTGAACACTCAAACCTGCTTTTGACAGTAGCTGGAAATTAATTGATCTTTACTACTAACATCACTACTAATCATAACACAATTGCATCCTGCATGGCCTCTGTTTGATCCTCCTGCAGCTTTTGACTACCAGAAGGAATATCCCCAAACTTAAGATACTTCAAAAACAAGATAAATAACAACTTTCTTCCCAGCTGTCCGTTTTACTTTCTCAGTTTATGACATACTTTCTCTATTAATTTCCACAAATTGGTAATGAGGAATTGTCCCGAACCCAGGACAACAATCAGGAGTTTTGTAATGACTCCTCATGTAGAACATTGAGTTACCATGGGCACACACTGTCATGTGTAATAGTGTGTTCATACACTGAGGTCAGCAGGAATGAAGTAACAAAGCAGTCAAAATATGTCAGATTTAAATCTGAGGCAATAAGCAACCAGTTTTATCCAGTCTCCATTTAGTAAAGCTCTGGAATTGCAATTGCTCCAAGGAGGTAAGTGAGGAGGATGTGCAGCAGTATCAGCACAGCAACAGCGCCAGTGCTACTGACCCAGAAAGAAAACGCTCCCCTAGAGAGCTTCCTTCCGATCACTTCACACGGTCCTACTCCACATAGTGTACACAAAAAGCAACAAAGCAGCAGCCGATCAGTGCCACTGTAGATGCTGAAATCACAGTGACCGTGCTGCCAGCAACACTGACCAACAGCCCCAGGCACACACCGAGGATGATCTGGGCCAGCTGGACCATGGAGGTGAGAGCAGCGCAGTCAATGCCCTTCCCTCGCCCATGCTGCCCAGCTTGTTCCCCATACTGCAGCTTCAGGCTCTGCAAATAAGCACAAAACAAAACGCAGCGAAATGAGACAGTGCTGACAACTTGCAGCTCTCAGCCAATGCACTGCCACAACCCTGAGGTGCAACAAAACAAGCCAATAGCTGCCTGCTTCCCTTCTGGTTTCAATACTTGTCCCACAGAGCATACAGAATTCAAAGATAGTACAAGTGCTAATGAGTTTTCCAAGCTCTCCCCAAATTTTCCCATTTCTCCCATCTGCAACTTTTCCCTCTATTCCTTCTCTCAAGGAATTAAAATTAGGCATTTCCTTCAAGTTCAAGTCTATATGAGCTCTGGAAAACTGACATTTCACAGTACAGGACACCCTATCATGTACAATTTAGCTTCAGCTCTCATGGTTGAAGGAGAGCCTCAAAGCGATGCTAAGATGAGCCATACCATGTCCCACGCACATACAGTGCATAATTCATTATAATGGAGTACTGTGCTCTGAAGTTACAGCTCGAAGCACATAAAGGAGTTCAGTAGTAAAATCTAAATTTACTCTTTTTGCTGGGGGGGATATTAATCTGAAAATTAATGTCCAGACTAGGATTCTTCTACACTATCAAAGACCATTATTAAGTACTGATTATCTGTATATCTGCTATGATACACACAGTAGACCAAGAAGCTTAGTTCATTATGTCTTCTGGCACCCAAACTATCTTGACCATTAAGATGCTTTTTTGCTTTTTATGACACCTCTTACATTGCCTTTTAGCTGTTACCACATAAAGCTCAAAAGTACTGAAGACAGTCTCTTCCAAATCCAGTAGACAAAATTGAATTTGGGTCCTAGGGAACAGCAGCATGAAATAGGAGTTGGAATGTCAGCATTTAACAGCCCAGCACATTATTCTGGTAGAATGCATAGTGACAGAAAATGCCTGTTCCTTGTTCTGGAGTGATACAGTCCTTATACCTGAAATATTTCCAGTTTCAGACACATTTTTTTGTTGAATGATACCTATTTTGCTGGGCTGTGCCCAGTGCTCAAAGTGCTAGGAGTTCTGACTATAGTATATGAATGCATAAATGAATGCAGTCTTGCACTTAATGTTGCCTCTTTATTTTTTTCTAACTTGTACATTATGGAAAATTTGAGCTAAACCTAATTCTGCTGTAGCATTATAGAATATATATATATAATATATATAATTTATATATAGAATTATATATCATTTAACATATGGCATAGCAAGTACTCTACTCCAAATAAGGACCAACTGGTTGTCTTACAAGTAACATTTGAATATATTAGCCTATTAAATACAAAGTCCATGCAGACTTCAGTGCATTTTATTTCACTTCTGTCTTGGAACAGCTCTGAATCAAAATTTTGCCTTTATTTCCTCTCTCGGAGTTGGCTGCCCAAAGGTTAGGATTGTGATCTCACCCTAAACTGCAGTCATTGCCTGTCCTTTGTTATATCTTTCTAAAACTCTTCATCACATCATTCTCTGCTGGAAAGAACAGAGAGATAAACTGAAAACATAGGACTCAGATCTATGCAATTTTTAATCACACTGAGACATTCTCCTATGATGCCTCCAATAGAATAATTCAGAGTTTTCTTCCATTCATCCTTCAGATGGTGATGCTTAGTAGTTGTACAGAACAGTAGGACATGTTCTCAAGGACTCTATCTAGCCCTGTGCTGGTCTCAGATGTTACTATGTTGTTTTTCAACAGTTCAACACTTTCTTTATTAATTTTGTTGAATGTCCCCAGACAGAATGAGAACTTTTCCTAAGTCCTCCCAACTCTCCTTAATCCTTCTTGTTTCCAGCTTTCTCACTAACTTAAGAGACTTGAGAGAACTTTTCCGTTAAAGAACTCTACAAGATGTGAAGATCCTGCTGTGCCCAGAAACTTAATATAAGGAATGCAAGCTTTTCCAGACTTTCCTTGGACACAGTATTTCATCCTGTAGAGGACCAAAAAACAATCCCTGACATTTAGAGAGATAATGAGAACGTGGTATATAATTCAATTCTGAACTATATAAAACTGTTTGTACTTGAATTTCACATCTTTATTAGCTAAGAGCTTTTGAAACACTTTGCAGTTAACTAAAAATGCTTCCAGCCTTTACAGTGTGGTTATTAACATTAGGAACTCAGAAGTCACCTCCTCAACTGATACGGATGGAAGGGGGGATATAGGAAGGTAGCACTTGAAGGCAGCACAAGTGGAGCCTTGTTACCTGCTGACTGCCTGAACTTGTGCTATTGGCTTTGTTTCAGCTCTGAGGATACCTAATGATTTGTCCCACTGCAGGACTGTTTAGAGAGTTTGGAGCTGGGGCTTTACTTCTCTTTGTCAGAAACTTTCCATTCATAACGTGTGTCATTATAAATAGTTTGAAATTAGAATTAAACGCTGCTCACCAGTTCTATCCTGTTTTCTCCCAAAATAGACTAAACAGACCCAGACACATATAAACTTATCCTTCCTTAGGCATTGCACTCACCTCTTCTTCCCTATGATACTCTGCAATGAGGTGGAATGGCACTGTATACAGAGTGCTGGACATGATGCCAAAGAGGGAACATAGAGCCAGAGTGGAATACACATTGGGAAACAAGCCAATTAATCCAGTACCCAATCCAAAAAGTAGGTATCCAATGAAATAAAGTCCCTTTAATCCTAGGTGTGGCAGGAGAATTTTCTGTATATCTGTGAAAAGAAAGCAAAAATGCTGATGAAACAAAACAGGTCACATTTAATCAGGAAATTCCTTTGGGGGGTTTATTTTGTAAAATGCAATGAAGGAGATAATCTTACTCATTCTGGAAATTGCCTGAAATTACTGTAGTTATAAACTTGCCAAAGAATATTTGCTCACTCTGGGGATAGTCTTATTCTGACATAGCCAACTCCAGAGAGGCAGTTAACAACCATTCTGGAATAACTGCACTCATTGACAACCTCAGACATTTCCGCTGTTTGACTATAATGTGCACATTTGGCATCAAACTCTGTCTGACCCGAGACAGATGCTACAGAAATGCCTGTAGTTAGGCTCCAAAGGCAAAAAGTTCCCTCAAGTCTCTTTTAAATATGCAGTTCAGCCCTCTCAAAGCTACTCAATTGAGTTTTCCGATCTCAAGTTTAATCCCTCATAAGAGCTACAGTGAAATCTATCTGTCTGCAGAACTGTGCTAGCATGTTTACACATAATTTTGAAGACCAAGGTTCATGCTCCTGGCAAGAACTTCTACTGCATTCTGAAAGACTTATTTTATGAGGAAAGCAGATGGGGAGAGGCCACAAGGACCTTCAAGAACCTACAGCTACAGCACTAGTAGGTGCCAGAGCATCTCAGAATAATGCCCATGACATCCATTTTTGTCTGGCATTTAACTTCCAAGTGATTTTCAATATTCATCTGAACATGCAGAACAATGCCTTACTCCGAAGTGACCTCTCATCACAAGGTCATGAGCCACGTTAAGATACGAGTGTCTAATAATGCTTCTCAAAGTTTTAACGTGGGAATAAAACAATTAATTTGGCATCACATTATTTTTTCAGACAATGGCAATTAGCAAACAGTTAAAAATTATTTCAAAACACAATGCTGGAGTGCATTGCTGGGTACTTACAAGAATAGGCTGATGAAGAAATTGCATTGATGCACAGCCCCCAGCATCCCATCTCTACTCCTTTTCTGTAGGAAAGGTAAAGTGTGGAGTTATGAGGAGCATAAGGACTACCGTGGTATACAACCTGAAAGAGATCACAAAGATCACAGAAGGCAAGGATGACTGCATGTATATAATACCTCCTTCTTAAGGGAACAGGGTGGCCAACACAGGGCTTCATCCCTGTTAGGTGAGATAGTTAGCACCCAAGAAATCAATTAAGCAATGCCTTAACCATCCCTTCACAGCCCTCCAGGTTTCACACTGATTTCTGCCAGATTGTCACATCCCATGCTTCTCTTGGTTTCTTATTCTTTGCCTTTTCCTGGCCTGTTTAGTCCACACTGGTTTGTTTGCAGTTTTTCTTTGGCTTCATTTCTTTGGTTCATTTCTTTGGTTTCATTTCCCACACTCCTTCTCTCTCCAGTTGTGCCTTCTTGCCTGTCCTGGGTTCAGCTGTAACAGTTATTTGTCTCCTTCTTAGTAGCTTGTGCAGTGCTCTGTTTCAGCTTTAGTCTAGGAACAATGCTGATAACATACCAATGTTTTAGTTGTTGCTAAGTACCACAACATTGCCTTTTCCTGTCCCTAATTTACCTACAATTGGGCTTTTTGTTTTCTCTTTTAGGCTTACCCCATGTTGTGGTTTAAAGCCAGCCATAACTCAGAACCACACAGCCGCTATCTCACTCCCCACCCTTCATCACCCCTGCTCCTGGAGGGATGGGGAAGAGAATCGAAAGAATGTAACTCTCACGGATTGAGATAAGAGCGGTCCAATAACTGAGGTATAACACAAACCACTGCTGCTGCCACCAATAATAATGATGATAAGGGAAATAACAAGGGAAGAGAGTACAACCGCTCACCACCTGCCGACCGATACCCAGCCTGACCGAGCAGTCAGTCACCTTCCATGTGACTGCCCCCAGTTTATATAGTGGGCATGACATGCTGTGGTATGGAATACCCCTTTGGTCAGTTTGGGTCAGGTGTTCTGTCTCTACTTCCTCCCGGCTTCCCCTCCTCCCTGGCAGAGCATGAGGCTCAGAAAGTCCTTGGTCAGACGAAACATTACTGAGCAGCAACTAAAACCATCGCTGTTATCAGCGCTGTTCCCAGGCTGAAAGTCAAAAGCACAGCACAGCACCAGCTACTAAGAAGGAGAAAAATGGCTGCTACTGCTGAACCCAGGACACCCCAACACACTCATTTTTTTACCCAGTAATTGTCTCATTCACTTCCTTACCTAGGCAAGCAAAACTTTTTCTTTCACTTATTCATATGCACTGCAGGAAAACACAAAACAAAACAAAACCCAACAAGCCTTCCTCTTGCCGACAGAGACAAGTAAAAGGCAATGAAATGGGAATACTGTGTGTAAAGCACAGAGGAGAAAAAAGGAAGTGGCAATGAGAAGATTTGTGCCAGGAACATATTTATACCCTGGAAGAAAGGAGGCAGACAGGATCATATAGGCTAGAATCACTGGCAGGGACATACAGTCTTACTGCCTAGGAATGATGCAGAAAAGGGAGCACTGGGTACCACGAAGGCAGATAATTGCTGGCAGAGGGGGCTCAGGGAAAGGTTTAAGGAGGTGTGCCAGGGACAGCCAAATTGTAGGAGATGAAGTTTCAGCTACAAAGCAGCTTACTGTGTACAAAGAGCTGCAATCAGAGCCTGAGGCTGGGGAGGCTGCAGTGCCAGTGAAAACGCTGCGCCCGCAGTGCCCACACCAGGGCAAGGCTGGCTACACCCAAGCAACACCAGCAGTACTTTAGTTAGGAAACCTGCACACCCCAGAGCAGATCCAAAGCCAAAGCAGAAAATGGATGCGTTTGGAACAGCTCGTTTGGAACAGTTAAATAAACACAAATAGCTTTACAAATGCTAAGAAGTCCTCCCCAAAGATCCAACAGACTGGTTCAGAATGAGGGAGTCTGAGATCAATTAGCTGCTTCACAAAACTTCTGTTGAGCCATCCAGATGTAACTGGATCTGCCACCACTGCCACTTCCTCAGAATTATAACACTGTCTTGTTTCTTTCTGGTGGAGGAGAGGATGCTAAGAAGAATGAGGAGAGGATTTTACACTTTTACCTGTCCCATGAAATCCGTGAAGAAGAGCATGTTGGACAGGAAAGCCATCCATCCAAAGAGGTGGCTCACACACAGACATCGATAGTGGGATGGCATGTTTAAAAGTGTCTTCAAGAGAGATTTAAGGGTCATCCGCCTTTGATCCTGAAAGCAAGTGTTTAACAATAATACTGTATTATTTCACTGAAGGCTAATAAAATAGCTGACAGCAAATGGAGATGGCCCTGACACCTTTTCTTTGGTAAACTTCCGAAGTTTTTTATTCTCTGCTAGGAATGGTTGCTTGGGTACTGAAAGTCCTTCAATATAAATTTGATTTGTAGAGTCCTTGCCTAGTAAAGCCAACTGAATGATTCACAAAGACTGTGAGAGAGCTGAGGTATATCAGCAAAGATGTAACATTTCTTGCTGTAGGACACTCAGTGGGATTATTATTTATCTGTTGAACCAAGTGAAAATTTTCTGCCAAAACAAATCAATGAGGTTTAAAAAAAAAAACAACAAAAAAAACAAACACAAAAAAAAACAAACAAAAAACCCAAAACAAACCAAAAGCAACCAACCAAAATGAAACCAGAAACAAAAATACAGAGATCATCAACTTCACATAGAAAATTTAAAGCTGCCACAGAAAAAATGAAACTCAAAATACCTCCTGAGAATTAAAAAGTATGAGACATGAAATACACCATTTCTGAGACCTCATTCCCATTCCATTGCCCAGAACACTTCACCTATTCTGGCATATGATGAGATTTCCACTATGCACTGTCCTACCCTCCATGAAGCAAGGAGATATTGTGATACATTACAGGAGATGCAGCACCTCTCAAATCCTAGCTCCCAGAGAAAGTGAACTCCAGCACCTGAAGACCTCACCCACAGCAGAAATAAGTAATTCCAAAATCAAAATGTTATTGGTGCAGGTTAACAAATCCCCCTGATGGGGAAAACCAAAGTATCTCCCCACTTTTAACGCCCAACCTTGTCCTCCTCCTCCTTGTCTGAGTCCTGTGCCCAAAGCCCTCTCTCAGTATCTTTTCCAGTCACATTCATCACATCACTCGTATCACTTCAATTTTTTTAGTACTGTAGGTGTGCTTGATGTCAGGCATTCGTGACATATAATTCTTACTGCTGCAAAGCTCCTCATGGCTCTTTGCTTTCAGAGAAAAGAAGAGATATTATCTGTGCATGACGGGAACACTTCCAATTTCCTTTGGCTATGTTTGAAGGCAAAAGTGTTGGGAGAGATGGTAAGGGAAATGTGAACGAATTGTAAAAGTTACATTCATTACTGTTAAGATGAATTTTGCCTTCAATTTGCTGTAAGATAATGGCATTTTTTTTTTCATTTTTTCCATCAAAAAGAAAGTAAGTAGAACAACTTACTTTTCACAATTCTGCTCTCCTTTGAACTACGTTGTGCTGCGAGATACTCTATGAATAATCAGCACATACAAAGCTGGAAATTACTTGCTCCAGTGGGAAGTTTTTAATCCTCACAGGAATGCCAAAACTCAAGTTGCTGACTTTCACCTTCAACTGCATATTGTCCAAATCCCTTGGAATTTCCCTTGGCATCACTGTCCCTTTTAAGCCAAGTAAGCTTTCTGTTCTTCTACATTGTCAAAAACCAACAGAAAAAAGAAAAATCCATGTTGACTCACTAATGTTATTTCAAAGTAATTACTATCATTTGACTTGGCTTATTTAAGTCATTCAGCTTTTCCACACAGTTCTTTAAAACAGCCTTTGCAACCTAAGTGTTAAGATAAGGACAGGGAACTAGAAAAGGATACTGCTGTAATTACAAACAATAATTTGACAGCTAGGTGAAATGCTTGCTTTATATTTAGGTGTTTTAGAGAGAGTGGAAATAGAATATGAAAAGTTTAAAGCGCATATTCAGTGCACAACACCACACAAAGCCTACACTAATTTAAACGGTGTGCTGAAGTTTGGCTCCATCTAAGTACCTTATCCTGCAAAAGCTCACAATGACAACTTATTTGCTCTATAAAATCACTACAGCTCAAGGCCTAAGATGGTTCCTAAGGAATACAGAGGAATCTATGTAACTTGGGTTTTATGGCAGTAGATCCTGAGTGATCTGGCACCATACTAAAGAACAAAAGTCTAATCACTTTGGATGTCTGTTCATACTGTAACAGGTCAAATCTCATTAATAACCATGCTAATTACAGCTAATAGCTACATTAGCACAGCCCTTAATTTAGAAGATACAGGGCCATGATGACTGCAGCAAAAAAAGAGACACAGAAAAACAGGAAGCCAAACCATTTCTTCAAGGAAGCAATTATAGTAATGAATGGACTCACAAAACATGTACCACAAGAGACAGACCATTAAGCCAGTGAATGTCTAGAATATGAATATGCCCAGGCACATCAAAGAAACATGAGACAGATCAAAGCACTTTGAGCCTCTCTCAGTCTGCCCAGCTAAGAATACAGAAAGAAGGGCAAAGGCATAAGCTTGCCACAGTGGACACCAGAGCTTTACCTCGGGTGTCAGATGTTACTGATTCAGTGGAATTAGTTCTTGCCAAGGTAGAAGCTCCCCCCTTCATTTACCTTCATTTACCTTATTTCATTTATCTCCTTCCTTTCTTTAGAGCCCACAAGGGCCAAGCAGTCAATGGCACTCAGCTTCTCTGACAATTTGGAGGGTGCTCAGGGTGAGCAGTGGCGGTAAAGGATGCTCAAGGTGGCCGATGGTGGGGAAACAGCGACAGTATCAGAGTGTGCTAGCCACGTTCTCCCCCAAACTGTTGCTGTGTCATCTGCCCCTTCCCGTCTTTGTCTGTCATTCTCACCAGGCAGTGTTCATCTTTTATTCTACCTTTGTTTCTCATCTGGTGAAATATTTTAACTTGAGTTAGGAAAAGCAAGTGTTATAATAAAAATGATAAATAGTAATAGGTAATAAATCCCTTTTATTTGTAGCTAAAACTTGAGTTTAGGTTTCTAACTTATAACCATCTGCACAGTCTCAATATTTTTTTACCCAATTTATCAAGACCTGACAGGGATATATATACATGAGGCCAAGAGATCAGAAGTAAAATGAAAACAGCAAAACTGTTTCATCACTTAAAGGAGCCAGTGAGGATTCCTAGCACTAAAAATCATCAACAAAACAGTAAGAACGGTCATCTCTTCCCAAGACCATTCTAGAAGTGTGCTCTCCAGGTATTTTTGGTGTACATTCACCTTTTCCAGGCTGCCTTAGATTGGAGCAATCTCTCATAAAAATGCAGCAGAATCAAGTAACAGTGATGATCTGAAAGTGCTCACTATTCTCTTCCACCTAAAAGTCCTGCCAAAGACACAGCTAACAACATAACTTCAAAAATAAAACTAAACCTCTGCAAGTGAGGTAGCACTGCTGTAAAAGCGGCAATTTTAAACACAATACTGACAAATTACTGTCAATAAACCCTTGATGTGTTAGGCAGCAGCAAACCCATTTGCTAGACCGACAAACACTTCACATGTGCTAGGTATGAAAGCACATGGGCTTCAGTGAGACTTACAGATTTATACCAAACATTACCAAAGCCTTTAGTCTTTGCCCACAAATTGGCATTAATTCTATCAGATTTAAAGGTCGAAGTAGACCCTTTTGACAAAATTCACGAGTGATGCTGCAGCAGAGCAGAAACCTGAACCTGGTTCTCCCTCATCCCTACCAACTGTTCAAAGCATCAGGACTAGACTGCCTTGTACTTCTTGCTGGAAATACTTCATAACTTAAAACCCAAATATACAAAGAGAAAAGAAAGCAGGCTTTATCCTGATCCTGTATCCTGATGGGGGATAATTTTTATGTGTGAGTGAAAAAAGAGTCAGTATATTAATTTTAGTTAGATTAAAGGGTTCCAGGGATGCAATGACATGGCTTACAAAATCACCTCTGCACTTACCCCTGTATCTGATGTAACAGCACATATCCCTGGTTTAGCTTCAGTCTTTATTTCAGTACGTGTTGATTTTAAGTAACCATTCTTGATTTCTTCCTCTATGGAGCTATATTTATAGGATTCAGTCACTTCCAACAAAAACTTTGACTCTTCGTTTTCATATCTGAGTGGAATTTCTGGAATACTGCGCAGATGTACAGCAAGGCAGATTAGCAAAACCAAGGCTGCGAAGAAGAAAATCACCTGGAATTCCGACGTCAAGGAATATCCTAGCATAATTTGACCCCAGTCCACAGCACCTGTCAGGTAACCCAGGGCTCCTCCCAAACCTATGAGGGTGGGAAAAAAAGGAGAAAAAAGGTCACTGGCATTGACAGAACAAACAAATAGTACACAGTACCTCCAACACGTGACCCCCTCTAGAACTGGCTGAGTAATCACTCTTCAGATATTAATCACAAGAAATAGGAATACTGAGCTAATCACGTACATGACGTGATTACCAAACATCTCTTGAGAAATCTCCTCAGCTCTGGAGCACAGAACTCTCAAAAACATGCCTGAAGAAACAGCAACATGGACTTCCATCTTTTTTCTTGACTCTTCAAAGTTTCTTTCTTTGAAACAGTGAGTTTATAAAATTCTACTAAAATTTTGCTAAAAGAGTTCATGAAAAAAAAACAAACATTTTTAAATTATATCAAGACTATTTATAGTTCAGACTTTGTAAAATGTTTTTTTTTATAGAGGTGAATCTAAACAGAAATAGTCTCTCCACGTGAGTGTTTCTTAAAGGAAATAAGACTAAAAGCATTGTTTTGTAGTTATCAATCCAAGTACCCCACCATGCAGAAAACAAAACTAATAAAATACAAACGTGTAATTCCATTTACTGATTTTCTCCAAAAAGGCATAATAAAAGGTGAAATGAGAATGCTGCCTTGTGTCTTGAGACAATGAAACCAGCGCTCAGTCTGGTTGTTTTTATGATTTCTTCATTTTGTTCTTTTCGTGCTCACCCAGTTTCAGAAGCACAAGAAAGCGCACACTGTTACATATAGAACAGAGCCCTGGACGGGAAAGCAGCTCTATAGTGTCGTGACACCCTTTTAACCAGGCGGCTCTGCAGGTATTGGGAGCTAAGCAGGATAGAAGCATTTGAAGGACTTATTGGAGGTACTTCTGTTCTGCTTAGGAGAACTGAAGACAACGTACGGCAGAACCATTCTGTCTAACAAAAAGTAAGAGGACCTACATTTGCTTCATCTACAAAACCTGGGATTTTGATTTTATTCTGGGCTTTCTGTACTTTTTTCCCTCTTGGTTGCAATTATGGCCCTTCTTCATTGTGTCCTACTGCATTTTACAGGGGACTGCATCCTTGCTTGTTCTCACAAAGAACTATTAAGCTGTCAATAACTTTTTTGAAGGAAACCTATGCTAAATGTTTGCACAGAGCTAATGTCTGATGTTTGAGGCTGTCTTTGCGTGTTGTTTTGACAAAAAGTAATGATGACATTGGAATGCAGTCTGAGTGCTATGTGTTGGATATGTGCGCTTTTCATTCCACGTCTCAGTGGTTGTAAGTTTCATAACTGCAAAGCTACAGAGTTTCATGGTCAAACTTTAAATTGAAGGCAAATCGGAGAGCAAGAACTTGAAAATATGTAGTACAAAAAGAAGGAACTAAAGCAGGGAAACAAAATAATAGCTACAAAGAAAGCTAGAAAAGAAATGGGAAGATTGCTGTCTGGGTCTAGTAGGGCTAGAACAAGGAATGATAACCGTAAATTGTAGGGAATGTTTATTAAGATTATATTTTAGAGAAAACTGTTTAACAACAGGCCAGGGAAGTGACTGCCTTGGAAGGGCTGCAGAACCCCTGTTGAGGGAAGATCTCAAGAACAATGCAGGTAAATATCCATAAGGTAGAGAGCACAGGGTGCTGGACCAAAAAATGCAATCTGCTCCAGTCTTTCTTGACGTTATTTGTCCCACGTCCCTTTTCACAGCTCAGTATACAAATGAATCAGCTACATCTGTGGCTGCAAATGCAGAAATCAAGCCTTTTTCCTATCATCAAAGTAAAAATTGCAACCAGAGCTCTGCTGAAGGGAAGAATGTACACAGAGACCAACACCCCTCTCTGTCCAAACAAGTAATTGCTAAAAATGTGATATGTCAGTTTCCAGGAGATAATACTGATTTAACTCCATGTGGCTTTAAGGTTCCCTTATAACCTGTGCTCCTGGACACAGCTATTTTAAATGCCCAATGTCAATAGCTAATACACCTACCTTCTCAACTACAGTAACTGTCACTGAATCTACATGCCTCTGCTCTTGGTTTGGCTCAATAGGCACAAAAATCTGCATCGACACAGATTGCATGACTTCTCATCCATTCTGCTTTTTGTCTGCTCCTTTTACTGTGACTGCTTTCAAGGCATGAATGAAAGTGCCTCCTGGTTCACATTACACATACACAGTCTTATGTGTCTTCCCTGTGCACCTTCTCAACACAGACGTAGTGCAGGTTTCCTTCTGTAACTCAGCAACATTTCAAACACGTATAAAGGCAAAGGAAGCTCTCACTTCATATGCAAAACCCTGCACTGAACCAGTTAGATGTATTTTGTGGAAGTTGTGAAGTTCTGAATTTTACACAGAATTCCTGTTTCTATACGGGAAGGCACATACTGGAGCACTGCTGAAGAATGGAAATCAACTGTCCTGGTTTGCGCAGCTCTTGCTCTATGTCACATTCCAAGCCAAAAATGTTATTCTTAAGTGCTATGGCAAGGAAATAAGTTACATCCCTTTTCACTTCATCAAAAACTTGACAAAAATCAGAAGATGAATAAACGCTACTTCACTTTTTAAAAGAACTGATTGCTCTTACTTAATTCATGGCTATGTTGCTGTAAATGTTTATGCCTGCAGCCTTCTGCAGCAGAGTTCCTGTAGCAGTAATCACAAGTCCTGTTCTCTGGAGCAGTGAAAACTCAGCAACAAAAGACTCGTGACTGAAGCGCGGGATCAGATGATCAGTTCATTCAATATTAGAAACACAGGAAGGATAAAATCCATGCAATTACCTTCCCCTCCTTTGAGAAGGAGGGAGAAAAAGAAGGGATCTGAGTACCTGTGAGAAGGGCGTGGTAATGCAGACCTTTCTCTTTATCCTCATGAGAGCAGACATCAAATAAATACGCTTTGATGGGGCCATCAATAAAATCAGCTGCAAAATCAAAAAGCACTACTCCCAGCATGGTAATGATTATTGCCCACGTCTGCTGCTTTTGTCTCTCACCGATGAAAGCTACAAAAAGAAAAACACCCTCATGCTGACAGCAACAGTACCATGTTCTGCAAAAACACATTTTATCTTTCCTGATACCTCCAAATCTAAACAATGCTTAGCTATGCAAGAGAGATTCTGTGTTGATACCAGAATCTCATCAGAGAAGCAGGATAACTGAGTCTGTAGTGCTCAGCTGTGCTGGGTTGGCTTACTACTTTGAGTCAGCACAAGGTCAGGGTACCCCAAGCTCCACAATCAAGAGCATCACTAGCCTTAATTTACTCCTTTGCATCTCCATGGCATGCTCCGGTATACTAGCACACATGCATTTTGCAGGCCTTTTTTGCTTTATTCTATTTGTCCCACCCGTCCATCGTTTTAGATAATCAAGAATTGGCTGTAACTCTTTGGGCAGGAATACAAGTTTCTTCAACACCAGTGATTATCAGAAGAGAGAATAAATCAATACATAAAAACATACACCTCCTCCCTCTGCTAAGTCATAGTGACAGCAACAGCTTTCCATCAAGACTCTGAGAACTACATTGCAAGCTGAAATACAACAGCATCTAGGGATGTCATTCCTGTTCAATTTTACACATTCCAGGTGCAACATGGATTCCAAGGAATCGCGGATTTCTATAATTCACCAGCATAACATAGTCCTGAGTCAAGCCACTGCTCCAGTAATTAAAGATCTGTATTTTAAATGATCACCCATCTAAAATAGGGATTAAAAGTTATTCAGTTTGAATGAGTATTATGTCACACAGACAATGCTGATTGCTTAATTTAACAAGGTAGATTTAAGCTCATAAAAACTTGTCTGGGCCTAAGCAGTGCTCTACTTATATGAACAGATCAGGCCACCACACCAACATGCAACATACTGTAATCACATGCACAAACCACAGAACACTATGTACAGGGTACGTAACATGCAGCGTTGGAATTCCACATATATTAAGTTTTCAGTGTTCCCCAGCTCCTTCAATGCAGCTGAGCAACACTGTACCCAATTTCTACAGGGGAAAAAAGAAACCCCTCTTTTCTTTCTGATTCGAAAGGCTAGGATGAGTTTTGTCTGTCAGCAGTGTATGCCCCTCACTCACCTGAGATCATCATGTCCCCATTGAGGTACAAAGCCATGCCTAACAGCATTATGACGCCCAGACCCAGAATGTAAGGTCGCCTCCTGCCCCAGCTACAGGTGCAGTGATCACTGGCTGAACCTACCACGGGCTGCAGCAGGAAGCCCAGGATAGGGCTGATGAGCCACACCAGGCTGTAGAGGTTCTTGGGCAGCCCTACACTGAGCAGCACCGGCGTGACAAAGGCAGCCTCCACGGCATAGCAGAACTCCCGGCCGAACATCACCATGCTGTGCATGACCAGCCTTCCCACTGCTCGTTCCCTTGGCACCGCGGCTCCAGCCCTCCTCACAGACTGCAGCAGAGCCTCCTCTTCTTTGGTGCTGTCCATGTCGGCCTTGGCCACCTCGGAAGGGGGTAGAAACTCTCTTTTGTGAAGGTGATTGCCCTGGCTATGTGCGGTGCGCTGGCAAGTCAGTGCTGCCCGCTCTGGCTGACATGGAGCCCAGGTCATATGCCGGGTGGGATCAGCCTGTGCTGGGGGAGGGACTCACATACTTTCATGGCTCTGCGATCACAAGTTATGCAAGGAAGGGGGCGGGGAGATGTGTTAACTTGAGCAGATCTGAGCTCTTGGGTGTCTGCAAAGCTCCCAGCTATCCACAACTAATTACTGTTTAAGCATGAAACACACATATAATGGGAACATACATCACGCGGGAAAGGCGCAGGATTGTCCTGCCACAAAGCTATTCATTGCTGCTGTTAGGACAGTGATGCCAAGAATACAGAACCCTCATCTCTCTGTTACACAAACATGAACACCAACCAGAGTCCCGGTTTCCCGTGGATTGAACAGGGTGGCAAAAATCTAGAAGATGTGTCCAGAAAAGGATTTCAATTCACTTCATGAAGATAAGGAAATGAGCCTACCTACTGCCCTGGAGTGTTAGTGACAGATAAAAAGCATAACAGAACTCTGTCAAAGAGCAACTTATTTTTGTCTACCTGTTGCGTGCTATTCCCAGTACAACCAATTATTTCCTTGGCTCCTGGAGAACAAAGGTATCAGGATTACTTACTCTCACTTAGAGAAGGTCTTAAAAGAAATCTGTAGTGACAGACCAAGACTGTACCCTTCAGATTAGCCACTCGTGTGAGGCAGCTGATCCAACCTGCACTGAAGTTAAAACGAGTCTTTAAATTGACTTCAGCCATTTTGGAGTCAGAAGTTATGTGCACTGGAGATTACATTTGATAAGGTTTATTGTTCTCTGACATGATCAGATGCAGCTGGGACTAAGGAAATTGTCACCTCTTACTGTAAAGGTATGTAGTATTCAGTAATTGACATTAGTGTGATTATTAGCTGGAAACTTAAGATGCTTCTGTTGATTGTTTATCTCATTTGTCAGGACCTACTAGGTAAATCTTGCTTTCATGCAGGTATTCATGCGGTAGAATGTGAAAGGTGTTTTTATAGTAACAACACTGACAATTTCGGCATGACACATGTAAAATGAGCTGAAGACTGTCTCATCTTTCAAAGTCTTTGTCAGCAGCAAACTAATCTTTGGCAAGGTAAACACTCTGACATAATGAACTAAAACTCCAGCACCTCATATCGTAATTCCTGACATGTCAGACTAAAGAAAACTATATTAAGGCCATATAACTAATTCTTTTTAAAAGCGTGTTTTCTTTCGCCTAGGAGGAGACTGTTTCAAACGATGGTTTAATTTTGAAGGAAATGAAAACCACTGTGGAATAACCACTGTTTACAACCTGTGCAGCTAAGCTGCCTACCATTTCATCCCAAAAGAGAGGAAAGGATTAATACTTGGCTGCTATTTTAAAGTAACAAATTTAATTCCGAAGTTATTTTCTAGGCAAAGTGAAATTCCAAACGTATATAATGATGAGACTGCATTAAAAAATGTAGCCAGGCTATTAAATGGAATCCCTTTATGATAATAACTCTGCAGCAGCACATAAGAAAACAGCATTATTTCAATGACTGTTTTGGCATGATACGGCAAATGAACTAACATGATAAGAGGAAAAAAGATCCCTTTTAATCACTGAATAAACACCACAGCCACTTGTTTAGGAAGAATATAACTCTATTTTATGAAAAGTTGTGCCTTCATGTAATTACAACATATACCACTACGCAACAGTGTAACTAAGAATTAAAACAAACAAATGTTTCACAGGAGACAATATTTAATGAAGAATTTTGAGGATTTTCAGCTGTTTACTAAGCCAGCTGTGTAGATCTTCAGAACACAATCCTGGTATCACCCTAGACTGCACACCACCCAGGTACATGTATACACAGCTCTCACTGTTTTCAATTCAATTTAGAACTTTAATAACTTTTCTTTAAATTATTTCAAAGCAGTATCACAGAAACATTTTTGCTACATAATTCAATTTTTAATGCATAAACCCTCACTGTATCAGCCTGAAATTTTCTGATCTACATAGTCAGTGATTATAAATAAGATTTTGGTTTCCCAAATTCTATTGCTTTATCAGAATAAAGTTTAGCAATCTCTTGCTTAGTGAATCCATATTCCAGAAGTACCTCTTCCGTGTGTTCTCCTATAAAAGGATCTCTATTACACGATGGAACAGCAGGCGTCCTTGATAGAAGCGGAGCAGGTCTAGGACTTATCTCTTCCTGATCGTTCTTGATAAAAGACCTTCTTTGTTTGTTATGTTGATGTGAGGCAACATCATCAAAGGATAAAACAGGAGTCACACAGGCATCAGTACCATCAAATATATTGCACCACTCAGCTTGTGTCTTCTGTGCAAATATGGATGCAAATTTTTTCTTCATTTTGGGCCAGTCGGAGAAACTCAACTGACTGGGAAGTTTATCTGAATCTAGCCCAAGACCTGAAAGGACGAAAGCAAAGTTTAACTGTAACATAGCTCAGATAAATTACCAAGTGCTACTCACAACTAGACCTAGTTTCTCAAGAAGCTGATATTTCACAAGCAGTCCAACACAGCAGAGCATATTAGCTAAGAGTCATTTCAAACTTTATTAGGGTACCTATGAGGGGGAGGGAGCAGGAGAATAAAATGTTCTATTACTTGCAATCAGACTAAACCGCATCAGCTACAGCCTTTTAACTAAGTGCATGTAATAAACACTCATTTGTATAAACACTGCATAAGAGTAGCAGCTGCCCAGAAATAACATTTTGTCTTGAGAACAGTTTCTACAATAGGTATTGTATTCTCTAGCTGGCGGTAGCAAAACAACAGTCTGCTGAACGCATCTTGGTTTACAGCAATATGCTTCTATCTCATAAAAGCCAGTACAACAGCCAGAGCTGGACATTCAGCAGGCTACTGTGTTTGAAGTCCAACACAACTGGGTTATTTCTCTGCCAGAGATGAAAAGATAGTGAGGATGGATATACTGAGGCTCAAAGTGCATGAGATAGCTCAGCTGCAGATAATCGCAGGTTAACTGACTGCTTCTTGACTCCCTCAGTCCAAATGGACTACAGCAGTGTTTGCTGCCCCCCTCTCGTTAGCACACTTCCCAGGCTCCAACTCTCTACTGCTGCTCTTCTGGAAAATAAAACCCATAGTCCCTGCACTCACTGAGTGCTTAAGAACTCTGCTTCCCAAAAGATCAGCTGCATGGACTACGTATGCAGTATGGACATCCCTTCTAAGACACAGGAGCAGAAGATGGGCACACAGGCCTCGTACTGAAAAGTCCCTGAACTAGAGATGTCTCCCTGAACTAAGCACCACCTTTCCTCTCACTGGGGAGTCTACATCTCTCCTGTGCAGCCAGTTTCACAGCTCTGTTTCTGTTCTCAAGGATTCTGCTCTGTGCACTCCTAACCTTTCATTCTTCTGCTTCAAAGAGATGCGAGAATTATCTCTCCTTGTAGGGTTGGAGGTAAGAAACAAGAAAGAGAAAAGGAAATTAAACTACACTTTAAAAAGGCAATGTTATTACACTTTCAAAATGGAGATAGTATAAACAGATGTACAAATAGCCTACAAAATCCAGCAGAAATCAGAAGCGGTATATTGAGGGCTGTCCAGTCAGTCACACCTTGAAATTTAAGGGCATGAATATAGCAGGAAAATTTTAAGCAAAAAAAGGGTAAGAAGTTAAACTGAGAACTTAGAAAAGCTGAAGAACAACTATCATCTAATGCTTCACGAACAACAAGAAAAGGGAGCGCTTAGAAAACAACAGCTCCGTGTAAACGGCAAGGAAAATGTGGACTGCTCCAAATATTTGATTTTCAGCATTCTTTCCTGTACCTCTGAATACCTGGTATCAGATTAATGATTTGACTTGCAACTGATAACAGGCTTGGCTACACTGATCTCCTCTAACCTTTAGCTGCAGACAGGCAGAAAGAAATCTGTGTACTTCTATTTCTACATATTATTTGTCACTGAGAGTGGTAGACACATAGCTACTGAAACATACAGGGGAGAACAAAGGAAGACAGTGCCCTTTCTTGTGCTCTTTAAATTCTTTCTTTCTGCTCATAATCTCTATTACATGCGCCTCTTGGGGCTCACTCCCCCAAGTAAACACAGTATTTTAGAATTACACTGTTGAGCACAAGATACTTACTGGCTTTGAAAACTAATATATGCTTTGAAATCTTAACTTTGGTACTGCAAAGGGAAACACAGAGAGATTGCCAGTCTCCAGACTCGAGAATAGTGCCTTGCGGCACTATTTCATGTGTCATGGGTTCAGCAATAGCAGTCATCTTACTCCTTCTTGGTAGCTGGTGCAGCACTGTGTTTTTGACTTATGGCCTGGGAACAGCGCTGATAACACCGATGTTTTCAGTTACTGTTTAGAATGTTTCGTCTGACCAAGGACTTTTTGAGTCTCATGCTCTGTCAGGGAGGAGGGGAAGCCGGGAAGAAGCAGAGACAGGACACCTGACCCAAACTGACCAAAGAGGTATTCCATACCACGGCATGTCATGCCCAGGATATAAAAACTAAGAGCAGTTACCCGGAAGGGGGGTGCACTGCTGGGTCGGGCTTGGTATCAGGTGGTGAGCAGTTGTATTTTCTTCCCTTGTTATTTCCCTTATCATTATTATTATTGGTGGCAGCAGCAGTGGTTTGTGTTATACCTTAGTTATTGGACTGTTCTTATCTAACCAGTGGGAGTTGCATTCTTTCAATTCTCCTTCCGATCCCTTCGGGAGTGGGGGGAAGGAAGAGGGAGGAGTGAGAGAGCAAACTGCGTGAGTTACGGCTTAAACCATGACATCATGTTTAGAAGAAAATCAACACAGTCAAAGACAGAATAAGCATTTTTGTATCTTATTAAGAGATTACTACGGCTATCAGGATAAATATTACTACAAGGTAAACATCACTCCTTATCAAGTTACCAAGCCATGTGCACTTTAAATCACTAAACTTACAATCTAGTCTTCATAACCATTCATATCATCCTAAAAAATGATCAGCTGATGATTACTCATACTGGTTGAGCATCTGTAACTAAAGCTTTCAAATTAATTTTATTACTGATCTTCAAAGTATAATACCAAAGATGTACAGTGCTATATAGCTTTCTTAAGAACTAGGTGAGGCAAATTTATTTTCCACAAAAGGTAAGTAATAACACACTGAGATACTGTCTCAATGAACGAAACACTGTCAACTGGAAAAACCATTTTGTAAGTATTTATTTGCTTATTAATTATTGTTTGGTTTCTAGTAGCCAGTCCAACATCAACACAGCTCTACCATTACCCCAATGCACAATTATTTTAAAGATCATGCCAGATGGAAAGTTGGCTCAACCTAACCGTACATGCTCTAGCAAAATAGAACAATATGTAGAACCTGGAATTTAATATTATGCTCGTTTTCCACTGACCACTGAAGACTTCAACTTTAAATAGCATAAACTGACAGCATTAAGCACTACAGCTTCTCATTTTCCAGCTTGTGCTAACCATTTGTGGTGCAGATGAACAGAATCACAGCAGGAGTGACTGAGTCAACAAGGAAACAATTACACAGCACAGAACTGTATGGGATACCACAGGATGACATATTTCACCCAACAAAATCAAAAGCAAAGTATCTTTTACATAGAATATCTGGTAAAGCAATCACATCTTGTTTCTAAGGGCTTTTTGTCCAAATTTTTGTACGGATTTTTGTTTAGAAAAGCCAGGCAAACTGCTCTCACACAGCTTTGAAATAACTGTTCTTGAAAAATTGCAGAATCACTGAATCGTTAGGGTTGGAAGGGATCTCTGGAGACCATTTAGTCCAAGCCCCTGCCAAAGCAGGGCTACTACCTACAGCGGGTTACACAGGAACACATCCAGGCACGGTCTGAATGCCTCCAGAGAGAGACACCACAACCCCCCTGGGGCAGCCTGTTCCAGTGCTCTGCCATCCTCTACGTAAAGAAGTTCTTCATCATGTTGAGGTGCAACTTCTCATGTTTTAGTTTATGGCCATTGCTCCTCGTCCTGTCACTGGGCACCACTGAAAAGAGTCTGAAAAATTAAGTCTCCTTATAACTATATAGCTTTAAGTCTCCTTTAAATGCTACACTTTTAGTGGCATACATCTGCATGTCATTTACTAATGCAACAAATTGAAATCTCCGTCTCTACAGAGCTTCTTAGACAAACTGCAGTAAAATTAGGCACCCATTTCATGAGAAAGACAACAGAAAAATTCATAAGATAGATCTGCAAAGTTGCTTTGGTAAGTTGGAAACAAGTAGTTTCTTACAGTATTTCAGCCACGCTATTTTAAAAGATTATTTATGATCCCTAGCAGAGGGATTTTCTTGGTTTAACTTGCTGATTTTGATTTTCTTTTTAAAATTGTATGCTCATAGCACGGTGATTTTGAAATTATGTTGCCACATGATTGAACAGAATCATGCATTCCCAAGTAGGGGAATCCTTAATTTTGGCCCAAAACCCAGCTATAACGTGTACGATACTGCTCTCTCTCTCTCTAAATAGAATTAATTCTCACTCTGAGAGGGAATTGACTTCAGCATATTCCAAGATAGCAGTGAATTTTCACTAAAGTAACCATGTGAAGGTTTTTTTTTCTCTGCGCAAAGTTTCTGAAACAAAGTAATTTTTTAGAAATATTAGACAATTCAGTAAAAGGTTGATCAGACCCACAGCATCGCTACAAATGTGTCCACAACCATACTCCAAGTCTATATATTTAATTACCACAACTGCAAATGTTTTGGTGCAGCAGTAAGCAGCCCCTCTACAGTATTTGCACAATATGTAAGGCTTATCTTGATAAGTAAACTCAAATAAAACTGAACAGTATATGTAACTGAGGGAATGTAATGAGAACTGTTCATCCACTTTGTTCATCTTAATAACTATGTTGTACTGAATTCAGCACGTTAGCAGATTTTTAATATGTTACACAATACTTTACAATCACAAAATGGAGAACTATGTGGAAATCCTTCGTAATGATGTAATCTATGTTTTTCAAGTGCTTCCTAATTTTTTTCCTTCTTTTAAATAGAAGTCACACAATATAGTTTAAAAAGAGTACTGTCAAAGTTCACCTTACTAACTTACTGTGTGGTACACCACAGGATAACACAGAATGAAACAATTACTACTATATACTACTGTATACAAAACATAGAATCATAGAATGGTTTGGGTTAGTAAACTAAGCCTGTGCAGTCCAGATGGATATCAAAGGCCGTGTAGCTCAGCCAGAGCTGGGAGGTTACAGCAGGATGCAGAAGTTATAGCATGAGAAATGTTACTGGCTTTACTAAGCAAGTCTATTGTACAATCACAGTAGCTTGCTATCATTCATAGACTCATAAAATAGTTAGGGTTGGAAAGGACCTTAAGATCATCTAGTTCCAACCCCCCAGCCATGGGCAGGAACACCTCACACTAAACCATCTCACCCAAGGCTTTGTCCAACTCGGCCTTGAACACCACCAGGGATGGAGCATTCACAGCTTTCCTGGGTAATCCATTCCAGTGCCTCACCACCCTCACAGTAGAGAACTTCCTCCTTATATCCAATCTAAACTTCCCCTGTTTAAGTTTGAACCCGTTACCCTTTGTCCTATCACTACAGTCCCTGATGAAGAGTTCCTCTCAGGCATCCTTGTAGGCCCCCTTCAGATAATCTACTGTGTTCTGCATGCCTTTTGTAGCCTGGCTACAGCAATATCAAGCACATTGCTAAAAATCAAGAGAAACCTGCAGAAGCAGTTTACAGGTCAGCTGGAACACATTCCGTCTCTTTCAAAATATTAAAACTTAACATTAGTAGCATATGTTTCTTGCATCAGATTTTTCATAAGATGCAACAACATTTTAGTTATTTGATGGCTGAATTTTGTAGTAATGAAATTAATATAAGTAAAAGGATTACAGAACGTTTGTTAACAGCAAATAGTCTATAGTGAGCCCAGAGTACACTCCTAATACTACAACTATTATTTACCATATCTGTTTTATAAAGCTTCAGTTTCTCACATAACTTAAAAAAAAAAAGATAAATTGTATATTTATGGTAAGCAGAAATTTGAATTTCCCTACCAAGCACAATCTACAAAGCCAATAACCTTCTCGAACAAAGATGCACTTGGCCGAGGAAGATGGTCCCTCACTGTAGTATGACTTGCTTGCAAACACGAGTTTTAAGCTACTCAGTCTTGAAAAAGAAAGTATAGAAGTTATATAAGAAGTTATTCCACACTTTGCAGTTCTTTGATTCTCCTCAAATCCCTTCAGATTTTTGTACTTGTGGGAAATGGAGATGGAGAACAAAACTAAATGGCAACAAAGTAAAATAGAAGCCTGTAAGTTAGGGACTTTGGAATTCCAACACGTCTTCAGGGACAATGCCCGTATTAAATACAAAGGAAACAAGAAAAGAATATATCTGCTTATTCAAATACCCATATGTTTCGCTTAAAGGCATCAAACACTGGCCTGCAGTATTCATGGCTGCAGTATTTTATAGTTCCCTACAGATTAAGTTGAATAGCACTTACTTTAAAGCTACAGGAGTGGGGTGGGAGGGAACTTATGTTATTTTAAAAAGAAAACAAATTCTGTAACAGTGTGGTCTTATTTGTCATTCTTCTTCTCAGTGACTCTTTGCTGGATGCTCCAGCATTCTTGCATTGATTACTACAGGGCAAGACTCAGGCTTTTGTCTCTCAACCAGCCAGTCACCTTAACTAGAAAGCAGTGTCCAAAGGATGCATGTAGTGGTCAAGCAATGTAGCATGATCACTGACTGGTCTCTATCCTACTTGGATAGCTTTTCACTGAAGAAAATGCTAGAATTATGAGTTCCTTTCAGTTGTTTCTCAGAAATTCAGAGCATGAAGTTGAAGTGATAGCTCAGAATTCATCTGCCTATTTTGCGGCATGCACATTGGGCAACTTTACTTTCATGTTTCAAAGTATTCTTTATGCTTACAATGCATAGGAATGGCTTGATTTTAACAGATGAAGTTTAAAACATACTCAGCAATAAAGACCTTGAGTGCCTGTCTGTAAGAGGACAACAACTTCAGTCACAGCTGTGCCTGTGTCCCAGTCTGCTGCTATCATTTAAAAAAAACCCCACACACTACAGCCTTCTAAGGAAATTTTGCTTTTTGTCTCTATTTGTATCACAACCTTTGCTTTTTTACAGTCATAAAATCATAAAATGTTTTAGGTTGGAAGGGTTCTTGAAGAGCATCTATATCCAACCCCCTGCCATGGGCAGGGACACCTTCCCCTAGACCAGGTTGCTCCAAGCTCTGTCCAGCCTGACCTTGAACACTGCCAGGGATGAGACAGCCACAGCTTCTCTGGATAATCTGTGCCAGCACCTCACCACCCTCAGATGGGGAGAATTTTTTTCCTAATATCTAACCTAAACCTCCCCTCTTCCAGCTTAAAGCCATTCCCCCTTGTCCTGTCACTGTATGTCCTTGTAAAAAGTACTTATAAAATGTCAATGTTTCTTTGGGTTTTTTTTGTATATATTTGTTGCTTAAAGTATCAGATCAAACTCAAGATTTTTTTCACAATATTGTATTCACAATAAGTGGTCTTTCTTTATTGTATTTTAGGTGCATATTATGAATTGTTCATATTTTCACATAAGAAATACTTATACCCTTCAGCAGTTACGCTGCAAGCTTTCTGAAGCAATAACGTACTGAACTAGAACAGATTGTTCTTGTGGCTTAGGGAATTTTCCTTTCTGGGAGTTCTACTGCAGAAATTCAATTCAGAATTTAAGCCTTTAAGTGTTATAAGGAAGAAAAAGCTGCTTGTGAGAATTGTATTGCTCTTTCACAAACCTTAGGGGGTTTGACTTAAGCTGAATTGTCTGTTTCAGGCATTAATTCCCTGCTTTGAAGTAGTTTTAAAATGGTATGTTCCAATTTCCACAGTTTATTTCATACTTTTTTTTTTTTAAATCCATAATTCTGGTCAGTTCTGCTGGTTAACAGTTTAGTGCTGTTCCAGATAAAATATATTCAAATGCCACTTTATGTCTCTCTGTCCATATTCAGAGAGTACGTTACTTTAGTCACACCTATATAACGAGAACACAAGGATATGGATGTTCCAAATATAAGAGCTGAAGATTTAAAGATTGCAGAACTGCAAAAAGAATGTGATTTCTGAACCATTTGTCACTGCCCTCAGAATTCTGGTTAGCTGAAGTGAAGCTAATGTCCTTTTGGTTTTGATTAACCACAGCGATTCCCTGCAGAATTAAGAATGCAGCACTGGATCACACTGCAGTTAATGACATGGCACGGCAACGAAAGTTCTTAAGGGGTCTGAGGGGGAAACTAAGTAAGTTTAAGAAAATACAGAAGCACCTTGGGAGCACCACAGGTTGCAAGAGAACAAAGACATAAAGCATAGAAGAAGATCTCTCTTTGGGATCCTGCTCACCAACCGCATACCCCACCTTGCAGCCCCATACCTTCATTTCATCTTACCATGCTCCTGAATTTCAACATCTCCTGGAAATGCAGCCCCTGAGGAGTGCCCCCTCCCGACCTCCCTCCAGTTTTGTTGCTGAGACAATATGGTCTCATATGCTCACCATATGGTGTGAGTCAATTGGGGTGAGCTGTGTCTGGCTGGGCTCCCTCTCAACGTCTTGTGCACCTCCAGCCTCCTCACTAGTGTGAGGAGCAGAAAAGGCCTTGGTTCTGTGTAAGCACTGCTGAGCAGTAACTAAACCATCCATGTGCTATCAGTATGCACAATTTCCAGTACAAATCCAAAACATTAACCCATACAAGCTACTACAAAGAAACTGAACTTCCTCACAGCCAAAACCAGTACAGGTATCCATGCCGCAATTCAAGGAATTTGGGCAGAGACTGAACTATAATCAGGGGCTACTCCACTGACACCCTCACTCAGCAAAGTTTTAGCACATGCACGTACAAAAATAGTTCATATAACAACTAGGTACATCCACTTTAGGTATATCCTTTGTTAGTATTCCTCCTACTCATTAAGAGAAACTAAAATTAGACTGAGAATTTATATCCTTCATATTCAGAATAATGGAAATAGAATAAATCAAAACTTCTCTTGAAATTTTTTTTTATTTTCATAAAATCTGCACAGAAAGCACTGCAATCTACCAAAGGTGCACAACAGAAGAAATTATTTTTAAATTAAATAACTATTAAGAAGCTAAGAGCACATCTGATTTAAAAGCTTGCAGCACACAAACAGTTCAGAAATAGAGGCACCTGCACATTTGTTTTACCTTCAGAAAATTATTTTTCATGACCATTCTAATTTCTCAGATAAACTGTATTTTATATTCATACTTAAAGACTCTCCTGTCAAATACAAAAATTATATATACAACTGGACACTAAAGACCCTCTTGAAATTGTGTGGTGGAAATTAACTTATAAAGCTGGTTTTGCTGCTGGAAAAACTCTGTTCTATCAAGAAATCCTACAAAGTACTTCCAATGAACATTCATTTGTGAAGCAATTGAAATAGCTTCAATTTAAACAGAATTACATCAAAAACACCTACAATTGCTTGAAATTGCATATGCAATACTAAAGAATCAGGTCTCATTTTTAAAGTACATGCACAATCCCTTGAAAAAATCGGTTTTCCAAAACAGTTATTTAGTGCTCCAGCCACATCACAGGCAACCCTTACTGTAACTCCAGAAGAAAATCTGTAATTTAAGAGTAGTTTGTGAAGGTAAGGTGAAGAAAGGATAAAAAAAGAAAGAAACCAAATACTGGAAGAGATTCAACTAAAGTGCTACACTACTACCCAATTAGTTTTGAGTTTGGCTTTTACAAAGAAATCAACATAACCAATGCAATGAATCAGTAAAGAATGAATTGAATCATGCTTTGCTAATGTGAAACAACTGCTCCAAACAACTTACCCTTTATTAACTGCTCATAGAATTGAGGCTCGATGGCACCAACAGCCATGAATTTTCCATCAGAGGTCTTGTAGGTTTCATAAAAAGGCGCACCACTATCTAGCATGTTCTCACCTCGAGGTCTGTTCCAAAGTCCCAGATTCTGTGATTTCCACAGGAAAGAACTTACGTATGCTACTCCTTCCACCTTGAAGGTTCAAAGGAAAAAGTAACAGCTTCAGTAAAATTAGCTGGTATGTTACCTTAATGCTACATAAAATAAAACAGCAAAACCCCTACTGTCAGTTCAGTCCTTTGTTAAGATTTTTAATGACAAGACCTCTTGTAAGCAGCTTAATTTCTTAAAATTCTCTATTACTAGTCATATTGCGTATGTGAAGTCATCTAGAATTAGAGAATAAGACAGAGCATAAATGTAATAATGCAGCTTCAGATGGATAACATTTTCGACGTACAAAGTCTGTTAGTTTAGCAAGTCTACAAACATTGGTAATTCAAGAACTACTCACAGAGAGAATGCAAGTAATTTTAGGTGATGGAACAAGCTTTTTGGTGCTACAGAACATTAAGTATCTGACAGCCATCTAGAAATCAAGATGTCTATACCAGACCGTTAAGTATCAAATTTTTATCTCAACATTTACTTCTTTGAAGTTACAAATTATAAAGAGACTGCTATTTTTAGAAGAAAACTGGAAGGAAATCAAAGGTTAAGGCTCTCTTATACCATGGGAACTGGGAAGCTCATCTCCATCACTAAGTTAAAACAAAAATTATTCTCCCACTCTCATTGCTGGCTGGTACACCGACATAAGGTTATCCTAAATAGGTATCTGATGCATACAGCACTAAAAGAAAAATTATTAAACCTGTTCTGTCCTTAAAATTTTGGCTATGTGGAGTACAACCACATGAAAATTCAGTTTGTTCAGCCTTTTAGTAATTCCCAAGCTTGTACCAGTCTTTCCAAGCAAAATCACATTGTATGGTTATGCTCACCAGCAGCATCCATTCTTTTCTTTCAACTGCATTAGAAAGACTGTGAGAGAAGGTGAGGCAGCAACAGCATACAGCCAGACACATTGCAGTGGAACAGAGGGAAACATGAGCTGTACTGTCTGGAGTATCATTTTGATTCACACATTTTCAGCTGTGCAAAATTAACCAAATATTGTCTACAGAGAAAATCACAGAGATCGGACCAAAATAAAAAGCTACTGAATTTTCACGTGGAAATGTCTATTACTTTCTACCTTTCTAAGCAAGAATTTAAAGCATGCAAATCTTTGAAGTATGCCTGCATGAAGGCTTCATTTAATGTGTATTACTTGGGGCCTTTCTGAAGTACCTACCACAAGGGCAGGAATACTTTTGCCCTACTTGTCATATGTTACAGTCAGTTAAAATACTTTTGTATGAGAAAACACTGTATACCTTTCCCTATGTTTGCAAAATGATTGCAAGGATATCAAAACAGTGTTTGCTTTACTAATGATCTGATCTTACACTGCTCATACTGACAAAAAAAAACCCAACAAAACAAAACAACAACAAAACAAACCCAAACCCCCTCAGAAAAAAAAAAAAAATCTGAGGTAAGGTTTCACTTCATAATAATAGAAGGGAATAGTATCAGAATAAGCTCTAACTGCAAATTAGATTTTGGCTCTGACAGAGCTACTTAATACCTATATACAATGCTACTTGCACTGGAAACAAATGTAAAATAGCAAGCGGTCTGGACTAGTATAGGGATTACAGAAATATCCTGGCTGGACAACTGGACAGATAGGTTCCACCTGAGGCCCACTGCAATTCAGAGACAAGTATGAAGGTGTCCAACACCAGCACCAAACCTCCAACGGCACACCACACACACACTAATGTCACTTTCTTTCAAAAAATGAAAAGCACAACATGGGGAGACTCCACTTAAGCCAAACTGCAAAGTGATTACAGTAACAGTTATGGGTTTCACTTAATGGTTCCCTCATGCTAAAAGCAGTCTCTGTAGCAGGGGCAAGAATTCAGAGGCACCGGGCAACCTGACCTGTCTGCTACATGTCTTCTGCTCCTTCTTCAAAGTGAAAGAGTTCAAACAAAACTGAGAATGATTCCGTATCAACCTCATCTTTATCCCCATGACAAATGAATGCCTCCAGGGTGTGGAAGCTTTGGTTTTGAGTATCTCCAGGCTGAGAAAAACCTAGAACCCCAGACTTCCATTGAACAGCTCAATGCTCTTTCCATGCTGCTATTGCACAAGCTGGCATTACCACCATCATCTCCTGCAGCTCTTTTCACAAAAAGTGAGTCACAGTTAATCAGATGCCTACCATCAGAAGACACCGTCTGAATCTGGGGTGAACCTGAAGTATGGCCCTGACTCACATGCCTCTATTTCAGCGTGGTGCAGCACTGCAGATGTACAATTGTGCCTACTGTATCACATCGCAATGTCCACCCCACATCCTACTCAGCACATGGGAACTATGAGGCCCACTCTAAGAAACCTATGATACCTCTAGAGTCAATGAGAGGAGACAGCAACTAACATGAACCAATTCAGACCAGGCATTTCATTCTTCTAAGGCAGACAGCTGAAACGCAGGATCCAGCATCTACTTTTTGCACAGGGCAACAAAACCACTGGACACTGCAATTAGGTAATGCAATTTCAGCCCTTAGCCTGATCCTCTCTACACAAGTTTTGTACCAGTTTAGTTTCACCAAGTAGAGGACTTCCTTTTATGTATTTTACTGATCATAAGAATGCTCCCAAGTCATTTTTCAGTTTTCAGTACAAAGTCTTCTACCACAAAAAATCAGATCTCAATCTAGAACTACTAGCCTCAAAGACAATAAACAACTAGGTTTTTAGATTACTTCAGAAAACTAGACATTGTAATAAGTGGAAAAAAAACAAACAAGTGGTCAGTAAAACAATCCATGAAAATGTAAATTTAACAGAAGTAATCCTGAAGACACAAAGCTGCTGAAACACAAATTCAGCTTCCCTATTCTACCACAGAAAATTCCACCACGTGTCAGAGTCGTTATGTATTCAGGCTACCAGAACTGCGCAACAACTTAAGTTATAGACCTTTAAACTAAAAAAGAATGTTAAAATGAAACCACAGGTGAACAGGAAAGAAGCTTAAGATATAAAACCAGGCTTATCAACCCAGCCCATTTGTCTTTGCTGCTCATGGGGCATGTATGGTTCTCATTAACTGCTCACCAAAAGTCTTTTCAAGAGAAAGGTATGTAACAAAATGCCAGATAAAGCACATTTTGTGATAGTGGACAATACTCCCTCCATTTCCCAGGACACCAGAAACATCAGCAGAGAACTATAAAATCCACATCTACAATGAGACAAGAAAAATTTGAAAGAGGGACGTTTTGAGGGCTTAAAAAAAGCCCACAAAAAGCCACTACACATTCCATTTCCAGTAAGCCACAGATCTCATTAGGACATTAGCAGGCTTACATTGACTCTTCTTGTAACAGAATTCTTGTAACAACTTAAAGTACCGATAGTGAAAATAAGGTAATACTCGAAACTGCAAGAAGTATCTTTTTAAATATTTGAAGACCTGTCACAATTCTCCACAGTTTTCGCTTTACAAATATGCAGACTCCTTTAATTTTCCTTTGTAGGTCATGTTTTTAGACTCAGGTCACTTTTGTTGTATTTATCGGACTTCCTCAAAGTGACCTTAGAAATGTTGAATGGAAACTTTGCTGACTCTACTTCCTGTTTATACATCCCAATACAGTGTGTATGTGTTTTACAACAGCATGATACTGTTCACTCATGTTCAGCTTGTGACTACTACAAACCCCCAGGATTGTACTTTAGCCAATCGTTTTCATACAGCATTTGCACAGCTAATTGTTTCTGTCTAGAACTACAGAGCAGTGGTCTCCATGAATTTCAGCCAATTTTCTTCAGGTCATTTCTCCAACTTGATAAGGTCATTTTCAGTTCTAATCCAAGTGTCCAACATTCCTGTAGTTCTTCCCACATGCGTACAACTTGTAAATCTACTAAACACAATCACTCATCCATTATTCAGCTTATTGGAGAAAACACTAAGAGATGTTTGTAGAATTCAACTTGGTAAGTTTTTTGTTTTGATGATCAATTACTAATAACTATTGTTGGGGTAAAAACATTAGACCATTTTTGCACTGATCCCATAGGATTTTTATGTAGACCATAATGCTGTGGCCTGCTTCTGAGAATGTCATTTGAATTTGCCAAAAACTTTTTCAAGTAAGCTAAGATCTCTTGCTATTCTCTTCTTTTCAAGACCACTTCAACAAAGCTATTCTGTTCAAATAATGTATTATTTTTAAATTTATATTTAAGTCCAAATCATAGCCTTCACTCTACCACAAGACTTTGGAAGGAGGTCAGATTTTAATTGCAATGCTCTTTAAAAACAGAGACAGACACAAAGAGAAAAAGCACTTGCAGGTAATGAAGGTCTCAAGGATAAATATAAATGTGAATTTTTCCTCTTTGTCTAAGTGGGTGGCCTTGGAGTGAAAAAACCCATGGTATTCATTATTAAGCTAATTTAGCCTTTCATTCATTTTATGGTACATTAACACTAAGTGTCTGAAACTGACTTCTTGGCAATAATCCATAGCAGTGTAATTATTCTAGGGAACAGTGGCTACAGCAAGACATGACATGACCTGTCATAAATTCATAACCAGATGTACCTTGGATAAAGCTAATGTAATTCTTTATCAGGTTTGTTATTTTTGTTATTATTCATGATATTACTCATGTTCAACTTGCCATCAACCCAAACCCACACATCCCTGCCCATGGCAGGGGGGTTGGAACTAGATGATCTTTAAGGTCCCTTTCAACCCAAATCATTCTATGATTCTACGATGACCACAGAATCACAGAACAGTTTGGGTAGGAACAGACATCAAAGATCACTTAGGTTCAAACCCCAGCCATGGGCAGCAACAACTTCTACTAGACCAAGTTGATTCCAGCCCTGTCCAACTTGGCCTTAAACACTGCCAGGAATGGGGCAGACACAGCTTCTCTGGGCAACCTGTTCCAGTGTCTCCCCACCCTCACAGTAAACAACTTCCTTCTAATGTCTAAATCTCCCCTCTTTCATTGTATAGCCATTCCCCTTTGTCCTATGCCTACACGCCCTTGTAAAAAGTCCCTCTCCAGCTTTCTTGCAGGCCTATTTCCATACACCAAACTTACTCATCAAATATATACACCTAATATTTTGTGAAGATGGCAGATTGGAAAAAAAGATAGGGAATGGCACAGGGTTAGAGTTGCAGTATGTGTCCCACATCATAAGGACATTATGGCAACACTGATATGCGAAATCTGCCTGCACATTAAGGAACAGCCATTTTATGAGATTGCTTACTTCCCCTTTCCCAAGTTCTCAATTTTAAACCTTAGAAAGTTTGACCTTAAAAGCTCAGAATTCCTCCCTTTTACAGATAGGAAAAATGCAAACAAGCAAACCTAAGAAACGCTTCTTTCCTTGAGACCAAACTTACCATACTTGCATCAATGATCTGCCCCTTGCCAGATGTGGTACGTTCATAGAGAGCTGTAATGATGCCCAGTGCACATATGACACCACCACCAGCAAAATCAGCTAGGAGATTTAAGGGCGCATAAGGATTTTCATCTTTTCTACCCATCTTTGACAGCACACCTGACAGTAGAGCAAAAAAAGCAAGCATAAGTATAAAATTCACTATATTCACTTTTACATTTCTGCAAAGTCTCATTCTTTTTCATCTGTGCAAGTAAACAAGGGATAAAGCAAACTTCTAACAAGTTTTCTGTCTCTACTCAGCTGTTTCTTACCAAATAGTTAATCTTTCATTTGCAAAGTAATATATGAAATCATATTAGTGAAGATGCATTTAATTAAAAGGATTTTAATAAAACTCTCAGAAATAAACAGTTGATAATTTAGCTATATACAGACAAAATTTCATCCAAAAAAACTCGTCTGCAATAAGTCTGTATTAGTACTTTGTACATACATAGAACCTCCCCCATAAGAACTCAATAGGCATTATGAACATGTCTCAAAGCAACTTTGGTAAATTGTACTTCCTTTAATCTTTTAAGTAAAGAATGCAGATGCACAGTCTTCTCTGAAAATAACCCATCACAACAAATGGTTTCACACCAACATTTGCACTTCAATACCATCCTCCCTCTTCAACCACCCTTGGAAAAAAAAAAAGGCTGTGTATAGGAGGAATAGGTGAATAACACAGAAAGATTACCTCTTATTACATGCAACACAGACATACGGAACCTGTGTTTATGCAGAAATGAAAGGGAATAGAGCAAAGGCTAAGGCAGTTTACTTCAGATGGACCTCTTAATCTGCTAGCTTTCCTCTGCCATGCTGAATCACCTCTTTACTGTCACCTTACTCTTTGTAGCTCCCTCACAGTGATTCCCTTTTGGCCAGCAAGGTGCTCTGCAGTATAACCCTACATCTCTTGTGACTGTAGCCTCAAGTCTGAGACTTGCAGCATACATGGTCAAAGTCTCCTGCGAACTGCCATGACCTGATGCACTGTTTAGTTAGCTAATGGTCTGATGAACACAAGTGCAAGCAACTGACTGCATAGTATAAAGAAGTTTCCAAAGCCTGCAGGGCAAACAAACCCAGTCACCAACTAAAACCTCACTTTTAATAGTCTAAAGGTCATCACAGGCACCAGCAGATTAATATATTAACTTACAGCTGGAGTTTCTAATGCAAGCTATTTTTTAGTTATAGAAATCCAAAGCTCATCTGGAAAATACTCAGTATACAAGTTCTCTTTTTTGAGGAATGTTACCTCCTACACACCTTGTCCTTTTTCCTTCCAAAAGGCAGAAAAAATTGACCATGAAATTTCAAGCAAAATTATTTTAGGGAGACAGCACTAACCAAAATACTGATTAAATCATCTCCAGAGGAAAAAAAAACAAAACAACAAAACCCCGAACAACAAAACCATGTTTCTTTCCTTTTGTAAACAGAACGCACTACAATCTGAGGTAGCAACGTACTACACTGTCTCTGTACTGAATCCCTATGCTAATAACAAAGAAAAATGTCATAATAATTTAAAATCACCTGGACATGAAGTCAAAAGTGTTTCAAATGAGGCAATCTTCCTTTTACTCATTTTTTTAATTCTCTAACAATTTAAGTAATGAAGAGACCTTTAGCCCTTTGCTAAAAAAATGTAATTCCACTGACTCTCTATAGCAGGTGATACTGAATTACCGTATTTGCAGTGCTTCTATTCTGGCCCTTGTTTGGGGCTAAAAGAAATGATTTAGGCAGTGGAAAGCCAAAAAGTTTTGGGTCACTTCCTCTCCTCTCTCACAAGCTGGGAGAAGCATCAGGGACAGGAGCAGTGCGAACAGCAGTCAGTGGGACGATGCATGACACACTGACTACTATCACCATAGTCTGGTAATTTTGTTATTGTTTGTTACTGCATCCTTGGAGGATCAAGATACTTAAAAACAACATACTGTCTCCAGCTTAAGGAAACACAGAATTGCCACTTTAAGCCCTCCTTCATTTCACTTGGTATCAATGGAGGGATATTTACAGCAGATATGCACAAGAGCTGAAATGGGTGAGGCTGCCTAGTTTTTCTTTGCTCAAAAAAAGCTGCTCACAAACATGGAGAATAATCTGCAGCCTTTTGGGGATTATAAACATACAGATTTTATAGGAAAGAGGCCCTGAAGAAAGGCAAAAAATCATAAAAACTTCAGTCCTCTCCTCAAAAACTTTATTCAGCTAAAACAGCCCAAAGGAAGAAAACTGCCATACAGCCTCAGAAGACAGTCACTGTGGCTGCCAAAACCAACAGCCTGTCCAGGCCACGTTTGCTCCTTTCTTGTGCCTATTTTTTGTGTTTGTTGAATCCCTTAATGAAATGCTTCGCCTCAATATCCTGACAGAAGAACATCCTCATATCTCCTGGCCAGTTTCTAATGTGTGAAGGAGCTTACAGAGGGATTAAGCAAGCACCATAGCTGACAGGGGAGAAAAAAGCAGGGAGATGCATGGAGAAAAGAAAGAAACTCTCCTTGCACTGACAGACACTGCTCAGCTGTTTCATCAGACTACACATCAGGTAATTTGAGGTACCTGCAAATAACCTTTTGATAAATTCTTGAGTCTTGATTTAAGAGGAAGAGGTGGAACTTACTTGTCAGGAAATTTTACAGCCTACCTGATAAAGCCAAAAAATTGATGTCATGACCTGCTGACTTGGCGTATTTTCCTGTCTGGCCAAATCCAGTAAGTCTAGCATAGATGAGTCTGGGATTCTCCTGCAGAAGCACATCTGGACCAAGCCCAAGTTTTTCCATGACACCTTAAAAAGAAGGCGGCAGAGAATCCTAACTCACATTTATTTTTCATAAAACTCAAAAGGTCCATGGTTCAAAGTTAAATCAACTGAACAGCAATTTATGAAGGAATAGGTAATTCAGTATCCACATTACAGCACAACCAACCAGAATGTTATAAATTACTAACATATATATACACACACACATATTTTTGATACAAGTCAATTAAGCAGAAATGAAGCTTTAAGGTCTTTTTTTTTTCTTTAGGGTCCTTTCTTCTTTCCAGCTTGTGTGATGTTTAACTGACACAGCCTTCTATTTCTCAACTGACTTCAGAAACCCCAAAACACTTCAGTTAGCTCCTCACTGAAGCATGATCACAGGATGGTCTGGGTTGGAAGGGACCTTTAAAGGTCATTCAGCCCAACTCTGCCTGCCATGAGCAGGCCATCTTCAATGAGATCTGGCTGCTCAGAGCTCTGTCCAATCTGACTTTGATGATACTCTTCATAACACAACAGTGTCTTCAAGGAGCAGCACAGATACTGAAATACCCCATGCATAAGCATAAGACGAGTGCCTGTGTATGGTTTATAAATAAAGAAAGTATGTTAAATCTGTTGTCTTCAGAGTAATGGAGAAGAGAAAGCTCGGGGGAGATCTTACTGCTCTCTACAACTACCTGAAAGGAAGAGAGGTAGGAGTAGGTTTCTTCTCCCCAGTAACAAGCACAACAGGACAAAAGGAAACAGCCTCAAGCTGCACTAGGGGAGATTTAGACTGGATATTAGGAAAAATTTCTTCACCGAGAAGGTACCCAGGCATTGGAAAAGGCTGTCCAGGGCAGTGGTGGAGTCACCGTCCCTGCAAGTGTTCTAAAACTGTGTATATGAGGCTCTCAGGGATACAGTTTAGTGATGGACTTTGCAGTCCTGGGGTAAAGGTTGGCCTTGATGACCAAAAAGGTCTCTTCCAACCTAACTGAGTCTATGAATCATACGCGTTGAGAGTTGGACCACTATCTGCTACATCTTAGCCACAAGCTAACCTTACAAATGTGAAGTGAGTTGTATGAGCAGGCCTGACAACTACTGCAGGACCAATGCCCATGCTCTGTGCACAGCCCCTCAGCTCAGCCAAACCCTCGTGCTATCCAGCACTATTTGTTCAGTGTGTCTGGCAGTGGGGCTACTACTTGTTCAGTCAGCTGGCTGAGCACCTTCCACGGCTTCTTCCCTGGGCCTCTGCAGGGCCGCTGCACTCCACAAACCCCAGGACGTCCCGCAGCGGTCTTCACCCGACATAACCCCGGCAGACGCTGCTCCCTTCTCTCAAGCCCCTCAGCACCGCACCCCACGGCCCCCTCACGGCCACGCACCCGACCTCCACCTCCGGGCAGCCCCGCTCCCACTACCCTACCCCGGGCCCCCCACCAGGCGGGCCCCCCCCAGCCCGTCGCCGCCTCACCGTGGCGGAAGGGGTCGATGAGCACGTCCGCCGCGCAGCACAGCCGCCGCAGCGCCGCCGCGCCCGCAGGCTGCTTGAGGTCGAGCGCCAAGGAGCGCTTGCCGCGGCCCTGCACGTCGGTGGACACGGCGGAGCGGGGCGCCCGGTCCACCCGCACCACCCTGGCGCCGAAGTCGGCGAGGATCATGCCGCAGAGCGGCGCCGGCGCCAAGCCGGCCAGCTCCACCACCCGCACTCCGCTCAGCGCCATGGCGGCTGCTGTCTGCCGAGCGCCGAGATATCGATCCCCGCCGCCGCCCCGCCGCGCCGGGGCTGTTCCGGGGATGGGCTCGGCGGGCCCCGCTGTGCCTCGCAGCGCTGTCGCCTTGCCTGTCCCCGGGGTGTGAGGAGGCTCGACTGGCCCCTCGGCAGTGGAGGCGGACTGCCCTGTCTCGCGGCCGCATCGCTTGAGCTCCGGGCTGCCTTGTTACCCCTCCGCACCGGGGGGTAACAAGAAACAGTATTCTGTTGCTGATGGGGGTAGGACAGACAGTAAAAGATGTGAAAATCAACACCTAGTTTGAGAAAAAGCTCCCCAGCATGAACTGTCGCATTGTGGAGGGACGCTAAACAGCCATGCCAGTTGTCCACCCCGTACAGGATGGTCCATCCCCGCACGCACCTCAGCCTCCTTTGGTCACACTCTGGAGTATTAGGGGAAGAGCTGATCAAAACGTGGAGCGTTTTTTTCACCAGACGTGCTTTTAAACTGGGCTGTCTAATCCTGCTGGTCCTGCTCCATCGGCTGTGAGCAGGTCCCCCCTGTCTCCTCGGGACAGAGGCCACCGCTGGGGTACTGATGTCATTCAGCAGCCCCTGAGCAGTGCGGTCAGGACAGGGCTGCCACTGGGGTCTTAAATAAACACACATTTTGATCAGATCTTGATCCTCGCAGTTCACCTGCGCGGAGCCGTTCTCTCAGGAGTGCCACAGAGGGAAGAGTCGCTGTGGGAGCCGTCAGCCATCTGCTGGCCAGGAATGTTGCGGAGCTTCAGCCAGGAATGTCTCCTGTTTCCCCTCCGCAGAGCACAAGGGTTTATGTTTGATTAAATCAGGCCAGGTTTAATAAAGCCCACATTCACAGACAGCTGCTGTTTTAATGCCGCCTGCCAGAAGTGGAGCCATGTTTGACTGGAGGCCGTGGTCGTTTTGTTTTTGTTGAGGCTGCTCACAGGAGCAGACATCCATCCAGGAGAGGTGATGGAACAGGCATTGAATTAATGCAGCTTTTCAAAACTGTGTCTTGTTCCCCATGTTTCAAGTAGGAGACAGGGCAAAAAGGGCCTTAAAATCAGTTCTGTGGTCATTTTATTGACTCCCTTAAAGTTGTTGGACTCAGAAAGTGTGTAAAGGCTGCAAATATGAATGCAGAATTTGTTCTAACTCTACAATAACAAACAAAAGCAGTCAATTACCAGAACAGCCTTCATTTTGCAGGTGGACACCTGGTCCTGCAATGCAGGTACTTCTTGTGTCCATGGCCATGGTGCCACCCACAAGAAATGGTGGGGAGAAAAATATGTGCATTTTCATTCAAATGAAGCTGGTTTGTTTTGTTTATTATCCATCTGTCCTAGAGACAGTATTCCATGGAAAGGTTTGTTTCCAAGGCATCATCATGTTACTGGGACAATGCGTTTCTTTAAATTATTTTCAGTTTCATTTATCCCCTCTCGCCTTTGGGTCTCGGAGTTTGTGTTGAATAGGAACAGGCAATTCTGTTGTAGCCTTCTTTTATTTCACCTGCCACTGTTTATTTTGTTACATCCAAATAACACCATTATCACAAACACACTTGATAATGTCTGGGGTTTGCTATGGTTTAACTGAGCAGCCCTTTGCACTTGTTTTTCTTTTTGTTGTCACGCCCGTTACAATGGGTATTCTATGACAGAAACATTTGTGTCAGCACCTTATTAAATTACTTCAGTTTCAGGGAGGTGAGAGCAGCATTTTATGGAAAAAAAAACATGTATTGCAAGAAACTAAGAAATAAACAGGCATGAGAAAGAAATAGAAATTCCAATTAACCAAGAGATGAGGCAGATGATTTGAATCCAGTAAACTCTCCTGAAACAGCAAGCTGGCCAGCAGAAAATACATGTTAAAAACAAAGATCAATCCCCTAGCATGGGCTTGCAGTAAAAATGGTTCCTATGCAATACCATTTAATCTACATCATTAATATGCAGCAGCAAGTAGGTGGCTATGTGAATTCAGCTCTGGAGAGGCAGTGGGTAGAGGAAAGGAGATTATTTGGACATTAAAATCCCAGTGTGGGTGGCAGGACACTTGGTTGTATTTCACACCGTGTCAGACTGCTCTGTGAGCTTTACTGGATTGTCAGCCAGTCTGTGTCCCGTGAAATGTTTGTAATTCCTATACTGAGATCAGTGTATTTCGTAGTCAGTGTTAAAAAAGAATTAACATTATATATACTGTGTGTTATGTCAACATTCCTTGCAGAGGTACTGGCACTTCTGTGATATAGACTGGTTACACTGCATGTCAAACTTTTACAGTTTGTGTCAGATTTGTTGTTTAGAAATACTGTGGCTTTTCAGTCCTTTGGAAAAACACCAAGACAGCAGTGTGAAGTTACAGCTATATACAAAACCTGGATTCTCCCCTTTCACATGTATATTGTTTGTAATTTAGTCCATCTTAATACATGGTTAAAGAGGTACTGGTATCAGTTCAGGTAGTATTGGGTTTGTTGAATGAAAAAGCAATAATTGCTTACTTCTGTTACAGTATTTGAAGTCATGGTAATTATAATTGCCTAAAAATGCAAGTACTAGGTCACTACTTTGGGTGAAACTTCTCTAGTCAATTCAAATGTATCGGCATTAATCTGAAATTGAGAACTTGTTAGGCATTCTCATGAAATTTAAGGAAGTGTCCCAATTTTATCAAAGGGTTTCAAGCATGTGTCATGGGTTCGTCTTTCCCCCGAGTCTCATGTTGCACCGGGAAGGAGGGGAGAGCTGGGAGGAGGCAGAGACAGGGCGCCTGACCTGGGCTGACCAATGAGGTTATTCCATACCACAGCACGTCATGCCCAGGATGTAGAATACGGGGGGAGGAGCCGGGAAGTGGGGCGGGCTCTCACTGGCTCTTTCCGCGCGGTCTCTCGGGTCGGTCGGGTGGCGAAACGGTTGTATCCTCTTCCTCTGTATTCACTTTGTCATTATTATTGTTATTGGTGGTGGCAGTAGTGATTTGTATTGTATCTTAGTTACTGGACTGTTCCTATCTCAGCCCGTGGGAGTTACATTTTCTTTGGTTCTTCTCCCCATTTCCCCCCCATCGGAGTGGGGGCGGGGGGGGAAAGGAGGGAGAAGTGAAATTTATGGCTTAAACCACGACAGCATGGGTGCTTTATCCCAAGTCTGAATTTATGCCCTGCTTGAATTGAATCTGTGCTCCATAACACTTCTCAATATCCACAAAGACAATGTACATGATACTCCACATTTCTGACCTTACACTGTGTGTTGTTGTGACGCACTGTCCCTCCTATAACATTTTTGTCAAATGCAACAGCTTTATCTCTACAATTTCAGGAAGTTCTTCAGTTTGGAGCATCTCTTTGCCTTTCTGTGTTTCTCTGCTTCTATATGAGTGTGGGTTTGCACATTATCACTCTCTCTCTTAAGTGTACCTTCCACCACATAACAGCAAAAAGGCCCAGAGTGAACCTACCCTGAGATCTATACATCCCTGTAAAATAGCTGTGAATTCATGCTGTTTGAAAATCTGGCTGTTTGTCTGAGATTATGAATTACAGATGTAGACATGAAAACTCAGTCTCATCCACAGAGAGTAAGCGCATAAACTGCCTTGTGCTGCTTCATTAAAACTGACATATTGTAGAAAAACTACTGTTTGTGAGTTGTTTAGTCCAGTCATAAGGGTGATGGTCTGTCCAAGCTGCAGTGAATAAGTTTTGCCATTAACTTTCACAGTGCCAGAAATTTGCCTCCTGTTACTCTGTAAAAGTAGGACAACAGATTATTGATGCCTGTGATAGTGATTTCTGGTCTTTGGACATTTACCCTTATACCTAAATCAAAATACCTTTACTTCATTTGGGTCACTGCTTATGGTATTATTGTGCTTTCATGATTTAGATGTAATGACTGGCAAGTAGCTTTATATACCTAATCTTTGTATTGGCTAATGAGTAGAAAATAAATATTTTCCTGGAAGTTTATCATTAACCAACATGGTAGGGACTGGAAACTCTAGAGCACAGTTATTCCCAGATTTTGTTTGCCTGGATACTGAGCTTCAGCTCTGTGCTGAGCACCACACATACTAGTGCTTGACCATCCTGCCCTGAACTTATTTCTAGCGAGCCATTCCTGCTGGATAGTATTGTCCACTGCATTCATTAAAGACAATTTCTCATGCATTGCTAGTGCAATTGATAAGCCTTTGGTTTTATAAAATATTTCCATCACCTTGCCCCTGAACCATTCAGCTGCACCTTAGCTATGGCATACCTGATTCATGGTCTTTATTTTATGTGTCCTTGATAATCTGAGAAGGCAGACAACCATTCTGAGAAGCAGGTAGTCTCGGAGGGAAGCAAGCATTGATCTGAAATGATGCAGTGTCAGAAAGATTTTTTTCAAAACAATCATGCTTCTACTCTTTTCTAGGTTAAATGATGATCAAAAATTGGATTTCATCCAGCACTTTCAGCAGCAGAGCAGGAGTTTTCACACGACAGAGTGGCACACTCTGGATTCCCATCTGCTGACCTGAAGTTCCTGTCCTTGGGGACTTTCTTGACGCTCATCAACTTCAGCATTCTGCATTAGCTTGGAGTGGTTTTATTTCAAAGAATTGCTAAGACTGAAAAAGTAAAGTCTTAGAATCTGAGGAGATGCTAAAATGAAAGTTGCTGCTGTGAATTTAATTCCTCTGTTTTTCTTTACATACTAGTAGCTCTCTTTCTATGGGCTTCATTAGGTATACATTTGGATTGAGTTACAGAAAGAAACTGGTTTATATTCACCTCTTGCTATCACATTCTCATTGCATACGTATGGCCCATGCCTCATTCAGCAAGTATTATACAATTGCTGCTGGGTGAGGCCAAGAAGTAGCATGTGAGTAGATAATGGGAGGAACATACTGTGAGACACATTCACAGGGAACTGGAGCTAAGACGTTGAAGATGATTTTAACATGGGTATTTCCATTCTTGGTGTTGTAATGTGATTCTTTTAAAACACTGCGTTTTGTGGAATTTCTCATGTCTGCTGGATTGTTTTCAGAGAGGCAGAAGGAAGAATCTCCATTTGTGCAATTTTTCACCAGTTAACACAAGAAGTCTCTTTGTTTAACAAAACCTTGCAGCATATGGGTTTTATTATTTTGTGAATGTGTTCATGGAGGATGCCCTACCCAAATTCAGATGGAGAAGCACAATATTGAGCCTCTACGACTGATGGCTTTACAGTCTTCATGCAAACATATATGTGCTGATTTCATTAATCCAGTGATAGAAAAGAGCAACCGGGCCAGTCATTCTTGTTGAGAGGAAGTTGCCTTGTAAAGAAGCCATCATAGTCTCTTCCCACAGCTATTACTACGCCTTGTTCAACCTGCAAGGTATTTGGAATGTTGTACACACTACTGACTTAAATAGCAACAAGAGTTTACATGTCTGGGAATTTTTAGAGTGTTGTGTTACTAAAATGAATGGGTTATACAACTATGTTAGCAAGACAGTCCTTTAGCCCAGTGACAAGGAGCTATCTTTTCTTGAGTACTGCTTGAAAGGTAGTACAAACCAGGGATCAGTCCCAACAGACAGTTTTGCAAGCAGACACCCTGTTGTGCAGGCTAGGAGAGTTTAATTAGCATTAAACTAATGATGTAAGTCAGATGATAACTCTGGGCTGGAGAATAGACTCTGGTACAGGTTTTTTTAGTATTAGTTTACTCAGAGAGCACGGGAGAGTGAGGCTTGGGAAGTACGGCTGCTCTCTGCTACTACTCCTGTGCTGCTAATTCCATCAAGGAAATGATTTGAAAATGAACGTGGCACTCCAGATGGTCTGACTCCAGCTAGGACTGTGTTGTTCGGCCCAAAGACTAAAGGAACAGTTGCCCTTTGGTGTAAAAGGGAAGCTGGTCATACTAAGAAGTACACATTGTATGGAGTCATTTTAATTTATGAAGATAGTTTCTAGAGTTTGTGTCATTCTTCATTGGTATCTGAGTGTGACACCCAGCCTGGAACACTGCTTTGTACAATTCCTTTTATTACTTCAGATTTTAAATCTGAACTGATCACCATCAGTCTTCGTTTCCTTTGGTTGCTGAAGCAGAACTATCTTCAAAGCACAGAAATTTTGCTAGTGATTCACCAAAACGAAGAACTGTGGGCTTTTCCACATACCGCTCAGTGTCTCTCTGCATGTGTTGTCTTTGTGTGGGTTTGTTTTTCTGGTTTTTTTGGTTTTGAGCACAAGCCATTATTTTAATAGTGTGAATTAAGTAGGAGAACAGCAGTTTTACTGAAAAAATCCCGCTGTTATTAAAAACTGCTTCCGAAAGCACTAGGGTGTAACGTGGGAAGCTCAATGCAGAATTTCATGGGGAAGATTAAAGATTTAAGTGAAGAGCGTGTTCCTTATTTTCTCTTCAGAAAACTGCTGCTTTTTTTTTTTTAAAGACCTCCCTTTGGCTCCCAAGGTTTTCAGTGGGACTGTTACTGCAAAGTGCTATCAGTCTAATTTGCTTCCTCAGTCAGAATCAACTCAGATCACTCTCAGACTGTGGACTGGCCTCTGAAGTTAAAGCCGTAGCTGGATTTTTTTCTCGAGCATTTCTAATTAAACTGCTTTCCGTTTTCTTTAAACACCATTCATGAAACTGGGACCCAGATCTAAGATGTTTTTGTTCAGCTCAGTTTCATTCTTGTTCATTCTAGCTTTTCTCACACAAAAGTGTTTTTTACCTCTGCCAGGGGGGTCTAACCAGCATCTCTCAAGTTGCAGACAGCCCGATTTTGTGAAATACAGTCCTTAACGCTCCTAATGAGAGCTGCTACTTTGCAAGGACATCACGGGGAAGGACAGTGGTCCCTGGGCCTCAGTGCAAAGAGGACAGAGAGAGTAGAGCTCAGCTTGTCTCTGTGTAGGGTAGTGTTTTCTCCTGCTAGGATGCCAACTTCTACCACAGAAGCAGGATACCACCTACCAAACCAGAGCTCCATTGGCAAGCAGGGGCTTGCAGCTCTTGCCAAGTCTTGATTAAATGCAGGAGCTTATGGAGTGGAAGAGAGGGATAGACTCAGCACAGCAAAGGCAAGGAACCAGTAAGAATACTCCAAACTGTAGCTTTTTTGTTTCCAGAAGGTTTCTCACTTGTAACACATATTACAAGATGCCACCTATTTTATAACAGAGGACGAAAGTCTGTGGCAGAAGATATTTGGCTTGGGCATATGCTAAGCAAGAGGCTTTAGTTTATCACCGGCTATGGAAAGATGACTAATTTCCATTTCTGGGAGAAAACAAACATTCCACATGACTTACTGAATGTAAAACTTGTTAATTTTGAGGAGGGGGTACACACAGATTTTTACGTCACCTGCTATATTTTGAAGGATCTTTAAAGTTAATAGGGACGTTAATTTGTAAAGTATTACAACACTCAGCAGAGCTTTCATGCAATAACTTTGCAGAAAAAAGACCGTAGAGGTTTCATACAAAAACTAAGAAGTTTCAACCTTGATATAAAGAGCCTCTTAGCTTTATCCTTGAATTGAGGCCATGCTGCAGTTTGTTTGTCAGAAGCTTTTGTGGTGATTCTTAGTTGTTTTCCACTCTTAGGCCAACTTGTGAAAACAACATAAAATGAGAATGGTGAAACTTTGCTTTCTTTTATATCATGGCCATTACAGGAAAGAATGTGAAATGAGCATACATATTATAGTTTCTAGGTGCTTTATTCTGACCAAAATGGATTAAAATAACCATGTCATAAAGGAAGATTAAGTTCCCAAAGGGAATCTTACAGATTTAAGTTTTATGTGTGTGCATAAATATACAAACACACATACATGTAGAATAAACGTATTTTGACCCTTAGTGTTGGCTTTCTCCCATTCAGTAGCAAAATGAATGCTTAGGAAATATATATTAAGATACATCTCCATAGTCTGTAAATGGTAAGGTCCTTGTTAAATATAGGTATGAACAAACCGGTATAATTTTATGACTATTAATCTTTATTGGGTAAATGTTTTACAAAGTAAGCAAACATTCCTAACACAACAAGAAATACTTTTTTTCAGGTTTTTCCTACTGCGAACATTAGCTTATGATGCCATATATCTCATACAACTTGTGCACTAATTCCAGAAGAGTAACATTATCTCATTACCTGGAGGGTGGATTTTAGTTTGAAGGCATGCCTGAATTTTATCAAAATGCTTATTAAAATAACAAGGTCACAGGTTTTGGAAACCTCTGTGGTGCAAACCTGACCCAAGTTCATAAAACGACAATAAAACTCATCAGATGACAGTTCATTAAAGGTAATATTTTCAGTGGTTGATGCATAAAACTGAAAAATCACAAGTCATAATCATCAAGTATCAGCATGCATTTTTCATCATAAGGCGTGGTTTACATACACTAGGAGCAGCTACAAGAACATATAAATTCACAGGGCAGATTTTGATTGGTTTGCTCTATGTCATGCTACTGATAATCTGTATCCAGTATAAAAGGATTTCATATAAATATTTTCCTAATCCCACCTGCTTGTTATACATTAATAGCAGGTAACATCTGGTTAAAATGCAATGTCTGTTAAAATGTGATTTATATTTCATTAGCTTGTGTGTGGAGAGCCAGAATGTGCAGAAGATACATTCAAATTTCAGTGTTGTCTTAGTATGTTTGGTGTTGATTCAGATGAAAAGTAAATAGCAAGGCAGGATCTCAGGTACCCAAATTCTGAAAAGCCAGTGGCAAATATTAATGCTGAAGAGTGGCCCAGTTCACTGTGACCAGAACTCCTGAGACAGCCAGCGTTTGCTTTCACCAGTCAAATATTGAACTGAGTTAGCTGCTGCTTTTTCCCGGCTGCAATGTCTTTTCCTGAAATACTCTTTCTTGGAAAGCTACTAGGAAAACTGTATCAACAACTTCACTGTTAAGTAAATACACAGTATTAAAAGGTCCATCCTTCTAAAAGAGCTCCAGACTCCACAACACTTGTGTTTTCTTGTGTTTTTCTGTTTGTCCTATGGGCATATTCCAACTTCTCCAGCATATGTGGCTCTGCTTTGACACCTTACATTCAGTTACATCAGGTTTTAATAATCTTAAGGCTAGGAAGAAAAGTTACATTCCCCTGTCTGATCCCCATTACACTGCATGCTAAATTACCTTAGCTTCAAGCTGCTACTAAGGCAAGAACTACTACCACTCATTTTTAAGAGAAACTGAGCATAAATATGTACTAAAAATCTGTGAAAAATGACACCAGATACATCTTCAGAGGTTTGAGATGGAAATGCAATAAACCTGAATCCTTGACATCTATATATTCACATTTTTTTCTTCTATTTGTAAAGTTCATTCTTGTCCACTAAAAACTTCTTCCTTTAAATCTGGTCTCAGTTGAGCCCACTTATAATTCATTTAGGTCTGTTTCCATGATGGAAAGTTAAATGAATATGTAATAAGAACTGAATGAACACAAAAACTTGAATTGATTGTTCAATTCCTGACATATACTTAATTGAAGTATATTTAGAGACAGAATTGACTTTGCCGTGCAAACTGCTCTCTAAATTATTTCAAATCCTTTTCCTTTGTTGTTTTGGTGTTTTGTTGTTTTTTTTCAGTCACTTTGGAGATGAGAGCAATAGCAACATTTAACAATTCACTAGATACAACCCAGAAGACAATTCGTCTGTGAATCTGTGTGTCAGCTACCCAATGTGTTCAGCTCAACTCTGATACACAAATAGCAATGATGATATAGCATCAATACAAGCCGCCTTGATCTTTCAGTGTTGTAGTGCTATTCCACAGTCCAGAGAAAAATACCAGTTCCAAAAGAGAAGTTTTTTCAGATAAAAATCTATTGGTTTTACTTCGTTTCAAAAAGAAGAAACCCAGCAAAGGTAGAGAAGCGTTGATGGTCCCCATGGAGGGCTCCATTTCCCATCCGCAGCCAAACTTCATCTCCCTTGGCAAGTTTTAGGACTGCACTGTTTCCTGAAGTGTCTGCTTTCCCTTTTGATTCATAGCTAAGAATTAATATTTTAACAAGTCATCTGTTTGTTTCTCAACAATGACCAAGAAAACAACTTAAAAACAGAATCAAAAAAAGCACATTGTTATCCCGAGCAAGACTTTCTTGAAAGGCTCACAAACATTTTTTCAGCTTTATGAGGAAATTTTGGCATTTTTCTACATATGATTTCCTAGTCAAATTTTGCACTTTACCTTATTGTGTCCTTTCATTCCTTTCTGAATTTTAATTTATATATTGTCTTCCAGGACACAGGAACAAATTTGTTGTGTAGTATAAACCCTGCTCATTCACCACAACACTCCCGGTTTCCTGTGCTGCTCTTCTTCCCTTGGATTCATCCTAGCTAATCTAAAGCGCCTTCAGGTCAGGAGTCTTGCGGGCTGAGCCCCTGTGCTCTTGGCACAGGCAGTGGGCAGAGACAGCCGGCTCACTCCATCCTGAGGCCTTTTCATGGGAATGTAGATGCATTCAATGTGGGCTAACCTGCTGGCTTTGCATTAGTGTTGGCTCCCTTTCTTCCGCCTGTTGTTCCACCTTTTCTGACATCAGTGCTTCAGGGGAAAAAAGTTGGGCACAGCTTTTTTCAGGAAAGACCTATTGGGAAGGAAGCAGCCTTTGCGGGTGTTTCATGTGGGGGCTGTTGATGAAACCTTGACAGCTTAAATGAACTTGCTGTCATCTAAGTGCCTAAAATACAGTGTAATCAATCTAAGCTTTTGTGTCTGTTTATTCAGGCTCAGGAGAGTATCTTGGTTTTGGTATCACAGCCTTATTTGATATTTAAGAAATAATACTTTTTCTCAAACACTATATATATATATATATGTATATATAGATTATTTTTTTGTAGAGGTCCTTCTGGCTACAGGCTACAAGCTTCTTGACTTGATCCTTATGTAAGTTGATAGCTAGAAATGGATTCTATTCTTGATGACCGTCAGGCTAACATAAAGAGTTCAGAAATCTTTTACTCCAACTGTATTAGTGGTGACAAAGCCAGTAAAAGGAGGACCTTTGCTTCTTCCTCATCCTCACCACTACAGTTTAACTGCTTTCCACCTTTAAAGTAAATTCCTCCCCCACTAATCTTCAACAAGGCTGTAACCGAACACTTCATTATGCTCCTTTTCTGACAGGCAAACAGAGGATGAAGATATGTTTTAGCAGAATAGCAGCATGTTACCACTGAACTCCAGCCCTTACTTGCAGTGCAATTTCCTTTTCCCTGAGCTTTGAGGTGCTTGTAATTTAGGCTGAATTTTAGGTCCAGGATATGTGGCAGGTATGATCCATATTTGCAAGTTGAAGAGTGCAAAACACAATAGTTATTCTTTTTTTGTTACTTTGCCCCCCAGAGTTTCTTCAAAAAACCAATGAGTTCATGTTTCTTGAAATACGAGCAGGCTATCACATCTCTGCAAACATGTCTTTTGCATTAAAATGACATGATCTTCGCTTACCTGTACAAGCTGAAAACTGTATTACCATTATGCATCAGGTACACGTACACTTCCTCCACATCTTCATGTTTCATCATATTGAAGGTGAAGAAATACACCCCTGAAAAAATACCAAATACAATGCATTTGCTTCATAGAGAGGTAGTCATGCATAGACCTGTGCTTCTTGCTTAGAAAACAACAGCTGAAGCCCAAAAATTACCTTCCAGTTGTCAGTGGGTGTTTTGCTTCTGCTTGTAGTGTGCCAAATCTGATTAATTTTTATTCTGCATATGGCAGGGGTTCAGGCACATCCTGTTCCAGAGAAATGACTCTATTTGAACATGGCAGGACCACTCATCCCTTCCTTCTCGCTGCGAGGGACATTTCCTAGAGGCTGATTCTAGTAACCCTTCTCTCACCTTTTTTCCCTCTCTTTCTTGCTCCTGCCCTCTCCCAAAAGGGCAGCTCCAGGCCAGACAGGGCTCAGCCTCAGAGAATGTCAGACAGCCAGCATGTCACCCAGGTCAGGCAGGGCAGAAGTGGTTTTAGCAGCACGCACTGCTGCTCGCCTGGACAATGAAGACATAGCCACCACTTTCCCAATCTTGCACAACACATCCTTGCCATAAACTTTGTCCTTTTACTCTGTCTGAAAGTTGCCACAATGTTGTCAGTGCAACCATGTTACGTATCATGAGCTCTGCAAGAGCCCCACACACAGACAAGCTATTAGTCTGAGCCATTAGTCTGGAGCACTGACCCTGCAATGGGAGCTTGGAGTTTTCATCAAAGTCATTAAATTATTGAGGGTCAAAGTTTATTGACATCTACACGTACATTAACCTCAAAAGGAAGCAGCTGTGAGTACACACCCCCATAACTATCAGTAAGATGTGCTACAGCAAGCCTGAAGAGCCTGACTTTAATGTGATTTCCCATAGCAGTGAGTAAATGAATGGCAGGGTGAGGAAGGCCAAGTGAAGGAAGATGGCTTCATGCTTTGCTCAGACATGGTTTTGATTATGGCCCTTCCTCCCCCATCTGCTATTGTTCTAATCATGCCACAGCTGTGTAAGATGAGGGGTGGATGCAGCTGAGAAATCAGTCGGGAAAAGCTGAAATGCCTCATTTCCAGCTACACGTCTGTTGCAGGCCAGCTCACAGCTGAACTGGTGTGAGGAAAGATAGGGATGAAGAAAGTGACTGGAGGCAGGAGGTGGCAACTGTGAAGCTGCTGCTGGTGCAACATCAAGATCATGGTCATTGCAATGGCTGAAGGTCTAAAGGTCTCAAAACAGATGGTCCTTCTCCTTCCTCAGCCCTGGCCATTCCTCTTCATCCTGCGTTTGTGCCAGCACTGGTCTCACTGGCTTGCAAGCCCTTTCTTTGCATGCCTGGAAGTAGGTAGTAAGAGCCATGCAGAGTGAGCTTCATCAGTGCCTTGTGCACTTTGCCTCTTTCACTTTTGAGAAAGTAAAGTTTCTGATCATTATTGACCCCACTTCTCTCTATAGCTCCCAGAATTGCTTTATTTAGTTTTGCAAACACTCACCATTCACTGGAGCACCAAATCTACCAGTCATGACATCAAAGAAATTCCCAACGTTGGTTTCAACACTGCTGAAGATGATCCCACTGTTCTGGTTACTGAAATGAGTAGCCATGGAAGCCATGAACGCGACCTACAAAAATGCAGTTCTTACTTGGGCAGTTGTTCACAAAATGCACACGTGTAGTGGAATCAGAATGTTTTTCCTGTATTTGCAGCCTGTTTATTTTCCTGACAGAGGTGTTCCTCTAAGGCTTGCTCCAAGGCTGTTAAACTCCAGTAACAAAACTCCCATTGAATGAAACTGGAAGAGGGCTAGACTTCTTACATTCAATTCGACTATTCATAACTGTAAAAGTAAGTGTATGGGCAAGTGTTTGCAGGTCAGGACTTTCGTTTGGGATTTTATTTACTTTAAAGTCTCTCTAGAATGATGCACCAGAAAACTGGTATTGAAATGGATGATGTTTCCAACAGAAGTTATTTAATTCGTTTTTTATATATTCCTCAATGCATTTAGGCTGGATATTGCTTTGAACTGGACGTATGAAATACATAATGTGCAGTAAAATCCATACACATTAGTGCTTCTTGATAAACTACCTTCAGAGATACATTAGCATTTAGGTCCTTTAGAAGTGAGGTTGCTGGGGCTCATCATTCAGTGCTTTTTCTTTCTTACCAGTTGCCCTGTGGCCACAGTCACAACAACAGAGGGTGGTGGGGACCAAATGGGGGAAACCAAGAAATTGGAAACTGCTTCAACTTTGTGCTACACTTCTTGCAGTGAGACCTATTGGCTGTGGAAGATGTTTCATACGAAGCAGTGCAAATCCTCCCACACTGGACAGTTCAGATTACCCTCATCAAGATACCACGGAACAACCCTGACGACTTGTGTGTGTCTTTTGTGTGAGTCTGTACTCTGACTGACAGTAAGTGGGGTACAGGGAGACTTGCTGCACTTGAATGCCAGAAGGTCACATAGTGACTTGGCATTTTATGTCTATCTATTAACAACTTCTTAGATGAGAAGTGTTAAATTACAGTTATTACTGCCCATTGCAAAAAATGACATTTTTCATGAGATTCCAGCTATACCAATACTAAAAAAATATCCACTCCAAACTTCTTTTGATTTGAGATACAAGGGAGAATGAAACCAAAAGAGGCAAAATGAAATGCCGGTCCAGATCCAACAGTGCAAATCATTAGCCATCTGCTCAGAAATTTGAGGAGCTCCAGATGTGAGCTGAAAGCCTGGGCTGATTTTCCTTATTCCTGCATGGATGCGTATTGTATGATGGCAAATTGTTAATGTCTTGCTTCTCAGCCAGGATCACATCAAAGCTCATCATCTGTTAAAGGAAAGCAGCTGCAATAGCAGCTTGATGGAATTTATTACTTTTTGTCTAGATTCGATTTCACATTCTCTTTGACCCCAAGCTACTTTTCTTGGGCTGATGAGAAGGGTTGAAAAAGATGTCCTTTCTCCCTGGACCTCATTTTGAAGTAGCAGATTGAGATGGACATAACAAGTCTGTCAAAATAATTCTGCTACTTCAAATAGTATTATATTCAAAGGTGTTTTTTCATCTAACTACCCCAGCTCTAAAATTCTTAAGCAGGATGTTAACAAGAAATGATACGCAATGCTGCATAAAGAATTTTTGAACACCAGTTAAAAACAGTGATGGAATTTTACTTGGAAATAGGTATTGCAAGATGAGCTTTTGTTATTCATCCTCCTTTATTGTTAAGTTTTTGATTCAATTACTGCCACTATCTTTTTGCAAAAAAAAAAAAAAAAAGTTGCTACCTCTTTTTAAAATTACAAAAAGGATTTATGTTGAATGCAGTTACCACAAACATGTTTTTAAGATATTCAGCTATAATGGCAATTCCAGATGATTCTTTAAGAATGCTAAAATAATTCTGCTTTAATACAAAAGTCCAGTAACTTTTTTAACTATTTACATTGTAAATTTTATTCTGTGCAATTATCCTATCTTCATGCAGCGTAGGGTAGAGAGTTCAAGCACACGCAATGGCAAGAAATCCAAAGCCATTTCCCCATACTGCACATGTTGGTTTTACTGTTGGTTTTGCTGTTAATGTGTATACCTTTTATGATATAAACCATATATGAATGACTATTCATAGGAAACAGTATTCTTCAGTTTAATATGTGTAGATCTATAAAAACATCAGAACTTCCATTTTCCCCATAGTCAGAGTGTTTGGCAGTGGAGGTAGCTTTTTGTATGTGTTTGCTCTTCCTGTTTTGTCCCTTCTGTGGTGAACTTGGTTTTCAGGGTACGAATCAGATCAAGTCTAAGACAATTCCATTAAAGTGTGTATGTGTTCATGAGGATGTAAATTCCCTATAGTTTCTGGGGATCTGTATTCTCTGTGGTATCTGAAGTCACATTTGCCCAAAAGCAGCAGTGACTGATTAAGCTGAGCTGCTCTTCTAGATCATGAGTAATTGTAATGGGATCTTAGATGCTTCCATTATACATGGGCTTTCTGGAGCTGAATCTGAGTGCAATCACTTGCAGGTGCAAATGCACCTATTACAATCTGAAGTTCTTTAGGATTCCCATGCACAGGGCAGGCTACACTATTGCTACACCCCAGTCTACAGAGTAGACAACACTTGAATCCCTTTTGCAACAGCAACCAAGGGTCTTAGTTTTTCAAGTCCCATTTACTTTTGGTTGCCTTAACAGACTATATCACATCAGCATTCTGCTGCAGGTATATATATATATATACACGTAAGCTCTCTGCCACCTTCCAGATTACTGGGACATGAAGGAGCTCTAATGCAAAACCTATAGAAATATGCCAACACAGTGCTGAGCCCAAACAAATATATCCCATCTCTCATCAGAGCTTATTACCTCAGGCTTGCACCCATGTTTTAATGTTCATGTGGCTTTTGGGTAGTTCATTCATAGGCAGAACCCACATGCTTCTCAACATATTTAAGGTATCTAGACATGCAATACCACAGGTAGCTACTTGAGAGGTTTCTTTCAAAAGTGGAGGACTTCTGTCTGCGCTTGGAAGTTTTGACCCCATGGTTTCAAGAGTTGGATACATGCGCTTTTGAGAATCTCACAAAGCCTGACTGACCTGAGAAGCATGTGCTCGAGTGACTCCTTTACTCCTTTCATATGCCATAGGAAGCACACTTATGTACGTGATACAACTTGACAGAAAAATTATAGTCCCTGCTATTCTCTTTTAATAGCCCAGATACTGGCTTTCTGCCCTAAAAGGGAACTGTATGTGTTTCTTGCTGCCCACTTCTCAGCTGGATGCTTACTCTAAAGAAAGGCTAAGCCCTAATGTCTGCCTTTTCCAGGAAGATCTGACAAAGCACATTTGTCAGTCATGACAGGGAATATATCTGTCTCTCACTATATTAATTTACAGGGGAATTTGCTTCTTAAGTATCTTACAGTATTTAGGTGCTGTTTTTCAGAGAAGAAAGCCATAACCAGAGAACTTATGCAGCCAGCACAAGCCAGAGATTTTGTACCTGTAGTTCTGGAGGAATTCCAGGGTAACCCTTCTCGCCTTTGGGTCCATGATGTCCACGCTCTCCCCTTGGTCCCATATCTCCTTTGTCTCCTTTCTCGCCTTTGGCTCCTTCCTGGCCAGTTGCTCCATTATTTCCATTGTTTCCATGATTCCCTTAAAAAAAGCAGAGCTTTCTGTTTAACTTAAATAATTTCATATAATATATTTTAATAAATTTTTGACAAGGTCCTTTTTCACCAGTTTGCAAGACGTGGACTTTTCAGTATCATAAACCCCAGACTGAGCTGCGATGGATAAGAAACAGCTGTGTGGTTAAACTGAATGTGAAGGTTCTGATAAGTAAGTTTCCAGAAGGATGTAGATGAATGTGTAAGAGTTAACTTTCGTGCTGTCTTCGTGTTGCTGTATAAACTGACGATGTCTCAAGTCATTGTGGTGTTGGGGAAATGTGGAAGGACAAGACTTCAGCAGACATGAGGCTCAAGGAAAGAGAAAGCCACTGCCTACTGGCACATACCAGGAAGCCTGCATAAGCACTCTTCCTTTTGCTTTTGTATAAAAACTTATTTGCTATCTTTAAAACATGTCCCTAGCCATGAACTATCTAAATGACCCACCTGGGCTGAAAATGGGAGAGGAAGCTGCTTAACTTAAAGGGTTTGATTGATTACATTCTCCTAGATTTAAAGAAAGATACTTTTTTTTTTTTTTAATTGAAGCTTTTCTGAGATATATATTTCTTGCATAAGCGCCACTATAAAAACATATTCCTGCATCTGATGCTTAATGAGGAAATTACTGAGCAAACGTCTGTGCGACTGACAGAATTTTGAAGCTGGCTAGAATAAGTGAGCAATTATTATGCCTACCTGAAGCAAAAGCCTGACCTTTCAAATAATTACTCATGGGATTAGTAAGTGTCACCGTTGTTCTAATTCTACCTGAATTGAAATTAGATTCTTTGTCACTTGGCTTGTTCTCTGATTAGTCACTCTGGTTACAAATTTACAAGAAGAATGATGGCGTTTGAGATGAAATCTAATGGATAAGTGATTCTTCAGAGTTTTTGTAGTGCAAAAAAAAATAAATTACTTCAAACAAGGAGGCTAAATGGTGGAAGAAGTAAACCAATTTTTGTTTGGATAGAGAAATCAGTAGCTACTAAGAATAACAAGCATGATCCTTTGTGTGAAGCCCGAACTACTTCTCTGCCAGTTCAGAACAGAAGTCTGTAAGTGACATTTGATTCAAAGAAGGGAGAAGTGGCTGTTGTCATTCCCCTTATGGAAACAACAATATGAAATGCAGCAGGTGAAGGAGACAGAGAAGTTCCAGGGTGCAGAAGGTAAGGTTGCTGTCGGCTATACATTTTTGGCATCCTGTCGTGACAAGAGGAGTGTCTGAGAAACATTCCCACATAAGAAGAGAGCAAAGCTGGAACTGGGCTGTGTCCCAGCATGTCCACTACAGCCTTGAAAGTGTAGGTCTAATACAAACTTGTGTCTTGCTTCTTAGAAGCCAACAGTTTATTAATACGTAATGCAGTATTTCTGGACAAGAGACCTCGCCATTAGATATTCTTACTTCTGTAATGATATTTTTATAAAGGATTGATGCATGAATAGCTCACAGCAGCCCAATACCAAATATGCCTATGGCCTTATTTTGCCTAACATATACAATATGCCAATGTAACAGCGTATTTCAGTATCTTGCCAACTTAAGGTAGTTCTTGAAACACTTCATTCACTCAGATTTAACTTCATAACAGTCAGGTTTAACTGTTACTATAAACTGTTTCTGCCCAAAATCACGACATTGATTTTTGGTGTGTATGGTTATCTGCCATGTTTGTTTACTGTCAGTATATTTGTGAGGCAGAAGGATTATGAAATTGCATTTTTATTATGATAACATGTTAGCTTTTGAAGATGAGGCAAATCTGACAGTCAGTGACATTTTGGGGGGCTGGGACTAGATGGTTTTAAGGTCTTTTCCAACCTTAACCATTCTGTGTTCATTTACATTATGTGCATGCTTTAAGAACAACCATTTTCAAATCCCTGAAGATAGCTGTAACAATCTTACACCAACAGGCAATTAACTATCTTTTTCCCTTCTCTAGGCTCTTCTTTTTCTATACCTGTTATCAGATAGCCTTTTCTTGTGTATCCTGTTCTGTGTGCATTTTTGACTGGGGGGGAGAGGTGGGGAAAGGTACTTTTATTGTGGAAGACAAGAAGGAAAAGAAGATATTTCTGTGAGAGAACAGAAGCATTCTTTTGTGTGTCTCTGCAAAATATTGGCTAGCAGCATGCTACATAAAAAAGTTCCTGAATGCAGTACACAACAGCATAGCTGGATATTCAAAGGTTATCGCAATAATCAACTCCAGAGAACAAGTTCTTCCAACTTTAATGGAAGTTTCATGCTGCTTTAAGAAGTTAGACTAGTTTTCCATAGAAATGTAATAAGAGTACATTCAATATGAACTTGTGAAAGCTGAATTTTAATAGAAATGGGTTTTCACTGAGGAAGGTTGTAAAGTTTAATTGGAGAACTCTGTCTCCCCAGAAATTGTAGAAAAACTTGTTGCTGAATCTGTCCTGAAACACTGATGTTTGGACAATTCATTGATATTTCATAGAATAGCCTGTAACTTACAGCCTGAAATTAGACTGATCAAAAATGAATTAGACTTCATCTTTACCTGGCATCCCAGGGGGCCCTGGAGGTCCTGGGGGCCCTTGGTAGAGTCGAACTCCAAAGTCACCACGGCAGCAGGAACTACAGTCTGGATTCTGCGGTCCAGTTTGTGGGGGCTGAGTGCACAAAAATAAGCTTTAAATAGCTCATTCATTGAGGGCATCAATCATATGCATGTCAGTTACAGGGTCTTCATTATTCTCTGTTTATGTATTTGGTAAGTTTTCAAAACACTTCTTATGTGGGCTGAAATATCCCATGCTTGGGTTGTCCCTTAAGATATTATTTTTGGAAGATTAAAGGGAATAGCTCTTCAAGCCTTCTAAGTGCTATATGAATATTAAAAAAAAACCCCACTTGTCAAATAACGAGGGGGTTAAAAATGAAATAATGCCAAGTAATGAATGTTGGAGGAGTATTTCAGTTAGGTTCCTATCCTGCTTTTCAGTGAACCCACATTTCAGCTGACCTTTGTTGGCAAACAAGTGGTGAGACATAAAGGTAAGACATGAGACATTTGACCTTCAGCAATGAAGTATTCTTCACTAAACATAAAGAAAACTATGTTGGACCGCCCAGAGGAGATATTAAAAGATGTATGTGCAACATATTCCTGTTTGTGGCCCTAGATGTGCATATTTACAGGCTACTAAACTTGGGAGAACCTAAAAATGTGCCAAGAAACATGACAAAATTTGATGTGACCCCAACAGTTGGTGTTAGGGCATTTGATTATCTTGTGATTGTGGGTGTGTAACTATGAAAACCCTTTAGTATGCTGAAGCTAATACAGTAGCATAGATAAACTAATGACTTTATTATACGCAGCTCTGCTACTGTAATAATAGTTTGATAATAGCTTTGTTTCGGTGCTTTGCTTTTCCATCTTATTGTATTTATACTTGTGGAGTCTCATTCAATCCTGGATGGATTTTGTAACTAGGCTCTTGTGGTGATTTATTGATCACAAATCTCCCTGTGGGTCAACAGAGGTAGAGGTCCAGAATTTTATTTTATTTCTCTACCTCCCTCTCATTTCTAGCTCTTTGTTTCTGTCTCTTGCAATTATTTGTTATTATCATATGGTGTAAATCTGCAGGCCTTCAATTCTGGAGGGGACTAGTTAACACTAATCTGACTACTAATTTTCTCTAATTGTTCTACTATTTTTCTTCCCTTTTTTCCTACTCATCTGTATCATCCTCAAATTATTTGCTTAATGCAGACCTGTCAGTTTAATGGCAGCAAACAAGCCTCTGGTGGGATGGAAGCTGCCAAATGAACATGTAGATATGTTTTATTCCTGCCCTCAAAGTCATAAGCTGGCTTGATCTGAAGCACTAAAGCTTTTGGCCCATGGTTTTATCAATACAAAGCACACCCCCCCATTCATTAATTTCAAGAGGCTTGGGATTTTATGTTTGTGGATACAGAAAAGCCCTTTCATGCCACTAAAATACTGCAACTGCTCCAACAGAACAGACGTATGTTCTCTGCAGCTGGAGCCACCAACAGTGGAGCTACCATGGGAATAAAAGCTGACCTGACAGCTCCACAAATATGCTTCATATTTAAAGAGATATGGAAATGCTAAGATTTGCCAGTGGGCAGAAGGTCCTATTTATGGGTTTTGATCAATACTATGCTTTTTACCTTAATTCTAGGTAAGGTCTATACTTCATGAGAAAAATTAGTTCTGCCTGTAGACTCTCTGTTCCATGAGAACCTGTTTGTATCTCTCCTGCTGTTTATCTCTCCCAGCTGTTTAGGAAAAACATAAGTGAGAATCACAAGGTACACTGTTTAAAGCTTTTAAAACATGAGAGAAGTAGCTCTGCTTTCAACTCATTTTCAGTCTTAGAAAGCCAAGTACAAAACAACTGGAAGTCCACAAGCATTTTGCAGCATCTTAAATGCTAATGTTGCACCGAGATTAAAATCTCCAGCTCTTCTTTTATAGTGCTTCATATTCATGTCTAATTGGAAGGCACACTATACACACACCTGCCAACAACCAGTCCTAGAAACATTCAAAGACTTAGAACTGTGGCTTGTAGGGAAGGCATGAATCTAGCAAACTGGACTGCATATGAGACTCTCTCCATGCAGATACGATTTGTCTTCTTTATCCAATATACTGAAATCCTGAGCAACATTGCTAGCTAACCAGCTATGTTATCGTAAAATAGGTACTAGTGCTGGTCATAACCAAATGTGGTTTGCCATTACCTCTCAAAAAGCTCATCAGGTTTTTAGATCTGAAATGAGGCAAGTCCTGCCAGCCTGGTTCTATGAGAACAGTTCCACAGACTTCACAATAACTACTTACACAAGTCATATAGTAGTATTGACTTACTATCTTTACTGATCCTTTGACTAGGAGGAGAAAAAGTGTTCAGCCAACTGCCAAGAATAATGAATATTCGGTATGCTGTTTTAATCTGTAAACCCAGAGAACTTAACGAAGAGTACATTTAAAGGGAGAATGTGTTCCTAAAGTAAAATCACACTCAAATGAGACAGAGATTAATTACAACCTACTTGCCAAAGGTGTCTTATGCAGCCATTTGCACATAAAGTCTATTACACAGTGAATTGTTGGCATTGCTTTCAGACCATGAATATGATTTAGGAGATTATGAAATACATCTGCCACATTGATATCCTAATACAGATAGAAACCTGGAAATATTTCTGAGGCTGTTTGCTGAATTTCCTGTGACTTAGTGTGTAGGAGGCAGTTCTAAGCAACAGATGGTCCATAAAATTCCCTTAACTTACAGCTGTGAACGAATCGTAATCAGAGAGCCAGTCCTTTTTCACTTCCTGATTAACCTTATGGGTTTCTGATATATTGTCTAAGACAATGCAGAAGACAAGTAATGTACATCCACCATTCTTGGCTCCTGTTCTGAATGCAAAATAGTGTGTCTCTGTGGGGCTAAGGCTCTCTCTCCTTGCACCTTCCCTAGCAAACAATTAAACGAACCAAATTTGACAAAAATCAAGGTAAAACGCCAGTAGGCTGAGGGGTACTTGAAGAATTTCAACGAGCAACTTGAAAAGGAACAATGTGTCTGGCATGGCTCTCGCCAGTCTCGAGGAGTTCTTGTGCTTGAGAAATGCCCATTGTATTTTATGTAAGTTGCCGGCAGGGTGGAAACTGGCGTACCCAGTGCAGCAAAGGCAAACGCTATTTCCTCTATTCCACAACAGGGAATAGGACCATTAAACAAGTTCAGCAATAGGGAGAAATTCTCTAACCAGACATAAAATAACCAAGAAAGTGGGGACTCTAGGGGTGAAACAGCTTTCAGGTAGCTCAAGGAGAAGAGAGAAGTTTGATATGAATTAAAATATGTCTGTTCCACCTTTGTTCCTTCTCTGCCTTAAAATCCCTGGAGCTTGGAGATGGAAAATACCTATTGCGTCAGCCATTCTGTGATGGATTATCCCCGTTGTACATCTGCTAGTGCTCCATTTCATTTCAGTAAGCCAAAAATTGCATCATTTCCCCAGCAAAGATTGCTTCTTAGAGTGGGTCTGGCAGGTAAATGACTGCTGTCAGCTGTACTTAGCCCTGCTGTGTTCAGTTTTAATGCCACAGCCTCTTCCCCTAGGAGGCAACTCCAAACATGTTGCATTAGGTTCTCTGATGAGAGACACATGCACCACATGCACAGTGACACTTTCTGTGAGGGGAAGTTTCACTCTTAAAACAGTTGTAATTTTGCATTAAACCCTGCATTATCTGAATTACGTTGAGTTAAAGGAGAATCTTCTTAAAGTACCAATAATATATGGTCTGTAGTATGCAGATGCATAATTGTCTCTGCATTAGAGAGGTACACGCAGACTAGCTGCCACATTGAACTGTGTACCTGATGGCTTACACTGTTTACATAGCGCAAGTGCAATTTAATATATCTACAATTAAATATCTATTTTACTGAATACACTGGAGGAAATACAACTCCTGCCCAAGAAATATGAAATGCAAAGCACTATGAAATTTAAATACAAGGAATATAGTGGTGTATTAAACCTATTTCCATACTTGGATATATTTCAGTTCTTCAAGCTTAGAACAGGATTAAAATCAAATCGCTTCTCTGCTTAGGAACGTTATTATTCAACATTTTTCTGTGTGTCCGTGGTTTTTAGAATTCAAAATATCATAGTTTGATCTGAAAGAGTTTTAAAAAACAAATTATAGAAGGTGAACTATACAGAGATCAAATATTTGTATCAGCAGTAGGAACAAAAGACTCATGTGCTTGTTGTTTCTAAAAACATCCATCCACAAAAACTTTGAGTGGAATTTTGTTTTGCCTAGTGCTGGAAAAAGCTTCATCTTCTGCCCTTCAGATTTTACCTTCTAAATTGGACTGAAATGTATAATGAGATTAGTCGTTTTCCCTTTGCTGTGAACTAATGACTGTAAAATCTAAAATGCCATATAAAAGGCATAGAAAGATTCCCAGCTTAAAATGCAGGTATGGCAGATGATTTAGTTTCACTCTGATTTAGTTTCACTCTGAGCCTTTTTTCCTCTGAAACTGTCAAGTTGACATATTCTATTATTAAATGTACTCATTACAGTAGTATCTGGTTTTCTCAAGCAATTTTTATCATAAAAATTTTGAACACTCAGAATTTCATTGTGCTTGTCTCAAGCTCAAAAATATACTTTGTATACATAATTATCAAGCAAACTTATTCTCTGCTACTTCAATCTTTCCAAATACCTCTAGAAATTATGTATTTTTCCTTCACATCCAAGTGAGTTAGCAGAATCTAAAACTTTAATACACTAAATAAGTAACACTTTGACATAATTAAGAGACTGTATATCATAATATATGACTGCATGGGATCAGAGGGTCAGCAAAACAAAGGGCTGCTGTCTGTATTGGAACCAGTGTCCCCAGCCACAACTGGTTCTACCAGCTCATTTTAAGATCCTATAAAGCAACCAGAAGGATACAGACCGATACACGCTTTTAATTAAAAATATTTCATAATTATGTCACCAATAATCTTAGCAAAAAAAAATAAAATATCTCGTTAGCTTTAAAGATATCTTTAGAATATTAATGCAGAGTACCTGGACTCTATCTGAGGTAGTCAGTTCTACATCATCTACCTCTGGTCTCAGGACTTTGTGGTCTGTAGAAGTGCTATTATCAACAGTCCACTCTATAAGTTGACTCCGCTGTTTCAATATTTCCCTGCTTCTGGAACCTTTATGGCCAGTCTGGTGGTGACTTTGCAATACTTTGGCCACCGGATTATAAGATCTTCTGCTCACCTCCATGTATTCATCTTGACACAGGCAAAATGGAAGAAAAAATAAAGCTAGTAGATGCCAACTGATGAAATCCTTCTCTGCCATGTTATTCAAAGTAATTTTTCAGGAGTCCAGCAAATGCCTTGCAGGAGAACCTCTTTGCTTCAGGAGTTATGTGGTCCTTTCAGCTTTTCCACTAGTAAGCCTGGCACTGAGACCAGTACCAGGTTTTATACGGTTGCGTGCAATAAATAAAACTAAAAATGCCAAAGTGACAGGATCCTTCATCCAAAATCAGTCATGCTCCTTTAAACAAACCAGGCATTATTCACCACTTCACCACCACAAGGAAAATTGATTTGTATGCTGGAAATGACCACAGCATTTAACGGACTCCCGTGGTTCCTATTTGGGGGCATTAAAAAATGTAGCACCTTTTTTTTTTTTGGCATGTTTTTGTTTAAGTGTGAAAAAATGTGATGGAAATGGAGAACATGTGGCTAATGGTTTACGCTCCTTCATTAGACATGGAAAGGCTGTGAATTCACATTCTTAAATGTCTTTTGGACACAGTCACCTTCCCTATTTGCCAGGAAATTCGCACACACAACTGCATCAGCCCAGTTTGAAAAATCCTTCCAAGAGCAATTAGGAAACAAAAGCACAAGAGGAGCTTTTGCATATGATCCTACCCCAATGGCTGCTTCTGACTATGCTTTTCATTCACTGAAAGGAAAATATTGAATTTCTGTCAGTTGGCCAACGGTGGAAGCAGACTGGGTAAGTAGTTCTGAAAAACTGGGTTGAATTCAGATTCACAGAGCCCCATTTCTCAGCATTAGTTCAGCCTACTCAGCCAGGCAATACTTTTTCCCTTGAGTTCCCAGTGTTTTCCTAAATGCAACTGCCAAACCAAGTTTTATGTCTTTGCTGCCAAGTAAATAGATTTACTGGGGACTTACTTCAGACTAAAAGAATCAAATTATATAGGTATAATAATATCCTTATATTTTTTGAACCACCCACTAGTATCCTCTAAAACCACAACTGCACAATTCAGTGCTGCAAATGCATACACATCCACATGCACACCCAGCCTTCCTTAGAGCAAGTAGCTCCTTGGCCGGTGAGAAACCTTTCACCAGTACGTGGCTACATTACTGAAGGCATCAGCCCCAGCTTCACATTGCGATGGACTGCCTCATACTTAAGTTGTTCAAGGCTAACCACCCTGCTTAGCATTTGTGTGGGGCTCCTCTATGCCTGATGAAATGTGAAGGTGGTGGTATAGGCTGCTACCTAGGAACATCTGTAAGATGTTTCTAGAGCACAGGACTGAGGTTACATGTCTAAGGATGGGATGTGGGGGAACTGGGAGCACCAGGGGCCTGTTGGGACATTGATGAATATTTCATCCGTCCAGACTGTAGTCTGTGAAGTCCACAGATATCAACCAGGCTTCATTTTGAGGGGAGAGATAGTGTACTCCAAATGGCATACTGGGAATAAACCAGATGTGACAAACTGGAAGGCCAAGGCACACCAGTGAAATAAGGTGCTAAGTTATTTAATAATGTAAAAAGCCTTAAGCATACCAGCATGCTAAGGCATCAAAGCATAACACCACAGGCACTGCTAAACAAGGGAAATGAGTTACATCTGCTAAAATGCCCCAGCTTCATTGACTGCAGCTGCAGCCATCATATATCCTCACTCGCTGGCATGTTACTGAGATGGAGATGAGGTATGGATGATCTGAAGAAACTAAGCTTGATCTTAACCCTTCTGGAATCATAGGAAACCTTGGGTTTGACCCCACGTGAGGCTCAAGCAGTAAGGATTTTGAAAGGGGCTGTGGCTTTTCTGTCTAAATGGAAGATGAACCCAGGAGAGAGATATCCGCAATGTGAAGGCTGCTCCTTCAGGTCCTTGTAGATGTTGGAAAGGATGCACAGTTTGTTGCTGAATGATGGCAAGAAAGCATGCCATTTTGTTCAGCTCTGAGGCCTCCAACATAAGAAGGACATGGAGCTGCTGGAGCAAGTCTAAGAGAGGCCACAATGATGTTCAGAGGGCTGGAGCAACTCTGCTATGAAGACAGGCTGGGAGAGTTAGGCTTGCTCAGCCTGGAGGAGAGAAGGCTTTGAGGAGACCTTACAGTAGCTTTTAATATTTAAAGGATGGCTGCAAGAAATCTGGAGAGGAGGTTGTTACAAGGGCATGTATTGACAGGAGAAGGGGGAATGACTTTAAACTGAAAGAGGGAAGATTTAGATTAGATATTAGGGATAAGGTCTTCCCTGTGAGGGTGATGAGGCACTGGCACAGGGTGCCCAGAGAAGCTGTGGCTGCCCCATCCCTGGCAGTGTTCAAGGCCAGGCTGAACAGGGTTTAGAGCAACCTGGTCTAGTAGAAGATGTCCCTGCCCATAGCAGGGGCTTGAATAGATGAGCTTTAAGGTCCCTTCCAACCGAAACCATTCTGTGATTCTATGATTCTACATTCTGATCCTTTCTGATCCTAGAAGATCATAGGAGACAGCAGGGCAGGGCAAGTCACATCATGGGAGAAGGAGATGCAGTGGAGGGGAGTGAGCAATGACCAGTTGGATATGTCTGCTGGTGGCAAGAGTACAGAGGGTTCCAGCGTTGGCCTGTACCCAGCCATTCACCTTGACAATACGCTATTGAACAGTCCACAGAGAGGAGTGTGTCTGTGCCAGTCCCCACAGACACATGGGATCCAGGCTGAGCCAGCACAGTGCTTGGGGCTCCTGGGAGCAAAGGCAGCCAAGGGCAGGTCTTCCTTTTTTCTCATTCTCCACTGGCCAAGTATGGCACAAGAGCAGAGACTTCGGGGGCTGTGGGCTCAGTGTTTCCCCCAAGGATGACCATGATCTGATTCCTGCAACAGCGCAGTTGTCTCCGGGGCAGTGGCAGGAACAGGGGAGGCTCAGCCCGCAGACTTGCCAGACAGAGCTGTGTCTCCTTGCTTCATGTTTCTGTTGTATTCATCTCCCTTATTTTGAAGCTCTAATGGCATGACTCTTTATTCAATTTCAGTGAAATCTTGGATTCTCAAGCCAAACGTTCAGGATCATTGAATAACACTTCATAGATTACCCCTTGAGCCTTGCTTCAGTATATAAACATTAATTAACTCAAGACCCTTGCAGAAGAGGCTTGATAGACTGTGCTTTATGACTACTGAAAATCCTGATTTAAAAAAAAAATTGCAAATATTCCAGTTATTTCACTGGGAAGGAGAGATGGAAAGGAATTTACTGGGAAGCAAAGCAAGACCTCTGGAAACACAGCTCCAGATTTTCAAAACTGCTGCCACCAAAATGGGGTTTCTTTTTCACATAGAAAGGATTTTCTTGGTGGGAAGAGAAAACTCTGGCCTCTGTAAAATTGGAAAGGACTCAGAGGCAAGCATTAATTTATCTTGGCACTTAATATTTTGATTCAGCAAGTGCTGGGACAGCGCTGATGTTTTCGGCTGCCATTAGGTCTTTCATGGCTTTCCAAACTCCGTTCCAGGAGCTTCCTGTGGCAAACGTTTCCAGCGTGAGTAATGAACATCCACAGCACCCATGTCCCAAAGGGAGGAGGAATAAAACCAATGAGATTTGAGCTTCAAAGCCACCATCTATCATTTCATGCAAAAGCTGAAACAAGCATGTTTCTTGGCAGCTATCAGAGAGAAGGAAGATTCCCTTCCTCTCTTTTAATAGACTCCACCTGGTTCCTACACATCACTCTTCTGCTGGTTTGATGCTACACACATTTTTTGGTCCAAATTAAGAATAGTTTAGACTTTGTTCTATTATTTCTAATCTTTTGAACAGACTCCTCTCTGCAGAAATCTTTGCTGCCCATCATTCTCCTCTGTGCCTTCAGCAAGTATTAGCTGTCTCACAGAACCATTGCCTACAGGCAGAAATTTTTGACTTGGGAGCAAAAAGCAATGGAGGAACTGATTCTGATTCTCCATTTTTGATTTCTAAATGGTCAAATACACTTATCCAAACATGTATGATTCTAAATAATAGGATGTCAAAATAGTAATGCTTTGTGGAGCACATCCCGTATGAAGATAGGCTGAGAAAGTTGGGGCTGTTCAGCCTGGAGAAGAGAAGGCTGCGTGGAGAACTCATAGCAGCCTTCCAGTATCTGAAGGGGGCCTACAAGGATGCCTGAGAGGGACTCTTCATTAGGGACTGTAGCGATAGGACAAGGGGTGATGGGTTCAAAGTTAAACAGGGGAAGTATAGATTGGATATGAGGAAGAAATCCTTGACTGTAAGGGTGGTGAGGCAGTGGAATGGGTATCCCAGGGAAGTTGTGAATGCTCCATCGCTGGCGGTGTTCAAGGCCAGGTTGGACAGAGCCTTGGGTGAGATGGTTTAGTGTGAGGTGTCCCTGCCCATGGCAGGGGGGTTGGAACTTGGTGATCTTAAGGTCCTTTCTAACCCTAACTGTTCTATGATTCTATGATCTCCTTCCTCTGCGTTCGCATACCTAGCATCACCCTTACAGCCTTTGCCAGCTGAGCCTAAGCAGAGCTGTAATTACCTTTGCCTTGTTGCTCTCTGACAGCAAGAATATGCCTCCACCTGGTAACCAGCTGTTTAAGATGAAGTGAAGCACATGGATCTGTTTATGTCAGATAATGAGTATCAGGAAGAATGCAGTAGCTGCTGGTTAAAAGCTGCTTCCCACCTTCTCTGCAAGCAAAAACTCTGAGAGAAGGGGGACTCATAATAACTCATTATTGTGTTATTCATATTGGCACTGGGAAAGTGGGTTATCAGGTAAATACTGCAGGCCACTGTTTCAACAGGCAGCAAACAAAATAATTTACAAACCCAGCAAAAAAAAAAGCCTGCTGTGGCCCGGGCAAGCAATCTAAACTTAAAACATTTACAATTAACCTGTTTCACTTAGAAATAATCCTACTTGCAGTGATAACTCAGCCATGCCAGACACAGGTAATCTGAACTTGCTCTTTCACAAGCAATCTCCACTGAGAAAGCCAGGCCGCAGCTGAAAGGGTAAAGGCCACCCAGCACTATGCCGCAATCAAATTCCCAGCCCACTATAGCAATCTGGGTTCATTACTTCCTGGGTGCACTGCCAGCCCTGCTCCTGCTGGGCTGCCTGCTCTCTTGGTCTGGCACTTCCACCACTGCTGCAGCAGCGCTGGAGCCAAGCCTCCTATGCCCAGTGCCAATACAAAATGCCCAGCACTCTGCTGCCCTTTGGTTTGCTGCTGCAACAGCCACAGAACTCAGGGTGGCTTTGAAGCCTCTTCCCGCCCTCGTGCTGACCACTGGAAACCCACAGGAACAACTGAGGTGTGTTCCTTGAAGGCTTGTGTGATCTGCTCCGAGTTTCTGCAGGAGCTTTGGTCAGTAACTGGGATTCAGGCAAAACCCACAACTCTCCTCCTTCAGGAATCCTCCAGAGATGCATCACCAAGGGGAAGGCAGATTCACATGGCTTTCCCCATGTTGTGCACCCGAGAAATGCTTACAGCCACAGTCTGTGCAATGTCTTCTCCGTGGCTGAACATTTTCTTCCCCTGTAAGCCACTGCTACTGAGCTCTGCAGATGTGATGGTTCAGTAAATGCTTTGGGCAGTTTGTTTTGTGACACTCAAGCTGTGGGTAGTTTGAAGTTATACCAGTTCACAGAGGTACTGTCGTGGTTTAAGCTTCTCAAGCAGTTTGCTCACTCACTCCCCCTTCTTTCTTCCCCCTGCTCCCGGAGGGATGGGGAAGAAAATTGAAAGAATGTAACTCCCACAGGTTGAGATAAGAGCAGTCCAGTAACTGAGGTATAACACAAACCACTGCTGCTGCCACCAATAATAATGATGGCAAGGGAAATACAAGGGAAGAGAATACAACTGCTCATCACCCGATACCAAGCCCGACCACGCAGTGCAGTGCAGTGCACCCCGCTCTTCAGGGGTCCTGCCTTTAGTTTTTTTTACATCCTGGGCATGATGTGCTGTGATATGGAATACCTCTTTGGTCAGTTTGGGTCAGGTGTCCTGCCTCTGCTTCCTCCCGGCTTCCCCTCCTCCCTGGCAGAGCATGAGGCTCAGAAAGCCCTTGGTCAGAGTAAACATTACTGAGCAGCAACTAAAACCATCGGTGTTATCAGCGCTGTTCCCAGGCTGGAAGTCAAAACCACAGCACTGCACCAGCTGCTAAGAAGGAGAAAAATGACTGCTACTGCTGAACCCAGGACAGGTACGCAGCAGTGAGGTTTTGCTGGAGTTTTCCTCACTGGAAGCCATCACTAGCTGTCAGAAGAGGAGAGTGGGGCAGTTTCATCTCCATGGCTCCTGCCACTCACCCAAAGCAGATGAGTCTTCAGAACAGCCTGGATCCTCCATAACTTGGGCTTTTCCATCAACCAGGGAATCCTCTTGCCTTGCTTAACACCGGCATTTTCTTTCCAATATAATATGAGAGCTGAGGCTCGGGTTCTGGCTCTCCACCATCCTCCACCACCCCTTGGACCCCTCTGGTTTGCCCAGGGAGGTACTGTGGGGTTATGTGCTCCAGCACATGTGCTCCTGGACTGCCACTGCTACCTCATCCTCCACTTTTTATAGTCTAAAAAACATCTTTCCTACCCTCCCTACACCCAAACTAAGGGAACCCCTAAACAAAAAGGATTAACAATAGGCACAAATTCAGGCCTGAGCTACCAGCTACCAGCAGAGCCATCATCTTGAGTGATGCTCCAAAACACAGCACATCTGCACAAACCCTTGCTTCAGGTTCCTCACTGGAGACACAGACCCCTTCACTCTGTCAATGTCATTTTCAAGGGCCCATGACAAACTGCCTGGATCAGACTGTCAACGGTCCCAGACAGGATTGCCAGGTGGCTTATCCAAGGATCTTTCAAACTTGAAGGAATAGATTTCACGGTGGTGATAGGGCTCTGGTGGTGGAACAAATAATGCAGCGTGATAAGTTTTTTCCAGTCTGCAATGCATCAATTATCCGTCTCTAATTGAAGAGCCAGAGCTCAGTGACTTCCAAGAAAGCAGGATGGGGAGAGAACAGACATGGTGCCAAGAAAACAGCCGTGGTCAACATTTTTGTCAGGATGGATACCGTGGTTTGGATTAAGCAAGATCTAACCTGAATCTTTGGCTTCATCTTAATTCATCTTTTTTTTCCCTCAAGTTTCAAAATGTTTAAATTTGATACTTGAAATATGCTTTTCTCTGCAAGTCCTCTGTTCTGGCCAGGACCAAATGTGTAGCAGCTAAATTACCACAGAAACAACTACTCATTGTTTTAATCACCCAACAAGCAGTAAAGAACGTCTTGTGAGAAATCCTGTTCTGTCTGTATCCCGAGCCCGAGCTTTGCACATGCGGGAGGTGTGGGTAATTCAGATAAGGTGTGCTGGATTTGGATGGGAAGCCAAGAGACAGTTTCAGGCCCACCAATATCCAAGACTGTTCTTCCGTTCTGCACAATAAAATCCATGGAGACAAAACACTCTCAGCATGCTGTAGTATCCAGGAGAGGTCGAGAATAAGCTGTAAAACATTTGTCTGTGGACTATAAGCAGAATTCCAGAATTTACATGGCCTGATGTCACATAAATAATTTTTAAGGGCCTAGATTTAGCAGTGTCTTGGATTCTTGAGATGTATCAAAGATGACATGTCTTCAGGGAAGTGTGCCATCAAGTGAAAACCAGGGCTAATATAAATGGTCAAACTCTCTCAGGAGTTCTCACTACCCTATTTGAGCACTGGATGAAAATGAACTCTGGCAGACCAGTAATCCATTAACCTGGTAAGATCTGGTTACTGGGATAGTTCTTGACTGTTCATATAGATTATTAAATCTTTGTTTTAGATGTGTTTTGAGATGCAAACTATCCAGAGTGGGGCTGTTAGGAAAATGGCAGGGCTACAAGTTTTGGATTATGACCTTCTGGTGAGATCATTAGGAGAAAGGTCCAAGTGCTTGGTTGTGAACACTCTGTGTCCAGAATGAAGCCAGAATGAGAAAACCTGTGTCACCACGACTGGGATCCAAAGGTCACAAAACAGATAAATCACGCTGTGGTAAGAGGAGGGGTGTCCATCACCATCATACCCTGCACAGGCCAGCCTGCAAGGAGTTAAGAAAGCAGTCTTACAAAGAGGGAAAAAGGTTGGAAATATCAGAACAACACAAACCAACCTAGCATACAGACCCAGCAGCTGTAGTGTACTGCAGACGTAGCTTTTTGCTTCATTTCTTCCCCTCAGGAACACAAATACCCCATCCACAAGCAACTGTTTGCCCCAGAGAGGCAGAAAATGGATAGACTGGGCAGAATGGAGAGGGCCATCTGGCACATTCACTTTCATTCATTGCCTGCCTGCTTGAGCTAAAAATATTTTCAAAAATATATGCTGTAATAATAACTGGGAAAGGGCCGCATGGGCTGGAGACGAATAACCTCTCTTGCAGGGCTGGCAGCCCTTGCTGGGTAACAGCGCAGCCAACTAGCGCCATTTATAACAGAAAGGAATGAGCTTCCTGCGAGGAAACGCTGTGTTTGTCTTCCTAATTTGGTTTCTAAATATTCGCTTTTACAGGGAGGAGGAAAAAAAAAAAAGATAGTCTGAAAAGGAAATTAAATCACCATAGCGGGGTTTTCATGGCATTTGCAAAAGATTGTGGCTTTATACACTTGAGGAATTCCTTATTCATCCATAGGAAAGGACGGATGTTCCTACAATGCTCTGCAAGCTTACAGACTGTTCCTAGACCTGTTATCAACCACACTCAGGCTTTCGGTTTCAGGACTGTCAGCAGTGACTCCCTCTCATTGACAGGATGGCTCATGCCCAATTTCCAGGAGTTTATCCAATTTTTGGCCACTGAATTTGTTACCCAATGTCCATCCCCTTGTAATAGCCCTTGGGCTAATTCAGAGTGAGTGAAGTGGAAACAAAAGCAAGCTAGGCCTAACGGTTTTGGCTGGACACCTCAGTTCTCTTGCAGTGCCATAGGCATACCTACTTCTTCTGCTGTTTCAGGTGTCTATGTTATTCGAAGTACCGAGCACATAAGAGCAGTCTGCCAGCTCCTGGTCTCTTTGCTGCAGTTAAGGACCTCAACAACCTATTTATATCTATATGTCAAGACGGTGGTATTTTAACCTGCCAAGTCCATTGGTATAGTCTCTTCAGGAAACAGGGATGGTAGGAGTAGGTGCTATACAGAGATGGAAGTGCCTTTGAGAGCTATGATATCATTTCAGCATTAGCCAGCTCACGTGAAGGGTGTCCTCCAACTCTGGAGAAGACCCTTCTGGTAGCAAGAGCAGGCCAGGCACAGTGAGGCAGTGTCTCCAGCCCATGGAGTGCTGCCCCAGAGGAAAGATGCATCCATCATCTGAGTCAATTTCCATGAGCACAACCGTGCACACTGACAAGATGAATAGAATATTCTGCCATGGCTTAAATAAGATAAACTGCAGTTCAGCTGACATTATAAAAAGTAAGACTGCCACATAAGGGTTTTGCCCTTTAGCACTGAAGGATTTTCTCACATTCTTCCTGCTAGCAGTACTAGACAAGTGTCTTCCCACTTCCTTGGTAAAGCTGATGCTCTGGTATAACCCAGAATGGGTTAGAATAGCCTTTTTGATGGTGGCTCTGCTGCAGACAGTGGTGTTTCCATCTGAGACAGCTGCAGGGCTGTGGGTTCATGGATAATTCCTTTTCAAAGCAGTTCTGGCTCTCCCTAAGCTTTCATAAGTAGGAAAATCTGTGAACTCCCTTGAACTGGACAATTTTTTACACTCTGCTTTCATCCCTCTTTCCCTGTCTGGCTCATTGCTTTTAACAAGAATTAGTTGTTTCTCAAGTCTGCAGTGACATGATCCATGCTGTGCCAGTTACTCCACGAATCACTCTGTAGCCTGCCACTGAGGACAGCAGGATCCCTTGCTTTGCTCTTCCCAAGTATGGATCCTGCAGGAGCTTTGCCAACAAACAAGATAGGCAAAAAGCTTCTTTTCTCTGTAACATAAAGCTACAAGTCACAAAAGTGGATGAGGACCTTATATAAGCAATTAATTCTCTCCAATACATTGCAAGCTGCTCACACCCAATGTAGTCCAAGGCAGGGCAATGAGAGGCTGTCAGAGCTACCCCATCACCAGGTGACAGGGACTCTGCCAAAGATGCCTGCTTAGGAACACGTTCCGAAGTTTTATTTTGGGAGACTGACTCTAAATAGTAGGTGAAAAATATTAGATTCATTTAAAAAGTGGATGGACACTGAGCTGGTGTCTTTGCTATTGTCTCATGCAAGAATGTTCAGTTTCAAAGCCACCTTCCCCATCAGTAATTGCTGTGTAATGGCTACCTACCTACTAAAGGAGTCTGCTTAGTTTGTTCAAAATATGTTATGGAAAGACATGTTGCTTTTCATTTTCAATACACTTTCTGGAAAGAAAACATTCCTTTCTACAAACCTTACAAGAAAAAACTGACAGACATAAAGCTATTTTCTACATCAATTACCCCTAACGAGTATAATTTAATTTGGTTTCTTGTTGACTCATTACTGTTTCTATGTAGGATAAAAAGCAGCCTTTGTTTTGGTTTTTTTTTTTTAATATAGAAATCAGTAATCTTGGCACCTTTGGCAATTTAAAGCTAACAAGTGGAGAAGCCTGGATGGGTTCATCGGAGGTGTAATTTTCTCATATAGAGCTCAGATTCATTTTGCCGACACAGGCTTTGGAGAGACATAATGAAACCTTATTTCTCTAACACATCTTTAGAGAAGCCTCTGAAACCTCAGGACACAGAAGCTGCTAAAGCAGACATTAAATTTACTGATCTGATTTTAATGTTGCTCATTAGTTCATAAGAAAAACAGGTGGGACGTTGAAGGCCAAGATATCTTCCGCAATGGGACACTTTTGGCTCAACAAGTTTCACCCTGCTTCTGTAACTTCAATTACAGAAGCTAACTGTAATAGAAGTTAGCTAAAGACAAATCAGTTTCTGGTGGGACAGAAACCTGAGTATTATAATGAAAGGCTCAGCCACAGGATTATTAGCAAATCTCTGAACGCAGATATTCCTGACGGACAAGGCAGCAAGCCCAGCCTACGCCTCCACCTTTAGGCTGAGTTACAAGGACAGTATGTAGGAAAAGCAATGCCATCATTGCAATCAGCATGTTTATTTTGCTGTACCCCGTGGCCAGCCATAGGCAGGGGTGAAGCAGGCAGATGCCAGGGCATAGCCTGAAAGATGGCAGCAACATCTCAGAGGTGTGCAAGAGGGAGAAACTCTGTACCACACAGCAGCCTTTGGCAGCGTATCTGCTGTCTCAGCAGCGAAGCCAGCAGAGCCTGCCTGGGGGAAAGCTCATGGACCGCAACCCTGTCAGTGCAGCAGAGATAGAGATGGCCAAGATCCGCCCACATCCTTCCCCACTAAGGAGAGTCTGGGGGAACAGGGCTGGGGCAAATCTTCATTTTACCTCCCCTCCCTGGGACAGCAGCTTTCAGGTCCTTTCGGAGACTTGGTTTCACATATCTGCTGATAAAACTGATGCCAGAGACTAGACACAGGTGCTCCTTGAAGTAATTATTTTTATCAGAGAAAATCTGTTCTCCTCAGGGCTCCCCTGAAAAACTAAATTAAATCCTTTCAAGTAATTTCTGAGTGATATCTTTACCATGTGTCCCAGCTGATTGGATTTTCTGTTGTTGGTGCCTACCCCGTTTCCCCCTGCCTCCTGAAAGTTTCCACTTTGCACAGGTCACCTGTTACCAAGGCAACAGGAAAGCACATGTTTTCCTGAAAACCAGGTAAAATCAATCCCCACCAGGTGAAGTATGCCAGGAGGTCACACAGGAAGAGCAAATATGAGCAACAGAGAGGCTAAAGGTGTCCACCCAACCCTGCAGTAGTGAAGCTCTCGTGCAACGCAGAAACACAGACCTACTGTCTCACAGCAGTGTATGTGGGTAGAGCTGGGAGGATTCAAAGCAACCTGCTAAAGTTTTAAGTCAAGTGGCCACAAACAGTTTGCTAGGCTCACAGTTTGCATCAAACAGGTTTTGCACAGCTATCCCAGCCCCCCTCAGCACAGCAGCCATGGGGGAAAAGAACATCATCTGCCTCCTTCTTGGCAGCAAACCTGAACTGAGTCCTCAGTATAGCAACAGACTGTCCATCGCATGTCCAAATGCCATTTATAACTTGCTTTAGAGCCTGGCTTATTCTGGGGTCTTGCTGCAGATCCGAATTGAGGTTCACACCCTCAGGAACCTGCAGTGTGACATGGGATCCTGCTATGATGGGCACCACAAAAGGGAAACGTTTTCTCCCTTTGGGGGAAGAGAAGCCCCAAAAGAAGCAGAATTTCTCATGGTCTGACCTTACTTTACTATCAAAGCAAGTAGGATGCTATACTTGCAGTGGGCAGAGCAGCAGGAGCTGCCAGGGGTTTGGTACTTCCCATCACTGCCAAGTGTGTATCCCCTGCAGTGTAGTGATGCAGTCTTGATGGCAGAGGGAGGTAAAGAAGGGTGAAAAAGGGGAAAGGAACATTTCTACTGAGGCCAGACTCAGCTATCGAAAATACCTCTGTTTGCGTTAAGAGCCATCAGCAGAGAGAGGAGGCAGCCCAGCTTGTCTCCATGCACAGAGCGCATAGCGTGCATGCAGCTTGCTGATGAAGGAGATGGATCCTTCCCAGTGCCACACATCCCTTTTAATTGAGGCAAAACTGGAACTGAACCTGGCGTCAGACCCGGCAATGGAATCTGCAGGAGGATGTCGCCAGGGAGCAGGCGGCCAGCTGGAGCGTGCTGCTGGCGAGCGCTGCAGGCAGCTGTGGGCAGCTGCTTACCCTGCACTGGCTCCATGCTGGTCACAGGAGTGGGATGGGTGAGTTATTCCCTGTTCCCTTCCAGTATCTGAGTGTCCTTCATTGCTGACTTGAAAGGAGCTGACTGGAGCAACAGCTAACGTACTGTATTCATGGCAATGGAAATAATAACAGGGGAAGGATCGAATCTATTGAAGCGAGGGACAAACTCAATTTTGACTATGTGGGCACAGACTGCTGCTTCTGTATGAGCCACCTGATACTCCAGGATTGATAGGGACGCAGAAATGATTGGAGGACTGAAGCACCACTTCTGTGAGGAGAGGCTGAGAGAGATGGGCTTGTTCAGCCTGGAGAAGGCTCTGGAGAAACATTGTGGCCTTTCAATACTTAAAGAGGCCTGATAAGAAAGATGGGGACAGGCTTTTTAGCAGGGCCTGTTGCAATAGGACAAAGGACAATGGTTTTAAACTGAAAGAGGGTGGATTTAGAACAGATATGAGGAAGACAGTTTTTACAATAAAGGTGGTGAAACACTGGCACAGGTTGCCCAGAGAGGTGGTAGATGCCTCAGTGCCTGGAAATGTTCACAGTGAGATTGGGCAGGGCCCTTATCAACCTGCTCTATTTGAAAACGTCCTTGCTCATTGCAGTGGGTTGGACTAGATGACCGTTACAGGTTCCTTCCAACACAACTAACCTATCGTTCCATCATGGAATGATTTCAAATGCCAGACTACATGCAATCAAAGGAATGGGGTCTGGTGAGAAATATATTCATCTACCAAATAACCCTCTTTCCAACCCTGAAGGACAAAAAAGGCATTGCAATTCAGAGACCAGCACTGGGATTCAGCTCAAGCGGGATAAAGTACTTGGTCTCTCTCACACAGATACAGACAGCAGAGCCCTCTCCTGTGACCAGAGCAGTGTAAATGGCTTTTGAGATAGGAGAGAACTCCATGAGTGCACAGGACCTTAGTGAAATGATACCCGCAACACAGTGAAGTGGGTGACAGTTGTGAAAGTGCTTCCTGCATTGATGATTGGCTTTCATCTCCAGCTCCTGCAGCCAAAGAAGGCTTGTCATGGAAAAGGAAAACTCTGCTTCTGGTCTGACACCTCTATCCAGTCCCCAGGAAATTGCACCAGGACGTGTCCAACTACTTTAACAGCTTGGGCGGGCAAGAAAGGGCTTGTTTTAGTGACTGATCAGTAAAATTTGCACCAAGAAATGTCTTGACATCAGGCTTAGTTACGGCAAAGTTTTTCCCCAATTTTTTAAAGATCTATTTAGCAAAAAATAAGTGTCGAAGATAATGACTGAAGCCTCTGTACTGAGCAAGTCTCTGCCACTACAGAACAGCACCAAACTTCCAATTCTGGTCCCAGTTTATAAAGTCCTTAAACCTGTGTTTTCATGTACCTTAAGTCAGCAAAGTGTTTCTGTTGGTTTCCTGGTCTGGGGCTACATCAGGAGCTGTAGTTGTGTGCAGCAGGTAGAATGATGGAAGGGCTCAAGAAACTGCTGCTGGCCCCATGGGCCAGGGAAAATTTGGGAATCTGACACTAAGCCACATCTCAGAGCTGCTTGTGGAGGTCTGTGAAAGAGGCATTCAGAAACTGCCTCTGGCCCACAAAAGCAGGATGTGTCTGAGCAACCACACTGGTCAGACATGCTTCTAATAGGGAAAAAGCAAGTTTGGAAAACACAGAGAAATAATTCATCTAGATGTCCAAAACCACACATGAATAGCTTGAAATTCTGCTTTACACAGGTGATTTCCTGCATATCAGCATTACTGGGCCTTTGCTTGCCAGCCCTCCTGTGTTTTCACTGCACAGAAATAATGGGGTGTAGAGAATTCCTTCTCTGGGAAATCCGAGGCAGGAACTTACTGGGCACTTTTTATCTAAATTACCCAGACATGGTATTCCGTCTTATGCCAATCCATTCCAAAGCAAGATCTATAATTACTCTGGATACACACTCCAGCAATTAACCTTTTTTCTCTTGTGAAGCTTGCTATGCATTTTAGCTTCCCATATATGTTACATGATACGGCATAGCAAGTAATACCATCCTCGAGAAATCACTGCGTAATCTTGCACCATGAATGTGTCACTGGGTACTGCAGTACTTTTAACAACGCTTGTGTGGGAAATTCAACAATGCTTGTGTGCTTTTAAACTTGTGAGAAATACGGGTAAAGAATGCAAGCCTAGAAATGTTTGGGGGTGTTTTGTTTTGTTTCTTAATTTAAAGTTTGTGTGTACCTGAGTGTTTGACTTTGAAGGTATTGACACAGATCATCACAAAAGATTACTTTAAAGATATAAAGTTAGATACAATAAATGCTGCTAATAGGCTTGTTTCTGTAGGCCTCTCTAGAACAGAAACAGCACCATCTGTTGCTCTCTGTGTTGTCAATCACAGCAGCTTTTTCTCTACCCAGATGATGACCAGGAGAAATGAACCATAAGCAACAGAAATTAAATGAGGAGAATCTTTATTTTCAAGGGGGGGGTTAGACTGGGATAATTTAACCTGATGTATTGGACCTGTAGGGCTGAATTATGGCTGCTTTTTCATTTTACAAAGACAATGCCCAATCAATGAGTCTTGTTTTAAAACCTCATAAAAGCAGTGATGATTTTGCATTTCTCCAGCAGTCTTGCAGTGTAGGAATGACCCTTATAAAATTACAACCACCAGGGGTGGAAAATACTTTCTAGGTTTAGTCTGATCCCTAAATGTCAGCTCAGATATATTTCTCAGGATGCATCTTGTCCAAGCAGCACCACCCATTATTACTTGGTTTGGTTGAGAAGCTGCATTTCTCCAATGGCTTTCCCGACACTTCCTCCCAGAAGAGTTAGATGACACCATGCTGAAAGCCCTGCTACCAGCTGGAATCTGTCTATAATAGGGCTCTCATGTTGCTGCAGCTGAACCCTGATAGCAACAGTGGAAAATCTCTCTCTGTTTTCCTTGACGCAGTGTGAGCCAATACATAAGGAATGTCTGGACTAAGCAGCAGAGGTGGGCAAACCACATCAGAAAACTGAACAGGGAGCTCTTAGACTGTTACACTTGTGCCATTCATTGTTTTGCAGCTCCTTCTTGGAGATGGAGATCCTTGTCCACAGCTTAGGAGGCAAACGCTGCTGTTTGTCTGGGTTCTGCATGTCTCCCTTAGGTGTGAGAGCTTCCTCTGTGGAGTCCAGCAGTGCCAATGGCTGGAGTCAACTCGAGATGTGCAAGCTCCCACACTCACACCCCTGAAACTGGGAGAGAGGACGTTTTGTTTCAACTGGTCTGCTGCAGAGAGTCTAAGCTGTTCAGAAAAATGCTTGGTTTGATTGTTATTCATGTGGCAAGGATTGTATTATTTTGCAAGCAGTGGAGTAATGTTATTGCTATCCATATGTCTGCAGGGCAGAACAGTAGCACTCAGGAGGTTGCTCAAGGCAAAAGTACTACCTCAGTCCTGTGCTCTCCAGTACCCAGCCTTTGTGCTTGGTGACGTGAAGGACCCCAGGACCTGCAAGTCCTCATCACAGACATAAGAGCAACCAGGAGCTGCACCACCACCCCACACACCTCACCCCCTCCAGCCCGCAACCCCACACTGCAGCCCTTGCCTATTGCCTTGCACAGGCTGAGTGCCAATAATTTCCTTTGTCTGAGTTTTGAAGATGAGGTGAGGAAAACAAATTACTGTGTTCTGAGCAGCTGAAGGAGGGTGCTGAAAGAGGCAGAGGAAACTGGCAGCTGCTGTTCTCCTTTACTTCGAAGCTCTGTTTGGAAAATTGGACACCAGTGTTATGGTCAAGATAACTTAAGGCTGCCTGATGGAAAATGTGACTTCTTCGCCTCCTCTCCTCACAAGTGTTTGGTTTCTTTACATAAAATGCCAGGATAAAACTGACATTTGTTTCACATCAAGTCCCAGTTTTCACTTCAAGTTTTAAAAAGTGAAGAAAAAGAATAAAACAAAAGTGGTTTGTTGTCTGCTCTTTTAGAATGGTTCCTTTTGTCATCCCTCTGAAAAAAGTGGGAAGATATTAAAAAAGAAGAGGAAAGTGCTGATTTTAAAAGGCAGAAACAGAGTGAACTAAGAACAGGGAAACTAAAAATTACTTTCTTTTTTCTTCATCTGCTTTTCAGAGCAACACTAAGTTACTTAATCTGTAGTTTTCATGCTGAGATTTCTATCCAAAATCAAAGCTGTTTCACAAAAGGTTTCAACATCAATTACACTACAAACTTTGATGGGTAAATATTTGTTGAAACTGTTTGAGGATTTCTTCCTGTGCAGAGAAAACATGTAGTGACTGTCTGAAATTGGCATTAATCATTCCAAATGTCTGTACCACCTGATGAGCACAGGCTAGCACAAGAAGTTGGATATGGATTAATTTTCCAGTCGCTTGCATTAAACTCAGTCGTGAAAGTTGAGGAATTTATCAAACCCCCCCAACTGTGCTTTTCTTCTCTTATCAGACCTTTCAGTGCATCAATTATGTCCTGTGGCAAAATCAGATCAGGCTTCCCCTCACTAACACTGCAGCACACAAGGCACAGCCACAGCCCTATATCACCCTCCTAACTTATCCTCATCTAGATCAGGGAAGAATCTACTGCTGGAGGAAGAAATAGTAAACGCAAAGTCCTCCACCTGGGTGGGAGCAATCCCAGGCACAGCTCCAGGTTGGGCAGAGAAGAGATTCAGAGCAGCCCTGTGGAGAAGGACTTGGGGGTGTTGGTCCATGAGAAAACGAACTTGAGCTGGCAGTGTGCACTTGCAGCCCAGAAAGCCAACCATATCCTGGCCTGCATCAAAAGCAGCGTGACCAGCAGGTTGAAGGAGGTGATCCTGCCACTCTGCTCTCCTGAGACCTCACTTGGAGTATTGAGTGCAGTTCTGGTGTCCTCAGCATAAGAAGGACATGGAACTGTTGGAAGAAGTCCAGAGGAAGGCCACGAGGATGATGAGGGGACTGGAGCACCTCCTGTATGAAGATAGGCTGAGAAAGTTGGGGCTGTTCAGCCTGGAGAAGAGAAGGCTGCATGGAGACCTCAGAGCAGCCTTCCAGTATCTCAAGGGGGCCTACAAGAATGCTGGGGAGGGACTCTTCATTAGCAACTGTACCGATAGGACAAGGGGTAACGGGTTCAAACTTAAACAGGGGAAGATTTAGATTGGATGTAGGGAAGAAATTCTTTACTGTAAGGGTGGTGAGGCACTGGAATGGGTTGCCTATGGAAGCTGTGAATGCTCCATTTGTGGCGGTGTTCAAGGACGGTTGGACAGAGCCTTGGGTGGCATGGTTTAGTGTGAGGTGTTCTTGCCCATGGCAGGGGGGTTGGAACTAGATGATCTTAAGGTTCTTTCCAACCCTGTTCTATGATTTTATGATTCACATGACAATCTGAGAACAGCACTAATGTCTATGCTATATATCCTTATTGACAAATGCTTTAGGCTTATACACCACCCCAGCTGTTTAAATCACGTTGTTACTTCCAGGCTCACCTCTGAGCTTCTGTTTAGAGAAAATAGCCCCTCACAGCTGTGAAGAGAAGCTGGAAAACAAGACTTAATATCAGCAAGAGCAGATGTGTCTTCTTGATAGGGCTGCACTAATAACTCTGGGATATGTCTAAAACAGATTGACATTACCACAGATGCACCCACCTGAACAAAGGAGCAGAGAGGGGGAGCTGGTTTGCACAACTGTAAACATCTCATCTCATTTAAAATTACTAATTGCTAGCCTAATTGCTGTTACATCCTGAACAGTCTCACTGGCCCTGCTGCTGCTGATCTTATAAATAACTGACAGAATAAGTTTTTCTTTTAAAAAACATAAGGTTCACTTTTTCACTGAAAGCCTCTCCTACAAATCCTTCCCCATCTCCTTCATGCCTCTCAGGTTCCCACCACAGCCCACCCTTTACTCAGGCTGGGCTGACATCACAGTTTCGATGGGCATTAGCACATATGCCCTGTCTGTTCTGCAGTGGTTACTCAGGTGCTGCCTCTCACCCACTGGATCATGGAAAGTAATCCGAAAGAGGGAGAAATCCTGAAGCTGAAGGAAGTGATTCTCTTCCCCAACCCCCTAGTCTGGGAAAACCACAGGGATGTCCTTTGTTGCTGAAACTGTGGCTGTGGCTGACGTCAATGCCAGGGCCCAGCTTGGACCCTGCCCTGCAGGCATTTACTTCTGCAGCATAATAGAACCAGAACAACTATTTGACACAGCTGAGCTTTGAGCTTTGTGTTCTTAAAGGTTTCTGGTGAAATAAAAGAACACTTGGAGTTGGTTTGCATGGGAAGAGTGAGCTTTTGGAAAAAAGGGCACAAAACTGATTTAGTCAGAGTTTTACACAGGCTGGATTAGTGAAACCTACTCCTGGAGCATTAAGTAATTACTACTCTATATAAATGAAGTATAATTATACAAGGATTATGGGTCTGTATGAAAAGAATTATGATGGAAGTCAAGGTTTTTCTTACTTAAATTGAAGGAGCTACTTTGTAAATTCAACTGGAATTTGACTGACCTCAGCATCCCTTACCCATGTGCCATAAAGACTCTAGAAAAATCAATAGGCTTCTCTTTGTGAAATGAAGATATGTTTCTCCAGCACTGTGCATGTGCACAACGAGGGGCTAATGGCTCAGCAGATGGTGTGAACTACTGTTCCTAAAAAGTCATATGGGAACATGGAAGCGCATGGCCAGAAATGCTGATGTGCAGGAGAATAAACAAGGAAACAGGAGGAGAGGCTGGGTGGATTGAGGAAGGAGCTGTCTCAAGGGTGTCCATGTAGCAGAAGAGCTCATTTGGTAGTTAAGTATGCAGACAATTTCCAAATGTGGAATACTCATTTAATGAACCACAACAGATTCCTTGGAGTCGTGCCAGGCTCTGTATAAATATGTGCATTTCAGATGAGAAGGGAAACGCATGTGAGGACTGGGGAGGTTATAGCTGCCACTTTGAAACACAGTACCAACCAGGATTTTTGTCTGGTTTCAGCTGGGGTAGAGTTTATTTTCTTCCTAGTACCTGGTACAGCGCTGTGTTTTGGATTTATTACGAGAATAATACCTAGATTATTCTAGTTATTATTCTTATGAACTGAATGATCTTAAGGTCCTTTCCAACCCTAACCATTCTATGATTCTATAATGTTGATAACACACACGATATTTTAGTTGTCTCTCAGTAGTGCTTACCCTGTTCAAGGACTTTTCAGTCTCATGGTCTGCCAGTGAGGAGGGGCACAAGAAGCTGAGAGGGAGCAGAGACAGGACCCTGACCCAAACAAGCCAAAGGGGTATTCTGTAGCACAGTACGTCATGCCCAGTATAGAAACTGGGGCAGTCACTCAAATCACTGCTCAGGCTGGGTGGGGTATCAATTGGCAGGTGATGAGCAACTGTGTTGTACATCACTTGGGTTTCATTCCTCTCTTTTCTTTTCCTATTCCTTATTTTTACTATTAGTTATATTTTACTTTGTTTCAATTATTGGACTGTTCTTAGCCTATTGGTTTTAACTTTCTCCAGTTCTTCTCCCCATCCCACTGGGGCAGGTCAGGCGATTGTGTGCAAGCAGCTGTGATGTATTTAGTTAATGGCTGGGGTTAAACCATGACAACAGCCCTCTTTGGTGCCCAACCTGGGGTGCAAAAAGACTATTGTGGTTTAATCCCAGCCAGCAATTAACCCCTATGCAGCAAGTCATGCACAATCTCCCCAGTGGGATGGGGGAGAAAATCAGAAGGGTAAAAATGAGAAAACTCATGGGTTAAGGTAAAGACAGTTTAACAGGTAAAGAAAAAGCTGTTCACACAAGCAGAGCAAAACAAAAAGCTAACCCACCATTTCCCATGGCCAGGCAAATGTTCAACCATGCCCTAACAGTTACTTGGGAAGAAAATCAGCATCACCCCAAACATCATGTGTGTCCATCCCCCCGCTTTCTTTCCCCAGCTTTATATACCAAGCAAGATGTCATCTGTTGTGGAACATCTCTTGGGTCAGTTGGGGTCAGCTGTCCTGGCTGCATCTCTTCCCAACTCCTTCTGGACTCCCAGCCTCCTCACTGGCGTGAGGAACAGAAAAGGCCTTGATTCTGTGAAAGCACTGGCGAGCACTAGCTGAAACACCCCTGTATTGTCAGCACTATTTCTAGCACAAATTCAAAACATAGCCTATAATAGCTACTATGATAAAAATGAACTATCCCAGCCAAAACCATAACAGGACTTTGGAGTCATTGATTAAGAGCACTCTTCTGGGTATTCCAGTTGGTGCTTGGAACAGGCCTATATTATGAAAATATTGTGAAGTAATGTGCTGTTCATACACAATAATGTTGAGTGTTACTCTGCAGTGTTTCCCCTTTGCTATAGCAAAGACTCTAAGAAATAATAACTCCCTAGATCAGAGAGCTGTAGATAAAACATTGTATAATTAACAACGATTGTATAATCAATAAGGAGTTATGCTAGTTTAGAAACCTTTTCCTGTAGTTGAATTGTGGATCACAAGATGCAGTATTTAAGACAAGAGGCATTTCAAAATGGCAAGAATGCAGCAGAAGCCTAATTGTGAATTTAGGCTATAAAAGAGCTTTTGTGCCCTGGAATCTTGGTAATTCAAACTGATGTTTGTTCACAGAGATCTACTAAAGGTAACAGCACTGACTTGTAAGGCCTTCCTTATCAGGGAAGATGGAACCAAGACCAGATATTTGCACATGTTGAAAATAATAGAAGCAAATCTGTGCAAGTATGTGGCACATGATGTCCTCCATGCAAATCACCTGCTAGCAGAAGACTTTTCACTCTGTAGGCCATCCACGGGTTAATCTTGTGATTAATAGGATATGGCAGTGTTGGGTAAGCCACAAGGACTGCCAGGCTGAGACATGACTTGGATTTCTTGCGGAAGAAAGAAGCAGAAGATGCCATGGGCAATGAAAACATCTGAAACACTGTGTGTGGTGGGATAAAGACAACATGCAATAGTAAAAGGGATAAGCAGGCCATCTTTGGCCAGCTCCCATAGGAAGGGTTGGCATTCGTCCTAACTCAGAGTGCTTGAGGGGTCAGCAAGGGTGAAGCAAGACACCCCTGGGCTTTTGCGAAGCACCAGCTGCGTAGCCAGGGATCAGAAGGAGGTCCATGGGTGACTCATTCCTGCAAGTGAAGTGAGGAGTCTGGTGGGGACCTCAGCCAACAAGCCCTGGCATTGCTCAGCAAGAGATGGTGCTGTGCTTCAGAGAATCTGGAGAAGAGTAGCTTGTCTGGGGCTTTGTCTAACCCAAGGAAAACTGCCTGTGGCTCTCTCATGTAACAGCAATCTGTCCACCAGTGCTCCACATCCTTTGGCAAGTATTTGAAGCTGCTCAGTAAGATATGGCTGGAGATAGGCAGGTTTGTAGAGAAATGCAACAACCTGCAGTCATAGTCCCTGCATTTTGATGTGCAGGCTGAGCAGAAATCACCCACAGGGGATGCAATTGCACTATGACAGACATAAGCAGGCTGGTGGCAGGCTGTTACCATGGAGGTGACAGGAGTGGACAAGCTGTCTGCTGCTATCCATAATGTATGTATTGGTTGTGGGTATTTGGAGCAAAACGTGTCCCATGCCCCCTAATCTCCATGGAGATTCCTCCTGAGAAACAGGCTTTTTTTCTTCTACACGTTACTGTGTTCAATTAGGATTACTAGTGATACTTAAGTGCTTGCTTCCATGAGGAGGAAATACCCAGCTATAGGATTCAGCTGTCTTTCCAGCATACTATAGTTTAACAAATAATATACCCCCAGTCCCATGGCTCTGTGAACAGATGAAACAACCAGAGGGAGGATCAACTTTGTCTCAAATGTGGCTTTGTCTCAGCCTAATTACTGCTTCAGGCCCTCCTGGAAAGGGCAGCATTTGCCTGTGGTCAGTGACTTGCTGGCACCAATCTGAGGGTGCCAGCATGAGCACATGCTCACAGAGCTATTCTTCAAGGGTCTTAATTTAAGACAGATGTGAGGAAAAATTAGAAAATGCTTTAAAGTCCTCTGAGTTTGGATATGTCTGAGATTGCAGACAGGATCTCCTCTTCACACATGTGCCGTATCTTTAGCTACCAGATCTCTGGATAAGACCATCTTCGAAATTCAGAGCCGTAAAGAATAATTTCAGGATTTCTGTGGCATGCAGTCCTGACAGACAGGGATCTAACAGTGAAAAAGGCTTTAAGCACGTAGGATGGCCCTTGGGCACACAGCAGAAGGTAAATGCACATATGGCTCATTGTCTGTAGGCAATCTGAGCACCTGGGGAGAAGCTTGAATGTAGAAACGTAGAAGTGATCTGGCCACATTTGTGAAGTACAATGTCCTGTGGTACAGCGAGCATCATCTGAGGACTCTCAGCAGGAGCATTCCGTTTTCTGAGATTGTAAATATTTTCTATTAGTCCAAATGTCACACTCAGGGGCACTCACGGAAGATGCAGGACCTGTAGGTGTGAGGCACAGATCTCATATTCACTAGACTTTTACTCAGGAGCTTTCCACCAGGATGTGGAGAAGCCTGTATGAAGTACAATAGTTGCATGAATTCGCTCATCTTCATTTTCTGCTAAGAAAAAAAGAGAAGGGGAATTGCAGAATTTCCTAAGGGGTTCACCACACCAACAGCAACCACTCAAAACTGTGTGCACTGGAAAGGGTAGGGTTCTGACTGTGAACTTCTTTTCCTTTCCTCCCTTTCTTTTCTGTCCGCAATTCAGTTGTGCCCTGGCACCGTGAGTGAAACTGTGCGTGTGGAATATAACACCAGTGAAGCCTCTGCTGCCACTGTTGGGGGAGCACAGCTACTTCAAAGTACAAAGACCGGGGTTTCCTTCTTGTAGTTTTTCTTTCCCTTTATTCTTTATTTCCTTTATTTTTTTCTTTTTTTTTTTTTTTATTTTTCCTTCCCTCCCTCCCTCCCCCCCCCTTTAATTTTCCTTTTTTTTTTTTTTTCCTTTTTCGTAGAATCATAGAATAGTTAGGGTTGGAAAGAACCTTAAGATCATCTAGTTCCAACCACCTGCCATGGGCAAGAACACCTCACACTAAACCATGCCACCCAAGGCTCTGTCCAACCCAGCCTCGAACACCACCAGCAATGGAGCATTCACAGCTTCCATAGGCAACCCATTCCAGTGCCTCACCACCCTTACAGTAAAGAATTTCTTCCCTACATCCAATCTAAATCTTCCCCTGTTTAAGTTTGAACCCATTACCCCTTGTCCTATCACTACAGTCCCTAATGAAGAGTCCCTCCCCAGCATTCTTGTAGGCCCCCTTGAGATACTGGAAGGCTGCTCTGAGGTCTCCACGCAGCCTTCTCTTCTCCAGGCTGAACAGCCCCAACTTTCTCAGCCTATCTTCATACGGGAGGTGCTCCAGTCCCCTCATCATCCTCGTGGCCTCTACTCTGGACTTGCTCCAACAATTCCATGTCCTTCTTATGTTGAGGACACCAGAACTGCACTCAATACTCCAAGTGAGGTCTCAGGAGAGCAGAGTGGCAGGATCACCTCCTTCAACCTGCTGGTCACGCTGCTTTTGATGCAGGCCAGGATACGGTTGGCTTTCTGGGCTGCAAGGGCACACTGAGGCAGGCTTATGCTCATTTTCTCATGGACCAACACCCCCCCAAGTCCTTCTCCACAGGGCTGCTCTGAATCTCTTCTCTGCCCAACCTGGAGCTGTGCCTGGGATTGCTCCCACCCAGGTGTAGGACCTTGCACTTGCCATGGTTAAACTTTATCAGGTTGGCATCAGCCCACCTCACAAGCGTGTCAAGGTCCCTCTGGATGGCATTCCTTCCCTCCAGCATATCGACCAAACCACACAGCTTTGTGTCACCAGCAAACTTGCTGAGGGTGCACTCAATCCCACTGTCCATGTCACCCACAAAGATGTTGAACAAGACCGGTCCCAACACCCATCCCTGAGGGACACCACTCGGTACTGGTCTCCAGCTGCACATTGAGCCATTGAGCACAACTCTTTGCATGCAGCCATCCAGCCAGCTCTTTATCCACCGAGTAGTCCACCTATCAAACTGATGTCTCTCCAACTTAGAGACAAGGATGTCGTGTGGGACAGTGTCAAACACTTTGCACAAGTCCAGGTAGATGACATCAACTGCTCTACCCCCGTCCATCAGTTCTGTAGCCCCATCATAGAAGGCCACCAGATTGGTCAGACAGGATTTCTCCTTAGTGAAGCCATGCTGGCTGTCACCAACCACCTTGTTGTTTTTCATGTGCCTCAGCATGCCTTCCAGGAGAATCCGCTCCAAGATTTTGGCAGGCACAGAGGTGAGGCTGACTGCTCTGTAGTTCCCTGGGTCATCCATTTTCCCCTTCTTGAAAGTGGGGTTATATTACCCTTTTTCCAGTCATCAGGAACTTCACCTGACTGCCGTGGTTTTTCAAATATGATGGCCAGTGGCTTTAGCAACTTCATTTGCCAGCTCCTTCAGGACCTGCGGATGGATTTCATCAGGTCCCATGGACTTGTGTACATTCACGTTCTTAAGATGGTCTCGAACAAGATCCTCTCCTACATTGGGCACAGGGTCTTCATTCTCACAGTCCCTGTGTCTGCCTTCCAACACTTGGATGGTGTGGTCAGAGCATTTCCCGGTGAAGACCAAGGCAAAGAATTCAATAAGAACCTCAGCCTTCTCCAAATACAGGGTAGCCAGTTCTCCTGATAGCTTCTGGAGGAGGCCCACGTTGTCCCTAGTCTGTCTTTTATTCACTATGCACCTATAGAATCCCTTCCTGTTATCCTTAACATCCCTATCCAAGTTTAATTCTAACTGGCCCTTAGCTTTCCTAACCTGGTCCCTAGCTTCCCGGACAACACCCCTGTATTCTTCCCAGGCCTCCTGTCCTTGCTTCCACCTTTTATAAGCCTCTTTTCTCCTTCAAATTTTCCTCAGCAGCTCCTTATCCATCCAAGGAGGTCTCCTGCCCTCCTGCAGCACTTCCTTCTGGTAGGGATGTATCGCTCCTGAGCTTGCAGCAGGTGATCCTTGAATATCAACCAAGAGTCTTGGGCCCCCTGCCCTCTAGGGCTACATCCCATGGAACCTTACTGAGCAGGTTCCTGAAGAGGCCAAAGTCTGCTCTCTCGAAGTCCAGGGCAGTGAGCTTGCTGCACGCTCTTCTCACTATCCTGTGGATATCAAATTCAACCATCTCATGATCACTGCAACCAAGGCCGCCCTGGAGCGTCACATTTCCACCAGCCCTTCCCTGTTGGTGAGCACGAGGTCGAGCATGGCACCTCTCCTTGTCGGCTCCTCTATTACTTGCAGAAGGAAGTTGTCTTCCACACAATCGAGGAACCTCCTGGATTGCTTGTGCCGGGCTGTACCATCCCTCCAGCAGATACCAGGGTGGTTGAAGTCCCCCATGAGAACAAGGGCCTGTGAGCGTGAGGCTGTTCCTATCTGTCTACAGAATGCTTCATCCAAAGAGTCCTCTTGATCAGGCAGTCTGCAACAGATCCCCACAGTAATGTCTCCCATCGCTGTTCTCCCTTTAACCCTGACCCACAAACTCTCTATTGACTGCTCACCTGTCCTCAGACAGAGTCCCATACTCTCCAACCTATCCCTAACATAAATAGCAACTCCCCCTCCCCGCCTACTGGGCCTGTCTTTCCTAAAGAGCCTGTAACCTTCCATTCCAACACACCAGTCATAGGAGCCATCCCACCATGTTTCTGTGATGCCTGTTCTATCATACCCCATAGACCTGCATATATTTCTAATTCCTTGTTTGCTCCCCATGCTACAGGCGTTTGTATAGAGGCTTCTGAGCTGAGCTCCAAATGAAGCCAGATCATTGGTTGGAGTGGCTGGAATATCTGTACATTGATCTGAGCATTTATTATAGGTGCTGGCAACTGACTGGGTGTGTTGAGATGGAATGATGTCCCCCTCCCCCAACACATCTAGTTTAAAGCATCCTTGACCAGTCTGGCAAGCCTCCTACCAAATCCACTCTTCCCCTTCTTTGTCAGACCAGCTCCACCAGCCCTGAGTAGACCTGGACTACGAAATCGATAACTGTGTTCAAGGTACCCAAACCCCTGACTATGGCACCACCCTTCTAACCATTTATTAACCTGGCCAAACCTCCTAGCCTTTTGAAGGTCCTCCCCTTTGTCCTGGAGAATTGATTAAAAGACAATCTGAGCTCCAGCGCCCCTAACCACCTCTCCCAGAGCTCTGTAGTCCTTCTTTATGTTCTCCAGGCTACTGCTGTCTATATCAGTAGCACTGTCCACATGGATCACTAGAAGTAAGTAATAGTCAGTGGGACCGACTAGAGCAGGCAGCTTCTCTGCAACACCCCTGATTGGATCCCCTGGTAGGCAACACACCTCCCTTGAGACTGGGTCAGGCAGACAGATGGGTGCCTCTGTTCCTTTCAGAGTAGAGTCCCCCACCATTATGACCCGCTGCTTTTTCCTGGCAGCACCAGCAGTGATCTTCTTTACCAGTGCATCAGGCGGTTGCTCCTGGTGGGAGCATGGCTCCTCATCAGCCCCCTGCAGGGCAGCAAAGCGGTTCTGGGTGGGGACAACAGATTTAGGAGGAAGCCCCTTACTTTTCATTGTCCTCTTCCTCCTTTTTTTGTTGTTTTTTCCTGTTACTGTTTCCCCACTTCCTGGGTTAGCGGCCTCCTTCTTCCCTCCATGAGCGACAGTGGACGCTTGAGGCCCCTGCACAGTCTGGTCCTGGAGCAGCAGTGCTGCTTCCTCTCAGCTTCCCTGACACCTTCCAGCCTATTGACAGCGCCCCGCAGCTCAGCCCCTGCTGCAGGAGGGCCTCCACCGGGGAGCACCGAGTGCAGCCCTGCCCGTTGCGCACCTTCCCCTCAGGAGAGCAGTGCAGGCGCTCTCTACGCCCACGAGCTCTGCGCCGCAGACCTCCCCTCCATCGGCTCAGCCCGCGCGCCTCCGCCGGCCACCGCCCGGGCCGCCACAGCAGGGCCGCCACAGCAGGGCCGCCAAGGCCCCCCCAGGCCTCCCGCACCCCGGGCAGGTTTCTAACCAGCCAGGGCCACGCCGCTCCTCCTCGCCCCGCCCCCGCTGCGTCAGCTGCTCGCGCCAGCTGAGCTGCCGGCTCCGGGTAAGCCGTGTCGAGGGCCCGGGGCTCCCTCGGTGGCTGTTGCCGCTCTGGGTCGGGGCTCCTGGATGCTGAGCTTCCCCCGCTCAGGTATTGAAAGCGGCCTCTCTCGAGCTGCTCATCTCAGCAATTTCTGTATGTTTTTCCTTCTTAGCTTTTTTCTTTTACTCCCCCTGCCCCCTCCCTTCAATGGCCCAACCTGGCAGTTCCATGGCTCATCATTTGTTTAAGCACATCATGGAAATGATCAGACTGTCCCAGGAAGGAGCAGCTGAGGGACAGCACACGAAACAACAGCAGTTACTTGGCAGGGGGCTCACGGAGGCTGTGGCACCCAGCGCAGCAGTCGCCCTCAGCTGGGAAGGATAAAGGGCTCTGCTTAGCCAGGATGGCTGCCTGGAGCTGGAACAAGGCAGGCTTGTAGTGCCTCAGCCTTTTGAATGGTCTCTGGAAAGCTGGAAGGTGTCCTTTTGCGTGCCCAAGGCAGTGATTTTTAATGCTGAGAAATCCTGGTTTGACAGCAAGGATGGCTGACAACTGACTAAGTCCCCAGGGCAGTGTGGTTTGACAGCGGGAGGAATGGCTGTCAGCAGCACTGAGAGCTCACGCAGCTGGGCAAGGCACAGTGAGCCCTGAGGAAAGGGGAGGTTGGACCCAAAGGGGCAGGAGTGACACTCTCAAAGGAGAGCACTGGGCTTCTCTGATCAGGCCAAACAGCCTTGCAGCTAAAGGAAGGTCACTCTCTCGTGCTGCCAGCCAGTCTGGAGCATCCCTGTTTGGGGCAGTGCTCAGAGCAGAGCTAGCTGTTTCTCAGCCACCAGCACTCCTTCCTCTTCATTCACTGCTGCTGCACTGCGGAAGACCTTTTTGCCCAAGACTGTGATGGTGATATGAGGAGAATTGCATGTGTTCTGCCAACCTTTTATATACAATCACAGAATCCCAGCCTGGTTTAGGTTGGAAGGGACCTTAAAGCTCACCCAGTTCCAACTCCCCTGACACAGGCAGCGACACCTTCCTCTAGTCCAGGTTGCTCCAAGGCCCATCCAGCCTGGCCTTGAACACTGCCAGGAGTGGAGCAGCCACAGCTTCTCTGGGCACCCTGTTCCAGTGTCGCACCACTCTCACGGTAAACAATGCACGTTCGTAGCTGATACAATGTAGATAGTTTCTTTCTATTCGTAAGTCTCTGTTTAAAGATGTACCTTCTGTCCAAAGGTCTCAAATAATTTTATAAGCTATATCAATATGGCACCTTGGTCGTTGTTACTTGACAAGTGAACATTTTTTATTCACTTTTTTATTTTTATTTGACAGTGAATGTGAATGTTTTTTATCCACTTTTTCTATTTGATTTAATAGAAAAAGGAAAATTCATACACCTGCTGGTAAAAAACAGTGCTGTAAGTCCTCCAGTCTCCAACCATCTCCCACGTTCATTCCTGGGTCTGGAACTTATTTTCTCTAAAACAAAGTTTGAAGAAAACACAAGAATGTCTCAAGTAGAGTTTGTAGCAATTTTATGCATAAAACAGTGTTACACCAGCGGTGACATAAATATGAAAATATAATGTACCAGAGAAAAATAACTGCTGAGAACAGCATGATAGCTGGATTTCATGCTGTTTGCTATAATCTTCTCATATAACGTGGCAAACATATTTCAGAATGCAAACACTCTAACTTGCTTAAGTTTTGAATGGGAATACAATCCGCATGACAAAGACTAGGAAAGAAATGTTTGAGAGAGATGGATTCCTCTGTATCTGCACATTTCCCTGAGGAAAGGCAGGAGGAGGAGGTAAATATACTGCAGAAATATGGAGACACAGAAAGTGAAATAGAGAGAACACAAAGTTAACCTTTCCTGAAAGCCCTTGTTTCATCAAATAGATAAAAAATCAGGACCAAGATTTCCAATACTTCTGTACTTGGAATAGTACAAGAATACTTGGAAGCATCCTGTAAAATTGTATTTCTAACATATAACAATCAAATTTACAAAGCCGTAAACAGAAATATCAGGCATATGCTATGGAATCTCTCCTTGCAACCTCAGGCAATGAAACAGCAAAGCAATCACAGTGGTTCGTCAGCTCAGCAAAAGCACCCAGTGTGGTGTGATGAAACTGAATGTGTACCCAAGGGACAAGCACACGTGTCAGAGAGGTCATTTTTATCCTGTATGTAGCTTTGATGAGTCTAGCTCTGGATCTGGGTGAACTGTTCTGACGGCAATGTTTTTTAAAGGTTTCCAAAACTCTGTAGAAGGTAAAATAATTAAATTATTCAAAATGCCTTTAAGAAACAATATTTTCTTTTATCTCTGTCAAGATGTAAGTTGACAGGGCATTTGGATATAGTGGTTAAACAATTTCATGGGGAGAAAGAACTTACCAAGAGAGAAACACACTGCAAGAACTTGTGATTAGGACCTGTACCCAGGTGAATTTAAGTCAGAAATCAGAAAACCTGTGCAAACAGAATATTACCCTTGATATGCTTGGCAGGAATTCTGCTGGAGGGTATGTTTGTTTATGCTTGGTGGAGGAGAAACAGGTTGGTGTGGAATGGGCAAAGATGCACGCTGGATACAATTAAAAGCTATGCTTGGTCTGTCCAGCACAAGCCAGCAACGTGGCAGCTTTTCTAGGCGAGGTGTGTAGGCTCCCTCTGTAGTCAAGAGAGACAGTAAATCAAGAGCATGAATCACACCACTTATCTCAGATGTCTGTACTAGGAAGAGATGGATTGCCTTATGCAGGCAGTATTTCTCTGTTGTTTGGACTGGGAGATGAGACAGCTTCTTCTACACACTTAAACTTCAGACAAAGTTCTGGGAGCTGAGTTCCAGCTCTGCCTGATGGTCCCTTTCAGTCTCACATGACCAGGCAGGGATGGTCCCCACCACCTGCAGTCCTTCCTCTGGCTTCACTCAGCTCCCAGCCACCCACTGCTTTAACCTCAGATCCAGGCTATCTATAGTGTATGGGAAGAGCAGTCACTCCTGGCAGCATCTATATAAACATTACTCAGAAAGAATGGATTTCTGTCCTCAAACACTGCCTTTTTGATGCAATTCAGCCATTCTCAGCCCCTTGTGTCCTCCCACTGTCACACTTCTTGGTGGGACCTCTTGCTGCTTTTTCCTTATGGTGGCCCAAGCCACAGCCAACTCTTCTTTCTCTTGTCTTCTCCCACAGTCAGTATAGACACTAACATGGGCAATGCCTTTTGGCTGCTTTGCAGACTGGGTGCATGCATGCTGGTGCAGAATGCCTCATGGGGCTCTGTGCCCTGGTCTCAGCAGGGGCAGCCCCCCGGGTCCCAGCAGAAGATGCCTAGGACCCAGTGAGTCCCATGTAATCCACCGTATCTTATTTACAGCAATTACCTCAAGCAGAAAGAAAAGGCACTGAAAATGGGGTTTAAGGAGCTGCTTCTGGGCACTGCCACAAGACAGTGCTCCATCTCCCTCTAGTGATGCCTGGGAGAGGGGAAGCAGATGGCAGAGCTCCTGTTAGACTTTAGCTGGAGTTTGAGTGTGGCTCATGCCTTATGGTGAAGCTCTGGGAGGGCTGCTTACCCCTCTGGGGACCTCTCCCCTCTCCACAGCTTCTCTCAGCAGCTTCTGTGTCCCTACCACCAAAGGGAAGACCTCAGTCATCGATGTCAGGGGAAGGATGTGCAGGCACAACTAATTGTACACATCAGGTTGAAATAAAGACATTTTATCCTCAGGCAGTGCCACAGACATACCATACAAGGGGATATATAGTGACAGAGGAACCCAGTCTCTGAGTCCATAGCCAGACAGGCTTCCCCCCCTCCAACCCCCCCACCCTCCCCCCCCAGCACATGTTGAGAAGCACAAGTCCATACCTGACCTGTGGTTCCCCCCTCTGTCTGCAGGGCAGAGCTCTGGTCCAGGTTAAATACATCATTCATTATTGTGGGAAGCAATCTGGAAAAGCTTCAGTTCTTAGTCAGCTGGATCTAGCAGAGGCCACATTAGAGGTCACACCATCCTCCTGCTCCCAGACGACAGGTTTCTATCCCTGGAGGCAACCACCCATGCAGGCAGCCTGCACAGTGAGAAAGCAGGAGCATGCAGAATGGCCTCGTGCGTCAGGAGAGTGTAACTGGTCTCCTTGGTGTGGGAATTGGCTGTGCTTTGTGCAGTGCTCAGGAATTGCCTTGGGTTACCTTCCTTGAGCAAGAGACATCCCAGGCCTGCTCTCTCTGGATAGCCACATGTGGCAGGGGATGAATACAGTCCCTTTGCTCAGGTAGTAAGGGGACACCTGGATCTTACATCCAGGCACAAGGGATGTGTGTCCTCCTGGGCTCCTCTGCTGGCGTGCCTTGGGATTAGGCCTGTTACCAGCAACTGGCCGGTCAGTGGGGTGGCAGCAAACGCGGGTGGTGCAGAGCAGCGGGGATGGGACAGGCTCTATCACCCAGCGCTGCAGGGAAGGCAGCGGGGCACAGCCGTTCCCAGCATGCTGGGTCTCCCTCCAGCTTGCACGAAGGGCAGAGCCCGCTAGATGGCAATCGCAGGTCTAGGATGGCCAAGGTCGCTGCAAAGCTGCTAGGATTTAGCTCTGGAAAAGCGAGTGGAACGGATTGTAGCGCCTGTACCGGGAGCGCACTCCTAATGCTTGCTGTGAGTTGCTTAAGGATAACTGTCCATGGCAGGGGGGTTGGAACAAGGTGATGGCTTGGGCTGGTGGTCGATGAGAAACTGAACATTAGGCAGCAGCGTGAGCTCGCAGCCGAGAAACCAACCGTATGCGGGGCAGACGTGAGCGAAGGAGTCAAGACCTCTCTCACTGTGCTTGGTGGGAAACGCTGGCTGTTACCTGTAGCTTTACCGTTAAAGTCTTTTTCCTTAGGGATCTGCTTTTGTTTGAGGAATGGCTAGGTAGTTAAATTCGCAGTGTCATTAAAAATAACACTTTTTATGAAGGACACCCAAGCGGCGGTCCCCCAGCTCAACACCCTGGTCCAAGCAGGTGAGATCAGGTTGCTCAGGCACTTTTCTGGTCCAATGCTGAAGCTGTCTGAGTGTGCAGATTCCCTGTATTGCCAGCCCCTGCTTAAAGGTTTGTTCACTCACACAACAAAAAGTCTTTCCTTTTATCTAATGCTCCTGCTTGTGTCTGTTGCCTCTTGTCCTACTATCGTATGCCTTCGAGGTGAGTTGCCTAGCTCAGTCATACCCTCCTATTAGATAACTCTAAACAGCAATAACATGCCCTTCACCTTCCAAAGAACCCATTCCCAGAGGAGTATTACACCTGCAGAGTTTCGCTATCAAAAATGACCACATTTTTTTTAAAATTTTATCTTTTTCTAATAAAATATGCTTTGCAAAGCATTGGGCAGTTATATACATAAACCCAACCGACACATGGGTCTTGAAGCAAAGCTTTTTATGTTGCTTCGTGAAAATCAGAGCCTGTGGTTCCTCCTGTGTGGTTCACTGCACCCATTCAAGGAAGTGTGGTTTGCAACAGTGGCGGCTGACACCCACATTGGCGTTGTGTGTCTGATTGCCAGAGAGCACGAAAGCTTTAATGACTTCAGCTGGGGCGAGGGCTCTGACTCACTAACGGGCTTATGACAAGTATGGGAGAGCTGACCTGACCGCCTGCTCCCTCTCTATCCCAACCTTTTGTGGAGATTCTTACCACAGCTGCAGGCATACCTAAATGTCTCCTTATACACTCCTGCACTGCCATAAACTGTAACCTGGCATGTTAAGGTAAACTAGTGCCAGTTTTGGCTCTCCTTCATACACCCGGGTTGTAATTTGTACACTCTGAATTGCTTGCCCCACTGATTATCTAGAACTTGATGGATATGGAAAGCTTAATTTCCAAACTCAAGGAGCTTTGATAGTCAGCTGAACTGCACAGGATATATTGTGCTTATGAATGACTTGAGCTACAAGGAAAATAAGAGGTTATCTCTGCACTCACAGGCAATAAATCAGCAAAAAAACATTAAAGGACTAAAGCTGAGGGATGAGAGCAACATGAGTTCAAAGTCACATGAACTCACTGGCTATGTGCAAGCTAAGCTACCTGGGAGGTGAGAAATTCTGCATTACTTGGAATTAACCTTGACAGCATAATATTTCTTTGAAAACCAGAGCACAATAAGAACAGTACCATCCTAAGAGCCACTCTTGTTGCCACGTATCACCCACAGTGAGTCAAATATTCACATCTCTATGTACAAGTAGAGCAGATATGCAGAGATATCAATCTAACTCTGAAAAACTTTATTCCTGATTAACACAAAACTACCACTGAAATGTAAAGATTTGACTGATGGTAACTTGTACCTGAATTTTTGACAGGCAGCTTGCAAAATACATACTCTCCAAACTAGGAAAGGGACACAAAACCCTCCCTTGACTCCTGTGATTTCCTATAATGACATCGTGATTCCAGGCACTAACCCCTGCGCTCGCTTTCTCATGCTGGATGAATGCTACGCCGCCTCACCACTCCTTCCTGATGCCTTTTATCCAGGCAGACACAGCAGTTGCAGCAGCTGCTGACATGTGTCTGGAGGAAGAAAATTATGTTCTGTGAAAGGTTTAAAGATTTCCTGGTTGATTCATTTGAAGCTGGAACAAACCTGAGTTTATTTCATGAAGAGGAACCTTGTCTCAAGCCCATGAAGACTTCATTTTGACAAAATGGCAGTGTTTGTATTTTGTATTGTGCCATGTACACCATTTATAGGTTGTTGAATGTTCAAAAATATCAAAGCAAAAGCAGCTCAGCCTACAAGTTAGAAACGTGTTGAAAAGGGACTTTTCTTCTCTCTCATGAGTTGAAGCCTCAGTAAATTCATTTCCACTTCTCAAGACATGTCAAATTCCTCAGATGGACATACCCTAGCAGCCTTTCCCACCACTGCTTGTTTCACCACTTCCACTGCTGGTACCTACACCTGATTCAGAGCTGCTTTGCATTGATACTGGTGTTACAGGAGTCCCATCATAGTGCTGTTTTTTTGTTTGTGGGGTCACAATTTCGGGGGTTGTTTTGAGCACATCTGTGCAAATCCTATTGAAAAGACAGCCTAACCTAGCACAGGTCTGCTCGGGACACCGGCCAGCTCTGCCTGGCATGCAGTGAAACATAAATGGAGGTTTTTCTCAGCTCTAATAATCACAGCCAGACCTGGCACTGTTTAATTTAACAGCAAGGGCTGGAGGCCAAGATTTTCTGTTAGCAGAATCACATGGGAATTGTAAAAGGCTCAGAATGTCTGAAAATCAGACAGCTTATCCAGATGGCTGAACAGCGGGCTTAGGGACACAACTTGAGGCAGACAGTTTCAGAAGACTTGGCTGTATGTACCAGCTGTAGGAAAGAAGGTGACGAGTACTGTTCCCTTTTATTGTGTAGAGATGAAGGTATTGAAATAATGGAGTCATATTGCAGGTTAAGAATTCTTGCCTCTAATCTAGAGCATACTATACTGTCCCCCTTTCATTTGGGTATTTTGTAACTTTATTATGCAAAAGTCGGTCTTTACTCGTGAATGGAAAAGAGATCACTTTCATCCTCATGGTTGTCTTTAGGAACGGGGAAAACATTTTTCATTGCTTTATTTTTGCTTAGGAGAAACTAGAAAAGATATCACGGAAATAGGCTGGCATGGAAGAACTGGTCCTAAGTCATGACAGACTCTCAGGGGAGACACAGGGAAGCAGATGCTGACATAAGCAGCAAGAGTGTCCTTGTTTGGTCACCTCAAAGTCCCAGAAAAGTTTGCCATCTATCCAGGTCATTGGCTGTCTTTCCTCAGGACGCATTTGAACTGTGCTGGCTGCCCAATCCCAGCTGCCCCATTTCCTCAGTCCCCCAGATGTGCAACCATGTGGCCACAGACATGAGACCGCTCCCCTGATCTCCTGTCAGGTTGTTGATCGCACACTCAGTCCTGTGCCCCAGACTGGATATGATGGACACACATTCAGCTGTTCAAGGGGACATGCAGCAGCCTCTGGTCATAGATGAGCACATCTGATGAGGTGCTGCAGGAGGGGACATGCTGCATGTTCCTCCAACACCTGCAGTGGCTGTGTGGCCCATCGCGGCTCAGAAACTGGCTGCTGTATCTTCTGAATGCCACACTTCCATTTGATCCCCATTTTCTTCAGGGAGGAAGTGTTGGTGTCCTAGAATTAAGAAGCAGAAAACCCATCATGTTCAATTATTGTCCCTCAGAAACAGGGCGGCTACATCCTCGGCTTAGCAAAAACGGTCCCCGGTTCATGCTGCTTACTGACCCTGCTGCTGTCCTCAAAAGTGTAAGACATGAGCTCATGATTAAACAGCAGGGAAAGGCTGTGCAAGCCCCTGCCCTGCCACTTACAGCTGGCACAGGCAGATATGCCCTGGATGCACAGTTCCTCTGAATGCAGTCCTTTCTTCTCCTAAAGCAAGCAACAGATCGGCCAGAGGCTTCTTGCCGTGGCCCTCCATACCCTTTGCCGTGGTGTAAATGCATGCTCTCAGGTCACTGAGGCAGCTTTTACTACAGTTTTCTTCTCGTTCCCTGCCAGGCACTTTCCCTTGAATGGTATCTAGGTATCCACTCTAGCAATACTCACCCAGCACTTCACCAGATGTCAAATGCCTGTTTAAGTACTAAAACAACAATGTCCTCGCAGAGTTTAGATTTCCAAGTAGGTTGAAATCACGGGTTACATGCCTATCACTGCTGTGCAAAGGCCAAAGAACCTCTTCACTCGTGGCTAACAAAGGCTGGCAGCCAGCTTGCCTTTCACCCTTCTGCACTGTCCCCCACCACCGTATGAAATCGCTGCAGCCTTTTGAGCTTGATGACTTGTACTGACAGTTAATTACAGCACAACTGTGAGCCCAGGAGGCGCCTGCAGGGAGAACACAGCTATAAAGGGAAAGGGGGAGCGAGGCGGCGCTGCTGTTCTCAAAGCACTGGGTCCAGTTCAGTAAGAAGAACTCCAGAGGACACAGGCAGGGTTTTGCTCTCTCATGGGCACCAAATCATTCCCATATCCAGGTGTAGGTCCAAAGACCCCCATCCCCTGTGAAAAGCAGGGTGCCTCCAAGAATGGGTGCCTGGAGATGTCTTGAAGCAGCATGCTTAAGAAGGCTTCCTCGATAAGGGACATGTGCCATCACAGCAGGGCATCCCATTTGCCCTGATGCAAATGGACTTCCTCAAGCCCACAGCAAGACCCAGAGCTGCTCAAGACACCACTTTTTTTTTTTTTTTTTTTTCAGGAGGATAGCACAATTTGGTTGGTTTTTTTTTTTTTTTGGGTAGTCTTTTGATGGTTTCTTTTGGGGGGGAGGGGAGGTCTTGGTTTGGGTTTTTTCAGGTTTTTATTTGTTTTGTCTGTTTTGTTTTTCTGGAGGAAAAATACAGCTTTTCACTGGCAGAGAAATGGAACTTTGAAATATTAATTTTAAAACCCAGAAGTTGGAATTCAGGTGTTTCCTAGATAGAAGCTTATCAAACTGTAAATACCACCATTATCCATCATGATAGAGACAGTTATATTGCAGGAATCATAGAAGAGGAGATAGAGTTCAGCTGAGAAGCCTGAGTACCCACAAGTATGGAGGTATAAAAACCCATGGTTGCTCTGTTTCCCAAAGAAGTCAGATGCAGTGTCCAAGCAAAATAATTTCAGTGTATGAATTAATCAGAAATTTCTAAAACCATCTTTTTTGGTTTTGGTGGGGTTTTTTTTCCAGAAAATGTATGCAGTGAAACCCCATATTTTTTAATAATAAAACTGTTTTAAAAAAACAATGCAACTAATTCTATGAAATCATTTTGTTTCAAATAATACTAAGAAGTAAAAACTGGTTAATAGAGCAGAAGAAGCCACAACACCCCCAGCAGACAACCGTTCACCACCTGCTGATCAATACCCAGCCTGACCTGAGCAGTGATCTAACCCTTCCGGGTAGCTGCCCGCAGTTTATATACTGGGCATGATGTGCTGTGGTATGAAATAACCTCTTTGGTCAGTCTGGGTCAGGTGTCCTGTCTCTGCTTCCTCCCGGCTTCCCCTCCTCCCTGGCAGAGCATGAGGCTCAGAAAGTCCTTGGTCAGACCAAGACATTACTGAGCAGCAACTGAAAACATCGGTGTTATCAGTGTTGTTCCCAGGCTGAAAGTCAAGAACCGCAGCACTGCACCAGCTACTAAGAAGGAGAAAAATGACTGCTACTGCTGAACCCAGGACAGGCAGCTAAAAACATTTCAGTCCAAATGGCAGAACCTAAATTTCACCATGATTCCTGCTATCCGATTTAGTCTGCTACATAAAGTTTCAAAGCTGTGGAAAGGGAAGGCCTCCTTGGTAATGAGCTATTAGAACCGTACAATGTATTCACAGTTCATTCACTCTCTTTTAGAGTAGGAGTATGTTTGCTGGGAGCTCTGGCAGGACACACTGACATGTGATGAAGAAGATGCAGAAAGTAGTAATTCAACTTAAATCAGCATTAGTAAAGCTTTACCTGCAGAATCTCAGCCTGGTTAGGGGAAATGTTCTTCAGAAAATATGTAGACCAAGAGGAATAAGGATGACAGCAAGAATGATCGGCTGTCTAGAATCTGCTATCTTTCCAGAAAAAATTGAACTAATGGAGCAGGTTGCCTTGAGAAGCTGAAAAGGTTTCTAAGAATAGGTTAGAGAGTGTCTGCTGGAAATGGTTAATTTATATTTGATGTTATCTTGAAATGGGGAAGGGACTAGCTGGCCCTTCAACATCCCTTCCAGAGCTATTTTTATGTTTCCATGACAACTCTCTTGCAGCTACACTTTTTTCACTGTATCAAGGCATTGGGGTACTCTAAGGTGACTCATAGAAGCAGTTTTTGAGGATTGACACTTAACACCCACATGTGAGTTGCTAACAGCAGTTTCTACCTAGATTGATCCTCTTATTAATTGTTTGAGGATTTTTTCACATAAATCTGTCATGAAACCATTTTCATCATATTAGCATTCTCCTATTGAAATTCAGACAAGGATGGGATGACAGCAGCAAGATCACACCCATTTTTGGTAGGGCACAGGGGGAAGAATAACATTTCCTGTAGTCACTACTAAAGGAAGTTCTTTTAAGCAAGATTTTCCAGCTGGAATCTGCCCAGGTATTCCAGAGTTCATATCAAACAAACAAATGGCCACAGAGAATTTGAATTTGCATTGCCTGGCTGAGCTGCAGCGTTGGGGAGGAGATGTGAGGAGAGACTAGACACAGTGCAGAACCAGTGCAGAAGATGCCGCCAGTCTGGACATACTGGAAGAGAAGCCAAAGAAGAAGCTGCAAACCACAAGGCTGCAAATCAGCCAGGACTGATAAAGAAATACTCAATAAGCAAATATTCTTGGCCAGGGAATGGGCTCTTACAAGAGGTTTCCACAACAGCACCAGTAGAGAGGATGAAAGCAGCTATCGAGTGACAGTGAGCTGGTGGTATAAGAGCAGAGGGTGAGGTCAGTTGGAGCAGGTGAGGTGGGGAAAATTCACTTTGCCTTTTAGAGACAAGCTTAGCTTTTCCTCACTAACTGGTGTTCTACACCCTTGTTATGTAACCGTAGGAAAATGTTAAACAAATTCTGGGCTGCTACCCTGAGCAATCTCTTAACCAGCCTGGCGGGCGGTTTGGCAATTGCCTCGGATTCAAAAGCCCGGATGGAAAACTCTGAAACAGAAGCTTTCGCCACGTAGCACCCTGGCATCCTGAGGAAAAGACCTTGGCCTGAGACCAGCTACTGCTGAGTAACAAAACCAACCCCTAGGACAAGTTAGCGTGGACACTTCCTAATTGTAATTTACACACTGCTTGAACAATTTTAGTCAGTGACAAAAGGATAGGAATAATAACATACAAATAACCTACACAGACATAAAGACAGCAATTACGAAGTGATGTTACATGCCAGCTAAGAAAAGCCCAACCACTTGCTTCTCCCTCCCTCCAAACTGATTTTCTTTACGTTTTTCCTCTACCTGCACACCCCACTTCAGTTTCACATGACATTCCCACAGGGCTAGTCCAGGCCACCTGCCCGCAGGGGAACCTGCTGGTATACCAACATATATTCAACGCCCACTAGCAGACCTTCCCACCTGGAGGTGCATCCAGCACAGGGAAATCCTGTGGCAAGGCATCCTGCCCCATATGGCTGCTCCTTCAGAGCCAGAAGGCAACAGGAACATTATGAGGAGCTGGGCCAGATTCTTGTCTCACATGGAACAGTATTTAAGTTGGGTATATACTGGTGTGCAGCTGCTCTGAGTGAGGTCAAAGTGAGCACTCGTCCACAGAAAGGGAATACAGAGTGGAGGCAGCTCTAGGTCAAAGTCATAGGAAAGGCACTGTGGTGCTTAACTGCATTTATAGTTACTCTATATGTTATACCATACACTATGTCCTTCCTGCTCTTTCAGTCAGCCAGTAATCCAGCACTAGGTTGCTGAGGAAATGGCCTTTAGTTCTTCTACCTGTCCTCTGTGTGGCTTATGGGGGCCTCTCCATCACTGTGGGAGGATGCAGGACATGGGCTGGGATGGCTGGCATTGCTGCACTCAGTCAACCTATTTAACTAACGAACACTCCTCTGGCATCCGAGGAAGATAGAGAAGGTGAAAACACAGTAGGTTAAAAGGAACTGCTGGGTCCTTCACAGCAGTGTGCAGAAATGAAATGAAGATTATCATGCTGTCCCTTCACCACACGGGATGATATCCAGGCAGCAGAAAGGATTCTTCAACTGTGCTTCTCAGTATTAACAAGAGTGGGTGATTCTAGCTGTAACTCTAGCTACTTCAGATTAGGTTTCTCCGGTATAAGAGATTTGATAGGATTCCTTCTGTAGTCAACACATAAAGGCAGCTGCAAAGGGGTGATTCACCCCACCCTAAAATAGATGGAATGAGTCATTCCCAGACAGGCTTATCTCCTTCCACTGATTATAGAGAAAGACTAGACAAATAGCTTAGGTGAGATGCCATGGCTTTTAGATGGCTAAAATTAAATGAATGGTATCCCAGACTGTAATCACAAAGGTCTTTAGGTTTCCTGGACAAATGATTTTGTAAGAGATAGAAGTTTTACCATCTTCCACTTGCAATGAATTTGTATTGAGTGTTCTTGTGTATTTGGAAAAGCACAGTACAAACAGAGGACTCAGCTTTCAGCATAATTAGCAGAAATTCCAGAGGAGGACAAATAGGGCTCCGGGACCCAACAAAATCCAGGCTAAGTTATGTGTGATCCGTAGTCACTTAACGGAATGGGGAGTGTTTATTGTTAGAAAAGTGGATTTTGTGGTCTCCTCTCCCAGCAGCGCTTGCTGTAATAGTTAAACAAACACCAAGAGACACTTTCTGCAGACACTGAAAAAGCAACTTAGCAGAAGTGCTGGAAAATGAGAAGTTGCCTAAACCCAGCCCTTCTTCTGCAGGTATTTTGTGTACAGTTTGCACCCTCGTCCCATCTTCTCCTCTCCTTTCCTTTCCTTTTCTCTCCTCCCCTCTCTTCTTCTGAAACACTGCACATGTCACGAAATCTCTGACCTCCTGACAGAGGATCAAAGTTTGCTGCAGCAGAGTAGAAACGTAGCCATGCAGTTTCTTAAAGCTTCAACATGTTTTATAGCATAATAAATAATAATTAATGGCCCATTGCATAGCTCGGGGCAAAGCTGCTAAAAACAAGCGAAGTCAGTTTTGCTGGATAAGGTATGGAGCAGGATGGTTACGAGGGCAAAATGTCACAGCCCAGCGAAGACAGGGTGGTGGGATGGAGGGAGAGAGCACAGCTCCTGCACCGAGGCAGAGAGCAGAATGATGTCTTCCCACTGCCAAGACAATTTCCTGCAGCACTGGTATGTGCTTTGGCTGCATTTTCCATGTGATATATTCCAAGGTGGCAGAGCTTCGGAAGGATAAAGCCTACAGACAGAGGCAGTTTCTCTGGAGCCTGTGATGAAATTGAAATATCCCAGTGTAAGCAGAAGGCCTGTGATTAGTGCTGCGAGGGATACAGTGTAGGTATAGACTTAGACCCCAATAAATAAGGATGAGCTGCTACTTGTGAGTGTGCGGAGAGCAAACCAAACCAAAGCTACTTCAGCACAGCTGTACTGAAACAGAGAGATCATAAAGCTAAAATCTCTAACAGCTGTCAGGGCCTGATCATTTCTGAAACAGCTGTAATGGTTTAAGGTGTTACCTCCTGTGATGAGGGAAGTCTCCATCACTCCTGAGGAAAGGAAGAGTTAAATAACAACATCCCACAACAGTCCCAGAGCTACCTGACTAGGGAGACTTAGACCACGTGGTAGCTACATAGGGGAACAATCCACTGACCAGTTGCAGTGGTAAGGAGTTAAAATCTTTGCTTCTCCTTTCTTTAGACAAATAAATCTTTCTGTGGTTGCCTTGAAGGAAAAACAGGCTGTGGTATGTAGACCTCTGGGAGAGATTTAGGCCACCCTTTGTGATGAAGGGAAAGACAAGTGTGGCAAAGCTGCTGCAGGACATCTCCTGCCCTGTGCTTCTTGCTAGAGTTTGGCAGTGGCCATTCACAACATGGTGGAATGTGATGTCCCCCAGCCGCCCATCTAAGGGAGATGGGCTTGTCCATGTTGTTCCATGTTTACCTTCCCATCCTTGGCATCTGTGCCTTCCCGAGAAAATAGGTCACTGGAAAACCTCATGGAACAGGAATAATGAAAAAAACAGCAGAATAATGAAATGAGTGAGTTAATGGCTCTTGGAGCTCCCTTTCCAGCAGTGCTGGGTGTGCCTTCCCATTTACATTTGACAGTGTTTTTCTTGTCCCATAAGGACAAGTGACACAGGCTTTGCTGCTCTGTGCAGAGGCACCAAGGAGCCCAGCAGAGCTGCTCAAAGGAGACCACACTTTCTGCTGAGGCCCCATCTGAATGCCTCCCTGCATGTCTCCTACAGAGACTCCAGAGGCAAAGCAACAGAAAAACACTCTGTGCTAACACTTCCATGAGGAGAGTTGTTTCGGAAACTGTTGTCCCTGCCAAGTATAAAAAAAGGCATTTTACCTAAAGGAAATGACTCGGGCCAGACGAGCTATCAGATCCTTTCCAGATGGAATTTGTACTTTGAAACAACACTGTGCCCTGAGGAACCACATTATGGAGCAGGAGGCACCGACCTTGGAGGAAGTGGAAAGGTTTGCGTGGCTCCTGAGTGCCTGCTGCGGATCAGAGCTAGGGCTCATTTTAATGGGCAGACAAAGTTTTTATGGACAGAGTCAATGGCAACACAATGATAAGCATGAAAAGGGGCATGGGAGAAGTCACTGAAGGGTTCAGTGCTTTTGGAGGTAATTTGGTTTCTCCTAAGATTAAACAGGGGTAGTTAAATAAGTTATGGTCACAGGCAGGAGTCCCAGATGCAGGAAGAACATATAATGGGGCAGTAATTACAGTTCCAAATGTAGTGAAACCCAGGACCATCAAAGTGATGCTGATACAAGCTTTATGCACCAAGCTGTGGCATTATATGGCCTGACACAGCCATTTTCTGCGTTGTCTCATTGCACTGCGCTACCTCAGAGCTGGAGTCATGCCTGGCCACGGTGCTCTCTGGGTTGGCAGCACTCAATCTCTTCCCTGCGAAGAGCTAAAGAGGAGAAGAGCTGCCTGCATGCTATGGAGCCTCAGAGTGGGGATTATGCCCTTTGTTCAAGAGGGAGGTGGGAAAAAAGCCATCTTATGGTAAGCTGTGCTGAGGAGTGGTAGTCCCAGGGATATGACTTAATGTTCTAAGTAAATCAAATCACAAGGGGAGCAGAAGGCTTGTGACTGTCCAAGAGACACATCTGCCCTGACCTTCACTGCCTCTTTGTTCAAGACTGGTGGTATCATGCAATAAGGTGAATCAGCGCTGCTTGCCCTTGTTTTTGCGAAGGATACAAGTGGTACTGCCCATGGCTGTTACATGATCTCTTTCCTCTTTAAAACCTTCTTCCAAGAAAAACATTCCTTCCCCATTATCTTCTCATTTCTCTCCTCTCCCCTTCTTCCTAATCCCTTCTCTGCAGACAGGCCATTTGTCACTGTTTTCTCAGACTAAATTCCCCATCAAAACATCCTCCTCCAGACATGGAGAAAAGGGGCTGCAAGCATCCTGCATACCAGTTCTTAAGGCTTCACAATGCCTTGCACAGAGCAGCCAAGGCTGCTGGCTCCAAAACCTTCCTTAGTCCCTCCTGCCTCAAAAAATACATCTCGAGCTATTAGGTGGGCAGTACAGCGACAGTGCAGTAAATGCCATGAAAGTTTAGCATGGGGTGCTTGAGGCATGAAGGATCTTGTTCTGCTCTTCTCTGTTCATCATGCACGCAGCCTTGCCACACACTGAGTAGCTGTTAGCTTTTTAATCAAAACAACCACCTCACAATCTGTATTTGTTTTCAGTTTGGCAGGACTAAAACTGCCAGCAGGGTGCTGTGGATGAGCTCATGTAATTTTTATGGGAGGTCAGGTACATGGCTTACTAATTTTGATGAACTTGATCATATGCATATTAAGTCAAGCACTTTACTACAGGTTTTTATGTGGGGGTTTTCAAACAGCTGAAGGCGGGGAGGGCACAAGAGTCTCATCTACCTTAGCTTCAGGCAAGCCTCAACATAGGACACTTTGGCAAGGAAAAGAGGGCAGGGAGAGGAGGGACACCAGACTGTGCACTGTCTATTTCTGCTGTGATTTTGGTCTCTTAGGATTAATTAACTTCAATGAAAGCAGCCATAAACCAGCTCTGACATACACTGCAACGGCAAGCAGTATAGGCACAACACAAGGAACAAGGAGTTGCCACTACTCCTTGGTACTCACATGCCTGAAACCAGTTGCCATTGCTCACGGCTAATGTCTAGCGTGTGTTTTCACTCATCTCCCTCTGAACAACCACCACCAGCAGCCAAGAAATGTCCTTGGGCAGGGTGTGGAGGAAAAAAGCCAAAGGCTCTTGCTTAAACCAGTTATGTGCTTGCATTTGCCTCAGAGGAGTCACCCCAACTATTGCACACAAACCAGAGAACAAAGTTTTAGACCCTCCAGACTGGATCCCGTTTCCTGGGAAGTCAGTGACTAATCCCCCAGGAATGGCTGTGGTGGGAGATTGCGGCTGCGCAGCCCTACTGCCTCACAGCTCACCCTGATGGTGGGATGAAAGAGGCTCTGAGGAACAGCTGAGCAGCTCCACAACAAGCACACTTCTTTGTGTTGCCCAGAAACTGTGCAAACATCATTATTTCTCACACTGATCCTTCCTGTTTGTCCTTACCAGCCCGAACACTTCACCTGGGGCTGAGCGGATTAAGTATCACTGGGATGCTGGATGAAGGGTGGTCAGAAAGACCACAGGGAAAAGGAGGAACTCTCCCGGCAACGACACCTGAAATTTCCTCTTCAGGAGAGCCCTCATTCTCTCTATCCTGGGGAAGTGACAATCAGGAGCTGCACACTTTCTGTTGTGGGGAGAGCTGAGACCCTGAACTGGCCTGCTGTAGTGATGAGAAAAGAGAGCAGAAAGTGGAAGACAAAACTTGCCTCGTATTTTCTTCATACCTGAGGACCTAAATGCATCCAAAACCAGGGGATTTAAAGGTCAGGTTTCATTTCCTGGGGGAGAGTCAAGCTAAAACATCCCTCACCCTCTCTTTAGCCTTCCTTCTGAGTCAGTGTGGGAAATAAGTCTGCGTGTCGGAAAGCCCCTTGTGCTCCAGCAAAGGCTGGAAAACTTCCCCATTCCTGGAAATCCCCAGCCAGCTCCAGCAGCTCCAGGCTGGAGAAGTGAGGCAGAAATGACAAGAGTTACGCTCCTGGAAAGCCCAACCAGCCTATGTAGCTAGGCAAGGGCTGTGGAGAGCATTGCAGTCAGCAGGGCAGAGCCATGCACACTGCAGAATAGCAGGACTAGGAGCTGCCGGATGGTGAACAACAGTGGGAGATGGTGGGAGAAGGGATTTTTCCTTCCTCTTCCAGCCTCTCGTGGGACAAAGTTACCAGGGGTCAGCAGAGACTGCGTGTGGGGGACCAGTGTCTGCTTCCTCTGCATTTGCACTTTGTATATATATGTTATTACTGTCTGGAATAAATGTCTTCTGCATTCCAGACAGGGATAATGAAATCCATTAAGGGCAGGGGGAACAGGGACAGTGGGTAAGGCGTCCCAGGCAGCCCAAACCAAGGACCTGGCTGTGCAGGGGCAACAGCCCAATTGTTTCACATCGTCGCCATGCACCCTTACACACAGGACTCAGCTTCCTTCGGCCTCCTTCCCCTTCCTCCCACTGCCCCTTCTCGTCCCTCCATCCGGTTCCCAAGGGAATCAAAGTACACTTAGGAAGATGCAACTCATCAGTCTGGGACTTGCTCAGAATACTCAAAATCTCATCAGGGTTTTTCACATCAAATTGGTTTAATAAACATTTTGACCTCTGCATACCACTGATACACTCTATCAGTGGTATGCTCCCCTCCTGCTCCCCTCCTCCCTCTACCCTTACTATAAATATTTTGCAGATGCACTGCTCATTTTTCTTCTATTATAGCCAGCTGGCAATTTTGTTGGTATGCCAAAGAATTCCAGTCTGTGTAGCAAAGCAACCTTTTAGACTTAAATTCTGTGTGTTTTCTCATCAATATGCCAATCGGTTGATATTTTTAAGATTTCTATTTAATTTTGTTATTAGACTAGTGGACAGAAAGTGCAATCTAGAATAAGCATCTTCAGAAAACGCTGTCCACCAGAGTGAGAATATTAAACAGATGCAGCTGAGAAATGTTATAGAAAGGGCCAATTTAATTTCACAGAAGGTTAGTGCCTTCATGCAAAATATTTAAAGCACTCTATAGCATTTTATAATATGGATAGAATTTTCTATTAAATTCCTCACGTTGGGCTAAAAGTTCACCTGGAAGGATCTCGTCCAGTATTGAATTTTTATTTGTTGAATATCCCAGACATCTCCAACTTTGTTTCTAGATAATAGTAGTATTTTCATCCACATTAAATGCTAAATGCTCTTCCATAGGAGAAGCAGCGAAGCAGCTAGCAAAATCTGCTAGGTAGTACTGCTGAAGGCATCAGCATGCACAAACTGTGGTAAGTCCATGAGACTGACATCCGAGGAATGCACACAAAATCACGGGAAAAATGTGCTGGACACAGTTGATGTGGAGCCCCTGTGGTGCTTGTGTGCTGTGGAAGGAAGAGAGCTGGAGAGAGAGGAATTCAGTTCTGTCCATGTCAGTGGTGAGAAGAACAGATGAAGCACAGGTCAGGGTGTTTTAAGGCTGGTTCAGTATAACCTGTCTTTAATGGAGCGCCTTATTTCGGACTCTGGGCCACACAAACCCAGTCACACAACCTCCAGGCAGCCCCAAGTGCAGGTAAGGAGAGGCTGTTTCTATTCATCATACACTGCACATGCAGATGCCCAGAGCAACAGGCTTGTTTGATGGAAGCCAAGTTAAGCCTGTGGTTTTCAAGCGTTCCCAGCACTTGTTCCTCTCCCATCACCACCCCCGTATTATTCCCATGCAGCAGCTTGAGGAGTGCTGAAACAAATTGCAATAGGCAGTGCCTTTCTCTCTTACTTCACACACACTTTTAGCATACAGGAGTTCACTGACCCGCTCCAACATGAACATCACATGTGGCACTGCAAACAGTTGTTTAAGCATGAGTAACAGGGAGGTGTGAGTATGACACAATCAGGAGTGTGGGTATGAACTGGTTAGGCAGGTGTAGCTGTTGGGAAAAACATCTACAGAGTTTGGCTCAGAAACAGAGAGGTTGATTTGTGGGTTAGTAGGGGAAAGACAGAAGAGGTAATACTGTGAAAATCAGCCCAACATGGCGGAAAAGAAAAAGACAGGAACCCACAGAACAAGAGTGGAAAATCAGGAAGGTTTGAGGAGTGCCAGGAGAGGATGGAGCAGTGAAACTGAGGGAGAACAGCATTTTGAGAAGTGTATTTGGCAAGTGGAGGGGAAGGAGTGGAAGCCAGATTGATGGTATGTCAGACAGTTCTGGAAGAGACAAATTTGAAGTTAAGTTATGGATTCTGCTCCTGAGGCAGAAGTGATTGACTTGTGCAGCACTGTTACTTTTATCCAGCCACAAATGAAAGGTTGTTTGCTGCCACAGCATGATTCAAGCATTTTCAAGGACCAGATGTGAAAGACACAGTTAAATACATTAAGCAGTTATGCCTAACTCACTTGAATGGATGCACTGGTAAAATTCCAATGCTGGCTTAAAATCTTGATGGATGCTCAAGGTAAAGCTGCTTGTACCCCTGCTTCCTGCACACATGATACTTCCTCCAAATCTCCTCTTTCCCTTTGATTTGCTATTTGGATAAAGAGGCAATTACAGCCAGCCAGAAGACCAAGAGATATAGGAAATCTCACTGACTAGCTGCCTACTGACTCTTGGCAAGTGAGAAGGTTAAACAAATGGAATCACAGGCCACGTGTGCGAGTCAGACTGGAACACGGCTGAGTTACTTGCTTCCCTTAGCTCAGCACCACCTCTGAACCACAGCCCAATTCATCAGCTCCTGACAACCGAAACACTATCTCTGAATCCTCTTGGGATTAATCTGAGCCCTGCCACAGGGTCAGCATACAGCCACCCTGCCTGTCCCCAGTAGCAGCAACCCTGACCTTCCGCAGTCTCTTGGGATGAATCCCATCCCAATCTAACCAGTCTGATGAGACTTGCCCTTTCTCTTCACCACTAGTGTCAAATCCAGTCAAGGTCTGAGAGCTTGAATTCCTCAATTCCACCATTATGCACCTCTGTTATAACCCCAGCCGAGTCCTTTCCTATTTTCTCCTTCCAGACCCAGTACTAACTGGGTAATTAACTCAACTAGCTTGAACCCAAGCCCTCTGCAGTGACCTCTTCACCTGTGACACAGGGAAGTCCTGCAGCTCACAGCAAGCTGGGACAGAGGCTGCTTAGTCAACGCACCCAGTGGCCTGACCTGCCTCAATGGTCTGAGATCTCCAGTAGCAAACCAAAGCCACAAAGAAAAATAAAAGTATTTTACAATTAATACACAGCACAATGTGAATGTAGTGGAGCTGAGGATCTTCCCATGTATATTACGCTGCCTGGAGAAGGAGGAGTTGGAGAAAATGTAAGACAGTTGCCTTTCTAACCAGGAAAGACAGGCAGGATGGGAGCTAAGATGCTTACAGAACTTGGATATCATGGTCCCGATTAAGCCATGGGGCTTTTCCATGGGCATGAAAGGGCCCGTATAGCTAGAGAGAACTGTAACTGGGGGGACAGAAGGGAAGCCTGGGTTTCTTCAGCTCATCAGGTTGCTGAGGCAGGGAATGCCAGGCACGCATGCCCAAATATCTGCAGTAGAGAAAAGGTCAGAGGAATTACAGGTAAGGGACAGGCCACTGATGCAGAGAAGGCAATTATCTCTTTTGTTTACTTATTGTAACCTCATTTTCCAGCCTTGTAATACAAAGCCAGATCCTGTTTCTTCCTGAGTAAACTCTTACTGTCTTTATACTTACATTCCTTTGCAGCTGGGAGGTGGTTCAAGTGGGACTCTTGGATTCGGTGGCTTTTTTTTTGTTTGAGATAACTAATGCAATTAAAGCTCTGTGTACCATCCCTGTCTTGGGGTTTGCACTGTGACATCTGTTTAGCTTCATAAAACACAAGAACCCTCCTCCCTTGGCTCTTTCAAGATGAATTAAATGGGAAGTAGACTCATAGCAAGCAAGTTAGAGAAAGCCATGACTGTAATATACACAGACATAGTCAGAGAACTCATACACTTTGAGCCGGTCCTTATCAGTCACACATACAGGCACACAACCAGGTAGTCTGCAAAGTTGCTAGGACATAGACATACAACTGCAATACCTGCAAAAGCTATTTCAGTTAACTGAAAACACAAACATGAAATGTGAGGTTCAGTTTGACATAGATCTACAATATTTGTATAGAAAACCAAACATTTCCTAATCTGCACACATATGTAAATCAGGCTCTCAGGCCATAGACAATTTTAAATTTTTGACACTTTGCTCCACTATGTTGGGTCACACAGAGTTATTTTATTCCCCAAAGAAGGATCTTTGTGTGGAGTGCAAGTGAGATGAATCATTTTGGTAAATGGGTGTTTGCATCTCTCCCCTCTTCCCCTGTCTTTTACCCCCCTGGGTCATAAAAAGGCAACAATGGCTTTAACCTCTACTGGCCAGCAACGATCCCCATAAAGACGTTGGGGTAGTTGTGGACTGCAGATACAACTACCATCCGGATATGCCTATTTCTCTCCAGTAAGGCAGTGTAACATAAGTCCTGTAAAAGTTATTCTGCTCTCATTTTGCAACAATCTTCAGAAAGAAATTTGTATCTCTTCTAAAGCCCTATTTCTTATGAAGGGAAAAAGGAAGCATAAAGCAAACATACATTTAAATGACCTGGACATGGGCACAGAAAAATCTAAAATGCTCCTGTGGTCACATGAACAATTTTCACTCCATGTTTCTGGACTTAATAACACACCACCAAAAGCACTCGACATTGGGAAAGTAAGATCTCTTAATGGAAATATTATAGACTTGTAATTTGCTTAGGCTGCAGTTTCTGTAAAAAGATTTCTTACTATTCTAAGGAAATGAAAAACGTATGTTTTGTGTTCATATAAAAAGCACAGCCATTAATACAGCAAGGCCAGTAAATTGCAAGAGTGTTACAGCAAAAAGCCGTGGTGCAGTTCTATTTTAAGGACAGTTGGAAACAAGTATCGACTGCTCTGCTGAAAGACTATAACAGATTTTTGTGGACATTCTGCTTGAAATGCAGTGGACAGCATAATCAATATTAAGTAAGTACTGAAACCGGTTTAACTTTAAGACAGACTTCACTTTGGGCTCGAGTTCTGTTGCTATTTACACAAGAGCAATTTCCTTGCCATCAGAGTTGTAATTCAGAACGTGCAAATCAGAACAAACTTTGTCTTTGGCCATGCTTAATTGTCATGATACAATTAGACAAACAAGTTCTACAGATGGACGTTACCTTCAGCTCACCCACCGTGCTAGATGCTGTAGTAGGCTTAAGGAATACTTTACCCCAAATGGTAGATGGCTTGTTTTTTACAAGACACCATCTGGATAACAAGCCAAAGACTTGGGATGCATCTACTTGTGGTGCCAAAATGTGGGGACAGCTACATACTTACAGGATTTATTTAGTACATACTGAAGTGTAAAACTTCAGTGGGCATCTCTGAGTGAATGATGCAGATTGTGTTGCTGGGGAAGTTGTAAAGCAGAAGCATAGAGTTGTACATATTGAATTAGATTTCCAAATATTTAAAGTATGTCATATATATATATATACATATATATAATCAGCATTCTTCTGTTATTAAATCCATTTGTTATCTGTGAAACAGTGAATTCCGAGTAGGTCCTGGCCACCATTAAACAGTTCTATGAAGGACAACATATTTAAACAGTGACAAGTGATTTGAGGTGTAAATCTCTATAAAATAATGGGATGTTCAAAACATTTCGAGCACCCACATTGGAAAAAAAAAAAAGATCCTTAATTTTATCTTGTGTCCAATATCCCAAAATGGAGTCAGCCAAAGTCACTATTTTGTAATGACAAACTTGGTTTCAGCTCTTTCCAAACTCAGGCTATATAGTTTAAACCTGAAACTGAACCCCTTTGCAGTTTCAGCATGTCCAGACCAAGGGCTTAAGTCTTGTCTTTTTTATAGAAACTGACCCAGCTGAAACTCTTTGACAATAACTGAAATATGCCCAAGGTCAAAGTGTTGGTGAGGATCCAGGTTTCTGATTCTGTCACTTCTCTAATTTAACCCCCCTATTTGACGAATATACTCAGAATAACAAAGGCTGAAGGCTAAATGGTCCTGTGGTCATGCCCAGAAACAAAAGAGTATTGTGGTTTTTTACTGTGAAGAATTCATATTCATCATACCAGGAATTCAGACTAACTTCTATCATTTATAAGTACTACTTTGTCCAGGAAATGGGACAAGCTGAGAATTGTACTGTATCTCCAATAAAAAATATCTGACAACTGAAAATCAGCTTAAGCAGGGATTATCTAACTGTAATATTCCCAGTTAATAATAAGTACATTCATGTTAGACAGCTAATGGTTTTAAACAGCAACTCACATGCACACCCACACAGCCCTAAGCAGTGCTTTGTCACAATTGCTGGCATGTCTGCAGTCCTGCCAGGGCTGCTCTGATGATGAGTTTCCCAGCACCAAATGCGTGGTGCCTGACTGAAGCAATGCAGGACGAGCTGACCTGCTGTGTGAACTTTCATGGCTGTTTCTGTGATGTCTGGACCCTGTGGAATGTGAAAGTTTCCTGTTTCACCAGTGCACCATGACTTGCATTTTGGGCAGAGAAACATATAAACATAATTAGATGGCTAACAGCTAAAATTCTGTTTAGAAATGCAGCTGAGATCTGTGGCTTTCATTTCTATTTTATTTGGGGTGGATTAATCTGATACTGCTCGAGACTAACTTGCATACTGCCCTAAGAATCTGGGAGTCTTCCAGCATGCTGTTTATGGGCTATTTGTGCCTGCCTGTCCAGAGTAAAAGTGAAGCAAAAGTTGGATGATTGTCACAAGTCAAGCACTCTTGATAGTAAGCAGTCAGAAGATGCAGTGTGTCAGCTAGCTTCTTTCTGATTTTCCTCCCAAGTATCAAGACACACAGCTTTAAATACGCACTAGGAGCAGAGTCTAGGCTTTCATAACTCAAAGAACATGTATTTCCCAGCGGAGGGTGATGAGCGGAAAATAATTATCCTGCTCCCAAAGCAGCCTTTTCCTCTGTCAATGCTGCTGTCACCTGTGACGAGGCTGACCTCAATCAATTTAAGACCAATACATTATTGATTACCTTCTGGATATGCGTGAGGATAAGTGGAGTCTCGGAGGATGCAGGAAAAGGAAAAACGGACTGACTAAGGGCGAGGTCTGTGGCTGAAGGTCAGCAATTCCCCCCTGTAATCAGACACACAAATAACCTGATTTTTCCAGAAACTAGACAGGGAACTGCTTTTTCACCCACCTTCCCCACAGGTGGGTAGGAGATGCAGGCTCCTGGTGTCACCACCTTGTAGCGGTTCTCATATTATGAGGACACTGGAACTTGTAAGGACTTTAAAAGCAGTTTTCCACAGCAGGTCTTTAGAACCAACAGAGGATTTACTGTAGTGTCTGCGATGGGGGAGGAGGATCTCAGGCAGATTGATTTCAATGCATCAGGAATTTCTGTCTATGGAGCCTATGATTGCATTGATTGGACAGAGAGGCTTTTCTAAACTGCTTTTCCAGAACATCAAGGAAGGGTTTCTAAAAATGAACACACACAAGAGGGTAGACTAATTTAGCTTTGTTTCTTGCAAAGCACTCGCAGGTGAGCTCTAGAAGCCAGCCTGTGAGAACTGGTGCCAGGGATGTGCACTGACACCCACAAAACCCAGAAGAATTAAATTCCCTTATTTCTTCTGCTTTTGTTGTGTAATACTTCTCTTTATGGCACTATGTTCAGTAGAAATGACACATCTACTGTTTTATTTAGTCTTCAAAATCCATTTTCTCCTTTCCATTTGTCAGTTCTGCACATATATTATGTCTCCAACTCTTTCGTATTAATGTCAACTATAGGTAATAGATCAGCTCCACCTCACCTGATTAATTTGGGAATCTGTACAGTTACTGGCTATGGCAAAGTTTATTTGCTCAAGCAATTATCAAACACCAAGAAATATTTTGCAATAAAATAACACTGAATTTTTTGACCTCATTAAGTATACATCGCAAGAGCACGTTTACAAAAAACAAACAAAACCAAGGAAGAAAATAGCTGTTATGAAAAGTCTGTAATAAGTGAGACTGCATCAGCAGCAGATTTCCATCCAAAAGATGGAGATGTCCCATATCTTCTTGGACAACCTCATGTACTTACTTTGCATCCACACTGGATCGGTGGTGAAAAACAGCGGTGGGCATTAACCACACCTGGAAAACAGCTCCCTCTGGACTCCTGCAACGTGGGATATTTGCATCAGTAAACTAACCACAGCTGATGCACAGACCTGGGCACAGACAGAAATCTTTCTTGTTTTGCTTCAGTGTTTGCATGGCTTCAGCCTGTGTTAAGAAAGGTCTCTGGGAGGCTGTGCTCACCCTTAAGCAGGTGTCCGCACCAAGTGGCCACCACTCCCAACCGGCAGCTTTGTCGGGAGCTGTTTCAGACACAGCTCGCTGATACACATGCAGGGACTCTAAGTGTGCTCTGTAAAGTCACAAGCAGCCCAAGGGAATGGAAGAAAGTGAAGGATGTGTAAAAATGATAAGAATATATGGTTATTTGGAGCTAGCTATCCTTTTTTTTTGTGATTTTAAGGACACCTCTAACAGGAGGGAATGAGAGAAGTCAGAGGAAGAAAAGGAGGGAATTGGACAGAGTTTAAGAAAAATATACAAAGAAGGAGCAATATACACATATACAATGTACAAAGAAAAGTCATGAAAAATGCACACAGAGCTCAATTTTTTAGGGCAGTTACACATCTTTCCTGGTTTTCCTCAGCAGTAAGGCCAAGGTAAAGTGTCCCCATTGCATTCTCAGCCACGAGATGTGGGCTCAGAGTTTCCCCAGCTGAGCTGACACAATTGCTTGGGAGGCCACGCTGTACATGTTTTTGCAGTATTTATGGACATGATCTTTGTAAAACCCCCTCTGCTTTTCAAAGACAGAAGCTTTTTCAGTACAACGTGGAAGTTTTACTGGGATACAACCTTTGTGTTTTTACAACTGATCCGGACCAGGGTTATCATTAGCTTACAGGTTTCCAAACATGCTCTCCCAACCCCTTCTCCTCCTCCCAGGCCACTAGCAGTCTGCAAAACCTTGTAACAGCCACAGAGGGATCTTTTACTTGAGGCTGTGCAGGAAAATTTTCTGATGCAGCCTCTAGCTATTATCATGCCCATTCTGCTTATCTGCCCAGGGTGAAAACTTTAGGAAATGCTAAGGAACATCTTGTTGACAGAAAAAGAAGCTGAATTTGAGTGATGTCTTTATAGCAGTAAGAGAGGTTTTCCAGGGTTCTCTGTTGTTACTCACACATTTTTATTATTGCTTTTAAAAAAATTTATAGGGCATCAGACCGTAATCACACAGTTATCAAGCATTCCTATCTCCCGGATTGTTACTCCTTAGAGACAGAGGAGTCTGGGGTGGAGGGATAGAGACAGATCTCAGCTAAATGGGAAAGAGCAGGAGTATGTACCTCACAGAACTAAATTAGTCAGAGCACCTGAACAGCAACAATTTTTATCAGTGATCTGGGTATGAACATGAAGCTTCTGTACAAAATCTGCTTTGGAAACATCTGAGTTTATAATTACAAATCAAGGCTATCATCCTCAGATTGATGGCCCCTCAGTCCCACGCACAATTTTAAAAGCTCATTCATAATTTTCCATACGGAATCTGTTCAGAGGTTGAAAGCAAACCAAGCAAAGAACATTATTGTATCATTACTTTCCTACCATTACAAAAATACAATATCTTTCAGAGTTGTTTGCAAGCAAACAAAAAGATAAAGATCTACAAAATATAAACATGGATGGATTTTTACAATGATCACCATGAGCATTCAATCTCATCACAGGTGCAGCCTGTATCACAGAATTTCACCCACTTGATTAGTTACTCAGACCAGTAACTGGCAGCAACTAAAGCTCATCCCCTGGAACAGCATCCATCTGCTCATCAGCTTCCTGAATTCATGCTTAATTCCAGAGGCAAGCACCACTTTCTTCTAATGCCCCCTTGCATCAGTCTGAGATATTAATGTAATTTACCGCTACTCAGAGGTCCCCTTGCATTGGCAGAGCAATGTAAAGAAGGTTTAATGTAAATGCAACTGAGTTCCAAACACGTAAATAACTAAGACTGCAAGTATACATAAGGTCTGCTGGTGAGGAAACCGAATGGCGAACTGTTTGGCTCTGGAAATCATGCCCACTTTGGCATAATAGAGAGTGGGAATTTATCATCTGCTTTAGGGTTTCGTTCACATTTGTTTGACTTTCAGGACATGTTCAAGTGCTTTTCTGCTTTCCTAGGTAATTAACGGGGGCAAGCAAGGAGATCTGGGCTTCAGGAAGGTAGTAACTCTGTGAAAGTTGTATATTTTGAGCAGTGATATCTTGGATAACTACATTAATTGATAGAAGATTTCTTGTTTATGGTTGTCTGCTCTGCAAGATAATTCTTACTGTAGAAGTACTCAGGCTTGGGTATAAATCTAGATATACTAATTAAAATGCTGTTTTAAAAAAGATCAGTCCCTGATCAGCAGATTTAGTAAAACTGAATGTCATCACTAAGGCTGACCTCTCTGACACAATACCTGGGAGGAAAGGATGGGTGGAAAGAGAGAGACTGGGGGAGAAGAAACACAAAGTGTTAAAACAAGAGCAGGAGAAAGAGAGGCAAACAGAGCGGAGTGAACCACATGGGGAAAAGAAAGCACAGGTCATAGAAGAGGAAAAGTATGAAGGGGAGGTGCAAAGGAAGAAATCCAGACAAAGAGAGGGCTAGAGACTGACAGACAAAAGATGTGGAAACAGTGAAGGGGAAGAAGGAACTACAGGAACCAATTTCAACTATTGCCATTACCAGTGGAAGCATTTTTAAAAACCTGATGGATGTAGGGTCCTCTCAAAAATCCACAAATGTAGCACTGGAAGGCTTTGTACGCAGGGCATTGCTTTACATGCATGGTTATGAAACCCAAATTTTCCTCTGATCAATGAAGGCAACTGTCAGTGTAAATTATGTTGAATGGTTGGTCTTGACACTGGAAAGGATGTCCTGCATGCATGATTTATAGCCCCAAGCAGATAGTCTATGAAAGTTTCTTATACAGTGAATTGTCGATTTAATAGACGCAGCCCTGATATTCAATAAAAGCATTTCATGTTCTTCATATATTCTTTTTTTATGGATTTCATCTCATCTCAGCAATAAAATTTTAGGATATGTTCTTACTTGTTAAAATTAAAATTAAGCATAAATTGAATTTGCTGATTAACTGATCTATAAAGTCTCAACCTGCCACTACCTAGAGATTTGATGAGAAGCACTAACTTCCTTTTGCACATCTTCAGATCACTTTTGTAACATGGAGAGGACAAGTTTGCATTTATACATTTGCATGAAATAAAAAGATCGAAGAACATGCCATCTGTTGGAATGATTTCAACTAGACATAACACAGATACTGCTGCAAGTTTTAGCTATTTTTCTGACATTTTAACCTTTCACCCTTTTCTTGTATCTGTAATCTGTTCTACTTTAATAGAACTATTTGCCTGAGAAGAGGCTATCCGAGGAAGAAAACGTGTCTAGGATTGGCCCCTAACTGCTTTTAGTACGGTTATCAACTCTGTCCGTCTGTGTTTTTTCATATTAATTCTGTAAATGAATGCTTTTCCTTAGAGAATTGAGAAGGACCAGGAAGTAGCAATAAACATCTGCAGCTCCAGACTGCTCCAACAATTATTAGTTGATAGGGTATGCAGTAAAAATAATTATTTTTGACAGTACAATTTATAAGCATAATTTCCTTTTGCTAACAAGTATTTCTGTACAAAGATGCGGCTGGCATACCTCTATGCTTAATGAATTTTGAACTGGTCTTTTGTGACACCATCTAACCCAAACAGCAAGTACATAATCAAGTAAGTAGCTCTGTGTCAATGGTAGATACTCATTTTGCATTATTAGGGTTTCCACATCCTTTGATTTTGTTTTGTAGACTATAAATTCCAAACCTGTATTTTGTAGGTGGTAAGTGTAGAGAATTAAACACCCACAAACAATGAAAAAAAGCAGTCCAATCTGCAGTTTATACTGATAAGGCTGTAATGCTGGTAAAAGATATAGTCACGATCTTACGATTCAGAGCTTATTCAGCTTTTGTTAATATTTGGATAATTAGTTTTAATAATGAGATAATACCTAAGGATCCAATCTCTATACCAGTTTAATGTTACTGGGAGCTGTAACCATGTAAATGGAAGCATATCTGGTCTCAGGACTGGATAACCTACTTAATGTTAGCTGAAGAAGAGAAGAGCGTATAGACAGGTTCTCACTATGCTAAGGCAAGTAAAACAATGAAAATGTGATTGGATCCACTTTAAAGGAAATTTACATGCAATAAACACCATAAATTGCCCTTGTAAATGAGAAAACGATCTACAGTATTAAACTGGCACATAATTAAGATTTGTATTTTTTCATAAAGTTCTTGACTAATAAATATCTTCATGAAATAAAACAGTTGGTATCAATAAATGCATGAAGCCCACAAACCAGAACCCTAAGACTGAGCACAAATTGACAATAATCTGAAGGGAAGAGACTGCTCTAAAACCTTACAGGGGAGGAAACAGTGAAAAATCCCAAACCAAACCATTTCAAAGCCAAACAGCCAAACAACCAAACAACTAAAAATTAAAACACACACAAGAACAGTAAGTTGTCTCATTTTTCTTACTGATTAAGTTAAGGGTTTTTTTAAACAAATAATCCTATTAAATCAATGACACCTTTTATGTAAGAGGAACATCACATTCTTTGCTAACCTTCTGGACTAAAGAAGCACGAAGCCATTCCTGATGGACAAAAGCTCCTTTGGACACCAGTTGTATAAGGCAATACATGCTACTTTGTAGATTAAATTCCACTAAATAAAGATGGCAATCTCACTCTATCAGGAATTGAGCTGAGACTTAAAGGCCTATTAGCATGGCACGGATTCAATTTAATTTGATACAGCTTTCATACACAGACAGATACATATCATGTAATCCTACCTCCTCACATGCAGAGAGGGGATTTGGACAGACATTTTGCTCTTGTTCAGCAAGATAGAGGGACTGTTCTGGTTCTGGTTCTTAGATCAAGTTAAAAAAAGCAAATTTAAAACAAGTCGGGAAGTTTTGTCTTTGTCTACATTAACATTTTGGTTTGGTGTGGCTTGAGAGTGAACCTCCCATCATGTTGGTTTGACTTGCAGAGCAACTTTGGGGCATAAGAATTACATTCAGAAGCAGCTCCATCCCAGAATCTCATTAAATGTGCTCCAACTCCTCTAGGGTATTAGGGGTTGTATGGGTCTAAACCAGCGATTTGCACCTTGGATGTCTTTGAATGAGCTGTGCTGGGGACACTTTGCTCAGGAGACAAAACTGAATGCTGTCCAAAGTGACAACTCCCAACTGTGAGTAGAGTAAATATGGGGGCCTAAGTTCCAAATGGCTTACTAAATCAAGCATAGGCCATTATCATCCTGGCCTGGAAGATGTGTCTCAATGAGCCCTTCTATAACTCACTGAGGAAAAAAGGTCTGATTTGATATATTCTAATGGACAGTAGGTGGGATGGTCAGGTTCCTGGAACTGACAGCAGAGTCTTGGGAAGGAATGATGCTCAAATAGAGAGAAGTTCAAAACCAACATGAAAGCTCTGTCAGAAATGAAAATGAAAATGAAGTTCAAAGGCAATACTGCCACTCCCAAGGGAATTTCTCATTCCACATATTACATTAATGAAGACCCTCAAAGCAAATGGACCTATTTGCTTTCTTCAGAAAATGCTCCAAACAAACCTCTCAAAGCACTGAAAATGTTGAAGGCTGAAGTCAGTACCAGAGACTGTCTTCTTCACGAGTTAGCATCTCATTGCAGCCAGCACCACCTCATTGCAACCACTGAAGAATACACTTTCCAAATACAATCACTGTGAACGTGATTGCAATTTCATTCTGCATACTCCTTCATATACAAATTGGACTTAGAAAATTTGGAGGATGAGAGCAAAACATATGCAGGATTCTGGAATAAGTACCAAGACTGAATTTAGGAGTGATTTAATGAAATTGTAAGTGATGTAGCTGGAGCTAGATTGAAGCTTGTTGGAGATTTAATGAAACAGAAAGAGGTATATAAAACTCATTCCAGAAGCCAGAATGGCAGAGGCTATCACTTTTGCCCACCAGGAATTAAATTCTGGACTGAGAACAGATATGCGCCCAACTAATAACGGAAAATACAAATATATCCAAATGCAAAAAGTTTTAGCATCTTCATTTAAAATATTCACAATCCATAACTTCAATATACCATTTATCAACCTGGTTCAACTATGGTTCCTTGGGGATAGTGACATAGAGAAAATTATGTTTTTGTAGAGTTTGGAAGGCAAAATTTGGCTCATTTGATAAAAGGGGGGAGATGACCTAATCCTTTTTGGTAAAATTACAGGAAATGATAGTTTACAAGTCATTTTTTGAGTCTTCATATGCATAAATGTTCTCAAGAGTCTTCCTTTCCTTGAATTTTCTAAACAAAAACCTCCTAGTTTCACAAATGGTTGCAGAAACAAAGGCTGAAAAAAGGCAGTAAAAATTATTTTAAGGTACTTGGTATTTACTTCATTCCAACAAGCACCAACCATCTAATGTTCACAGAAAAAAATGCTTGCTGTATCCATCTGTCTCTACTCTTCAGCATCCAATTGCAGCTATACTTTCATTACTCAACTACTTACTTAAAATGGAATTGAGAACAGCATTACTGCTAATATATATGCACTGTTTATTTGCAAAACAGATCTGTGTTTTAAAATTGCAAAGTAAAATAAAATGGCAAGCAAGTACCCAAATAATCAATTCTATCTTGTTTACTTTCTGTGCTTTATTATTACATTTTATTGTAAATGGTTCCATTCCTTCCAGTAATAGTTTCAACCTGAGGCTATAGTTCCTTGGCTTTTATTTTGAAGTGTATTTAATAGTTGATTAATAAAGTGTATCCATATCTCTCAGTAGTTGTATTCTTCCTTCCAGGGCAACAGAAGGAAATAACTAGCAACTTACTAGAAACCAGTGTTCATTTTTTTATATTTAATGATCCTTATGAAACATGAAAGTTAAAGGAAATGGAAGCAGCACCAGACTGTCAGCTGCGTTCTCACTATCATAGCCTGCAAGAAGAGACTCCTGCTCCCAGGGCAGAAGCTAACAGGTTCCAGAGCTGGGCTCCATGTTTCCTCAGAGGCTGGTACCACCAGACCCCTTTGTAAGATCAGACCTTTCTGCATAAGTTGTCACTCTTGCAGAAGAGGTGCTCTATTCTCATTTCTGGGGCAGCAGTTCAAACTCAGGGAATGTTTGAAATGGAAAGAACTGGATGAACACATTGAAACCTGCGCTCTCTATTCCAAGACAACACTAACACACTCCAAGACATTGCTGATCCCAAATAAAAGTTGGAGATAAGAGATTCTTATTTCTAGGAACTCTGTATACCATCAGCTATAGCAGTCCATGGTTTCAGGGTAGTTATTAGTAGATTCATGCACGGGTAGGCACCTCTAAGAATAAACGTGATCTGCCTTAAATCTGGGCACATCTAACATGGCATTAGATCAGCACAGCCACCACATGATGTTTACGCTGAAGTGAACAGAGTGCATTTCCGGGTATCCCTTATATTCCACTAATCACTTAGCTGGCTAATGCACTCCGAAAGGGCTCAAAGCTGGTAGTGGGTTGCTGGCCCCCTCCCAGAGTCATGACCATTCATTTTGTTGAGTCCTTTCACATCCTTTCAGCTCCCAAATTCTCTTCCACTGTAAAGAATATGGTTACTGCTTGAGTGTCTGTACTCCCATGTGCCACGTCTCTAAACAAGAGAATAAAGTGGTTCACATACCAAGCCCAGGGAGACGACACCCTCCTTCTCCTTACCAGATGGAGACTATTTGGTGAGAAAGTGCTGGTGATAGCCAGACCGATATGTCTGGCCCAGCTCTTTACCTGGAAGGGGAGGATAAGCAGAGGTGTAAGTCCTAATGGCTCCTGGAAAAAAAAAGCTAGTAGTATCGTTGGTGTAATTGGAAAGCAGCAGACTGGTTTGTGGTGAAAGCATACTGGGATTTCTGATACGTGTGTTTCTCTGGCAGGGAGAGAAGGGTGAGATTTGGCCCAGACTCAGTTACAGACACACGAATTCCCAACTGGTCATGAAGGACGGATGAGTGTGTGGGAAGGAGAAGGGGCGGTGGGGGTCAAAAGGGGTGGGGGGGTCACCCTGCTGGTGACTGCTGACCTTTAGATATAACTGTCACACAGGATGATGTGATCCTGTGAGTTGCCCCACAGCAGCAAAATTATTTCTTCCCTAAAGGCCAGAAGAACCTGCTAAACAGATGGACTGAGGCTACCTTGGGAGTAGGTAACAAAACGTCTGAGACCGAACATTCAAGCAAAAGAGCAAGTGCACAGCATAAAACTCTGAAAATAGAGGACATCTCAGCCACACCATTGCACAGAGACACAGTATTCCACAAGGGAAAAAATCTACTACACAAAATAAATCACTTTAAAGAAATCAGTTCACAAAAGTGTGAATGATTTCTATCGAGCGGAGTGAATTTATACTGGTTTACCCCTCTGGAGAATGTGGCTTTGAGGTTTTTTTAACCTTGGTAATGCCTTAACTTTGATAATGCCAAACCCAGATCTCAACACTTCATGAAACTCTGCCCTTGGGTCCATATTTATAATCTTTCATATACAATTTCATTCCACTTTGATGTTTTGATTTGTCTTAATCTCAAAAACCTGGTACAGCATATCAAAGCTTTACTCTCACTCCTTTGTTTGCTACATATTTGGTGGTAATTAGGTGCTTCATTTGCAGAAGTCCTTATGAAAAGCGTCTCTGCTGGAGCAGGATTACATAAGATTTTTATCTGTGCTTGTGCAAAGTGCAGAAATCTCCGAGGTCTCCGCACTAAATCACAGAGTCTTAACCTTGGATCCCGTCCCACTTTCCAGCCCTTTAATATTTTTCCTTGTGATCCAGGATAAAAGGAAGATCTGACACTCGTTTATACCAATACCAGCAGAGGCTGGGGTTGATACGAATCATACCCAAATAAAATAAGAGATAGTAAAGAAATCTTGTATGTTCCTTTTTTTTTTTTTTTAACAAGTTTTCACTTACACATACAAAAGAAAAAATTAAACCCTCAAAGAAAAAATGAATACCCATAGAATTAAAAAATATGGTCTGAAAGTCTTTGTATCAGAAGAATAATTTAAAAAGCAAAACCAGATGACTGACAGAGTGAGATTTGGTTCTTTTGGAGATTTAAGAAAACTTCTTTTCCAAAAGCTGGAAGAGTGACAACAAAGACAGAATGCACACGAGGTTTTTCACCTCCACAACAAAATCAACAGCAGAAATTGTGACATGCGAATACAGCATGGGACAGAACTGAAGTTCCAGCTTGCAGACGCCAAGAACATTAAGAAATCTTTTAAGGAATAAAGACAAAAAAAATAAGCAGTCTGAAATGCCATTTGCAAGGTGCTTGGTTTCTCTGTAATGCAAATAGTCACTTAAATATGCAGGAATGTGTATTTCTTCAGTTTGAATGGGAAGAGGAAATTGATTTACAAATACTGAGTGAAACAGAAAGCTTAAAGCAAAAGTAGAGACAGAGCAACTCCCTGTATGGTGTGGAGTAAATAGAGCACGTAACTGCCTCTTCCTGTGGGAGCAGGTTTGGCTTTTGCGCTATTAACAACATAATCAAGGTGCTCTCCAGTGTAATTGAACACTAGGGATTTTACTCTTTAGTGATGCTCAGATTAGTATAATCTTCTTGGTTGTTCTTGGGCAACTGGCCTTTCAGGACTTTCACTGGTGTGCCTTCAAAGAGCCCTTTATAATTGCAGAGGGGTGGAAGCCAGCTCTATGGAAGATGTGCTCTTCCTGGCCTCTGGTAGCCTGGTGGCTTCACGCAGATGTTCCCATCAGGCTTTCAAAAAGTCTCATCCCTCAAGCTTGCACGGAATCCTCTAGGTTGTGCAGGGGCTGGGGAGCAAGGGATTTTCTCACGAGCGATCTTGGGGGGTCAATAGGTGAGATAACCTTCCTCTCACTTGTGGAAGAATGGAGAAAAGTCGAGCAAGCTGAAATAACCAAAATTCCCATGGCCCACGCATGAGCGACTGTGCAGGTGAGAATGAAGCACTCTTGCTAGAAAAGAGAAAGTAGAGGAGGCTGCACAAAACCAGTCTGTTCCTGGTAGACAAACCTGAAATATGCCCTGTTTATTCTGGGATAGGCATTTAACAAAGCTTTGTTCTTTACCTCCAAAGGTCTCGTTGCCTATTTGGACAGTTGTCTTTCTGCTTGCCAAGCTTTTCTATAAGAAGAAATGAAGCACTTCATCCTTTCTAAATTATTCGCACAGACACACAGCCATTTCAGGAACAATCTGTTTGTGTAAGGAGTGCATAATCCTCTTTTGTTGTTTCCATGGACTTTTAAAATAATTCAAGAATTAAACATGCTATAGAATAACTCTCTGTGGGAAAACTGCATTAGATCAAGTCCACTTCTTCACAGCCCCAAGCTGTGGTCCCCACAGGGAAGATATACAAGATAAACTTATTTTACACTGCATGTTAGCAAAAAGGCCAAGAAATTGTTTTTCTCCTAGTTAGGCCTGCAGAAAGTACATTCATATCAAAGGTACTAACAGGCAAGCACACATTTCCATAATAATGTGAGAAAGGGAAGGGAAAAAAGACAATTTCTATCTTCATAGTCAAGGACTGCATTAATTCACTTTGTATATTCCTGTGGCTAGAAACTAAAATGAAAAATATATCCAGAGGCAATGTCCTTCCTCTCATAGGGAGAAAAGAGCAAGCTACATTCCAGAAGGACTATTTTCTTTCCTAATTGGAATTAATCTATTTGTGCCCACCAATATAAGGCTGCTGTTTAAGGCAGGCTCCCCAAGGTCCAGCTGATCCCTGCTGAGAAACTGAGGGTTTTAGCAACAGTGAAACAGGAAGCCTGGCCTCCTCCTTTCTCTCCTGATTCCTGCTCCTATGGCAGAGGAGGAATACTCAGATTTATGGGGCTCACTAAAGGGCAGCCTAGCCTCACAGTGCCTCTTGTGACCATGGCAAAGCAGAGCTTGGTGGTGCAGGAAGAATCACAAGGTCAAACAACTGAATTTCTTTGGAGCTGTCTGAAAAATGTCACCTGAGACCACGAAGAGGTCAGGCAAATTATAGACTGGGACTCCATGCAGAAAGGTGTGAAGAGGAGACTGTATATGTAAAACCACGAGGAAGAAGGAAGGTTGGTGGAGGCAGAAGAAATATTCATCTAAAAGTGAAAGTTGAAATAGTCTATACAATTCCCTGCAACTATTACTGTTTTTCATTCAGCCTTTAAAAGATCAACTCAAAGAAGTCCCTACGTAAGCTTCCTCTCCCTCAAAATTTTGTCTCATTTAAGAACCCTGCCTAAGCAGATCCAGCTGCGACTTTAGAATCACAGAGTCATGGAATCATAGAACGGTTTGGGCTGGAAGGGACCTCAAAGCTCATCCAGTTCCCATCCCCTGTCACAGGCAGAGACACCTTCCACTACACCAGCTTGCTCAAAGCCCTGTCCAGTCTGGGCTTGAACACTGACAGGCAGCCACAGGGATGGGGCAACCTACAATAATGCCTCAGCACCCTCACTCTAAAGATTCCTTCCTTACATCTAATCTAAATCTCCCCTGTTTAAGTTTAAACTCATCACCCCTTGTCCCATTGCTGATGAAGAGTCTCTCTCCAGCATTCTTGTAGCCTCCCTTCAGATACTGGAAGGCTGCTATGAGGTTTCCACACAGCTTCAATTCTCCAGGCTGAACAGCCCCAACTTTCTCAGCCTGTCTTCATACGGGAGGTGCTCCAGCCCCCTTATCATCCTCATGGCTTCCTCTGGACTTGCTCCAACAATTCCATGTCCTTCATGTCCACCAGCATACCTGGGGTCTTGTGGCAGGTCATAGAATCAGAGAATGGTGACGATCCACAGCTTCTCTGGGCAGCCTGTTCCAGTGCCTCACCACCCTCATAGTAAAGAATTTTTTTCATGATATCTAATATAAATCTCCCCTCTTCCAATTTAAATCCATTCCCTCTTGTCCTGTCACTACATACCCTTGTAAAAAGTCTCTCTCCAGATTTCCTATAGCTCCCCTTCAGGTACTGGAAGCTGCTATAAGTATCCCTGGAGTCTTCTCTTCTTCAGGCTGAACAACTCTAACTCTCCCAGCTTGTCCTTATAGGAGAGGTTCTCCAGCCCTTTGAGGATCTTCATGGACCTCCTCTGGACTTTCTCCAGCAGGTCCAAGTCCTGCTTATGTTTGGGGCCTGAGAATTGGACACAACACTGCAGGTGGGGCCTCATGAGAACAGAGTAGAGGAGGAGAATCACCTCTCTTGACCTGCTGGTCATGCTCTTTTCGAAACAGCCCAGTATACAGTTGCTTTCTGGGCTGCAAGCACACACTGCTGGCTCATGCTGAACTTCTCATCCATCAACACCCTCAAGTCATTCTCTTCAGGGCTATTCTCAACCCATAATCTGCAACTACAGTCCTGTAGTTGTGCTTGGGATTGTCCTGACCTACATGCAGGACCTTGAACTTGGCCTTGTTGAACTTCATGAGGTTTGTGTTGACCCACCTCTCAAGCACGTATAGGTCCCTCTGGATGGCATCCCTTCCCCCCAGCATGTCAACCACACATCTTGCTGTCATCAGAAAACTTAGTGTCATCAATCCCACTGTCCATGTCACCGACGAAGATGTTGAACAGGACTGGTCTCATCACTGACCCCTAATGGACACCACTCATCACTGGTCTCCATTCTCACATCAAGCCATTGACCGCAACTCTCTGCATGTGACCATCCAGCCAATTCTTTAACCACTGAGTGGTCCATCCATCATATTTATGCCTCTCCAGTTTAGAAACAAGGATGTAATGCAGGACAGTGTTGAATGTTTTGTACAAGTCCAGGTAGACCACGTCAATTGCTCAGCCCTTACCCATCAGTTCCATAGCCCCATCATAGAAGGCCACCAAACTGGTCAGGCAATATTTGACCTTAGTGAAGCCATGCTGGCTGTCACCAATCGCCTCATTGTTTTTCATGTGTCTTAGCATGCCTTCCAGGAGAATCTGCTCCAAGATTTTTCCAGGCACAGAGGTGAGGCTGACTGCTCTGTAGTATCCTGGGTCTTCCATTTTCCCCTTTTTAAAAATAGGGGTTGTATTTCCCTTTTTCCAGTTGTCAGGAACTTCACCTGACTGCCATGGCTTTTCAGGTATCATGAACAGTGGCTTAGCAACTTCATTCACCAGCCCCTTCAGGATCCACAGATGGATTTCATTGGGTCCCATGGACTTGCGCAGGTTCAGGTTCCTTAGGTGATCTTGAACCTGAGCCTCTTCTGCAGTGGGCTTAAGGTCTTATTCTCCAAGTCCCTGCATATGTCTTCAGTTTTTAGTATTTTCCGATGTTGATCCTGCCAGACTCATTGCTGTTGCTAAACAAAGAGCACAGAAACACTAAAGGAAAAAAAATTCCCAACCAAGTTCTCTGAAACATGCCATATTGTGAAGAGGCATCAAGTACCCCCTTTCTGTGCTAACAAGTTATTAAAAAAAAGAAAGCACTAGGGTGAGAGCAAATAGAAACAACATTTTTAACTCTCTCACTTGTTACCACAGAAATTCCTGAGTTTATGAGGGACGACTTTCAAAAAGGCTGAAAAAAAAGTATTTTACTATAGGCGAAGAATATAGTATCATTGAATGGTTTTGGTTGGAAGGGACCTTAAAGATCATGCAAGCCTCCTGCCATGGACAGGGATACCTTCCACTAGACCAGGCTGCTCCAAGCCCCCTTCAACCTGGCTTGAACATTGCCAGAGATGGGGCATCCACAGCTTCTCTGGGCAACCTGTGCCTCACCACATTCATTGTAAAGAATTTCTTATTTCTTTATAATATGAATCTATCCTCTTTCAGCTTAAAGCCATTCCCCCTTGTCTTATCATTACAGGACCTTGCAAGAAGTCCCTCTCCTGATTTTCTTCAGGTATTGGAAGACTGTTATAAGGTCTCTCCTGACCCTTCTCTTCTCCAGGCTGAACAACCCCAGCTGTCTCAGCCTGTCTTTATAGGAGAGGTGCTCCAGCCCTCCAATCAAGTTTGTGACCATCCTCCAGACTTGTTCCAATAGGACCACATCCCTCTTGTGCTGGGGGCTCCAAAGTTAGACACAGGACTGCAGGTGGGGTCTCACGAGAGCAGATTAGAGGGGCAGGATCACCTCCCTTGACCTGCTGGTCATGCTCGTTTTGATGCAGTGCAGCGCAGGGCTGGCTTTCTGGGCTGCGAGCACACACTGCTGGGGCATGTTATGCTTCTCATCAACCAACACCATCAAGTCCAAAATTGTCAAGAATAATTTGCTACTGAAAGAAACCATGTTGACTGCCACCGATAACCTCCTTATTTTCCAGCTGCCTTAGCAGAGTTTCCATGAATATCTGCTCCATGGTCTTGCTAGGCACTGAGGTGGGACTGACAGGACTGTAGTTTGCAGGTCTTCCTTTTCTCCTTTTTTACATACAGGGGTTACATTTCTCCTCTTCCACTCAGCAGGAAATTCACCACACTGCCACGACTTCTCAAATATGATGGATAACAGCTTGGCAACTACACCTGCCAGTTCCCTCAGGACCTGTAGATGCATCTCATCAGATCTCATGGACTTGTTCACCTTCAGGTTCCTTAGATGGTCTCGAACTTGATCTTATCTTTAGCCAGGTTTAATTTTTCAGGACTAACCTGACCCCTGGCTGCTCAGACAATTTCTCTATATTCATCTCAGGCTACCCATCCTTGCCTCCACCCTCTGCAGGCTTCCCTTTTGTGCTGGAGTTTGTCCAGGATCAGCCTGGGAACAACATCAAGTCTCAAAATCTAATACCAAACTTTCTTTAAATTGTCCTTCAGCTATAAAGTAAAAGCCACGATTAGCAAAATAAACTATATTCAGATTGGAAATAAACAGAACAAGTCTAACAAGGGAAGAGAAAATGTACTTAACAGCTCATAGAACAGGTTTAAACTGCCTGAAGGACAGAGAAGTGATCAGTCAGTTCAGGAGTGTGATTTCCTTTGCAAATAACTTATAAGTGGAGATGTGACCAGCACTTTGGGTTCTGCAGAAGGCAGTAGCCAGAAGCAGAAAAAAAAAAAAGAAGAAACAAAAATTAACAACTAGCCACAAGCAGCAGAAAGAAATTAACAATGCCAAGTAAGCTAATTAACATGTGCTATCAAGACAGTGCATCAGAGTGATAAGGTGTGATTAAAGACTTCTTTAAGCCATTTCCAGGCCTCTCCCTTCTGGAGAAGTAGCTAGGAATGCATGGGTAGTTTCATCACATTGTCACCGTGGGCGGGTACTCAACATCAAAACTGGCTGCAGCCCCCTCAGCTTTTCCAGGAGACTGAGCAGAAGAGGATAGTCTCTTACTCTTCCATCCTTGCCTTATGCCTTTTGTAGAAAGGAATGGAGGGCCATGGAAAGGGCATCACACTGCTGATGTGCTAATGCTTGGATTTTGAGAGAAACTGCTAGTTTAGGATGTACCCCACCTCCTGCCTCTTGCAGATTAGATTCTCTTCATCTTACTAACAACTTCTGTTAGCTCACGCTGGCCACCTAATAAAACTTTCAAAGAGTTGTTCTCACCCCATAGATGGATGTTAGAAACAAAGGTGGGAGAACATGACTGTCACTGCAACACACTCAGAGCAAAATTAGGAATACAGCTGGTATCTCCTGACTCCCAATCTTCTGCTCAGCCTGCAGAGGCTTCAGCCATAAAACTACATAGGAGTGTTTTGAAAGAGAGGCAATGCCCTGACCCTGGAGAGGAACCCAAGAGGGGGCTCATAAAAGAGGAAATCAAAGCACAGTCTCCCATGCAATGAGTGTAACCTAAACGGCAGTCAGGTTCTGTCAGTCAGATCAGTTTGGTTTAATGCATTTAAAGTAGCTGCCCAAAGTCTTTATCCTGGCCCACAGTTTACCAGACGATAAGCTATACTTTTATGGGAACTAGTAAATATGGTATTTTCCTGTTCTCAAAAACTGGATATTTCATAATACCATGTTATTTGTGTGTCATGCAAGAATATCCAAACCCCATGTTTATGATATTCTGTCACTGAGAATGGAAATGAAAATCTTACATGGTCAAGCTATTCAAAATCATTTTTATATTAGTCACACATGATTACATGGAATTTTGGTGGTGTTGGAAGAAGTAGGAGGAGGCTTTCTAACCATACCGTACACATGTATTTGGCTTTTTCAAATAACTGGAATTAAAAATAATTGCTTAATAATTGCAACATGTTTCATAGCTGCTGAGCTAGTATTGCTGGGAAAGTTTAACTTTCATGATTTTATTGTTTCTGTGCAAATTAAATTCTCAGCATTAACTCTATTATATTAACATTGGCAAGCATCATTTTTATAAAACAGGAAAAAAAAAGGGGAGAGAGGAAACAGTGCTGGCAGGTGACGGCTGTTCTTGAAGGTAAAATACACACAAAACAAATTGGCCAAGGTAAGGACTTCAGATTAGTAGAGGAAAGCATGCTTCTGGTGATAATCGAGTGTATTTGTTTAATAACAATACTTGCCACTATTACAATAATGGCCTAAAGTTTTGAAGTGCTCATTTCCTCCTTGTACTGTTTGCCACTTTACAAGGTGTGGATATGACTGAGAACATAGATGATAAGAGCAATCACGGAGATTAAAGGAGACCTTCTCAGTTGAGGAACACGGCTGTGGTTGAGTGGGACCAGTAGATGGGCATGATACTATGGAAAGGATACAAGCAACTCTGGCAGGGCTCTGGTGGAGGAACAGGGGCAGAGGCTCACCAACTCACTTATCAGGACAAATTGTAGATGAATTCCAGAGCTCCTTGCATGGAAGAAGGCAAGTGATCTTTCCAGTCAGATACCGAGGTGGTTTGCCATTGGCTTGCCAGAAGACTTGAAAAGGGCGCTCTGGAGGTTCAGGTTTGAAAAGAGGCCTTTGGCCTACACAGAAAAGAGACTTCTGGAGCATGTCCAGTGAAGCAGTACCCTGGCACAGCTATAAGGCCCGCTCGTGATTTTTAAACCTCTAAGCTGCTGTGCAACCACACACTGCACCAGCCATTGAGCCGGGTATTAAACAAGAAGTACCCCACTTCCTTCTGAAGCAGTCCTTCCCACCTATGGGTCTGAGAAAGGGAAACTCGAAGCACAGGGACGCTTTGGAGAGAACTGAAGCGCACAACTTCTCCTATGCGCACCAGCACTTGCGCTCCTCGAAGAACTCGGTATTGTTATTTGCCTCCCTTCAGCTTTCTCTAGAGGAGACCTGAAGGCACCCAGTAACGGGCCCTGGCACCCACCTCCCGACAGACCATCAGCCCTGCCGGGGCCAGGGCGCGCTCCCCGCACCGGGCGTCCCCCCAGGCCCGCTCTCCCCCTCCGCACCCCGCTTACTAAGCGCGGGACCCCCGCGCACCGCCCGCCGACACGTGACCCACCCCGCCTCCTAGCGCACAAACACCCCCTCCCCGTCCGCCCCCTCCCCTCCCTTCCCTTTCCCCGCGGGGGGCCGGAGCCCCGCGGTCACGTGGCCGCGGAGTGATGTCACGCCTCCCACTACCGCCCCCCCCCCCCATCCCGCCCTATCCGCGCGGAGCGGCCGAGTGTCCCGGGGCGCGCGGCGGCGCCGTTCCGCCTTTCGGCTCCTCTCGGCTGGGCTCGGCTTCGCTCGGCTGCCGGCGGCGGGGACGGTGGTAGCGGGACGCAGTTCCCCACATGAGGTGAGCGCGGCTCCGCGTGAGGCACCGGTGGTGGCGGACGGAGGTTGCGTGCACACATACACACACGGTGGCGGGCGCTGTGAATAGGGGCTTTGTGTGCGGCGACCACCTGCCCCCGCCTCCGCCGCCGACCGCGGGGGGTTGCAGCTGCCGGAGCCTGAGGGGAGGCACCCTCTGTGGGGCGCAACAGGAGGAAACATCTCCCTTGGCTTCCCCAGAGCCGCGTCTCCCCGGCGTGGGGAGCGCAGCCCGTGCGCGGCTCTTCGTTTGTATTCACTTTGTTGTTCTGCGGGGTCGTTTTCCCTCCCCTCGCGGGTGACAGCTGCCTGCGGCGGTGAGCACTAGCACCTCGGTGCCCGTCGGCGGGTCGCCGCGGGTCCCTCAGCCCCGAGCGAAACCGCGGGGTCAGTGGGGTCTCGCCCTGTCTCTGATAGCGCTGGTCCGGCTGCGCCCCGGCGGCCCCAGCGCCGCCCCCTCAGTTCCGCTCCCGGTGTCCGTCCTAGGGGAGACCCTCGTGTCTCCTCGCTCCGGTAAGAAAGGTGTTCCCGGTTGTCCCGGTGCTCCGGTGGGGCGGTTTGTCTCCGGGTTCTCGTGTGAGCCCGAGGGAGGCGGCCTGGCTGCGGGTCTGCGCCTTCCCCTGGCAGCGGGGGCTTGAAACACCAAGATTTTCTGTAGCTGTTAAAGTAATGGAACAGCCTGCTGTCGCGTCAGTTTAACCAGGAACTTGAGCTGCTAACTTCCAACAGAGCACTGTGAAGACTTTGCTTTCTCTCGCACGGCTCTTGGCAGCACAAGCCTTCTGCTGTTGCCACTTGTGACATTCTTAAGTTTCTCCCCGGTGAAAAGACCTGTAACAGCACTGCATGATCTTAACATTTTTTCCCGTTTGTTTCTACAGTGAGTGTGAGCATGCTTATTACAGAACTGATATAAACCACTTGCAAATCTAGTGCTACTTTGGTGGAAGGTGTAGTTTCCATTTTCTTTTTTTTTTTTTTTTCCTTTCATTTGTCTGAGTGGGCAGCAGGTTAGTGTGTGCTATTAAGAAAACAAATAATCAAATATCAAAAAAATACCTATGCGCTATTTTAGAAAGGCCTTATGGTGTCCTAGATTAACTAGGAGTAAATGAACTAAGTAAATGTCTGTCAGTGACCTGCTTGGCTCTTGTCTTGGGACACTCATGGAAAGCTGTCAATGGGATTCTATTTACTAATAGAAGAATTGCATAACAGCCATATGAACCAGAGTGAAAAAGCATTTGAGTAGAACGAGGCTTGATATGAGCTCAGGGTTCTCTTGAGTTGAAGCCAAGCTCAGTGCCAAGAAGTCACTCTGCAGTAGCAGATACCCATCCTTCCAGTCTCTAAAAATACTGGCCCTGTGCTATTCTCTTCCCTCTTCCAAGAGTACATCTGCTAGCAAAGCATAAAATGCTACCTCCTCCCCCCCCCCCCCCCCCCCCGAACAGAGAGATGGATAACATCAAGTGGAGAAGAGACTAGGCAGGAGGCTGCTCATCTCATGAAGCTATGTAAGCATTTCACAAGAGGGTTTGCTCACTTGCCTCATCTCTTCCCGCCCCCCCCCCCCTTTTTTGTATGTTCCCTACTATGTTACTTTTCTTCCCCCTTCCCCCATAAGCAGTTTGTGCCTCTTCTGGGGGACAAGCAGTGCCTGGAGAAACATGAAAGCAAACTTATTGTGCAAGATGTTGACAATTTCTAAATCCTACTTCAATAATACCCTGATCACATTCCTCTTGAGAGCTGGTTGGAGGCTAGTTCTTTTTGCCAGGGATAATGCTTGAAGTAACTACAGAGCAAACCCAAAAAACTAGAACAAATCCAGTTAAAGTTTTAGTGGCTTGCTTAATGGCAATCCCAAAGGTGGGAACATATCCATCCATAACATCTTTTGGAGTTACAGATTGGAGAAATTGTCTCTTCTGCTACGTGCATACTTCCTGCACATCTGAGAAGCCTGTTCTGCCTCTTCCTTGGAGTTGCAGTCTAGGTGCCTGTCTTGGTTTAAGCCTCTAACCCCTACACACAGTTTCCTCCCTCCCTCCCTCCCTCCCTCCCTCCCTCCCTCCCTCCCTCCCCCCCTCCCTCCCCCCCTCCCTCCTTCCCTCTTTCCCTCCCCCCTTCCCCCCTTCCCCCCTCCCCCCCCCCTCCCCTCTATTTCTTCCCCCAGTCCCGGGGGGGATGGGGAGGAGAATCGAAAGAATGCAACTTCCACAGGTTGAGATAAGAACAGTTTAGTAACTAAGGTATAACACAAATCACTACTGCTACCAACAGTAATAATGCAAGAGAAATACAAGGAAAGAGAATACAACTGCTCACCAAGCCCGACCCAGCCAGTGCACCCCCCAGCAGCAAACCCCCCAGAGCACCACCACCACACCCTTCCGGGTCTCTGCTCTCCGGTTTTACATCCTGGACATGATGTGCTGTGGTATGGAATAACCTCTTTGGTCAGTTTGGGTCAGGTGTCCTGTCTCTTCTTCCTCCTGGCTCCCCTCCTCCCTGGCGTAGCATGAGACTCAGAAAGTCCTTGGCCAGACTAAAACATTGCAAAGCAGTAACTGAAAACACTGGTGTTTTCAGCCTGCTCCCAGGCCCAAAATCAAAAACTCGCTGCACGAGCTACCAAGAAGAAGAATAATGACTGCTATTGCTGAACCCATGACAGTGCCTGTGAATGCACACAAGTGATAGCTCTGCATTTGAGGTACCTTGGGGCTTGTTTTCGGAGTTGTCAGTCCTTGCTGCTCCTTACATTTTGAGGGTCATCTAATAATACACTCTTAGGGTATAGCGGAAGTAGTGCAAGTAGCTGTAATTTAGGTAAATACATTACAGCTCATCGCTGTTAAACTGCCAGAGACAAATGTGAGTCTGGTGAAGTGTGGAAGCAACTGAAGATCTAACTGGTACTTAGGACTAGCTACTGATCCAGGTACTTTCCAAGGACTGCTGGATCAGGAGTACACAGCAGTGAAAGAAAGCATCCTTCCATTGTGAAGAGATCCAGAATAGGATGGCCAGTAGTGCCTGAAGATGATGGTGTTAGTTGATGTGCTGAACTTTAGACCTTCTCTGGAGGAGAGAATCTCCAGTCTAATGGTTGGTGCATTTGCCTTGGAAGTGTTAGTTCTTGACTCAAACCCTTCCTCTGCAGGAAGATCTTGCATTTTAGCTGAATGCTGTAGTAACATACGTATATTTTCTAAAGCTGCCATAGTCTCCCTTCATTTTTGTGCCTGGAAGCCGTTGCTGTTATTCAAAATACTGTAGAAGGATGCATGGGTTTTCTCACATAAATCTATAGGAGGGGATGGGTAAAGTGTAGAGCCAAGTTTGTTCAGTCATTACAATAGAAAAGAATTTCTACGCTGATTCGGAGAAAACTCCAGGAACAAAGTTGCCAACAAAGTTTTCTAGTTGACAAGCCAGTATTCTTTATTACGGGCGCCGGGAGACACGGGGGATAGCTCCTCCTAACGTGTGTCCACCTATTGCTACACAAGCAGTCCTTATATAGCTACAGAGCATACATGCATATTCATGAGGCTACGTATGGATTATCTCATTTTCCAGAAAGTTCCCCGCATGAGTACAAAAATGTGATGGTGGTCTCTGAGGGTCGTTTATGTCTTCCAACAGTCTTCATCACTGCTGGCAGCCTTTGAAGCATGCGCAGTAGATGCTTATACCAGCTTAATCGGTTCGTTAACACCACAGACATAATAATCATCCCATCCTCCTGCTTATCAGTTAGTTTAACTGCAGCCTGTCCTGGGCCTCTGCCTTGCCAGATACTCCCTATCTTTACGTCCTGTTCTTCTAGCCTGTTTTTCTTACACTCATTTTGTACTAAGGTCATAAAGGCCTAAACTACATCAACTACAGCAGTTTATCTTATACAAGGATTCTCAGCATGTTCTCTAGCTGTACTCTATATTTTTTTCTGTATATCATGCATCTCAGTAATTTTCCATTATTGCTGTTACAAAGCCGTCAAACTTAACATTACTTAAAATTTATTCTAAAAGTTTATATATTTCATTTTGTAATTTTGTACTCCCCTGTCTCAACACTGGTCTATGACTCTGTAACTTCAGTAGCTGAGGATGTTCCACTACTTTTCTCATAACTGCTGAGACAGGGAGCTATTGTTGATTACTGCAGTTGTCTGGATTCCCAAAGGCACTGGGACACCCTGAGATGTCTCTGGGAACTTTGACACTTGAGTGCTTCTGAAGATTTTGTTTACAAGGTCCTGAGACATTAGCATGATGATTCGGAGGGAGATCTAGAGTTTCATAGGTCTCTGATGGCTGGGAGAAGTCTTAAAAGCACTAAGTCTTCTCCAGTATTTGTATGGTGCCTAGGGCTGCTGCTATTGAAAATAAGTTTCAATAACCTGAATAAAATCAGATAAAAACTTGATTATCTTCAAGATCTAAGTGTTGATCTTGCTGATGTTCTGCTAGTATTTATAGCATTGATAGTCTTCCAGGATAGAAATTACCTGAATTCCTGTCACACTTTTTTGATGCGTGGAAACAAACCCAACTCTTCCATTTTTGGCTAATGTTTAAGAAGGCACTGCATTTCATCAGCTAAAATACTTTCCCTACCCAAGAATTTGGAAGCTGAATAGGGGAGCTATCAGCACCATCTCCGAAGGTATTTCTAGACTAAAGGAGTTTTCAGCAGGACACCCTTCCAAGACCTTTTCAAAAATATAAGTTTATGAGAGTGGGGCTTGCCAAGAGTTCTAGGTGAATTACATTGATGTTCCCATCTTCCTAACTCCTGCTCTAATAGACGACTTAGTTCTGCCTTTGGCTATTTCAAAACATTAATCCAGAAAGTCATGGATATGTCTCTTCATAGATTTAATGTTGCGTCCATCCAGATTGTTATGTTTGCTGATTCTGAAGAGCATCTAGTTGAATGGTTGACACAGAACATTAGGAGGGGAGTAAGTATAAGCAAGTACTAGCTATTGTTAGGCATGTGGGTTTCTGATTAAAGAACTAGTTTCCCAAGTGGGACTCTGCATCATTTTTCTCTGTTCCTAGTTGTAACTGGATACTTTGATTCCAATCTAGCCCTGCTGGACTAAGGATTGAACATTGGAAAGTCTTCAGGACTGCAGTGTATCTTATGTGTGATCAAACCAGAAAATATGGTCTCAAAATTGAGTTGCACATGGGTGGGGCTTTTTGTTTTAGACATGGGAAATTGAAAGCAGAGAAAGACAGCAGTATGTCCCAGTTCATGCAGCAAGTCTTGTCTCTTGTTCTCGGCTCTTCAGTAAGCTGGATGTGTGTTGACAGACACTTCCAGACAAAAGAACTGGAGTAAGAACAGAGTAAAGTTGTATGCAACAAATGAATTACAAATTTGCCTGGACTTCACTTGAGCTAGAATTTTGCCCGGAGTGCTGTCTAATATGCCAAGTAAACAATTCGAGGCAATGTCACATTTTGATTTTTCTTTTATCTTCTGTAATTTACTGCATTGAAGGCCTTGTTGATGCAAGCTTTCTTCTAGCTGTCTAGAACTGAAAACACTGTTGAAGAGACTGCGCATATCCCCACCTTGACAGCCTTGCATGGGTTTTATGGACTGTACAACATCCACAGAGGCTGGTCCTACTTCAGCTAAACCCATCAAAAATGAAGTTTAACATTTGCAAATTTGGAATATCAAAAGGAAATAGAGTAGAGAGTTGATGCAAAGTGCTCTGGAGGTTGGAGTGATACCTGTAAATTGGTGATGCAACATCCATGGAGCTCTAATTTTTGCTCTCCGAAGGCTTAAATTTGTACAGTTTAGCACACCCTTGCCAGTGATTTGTGAACAGATAGAGGGATAGTACTAAGTTACCCAAGGCCCTTGCTATCTCTAATGTCTGATTCTGTTTAGAGTTGGATTAACTGTATATAAATCACTCCCACTGTTGTGTAGCACTTGGGCTTCTCAGTGCATTTTTCAGTGTGTTTTTATTAGTAAGTAATAGTACAGTAACCAAGCCAAGAATTACTTGTCTTTATAGGTGACATTAAGTTTAAAAAAGTTATGTTCCATTTGACTTTTCCTATGATAGGAGGATGGGTTACTCAAGATGGAAAAACTGAGTTATGCTGATAAAGAATGGGGAAATGTTCCCATTGCTTTTGGTCACATTATACATGCTTCTCTTCTTTGGCCTGAGAAATAGAGAAGAATATGCTCAGTTGGATGGAAATGAGAAGGTAGTCAGAGATGAAGTGCTGGATGGATCTTTTTTCGGACAGCATGGTCTTGCTGCATTTATGTGCAAGAAACTGAAGAGGCTGGGCAATGGCTAATTCCTCCAGGTGGTCCTGTGGCTTTGGCAGTGCTGAGACAAAGCTCAGGTTTGGGCATGTTCTTGGTATTGTAGATCAGGGGAGCTCAGGCATGTGAAGTGTTTGAGAAGCTGGGTTCTGAAGGTGGGCAGTAGAAGAGATAATAGTGGTGTGGATACCTCTGGCTGCTCTGCAGTACTGGCTGCCACAGAGGTTTGTGCTTCTGGGTCAGAGCAGAGCTTGTGATTTAGAAAGTGATCATCCAGAGAATAAATGGTCGTGTTGTGCTTTGGGAGGAGATGCTTCTCAGGCTCCTTATTTTCCCCGGTGAGCGAGTTGTATTCACACAAAGGAGATGTGAGAGTATGGTGGCAATGGTATTCTTCCAGACCCTGTTTATTTTCTTGTTTTCATTTTATTCCCTCCCCCCCACTCCCCACCCCTTCATTTTATTTTGCCATATCTTGCATGCAGTCTGTAGTACTTTTCTGTAACCTCAGAAGGTTAAAAAAAATTCTGAAATATTTTTGGCAGGGGGAGGGAGCTTAGTTGACAACAGGAATTGTGCCTTGCTACAGGAAGCCGCTGTCTGAGATGGCGGCTTCTCAAAGAGGTGCAAGATTTTTGATTAATTGAATTCAGCACTTACCAGTAAAGGATCACGCTTGCTGATATGAACAGTGTACATAGTGTACAGTTATACTGTAAACCTGTAGTTTTACATTGTAAAACTAAGGCTGTTTCACTGTTGCATCGCTGGCTCTTTGGTCCTTCAAGGAGTTGATTGTAGCTCTGTTTGAAAAGCCTTGCTTGCTCTGACTAATGTAATTTAATGAAAGGAATAAATATGTCAGTATTGTTGTTCACAGTAATAAAAAACAGTTTGTTGTTGTTTATCTCATTATACATCAGTGGGGAAGATTATCCTAATCTGTTTCCTACATTGAAACCTAAAGATTGCATTGTGTATTAAAACAGTTTCAGTGAAATTACTGAGGCTGAAGATTATCACCACTTCAACCTCTGTTGTTTTAACTACAGGTTGGTTTACCACCAATCTGAAGATGTTTTCTGTGTCTTGTATTGCTGAAAGCCACTTATTAAGCTGAAGGAAGATGAGATAGAGAACTAGATAGATACTTAATTTTAGAGTTATTGGTTAAAAGCATGTGATCAGCATTAGCTGTTGAGAATCTCTGGAGTTAAACACTTCTTTCCTGCTAACTTGCTGGGGTTGCAGAATGACAGTGCTTAATATTTATTATCATGTTTGTACCGAAAGCAGAGAAATGCCACTATTAGAGATTGCTTCTTGTTAATACCTGTGATTCATTGCAGAAATACCATTTTGAAGTGACTTGGTGCTCCCTAGTGAATTTCTAGTAGTCATTTCCTATCTTGTAAAACAGGAGTGTATTAATGGTGTTTCCTTTATGCCCCTCTGGCAAATGACACTTGTCATAAAGCCCTGCTGAATCAGGATGCTGACCTCTTTTTGCATCAATTCCAATAATTACACCCTTTGAGAGGTGATTTCCTCCCTTAAACTGTGCCAAGAAAGTGCAGCCTTCGCCACTTCATGGGTTTTTATCTCTACAGCTGAAGAATTATGGGCATTATGGTGCACAAGCTATAATATTAATGTTCATGTTTAACTATCTCTTATGGAAAAAATACAGATGTGATACACACTGAGCTTGGGAGTCCTGTTTTTGTGTGCTTGTGCATGCTTTTTTAATTATGCTGAGGACTTGAGTTTCACATTCAATGTTTAAAATGCACTTACGCAAGAGATGAAGTATCCTGTGGGAAAATAAATTGGCTTGTAATAGAAACGCAGCTCACCTCCCTTCTTCCTTCCTCAAAAGTGGGAAAAGTAGCATGTTAGGAGCACTTGCAAAGCTTATTAGTTAGACTCTATTGCAGGTTCTTCATAGACGAGAGTCCAGCTTCACAGCTGTTCTGTACATACACCTTCAAGGAGTTGTCATCTCTCCCATAGCCCTATAGTTGAGCACTTTATCTTCCATGGGAGTTATAACAAGTCTTTCATTCATGAGAGCCAAAAATGCTGAGGGGGTGGGAAGCGGAAAGCCTATAGCAGACAATTCTTTGGCAATCTGTATGTGAGGAAAGATTTGTTTTTGGTTCCCCATGTGCACGGTTTCTTTATATTTTAGTAACTGATGTAATTAAACTGTTTATAATTTTTTCCCCCTTTCTCTTTTTTTCCATTTTTTTTTTTTCTTTTTTTCCCCTCGGCATGGTACATAAATAAGACCAGATGAGTGTAATGTTTTTTGTCTTGTCTGTACCCTGGCATTTCTGGTCTTTGCAAAGCTTATCCTTGTTGTTGCTAGAGAATTATTTAGGAGATTATTGGGGTTTTGCTGAGGTTCAGGCTCATTTCCAGTTCAGGTTATAAGAGCTGTTGTGCAATTTAAACACTTTCTCTGAAGTTTGAGTAGGTGTAGCAGAAATAAAGTGTTATGCTTCTCATAGAGCAACCTAAAATAATTCATTTGTTTTGATTGTTCAAAACTTGACCTTTTAATTTTTGTTCCCATTTTACAAATACTCCAACCCAGGAAAAAGCAAAGAAATTGTCACTTAAGCCAAGGAGTGAAAAAGCTTTTGCAATTTTTTCTTCCTTTTCCTTTTGCATGCTAAAGAAGTAAGCAAAATGCCGCAAGTCCATTCTTCTTGAGATGAAAAGCAAGACCTTTGAATAAAACCCCTCGTTCATACACCTGAAAGCAGTCAGGCATCTGATATGACTTCAGAATGACTGCTTAATTAGATTTAGAGTAATTTAATTAGACATAATGGTATTTTAACAGCCTACGGAATTACCCCATCCAGATTACACACTGGAGGTGTGTGCTCTGTGGGAAATGTATTTGTGTGTATACAGTGTATGGGATTTTTGGAAGAAATGTACTTGTGTTTGTCTTAAATAGCTGTCAGATAAATATGGGGTTGAACTAAATGACATGTTTACTTAGCACTAATTGCTATTCCTGAATGTTGCTTAGCATTGTGTTTTGTGGAAGCATTCATGTATATTTTACCAAGAGCGTACTGAGTAGTTGCATTTTAAAATTCATAGTAGAGTGACCATGTAGAACATAGCAGTGTGCCTCATAATAATAATGTGCCTTTCTTTTATGAGACAACTGAATCTCACTTTGCTTATCAAGCTGTTTCTAGGGAGTGATGTGAAATCTTAGTGACCCTGCATAACCTATTTGAATTTATGCTCCAGTCCTCATTCCAGTTATTTATTTATCTGGCTAGACTTCTTTTTTTTTTCCCCTCCTTTTTTCTAGGGTGGAGGGAGGAAGTTTATACAGCTGAACATCCTCTACTTTAAACTGTTCTTCAGAAGGAATTTGTATAGCAGCTAAAACTTGCAAATGAGAGTGACAATTTCAGTGACCATACTCCAAAAGCAAAATTTTAACATTGTTGCATAGATGGTTTTGCCTAGTCCAGATGTATGTTGCCCTCCCATGAAGTTTTTCTTCTGTGCTCTAGCAAAAAGCACATTGCCATGCTACTTTAACATGCTGTTCACCGTTACAGTTGTCTTGAATCAGTGATACGTGTTATACTGAAGGTTACTGTGTGAAACTCTGGCTAGGCGCTGTCCCCCTGTTTCCGTGTGAGAGTTTGCAGCTTGTCTGTAATGTTAGTTGTGTATGTTGAACAACTGCTGCTTTTCTTCGCTTGAAAAGGAAGAAGGTGGAACATGCCAAATTAAAAGAAGCTATAACTCCCCAGAATACATATTGAGTTTCCTACATGGAAAAGTATAAAACAATTCTTCCACTGAAAACCTCTGTTCTTGCTCAGATGGTTCTATCTGCTATGTTGCATTGAGCTGTCCCATATGTGTCATGCATGATTTAAGTATAATTTTGAATTTGGTTAATGGTTAGACTTGTACATACAATACCGACGGTATTTCTGCTGCCCAGTACAACCCACAGTTGTAGGACAGCAAAGTTTTAATCAATGACTTTGCATACTTATTTCTGCTTTTCCCACTTTACAGAATAGCTGCCCTGATGATAATGTTAAAATAGGCAGCGGGCAGAGAAAGCTGGTTCATGTGTGAACATATCAGTGATCTAATTATGTCGAGAGGTAGCTAGTATAGCATGGCACACACTTGAGTTTTTGGTAAAGATTTGCTCTATTCTGTGATCTGACTTAGGCTTGCTTTTAAGTTTGGAGAAACAGAAAGTTTCCCTTAGCTATCTATTAATCTTTTTTAGAGCTTGAGGGCTAAATCAGCAAAGGGTGATATAGGTATGCAAATTCAATTCAGACTTGGTTGCCAGTGAACTGAGTGGTATCAAGTTGGAATCTTATTTTTCTTTCTTTTTTGTTTAGATATTGAAGAAGGATAAAGAGCTGCTCAAAGTTTTGGAGAGTTGAATGTGATCAGCATGAAGAGCTTAAAAGCCAAGTTCAGGAAGAGTGATGTAAGTATTTCTGCTCAGCTTCACTGCTGGTTTCTACGCTGGAAACACATTCTTCACTCCCACCTTGATAAGGTTGTAGATTAATGAATTACAGAGAAGAAACTTTTCCAAGCACAAAGGCAACAGTATGGAGTAGCTGTTTCTATTCAGACAGCAATTATCAGTTATGCAAACTAATAGTATTTCACTACCTTGCTCCCTATAACTGAATTATGCACATGTATGGGGTCTGCAAAACTTCTGTTAGATTGTGCTGGTGCCCAGATTTAAACTTTGTTCCAGGCATAGGGTTAAGCTTAGTATGGACTTTACTACCTGATTATGTATCTGTTTGAGCATAATACCATTCTTATCAGTGTGGTGCTTGCGCACTTAGTGAAATGTCTCCTCAGTCTGTGGCAGGGTTTCTTTGTCAGCAAGAATACAGAAAGCAGCTGTGCAATTAGGGCAGCTGTAGCTTATCAATTCCAGTGCAACAGGAGAGGTGGATATGAGGCTTGAGGAGCGAGGATGTAAATATGGAGGTCCTACAGGAGACCCTTCAGCACTGCATTTAGAGAGACATTACATTGCACATCATATATTGCCTCTTGCTATTGTAGTATCAGTGGAGACCCAAGCTTCACCTTGTATAGTTAGTATACTTCCCTTGGAGTAGCAGAGCTGCTGTAGTCCAGTCCTGTTCTTGTCTTTCTTTTCCTGCCATTACTCATTCCAGCTTTTTTGTCATGCACTCATGTCTAATGCTTATTTGATAGTGCAGTGAGCAATCAGTGAAAATAGGTGATTTTGGTGAATTAGCTTTCCAGATTTTGTGTGGGGTTTGTAATGAGTCTCTGTGATCTGTGAAAAATTTAATGTTCCCTCCTTCATCCTAAATTTGTGTGCTGCTTTGAAAAGAAGAGATGTATTGTTTATTATGGCCAGATTTACACAGGATCCTGGAGTAGCCCTGTTTGGTGAAGATGCTTTAGGTTTGAAAATAGAGCTTATTCAGATGTTTTGACATTCAGGAATTACATTACAGCATAGTACAGGCTGTGCTTTCATGTATAGATGGTCTTATGGCTCACCATTAGAGTGGGGTCTTCAGCTGGCTTGTAATGTACTTCAGTAGCTGTGAAGAAGTTAGAGATGCTGTTGACATGTAATCTGCAGATACTCTGGTTACTGCTTAGAAAAGTCTTCTGAGCTACAGGTTAGCATTTGGTGCAGCTGCTGTATTCGCTTCCTAGCAGCAGCACTCCTTCAGTTTAGCAAGAGCCCTTTGTAAAAAGATTACCTCTATAGATGAGCTAAATATGTCAACCAACCTTGGGAGCAGTGGGGAATGCTTTTAACTACTTAAGCAGTGTTTGGCTTTTGTTAGTCATCAGACTGAATCACCCATCAGCACAGCCTCTTGTGCCACTTCACAACAAATAAAAAATAATGTCACAAGTCTCTGGTGTCTCATTTAACTGAATATGCCATTTGGTTTAGAACTGCTAGAATTTTGTGGTCTAACATTGTTGCTCCTTTTGCAACGAGTAGCAGCAATGCTATTTTGAGTTCACCTACACCAGTAAAACTTTTTATAGGCATCTGCTTGAGTAATGAGAACGGTCCTTTGGCTTATATGTGAGCACAGTTGGTGTTATGGAAGTTAGGTGTGCCTGTGTGTTAGGATGACTTCATTCACACTTTTATGGTAGCTGGCTGGGCTGCTACTCTAGAGCAAAGGCTAAGTGTCATGTGTGATGCAACTAGATCTTGCTGTAGCTAGTCCACCCACTGTTATAAATTGCACTGGTTCACTTATTCCTTACCTACTTATCCTTGATAACTCATGCCTCTCCCCAAAACCAAGTGGAGTCTGAAAGTAATTGCTGTTTTGATGCTACTGCTGATAACTACTGCTGTCTACTGGCTGGAGACAAAGTCGACCACAAAGGATTTTTCAGATACCTAAAATTTAGATATGCAGCATTAATAGCACAACAGTTGAAATCCATGACAGTCTGGTTTCCTCAGTTTTGAAGCCAAACCTTAAGGGCATAATTCAAAACAGCCAACAGGAACTGTTCCATACTTTGTGCAAGATAAGCAAGGAAAATTATCCTTCAGTTTTCAGAAGCTGCCCTTAGCTATAGTTCATGAAGAGGAGGAAGAGGGGGTGGTTTTAATTGGAATTAGTTGTATTTGTATCTAAATTTATAAGGCTTTTAGACTGGGGATAAGTATAAAGACAGCAGGGATGGAGGGCCTCTTTTTCTCATCCCACTTCAGTTGTGTTTCATTCTGGGAAACCTTTTGTGTCTTATAGAACTGAAAATGTCATGGGAAAAGAAAAGCACCTTTCTCTAAGATCATTGGCAGCATAAAGAAATAGGAAGAAGTGGGGAGTAGGAATAAGTCTTCGAGGTGCACATGAGGAACAGGAATTACACTAACACTTCTCCAGCAGTAAGGCTGTTATCATAAAACTGTATGCCAGAATGTAGGAAACTTCACTGGTATATTAAAGCTCTCTAGGCTGTTCTGGAGTGGATGAATTGAAGGTGTGCACAGCTGTTGTTATTCATGAATATGTCTTTATGTCCCTGCTGTAGGGCTTTGCTTTGGTGCTGTAGCTACTCCAGTCTTGCAGCTCGCAAAAGAGATGTCCCTGCTCCCTCTTCTTTCATCTCTGCCCTTCTGGTTTGGTGGGTATCTGACCCTGAAGTGAACCAGTTTAGGAACATAAAGTGATGGAAACTTAACTGTGTGGGGTGAGTTTTCGCTGGTTAACTCTGCTCTGTCTCACTGTAGAGTCAGCCTTGAGAGGAATGGTGAGAGGAGCAGCAGCTGTTGTTTGGCCCAGAGATTAGTGGCCTAAAGCACAGTGGTGGGTATGCCAGCCAAGTAGCTGCAGGAAGATCCAAGTAAATAAAGCTGCTGATTGTGATATTTAGCAGAATTGTTATAGTCAAAAGCTGAGAGATGGGAGAGTCACCCCTCACTTCATGCATTTGCTGCTGAGCTCACCTGATTCTCTCTTTGTGTGTGCAGGCAGTTCCACTGACTTTTTCCTTTACACACTCAATCACTGTGGAATCCTTCCTGGGAGTGACTGTTGCCATGTGAACATGTGTATTTGAGTGGAGAAATGAGATTTATCACTCTTGTCACAAATCAGTACTGTCAAATAGTGATGTGTGGTTACAGGAGGATGCTTGTGGAATAGAAGTCTATGGGCAGGCTGCCTAGGAGGGAGCAAATGCTGAGACTGGAAGCTAAGTAGTGGATCTGCAGACTTCAAGAGTCTGTAGGCGGAACAACAGGAATTGCACTTAGGTCTTGACAGAGCAGCTAGTCCTGAGAAGCTGTATTTTGTCCACTGCTTCCTCACCTCTTGTTCCTCATTATCAAACCCAAAACCTACTGTTAGTAACAGCTAAAAGCTGACAACCTAAAAGGATGGCCATTTTAATTGTTGAAAAGATTATGCTACATGTAACGCTTGGAAAAGTTGGTGTGGTGGTATCGGGAACTCTCATTTCAGAGCTTAAATTTATTTATAGGCTTTTTAATTTATTCACACCGTAGAAAATGAATGCCTCTACTCAGTAAACCAGAAGTTTTTCACTGTTTCTGCTTGGAAAAGTAGAGTTTGAAATAATCCAATTAAAAGAAAACCAGTGCTACTAATGTTTTACTAGGCCTCTTATTAATAATTTGTGATGGAATTGTTTTCTAAAGTAACTAGTCAGTTTGTGGCCTGACTTCAAAAGCATCTACAATCTTACACAAGCAGATGAGGGCAGAGTGGTTTTTCTGTAGTAAGCCTGTCTAAACATGTTTTGTCTGCTTAAATATGTCAGGATGCTCATTAACGTTTTTAGGCACCTACACATATTTAAATACCTAGCTCTTTGAAACTAAGATGTAGGAACAGAGGGAATCTGTTTAGGTAGACTGGTTTTTAACTATGTTCCTGGTTGCTCTAGAAAAGGCATATTGTGTGAATGCTGTCATGGGTTGGATTGTTTTCATTCTCTGACTTACATCTGTAGGCAAAACCTGAAAATTTTTAGGACTGTTTTCTGTGAGTATTGAAAATCAGCTGAAAAACATGTCTTGCAATTTGACAACATTTCTTATAATTGCTAGCTTGCTCACTGGACAAGATGAGGCTTAGAATTGGGATTTGTTTCCAAATATCTTCAATGCTAAATAATTAAAATAGTGGAGTATCTTTTAAAATTGAAAATTGACTGTGTAGTTCTTCAGAAAAAGTAGCTATTGTCAGAAGCAGAGCCAAGGGCTGGGATTTCCCAATGCTAATTGCCAGCTCTTAACTTCTGGTGTTTCTGGAAATGCCCATTTGTTATATTGTCATGTGGAAGCTGAAAAGTTTGCAGTTCTTATGAAAATTCCTGCTTTTTAGCCTGTGGTCTAGTTATTGTTCGATAAATCTCAAAGTGATGAGGCAGTTTGATATGTTGTAGTGTAAAATCTCAGTCTTAATCTAGACACTGTGCTAATTAAGACTTGGCACTTCTTTTTAATGCTCTGCATTCTAAGTAATAGGCTCCCATTCAACGGTTTTTAAAGTATAAAAAACTACATGGGGGTCTGGAATGGAAAAATTGCTGGGATACATTCCATTGAAATTGCTGTGTTCCATGTGCTCTGGACTAAATGTGTGGGAGAGCAAAACTTGGGTGGGGCAACTTCAAAAATAATAAATCAGGATCTCCTTTAAACAGCCCTTAAATTCTTTTATCCACTGAAAGCTACAATTAACCTAAAAAGGAGTATGGGACTGTCGAAAATTCCACTATCTACTCTATGTACATGTGCTACTTTCTTTTAGGGTATTATGGAAAAAAAAGAATCCAAAACAAAACAAAAAAACAGTGCATATGCAGTGTTTAGTCTGGCTTAAAAGTTAAATAGCAATGTTGTCTGAACTCTTCACCCAGTTATTTAGAAAATTAACTACTGAAACTTGCCTTTATTTAGGTGTCCTGCTTTTATTGAGTGTTGAATTAAATCAGCCTGAAACATAGCATGATTGTATCTTTCCCTCATTTTACTGTGTTCTTAAGTAATAATTTTTCACTCCACTATACAATGTGTAGGGTAAGACTTGATCTCTGGAATGTTCTCAACCCAATTCTTCTTAGGAAAGGAGGATTTATCCTTCTCTGCCTCTTGAAACAACTTTTATGGCCCTCCTTCCCTCCTTCCCTCCTTCCCTCCCGGGCTCTACCTTGCACCTCATTTTCTGTTCCAAAGCTATTTGGCTTCATGCCTTCAGTTTTGGACAGCATAAGGCTCTGCTTTAGTCAGCTAGCTCTCCCAGCCAAAGCTTAAATGCTTTGTGCAGAAAGAAGAAACATGTTCTGAGTCTCTCCAGAAGGAAATGAGAGACTTGGTTACCTGGTATGTGGAAAAGGCTGAGATATTCAATGACTTTTTTGTCTCAGTCTTCACCCACAAGAGCTGCAGCCACACTGCCCAAGCTGCAGAACACAAAGGCAGGGACTGGGATAATGAATAACTTCCTGCTGCAGGAGAAGATCTGGTTGAAGGAATCTTAGATGGTCCCGAACCTGATCTTCTCCTACAGCAGGAGATTCTTCATTCTCACAGTCCCTGCCTTGTGGCTCTCACCTGCTGGTCAGTTGTCTCTGAGTGGGGAAGTACACAGTGTCTGAGGCTAGGTGACTTTGAGGTATTCTAGAAACAACCTGCAACATCTCCAAATGGTTGGGACAGAAAGGGAAGGAAAGAGGTTAAACGACAACTGTGCTGTGTTGTTTGGAATTGTAGATGAACCTGGGTTGGAATTGGCTTACTTTGAATAAACATAGTTATTTCCTAAAACAGGATTATAGTTTGCAGTATAGCAGAGAACATCTTGGTTGTGTTCCCAGGCAGCCTTTGTCAGTCTGTAATAAAATGTCATCATCAGTTATAAATTCATGATCTTTTACTGCTAGTCCCATGTCTGTTAAGTGTGCAGTATTCATCCACAGATTGCGTTGATCATGGACAGTTGCAATCCTAATCAACTGGTCTTGCAGTTTAGTTGCATAGTATATGCAACACTATTAAACACTGTGTTCGAAGTCAGAAGGTGCTTTGGGGATCACAAAATCGACTAGGTTGGAAAAAACCTTTAAGATCATTGAGTCCAACCTCTACCCCAGAACTGCCAAGTCCACCACTAAACCATGTCACTACAGGCCTCACCTACATGGTTCGTCAGGACAACCTGCAGAGCTGACCTCACTCACCCACTTGCAGTTTCTCTGTCCTGTGGGTAGCACATTGTGTTCATCCATGCTCTGCTTTCCACACCTGTGTTTGTCCCAAAACCACTGCCCTAAGGAAATATCAGACAGCTGCTGCCCTGCTTTCCTTTTGACTGCCACCTCCACCCATGCTTATGCCCCAAATTAGGTGAGGAATAATATATCCCATTATTATTAGCCCTACAGTCATATTCTTACCAACATAGAATGACATAGGGCTAACGATTCTTCACTAAGTATAGGTTGGGGAAGTGTCTCATTTTCCCAGGCGCTGCCTGCCCAGACCCATCAGCTTTATTATCCCAGACTTCTTGCTTGCTCATCCATCTAGAGCTGGAGGCAAGGCTGGAGGCTGTGTGAAAGGAAGATTGATTAGTCACTGGTTGGCCACAACCACAGGTCTGCCCTGGCAGCCAGAGTGGTGCTTGGCAAGCTGAACACTTTGCATGTGTGTTCTGATCATGCCAAGATGGCAGGTTTGGCCATCCTCATGTGATCCCTCATTAAAAGGAATGTATGTAAAACACTTGCAGAGATGAAGAGGAACCCTCCCATTACAGAATTTTTTAAATGGGATTAAACCCTGTAGTGTTACAGGCAGCAGTATACAAAATTGTAGAAGATAAGTGCAGAACCACAATGTGAATCTAGTCAGTTTGTTGACAGTCCATTACTAAATCAAATGTCAAAATTAAGCAGCATGAAGTGGGGGTGGGTAGGAAGAAGAAAGGCAAATTGGCATATACAAACTAGAAAGATTTAGTATTTTTAAATATATTGGTAACAAGAAAGGAATCTTTATTGTGTAGAAACATGGTTTTTGTGTACCTTTAAACAGAACACAGAAGTTCAAAGGCCTGAGTTTGGAACAGTTGGAAAAAAGCAATTATAATTTTTTCTTTATTTGTTTATCTTTAGTAAGATTTAAATGCAAAGTAAAATAAATTACAAATATGATAAATGAGCAGTCTGTGTGTCCCTACTGTGGTACACTGTGTTCGTTCTTCCTTTTTGGCACTTACTTGTGCCTAATCTGATTTAAAAAAAAATAAAAAAAAAAATTAAAAATAAAAGTCTGTCCAGCTGTCAAAGTCGTCAGTTAAAACTCATGTAAAGGAGAGTATTTAATGAATGGTTCAGTCTTTGTGTGAAGACTGTTGTCTTGTGTTTACTAAGAAAAAGAATAATTTGCTGTGAATAGGTGCTGTAGTATTATCTAAATAATGTAACATCCATACATTTTATTTTATTGCAGATTTGAGCCTTTTCATCCTATGCTTTTATTTTGGGAGCCTATGAATGACATCTACTGAGCAGACAGCAAATGTTAAGGAGTTAATGAAGCTGAAACAGATGTATTATTTTCCTTATTCGAGCAATATTTTCTAGTCCTACTCTTCAGGTGAATGCCTAGCGTTAGGAACATGTCAAGCCCTTTTCTTCTCCCTTGCTCGCCACACTTGGATCTCCTTGAAGTTCATGCTGTGCGTATTCTGAAGGTCTGTGAAGCCTAAGCGTAGAGGAGAATGAGGGTATCAGTGGCCATTCTTCCCAGGAAATACAATGTGGTGTTCAGAGAAAGCTGTCAAAGGTCAAGTTACTGAAGCATTGCCTGGAGCAGGCAGATGGAAGGAATGAGGCTGAAGAGGCCTTTCTGCATTGTAATTGTATAAGGGAGCAGTTGTATTCATTTTGAAACAGATGTGAGGAGGTGCTTTAGGTTGGCTGATGGCAGGTTTGTGGGCCAACATGAGGTTGATGGGTGATGTTCAGGCTTGACCACTTTGTGTTAGCTACAGTGATTAAGGGAGTGTTTAAAAACTGCAGATTTGTGTAGAGAAAAACACTATGCTGGCATGAATAGAAAGCTGAAAGCTAACCAAGTTTTTTGCTGGTGAGAAAAAGCTCTAATACCACAATGTCTGTCTCACTGTTAGGACAGGTTTTATGCTATAACTCAGTGGTACAAGTGTTTTACAGATGACTGCTCAAGTTTTGTTAACAGATGATCTGACTCTAATGAACTTTTGAAGTATTATTCTTTTAAATGTATCACTTCATTGGGAATTTATGCAAGGCTAATGCCTATAAATATAGTCATTCATACTTGACTGTAATTTGGTTGCGTAAATAGTCAAGACCTGACTTGCAAGGCTCTTAGCAACCTGCTATGGTTGACCCTCCTTTGAGCAGGGAAGATGGAATAGACTGTTTTCCAAACCTGTCCATTCTGTGATGCTGTGTAAAGACTAATAATACATCATGTAGGAAGCTCGCAGTCATGTTGAAAGGTACAAAGCTCTTTTGATAAATTTGGAGTATCTTATTCTAGGCTCTTGGCTGTCTGAAAACCTTGAGGCTTAGTCGCAGCGAAAGCTATGGTGTCCTTGCCCATATGCTAGTAGTATAGCTGCCTGGACTTGTGAGGTTATTCTGACAGGTGAAAAACACCTTAATGAGCTATTTTTGCTGTTTCTAGACCTAAACTATCTACAAGTAGCTGCAGCCTTAAGCTTATAAAAATACTCTTAACTTTGTGTTGGCAAAAGTCAGTGTGATCAAGTGTCTTAACTAGAGCTGCATGATGTCTTTGTCTCTCAGCCTTGCAGCTTGAATTCACAGGTACTGTACCACAGTACTCTTCTTTTGTTGTATTTTTTTTTCTTTTACATAGACTTCTTACTTTACCTTGAAGTATTTTGAGGTAAGATCCTCTATCAATGTTCTTCTGGTGTAGTGCCTAACATCAGTGCTACCTTATACTGTTTGGATTTTGAGAGGTCACACAGTACAACTAGCAAAACATAATCTGAAACTCAGTTTACTGCTCTACAGCTGTCTGAGGTCTCTCATTCCCCAGATATGCTACATGTAAGTATCTCAGATGAAATATACAGTTAACTGTCCAGAACATTTGCACTGATTTGATGATGATGATAGAAGCAAAGGTGTTTTAGTAACTCTGCAAGTAATGTGGTTACCAATGCATATATGTGTGTCTGACATACCTGTACCACTCTGTTCATGGCTGCATACTTGTTTTCTTTCATCTTTGCTGCTTTACTGTGTGTGGTGGAAGCCTATTAGGAATCTTGTAAACTTGGGTAACCAGTCTGCTTATCCAGAGACCGAAACAGTGCTCTTTGAAGTCAGAAGAAAGACTTAAGTCTGCTTGACTGAGCTTTGAATCAAGAACCAAAACTAAAATGCTGGTTCTATGGAAGCATATGGTGAAGCTCCAGTGAGGCATGGATTTCCTTTGAATTTAGCATAGAAATACATGTGGCTATTGAGAATGCTCAGATTGGCAGGTTATTTAAGCGGCTTTTTTTTTAGGGCCTAGAGTGTGTTGAGGTTTTGTTGTTTCCTCCCCCTGCCCCTTGTTTTAGCTTGGGGGGCATGATTGCTTATAATGTGACATGATCCTGTTCAATAGGAACAGTGTCAATCCCTCAGTGGCTTTGCCCTTTTGCTGTGTATTTCAGGTGTAGAATTTATAAATGTACAGGGAAGTCTAAGTGAAATGCAGCACTTGAGATGTAAGTGAACTCAGCTGCCTTTTAGGAAATGTGAGCTTGTGGAGTGTTAATCACTGCGCTGCTTGTGAGTGGTTTTATTGCACACTGCAGTTGCAGAAGGATTGCTGCATTTTGAAAATAGAGGAGGCTGTACCATGCACAAGAATCATTAAGGAAAGTTATATGGTAGGTCAGTAAGGAGAAGCTAGTGCACTGTCAGATTTGTATCTTCAGTTGCTTTGCCTTTGTTGCTTCTTGTCAATATGCACAAAATGGAGAAAGACATTGTGTAGTAATGCAGCCAGATTTGAAATGAAAATCTCTATACAGCCATTTTAATGGGAGATGACAGGATTTGGTTGAAGACAGTGACTTGTGAATGCAGGTATAGAAACTGTAAATGTGCACTTGATTTGGAGGTTGATTCTTAAAGGCCTCTGTAATATCATTAAATCATAGCACAGTTTGGCTTGGAAAGGACCTGCAAAGGTCATCATGTCCAGCCCCTCTGCAGTGAGCAGGGCTGTAATAAGGTCCACCCAGAGTCTTCTCCAGGCTGAACAATCCCAGCTGTCTCAGCATGTTATTTTAGGAGAGGTGCTTCAGCCTCTGATCGTCTTCATGACCTCCTCTGGAACCGCTCAACAGGTTCATGCCCTTATGCTGAGGGGCCCAGGGTTGGATGCAGAACTGCAGGTGGGGCCTAATGAGAGCAGAATAGAGGAGCAGAATCACCTCCCCGACCTGCTGGTCATGCTGCAGTTGATGCATCCCAGGATACAATTGGCCTTAAGGACTTCAAGTGCATATTGCCAATTCATGTCTGTCTTTTCATCCACCAACACCCCCAAGTCAGTCTCTGTAGAGCTGCTCTCAATCCCTTCATCTCCCAGGCTGTATTGATACCAGGGATTGCGCTGACTGAGGAGGTTCACATGTGCCCACCTCGTGAGCTTCTGCAGGTCCCTCTGGATGGCATCCCATCCTTCAGGCCCACTGCACCACTCAGCTTGGTGTCGCCTGCAAATTTGCTGAGGGTGCACTCAATCTCACTCTCTGTTTCACTGATGAAGATGTTACAGTACTGGTCCCTGTACGCAGCCTTGAGGGACGCTACTTCCACTGATCTCCATCTAGGCATAGAGCTGTTGACCACAAATCTGTAAGTGTGACCTTCCAGCCAATTCCTTATTCACCAAATAGTCCACCAAATCCATCTCTCTCCAATTTAGAGACATAATGTTGTGGGGAACCATGTATTGACCATGGTATTTCTGTGTGTTTATTGGGAAGAAATTTGGACGCTTTAATTCTTCTGACTGTGTCTAAGGGAACTTTAACATTGTTTCATGTGCTTGGGCTTTATGTAGTTGCTTGAGAAGGACTGCAAGTTCCACCTACCTTGGAGTGTCTTAACTGCATTTGCTGGTATGGTAATAGCATACTTAAAGGTGGGATTTTGTGGATGCCTTTTTGCCCACCCACTTATGTTCCTGTCTTCTCTTAGTACAGACATCTGTTGCTGTATTTGTCTCACAGCTGTCTCCCATCATGTCTGTCAAGGTGTAATAAGTACAACAAACAGTGGGTGTGCATCCTCGACAGTTACATTTAATTTAGGATAGGTGTTGCAAACAGTGTGTGAGGCGCTGTATGGCAAGAAGCTGCCCTAGGCTTTGTGTTGGGCAGCGGGTTTTTTTTTTTCCATGAGTGAATACCACTTCTTAATGCATATGTTGTTTGCTTGTAAACTTGAAGTTGCACAGGGTGTTTGGGTTTTGTTATTTGTAGTGTAGGTTCCTTGTTTGCAAGCCAGGTCTCGCTTCAGCTGGATTGCTCTGCTGGTTATTTAGCATGTTGTGCTCTCAAGAGGAAGGTTGTGTTATCCATGTGTTTGTGCGGACCATCAGCTGAGATTAATGTCACAGCAAAAAATTCCTGAAAATTTCCTGTTGTGGTGCACTTCAGTTATCTCCGTTTACTCTGATGATGGTAAGATACATGAGGTCAGATGAAGGCTAGATTTTTTTATGTTTATGAGTAATGTTGCTTTCCTTAGAGGACCATTTGAGGGAGAAAGCAATTTTTTCTTTATATATTGCTTGCTAAACTCTGATACAGTGAATGGGACATGGCAACGTGAGCAGTGTGTGGAGAAATGGCTACAGGTAAGTTTCTTCAGGCCTCTCTATCAGTTGCTGTTATATTGACTAGGACTTCAGGATAGCGTATGGTGCGTTTTCTCTCATTTTTAAATGTGGATGCTTGCTCAGTCATTACACATTAGGTGGTAAACACCAACCTTTATTATTTTTTTTTCTTTTAACTTAGGCTAGATGGAGTAACGTGGGACTATCCTCTGGCCACAGAAGCTTGTTTCCAGGCTCTTTTTTGCTAAATCATTGCGCAGTTTTGCCCAAGTAAGCAGTAAGGGCTGAATTTTCAGTCTGTAGAGTACATAGTGTTGGCTTTGTGTAGCTATGCAGTGTTATCTAAGGGAAGGCACCAAGTCCAATCTGAGATTTTCTGATATGAAATGGAAGAACATTAAGTGTTTTTCAGGGACCAGGAAGAAGAGTTTAGTAGGTTAACATGTCGTCAAAAGGTAGTTGGCATTTTTTAGTGTTTTCCTTCTGGTAGCTGAAGAATGTAGCTGTTCTGCCATGGTATGTTTTTCCCAATCCCTACAAGGCAGTTTCCATGCCTGGAATTTAGATTTTTAATTTTTTAATCCCCCCCCCCCCCCCAATGTATCCTGATAAATTTAGATTAAGGCCAAGTCACTGTAATTTATTCTCGGAATACTAAGTTGCCTGTTTCTGCAGTGATGTTTTGGTTTGTGTCTGTCTATAAGCTAACAGAAAAAAGTCTGCCATCTAGAAATTATATATAAATATTCCTTCCCGCTCTTCTGCAATAGCAATTTTTGCACTCTTTCCCTTCTCCTCTTTCTTGTTCAACACTCACAGGTTTAATGACTGTATTCAAGGCAGAATTTTCATTTTCTTAGATATATGTTTCTGGTTTTAACATGAATAGTTCTTGTGTTTTCTTCATTGGTCTGTAATTACCTATACAGTGCTTAATAGCTTCAGCTTTGTAAATGTACGATTGTTTTGACTTTCTGTACATAGAGCAAACACAATTACAAAATTATGTCATTTGACTTAAGAAAAACAAATTAACTATTTTTAAGTAGCTTGTACATGCACTGAAGGTGGCTGTAAACAAACAGTACAGTCTCATTTAAAGAGAGGGGAATGGATACTGTAAATCTTGCCACTGGAATCAACTTAATCTAGTTAGACAGCATGAGAACTCCTAAGCTAATGCAGTAAAGGAAGGGAAGTGTTAGAAGACTGAAAGAAGGGGTCAAACCTTCATACAAGCTTCTTCTATCTCTTGCAGGGGCTTGTAATCCCACTTTCATGTCTTTAAAATAAGGGAGAGGTATGTAAGAATATTTATATGGGGTAATTGTGGTGGATAGAAGAATAAGTCTGCAGTGTTTGAATACTGTGGGAACATGGGGTCTGTGTAAATTCTCTTAAGGAGAGACAAGCAGCTTTTACTATGCCCAGAGTAACTTCATTCTCAACTCTGCATAGCTGCAGACTCCTCAGACTGTTCTCACCTTGGTATGTCTGCTGGCTGTTGCTGTAAACTTCTGTCTCGTGAGTTTCTTGCTGTTTAAAATCTGTGAGTAGTTAGCTGAGGTGCTGCTCTTGCATGCTGCTGGAGATCTGACTGTCCTTGCTGGGCCCTTGAGTTTGTCCCGGGTGTGTGTAAGAGGACCTGGATGAGGTTTGCATGGATGCTTCCATTAGTAAGATTCAGAGGGATTATTTTTAAATATGGAAGCCACAGATGTCCATGATGATAGTCTCCTTTAATGGTCTTTTCTGAAAAGTAGAGAGCTGTGTTCCTGGTGGCAAGTTGCTCAGGAGCCTGTAGGACCAGATCTTTTCCTTTTAAATAGCTCAGTCCTTTCAGTAGGATTGCTCCCAGTTTTCATCAGTGCATGATCACTGTCTGACCTCTTTCTCCTTTGTTTCCAGTGTGTGTGTGGGATTTTGGATGAATTGTCATTTTTCACACACAGCTGAAATGCATCTTCTTTTCAAATATATTTGAGTAATCCATAGTGGTTAAGCAAAACAAGTAGGAAAGAATGTGATTTTGCGATATGCCATGATTGTAATCACCCCCTCTTTGAAATAAATCAGTTGTTTGTCAGAAGACTCATGTCCGCATAAGCACAGGGCATTGCTGCAGACAGGAAGTGGCCTAGTCTGTTGACCTTGTCTCCCAGGGCAAATCAAAGCTCTCATTAAATTAAGGAAAAAAACCCCTAAGCAACCCAACTTGCCTTAGTGGAAGACAAAGGGAATAATATGTGTAACTTTTTTTAGTTCATGAATCTGCAATCTGATATTTAAACTGCTTTTAAAAGTTCTTTTAATGCAGCTAAAAAGAGTGAGGTCAGATGTATTTTCTTAGGGCTATATTACAGTCCATAAGGGTGAACAGGAAATGGTTTAAAGGAATGCCAAGAAACCCCTATTCCCTAACCAATTCCCTTCTTTCAACCAGCTTTATTTTACATTGCATGCTTCATCTGTTGTGAGCATTTCTGGGTTGAGAATAGGGGAAGGTTTCAGTGTGTTAAGTTACATCATTCAAGTTCCTTTGCCTGCAATTTAAAGAAGAAAATGACTGGATTTAAAATACAACTATATACAGACCAGCTGTGGGGAAACTGGGATTTTGTTAAGTGCATCTCTGATCTGTTAGAAGTGGTGGGAGTACTACCTTATTAACATTAGAAATGGTGATAGTTTAATGTCACAGGAATATTCATTGTGGTTTCCAATTGTTAACACTGTTTTCAGGAATTTACAGTTTAAATTTATGCAGTACAATCTTTATTTATTCACTCAATTCCACGGATTCCAATTTTTCTGTTTCTTGGTTTTTCCTCAAAGCAGCCTCTTTTTTTCTTTCCAAGTCTCCCGCTGCAAATGGAAGTAAGTATAGAAAATTTAAAAAAAAAAAAAAAACAAAACAAAAACCTAAACAACTTAAAAATCCATGCTCTTACAAGCTTACAAAAACAAAACAAAACCAAAACCAAACAAAAAAACCCACTAAATCGGGATTTCTTTGAAGTGTTTCTGTACAGTACATTCACTGAAATGTGTTTCTCTCTGTTTTGTTTGTCACCCTGAATATCCAGTTAAGAAATATAAAGAATCATCTCCTTGTAGGAAAGATTAATTGGAAATAGATATTCCAAAGAGCCACACAGGGAATAGCTTGCTTTCTGGAGGTGCATTGACCTGTATGCAGCATGGTCTTGGACCTCCTGGTGCTCATAAGTGAGGCAAGTCCCTATCTCTTTGGGGAAGGTTACCTGCTAGAGCAAGTCACCTCTTTCTGAAGGTCTGAACAGATGTAACACCTGGCTTCTAGTCTAAAAGCCCGTAAATCTTTTCATACCTTTTCAATGTGGCTGTTACTAGTGATGTGATGGTTGTACCTATTGGCTGGTTAGCAGGGCAAATCTTTCAAGTATTTGGTATGTTTGCCAGAGTGCTGCCAGAATGAACATGTAAAAGTAAACCAGAAGTGTACTAAATTTCTTAATAGCATGTGTGATAGTCTTGTCTCTTCACGAGTCATTTCAAACACATGCACGTAAGTTCCAAAACTAACCTACTGCTTATCTTTAAATATCCTTAAATAGTCACATTAGGCATCATTCTGTGCTCTTTCAAACTTGGATATCAGCCCAAGATGTCTAAAGTATGACAAAACTAGATAAGGTGACTAGTGGTGTTGGTACACATTCAGGAGTTTAAACTTACTGATTGTTGGCTTGTGTCATATTCAGAAGACACAGTTGTCTTCTGTAGCTTTTGAGCATAATGATTTGGCTTTCCAGGGTTCAACACCTCTGCTGACTGCCTAGTTCAGGTGATCTCTTACAAATGTGTTTTCAGAAGTCAGAAATGTTTGCACAACAGTGCAATTATTAAAGAGTGCTAGGAGTTCTGGTTATGAAATCCAACACCTATAACAATAATTAACACTGAATGGTTGGGTGGAAGGCATGCAGTATGCTAAGAATCTACAATTAGGACTGAGCGTTTGCTACCTGACATCAAAACCTTGGTTGTTAAATACTGCAGTTCATTAGCCATGTGGGCAGGACCTTATAATGAAATTAGAGGGTCTTCTCCACTTTTTCTGAACTTGTAATTGTAGACTTAATGTGTGTTTTTTTTTTTATACGGTTAATCCTTATCAAACGTGATTTGTTGCAGCTTTGAATTGTAAGGGGAAATTCAGAATTATTGAACTGGTGTTACATCCCTCTCTCCCCCTGCATTTCGGGTCAGTTTTCTGTTTGTTCCTGGGCTGTTTTGGTAGGGGAAGATGGTAGACTGCCTCCTCTCTTACTGTTTTTCTTTTTGCTTCAGGGCTACTCTGGCAAAGTTGGCTTGAGATCCTAGATGAATCTTTAACACTGCTTGCATCCTGCAGAGGTGGGGAGGGCACTTCAGTCTCTTTTTGTGGGAAAAGGGTTGGGACATTTGAGATTGTCTACCACTGCTGAGCCCTGGAGAAAAGCTCTTGGTTGGAAGCAAAACAAACACAAAACAAAGGAGAAGAAAATATGTGTATTGACATGAAGCCTGAGTTATATTTGAAATAGAAAAATAAGAGCTTGCACTGACATGAATCATCATCCATGTTCTGTTCCTTGTTTTCTCTTTAGCTGATAGTGGGTGGAGTTCTGAAGTATTTCAAGCTAAACTAACTTCAGAAGACACTAATTTGGGAGAGAGTTGCCCGTAGCCTGGGCTTCCATTGTCCTACTGCAGCTTTGAGGATGTTTTTGGCATTTCTTCATGTGGCTTTTTCACACTGCCCTTGAGACATTGTGCTTACCAATAGATCTTAGTTGTTGTTACTACTATAATCAAAAGCATCATTGCAAAGCTGTGTCTCCCTCCCTCTTTCCATATCCCCTTGCCATTTTCAGCAAGCTTATGGTGTACTGGTACCGCAGAAAGCTAGTATGGGGCCAGGATCTTGTGCTTAGTGCTGTTATTTTTATTCCCTCTTCTTGCCCTTGCAGTTTGAGAGGTTCTTCTCTTATAAAGTTTCATTTTAAAATGAAAGCCACATTTCTCTTTCACGTCATACCTAAAAGAGATATAGTGCTTGTTTGTGGAGCAGTGGGTAAACATAATTTGTGCTATGCATGCTTGCTGAACCTTAATAAATTCCAATCACTGGAGCTGATGAAAGGCACATTATCTGTTTCTGGCAAGAATTATATTGCATCTAATTAGGCCCAACTTAAAACATAGCATTTCATAAGCAAAGTTAATTACAATATTCTTAGTCTTTGTTACAATAAAGCCTAATGGTGGGGAAAATCAGCAGTTGATGTTGATTTGTGTTCTCTTAATGCTTAACCATGTCAGTCTTTCAACCTGTAAGCTTGCCAGACCTGCCATGTACCACAGTTGCTGAGAAGAACATAATTTCAGCTGATGGGAATGACAGGAGAGAAGCTTATTTCCACTACTGGAAAGCAGTGTAGTGTTCATGCAGTTCTGCATCTTCAGTGACTTGATAGAGAGTTTTTAAGGGAGTTAACCAACTGACTTATTGTTTGTAAGATGATGGGGTGGAGCTGCTGCGATTGGTGCTAAAAGTCCCAAACATTCTCATTGCAGTCTTCCTTAACTTCCTATTTCATCCCCCAATTTAAATCTCCTTTCCTAATAAAAAGTCTGCCCTATTTGTGTTGTAAATATCACTACATACTCTGTAAGTTGTAAGAAAGTAGTAACCCTTTTAAGAAACATCATATGAATATTTTGCAATGTTTCTTGAGATTGGGAAGAGTCATTCTTAGATTTCTTAGGTTTCACCAGGTCCTTTGAGCAACAGAACTAGTGAGGCCTCCTTTCATGGCTTTTTTTTGTGTTCCTTCTCCACCTTATCTCTGATCTTCCCACTCTGGTCTTCAGTGTCTGCCATTTCTGCCTGTTCTCTGATGTATGTGTAGAGGCAACTCTTTCACATGTCCCATGTGCCTGCTGGGCATCAGGCAGTGTCTGCTGGGGCTGTTCCAAATTGCTAAAGCAAGTAAGTGCAGTTAGCTGTTTGGCATTTGACAGATCAAACAAAACAGCTAAGCTCATGCTGCAGCCTTTGGTGGAAGTACTGTGTTATTCTTGTCAACATAATCACTGTTTTTCATGAAACTTGCATGAGCTTATTTATCTTGGAGACTGCTTCCTAGCTTTCAGTAATCTTGGAGTAGGTGTACTGGTGTACAGTGATTGCATAAACTTCTTGTTGGGGGTGGGGTGGGAGTTGGGGAAGGAACTGACACCAAATTAAAAGCTATTTCTGAAGAAATAGTTCTGGAACAAGAACAGGACCCTCAGACCTGTATTGCTGAGTTTGCTAAAACTAGCCTTACCACAGGCTGTAGGTTGTTCTGGCACTTGGTCACAGATATCAGTAGTGCTAACAGAAAGCTACCAGCTGGGACCAGTTTTTAAAGCTGAGAATTTATATTCAAGAATAGGGATGTGGTTTCTGCCTATGCTAAATAAATGTTTTAGAGGATTCAGTTCCACTCTGTAAAATAGATAGAACATTAAAAGTAGTGTTGCATTCAACTTGTTTAATAAAGCTACTTTACATGGCTGTTCTGGACACTGTCTTTATTTTGGCAAGCATCTGGCTACACTTGTAATTTGAGAATAATTAAGGGTAGATTGTTTTTTCTGGTGCTTTGTGCGGAGACTCTTTCAACTATGGCTGGAGCCCTGAAATGTTAGGATCACTTGAAGTCTATGTGTATTTGAGTGCACAGTTTCACACATAATAAAGAGATCTCAATCTTCTGCTACTTTGCAGCATTTTTTTTCCCTACCTGACACTGTACATGTTATGTTTATGTCTGCCCAAAGGGTACAAACATATTCTGTCACTGTAATTGTTTTGAAAACTGAAGTGGTACGTCTTGCATCCTATTTCTTGCTATTTTTACACTGTTGATGCAGGCAACAGATGAACAGATTAGAGGGTATTTTTTCATTATCATAATCATGTGTCATTGTATGGTGTAAATTTTTCTGCTTCACCTTTCAGAGATGGTGATTATTGACTTATATCTGAAGATGCAAGTATCTCACATTATGCATTGATCTGGGTGGCTTTCAGGAATGCTGTCTGCCTGGTACCTACTCTGTCCAGGCTGCTGCCTCCTCCAGCCTGTCAAAAAAGCAGAGACTTTGGGGGAAAAAAATGAACTGAGGTGCCTTGTTTCAGGAGACTTTGCCTTAAACCAGGTAGTTACACGCTTACATGCGAAACTGCATGTTCTGTGTAGGAGATGTGTACAGCATTCTTGCTAGGTTCCTTGAGAGCTTCTTACAAGACCTTGTTTACCTGAACAAGTGAACAGTCAAGATGTGCTAATCTATTAGCAAGTCTATCAGAATGATTTCTGCGCCTTAGACAAGTATAAGTGAGGGACGAACAAATCTGCAACATGAGTTTGCTCTTCTGTGAGAATGAACTCTTTGTGGTCTTGTTTCCCATCCCTTGGCATCCTATCCATCTTCTGAGAAGACCAGCAGGCAAGATGCTCCACTACAGGGTGCTGACATTGATATTGTACAGATGTAGTGACTTTCATAATCTTTCCTCTTAAGCACACACATGATTCAATTTTGCACAAGTGCAACGAATTGTTGAGGGTAGATTAACCAAAACGGTTGTAGGACTAACTGCAAAAAGATTTTGCACTTTTCTGTGTAGGAAGGCGTTGGGACTTGTAGCAAAATGCATCAAACCACAATCTGCATCGTTCTGAGGAATAGAATACATAGTTGTGATACCATCTCATTTGAGCTGTACTGTTTCTACTTGTGGTGTTTCAATAGTGCAGTTGTTTTGTGAGCCTGGGATGCTGTCTGGAATGATACAGAGCATGTGACTGCCCATTGAGTCATCTGTACAGTATAAAGGCGGGAGCAGGAAAGTACATTCTAAAGCAAATCTTGAAAACTTGCATTCAGTGTTAAAAACAGGAATTTGCAATGCTGCCATTTGTAAAACACAAGCAGTCAGTGACCTGTTCGTTAGAGTACTTGAACGCCTGATGCAGGATGCTATAAAAACTTTACGGCACACAGGTTTTTCTTTTTCTTCATTACTGGAAGTTGGGTTTGCAAGGAAAAGCTCTGGTTCCCATTTTCATCTGCAATATGAACTCTGCTTTACATTCCTGACCCGTAACAGAGCTATTCCAAAGACATGCTTTTTCTCCACCAAAGCAGCATGTGTTGAATTATAATGGCCCATCCTGCAATGCAGACATTTTAATTTTCAACAGTCATGGATGTCTGCAAGGGGGTGAAAGTTCAGGGTGAGGGGGAAGGCTAACTCAGAAAATATGAACAGAAATATGTTCCTTTCCCAACCCTCTGTTGTTTAAAGCGGTCTCTCTAAAAAAGAAAGAAAAAAATAAAAAAAAAATAAAAAAAAAAATTAAGCCAGAAAGAATTTTAAAACAATTTTTATCTTGAGAAGAACTTGATGCCTGTCTGAGGTTTGGGAATGTAATGAAGTAAAAGCCATCTTATGTTCGTGTACAACGTCACTGTATTCAGATGGTGAAGGAAAAACAAACCTTTGTCTGAAGGCTAAAAATAGACCTATAATTATGTATAATAGGCAAAGATAACTGGCTGTCTTGCTTAGCTGCTTAGCCTTGACATTTTGGCCTAGAGTAAGGGGAGCCTTCTGCAATCAGTGCTTTCCATTGAAAACACTGAAATTCTTCACGCCTTGTAAAGCATGTTGTCTACAAGTTGTGTACATGTTGTTGAGCTGTTTAATTTCGGCTCCTGCTGTATCTGTTGCTCACTACTCATCTGGCTTAATTCCAAGAAGATGCTGAGTCGTTTGCCAAATGGAGTATGAAAGTTCTTGGTGGTGCAGTCTGGTTGCAGCTTTCTGTAGCTTAGGGGTTGGGCAGCCTAAGAGGTAGCTGCTGTAGTAACAAAGATACAAACGCTGTACTTCTGAAAAACACTTGAGTGGGGAGTTTGAGGGGAAGTTGTGTGTGAGTAGCTGATGAGCTTAGATTGTGGTGGTGGGTTGCTTGTTGTAGAGTTCTAGAAACGTCTGCTTGACTTCCTCAAAGAAGGGGAACATCAATTTTTTTTTTTTTTGCAAAAGCATATCCACCTTGATATACATCTTACCAGAATAATTCTATGTGTCATTAGAACAGTAGACATGGCATGTGTTACTTCTTGTACATCCTTAGGCAGTCTTATGAAGCAGGCCGGTGTTATGTATACTAACATAATGGGGGACATCTCGGTTGAAAGGGTATATAGGTTCCTGCTTGACAACAGGACTTAGAGGAAGGCTGTGGAGCTCTTATTTTGTATTTTAATACTTATTTTGTATTTTAATTGGTGTTAGTGTTTGTGTCTGTTCAGCAGGAATGCTGAAAAGAGAGGAATTTGTAAAATCAATGCAATAAATGCTAATCAAGTGATGCTTTCTGTGTCCCTAAATAGCCTGTAGCTTCTGTTGACCTTGCTACTCTGGCTTATTGGTTATCCCTGAAATGTACAGTGATGCATGTACCTTAGTACTGTGTGAAATTTGTGCTCAGTCTCCCTGTAGCAGTTTCAAAATCCATATGTGGAATTGTGTGCTTTTTCTTTCTTCTGTTTAATTGAGCAATTATTAATTTTCCCTACTCTTGCCTGTGCTCGTAGGGTGACTGCGACTGAATATTTTAGAAAAAAATAACCTTTTTACCTTCTTGAAGACTACCTGTGGCTGATCCGGCTGTATGGAATACAATTAAATACAAACCAATATAGCTAAGTCTAGTTAGTGTGGAACAGGTTGCCATGATAACGTGCTCCATCCTCCCACATAAGCGGTTAAGGAAACTGGAATGCTTTAACTATGCAAATCAGATATAATTATACTCTTTGAATGGGTTCTTTGCTTTTTTTTTTGCTGTTGGTGCAAGAAATGCCTATTTATGCTGTCTGCAGAAATGGAATGAAAGTATTCTTCAGTACTGTGCATCATCATAGATTTGTTGAGCTCCTTTTTTACAGCTCTTTGCAGTTCTCATGTGACTGTGTTTATTTGCAGGGCTCCACAGGGTATTTCGCAGGTACAGATGATTGCAGGCTCAGTTCAGAGTGAGCAATTTCAAGATGAGTCTGTGGCTCTACTTCTTTAAAAATAAACATGAGTATTTTGTTGCAGCACAAATCACTAAATACCTTTCTCTCTCCCAGAGATTGTATTAAAGCAATGAAATAATTGGTGTATTTTCTACATTTGATGCAGAGAAAGCCTATTTGGATGAATGTTTTCAGTATGATACATACTTGTTCACTGTATAATCCCTAACCAAAGCAAGCAAGCAGGAAAAAGGCCATTGTATGTAGCAGACTCCTGTTGCACCATGGTGTTAATATGCCCAAATATACTAGGATCTGGACACAATTATTTTCTCCATTATGTTGAAATTCTAGCTGTGATGGAAGGGTAGTTTAAGTACTAACTACTTTGATGGTTGCTTTCTTTTGTGTCATTGTGCTCTGCTGAAGCCCCTAGAAATTGACTGACTGTATCCAACGGAGATAAATTTTACCAAAATGCATCTTGTGAATTCTGCCAGAGCTGTCTGAGAGTGATCTCCAAGGGAACCAGGCTTTTCCTGGCACAATTCTATAGCTCTGTCTAAAGTTAATGCTGCTGGTGTCTGCCTTCGTGCAGTAGAAAAAACGCACCATTTTTTATTAGACACAAGTAATTATCTCTCTGCTTACAGACATGTTGTACTTAGAGATCACCCATGTGGGACAGGCTCTACCACCTCTCTGAAGGAATTCAGGTTTAAGTCCCAAGCTCCCAGCGTTGAAAGAGACCATGTGTTGAAGCATATTCAACGTATGAGGTTGAGAATAAATCTTTCTGTACTCATTTTGCCACTGGTTTTCTCCTTCAGCCCACTAAAAGACAGTATTGACTTGCTCTCATGAGAGGTGCACGTGCAGCCAGTGGAATATGTAGTGAAACCTAAAGTCTTAAATGGTTGGTTGGTTGGGTGGGTTTTTTTCAATCAGGCTAAATAAATATTTCTTAAACATAATAACTTTTGAGGGCTTAAAATAATTAAAATGGTTCACTACAGTACCTATTTTTTCCAGGTCTACTTACATGCATGGATTTTTTTCTTGCCATTTTATTGTGTGTTTGCCATCTCATGCAAACACTATACAGATCATAAACAATACAGTATGTTATTTTGGACATTACATTGAAATTCTGTCATGTTTGTTTGCAAAATACATTTTTTAAAGTAGCAGTGGCATGACTGGCCATAGTTCTTGCAGTAACTCAGAGCATGTATAGTGTGTCAGGATGTATGGAGTGTGTTGATAAAGCTCAGTTAGACTGGCTGTCATCCACTTTCCACTTCACTCTTCCTGTTTGACATTAAATGTTTGGAGAACTTTTTGCATAGGCATAGAAATAAAAGAATGACGCATTCTAAAATAAAACAAAGCTAAGGAAGTGGCTGGCTACCCCTGAAGCTCAATATTTATCTAAAATTTTCATTTCCAAATAATGCAGTATTCCCAAAATGTCTTTCATTTGCCAAAATATATGTTGTCTTCATTAAAAAGCACACAACAAACAAAACCCCAGAAACCCCCACTAAAACAAAACAAGGTCCCATATTAAAACTGGAGTGGTGGAATTCTCCTTTTCCTCATTTATACCTGATGTTGATTCTTTGCTGTAATTTCCAGTGTGAAAAGCTAGTGCATAAAAGCCTCCCAGCTCGTTCTGTCATGCCATGGAGGCTGCAAATAACCTTCCAGTAATCATGATATAACCTTCCAGTAATCATAAAGATGTCTTGTGCCATCGGCAGTATTGGTGCTAAAGTGAAGTGACGTTAGTTAGAGGTGGCAAGCCTGTAGAACAGCCCAGTTTTACAGCAGGAAGCACAGTAAAACCAGTTCAGTGGCTGGGCAGCCATTCACCAAGCAGCCTGAGGCAACATGTTGTGTCAGGGATTTGAGTACAAAGCCTTGGACAGCTGCAGCACAGAGGTTTAATTTGTAGTGGTGTTGCAGAATGAGTGCCAAAACTTTCCTCACTCCTAAGGAAACACTTTCCAATGCATAATCATTCAGCCTTGTAGTGTTCTTTGGAGATGCTGAAGAGCATTTTGTTGTTTTTTTTCTCTCAAGTGGATAGGAGGGTTATGTGGTGAGGTTATGAAGTACTTGTCTGTTCACACTTCACTGTAATTTCTGTAGTCACTACAGTAATATTTTTGCTAATAGCAGTATCTTCGCTGTAACCTTTCCTGGAAAAGTGACAGGAGGCTGATTTCACTTTCTTAGCTTTGACAGTCTTTACCCAATCAAACAGCATACCAGGCCAAAAATCTTTAAAATTTGGTTTCTTAGGGGTGTTGTGAAATACTATGAATACTATGTGGAGTTTTCCCAGTAGAAGTCCTTAATTTTTTTATTTTTAGGGCAGTGAATTTTTTAGAAGGATAAACCAAAACTGATATGTGATATTTGATACTTTGACAGTTTTTAATTTTTTTTTTTTCTAGCATGCAAGCCAAGTTCCTGAGAGCTTCCTTTTCAAATCAGTATTTAGGTACATAAGCAAGATATTTAACTTTCAAAATGGCTGCTTCAACAAATAATTCAGTATTTCCGTAGTAGGATGTGCATGGCATAAAATACACTTAATGTAATGGATGATGGTACACTAAAGTTGTATCCTTTTATAGAAAAGGATCCAAATTTATAGTAAAGTCTTCAGCCTCTGTCAGAATGACTCTTTTATCCATCCTTAGTTTTTTATGCAAACCCTTACTTAAAGTGTGGCTGTAGCCTGTCTTCAGTTCAGACTTCAACCCTTGACTCAAGTTGTCATTAAAAGCTCTTGCAAGTTTGTAGGAATTGGTGGCTGTGGTATGAGAAGACCATATAATCAAAAGTATTGCAGCTTTCTGTCTGAGTGGTTAGGGCAGCATAGCAAAATCTGGTGGTTTTAAACCAGGCATCCAGAAGATGTTGGGGTGATGACATAGCTTTTGCCTGTTGAATTCAAGATTACTCCCTTGCTTTTCTTAATTGTCTTTGGATCCTTGAGGAGGAGCTAAGAAATTGCTAGGGACCCATAGCATAAAGGTTGCTTGAGCACAGGGGTTCAGTTATTGGGAGGTGAAGCACAGATGAGGAATAGCAATGCTGGGTTTTATCTTTCTACTTTCCATCTACCTGCTAAAGAAAAACTGTATCATATGTGGTTACCTGGTTCTTTAGGGCAGTGTTTCCAGCATGACCTATCCTATTGCCCATCAGGCTGTATGAATAATGCCGTTCTGCTGATTGGTGTTCTGCTGAACAGGAGGGGGAATAGGAGCTGTGGTGCAAAAAGCACTGGGGCCGAACAGGTTTCTGTTGAGAACAGAACAGTCAGATTGAAGGTCCCTAGTCTTCTGTTTTGGGTAGTATCTGTCATTGTCATATATCTTCATAATACTTTCCTAGCTGCTAACTATTTGCAGCTCAAGCACTTTCAGAACATGGAAATTAATTTCTTGTGGTCTGAATGAATCTCTCTTCCAAATCTGTAATGAATCTTTCTACCTAATACGTGATCAGGCCCTCCCTGAACTCACCTGTTGCATCTGCAGCATCCTTCAAGAGGAATTTCACAAATCTGCCGTCGACTTTATTTTGTTTGGTTTTGACCTTGTTCCACTTCCATGCAACGGTTCTTCACTTTGCTGGAAAAACGACGCTGAACAGTTGATCCCCATCCAACTCCCCCATGTTATTGTTTTTGTCAACTTTGTATCCCCCTTAACTTGCCACTTTTTTTGAGTCTGAGGCACCCTAGTCTGTTCCTTCATACAAATGCTGGTTTGGATCATCTTGGAGCCATCTTTAGAGACTGCTGAGGTTCTCAATTGACTTCTTTGCCACAGTCTTCACTGGCAAATGCTCTGACCACTGCACCCAAGTCTTAGAAGGCAGACACAGGGCCTGTGAGAATGAAGACCCAGTGCCCACTGTAGGAGAAGATCTGGTTTGAGACCATCTTAAGAACCTGAACGTGCACAAGTCCATGGGACCTGATGAAATCCATCTGCAGGTCCTGAAAGAGCTGGCAAATGAAGTTGCTAAAGCCACTGGCCATCATATTTGAAAAACCACGGCAGTCAGGTGAAGTTCCTGATGACTGGAAAAAGGGAAATATAACTCCACTTTCAAGAAGGGGAAAATGGATGACCCAGGGAACTACAGAGCAGTCAGCTTCACCTCTGTGCCTGCCAAAATCTTGGAGCGGATTCTCCTGGAAGGCATGCTGAGGCACATGAAAAACAACAAGGTGGTTGGTGACAGCCAGCATGGCTTCACTAAGGGGAAATCCTGCCTGACCAATCTGGTGGCCTTCTATGATGGGGCTACAGAACTGATGGACAGGGGTAGAGCAGTTGATGTCATCTACCTGGACTTGTGCAAAGCATTTGACACTGTCCTGCACGACATCCTTGTCTCTCAACTGGAGTGACATCAGTTTGATAGATAGACTACTCGGTGGATAAAGAACTGGCTGGATGGCTGCACACAAAGAGTTGTGGTCAATATCTCAATGTGCAGCTGGAGACCAGTACCGAGTGGTGTCCCTCAGGGATGGGTGTTGGGACCGGTCTTGTTCAACATCTTTGTGGGTGACATGGACAGTGGGATTGAGTGCACCCTCAGCAAGTTTGCTGATGACACCAAGTGTCCTGGGTTCAGCAGTAGCAATCATTTTTCTCCTCCTTAGTAGCTGGTGCTGTGCTGTGCTTTTGAGTTTCAGCCTGGGAACAGTGCTGATAACACTGATGGGTTTAGTTGCTGCTCAGTAATGTTTACCCTGACTGAGAACTTTCTGAACCTCATGCTCTGCCAGGGAGGAGGGAAAGCCAGGAGGAAGCAGAGACAGAACACCTGACCCAAACTAACCAAAGAGATATTCCATATCACAGCATATCATGCCCAGTAAATAAACTGGGGCAGTCACCCGGAAGGGTTAGATCACTGCTTAGTCAGGCTGGGTATCGGTTGGCAGGTGGTGAGCGGTTGTATTCTCTCCCCTTGTTATTTCCCTTATTGTTATTATTATTGGTGGCAGCAGCAGTGGTTTGTGTTATACCTTAGTTACCGGACTGTTCTTATCTCAACCCATGGGAGTTTCATTCGTTTGATTCTCCTCCCCATCCCGCCAGGAGCAGGGTGGGGAGAGGAAGGCAGGGAGTGAGAGCTAGGCTGCATGATACTGAGTTACCAGCTGGGCTTAAACCACAACACCAAGCTGTATGGTTCTGTTTATACGCTGGAGGGAAGGAATGCCTGCCATCCAGAGAGATCTTGACATGCTTGTGAGGTGGGCTGATGCCAACCTGATGAAGTTTAACCATGCTAGGTGCGAGGTCCTAAACCTGGGTTGAAGCAATCCCAAGCACAGCTACAGGTTGGGCAGATTCAGAGCAGCCCTGCGGAGAAGGACTTCTGGGTGCTGGTCATTGAGAAAATGAACATGAGCTGGCTTCAGTGTGTGCTTGCAGCCCAGAAAGCCAACCGTATCCTGGCCTGCATCAAAAGGAGCATGACCAGGAGGTCGAGGGAGGTGATCCTGCCCCTCTACTCTGCTCTCGTGAGATCTCACTTGGAGTATTGTGTGCAGTTCTGGTGTCCTCAACATCAAAAGGACATGGAACTGTTGGAACAAGTCCAGAGGAGGGCCATGAGGATGATGAGGGGACTGGAGCACCTCCTGGATGAAGACAGGCTGAGAAAGTTGGGGCTGTTGAGCCTGGAGAAGAGAAGGCTGCATGGAGACCTCAATAGCAGCTTTCCAGTTTCTGAAGGGGGCCTATAGGGATGCTGGGAAGGGACTATTTGTTATGGATTGTGGTTATAGGACAAGGGGTAACGGGTTCAAACTTAAAACAGGGGAAGTTCAAATTGGATATAAGGGAGAAATTCTTTCCTGTAAGGGTTATGAGGCACTGGAATGGGTTGCCCAGGGAAGCTGTGAATGCTCCATCTTTGGCGTTGTTCAAGGCCAAGGTGGACAGAGCCTTGGGTGACATAATTTAGTGTGAGGTGTTCTTGCCCATGGCAGGGGGGTTGGAGCTAGATGATCTTAATGTCCTTTGCAACCCCCTAACTGTTCTGTGTTTCTTTGATTCTGTCTTTGCTATTCTGAAGCTTTTCCAGCTCTAATGCCATTTTGGAGAATGAGAACAGTCCTGCACATTGGTGCAGCATTGAATGAACAGCTTGAATGTACATTTGGTGTATACTCCATATTTACTCTGTTTTCTTCTTTATATCTTGCTTGGTGATTCCTAACGCTTCAGTTTCATAGGGATTGGGCTGGGAGTCAGGAAACATGGATGCTTTTCTTTGCTCACCCATGTAGTTACTTGGCTTCTTGGTTTCAGCTGCTTCTCTAAATTTTCATGTTGATGTGGTTAAGTGCGCTTACTATTGTGGAAAGCGATATTCAGTGTATGCTCTTTAAGTGGCTGCCAGGACCCTGTCTCTGTTGCAAACAAGGTATTATTACATAGGGGGGAATTGTATAATGGTGATGTTTGAAAGGCTGTGGACTATTTAAATTTCAGTCAGTCCCCAGTAATTTTCCCTTGCTAGCTTTGTCACTATGAGAAATGAAACTATTGCTGCTTCTTATTTTTCCTCACTTTTCATGCTAGAATCAGTGTATTTTTCTGGTAGAAACTGTCTTGAGTTGTGGTTGGATGTAAACCACCTATAATAAAAAGTGGATTTTTTAAATAGGACTGTTAGACATTGCATGCTTAATTAAGGCGTCTGTGCATTGCTTCTTAAATATTGCCCTGAATATAATGAGGGCAAGAGTGGTAACAATGTACTGAATGGTTACCATTAATTCCAAGTGATTTTGTGAAAGATTTTAATAACTGAGGTATTGATGACTTCTATTGTGCATTTTTGGGTAATCAAGGAAGAGTTTTATACCTGTTAGAGGTGGTAGCTCCAGTTTCCTTCTTAAGTTTTTCTTTTTTTTTTCATTCAACCTTTACATAATGCAAAAAATAATATTCTTTGCCACTTACTGTAAGCATATTTGTAGTTGATGTATATCCTCCCTAGATATTTTTAATAGGGAAGCTCTTTGAATTTCGAATGATTCTTTAAACGTTTTTTTCTATTGTTTTCATGTTATATAAGTGTGAAGTAGTAATAAACCACAAGTTACTTTCGAAGTTTATAATGGCAAACTTTTTTGGAGGTATATTGCTGCAGAAAGGCATAACAAGCAAGTAGTTCATTATACCTATTTAGCTGAGCAGTGTTTGTAACAATAATTGTTGATGCATTCATGAAGATTGTAAGATCAAAACACATTTATTTTCCAAGAGAAGTTTTAAGAATATTGAACTTGGAGACATCTAAAAACCTCTGCTTATTTCTGTGATACCTTTTTAAAATAACTAGCTGGATGGATTCAGGGAATGCTTGTGCATGTCACATATGTCTAACGCCTTTCCTTCTCCTGGGACCAAACTGCATTACATCATATTTTATGATTACAAGACAGAATTTTAGTGGAACGTGGCCATATGGTTGAGTCATCTGTTCTCTTCAGTTTTGGAAGGATTACACTAGCATCTTCAAAAGACTTTTAAATTTATTGGGGCTTTTTAACCCCTAAAATTCAAAACTTTCGGCTGTCTCTGGCAATGAAAATTGCCTCATCTTCCTATTAGTTAGTTAATTATTTAATTAGCTTATTATTTATATAATCCTTTACAGTTATTAACTGAATCTGTTAAAGATGCTATTACAGGATGAAAAAAAAAAAAAAAGATGCGTGTATGTTATTTTGGGTTTCCTATCTCACAGATGGAAGGGAACCCCAAAGATGTGACGTGGATTCCTAGAATCAAAAAAAATCAAAAAATTCCTAGAAACAAAAAAACCCAAGAAACGCACATTATCTGCGTTTTTGTCATGACTCACAAAGCTCTTGGGATTTTCTTTTCTTCCTTAAAGAACTTAAAACCTGTTACAAATCCCTATTCTCCCTCTCTCACTCCACATTTTCACATAAATTATTGAAAAGTGTGTTTTGAAAAGGATGAGAATTGACTGTCCATTTCCTTCTGGGAACAGTCTGAGTTGACCAGTTGTTTATTCATAGTTACTGCATTAGATGCTCTCCAAGAATACAGTATAGCCTTAGTGTGCAGTCTCAGTCTCTGAAATGTATATAAACATATGTAATAGGGAATGTGACTAGGGATATTTGTCAGGTTGCTCTGCTTGTAAGCATCAAAGGGGTAGAGTGGCTTTAGGGAAGCATTTTATAAGATTTCTATTATTATTAGGCTTTTCTCTCTCATGTCAGCCACTCCATGGGCCCTGACAAAGAGGTTATGGTTGTAACAGGGATGATTTGATGGTGGGAAATGGGCTGATAGCACAGCAGGCCCACTCACTTTACACGGATGGGATTATGTGCTCTGTCTCCAAAGAGACCAGGCACTGTACTGTCCTTCAGGATTTTATGCTTTGTGCATCTTTTCATTGTAGATTTTTAATTCACAGTGGCTTTGTATTAGGGAGGTGAAAATCTCTAGGTTGTTGAGCTGCTGTACTCTCTTATTATAGAAAATGTGCATGGATCTTGTGAAGAAATCAGAATATAAACTAGGCAACCTGAGTAGGGTTTCTCGATGTAGCAGCAACAGTATTTCTCACAGAGGAGGATCAAGACTATGACACACAAAACATTGGCAGCACTTATCTCTAACAAGGAGAGTAACTTACTGACTGTGGCATGCAAATATAATCCAGCCTAGAAGTAATTAATAGGAGCCAAGTGAATCTTTAATTAAACACACAAAAAAAAAAAAAAAAAAAGAGAGAAGTCTGTGTGACTTCTGCCATCCTGTGATCCTGTGTGAATAATCCTGGCGTGTTTGGTGAGGTACAGGGCATCCAAATTGGTAAGAGCACTATAGCAATAGCACTTTATGCTGTAGTAAATCTCACATGGAAAAGAATATTCAGATGAGAATGGGAGGTTTATTTATGCATAGACTGGTCCATTAATACTGGACTGTGGTGGTTCTGACAGGCAGCAGATAGTTTAATCACTGTTTGAACAGGCAAGAGTTAAGCCCCAGCAGCCCCAGCAGTAGCTGGTGTGGCAGCTCTGGCCCTCTTCAGATGGAAGGTGAGACCACCCGTGCCTATTCAACAGAATATCTGCATTAGAGCTATGTATGTTATTATGCATCACCGTAAAGAAATGGGGCTCCTTCGGCAGGTGAGACTCAAGGGAAGCAATCGGGGTGAGTGCCTGATTGCTCTTTCTCTCCTTTTACTTAAGGCCTGCCACGTGTGTGCAGTTGAACATTCCACGTAGAGAGTGATGCACAAAAAACTTGTGTGATTCTTGGTGCATGTGATGTGGAGGATAAACAGTGTGGGGAGATGTGGTGTGTGAAATCTCACATGCTCTTCTTGGCTGCTAAAGTGGATTCTGTTTTCATGCAAAAAAATTGCTTGCTTTCCCAATTTTTTAAATCCAAATGGGAATCTATCTTAGATATAACTTTCCTGTGTCTCTTGGATTATCCCTCATTGCACCTGTGGAAGTAAAAGCAGCTAAGCTTAGTTTCTGCTTTAATATTTGATTTTGGAGACTGACAAATATTAAATCTAGAGGTCAGTCCACAGTACAAACATGTATCGGTGGCCTCATGAAGATCAGATACTGAAACTTTTTTGCCTTCTTTTGTAGTCATGAAGTACTTTTGGAGGATTGAGTTGAGCCCTTGAAGACTCCAAACAAAATAATTTCTTGGAACAGTGATTATGTATGCGCTGTATTTTGTTTGGCTTTGTCATGGGTTTCAAAATAGAAGGCTGTAACCTTGTAGCACTGGATATGTCCTTTACAAGAATGACAAATTAAACTATAAATAGACTGTTTTCCTACTCTGAATAGTTTAGAGATTGATACATGTTTTGTTATGAATTTTGAAATTGTATTGCTTCCTACAATGGCATTCTAGTAGATATAAAAAAAGAATGTGAAGTGATTCTAAAACCAGCCATCTAATATTTTTTTCTGGTGCTTGTGGAGGATATTAAGATGATGGAGGTCTGTCAAGTAAATGCTTCAGTCTTCCTGGTAGAGAAAAAAAAGGAAACCACTTTAATTGTGAGCTGTACTATCATGTAGACATTTGCAATATAAAACTAAAGTGCCATGGTAGCTTATACTGTAAGAATACATCTTGCAGTGTAGTAATACTGATCAGTTAATATAATTTTGGATAGTGTGGAATCCTGCTTGGTGTTGAATTGTTTTTTTCTTGTTTGTAGACTTCACAGTTTGCCTTGGTAACTCTGTTCCCCTTTGCAGAATAATGGGCAGCAGCTCTAATCTTAGTGAAAACCAGTTTACTATGCAGAAGTGGCAAGATAAGCAATGTTTGGAGAGGTTTAGCAGTAGATGGGGGGAAAGATGAAGCCGTAGGACTAAAGTGCCAGTCCCAGCAAGTGAGGTGATGTTGCAGTCGAGTGGGTTCCAGCACAATGACTGTCCATTTGCCTATCTGAAAGCAAGAAGATCTAGCAAGTACCTATGTTCTCTGACTAAATTTACCGGTCAACAGAAACTGGACGGTGTTACCACAACTTTAGGTAGATGTAGTCAGATTAGATACTCATAACAAGAAATAAGTGGTACTGAATTTAAAAAACAATGTTGAAAGCAAACAGATGGTTCCTGCTCATGTCTGTAACCAGAAACTTCTGATGTATGTGTGCCTTGGTTATTGGGCACACTCTGATCTTCGCAGAACATTGTGTCTAACACAGTAGTGAGGAATGCAAGATAGTCAACACAATAGCTGAATAAACAAACTGTTTGCATAGTTGGCACTGTCCCTGTGCCTTACAGCCTGCTTACCACTGAAACACTTTTAGCAGATAAGAGGTGATACTAGATTGTCCAGCCAATTTCACTTTAAATCTCATAATTTCTCTTTTTCTCAACTGACTTTGAAGCAGTTTTGTGGCAGAAGTCCTGAAAACTTGAAAGACCTTATGTGAGTTGCTATTTGACCTTGATACATAGCTTAAATCTGATGTTTCAGTAGTTTTTTGGTCTTAAATTTTATTAGAAAGTGGTCTTTTCCATGCATCTCATGCTGATTATAAGTTTCTTGTTTATATATTTTTAGTAAGTGTAAAGAAAACCTGAGGGTTCTTGGTGGTCATTGGATAACCACTGGAGAAATGTGTGGTTTTTTTAAGTCTGTTTTGTCACCCCATGAATTTTTTTGAAGGAAAGAGCTGCCATGTGTCCAGCAGTAAAGAGTAGTTCCATAAGATGTATTTTAGTAATGCTTACTTAGTAATTTCAAGGTGGGTAGAACAGTCAACTGAGTTAGTTCTAGTTCAGACCTTAAGAGCTGTGTGAAAAAGCAGAGCAATGAGAGATGGTCACTTCAGACGAGATTGATATAGATCTTTTATTTTTAAAAAGTCCCTTGTGTTTTTAACCTGTGTTAAGATAAACGTTGCTTCATTTATACAAATACAGCTAATTCTTGGCTTTACTTTCTTCTGTCTTACTGAGAATGATGAATTGTATGTGGTGTTGTTGCTGTTACACCCTTTGCTATCTCAAAGTAGAGATAAATCTCCAGTTGCTGTATTGGTGATGTGTGAGGTGATAACAAATGGGCAGTAGCTGGACTTACTGTCAGGGCTCTGGGGGTATGTTAGTAATTATTTAGATCTAGTTTTTCTTATTTTATCCTAATGCCTCGCACATTGTGAGCTTTTTGCGGATCACTTCCTTTATCTCCACTGGAATGAAACTGGTTACATGAAAACATCAGTAACTGCTTAAAGAAATTAGAAGTCTTAATGTACATAGACATGATGTTAACATGAAATCTCACTGTTCCTCAAATGCAAAGATTGATTTTTTTATCTTTTTAAAAGTCTTAAAAGTAGTAGCTGAAAGAAAAATACATTGTGGCCTTTACTAGGATGTGAAATGAGCAGCATATATGAGTTGTGTGCATCTCAGCCCACACAGAACTCTACCGCATGCCTCTAAGCTCACTAGGTGTGGGTTAACTGTATTCCTTGGTCTGGGTGTACTGTGTCATGCTCTCCCTTGGAGACTTCTGGACTCAGACACTCTTACAGAAATGAAATCTTACAGCTGAGTTATGAAGAGACTGCTTATGTACGCTTTATTAACTATGCAGATTCCCTGTGCTGGGCTGTGACTACTCTGCCTTTAAAGTCTGAGTGAAATTGTGAAACCAAACACAGGTTTGTAAAAAATGCAAAACAACAACAACCCAAGGGGAAAAAAAACCCCAAAACAAAAACAAACATAAACCAAACAAGAAACTATCAGCAAAACAGCAAACTTTTAAATGCATTTCTTTGCATTCTTTTAATTTCTCTCTCAAGTGTTCTTGGAGCACAGCTCACAAGCTGCAGATTACAGTCATTATTTAAGCAAAGACCATACTAACTTTTTCTACATCTCCTCTCCCCATCCCCTCAAATCTGCAGTCTCCAATGACCATTTCAGTCAGGTCATCTTTCCCCTTCTCTGCTGGTGAAAGACCCTTTCATTTCACAGCTTGCGGTCCCCTTTTGCCAGGAAAGTTTCTGAGCAGCCTCACTGGCTGACCGAAGAGCCCTGCTGAGTGACTTGCTGTTCAGTTGCATTATTCTGGGGTTCAGCATGAAAAAGTGGCTTGGTTGGATAATAATCACTTCTTTATCTACAGAAGCTACCCCATGAATGGGTAATTATTAAAGTTTACTGACAATCGACCATTAGTCTTCTGTTTGCAGTCCTTGTTCATTCACTCCAACTCTTCCTGCCTTCCCCATGGTGCTTTTAACCTCCTGTTCAAATGAAATTCATGGTCTGACAGAAATACAGTCGCCAGTGTCAAACAAACATCGTGCATTTTCTGTGGACAGTTACCCCAGCTGTGCACAGGAGCTCAAGAAGCAAAAGAAGGACAATGCATTAACACTTGTGGTTTTAAAATGCTCACATTACTTGCATTACTGCTGTTTACAGAAATATGTAAGCTCTGTAATCTGCAAATGTTTTGTCATCTTATGTAAATAGAATTAATATTATTAGCTGTCAGTCACCCAAAACAGTGAACATGGATGGTCAAGTGAAGCTGGAAAAGGCTATTTCTGTTGTAGCAATTAGTGACATGTAGATGATATCACTACGAATTACTTTGAAAACCACTGTCATGCTTTTTTTTGACAACTTAATTAGAGGCCAAGACCTTACTTGTGATGAAGTTAATGAACATAGCATCTTCTGGCATGGCCTTCAGAGCGCTGCCCAATGGAGTGCAGTGCAGTAGAGGTCAGTTTACAATGCCACTGGTGCTAAGTTTGCGTCATGGGCAGGCTTTGAAAGGTACAGGAAAGAGCTGGAGCTACAGCAATTGCCTGGGAGACAGCAGCTTCTGGGAGCTACTGCCACAGGCGTGGATAAGATGTTGCTGATAAACTCAACATCCTGCTGTCTCTGCAAGGGAGATTTCTGTTCCAACCAGGCGAAATTGCTACTGGCAAATACAATGTCCAAATTGGGGATGGAGGTCAGGGGAAGGTGTAGCCTATTTACCCACATGCCGCTAACCCCTAGGTTATAACTTTTTCAGACGAGCCATTCTTTTGACAAAAGCCATCATCTTTTGTTTTCACTTTGAGGGATGTTTTGTCTAGCGCATGCATTATCTGCAATGGGATTGTTCTTGTTTTTAAGACTCTCTTGGGAAGTCCAGCGCATGTGGACTTTCGTGGTTGACCTTGTGATGCAGTGGTGTTCACTGTCTTTGCCATGTGATTGTGACGCCAGTCTTTAAGTATTCCTTTCCTTTTCTGACAGCGAGTTGCTGAGTTTGAAATTACCAGGAATTTGCTACTCAGCTTCCCTGCAGTTCTGATTTCAGTGCAGATAACATAACTCTGTCTCCAGTAGGTTTGCAACAATGCAAGGTCACTTAAATCATCTCCTGTAGGCTGCATGCCAAAGATAAAGAAACTAAGTTGTTGTCCAGTTAATGTTTGCTCAGGTCTTTGCCCATGGAAAATACTGTGTACAAATGCTAAGCAGAGCTACCAGCTCTCCTAATATATTGTTATTTCTTGCATGACATTTACTGTAATCTCAAAGGCACCTGGGGCTTAATATCTTGATGTGATGGTGTTGGAAAAAGAATGGGTACCTTTTATGTATTTTTTAATTTTTGAGCTTCCCTTCTAGAAAGGAAAATTTTCACTTTGTGATAGAGAAAGCCATATGTAAAATGGGTAGTGCAAGCTTTAATTATTAAAAAAATAGGCTTTGATCTGAAGGTTTCTCGTTGGACTCAAAACGACCTGTCAACACGTCAACACAGTGTGTGTGATCCCAGTAATGGAGGGCTTTTACTGGGCAGTTTCGTCCCCAAGAATAGGGTAGCTACTCTATCAGTATCTTGCAACCATAGACTTATCACTGGGTTTGCAGAGGAAATAACCTGTGCATAGATAGAGGAAGCTTAGAGGAGATAGGTGGTTGACAATTGTCAGTGCACTTCTGTCAGTAACTGCTGCTGAAGTGTGTGTCTGTGGTGAATGGAGCTGCAGTTTTGAGAGTTCAACCTATCTTGACAGTCGTCATTGAAGGTGGTGTGAGCACTCTGCATTGGGCTTGAGTATCGTGCCCCTTTTAATCACTAATTGTAAACTGATGGTGTAAATCAAGCCCATCAGTTCTCTGCTGCCCTCTGCCTTACTCCGTTAAACTTCACTCCAGTGCCTTGTGCTTTCCATCTTAAGCATGGCTAGCTCTTTCCTGCCAACTTTTTTCCTCAGGTTCTAAATGTTTAAATATGGAAAACACTTAACTGTTAACAGAGAGATGTGTCTGAGTGAGGTCATACAGCATGGTTTCCTATCTGAAAAGTGAAAATTTAAGATGAAGGAGCATACTTGGGAAGGATGTTAGATTTCAGTCAGAAATGTAAACCCATCTCTGCTAAGCCACCTGATGTTTGTATTTTGTCTTACCATCCTTCCAGCTGTCACTGTGTTGTGCTTGTGATTCCTTGCTTCAGCATGGCAGGTAATTGCTGCAGTTACTGTTTATTAGGGATGATGGATTGACTGATCCCTTGCATAATTATGCTACCATTAACAGGGAAAGTTTCACTGTTCTTAGGCATGACTGAAAATTCCTTGTTTTATACAAAACCTTGCACTTCTTGAGCTTTAAGAAGCTTTAATTTGCTTCTTCATATGTAATGCCCATTGTTGCTACCTAAATTCAGCAGTATGCAAATGCTAATTGAAAAACCCAACACCGTAAAACAGCAAATCCACACACCAACCCCAACTTGAAGAAGTACTGGGTGGAGCACTGGTTTTCCTATATGAACCTGAAATGTGTCTCATGAGCTGAGTTTTGCATGTGTTCACAAACCATTGTTACTGCGGAATGTTAATTGAAGAAATTGTTGATAACTGTTTGGCATGTGGCCTACAGAAGCAGTGCAGGAGGGTGGGGTGAGTGGGTGGGTGGGGAAAAAGAAACCTCACATTAGCAGTCTTTTCCAGGGTCAGATTCTTCCAAATTCATTATGTGCGTGTTTACCTTTACTCTGAGCTGATGAGGGTTTTTTATTTGCATGTTACATGTATAGCACCATCTGTCATGCTGGGCTACTTATTTGGTTATCTTGCAAAATTTGCAACAGTCTTAATGCAAAACAAGTAAAACCCCCCAAACCATGTAGTGTTATTGTGATGAAAAATACCTGCTTAGCTGCCCGAGTCTGTTTTGTTGCTCTGGTGTTATACTAGAGATATTCCTGAAGACCCTACTGCTAACTGTGTTAACCTTCAGTTTGGTGTGCCCTATGTGAGTTTGCTCAGCATGTTACATGTCTAGGCATCTCTGACATGAAAGGAAACATTCATTTATACTACCTGAAAAAGTAGTAGTAACAGGACTGAAATTTGCCATAGGCTATTTGGTGGATGGTGCAATGCTAAGTGGATGAAATGTGAAAATCAGTGAGTGTAGAAAAAAGCAAGGGGCAAGTGCTGAGGAGCCTAGTGATAGAGGGAGCAAGGGAAGAGTGCTGAGGAGCCTGGGATGTGGCACAGGGACAGTCGAAGAAGGGTTCTTACACAAATGTTTGTGCAGCCTGGATAAGTGGAAAGGGATGGTTTATGAGGTTTCAGTGGAGGAAGCTTGATGCAGTGGGTTTATGAAGTTATGGTCTCCAGTTACGCTGGCCACCTCAGTTCTTCCAGTACTCTTGCAGAAGGGAGCATCTTGTGCATGTTTTCCAGGAAAAACAAATGCTGGTGCTGCATGACAAATGGCAGTTCAGGGTGGCTTTTACACTGAACAGTATTAGCCACAGCTGGGAATATCCTAACCAGAAGTTCAGAAATTGTACATAATACAACCGTCACTGCCCCTTTTCAGAGGTCTGCTCTGGGCAGCAGTGGCTGTCCAGTTTTTAATTACATGAAGCACTGTGAAAGCCCTGTTGACTTAAATGCCTCCTACTTGCTTGCCAGGTCCTGAGTACCAGGTCTTTCTGGATATCATATGTATTTTCTTTCCCTTTTTTTCCTGAAGAGGATGGGTGATAGGGCTACAATTCACTATTGGAATGGATGTTTCTGAGAGTCCATTGCATGCCATTTATTTTATTAGCTGTATCTTTAACTTGTGGAATGCACTTTACAATGCTGATGTTTTGAACACAATGGGGAAGAAAAAAAATCAGTTCAATCCTATCAGGGGAATACTTGAGCAACTATTTAAGCTTGCATAGTTATTTATTCAGTGTGATTTAGCCCTAATTTAATTTTGAAAATAAAAGTAGGTCTGTAAATAAATTTATATAACTTGCATTATAGTTAAATGTGTATAATTTTGAGAAAGCTTGAATATGAAATTGACATTTCATCTACAATAGTGAGATGTTCATTAATGCCCTGTAATGGAATCTTTGTTGCTTTAATGAAGAAATGCATAACTTTTATATGAGCAATACAGCATGATGGCTTTTAAGCATCTTATGTAGAACACAGCCATTTTAGTTTATAAATAAGCATAACTCTGCTGCACAATGATGAAGGGAAACTGCCTATATCCTTTTGTTTTCCAGTAGCAAAACAAAATTACTAGTACAATTTAACAAGTGTTAAAGGTGTCATAACATAGAGTCATAGAATCTTGGAATGGTTAGGGTTGAAAGGACCTTAGAAAACATGGAATTGGAAGCAGATTAAATACGTGCCAATCTCTAAAATTATTCATTCCTTTAACAACTCTGAGTCACAGCGCTTAGAAGAGACACTAATTAGATATAGAACTGAAAACAGTGGTCAAAAATAACTACCAGATCCTATCCTAGCCTTCAGCCTCTACCACTTTCCTCTAAGCAGGAAAAAGAATACCAGCTTCTTGTGAAAAATAAGGAAATGTACACTAGCAGCCTTTCCTTGACACTGAGATGAATTTGATAGAAATGAGTGTTTTCAGGGTCCCTGCAAGAGACTCTGTCACCTAATGGTTTGTCCACATTTGGTTCTGTTTAGTTCTTAAATATGGGGGAATCTGTTTGGCTGTAGAGATAAGTAGGAAGAAATTTTTTAGATAAGGCATCATCAAATCTTTCTTTAATTGTGTTTGTGTGTATTTTTTGTTACCAGAAAGGGTATGGTTGAAAACTGCAACTACAGTAAAGATGAATTAAAGTCTCTGTTCATGTAAGAGACTAATACCACGTGTCATAAAATCTTTTTCTATTCACGTGATGATACAATCACTTTCAGAACACTCCAGGCCTCCCCATCCAATATCTTTATATTTCCTAGGGGCAGCTTCTGCATACTGAGGAGTAATTAGGGAATCTCTTGGGTCTGGGATGTTAATGACGGTGTAATTGTGGACAAGGATATACTTATCACAGCAGCTTCTCATTGACTTTTGATCTTGGTTCTTTCTTGAATTTGGGAGTTGGCGTTACTGTGCTAGGTTTCTTAGACCAGAACACTGCATATTTGATTATGTTAAGATTTCAATTTAATAAACTGCTTCTTGAAGACATGGCCATTTTTGTACTAAAACACTGAATGCTGTCCTGAAAGCTGCTCTGCCAAAGATTTTCAGCAGGCCTTAATCTCAGCATTTTCCCATAGCTTATTCTGTTTCATATTTCAGTAGTAAACTTGTTATTTCAGGTCATGAGAAACTCTTAAATTAGGTGTTGTGTTTCTCTTTCAAAGTATTGGATTAGTATCGGGTTAGACGGGGGAGGCGTGAGAGGATGTGTGTGTGTGTAGATTACCGTTACCTGCCATCTCCTCCTTTCTTTTCCAAGATTAAAATGAAAAAGAAACAATAAAGAAAGTGCAGGAGTTAGATGCTACCAAGGCTATGCTACCAGTGCTTTACAGTCGTATTGGTGATTTGTGGGTGAAAGTGATTCATCAAATATCCTGTATCTTCTATGACCAAATAATAAAACCCACAGAAACAGAACAAACTCCAAAACTGAAAGCATAATATGGTGTCAGACAAAGTGTTAGCTTCAAAAGATTTTATTTGCAAGTAAAATATATTTTTTATAACATCTGCTTTTCATAATAGGCTGCCTTTAAAGCATGAAACTCCCCAAATGAAGAATATACGTCTTTCATTTTAGGTGGAGCTTGCTGCTTGGCTGGCCACTCATTGTCATGGAGTCTAAATACTGCTAGAGGAAACAATTTTTTTGCCGATGTAATTAATGCTCTAGGGTTTACAGAGGTTTATTCCAGTGTTATAAAAATAAAGAATGCTTGATGTGCTTTTACCCACTAGTCACACCACTGCCATAACAGACTGTAATTGCTCTTTGTCTTCTGCATACCCTTTCCTTTGACAGAGCTGCCATTCATAATCTTGGTTCCAGGTGATAGTCTTTCAACTGTTCTCTCTTCTTCTGCTCAGACTGCACTCTCCCTAATGTTTGGTGGAGGTTTTTTAATTATTTGTTTTTTAAATAACTAACAACCTGGAATACTTTCCTCCTGTTTTGATTTTCAGGGTGTGCACAGCTTGTGGAGTTAGTTCCCATCAGTTTGCACCTTGTACACTTCTCCTCACAAGTCCAGACTGAGAAACATCAAATCTTTTGTTCAGCTGGGGGCAAAAAAGTCTGTGTAGAGCATCGGGAGAAAGTGGGATTTTAAGTTCAGTATTTCTCAAGGAGTGTATTAATATGAGTTTAGTCATTCTGAAAGTTTTGTAGAAATTGAAGGCTAATGAATGGTTAGTCATACTGAAGATAAGCTGACTGATGTCAAAGAAAAAGCCATAGCCTGTTGAAGATACCTCTCCTGACTGTAGCAGGGTAATAACACTAAATCTAAATGCAGCTGTTTATTGCACCAGATTGCTGTCTTCCTGAAGACTGGGTCCAGACTAGGAGGCATGGATGCAACTTTGATTCCTTTTCCAGAGTTTGTTTTGCTGTGACCACATGGGATACAGATGGTTAACTGTCCTCTGTTTTCTTAGTGGCTTGCTTGGAGGTCTGGTAGAGGAAACAGGCCGTGTCCTAAAGTTCACAGGGGGAATCCTTACTTTAGGAAGAAGTGCCCTTTCCTTGATTCAGCTGATGAGAAGGATCAAAAAGACTTAGTATGTTAAGATTGGAAAGAGCTAAATGTAGGATGGGCATCTTTTCTTCCAGCAGCACTAGAAATGTGCCATCTATCTGAGTGGCTGATTTGTTTGCTTTTAAGACAAAAGTGGAGGATAGAAGCTCAGTAAAGTTACTTGCAGTTTGCAAAGGGCAGTTAATCTGTTACTCTCCACAAAGTGTGAGCTGGTAAAAGTCTTAAATATTCAAAGTTTTGGCTGGCCTTGTGTTGTTAGGGTGGGGTGTGAATCAGCTGAGGCACCTCATTCGCATGATGTATGTGATGAAGATCTGGTGGGGTCAGCGTAGCTCCAAAATAGAAACCAAGACAAACAAAGAAGTTTTTAAGGTACAGTAAGAACAAATGGATTTTTTTGTTGTTTCCTGAACTACTCTTCTGCAGAGTTTTCATGTTAGAGTTCATCTTCAGTGATCACTTAGGCCCTGGCTTGAACCATTAAGTCCTTGGGAACCTGTGCTGCACAGGTTGCAAATTACTTTTGTGCAGCTTTCTCTGTGCCATTTCTTTGAGTTGGGACTTTGCTTCAGCTTCCGATTGTGACAAAAGTGTGCTGGATCATTCTGGAGAGCCTGGACACAGTGCTGGTATTAATAATGTTTCTCCCCTCTTTTTCTTTTACTCCAGACCAATGAGTGGAATAAGAATGATGATCGGCTGCTGCAGGCGGTGGAAAATGGTGATCCTGAGAAAGTGGCTTCATTGCTGGGCAAAAAGGGAGCCAGCGCTACCAAACAAGACAGTGAGGGCAAAACTGCGTAAGTCCAACTTGAACATGTGATATAAGCACAAGGGAGGGGAAAAACCAGCTTTGTATGTGTATGCCACTTCCATGAATTAAGAACCAGTGACCATCCTGAAAATGAAGTTTTCTTTCTCATCCGAAGCACAGTATATTCTGGAAAGCTCTTTCTTATAGTCTGTAATTCTTCATTTAAAATGCCATTTCAGAATCACAAACCTGTTGAGGTAACTTGAAGATGGATTGCTGGGTAGATTGGAGCCATTTTCAGACAGAGTATTTTGGAACTTGGTGTTGTTATGGCACCCTGCAGACTGCCCACTCCAAAAGACATTGATCTTTGGGGCTGTTTTTTCCTATGAACATTGTTTTAATGGCATAGAAATTAAAATAAATCTTCTTTCTAAGTGGTTATTTTGGACTGAATGGTGACTGAGTTTTAAAATCTTGTCAATGCTAGTGATTCGTGCAACTCTTCCTTGTTCTGATTATAGTTCGGCAATGAAAGTCTTGTATGAACGAGATTCCTTTTGCAGTCTCAATATATTTCATATATTCTGTTTTCTTCTACTACTTTTTGTTCTCCTGTGAACATTCTGAATTGTGGAAGATGAAAGATTCCAGGAAAAAAAATACAGCCAAGAGATTGCTATCCTTAAGCTTCCATTCTTATGGCATAAAAAGATGATCAAATGGATAAATGAGAAACAGGCATCCCATGACAGAACCAAAGCTTTCATAAAATCCTCGATAGGTGGGAAGAAAGGAAAATATTATTTAATCTTGGGAGAGGCAGGACAAGGCAGTGTACACCAAATTATAAGTTCTAACAAATTACCTCTGAGTTACATTTGTTGACTCATGCTCTGCTTCTTGCTTGGTCTGTTTTAGTTTCCTACAGCTTCTGTGTTTCTTTTCTCCATCTGAGGAAACTAAATGATGGCCATGACTCAAAATGACCTGCACTTTCTTCACTTTCTTACCACAGAAGTCCAAGACCTGTAGTTATTTCAATTGGGCTTTTTCCACACTTTAATATGTTTTTAATTTTATAAGTTTCATACATGTGTTTTCCTTTTGAAAATAACCAAAGCGTGACTTCCATTGAATCTTCTGAATTACAGCTGCTTAGCATCTCATGTTTTTACAGTCAACATGACTTCAGAGTTAGACTCTTAAGCAGCACTATGTCTAGTGTAACACCTAGTTTTCACAATTCCCATATAATTTGATACTATGAATTTTTCTAGGGAACCAACTAAGACTGAAACCATCAGTGAGTAGATACGAGCCTCAACTCTTAAGAAACAGGATTGTAACTGTAGTGATCTGGTGCAGTGATTTTCAGCTTCACAGAGATGCACTACAAAATTCACCCTTTTTCTTTTTAATTGCAACTACAAAGAAGTCAGTCATCCTATATTAATGATGCTGTTATTAATAATGATAATTGCTTGGAACAAATGTGAATTAATGCTATGAAGATTTCTGCTTCTGCTTGTTTTTTTCATTTGTCACTTTTTTAGTTATTTCTGTGTAGTGTTTCAAAAGACTTCTTAAGAGAGAACAAAGAAAAATAGTATTGCTGTGCTACAGAAATACAGCATGTCAACTCTCATTCTGCTTCCAGTGCTTATAGAAACTTAGGAGAACTCAGGTTATTTCTGTCTCTGTTTTGAAAGATAAAGGCTGACAGGTGTAGAAACAATCACAGGGACATAGAGAGGCAGAGCTGCCAAAGAGCATCATGACCCAGAAACGTTACCCAGTATGGCTTATTAATAATGGGCAGTGTCCTGTTTGCATTTTTCCCACTTCGGAGTCTTTTTTTAGTGTGTGCAAAATCAATTAGAGACATCATTTCTTTAGAGGTAGGCTTCTTTCTCCTCCGCAAAATGCAGTGCAATGCCGGGGCTTCATTCCTGCACAGCGATGAATGATGGATGCATAGTGATGAATGATGCCAGGGGTTAGTTCCTTCAGAGTTATGGGTACCTAACATAACTGTAGCTCTGCTTCAAAGTACGGACCCTTCTGCAGCCCAGCACTGGGGTTTGTTAGTGTCAGGCAGAAACATGATGCTAGTTTGTCAGATACCTCATCTGGAACATGGGAGACTCTCATGCTGGGAAATGACAATCTGGAGAGGTTTTTCTGGGACAACTGGCAACCATTGTGCTCAGATTTCACTGTTTACAGTTTAGACAGTGTTCTGCAGTGCCCTGTGGACAGGGAACTCTTTGGATGAGTGGTCTATTGATCCCTGTGAGTATATATGGATACCTTCGTTTACATTATTAGACTGAAGGTGACAAACCAGAACATCATGATGGATCCAATTATGTAACAACATGCATAATGAGATTAGAGACTTTGGAATGTGCTTGAAAGCAAAAAAAGGAGAAACAATTACATGTTGCAGTGCAGGTTTGTTAGGTCTGTTGTTGTCTGTTCCCTTAAGGTCTCTTTTAAGGTCCTGCTTATTTGTTTTGTAACTAATCCTACAAACAAAATTCTTGACACTGCCCAGATATTTGTCTGAAGTATAGTACTATGTTACATTATTTTAAACAGAAGGTGGAGAGGACTCTTAATTTTTCATGTTTAAAGGGTACTTCTAAGGTTTTGTGTTATAATTAAATGGCTTCTTAATATAAAATGTTTGAACTGAGAGGAACAGAGACCAGAATCCAGGATTTTGTTTGTCTTGTTAAGTACTGTATGCATCATTCCACTGAGTCCATACAGTGTGCTCCAGGTCTGGCTTGGTTTTGGGCATGACTACTTAAATTTCACCTGTGTCCTCTTTTGTCTTTGTCCTATACATTTTCTTTGTGGCTTGCCCACAAACAATAAAGATGCTTAAATTAATGAGCGTCTTAATTAAAATTTACCAGTAAATTTCTTAGAGGTAATATTTACAGATTTTCATAAGACAGTTTAAATTTCTAGAAGTACTTCTTAAAAAAAACTATTTAAATAATATATAGTCAGAGTAATTAAATGTGTTTTTTTTTTTTTTTTCTGACTTTCCATACCACTACCCTGCCTCTGACTCAGTCCTTTCTATAAACAATAAATCAATTTTAAGGCCATGAAGCAAATCCACCTTCGGTGTAAGTTGACAGCCCCATTGTTGCTCCCACTTACACAGCACAGGCTATTGCCAAGCACACTTGAAAAAGAGCCTATCTGGAAATCTGACTCTGCCATTGTAGTCTTATTCTGCCAGACAGGGTTTTTTCATCCAGCTTCCTTAAACAACAAAACAGTACTTTCCAGTTTGGAATTTGATAATTTAAATCCCACTTAAACTAACAAAAAGGTGTTTTCAAAGAGAGCCTTTTCAGGAGGGCATAGTGTTAACTCATGTACTGCACTTTCCACAAGAGCAAGTGGTAAAATATGCTGTTATTTAAAGAAGCTGCTGCTATTATTGTGGGGAAGGGGGGAAGAGACAGAATTTTGGAAAGGATTCACAATGTATAAGTGGCAGCACTTCCTTGTTCTAAAGTTATTTTGTCTGTGTGCCAGTCCATCACTGCCATGTTGGCATGTTTCTGCAGGGTACTGAACTAGAATTAAATGCTTATGGCTATTAAATGAAAAAAAAATAGGGGTCTTTCAGGTTTTTTTAACTACAGTTGAATCAGCTGTTGTTTCATAAAATGAGCCTGACAATGGTACAAAAAAGCTTTAGAAATCTCCACAAATTCACTCTTTAAGGACTCTTTCACTGTTGTCAATAGCAGTTAGTAGAAATTATATATTTTCATTTGAACCAGAATGTTCATGCCTTGGAGGCTGAACTGAAAATCCCAATCCTTTGTATTTATCATGTGCATAGCATTCATTTTTCTTTTCTCTTTTGGATCTTATTGTATAAGGAGGTGGGGTAAGTGGCATGAAGTGCATCACTGTTCAAAAGGTAAATCAGGTTTTAATTACCTTTGAGAGATCCTTTCTTATATGTAATAATATTTATCTTAAAGGAAGCTATTGGAAGAATACAGATTTACTGCAGTCATTATACTACTCCAGTTGAGAAAGAAAACCACAGAAAATGATTTAGATAGCTGATTTTCAAAATGGAGAAATCAAATGAGTCTACAAAGTGGAAGAATAGTTGTATTATCTTCCTTGGCTAGAAATTGCTATAAATCTTCTAGGAAGCAGGGGGCTTGGAACTAGATGATCTTCAAGGTCCTTTCCAACCCAAACCATTCTGTGATTCTATGATTATTTTCTTGTGTGTGTGGTGAGGGTCCTGTGTGTAACACCATGCTCTAGAAGATATTTCTTTTGTACAGATCCTGTGTCATCTCTTAAAATTGCCTTAACACTAGAAAAGCATGCTAGATTTTCTACTAGTCTTTTGAAAATTGGAGCAGTGTGGGAGCTGCAAGAAAGGTCTAGAGCCTGAGGATTTTCACCTCTTCAGGAGTGGAGTTCACTGGTTTTCCAGTGACCAGATATGACAAAATATTTTATAATCTACTTTTATTAGAATATTTAATTTATTATGGTCCAGATGGTCACAAAAATGTTGAGACTTCAGAGCATGGACAAAATAAAGAATACTACAGTGACCTCCACCTGTGTTTTATCTCTAACCAGTGGATGGCTGAAATCTGGTTCTTATTCCAAAATTTCTTGTAAAGTCTATTTCTGTGGAGGTTTGGGTGTAAAAGCTTTTGTTTCTCCAAAACTTTACTGAAGTTCTTTTCAGGTTCAAATCCTGATTGTTCCTTATTGTTCTCACTCTTCCCTGCAGCACCGTTAAGAATATAATTCAATTAAAATGTTGATATTAAGCTCCCTGAAAGTCTGATTTCTGTTTTAGACTAACACTTAGAAACATCAATTAAACATCTGGGGATGGTTGGGCAAAGCTGTCCACTGTCAGAATACTAAGTTGGGATAATTAAATTTCCGTTACCTTCAATATGAGCCGATTGTTAATGTATCGTGAGAGGAAATGCTCTTACATCTATAATGGAGCAGCAGTACTTAACTTTGATTTTATAATTTGGTAATAAATGAAAAAGTCTACATTTCATACAAACATTACTGTATTGACAATCATGCAGACTTTTAAATGAGATCCATGGCATATAATTCATAGAATCATAGAATGGTTTTGGTTGGAAAGGACCTTAAAATCATCTATTTCTAACCCCTTGCCATGGGCAGGAACACCTCCCACTAAACCATGCCACCCAAGGCTCTGTCCAATCCGGCCTTGAACGCCACCAGGGATGTTCAACAGTTACATTCCGGTAACTAAGGTATAACACAAACCACTGCTGCTGCCACCAATAATAATAACGATAAGGGAAATAACAAGGGGAAAAAATACAACCGCTCACCACCTGCCAACCGATACCCAGCCTGACTGAGCAGTGATCTAACCCTTCCGGGTGACTGCCCCAGTTTATTTACTGGGCATGATATGCTGTGATATGGAATATCTCTTTGGTTAGTTTGGGTCAGGTGTTCTGTCTCTGCTTCCTCCTGGCTCTCCCTCCTCCCTGGCAGAGCATGAGGCTCAGGAAGTTCTCAGTCAGGGTAAACATTACTGTGCAGCAAGCAACTAAAACCATCGGTGTTATCAGCACTGTTCCCAGGCTGAAACTCAAAAGCACAGCACAGCACCAGCTACTAAGGAGGAGAAAAATGATTGCTACTGCTGAACCCAGGACACTTGGTATCATCAGCAAACTCGCTGAGGGCGCACTCAATCCCACTGTCCATGTCACCAACTAAGATGTTGAACAAGACCGGTCCCAACACCCATCCCTGAGGGACACCACTCAGTACTGGTCTCCAGCTGTACATAGAGATATTGACCACAACTCTTTGTGTGCGGCCATCCAGCCAGTTCTTTATCCGCCGAGTAGTCCATCTATCAAACTGATGTCTCTCCAATTTAGAGACAAGGATGTCGTGTGGGACAGTGTCAAACGCTTTGCACAAGTCCAGGTAGATGACGTCAGCTGCTCTGCTCCTGTCCATCAGTTCCGTAGCCCCATCACAGAAAGCCACCAGATTGCTCAAGCAGGGTTTTGCCCTTAGTGAAGCCATGCTGGCTGTCACCAACCACCTTGTTGTTTTTCATGTGCTTTATCATGCTTTCCTGAGAATCTGCTCCAAGGTTTTGCCAGGCACAGAGGTGAGGCTGACTGCTCTGTAGTTCCCTGGGTCATCCATTTTCCCCTTCTTGAAAATGGGGGTTATATTTCCCTTTTTCCAGTCATTGGGAACTTCACCTGACTGCCATGATTTTTCAGATATGATGGCCAGTGGCTTAGAAACTTCATTTGAATTCATGTTAATGGTTTGCTCCTGGCCCTTGACTGAAACGGTGTAGACCACTTCTGATGACTTGGAGATGTCATTACCCAGTTTTCAGTTGTTAGCTATGTTTTGGATAGGACTTGAAATCAACAGCATTCAGGCTCTATCATGCATTTTTAAAGCAACTTTTTAGAAGACATTTTAGTATTTTTATATCTTGATGTTATTAAAAAAGAGAAATAAATGAACAATCCATCTTCTGAAGAGACAAATTAATGCTCTTTAATTTGATTTCAATTATAAAGATCCTGGACTTCACTTCTGAAAAACTGACACCTTTTTCTCATTTTCATTAGTGATTTCCTATATTGCAAAACAAACAAATGCCACTTACTTAAAGAAAAAATTCCTTATTTATTATAAAATTCTTTGAGCACTGAAAAACATCCCAATGGGTTTTGCATCTGACACACACAGGACTTCCTGTGGATGATAGCTAGGGTTGAAAGGGAAAACAATCAGTGTGCAATTTCTTTTAGGAGACCGCTTGTATCTTGCTTTCCATACAGGCTGATAGGATGGCCTTTCTTAATGAACTATTGCATTTTATTATCAATTATTATGCCTGCTATCTGAGAAGAAAGCAAGTAATCTTTCAAAGGGCCCCTGTACAAGTGTTTGGATAGCCTGTGAGCCGCCTGTTCCACTACTGCTTTGGGTAGGACCAGCCAAACCTGTAACACAGAATCAGGCAGCCTCTGGAATTCCCTGTAAAGCAGCTCCATTTGCGGGACTGCCAAATACCCAGATTTTACCAGACCTGGCCAGGTTTCAAGTTTGTCAGTTGCTTGGATCAGAGCATAGCCTGGATGGCTGGAAGCCTTTGTATGCCTGGCTTGAAACAGCTGCAGCTTGGCTGACACGGAGGCAGAGCCCAGTGCCCCACTTCCGCATGAGGAACGCTGTGGCTGACAGGGGAGCATAGGGAAGCATGCCTCTCATGTCAGGGCAGAACCAGGCTCTTTAAGGCTGGAGGGGACAGGGCTAAGGCTGCAGTTAGATTTATATCTACATAATGGGCCCCAGTTGTTTTACATGCTTTTCAAAGACTTAGGCAACCAAATGAGCTGTGTGTGTATATTTTAATTACACAAACTGGCTGCTACTGGATTACAAATGTATTCTAATCTAGAAAGGGAAAGGGAACAGACAGCCAAGACAGAGCAGTGTGCAAATGTTTGATTTATTTCTTTTTTTGTTAGCTTCAGAACGAGGCAGTAGAAAATGCTGGTGGATGCTTATTTATTGGGTTTATATATCACTCTGCATTTTCTGCCGCCTGCTTTACAGGTGCATTTTGTGTTAGGAAAGTACTAACCGGAAAATATAGGAAAGCTCTGAAGTTGCCTTTTCCTGCATGTATCTGCCTTGTAGCTCATACTCCTCTTCAGAAATGTGGAACCTTAAAAGCTTTAGTAGTATAGTTATTTTGAAATGTAAGATAAAACTATATTGCCATAATCTTTTAAAGTGTTTATAAAAACTAATGTTAAGAGGTCATCTTAACCAGGTGGTCTCTGGAGAATGTGTTACTACTAGCTTCATTACTCTAAGTACATATTATTGCACTTGGTTTGCAATTCCCTGGTGAAGAGAAGTTCACTTTATACAGTTTAATGAAAAATGTATCTAACTAGTTCTGTTGCTTCAGATCTGAAGAGGTCTTACTAATCGTAAGTGTAAAAGGCACAGAAATTTCAAACACAGCACATAACCCTGAGCTGTCCTTTGTCGACATCCCTCATGTTGCATAAGGATATTCATGTGCTGAGATTCTTGGAGCGCTATACACGGTTCTTGAGCCTTGCTGGATTTTCATGCAATAAAAATATTTTCTTTAGATTAAATTTTACTCAGTTATTCTCAGCCTTTCCAGCTTTTTCTTGGCCTCTTGTTATGCTAACATGGTTGGGATTTCCTTGGTTTCCTTAGACTTTTCATGCACTAAGGTGGTTACTAGCTTTTGCTGGCCAGCAATACCAAGTTGGAGGATGAAAGTCAGTAGAGATGCTAGTCATTGCTGTCACTGATGGGCTTAGTTTTAACTGTGAAGTCTATTCTGGCCTTGCAAGAAAACACAGCAGAAGGCTAGCTAGTTTTACCTAACTTGGGGAGGAAGTTAGGTTGATCTGGGCACATCCATGGCTATCTCAGGAATTTCTCCCTATCCTAAAAAGATGTTTTGCCAGAAAATGTATGTATTGAGAAGCTGGCTGCACCCTGTGGACTTTGAATGTGGGGTATGTATTTAAGGAAACTATCAGAAGGAATCTTCCCTACCCTTCTGCTTTAGAGGCACAGGTAGCGCTGCTCTTGTTTCTAGGCCCTTTAAGCTTTTTTGAGACTTCACTGTTGTACTTTGTCTGTTTTCCTACTCTACAACACCAAAAATAAAAGTAGCATTTCAAAGCTTCAGGCTTTGTCAACAACTTTCAGAGTGTCCTGAAGCTCTCGCTTAGCAGAATCTCTGTTGCAGTTCTGAGGGACTTTAAAAATGGACACTCTGTGGGAAACTTCATATGATGAATCTAAATTGTGAGCACTTATGTTCACCATTAACGGTACATGGAAGAAAAGTCTATATGTTTCAGACTTGAAGTGGGAGTTTGTGTTAGTGTGGTAATAGAGTTTGCCAAAGAAAACTCTGTGTGAAAATGGAACAGCTGGAACACAACCTGAGAATGAAAAATATAAAGTTCCTGGGGATCACAGAAATCTCTCTGAAGAGTAGTGGGGTGGATATTTTTTCTGAGTTTGAAGGCTAAAATCAAGAGTCCATAGTTTGCCAGCTTCTGTGTTGCATGATGCAGTTGCTTCTCTTCTATTAAGAAAACAGCCATGCAGCAGGCTTGCTTTTTATTAATGTCCTATACCTCGAGGTGTGTATGATTGCAAGAAGACTTTTTATACTACAAGGAAACTGGAAACTTTATATGAAAACCGGTGTGGTTTTTTTTTTTTTTTTTTTTGTTTTTTTTTTTGTTTTGTTTTTTTTGGGGGTTGTTGGTTGGTTTTAGTTCATTTTTTTTGTTTTAAAGCTGTTCCAGATATGTGCAAACACAGAAGTGGCACGTAGGGTTTTTGCCAGAGGGTTTTGTGGGTATCGGGAGAGGGCAGGTGCCATCTCATGTTTAAATAGAAGACAGGATAATACAGGCTTTGTGCATCACTTCACAATGGATGATGCTCAGGGGAAGACAGGGAAAATTTCTCACAGCTCATTATAAATCCATACCTGCCTATGCCAACTTACCAAAATCTTAACCTGTCTGCACTCCAGAAGATGTTACTAGCAACTCATTGATCAAATGTCTTAAAACTCAGAATACTTAATTTTCTTATGGTGCCAACTCTGGCTTGAAAACAAAATGTATTTCCTGCAACTGTTTTTCCTAAGGTGATTTTTGCACTCTTGTGGCTGCATCCATGCATGTGACAGGATCATGACATGGACTGCCCACACTTAATGAAAACCCACATCTCTTACATCTAGTCTTATGAGGAGATTAAATGAGTGCAGTGTGAAGGTGCAGCTTTTATTTGTTTAAAAAATAATAAAAATCAAAAGAAATAGTAATTATTGATAGCAGTACCTGTAGATGTCTGATTTTTCCTTTAAGGGTGATTCCTCCATAATTAAATGGTTAGCTGTTCCTGGGACACATATTGTCTCCAATGAGGAACTGTCTCTTGATAATTCAGTCGAGGAAAGATGAAGATTTTGTTTTCCCTTTCATGGGGAAGCATTCATGTTTTAATCTTGGATTTTTAGGTTTAAGGAGAAATTCTATGTTCTGTTACTTGCTTTACATTGATGGGATGCAAGCACCTATGACTGTGTGAAGAAAGAGTGGAAGGCAGCTTTAGTTTTCAACTGGTTTTCTTCCCTTTACCAGCTCACCAGCCACACAGATACCTACCTGTATGTTCTGGTGCAAGGAAGAAACAGACCCGCGCATGTACTGTTCATAGAAGCATAATCCTTGCCAGTACAGACAGTTACATAGCTACTTTGCTGAGAGCCCTGTCTGGGTTGATAGAGGAAGGCAGAGAACACCTCCAGTTTCAGGACCTTTATGGGACTTTCCTGATCTTTAAATTTGAAGTTGTTAATTTTTCTATGAATTAGATTCAGGATGGGTCAAAAATTTATTATTTTTAAAAGGCTTTTGTGATTGTTTTTTTTTTCTGATAAAATCTCAAACCATTCACAGAAAAGTAAACTATATTCTTTTCTAATTACTGATGGTCATGCTACACATGAGAGGAGACCACACTGGACTTCCTCCTGACTGCCTGCAGGCACTTCCTTCATGCACAGAATACTCTAGTGATACTCACTGCCCTTTTCCCTCTAGCTCAGATCTCGGGCACTCTAGCATTTCTGCCACGCAGCCTGTGATGGAAAACAATCAAAAAAGCTAGGCATCATATCATGTATTTATTTCTGCTGTTGTTACTGAAGTAGGAATTGAGACTTTGAGGGATAACAGACACTGTAAGCTGTGTTTTGCCTCTAAAATGTGTAAAAGCTCAAGTCAGCGCAGAAAATCAGCCAGGTTATCAGTGGGTCTCTTTCTGACTGACATAGTTTGTGAACTGCTTGCCTGTCTGATCTAGTAGCAGTGAAGCTTGAATATCTTCCATTTCTATATATTTTTTAGTCAACATTATGAAGACTCCAAGCAGATCTGTATGTTTATCAGTCTTGTTTGTTTGTATAAAGGTATTGTTGCTCAGGAAACTGTAAATCGTCAAATTGTTTGCAGACAAGTCAGAATTTTTAGAAGTCAACAGAGAGTTGACATACATTAGAAAATTAAGAAGAATGATCTGCCTTGGGGAGGGATGTTTTTACTCAAAATAAACCTTCATAATGAGTGTATGTGAGTTCATAGTGTATTTCAAACATTCTTGCACTTGAAATATTTTCAGAGTACTCAAATTAAAATGGCAGAGAACAATAGTATTATATGCTTGCACGTAAGTTTGACTTTGTTCCATGCTTGTCATAATAGAAAATAGCAAATATAATACCCTCTATAATTCAACCATGTACTTTATTTGCTTTGGATTTTTGTAAGTAATGTGTCAGACTACTTTCAGGCCCTAGAGAAATTCTGTGTTACAGAGAATGCTAATTCTGACCTGAAAAAAACCTCTGGAGCATGACCTTGCCAAACGGAGATGGAGCCCCCTGATTGAGTGTAATTTTTCAGCTCTTTTTTTTTTTTTCCCCTCTTTTTCTTTTCACAGATGAAAATTTCCTAGTTAGAAGGTTACTGTCTTAAATTAAGACTTTATATTTCTTTTTTTAAGTTTATCACGTTCCACTCCACTTTTTTAGCATTTTCCCTTGATATATGGGCCACCCAGTTGTTTTTAAGACAGCTATCAAAAAAATGTGCAGTTAAGAGGATTGTGCTCGGTTTTGCAGGACGTAGCTGTGCAAAAGGTTAAGCAGAGAACCTAGATATGTCAGACCCATGTCCTGCTGCTAGTACCACCTTAGGCAAAGCTCTGTTGGCTTCATTTTTACAAGTCTGACCTCTAAATGTAAATTAATTCTTTTCTACCTGTGGTGAAATGATTTGTAAAGGAATGTTTTATGTGAGCTGTGTTCAGCCCTTTTCTGTTTGAGTTAGACTGTCTGGCACTGTAATGAATTCTGGAAACACTCATTCTCGGCCTTTTAGCACAACCCAGCTTTATCTGAACTCTTGTACTCTCTCTGTCAGACACTGATTGAGGAAGTCCATTCCCTTCCTAGCTTGCCTTCACAAGCAAAACATGGAAAAGATCCTTTTCCCTGAATAAAGGATGGGATTGTTTAGGACTGTTGTAGGTGATTCACCATTTAGTATCTGCTATCTGTAAGAAATTTGCTGCTTAAAACCAAGCTCAGGGATGTCATACACAATGGTCCACTCTGTTCAGTCACCAGTCATTCATAAAAAGCGTCCCTGTATCAGTACATTTGAAAATGTTATTTGATTACAATTTATGGTCAGGAAATTTGAGGTCCTGACAGGACTTTGAATCTTGTAATTGTTCTCCAGTTGAGCCTGGATCTGATGAAATTTTGCTGTGTGTTCACATTTATTCTCAAGGCCTGTTTACTCCAACTGGGCCTTGCATTCCTCCCAGAGGACATAATTTTTTACTCTATCTTGTTAAGGACTGAGTAATTATGAGACCTGTACATTCCCAGTAGGAAAAAGCAGTGTCAACCAACTGATCTTCATCAGCTGATGCAGTGTTAGGTCTCAAGCACTACTTGCTTCGTTTCTAGATCTGATGAGAAAAACACTGGGAAGGGTAGCTGTCTCCCTCCTGCCATGAAAGGTCTGGAGACAATAATAAAAGACCATCCTGTCCCTCAGGAAGAATAGAAATGTTATACAGCAATAAAAGAGATAATGTCTCAAATCAGTTCAGGCTGGGATGTCAAGATGTGACTCTAAGTGTTAGCATAGGCTTATCTATTGTGAAGGGAAAATGAACTGTGTTGTAGTGGAATTTTAGGCTGAATGAGAATCTAACCCTCAGCGTGGCCCTTGCCCCAAATCGAGCCTTACATGTTTGTTTTTGTTTGCCCAAGTCACTGCACAACCAGGAAGTGGGAGGAAAAGTTGTTTGCTTTCATATCAAAGAAAGTTTATTCACGAAAGATGCAAGTAAAATGCACCACTGCTTAAGGCTTCCAGATGGTGAGAAGGCCGGTGTTTGGAAACCTGCAGCTTTTGCCTCAAACATTTTAGGAAAGCTTATATGGCATGTAAAGAATTACTCCATACTGGAATGAGTGCCTGTAGGCTTCTTTATTCCAAGAGCCTGCCTTGCTACGCAGTATTCCTTGCTATCGGCTACTAAAGTGTTTCAGTTTTGGTTGTTTGGTTTTTAAAAAGTTTAAAAAAAAAAAAAACAAACAAAAAAGCTCAAAACAAAACCAAACCCAAACACACACAACAGAAAACCCAAACAGTGGGGCTCTTAAGTTTAAAACTGGTTAGAATTGCTCCTCAAGGGAAAGTTTTTGCCCAGCACTCTGTCATACTCTGAATTAAATATCACTGTAAGAGGTTCATGCCAGTCTGGAGCCCATTCTCCTCTCTCTCTCTGGAGCAGGGTTGATTTCCTGGTCAGCCAGTTCAGTTTACTAAACCAGTATCTAACCTCCCATTCCCCTCCCAATTGCTTTTAGATTACTAAGAGAAAACATCTTACTACAGGGGTGCGCAAGGGGTAGTAGCACTACAAGCATTTAGGGAGGGGACCCAGAAATAATTGACAAGTAACTGGGAGGGAGCTGTAGCAGCCCAGTTCTACTTGGCTTAGGTCCCTGTATAAATGACTAACAGTTAAACCTTATGTCATGGGTTCAGCAGTAGCAGTCATTTTTCTCCCTCTTGGTAGCTGGTGCAGCACTGTGTTTTCAATTTTGGGCCTGGGAGCAGCGCTGATAACACCAGTGTTTTCAGTTACTGCTTGGCAATGTTTTGGTTTGATCAAGGACTTTCTGAGTCTCATGCTATGCCGGGGAGGAGGGGAGCCGGGAGGAGGCAGAGACAGGACACCTGACCCAAACTGACCAAAGAGGTTATTCCATACCACAGCACGTCATGTCCAGGAGGTGAAGATGGAGAGCAGAGACCCGGAAGGGTGTGGTGGTGATGGTGGACTGGGGGTGCACGGCATGGTCAGGTTTTTGGGATTGGGGGGTTCGCTGCTGGGGGATGCACTGGCTGGGTCAGGCTTGGTGAGCAGTTGTATTCTCTTTCCTTGTATTTCTCTTGTATTATTACTGGTGGTAGCAGTAGTGATTTGTGTTATACCTTAGTTACTAAACTGTTCTTATTTCAACCTGTGGGAGTTGAATTCTTTTGATTCTCCTCCCCATTCCCCCAGGACTGGGGGAAGAAAGAGGGGGAGTGAGTGAGTGAGTGAGTAAAACTGCGTGGGTGGGTGGCTTAAACCACGACACCTTACCATACTCTCTTTTCACAGGACTCTCTGCATAACTTCTATATTTTTGCTCTCATCAGATCTTTACATCTTCACACATGTTCTCTCATCTTTCACACCACTTGTACTACTTACAGATGATGTTTCTTTCATCCCATCAATTTGGGAGAAATGATATTTTCAATCATTTCTTTCTCGAAAATATTTTTGGCCACATGAAACAAAGCATCTGCGTGTGTGACAACTTGAGGAGAACTGGCATGGGAATTGTTTGCATCGATGGGACGGATGTGTTATTCATAGGTGCATAGCCTGAAAGGGATTAAGTTTTTCCTCTCTCTGATACTGTATTTGATGTCTGATTTTACCTAAATAAAACTTCTTTTGTTCTTGTGTATTCATGTTGCATTTGGCACCATCCTACACAGTCTGTCCATAAAACACCAATGTACCAGATTTAGCCAAGTTATTAATGTTCAGGTATTTGTTATTCTTATCAATACAGTCAAATGTAGGTGAGCCGAGTGCCTGCTTCACAGCCTTCCTAGTATATAAGTGACTGCAGGCATATTGTGTATCTACGCAAATTTATCTGAACATGTTTCTGTATTTGCTGGTATGTTTTGCTGGCTAAATCAGAGGTATTGGAATTTGTCAGGCTCCTTTTGTGTCCCTCGCACAGCCATTTCCCAGAGCCTGAGAAGCATCTTCTAAAGAAGAATATTTACACAAAGTAAATCACCAAGTACATGAAGTTTTGATTTTGAGTGACTAGAGAACAGCCAGCAGCAGTGCTTTTTATGCTCTTGGAAGTGTTAACTCTTCAGTTTGTTTATGGCAGTAGTAAGCATGAGGATGAGCACACAGGATATTTTTATATCTACAGAGAAGGGTTCAAAGCTTAAGTGCTGTCTCTCTGCCATTTGCAATGAGCAGTTAGTGTCGAAGGACTCCATGTAGGAAGTGGGGTAGTTTCTATACTTGATAGAGAATTCTGTTCCAGGAGCACTCCTGTTTTAATTAATTCTACACCCTTTGCCAGACCTTATCTGTAGATCATTTTCTCTTCTGAGTTTTCAAGAAGGCAGCAAAGAAGTCTATGGCTTAGAGAAACAGAGAGTTGCAGTTCACATACTATGTGCCTGAAATATCTTTTTCATTCCTGCCTGAAATTCCCCATTTCCCTGGTTATCAGGCTGAACTTTCAGTGTTAGTTTTAACATTTAGAGGAAGCAGTTGTTCAAAATGTAAACTCTGAAATGCAGTAGTTGGTGTGGCTGCATGATTTCTGACTTTTCCTTTAGGGTCCAGGGGAAAATGTCCATAACACAGGAGTGCATGATGTTAAAACTGAATGTCTCCCTTAAAAGATACTAGAAAACATTTCTGGAATGCTCTCTCTTTCATCTTGGGCCTGTTGAAGGTCCAAAATGTTCACATGAGACTTGTTGAGACTCAGCGGTGTTGGCACAATATGCATCAGGGGGATATAAACTTACCTGTTTTCAGGAGCTTAATCTTCATTTTTGCTTCCCTGCAAAATTAAGATTGCAGCTTGTGCAGCAAATTATGAATTCTGTGAATCTTGAGATGCCAGGGATGTGTCAAACATGAGCCTTCAGCTGTAAGAAGGCTTGAATTCAGTATAACTACTTTGGTTTGTTCTGTAATTATGTCTTTGGTAATTCGTGCTGTTGAATGTAGCCTGCCATGGTGTGCTTGGTAACCTCTGCAATTTCCTGCTGTTCAAACAAGCAGGTCCTTGAGGTGAAAAGCAACTCCAAAAGTGGAAAAAATACATAATAACCCGTGGCTTTGATTTCCCCAGGTTATATTCACAAGCACTAAGGTTTGTTTGGTTTTTTTTTCCCCTTCACACAGAAGAAAGATGAGCTCTGGAAAGGACATTGCAGAAGCACAATTTGATATCGTTTAATTTAGGAGCTAAATCCCTTTTTAGAGGAACTAAATTCTGTCCCCTGAAATGGGGAAATTGAGATTGAGTAGAATGACTAGAGCAAAGTCAATCATTGCGAATGTTTTCATCATTAATATCCAAGCCAAGGTATTCTGTGGGGATATGTTGCATCACTAGGGACATCGGTTTAGAAATTATGTGGGACTAAATGCACATAAGTCCATGGGTTAATGAGACAACAGCCTGTGTAGAATCAGAATTGGTTAGGTTGGAAAAAGCCTCCAAGATCATCAAGTCCAACCATAAACCTAATACTGACAAGTCCACCACTAAAGCAGTCCCTAAGTGCCATATCGGCATGTCTTTTAAATACCTTCAGGGATGGTGGCTCCATCACTTCCCTCGGCAGTCTTTGCCAGTGCTTGACAACCATGAAGAAATGTTTCCTAATATCCAATCTAAACGTTTCCTAACATACAATGCTTCCCTGGTGCAACTTGAGGTCATTTCCTTTTGCCCTATCGCTTGTTACTTGAGAGAAGAGGCGAACCCCCAACTCACTACAACCTCCTTTCAGGTAGTTGTAGAGAGTGAGAAGGTCCCCCTTGAGCCTTCTCTTCTCCAGACTAAACAACCCCACTTCCTTCAGTTGCTTCCCATAAGACTTGTGCTCCAAACCTTTCATCACCTTTGTCCTTCCTTGGACCCACTCCAGTACCTCAGTGTCTTTCTTGTAGTGAAGGACCCAAAACTGAACACAGTATTTGAGGTGTGTCATAAAAGTATGACTACAAAAGCTTTTTGATTTCGCTTTTCACTTTCAGAGCTATTATCTTCTTGGGAGGCAGTGGAGGGATGCCAAAAGATCTAAGGACAGGGAGGAGAGAACTTGCCGGTACTTGACTTGTGAATGAAAGAGAAAGGAGGTCTTAATAAAAGAAAAGTGACATGTAAATCTTCTCTTCCAGTTTTCACCTGGCAGCCATGAAAGGGCATGCGGAGTGCCTCAGAATCATGGTGACACATGGTGCAGATGTGACAGCTCAAGATGGTGCAGGTATGGCTCTGTGGAACCTACACATGTGGTATATAATACACTCAATTTGCCTACGTAGTTCTTGATGTGCTACAGATTTGATAACACTGCTTTTCCCTGCATGCCATGTAGGACAGCAGTTGTAACACTTGCAGATTTAGGCATATTTGCTTTTCTGCATGTAGAATTCAGATTCTAAAGCCCTTTAAAACTTTTGGTCTAATATTATAAATGTCAGGATTTATAGCAGACTCCAGAAGTAAAATAGTTGATAGGTTATTGTTGGGGTTTTAATTCTATTTATTTTTAAATAAATTCCTCCAACTTTTTTCATTAATTTTATGTGAGGCTTTTTACAGTTTAAATCAAGATCTTCCATGTTGCTTTTATGTGCATCCAAGCTATTAACCCCATTAACTGTTACAGGAGTTGCAGTAAGACCTTTCCTCAGGATTATGAAAAGAGCTGATACAGGCCAAAAGAGAGCTGAGAGCTATTAAGTGTGCTGTTTCAGCCCACAAAAGTCCTATGCCTTAATTGCTACTTCACTTAAGAGAATGATGGGAGCTGAATTTGAAACTGGCACTCTTCTTAGTAGATTTCAGTGGAATCTGTGCCCAGCATTTTCTCTGGCTAGCTGAGTCACCTGAATATGCTGTCAGCTGAATGAGCTGTCAGCATTCCATCTTTCCAGTAATGACCTGTAAATGTTGGGCTCACCGGTTCTGTCATATGTGGAAATGATTTGCCTCTTTATGGAAATACCTGTGATAGCGAAGAAGCATTTAGATTATACATAATGATAAGAGAATATATGTATATGATACAGACTATTATTCAGAATTCATACTTCATCTTGCCTCAGGATTTATTAGTTGTTTTGGTAATAAGAGGTTGCCTGCTCTCACCTGAGGGTGTTGACCCAGTATTCATTAGGGAGAGCCTTGGCGGTAGTGGTCACATTATTTACAGGGAGATTCTGTTGTCTCAAGTGGCTCTGTCTGTATTGAGTGCTAAATCTTGGCTGCTTCTTTCTGAGTTACACAGATAATTTATTCTTTTGCTGTCTTGGCCTCTTCAATTTTTCGTATGATCTATAAGATGGACCAAGAGGATAGACTGCAGTCTTTCATCACAAATCCATAGTCAGTAAATCACTATTGCATAGGTAAACATGTACTCATGTGTGCTAAATACATTAACAGAAGAGGGAATTGAGATGCAAACCCAAGTAGGCCATGTTCTGTGTCTTCTACATGCACTTTATGGATGATACAAATTCATTGTAGTGTGGTTAATTTGGCTTGTTTTGCTGGGTTCCTTTTTCATTGCCAAATGGAAGAAATCATGAAGACACTTGAGGGACATCTCTCTACAAGGGAGGCTGAGTAATGTAAGAAAATTAGGTTTTAAGAAGCACAACTACACTATCTTAGATTTACTTATGCCAAGGTGTAGTCTGACACAGTGTTTGTGTTACTCTTTTATATGAAGCTAGACATCAAGTTTATTCTGTTACCTGCCTGAGCAGCAGTGTGTCATAAATGCATTCTGCTTGATGTAGCTTTTTATTTGTTTTTCCTCTATCCTTACTTTCATGTCTTGTGATAGGAACAAGATAGATAATTCAAAATTTTGCCTTTGTCATGGAAGAGTTTATTCCTGTGCTTTGGCATGACTGAATGCTTAATTTGGTTTGCTTTTATTAATGTAGGACACAGTGCTTTACATCTCGCAGCGAAGAACAGCCACCCTGATTGCATTAAGAGGTTACTTCAGGTAAAGTATATTATTAACTTAATTTTATTTTTTGAAGTTTTCCTTTTGTTCTTCTAGATTGGCTCTACTGTTGTGCACATCTCCTAATAATTTGCATCACACTTTCACACTTTTGCCCTGTCTCCTTGCAATCAAGAGCTGCGCTCGAGTTTAGAGACCTTTTAGGCATGGAGAATGGATGATAGAAAACAGTGTGGTATCTTCCCTGAATGTTCCACAAATACAGTGTTCCATATGCAGCTGATCTGACATAGCAGAGTTAGGTTTCAAGCAGGTTGCACCTTTTAACTTCCTGTGTTTTGTCTGTGTGTCTCGATGGTTTTCGAGTAGATGGGTTAAGAGATCTAGAGGAAAAGGATTTTTTACTTCTAGGGGGATTGTGATATTGTTCCACTGGAATGCTTTCTGTCTGTTGTTGACCACAGAAATGTCTGTTAATTTTGAAGTCTAAAGGAGAAGAAACAAAACCAATTTAGATGAGAAAATAAGGAAATACTCAAATCCTCAGTGGAATGAGGCGAAGGACAATGAGAGGTTTAGAGAGGGAGCAGAAAGAATGGATAAAGAAAATACAGAAATTAAGATGATGAGAAGACTCTTGTGGTAATGAGGCTGAAGACATGTATTAGTAAGCAAGAAGAGACACTGTCCACCTTGGCTCCACTTCAGAAGGCCAGATGAGTTTTGGTGGAGATGTGATCAGGGGAATGGGACAGCTTTTTAGGAGTCTGGAGTTATTGGTAATGCTGTGGCAAACCCACGTGAGAGCAGCGATAAAGAAAGAGAATGGATCTTGTATGCAAACCTCTAAATTGGTTTTCCCTGGTTACCTTGGGGCTCTCTGATTGCCCTGTGACTGACCCCTGTCAATGTCTCTGACAATACTGTCCAGTTACACTGGTTCATCTCCATACTCGTTGCAAGCTGTCCCTCCTGTTTTTCCACACCTGGAAAGGATTATCAGTTCTCTTCCAACCAAAACGGTTCTATGATCATTAACCATTGAGTCTCCCTTATTTAGGATTTCACTGTGATCACTTAGTCCAACACAAGCCCATTTACAGCGTAAACAGTGACATCAAGCTGTCACTGATGGTATTGCATGCAGCGGCATCAGCTCGACGTTTAGGTAGATGTCTGTTTAATACCAAATGTCTGCTGTCCATTTACCAGCGACAACCACGGAGTGCTTTTGTTGATATTTTCCTGATTTTATTACAATATGCAAATTTCTAAATATGTTTGTAAATGCAAACCCATTGGTAATACTCTACAATAATTCAGATTACTTTGTTTCTGTGGACCAGCTTGGTGATATTAACTGTGCTTGTGAGGAGTGCCTAATCTTGTTATGATGGAGGTGTATTAAAACAGGCTAAATAATTGTTTTAGACAGGCATAATCTTTACCTTTTTGTTACAGAATGTGGTAATGTATGTGAACCTGTTTTCCCAGAAAATAATAAAACTGTTAGAGGCAGTGCTACATTTGAAAGGCAAAAGATTAATGTTTGGTTGGAAGCCCATTATTTCAGGGTTATATCTTCTCATGTCCAAAGGAGAGCAATGAAACTGGGTCTAGAAGGTTCTAGAGCACAAGTCTGATGAGAAATGACTGAATTTAGTCTGGAGAAGAGAAGGCTCAGGGGGGAGCTTATCACTCTCTACACCTACCTGCAAGGAGGTTGTAGTGAGGTGGGGGTCAGTATCTTCTCCAAGTAACAAGTGATAGGACAAGAGGTAATAGCCTCAAGCTGCACTGGGGGTGTTTAGACTGGATATTAAGGAAAATATCTTCACAGAAAGGGTGCTCAGGCATTGGAACAGGCTGCCCAGGGCAGTGGTGAAATCACCATCCCTGGAAGTGTTTAAAATATGTGTGGATGTGGCACTTAGTGACATGGTTTAGTGGTGGACTTGGCAGTGTTGAGTTAACAGTTGAACTCAGTGATCTTCAAGGTCTTTTCAAACCTAAACTATTTTGCAATTCTCTGGTTCTTTTTCTTTGATGTAAATTAAAACTGAAATCTTTTGTACCAAAACAAATCTGAATAAAGATATGAAATTAGACTTTTAAAAAACCTATTTATTTCTTTGAAGTCTAGATTGATCAGTAGTACCTGGTGGCTTGTAACACCACAAAATATAACTGGATTGGTGATGCTTTAGTTTTACAAATGCAGATGAAGCCTTATGGCCTTCAACAGAAATAATGCACGACTAAATGCTTTCATTATAAGCTGGTACCAAGAAAGGAAAGACCAGATCGGTAGAGAGGAAAGCTGCACCTTTCTTCAATATTCTTTTCTGGAGTAGCCAATGAAACTTTTCTCCGAGATGTTCTGCACTCTGTCCTCAGTATCAACATTTTTTATTTTCTTGGTGTTTCTCTAATTGCCTTTTTTTTTTCATTTCTCCTTATTGAACTTTCAGAGCAAATGTCCAGCAGACAGCACTGACAATTCTGGAAAAACAGCTTTACATTACGCAGGTAACTTCTTTGTTGGAAGCTTGTACTATTTATTTTGTTATGCTTCATATTCCTAGCTCTTCAGCCTGGCGGAGCATTTTAGATTCTAGTTACCTAAATATAATGACTCCATCTGACTGTTTACAGATTTCAAGGTTGTTTTTCTATAAACACTGCAAATACTGAATTTCAGTTAATTACAGTTATCAAGCTTAACGTGTGCACTTGCAAGTGCATAGCCATGGGAATACTTAAAATTAGGTTGATTTTTATTTCAGTTTTCAAAGGTTATGTCTTCTCATGCTGATTTGGGCCATGAATATCAGTTGTATTTCTGCATACAACTTGCTGTTCATCCTTTCAGCCTTTTCCTCCTTTCATGCTTGTTGTCTTTATTCTTTTTAGCTTCATGTGGTTGTCTCCAGGCAGTTCAACTTCTGTGTGAACAGAAATGTCCAATTAACATCAAAGATTTGGTACGTACCTCTTCTCCCATTGTGTGCTTCAGATACTTAAGAACTTTTACCACCCTCCACTCCAGTCAATCTCAGGTGCAGCAGTTCAGACCAATGACTCTGCTTATATTTCTTCTTGGATTTCTTTTGTGGAGGAAGTTCCTTCTGCAGTTTGCCATAGCAGAGGTGGGGTTGTGTTCTCCATCCCTCTGGGAGTCAGGGGGAAGAACAAGAGGGAGCGAGTGAGTGGCTGCATCGTTCTGAGTTACCGTCTGGGTTTAAACCATAACAACCTCTAAAGATGTCCTCCAACCATGTTATTCTGTGTATGAAATAAAGTATTTTATCTTGTACTTTGTTAAAATGACCATTTTTGTTGTGACGCTACTTAAAGTTCCAAAATCATGTCATAGCGTTAAGCAAACAGCAGAAAGCATTTCTACACTACTCCTAATGCTTTGCATCCCCAGTAGTCAAGAAAGGAATTAAAGTAAACCCCGCTACATTTATAGTACATCAGAAAAAGGTGCTGATAGCATCTTATTTGTGTTATACAGAAATGAAGCTCATGACTGACCTTGAAGTCTCAGAATTATATTTGTAAGTGGATAGATTGTTGTTCATAGTTTCTTTAAATGCATTCCTAGGATGGGAACATGCCTCTGCTGCTTGCGGTACAAAATGGTCATACAGAAGTCTGCAAACAACTTCTGGATCATGGAGCAGACATCAACATCAGGGATAAAAATGGAAGGTACAGCAGGTTCACATGTTAATTCTTCACCAGGGCTGACTGTCAAACGAAGCTTTCTTCTGAAATCCTTCCCAAAGTGTTTGTTTAGTGAAAATATATATAGTGAAATTTATATACACCAAAATAGTGAAATATATATTCACCAAAATAGTGAAATAATTCCTTCTGTACTGTAGAGCATATCCTGGTTGTTGAGAAAGCTTACAGAATTCTGCCTAAAGGAAAAGGTGAAACTATGCAACTGTAAAACTAATGTGCCTGTAAGATTTCCCTCAGGCTACCATAGCAGTAAATCCCATTTGTAACTAATTCCTACAGGAATCTGATTCATAGCACTTATCCACACATCATTTTATACATGTCCCAGTTTTAAATGCTGCTTTCTTCTTGTCATGACTTAGTTTCCGCAGCTTGAATCCTCAAACTGTTACTTGACACAACATCTGTGGAGGGTTCTTTTTTCCACCATAATGCTGCCATAGCAGCAAAAGAAAAACACATCAAAGCTATGTAGTGGAGATACTGTTGTCTTAGAAGGTGCCATTTAGGGATTTGCTGCATTAATAGATAGGATGTGTGTGTCAGAAAACATTTTAAAAAGCAGCATCCTTGTACTGAAAAATGCATTTGTTTTGATGCTACTGATGAAGATTTAAGAATTATGGACTATTTTATAACCAGTTGATTAAACCGTGAAGGTAAAGCAGGATGCTGAGAAGACTTAGACCCGTTAGGAGTCTTGATTATTGTATGTGACACAATGCTCATACTGTTCTTCAGCAGCACCTGGGAGAATAAGACTGGGCCCCAACTTGTTTTTTATCAGTCCAGACTTTATTAGTGCGCTCTTTGTTTTCAATTGTCTAAAGAAAACCCCTTTGTCATCGCTGCTTTGAGCCTGAGGTGCTGCCCCCTCTGGGACCTCTGCTTCCTCTCACTCTCTTACTGTTTAATCGACAGGCAGTGTTAAGACTTTCTAGTTTAATTAGATGAAGGTGTTTCTGTCATAGGTAGGACAGCCTTGCATTTTTGTATTTTCTCTTTTAAGAATGTACTGTGTGTAGAGGCAAGAAAACAATATAACATGAAATACACCATTTTACTTCTTGCTTTCCTCCTGATAAGGAGAGTGACTACTCTTGTATCTCATGTTCGCAAAAGTGGTTAAGTTTTTACTGAAAAAAGGAGAAGCCTTGTGGGAAAGGAAGGGGATAACCTGTGAAACTGGCATCTCAGGTTTCGTATCTTGTACAGACTAAGCAAGTTATTTTGGTAATCTGAAATCATCCCTGTGACTCTGGAAGTGTTAGCCAAGTTGCCAGTCAGCACTACACTTTAGCACAGTGCTGCAACAGCCATTTCTTCTCCAGGGATCGCCCACTATGGGGAGTATGTTTAATTGATCAGTCAAATAATTATCTTAATATCTAGTAAATATTATCACTGTAGTAACTTTTCAGTTTCATGCCTTCACTGTGGAATGTGTTTGCCAATGATGCTTGGCCAGCCTATTAAGGCATGCTTTCATACTGAGAAGGGAGAGTTATGCCCAAGCAGGAGAGCAGTATTAGATTGTGCTTGAAAGGTGTGTCTTTCTGTGTGTGTGTAATTATTCTGTACATCTCTTGTAACCCTTTTAAGTGACTGAGGTACAGCCTGTTAGGAAAACACTTTTTCTGTATGCTACCCTTACTGTAGGATCTGGCACTGTCTAGATGTTCTGTGTTGGAGAGGGGATCTCATGGGCCTTTTTTAAAACCCTGATTAGATCAGGGTTTGCTTTTTGGTTGAAATCTGTTTGTCTGTTTTGTCTTAAAAGCAACATGTGAAGGACAGCAGCAGTGAAATAAATGCTTTCATGTGCCACCACTTTCAGAGCTGTAATTGGAGTGTGTCAGTGAGATTTGATAGTTTGACTTTATCCTGCAGCCATTTCTATGTATGAGTCTCCTCTTAGCCTCAGGATCCCATTTTTAGATGTGTTTGGAGACCTGTGCAAAGTATGCCAGGTCTTTGCAGAAAGTCCTGCTGGGGAGTGTGGGGAACAAGAGGGACAGGTAGGCTGGTGTTTGTAAGGAGAAACAACAGTTACATGTATGTGTCCATACCCTTTGATAAAATCTTGGGCCTTATTGCACAATAACTGTCACCCTTCTTTTCCCGAAAAAACAATGAGCTGCTGCATAAAGAGTACACTCTTGACACTTACTCTGTGTGTCTGTTTTGTCTGTTTCATCCAGAACTGCTTTAATGATGGCTTGTGAAGCTGGTAGCCTTAACATGGTGGAAGCCTTGCTTAAGAAAGGTGCAGATGTCAGTTTAGTAGATGTCTTTGGACACAATGCCCTGCATTACTCTAAGCTCTCCGAGAATACAGGGATACAGAATCTCCTGTCGTCAAAATTATCTCAGGATGTGGGTATGTAAGAGATGCAAACCTGCAGTTTGTCACTTCTTGAACTGTCTTACATGTGTGTTTACCAATGTGCAAATTTACTTCATAAAGGTAGCTTGAAAAGTTTCAAAAACCATCTTCAAAGATGGTCTGTCTGAGGCTTCCCAAAAGCAGGAAAATGTGATCTTTGCCATAGACTGTAATATTAAGCAAGAGATAAAGCACTAAGCAGGGCAGAAAAGGTGCTTTGTAGAAAGGAAAGGTAAGCTGATGTAGCAGCAACATAAAGTCTTGCATACAATTTGGAATAGATCCTTTTTTATTATGTGAAAGAGTAACATAGAGCTCCTCAGTAGAAGAGTTGGAGAAGCAGTTAATGCAAACAGAGGGTTTTATGGTCAAATAGATGGATCTCTGAAGTAGGAAGCTAATGTTCAAGAATGGTGCGAGACTATAGGAGCATAAGGACTGTCACAATCCTTCAAATTTTATCTCAGCATAAAACCCCCCCAAACAGTAGAGAAATTACACAGTTCAGATGGAATTTGGAAATTTAAAGTATATTTCTCAGACTTCAGACAGGAATTCAGAAACCAAACAAAGTATTTATAGTGTTGGAGGTAGAGCTGAGAGATGGATCAGGGAATGACAAGTAACTTTTTCTTCAAAGCTGTTCTTAATGCCGGTTCTTTTCTGCTTCACAGATGCAAAGTCACCAACAAGAGCAAAGCAGGTATTTGTCCTTTTGGTTTTAAAAATACAAAATATTTCCTTGTAATTTAAGAAAAAACAGTAAGTGTTTCTAGTAGTAAGTGCAAGTCGTAAGTCACTGTGAGGTGTGCTGCCATTGACTGCTCTGTAATATGGAAGATTTTTGTTTCTTGTTTAATGTTTCAGAAACATCACTTTTAGATTTAGCTTTTCTCTGTAACAACAGCCAGCACCCTCAGTAAGACAAGGAAGGGAGGGCATTTTGTCTGTGCATATGTGGACAGCAAGGTATATCACTTTTTTTGTGTGTGATGTAGGAGTTTCACTTTTGGGCTCTCATTCTCTTTAAACTGTAGAAAAGATGATCTAGAAAAGCTCCTTATTTCTAAAACATGCAGTTGAAGGGTTATCTCAGTTTGCATCTTACTGGAGAACCACACCTGTGAGAATTCTAGAAGATTTAGGCAATTAAATTAATTTCTTTAATTTTCTATTTAGTATCATATCTTGGAGTGCAAGTAGACGTGCTGGTGGTTGGGAAGTGGATAAGGGTGCATTGCCTTGGTTCATTCTTTCTCTGAGTGGAGACATGGGGTTTTCAGGGAGCTCAGGCAGAAGCTGGTGGAGAGGAAAGATGATAGCTGTTAAGAGTTGCATGACTGGACTATGTGTGAATGGAAGTCTTTATGATCACTGGTGCTAAGCCTATTGCCAGCTGCTGCTTTTTCACTAAATCTTGTTTGTTTTCACTGAAGCATGGATTACAAGGGCGCAGGTTCTTATTGTCAGGCACGTTTAATATCTTTGTGTTAATAGACATGTGGTCTTTCACAGAAAAAAAATGAGGCATTGCATGAGCTGCAAAAGTTGGTATTAATGTGGGATTTGTTTTTACTTTTTATTTTACAAACAAAACGACTTGCTGGGACTTTACTAACCAAACTAACAAACCTACCTTTTCTGGCTGGTGAAACTTTCAGCATGATCAAGGCTCTAAATTAAGTTCAGAAAGAAGTGGAACTCCAAAAAAACGCAAAGCCCCACCTCCTCCTATCAGTCCTATTCAGGTAAAGAAAAGACCAATTTTGAGATGCTTTTAAGGGATGAAAAGGGTTTTGAACGTGGTGTGAATGATGTGGGCTGGATTTGCCCTGTCACTGTTATTTTATGTGTTTGTCTTGCCCAGAGTTCTCTTCCTGAAATTAGGATGACACCATGAAAACACATGACACATGTGACAACATGTGACGCATGACGCATGTTGGTTAGGTTAACTAAGTAAAATTGCTTGAAATGCAGAATAGTCTAAGAGACAACTGTAGAAATTTTACTGTACAATTGTTTCTTCCATCTAAAGTATAAAGCATACATAAAATATATAGTATAAAATGCAGTTTAATAGTTAGGTTTAATATACCTGTATAGCAGCTACACTGTATATATAATCCTGACTCTGGAAAGCACTGACAAATATGATCTGCTTTTTGAAACTGACTGAAGTTAGTACAGGTAAAAGTACTCTTTAATGTGGGTGTATGTATGGGCACATTACAGAGGTAGTTACATGTGCATGTATGTATACATATATATTTATATAAAATGTTTTGCAGCTTAGTGATTTGTCCTCTCCACACTCATCAACATCAACTCCCATGACTGGAAAAGGGCAGGCTTTCTTTGCTGATCAAGTGTGCAAGGTATTATTTTTCTGCTCTTATGAAGCTTAGGGAAAGAAAACATAGTATCTTAATGATCCGTTTTTCTTAATAACCTGTTTTGCTGTATAGTCTCCTGTGAATTAATTAGCTGAGTTTTAGGAACAAAAAGGAGTCCAAAACTACTTCAATGTCATTTATAAAGCAAGTGATAATTATTTTAATGTTTACTGAGTAAGTTAGGAATATGGTTATAAAAATACGTATTAATGCTGTGAGAGCTCATTAGGTAATATCAGTGAAGTGCGTGGCATTGTGAAGTGCAAAACGTGGAGCCCTTTTCACCAAAAGATATCAGGGAAGTGGTTGGTTGTGTTCTGTCTGATCTTCACCTTATGGTAGTGAAGTTTTTTGTTTCTTTTAATACATGACAATATACTGCTATTATTTATCACAGGGACTGCATCTTTCAAACTATCTATGAGATAGTTGCCCATATTTCATTAATATTTAATGAGAATTGAGCAATGGAACCTGAATGGCTTTAGCAGATCTGGAAATATTGGCCACCTGCTACAATTAAACAAGACCCCAGAAGTAAGAGAAGTTCACTTTGGCGGGCTTAATCCATCAAATCTATACTGTTTATACTTCTCTTTGGTGAACTGTCCAACTTTATATCTGCTTTTTTTGAAAGCATTTTCTTTTGGTGTCTCAACAGGAAGAATTCAACTCCTTGAATCGAGATAATAAAGGCAGGCTGAGTGACAGCACAGCAGGTATACAATAACACTTCTTCCTTGTTTTCATATTTGGTGAGGTGTTTTAGATGGCGTGAAATGTCGCAATCTGGTCAGTATTCTCTTGTGCCCTTCCACTTAGAAGCAGAAACAACAGCGAGTACTCAGAGTAATGTTTTGTAATTTCACTGCCAGCTGCCCATCAGAACCTCCTGCTTCTGTTGGGTAATGTAACACATTTTGGGGAGAGAGTTTCTAGGAACAGTTTGCTTGCTCAGTTTGCTGCAGTCAGTCATCATGGGAACACACTGTTCAATATGAAAGGTTAGAATAACTAGCTGGTATTCCAGCTTTTTTAAAGTTCTCTATTCTTTTGTTTTTATTCTCCAAAGGTGCTGATAGTTTACTGAATGTGAGTTCTGAAGCTGACCAGCAAGATCTACTTCTGTTGATGCAAGCAAAAATAGCTTCTTTGACATTGCACAATAAGGAGCTGCAGGACAAATTACAGGTGGCTTATTTTTGTGCTGTTCTAGTGCTCTCTTTAATCTGCTAGCAGAACAAAGAGCAGCTTACCATTTTTAAAGAGATGCACTGTGAAGATAATTTAACGAGCTTGTTGATGGTAAGATCATGGAAACGCTTTGCCCCGAGGGATTAAGTCAGTGTTTTGATCATCTCATTTTTCCCATAAATTACTGAATAACTTTGTTATGATAACCACATTCTAAAAGATGTTGTTAACAGTTGTGTTAGCAGAGTTTTAATTTGCCGAGCTTTGATTATTAGCTAATGGAGATCAGCCCAGACTTTCAGAGGAGCTTGGCACTTGCTGCCTTCTCTTACTGTAGATGACTAAATGGGAACAGTTGGGCTTTGAATTTTTCTAAAACTTTCTTCATGGTGCTTTAATTGGCTGTCTCTGGAGGATGTGGCAACATTTCCTTGCTTACTCTGTTCTAAAAAAATATAATCATGTACTTGCTTTCAGTGTGCCATTTTTTGGGTTTCTTTTCTACACAGGAAAGAACACCTAAAGAAGTGGATTCAACTGTAGAATCTTATCATCCAGCCCAAACAGAGTTCGAACAAACAGCAGTTAGACAAAATGAGTTCTCGGTTCAGGAGCTTAAGTCTACATTAAATGCCATCCAAACTCAAGAAAAGTTGGCAAGCCCCAGTGAGGTAAAAACTAAGTACCTGCAGGAAGACTTAAAGGATGTGCAGAGGAAATTAGAAAATTCTGAAGACAGGAGAAAGCAGATTGAAGCTCAGGTCCCACCCAGAGTCCCAGAAACAGATAATTTAAATAGCACAAACATTTCAGAAAATGGTTCTGATCTTAACCTGAAGTTCCAAGAAACTCAAAACAGGTGTGAGGAAGCTGTGAAAGAGGGTTTGAATGTACAAAGGCAAATGAAGCTGGGTCTTGTTTCCTTTGAAAGTGAAGAAACCAATTCTGATATGAGTAGGTTAAAGGTTACATGTGAAGAAGTTGAAATGCTTAAGCAAGAATTAAAGAGAGCATTGGAGGAAGGTGAAAGACAAAAAGAGAAAGTGAGAGAGCTGCAGAAAAAGTTTGAAGAAAGAGAGCAGAATGTGGGAAACAAATTGTCTGTGGAAGAGTGTGAGGAAATGAAGATGTCTTATTGTTCAGTTATTGATAACATTAATCAGGAGAAAGCATTGTTGATTGAGAGGTACAAAGAAGGGCAGGAGGAAATTAAAAGGCTACAGGACAAGCTGAAAAATCAGACGCAGTTGGAATCTAATGCTGAAGCTGGAGAAATGAAAGATGTGACGCATAGAATGATAGATGAGCTGAATAGACAACTTAGTGAATTATCTCAGTTGTACAAAGAAGCACAAACAGAGCTTGAAGGCTATAGGAAGAGAAAAACTCCAGATGATATAGCTTTGGACTACATTCCTAGAGAAGAACATGAGAAACTGATGCAAGTCACAAGTTCTCTGAAATGCAAAGCAGAGAATGAGTTATCAGAAATGAAATCCCAGTACACAAAAGCATTAGATGAAGCAGAAGAATTAAAGCAACTGTTAGACGCTCAGAAACAAAACTCTTTGCCCATTACTGAACACCAGCAGGAGATGAATGCACTTGGAAACACTCTGAAGGAAATGGAGGAAGAAATAAATGAGCTCAAAGGGCTGCTTACCAACAAGGAAAGGGAAGTAAGAAACTTACAGAAGGAATTACTGGAAGAAAAGGCTGCAATTAATGAAGCAATGGTACCCAAGGCTACATATGAAAAGCTCCAGTCATCACTAGATCGTGAAGTTAGTGTTTTGTCATCCAAACTGAAGGATGTAATCCATGAGAAGGAAAAAGTGTACTTAGATGCCATGCAACTGAGAAATGAAGTTTCGCATTTGAAAGAAGAGAAAGAAGGTATGCATACTCTACTGGAAGCAAAGGATCGGGAGGTGGTTGATCTACAGCAAAGGTACCATCAAGCTCAAGAAGATCTTCTTCAAATGAAAAGGTGTTCTGAAAGCTCATCAAAACTAGAAGAGGATAAAGATAAAAAGGTTAGTGATTCACTGCACCGCGGGTAGTTACTTGAGTTCAGACTTCAAAACTTGTTGGATGGTGCATAGGTGACCTAATAGACAATGTTCTGTAAAAAATCATAGAGTGGAGTCACTTTTGAGTGCATTTGCCATCTAAAAATTCAGATATCAAAGTCAAAGACTTTTTCAATAGGTTTAACTCTACAGTTGGCTTCTCTCATCTGTGGAGATATGAATGGTTTTAATTTATCTATTTGATGTTCTGCTTAGGTGGGTTCATGCTATTCAGGCAGCTGAAGTCAAAGAAGTGGGGTTTACAGCAGGAGGAGATTCCAAAGGAGACAAGAAAATGAAAGATCAGAAATGAACAAAAATTCACTATTCTGATTCTACTAAATCATCTCAACCTTAGCGTTACTTCAGTATTTTTCTTCTGCAGCTACCGTATCCCTTACTACAAATTTCTTTGTAAAAAACGATGTATTTTGCTAGCTGTGAGTAGCTGATCTGTTTTTGGAAGGTTTCTGTCTTGTGTTCAGCAGCAGTATTTGTAAAGGTGATAAATGCAGTCCATGTTTGTAAATATTGCTGGCTTTCATAGCAAGAAATGCGTTTTCATGGAATCACAGAATGGTTTGTATTAGAAAGGACTTTAAGATCATCTTGTTCCAACCCCCTGCCATGGGCAGGGATGCCTCACAGTAGACCATGTTTCCCAAGGCTTTGTCCAACCTGGCCTTGAACACTGCCAGGGATGGAGCATTCACAGCTTCTACAAGCAGCCCATTTCAGTGCCTCACCACCCTTACAGTTAAGAACTTCTTCCTTGTGTCTAACCTGAACTTCCCCTGTTCAAGTTTAAACCTATTACTCCTTGTCCTATCACTACAGTCTCTAATGAAGAGTCCCTCGCCAGCACCCTTGTAAGCCCCCTTCAGATACTGGAAGGCTGCTATGAGGTCTCCACACAGCCTTCTCTTCTCTAGGCTGAGCAGCCCCAACTTTCTCAGCCTGCCTGGGGTAGGAGGTGGGTTAGAGAAGCACTGTAACCTTTTGCTTGCATGATGTCTCTGTCCATCTAGTTTACTTACATCCTGTTTTTCCCTACATCTTAAATGTGAGTCACAACCCCAAGATGAGACCCACAAGAGTATACAGTATGCCTTGCAGCTTGTCATGATAAGCTATTTTTTGTCTCCCTAGATCAATGAAATGTCAAAGGAAATTAGCAAATTGAAAGAAGCATTGAACAGCCTTTCTCAGCTTTCCTACTCAACCAGTACCCCCAAAAGACAAAGCCAGCAGCTGGAGGCATTGCAACAACAAGTGAAGCAGTTGCAAAACCAACTGGCAGTAAGTGTAATAATTTGTAAGCCCACTATTATTACCATTTCTCTGAAGATACATGTGCCATTCTTCACGCTGTCTCATTTAAAATGAGAGCACAAGGAAAGGGATTTTCATCCAGAAATACTATAATTTCTCTGTTTGTCTGATACATTTAGGAATCTGCAAATCACAAATTGCTCTTTAGATGCAGTCTTAACTGAAGCTGTTTTCCCCAGTACACCTCCTCAGATCAATAGTGAGGCCAAGTTTGTGTACTTGTAGTGGAATGTAGTGACCAGACCTGTTGCTGGGACCCTGATATGTGGAAAAATATGGCTGATATGCAGTAGATCTGTGCATTTTCTCAAAAACTTTCATCAGCTGAAATCTTTGGGTTTTTAAACTAAAATAAGTTTGGCTTTCTGGAAGAAAGTAGTCACTGAAGGCATGAAGCTTCAAATCAAACAAATCCATCTTCTTATAGGGAAGCGCAGTTTATTATCTGAAATTCTGAACTGCTTGAAGATTTGTATTTGGTTTTGCATCAAAGGTCCGGTCCTCTAAGATGGGTTGAGTCATAATTGCTATTGAGAGCAAAACGAAAGCTTGGGAGAGCTTGCCTCTCCCAAGGAGCACTTAAGTTCACTGCTGAGGGTGAAAAGAAGGTAGTACTCACCAGGGGCCTTTGTTAAGAGCTCTGAAGTGACTCTGAAAGGAGAATTCCCAGCCTGACATGCTATATGGCTCACCTGGTGTCAGCTTTCCTGCCTTCCCCAGCAGACAGAAGGAAAAGCCAATATGCATACGGGCCAGAAAAATTCCCTTGCGGTGAGGAGGCGTTAGTAGGCAGACAGTTAAGTAGTGCATCCTGTCAGTGTGAAGGCCTACACTGTTTCTTGTCTCAGTCCACCAAGTCCAAAAGGACCCTTTATCTACCACTGCTTAAGGACCAGCAAAGGAGCATAAGATGCAAAGATACGCAGCATATCAGGAAAGTGGTCAGGATTTAACACGGGACAGAAGCATTCCTTCCTTCCTGTAGGCTAGCTTTCCTAGCAGTTTCACATTTATTTGGGAAGATGGCTTCTGGGATCTGGCATCTCTGGTCATGGAAAAGAAGATGGGTGATCCTTGTTTTCCTTGTTTGATTGTAGAGTAATTAACTGAGGATTTCATGGGTTAAAACCTCTGTAAGCACTTCCTCTTCCCTGGGAAGGCATTAGCTGACAGATGGGTCATTGACTTCAGGCAAGAGCTTAGTTGCAGTTGGAGATTGATTTGTCAGAATTTTGTTGGTTCTCCTCAATTCTGGTTGCTGATAAGCTCAGGAATATGTGCTCCTTCCACATGTTTGCAGCTCAGTACTTCTTAACAACTGATGACATCTCAGCCGCTTTCCTACTGGGATGGGTAAAATTACAGTGTTTCCGTGGGCCACACTTGGCTGCAGATTACGTTTTGGATGGCTAGTGGTACAGTACTTCTGAGCTGGTTTTCCACGCATGCATAAGACTATGGTTTGTAGTGCCCCAGAGCTGTCTAAATTTAATTGGGAAGTTCTGAATTCAACAGCTGTGAATGCTCTGTGACTTTCTGCTATTTTATAGGAAACGAAGAAACAACATCAGGAAATTGTCTCAGTTTACAGGATGCATCTTCTCTATGCTGTGCAGGTATGGATGCATATTGTCAGTTACACAGTGTTGGTATTTCAATGAAAGTTGTTTCTTCTGCACATGTAGTGAACACCGCATGTTTTATTAAAGACATCCTACCCAAAAGGTGTGACTGTTTAAACACAAATTTAACACTGATTCCCTTTGAGAAATTGATCTAATTAATTTACAAGCCTCAAAAATAGTTCATAAATCTTCTTAATGAACAGAGAGGTGCTTGAATTCTTTTCTTCTTTTTCTCCTTGTGTAGGGTCAAATGGATGAAGATGTCCAGAAAGTGCTGAAACAAATTTTGTCAATGTGTAAAAGCCAATCACAGAAAAAGTAAACAAAAAGCCCTAGGAAAACTCCCACTGTTTAGTAATCCTCTTATGGGTGTTTGTCTAGATTTGCCTTAACATAAGATTTTAGATTGGCAATTTGCTGCTTTTGTGTTATTGTGCTGTTTCTGAGGGGGATTTTTTGTCTGTCTCTACCACTTCCTATGTGTGTTCATGTGTGCAGTAACTAAGCACATGCCTGTTTTTCATATCCAAAATATAAGTATGTGCTTCAGACTTTTTACTTAGGCCGCTCCATGTCATGCTTACCCTGGAAGTACTTTCTAACTTCCTCCAATAGAGGAAGGTTAATCTCGAGGAAAGCACTCGTGTTGCCTGGGTAAAGGTGAAATTCTCTATAAGGTCTTCTGTACTGTTTATAAGCTGCATCTTGTTATTGGGGATTAACATGGTTGTTTGAAGTTGTAGCACTCAGATTCCGGACTTTTTGCCATATGTAGTCTTTGGCAGACCAGAAGTGAGGTATTTGTGCTACGCCAGACATCAAACAGCTGTACTTCTTAGTGTAATATTATTTAAGATTAACACGCCATAAGGTAGGTGTCCCAACCCATCCGATGCACTAAGTGCGCAGAAATTAATCCATGCTTCATAGTTTCCTTGAACTGCCTGGTAGTGGAGTGAAACTATTTCAAAAAGGAAAAATCATTAGTTTAAGGAAGTTCTGTACAAAGCAGTATAGAAACGCCTGTATAAACAACCGTTTGTGATAGGTTTAGCTATCTATGCAAGTATTGGCCATGAAGCTCAGGAACAAAACCAGAACATACGCTTTAGACAAGGGATTCTAATGAACACAGGATGTTTACAGTGAATGTCAATGCCTCATACTTCCTAACCTCACTTTTGTAAAGGTCTTCTCTTCAGTATATTTTTATTGGCCCTATAATGATTATTTTTTTTTGGTAACGAAACCATTTTTTCTACATAATGTTTGCATTAAGCTTATTAGCAAATATTTTTAGGTAATCATGTTGTAGAGTTTCTTCTTATATCCCCAAGTATTCACTAATACTGAAGCATAGTGAAGTGTTTTCAGTTTGTAAAAGATCTGTATGGAATAATAGACCTGTCTGTCGGTGTGGTCCAGAGCAGTGAAGTGTCAAATGCAGTTCAGCCTCTTGTCTGAAAAGATGTAGAGACGATAGGTATAGAACAGCAAAAGGTGTCAAAAATTTCTGCACGTTGTTTCTAGAGGCCAGGGACATCAGTAAAGCCTTTGTCAGCACTTTTGAATTTCATGTCAAATAAAAATGGCTGATGTGGTACAACATGAAACCATGGAAGAGTGATCTTAAGCACACACTGCACTTGAGGGTACAACCATTCTAACTCACTTGCAGCTTCAGTATGGTATTTTTATTATTCCTCTTAGTGGATGTGTCTCTAATAGAGAAATCTTCCAGAGCTATATAATCAATGAAGTTTATATGGAGTTGTAATATGACAAAAAGTCAGCAGTGCCTCATGCTGACTGTACTCATAGTGAACTTACACCAGATAATTCCTAACCCTGGCAAAACTAAAATGGATTTTTAAAAGCAAAAAGAAAAACCACACCTTTGCATCAGTTAGACCTTCGTGTTACTTTCCATGGGTGGTTTAACTCATGACTGCTAATTTTTAACAGTATTTTGTAGTAAGATGGTTTTGAAAATGCTCCAAAGAAATGTGAAAAGAATTTTGCTGCAGCACTTCAAAATGAACAACAAGATTTCATGCATGCGAACGCTGCAAAGTATAAAACTTGATGAACCATTTTGTAGGTTTGCTGATGGATTTAGTCTTCTACTTTGTTTTGGTTTGTATATTTATTACAATTATCTTTGTGGAATATTGAAAATTATATACTACAGCATAGCAAGTTTCTTTATATGTAATTTGCAAGAAGTTTCCTTATGCAGCAAATAAACTATTTCCTTTTTTTCATGTTCTTGTGTGTTCATTTACTTTTTGTATTGAGGAAAATCTCACTGCACTGTTATAACGTAGCACAAATATGTTCTGTGTCTCATGTTTAGGTAGCTGTCAGATGAAACATGGTTTTCTCCCTGAAACTGCAACATGATTAATGACTTCCTTTTTCTGTCCTTAGAATAGAATCCACCCCAAACCCTGTGCAACCAGTTTTGCATATTATGCCTTTTGTCTGATTGGTAAGTTCAGAGCCATTTCTCATGTGGACATCCTGCTAGAGGTAGCATAGGTTTTCCATTCGCCACTGGGTGCATTCCGGCAAAGTTTAAAACTACCTTAGAGCAGTAGCATGGACTGGTGCTGTCTTTCAAAGCTGCCTTTCTCTATCAGTTAGCACTTCACACAGAGCTACAGTGAAAGTATGTATATGTGTAATGCATATGGATGAATGGGTATGTTTGCTTCTCTTTAAATTTAGCAGTAGTTCACAGTCAGCCCTGTTGCTTCTTATCATCTCTCCTGAGTTATATTTGAGAAGCTGTTTTTTCAGTAACTTATTTGTTAATAATATCATCCTGTCTGAAAGGCAGAACGCACAAATGGCAGGAACTTTGTTACATCCTGGACTCAGGTGGCTCTTCAGCCTCTTGCAAGCTACTCAGCACTGGCTTTCCTCTGAAGAAGGCTGTTGACAAACTGGTATGCAGAATCTGTTCATGGTGAGATCACCTAGCAGGAAAGATCATAGCTGCTTTGATGGCTTTTGTGCCATTATGAGCAACAGGTCTGCTGCCTACTATCTGCTATCTGAATTGCTGTTTGTTTTCCATATGGATGCCTGTGATCCCACTCTGTTGCATAACAGATTTTGGTATTTTAGGTGCAGACCTCTGGCAGTCCTGCATTTTACTTCCAAAGCTGGTTGTTGCCACATTCGGGAGGAGGTGCTTCCTAAACATCATCTTGTTCCTTTCCTCACCAAAGTGTATGCATGCTTCCACTGTGACTTGTGACTATTTCCTGCTCACAGGTTTCTTATGCAGCAAAAAGAAAGTGGTCATTGGTCCCCCTGTAGCTGGTTTTGGTATGTTTTGTGTCCTGTTTGTGGAGAACATCAGTGTCATTCCCCTGAGGCTGGCTTTTCAGAGGAACAGGAGATTGAGGGTAAAAGAAACAGTGGCCAGATGGTTTATTCGAGTAGCTCACAGGTAGGGGCACAAGGTGAGAAGCTTAATGTTACCTCTTGCTGCTGAGCATGGGGCTCAGTGGTGGCACAAAGGCCTGCTGGCTTCCCTTCCCCAGCACTCCTCAGGCCAACTAAATGACAATGTGCTACGTGTCAGCACAAGACAGCAAAAGCCAAGGGAAGGCCACACTGCCGTGTGCTGCAGTAAAGCTCATCACAGTGCCCTAGGAGGAGCAACCAAGAGCGGGATAGAGGAAATGCTGGCTGGAATCTTGTCAGGTGCTGCATTGCTATGTGGAGCTGTGATTTAAAGCCCACTTCATGCTGTGTGTTTTCCCGAGTGCTGGCTGGCTTGGGGAAGGAGGGAGGTGGGGTGTGATTTCACTGCTATGAATGTTTCAGAGCTAAATAAATTACCATTGCTATACATCTGTTGTGTTTAGACTATAAGAGCTGCTCTCTGTGGGCCTTTGGCAGTGTAGGGTACCAGCGTGGAGCTTGCAGGAAGGAGGATGGTAAGCAGAGGCTGGAGGACCAAGCGGGCCACAGGAGGAGAGTGGTGGAGCAGGGGTCAGTTTTTGCCCCAGGGGAGGCCTGGGCTTGCATTGGGCCAACCAAGACAACTGGTTGAACATGCTCATTGCAGTGGGTTGGACCAGATGACCTTTGAAGATCCCTTCTAACCCAACCTATTCTAGGATTCTATGAAAGCACCCTGGGGCTTTCTCCACACTGATGCCAGCCATCATCGAAGCAAAAGGCAGACACAGAAAGCTGGAGCAGTCTGCCCTTAAACATGACAGGGACCCATGTATGCAGGAAGGAAAGGCTGTCTCAGGCAGTGTGGCCAGGCTTCCCGGCATGTGAAAGGTCCTGGAGCAGAGGCAGCCTCTCCTGGCTCTGGCTGTCCGTGGAGCGGGGGCCTCCTGCTATGAAGGGTCTCTGGACCCAAAGCAACAGCACAGTCGTGGTGCTGCATGTGGGATAAACTCATGGGAAAGCTCCTGGAGGAGGTGGGTGCAGCGCAGCAGACATGGTGTGACCAAGCATATGTCCTGCAGGCACAGGCATAACCCAGCAAGTTTCTTCAACTGAACAGGAACGGGTTGGAGGCTCTTAGGACAGATCCATGGTTTGAGTCCGCTGTTCACTGTGGTTTTGGTCTGCCACACGGAGCACCAAAACCGTCATGCCACAGTTCAAGAGTTTGAGTACATGGAAACCTTCTTCTAAAGCAGCACTGGCTGTGCAAACACATCACTGGAGGTGCTCATGGGTGCAAGCCAACTCTCAGCAAATGCTTTTCTTCATCCCTACCTCCTCCTCCTCTTCTGTTTGGGTCCTGCACTGATCCTTTTGAAAGGAATGGAGGTACTCAGGACAGACTGTAACTATACGTTACTTTGGTTTTATGTCCATGTTCTTCTCAGAGCAGTAACAAATTAATTCTCCTCATGTTAACAGTCATCGCCATAAACCCTCTGGATTAGAACGATATACAGTGGTGAACTGCAGCTGAAGTGAATTAACATCTGTGATTTAATAAGTTTCTACTTACTTGAGGAAGCCTGAGATCTGTTTTTTGTAGCTACAGAATAGTCCTACCTTTCTGCTGGTGAGAAAGCCGTGTGCATTGGGTTCCCGGGTTACAACAGTTTGTGACAAAGTGTCTGTTAGGAAAAATGGTGTTCTGTGTCTCTTTGGACCCAGTGACGGGATCCCGGGGTGGTGTGTCACCAACATCAGGCTCTGCAGTGGTTGTGTTTATCCCTTGGTACAAGCAGCAGAGGTTTGTGCTCTCAGTCATGCAAATGCCAGACCCCAGTCCCACCAGTGGCTTCAGGAGGGCCTGTTTTGTGACACAACTTGTCTTTTCTGAGGCATTTTATGGCAACGGATCTGTCACTGTTTATGAACCTTTGGCTGCCCTGACACAGACTCCTACTTGGTGAGTTTAACGCAGGTATTTACACAATTATCAGTTTTTCAGTCTATTATTTTAAAAGCCTGCTTGTGTGCTGATCTGTCCAAATTCGCAGTGTTGGCCTTCCCTGTACATTTTCCAACAGCTTGAAATGCTCAGACAGTTGGTAATGGGGCCTCCTACCAGCAGCTGGAGATTGGAAACAAACAGGCACATCTCACTGACATCATCCCCAGAAGGAGCTTGGGGCTGGAGCCCATCTCCCACCATCACAGGGTGTGCTCTTAACCCTGCCTGGAGCGATGCTGCAGCTGGCACCTTGCACTCAGCAGCTCTCAGGAGGCAAGCATCAGTGCAGCAGAACTCAAGCGTGCTCCTATGGGAAACTGCCTCTTTGGTGTGGTCACTCTTCCTTTTGGGATTAGCCAAAATGCTGCCTGGTAATGGCTAGGCTTGGACCCACCACACTCTTCTTGCATCCTTTGTCCTAAAGCAACAGACCTGCACCCAGCTGCACACAGGGAAGCCCTGCCCAAAAATGCCTGGATGGATTTCCTTCTCTGTAAGCACTTTGGAGCCCACCAGGAGGCACCTCCAAGGAAGAGGCTGTAGAGCAAGGAGGGAGCTGGATTAAGCTGCATTTTCCAGACAAATCAAAAGAAAACATCCCTGAGCTAAACATGGCATTCCTTCTGGTCTGAGCCTCCCCTGCAGCTGGAAAACAGTAACAGTGTGGGGAGTGAAGACACAAAGCACAAAGGTCTGCACTGCCTCATTCCTAGAAATAGTTCCTCTGGGCCCTTGCTGTTTGCTGTGTTCAGCAGCTGGGTGACAGCACAGCTGGCCAGATGTTGCAAGGCCAGGTGCAGATGTGCCTGTGCAGATGTTGCACAGCTGGAAGGCCACAGCAGGATAGCAGGTCCCTCCGGTCATGGGGAGGGCCATGGGCTCTGCCACTGAAGGGAGTGACATTCCTGGTGGATATTCACTGTCTATTCATTTATACCTAAGCAACTCTCCTTCCTTCTCCCCCCAGAGACAGATTCATATGAGTTTCTGTCTCAACAGGAAGGCATCAAGCCTCTACTCTGGAATACCTCCATTTAAAAAGTAATTTCATATTTGTTCAGTTCAAGATTGATGTTCTATCAGCAAAAGCACTGTTCAGTGTTACTACTGCTATTAAGACACACTTGTTTTGGTAAGATCCACCTCCTGGATTCTTAGGGGTTTACAAGCTGATACAAAATGATGTTCAAAACACTTAAAGGGAACAGCATGTGGCTGATCTCAGTTTTTCTAACTGCTTTGCTAACCTTAGTGAAGACCTGTCTAGTCAGGAATGTATTTCCTTATAAGTCTGTACACAATTTTTTCCCGATTCCTTCCCATTATAACTTTGAAAGAGAGGTTTAGAACTCAATTCCTGTTGGGCAATTTTGTGCTCAACAGTCTTCACAGATCCAAATGGCTGTGGTTGGTCCTCAGTGTGTGGAAGCCAAAGAGACACAAGAACTTCTAAACATACTGGGGGGAAAGAGGTTAACATTAGCATTAGCACTACAAATCTCTTCTTGCATAAGGATGGTCAAGACCAAGAACAAGAGCCATTATTTTGTCTTCCAGTATCTTAGCAGACTGATGGGACCCAAGGTCTGCAGGCAGCCTTTTTCAGGTAGAATGAAAGAGAAGCCTTCTGGGAGACTGGAGGTCAGTTTTTACTCTGAAAAGCACAAACCAAAATAGTGGGAAGAAACGTCTATTGTCAGTTTTGAGGCTTCTGGATTTGGGTTGACCAGAGCCCCAGATGTGAGCAGCCAGGCTGCACCTACTACAGCTGGCTGACCCTGGCTGGAAAATGCTGGCTGCAGTTCTCACCTCCAGGAACTGCTGTTAGCTTACACAAGTAATTCTTACCTGTACCATTTTATAAGAAAACAGGTGGGCAAGGTCTGAATTATGACAAGTCATACAGCAATTACTTTCTGGTATTTTTGTGGTGTTCTAACTACTTAGGATATTATTTCCATGACCACTGTTGGTAGATCACAGGAGAAATTTTTAAAGTACTATTTTAAGATGTAACATAGTACATCTGTAGGCAATTACATAAAAGTACAAATGTTAAGCCACAGTAATGTCCTTGAACACAATACAAGGAACTCTTGATACTCTAAAATAAACCATACTAAGCAAGTGATGTGTTCTGGTTTATTTTTATCCTGTCACTCAGAGATTTATGTAAATCATTCTTACCACTCAGTAGTCTGGGATAATATAACTCCCAATGAGACCGTAACACATTTTCTTCACTGAAGAAACCAACACAATAAGCCAAAAGAAAATTCAAAATATGAAAGACAGTAATTAAGAGTAATTTAGAATATTATTACATATCCTTATCGGTTCTGTAGTTCAAAAGACTTGTGATTGTTTTTCAAATGTAAAATTTATTGCAATAAATGGATGATCTGCATGGAAGACAATAAAGGTGAACTGCTGACACTGTGTACTCTCAAAGTACACTCTTGCTGACATAAGCAAGAGATGAAAAATGGTCAACAAAAGCATTTGGACTTAAATAAACCCGAGAAACTTGGATTCTATTGTATTATGGAGCAATCAACTTGGTAACATACGAACATACTATTTTCACATGTGCAAAGTAGGACCTGCCTTCTGACAAAACCAGAACTTGACTACAGTCTACAGCTCACTGAGCTCTTGGATGCCATCACATGGCAGCAAGACAGGAAGACTTCAGTCTCCTGCAGTGTGATCTGCAGTCTCTGCACATGGTTGGACACCCATCTGGTTCAACAGACCTCCTGCTTTGAGCAGGCTGTTTGCAACAGAAAGGTGTGAGAGGAGAAGCACAACTTCTGACCCAGTACAGCCTACCTCATCGCTTTGCAAAGCTGGCCACTGCAGAAAATTCTCCAGAAACTGCACTGAGTAAGAAAGTGGGTCCGCTTTTAGCAGCAATACAAACACACCACTCCATGGGACACAGGCAGATATTCCTTTACAACAGTTTAGGAGTCCCTCCTGTTGCTGAAAAAGTGTACTGAGACGGTAAACTAATTTCACAAATAATTTCAAATATAAAACGTTTCTCTCTCCTTATGATTCTTAACAGCATTACTGGAGAGTAGCAGCGTAGGAACTGGGACATGTACGTACAAAAACATTTCAGCAGCAGCATTCTTGTGGACGTGTAATGAATTACCAGATACAAAACAACAGTACTGCCAGAACAGTCATGAGTAAGTAAATCCTGGCTTCTAACTTAGTTTACAAGTTCAACATCAGTACTGCAGGCAAAAGGGTAAATTGATATCAGATGAAATTACATGGAATTGAGTTATATTAAGAATTAATTAAGATGAAGAGTCTAGTGTCTTTACCAGCAAAACATGTCAGCATTTGCCAGAAAGAAACCACCTGCTGCTGTTAAGAAATCAGTCTGAAAACGTCATCCTCCTTCAACATGGATTTGGTTTTATTTTTAAGTCACTGAAAGTTAGCTGGCTAAAATACAGAAAGTATTCAGATTTTTCCCTGTGGAATTGCTCAGAACAAGCCAAAGACAAGAAAGAAAAACCAAAACACAAACAAAAATTCTTGCAGAACACTGTAAAAAGCAGCAATGTATTACATGAACACCACTTCAACATCTGTGCTGGAATCAGTGGCTAGAGACAACCAGCTCTATTTGCTTTTTCAGACCCAGTTTTTTGAGTCAAGGCTAAGAAATGTTTGCAAGGTAATAAAAGAGCTAAAAAACTTACAATATCAAGTCTATTAATCTTTACAGCTTTCACTCAGTTTTATAGAAAAATATACTATTTCATATATCCATAAATATAATACAGACACGAAAAACACACACCTACATCTCTTCAGTAATATTCTCATCAGGGCAACAATAGTATTCTACAAAACAGATCTGTCCGTCTTCATTCCTAATCATATACTGCAGTGAAAGAAATCCTTGAGCATCTGTTCTAATGGACACCTTACAAGATAAAGCCAGTGCTTTTGTAGATGGTTTAAGCAAAGAAATCTTGTACCTGCAGTGGAAAAAAAACATGAAGAAAATAAGTAATTCAGAAAGGAGCTGAAACATTACTCCCAGTTAAAGCCATAGAAAAGCTAAAATAATAGAAATTAACCAGAATCAGAAAAAACAATTAGCAACATGCTAATTTGATCTTTTTCTGGTAATGACATTGGACAGACACTGCTGTTCCTTAGCTTTTGATCACAAGCACAGGCTTTTATCAAATGGGAAGTATTTCTCTCCTTGCCTGTACTAGTGAAATAAATACAGTAATACAAAAAAAGGTTTCTGTAAACTTTCCAGCAAGAAAAGTTTAAAACTGGGACATGTGCGTTTAGGAAAGTACAAGAAACAAAAAAAGTTCAGAACACATGATCTTCCACAGCGGGCACTCATCACAGACTTCCTAACCTGTTTGTCTGGGTCTGGTTACAGTGGAATGCTTCTATCAAATCAGATTCCTTAGAGTAGTCCAGATGTGCACTGCCAGCATTTCCAAAAGTGGATAACCTGGAAGACAAAAGGCACCACCTCAAAATATCTGACCTCAGTTCTCTAAAACTCATCAGAATCAGTCCTCTTGTGTACCTCAATGGCTGCTTCACAGAACAGTATTGGTTGTTTTGGTTTATTTAATTAAAAACGCTAAACTGTCTGCAACAGCGTCGCATTTACCAGGTTGTCAATGTGTTCATTACTATGTTAGTTAGATCACATATTACTCATTACAATTCTTCTTAAAATAAAGCAGTATTCTAAAAAAGCTTCCCCCTCTCCACCCTGAAAACTTCCAGTCTTTACCAACAGAGGCCAAGTATGAACATTTGAGTTGAAAGCACAGCTTCCGATACCTGAAGTAGGGTTTATCTGGAGACATGGTAATCTGCATAACTTCACTGGTCATATCCAGTTCAGCAAATGCTTTTCGTAACCCTTCTGACTGCAGGATAATTTTATTAACAACCTTTGTACTGCAGAAATCGAAGTCTAACAAGTCCTCAGGTTCTTGAGTGTTTATTTTGCACACTGTCACTACACCTCCTTCTTCCAAGAACAGCATCAAGGGATAACCATAACCACGGTAACACATCTTAAGGGCTGTTGATGTTCCTGAAAATGAGAATGAAATTTATATTCTTCAGAGAGCTAGCTAGCACATCTGATCACTTTAGAAAGTTCACATTTTACTGCTATACAGGACACAGACCAATTTGATTTAGTGTGTTTGGTCCAGCTTCCAATAGACCAATGCAGCATGCTTAATGCAACCTCCTAAGGACCACATGAAGTGCAAACCAAATTTATCTGTCTGTAGATACCAGCTGAAATCCTACTTGTGTCATGTGCCAAACAGGTCACACTAGCTGTGACAGTGAAGCTAGATAGGCTACAAATAGATAAGTGGCACTGGAAAATCCTCCATGGTCCTGAGGCTTCTCTGGCTCACATCATCTTTCTTTACTACTCTTGTTACTTGTGCAATCCAAACTGAAGTTAACACAGTTTGGCTTGCATTACATTTTGCTGGGTAATCATAATCTGAACATTTGGTTGCCCCAAATCAGGGTGGTGTTTAGTACAGTTGACTTAGGCCTTTAGGTCAGAGTCACAACAGAAACAGCAAGGAATGTGGAGTTCAACACACAGCTGCAGTGTTAAAACTACCTGTCATGGGTTCAGCAGCAGCAGTCATTTTTCTCCTTCTTGATACCTGGTACAGCGCTGTGTTTTCGATTTTGGGCCTGGGAACAGTGCTGATAACACCAGTGTTGTCAGTTACTGCTTGGTAATGTTTTGGTTTGACCAAGGGCTTTCTGAGTCTCATGCTATGCCAGGGAGGAGGGGAAGCCGGGAGGAAGCAGAAACAGGACACCTGACCCAAACTGACCAAAGAGGTTATTCCATACCACAGCACGTCATGTCCAGGAGGTGAAGACGGAGAGCAGAGACCTGGAAGGGTGTGGTGGTGGTGGACTGGGGGGTGCACTGGCTGGGTCGGGCTTGGTGAGCAGTTGTATTCTTTTTCCTTGTATTTCTCTTGCATTATTACTGTTGGTAGCAGTAGTGATTTGTGTTATACCTTAGTTACTAAACTGTTCTTATCTCAACCTGTGGAAGTTGCATTCTTTTGATTCTCCTCCCAATCCCCCCGGGACTGGGGGAAGAAAAAGAGGGAGTGAGTAAAACTGCGTGTGTGGGGGGCTTAAACCACAACATACCCAAAAAACCTGTCATGGTATCACTCTACTACACGCGAGTACACAGCGCTTCCTTACTGTCATGCTAACATTTAGTTATTTTGTTTGTGAAAATAATTTTTGAATAACCACCAAAAAAAAAAAAAAAGTCTTTTATAGAAAATAAAATTCACCAAGATCGGGGTTGGTTTTGGGTTTTTTTTTGCTCTGTTTAAACAGATCAGTTCATGTAATTCAATATTTGTACACATAATTGTGAAGGCAACTTCTCATGCACCTCTGTCACTGAAAAGACTATAAACAGAATCAATAATGGAGTCTTCCTGATTTTTGTGATTCACACACTAGATAAAGAAGATCTGAAGTGTTCATACAGCACCTAAAGCACTACCCAATCCAGCTGCAGATTTGTGAGACTGTAGGCAAATATAATTCCTCAGTACCTTATCTGCAAGCTGGAGATAATATTCACAAAACACATGCAGGTGCAACCTGAAGAAAGGAAGGAACAGGAGGTGCAACATAACTATTCCACTGGGAGCAATAGCACAGTGAATCGATAGTGCCACCTGGAACCCATGCAGACTTCAAGCCCAGAACACGTCCTGATTCCTTGTTAATATGCTTGTTAGTGTTTCTGAGGTAGCTGGATGTTCCAGGGTTGCATGAGCCACAGAAATACTGGAGAAGAGATCACATTTATTATCAAGATGATACAAATTTTTTGTTACCAAGACAAACTCCAAACTATGCGTATACTGTCTTCCAGTGTGCTGATTTCTGCTACGGCTCACAGCATTTAGCCAGCCTGAGTCCCCCATAAGGCTAATGCAGATCCCCTGTGGCCTTAAGATATACTGACAGCTTTCCTGCTTTTCCATCTCGAAGTGACAGCTCTGGTAAGAGGCAGCCCACTTGCCCAAGCAGTAGTTTTAGCCTGAGGCTGGAGGTAAGTGCAGCCTGTCCTGCTGGCCACTTAAAAGCATGTGACAGTGTGAAGCACAGTCCTTTACTGAAGGAAAGCTGATGGTCTCTACATCCGTACTAACTACCCTGGATGGGCTGCAGAGGAACTATTCTGCCAGCTGCGCCCACATTTTTCCCTTAAGTGAAGGGCACATGGACACAAATTTGCATTTATGTTATGTGGATGATCTGGGCCCCAGACTGAAAACAGATCAACAGGAAAGGCAGTTGCAGCACGGGTCAGTCCTAGGGCACAGTATTGGCCTCAGAGTAACAACTGCAGCCTAAACATCACCCAACTTGCCAGAGATGCCTGAACTAATTACTTGACATGTTTCCTTACCAAGACAAACTATTTGGACCTTCAGTCCCAAACACAGCTAGGATACAAACTAGGGCTGTGCACTGGATGTCATGCCACAGAAGGGTTCTCTCCCAAAACAAGCAGTTCTTTTGTACCTTACACAGGTCCAGGAAACATTATCTTCACAGGAAGAATCCCCTGTTTCTCAGATACCCCAACAGCATCACAGAGACATATCACAAAGCATGCTTGTTTTAGCTTAAGGATCCTGCTTAGCAGCAATAGCTTCCATATTCAGAAGGACTGAAGCTGAGGTCAGATGTTTTGCCGAGGCTGGAAGTCTCTCTATGCCTGTGTACAGGTTTCACTACACGATTATGCACGATGCACATTAACACTGTCAAGGTCAATATGTGCCGTACCTGGCAAAGAACTGGTACCAAAAATTGTTAGGCAGTCAAGAAGAACAGACAAATTGATCCGGAATGTCACTGTTTGCTCCTGGACAGCAAATTCCTGAAAAATTTCTGCCTGTAAGAGATGAAAAGAGGGAAGTTTCTGCAATTATTTTACCATTTACACTTATTTCCTAAAATTCAGTGCTTTCAGAGATCAGTCCAATACAAAGGAATTCCTACAAGGTAACACAACCGTCAATTAAAGAAAAATAGTTCTTCTACCTCAAAACTAGTAAAATAAAATCAGGACACAGCTGAAACAAAGTAGCATGGCATAAGCATGAAAACCTAAACCACCCGCCTTTCGTAGTTCAAAAACAAACTACAAATGCTGAAGCCTAAAGCTGCCTATTTCTGGAGCTGAAACATTTAGGCAAATATATCATACGTAACCCTTGTGTGACTTTTCTTCACTCCAATAATGAATAAATCTTCAAATAATAAAAATAAGGAAGAACGGAATAGAAGACCGAGTTCACAACATTGAAACATGCTGGAATGTGCCTTGGACTAGCCTGATGGGGGTAAACTACTCCAGGCTACCCCATTTGCTACTGGGCACTAGCTGCTTTGTGGTAAGTGAAAGAACACAGTATCTCAGAAGAAAAGCAGGGTGATGTGAGCTACTTTTGAACAAGCTGTAACATGTTTTTACGGGCAGCCGAGACAGCAAACCCCATGCTGGGGAGCGCCAGACACAGCATCACCAGCCAGTCAGTAGAAGTGATTCTCCCACTGTACTCAGCGTTGGTGCAGCCTCACCTGGAGCACTGTGGGCAGTGCTGGGACCCGCCATTTAAGAAGGATGTGAAGGTGATCAGAGGGGGCAACAGAGGTGGTGACAGGGCTGGAAGGAAACGTCCTGTGAGGAGCGGCTGAGGGCTCTGGGCTTGTCTAGTTTGGAGAGAAGGAGGCTGAGGGGTGACCTCCTTGATCTCCTACAGTTTCCTGAGGAGGGGAAGAGAAAGGCCCTGAGCTCTGCTCCCTTGTCCCCAGTGACAGGACACGTGGGAACGGCTCAAAGCTGCACCAGGAGAGGTTCAGACTGGACATCAGGAAGCATTTTCTTACCAAGAGGGAGGTCAAACACTGGAACAGGTTTCCTGGAGAGGCGGTCGATGCCCCAGGCCTCTCAGTGTTTAAGAGGCATTTGGACAATGCCCTTAACAACGGGCTTTAACTTTTGGTCAGCCCTGAAGTGATCAGGCAGTTGGATAATTGTTGTAGGTCCCTTCCAACAGAAACTATTCTATTCTATACTTAACACCTCAACACTCCCAAATGACCCTCCAGTCACTGTTCCCCTGCTCCTGCCCACATGTGCCCACTACTTAGCTTCCAGTAGCACATGCTGGCTGGTTCATGAAGCAGCCTGAGCCACTCAAATACCAGAAAGCTAATCAAATACAGAACTAGTGTAAAGAAGGACTGTGCAGCAAAAACAAGGGGAGATGCAGGAACAGAGACACTCAGGCTTCTCCCTTTCCACACACTGCTCAGGCTGCAGTTGCAGAGACAGCAAAGACACGGATGCTGAAGGACAGAAGAACACTAACATTAGGTTTGAGTTACTACAATACAAATGCTCCTCATCCTTTTCACTCACATCCCCAGTACTGTACATGCTTTCAAAAACAGGACCCAGCGCAATGCCTATTCTTAAAGCATTAACAAGTCAGATATGCCTTAAATAAAAACAAATACAATCACTTGGAAAGTAAACCATTGTTAAAAGAATTAGAAATATAAGTGCACCTTAAAAAAAAAGAAAATTAAAAGTAAAGCCAGCAGTCATGGCTACAAAAGAGGTAGCAGAAAAGCAAGCAAAACTGCTTTTCGTCTTACGTTAAATGTCATATTAAGTACAAGTTAAGTCACTTAGGTTGCTATTTAAAGCTGTCTGTATGGACAAGAGCAGGTAACCTCCCGAGCACCTTTCCTGGATCAAGTCAGTACAGGCAGAACCAGGGAGCAGAAGGAGCAGTTGCTGCGATGGGGCCCTGCGGCTGGTAGCTCTCAGCTCAGCCCAGCCGACGTGCTGATGGGTGTCTGACTCTGCGCTCCCTTTCAAAGCGGACAGAACTGACTACCCTTCCACAGCCCGGACACCCCAGGAATGACCACGGCCTCGCCGCAGCGCCTCCCTCACGGCTCCCGCTGCCGCGCCGCCCTGTCAGCGGAGCTCCCCCGCCTCTCCTCTGCCACGAAACAGGGATGGTGGCTCCCCACGGTTTTCCGGCGGCGCTCGCAGCCGCTCCGCTTCACACCGTCTGCGGCATCCCACCTGGATGAAGGCGTTGGCCTGGATGCACTTGGCGTCCTCCACAGTCACCCTCAGCCCACTGTCCGTGGCGAAGCAGGTGGCGTGGTCCTGGAAGTGGACGGCCCTGAGGAGGCTGGAGAGGTGCCGGGCATTGTCCAGGCTCGCGGATAACGCGTACTGCTCCGCGCTGCCGGCCGGCTGCGCCGTCAGCGGCATCGCCACCCCGCGTCGGAAGCGGAAAGGCCGCGGAGCGCAGGCGGAAGTTAAGTGTGGGCGGAAGCGAAGCGCGGCGCTGCGTGGTGCGCCCGAAATGGCGGCGGCCAAGAGGAAGCGTGCGGGCCTGGCGGAGCGGGCGGCGAAGCGGGCCAAGGCGGCGCCGAGCGCGGCCGGGCCGGGAGACACGGCGGCAGCGGAGGAGTACAGCATCCCGCCGCCGGTCTCACAGGTACCTGCTGCCCAGCCGGGGTGGAGGGGCTGATCTATGGCTTCCTTATAATCCCGGCGCAAACAGAACCAACGTGTGACGGTGTTTAAGTGTGAGAGGAGCATTGTTCTGGTAGATGGTTTGCCCCTGCCTGTGGCAGGGGGTTGGGACTACATGGTGTTTAAGGTCCCTTTCAACACGAACCATTTTGCGATGCTATGATTCACTCAAAAGTGAATTTTAAATATTTTGAACACTTGGACAATGCTGTTATATCCACAGGGTAGATGGGAATTTTGCCTTTTTCATTTAGGAACCGCCCAAAGGGGAGTTCAGTAATTTCTTTGCAGTTTGTTTAAAATAAACGCAAAAAGTAGCACACTGAAGTCTGAGATTTCATCGCATGCTCGTGTAGAACACCTGAATTGTGCGCGGAGGCTGCAGCTCGGCCCCTGTGGCGGGGAGGGGAGGTGACTGTTGTGAATAAGCAGTGCATGTGGTGTACTTATATGTTTTGAATGAACCAAAAGCTTTTTATGTGAACATGCTATAGCAGAATAGATGGCAGATCTCAGTGTAAAAATGTAGGCTCCTGTGTTCTGTTCTGCTGCAAGAGCGATTCTGCCTGCATTGAGCAGGTAATGTTAATAGCAAATGTTCTTGCTGTGTTTTTCTGTAATTGGAGTTCAGACCTCTGGTTTTGCTGTGTTGTAGTAGTTTTAAGGCTGGAAGCTTCCTGCTTAACTTTTGTGTCTTTTTTTTTTCCCTAGGGTAAATGGAAGAACAAGGAACGAGTGCTTATTTTTTCTTCTCGTGGCATTAATTTCAGAACAAGGCACCTAATGCAGGACCTAAGGACATTGATGCCTCATTCTAAAGCAGGTGAGTCATCCTCTCTAACTTACGTTTTGAGATTAGTTTTAAACCGAGAACTTTTAACAATCTGTTCTTTTTAAAACTGTGGTTCATAACTGGTTTGATGAACTGATACTTGAAACACCAAACCCGTTATGGGCCAACAAATACAGCAGCTGTCATTATATCTTAATATCTTTTGGGAAATGGCTCCTATGGCCTCAATCCTGTACATGCACAGATACTTCTGATGCAGTGTTTATTTATTATATAACATATCTGAAACAACTTGATAGTTACTCTTACTCTTTCATGTATAGCAGTAGTTTTTTGCAAAAGCAAAAAACTGCTGAAAGAATTGCTTGTGTTAAATTGCTTTTCCTGCCTTCTAAATGTTGTTCTTGTCTTCCAGATACAAAAATGGACCGCAAAGACCAGTTATTTGTAATTAATGAGGTAATCCAGGATTTAACCAGTGCTTCTTTTTTATTTTCCCTGGAAATCCAATGTGCAAGAAAAAAGGGCAGCCAATTTAATAAATTAAAATTACAGATACTCAAAAAGTGATCACGTTAAAACAGGAAGTGGCTTTTGATTACTGAAACCTCTAATTAAACATATACATTTGTCATGAAGAAGCTAAATGTGCTTTTCAGTATACGTGAAAGGCATATTACAGCTTATACTTGGGGAAAGCAGGGAACAAATATCCAGTGGGCCAAACAATGTAGGACATTCATAGTTCCGAAACTAGAACCTAATTTCACAGCTCCTGCTCTAATGTGTGTATCCTGGAGATCTTACCAGATTGCTTGTAGCTTTAATGTAGTTATTACTCCTGGTATATGTGAGATTTTTCAACAAAATACATGCTTCAGTTTAAAAATGGGGATCAGTATTAAGATGAGACCTTTGCTTTTAAATTTGCATTTTGGGGGGGGGAGATATTAGAGCTTAATGTGGAAAGTTTTTTAAAATGTCTTCAGAAGTTTGTAAACAGCTAATTTGGTGTATCTCATATAGGTGTGTGAAATGAAAAACTGCAATAAATGCATCTTTTTTGAAGCCAAAAAGAAACAGGATCTCTATATGTGGTAAGGAAATGTTTTCTTACATTTCCATATATAGCTGGGGATGCTCCCTTGTATCTGAAGTTTGTTACTGCAATAGTGGAGATGCATGAAGTAGTGTCTCTTAGTTGAATCTGTACTAATATTGCGCTTCTGTGGGTAGTGCAAGTTCACAGTGCATGACCAGCTTTTGTAGACTTTATAGAAGCACTTTACAAAGTTGTCCAGAAAGCAAGTATTTGTAAGTATGTTAAAGGAACTCAGTAATGCTACAAAAGCAACTGAAACTACTCCAGTACAGAAATAACTGGTTGAAGCTCACTGTAGTAATCCGGTGTACCTTCTGGCTGCTGTTAATGTTTTTCTTTTCTGTCTTCCCCACCACCTGCCCTCTGCAGGCTTTCAAATACACCACAGGGACCATCAGCTAAATTCTTAGTGCAAAATGGTAAGTTTGCTGGCATTATTGCATGTGGACTTTTACTTTCTTTTTGTACAGTTTCATGTAAATATTAAAATGATCTTTTTTAAAACACTGTAGTTCACACTCTGGCTGAATTGAAGATGACAGGAAACTGCCTCAGGGGCTCACGGCCCCTTTTGTCTTTTGATCCAGTAAGTATAGGTTTTATTTCATCAAGTGTTTCAATGAGTATTTCATTTTTTTTTTAAATGGCTATTGCATTTAGCTTTGTACGTAAAATTACTTTTTTTCTTTGTAGATATTTGACAAAGAGCCACACTATGCCCTGCTAAAAGAATTGTTTATTCAGGTCAGTCTGTAGTTCTGCTGTCCAGTGTTCCTTCCTCATTGGAAATGGTTTTTGGCAATGTATTTTAAATATCAAGAGTTTTTTTTAAAGTAGTAGCTTTACACTTACGAACTTGGAGAAGACCTGCAAAGCATTAGGGTCATATGCTTGAAATCATGGGGACACTTTTTCATGAGTTTTGAAATGTAACCTGGGATCAGGATCTTGGAAAACTAAAATTAATTAAATGTGATCCATTTATGTTGGGTGTCCTTAAATACAGATAATAAGAAATACTGCCTTTCATTACAGATATTTAGTACACCACAGTATCACCCCAAAAGTCAGCCTTTCGTAGATCATGTTTTCACCTTCAGTGTCACAGATGAGAGGATCTGGTTTCGGAATTACCAGGTAAGTGGTCTCTTTTAGCTTTTCAAGAGGAGCTCAGTGGAGTAGTTTCATATCAAATCCATTAATTACAATAAAATGAGAAGAATCGTTGTTGTCAGGATATGCCGGCACCTAGTGCTTTCAGCAAGTGATCTTTAGTGTCCTGAAATGACTTGTGTAGTTCTGGAGGGAACTGATTTAAGTTCTGTGTACTTCAGCTTCTGTTCTGTTAGCTGTGATTCTGTGATAACTTGCCTCAATAATGGCGAGTACTAGCCAGAGCCTAAGCTTTGTTTGGCTTTTAACCTTACTAGCTGCTTTGACCCAAAGCGTGCTGGAGCTTAGTTTTTAAAGGAAGGCTTCACAAACACCCAGTACTCTCTAAAGGCTTGCTTGAAGCTGAAGAACTGCTTTATATATAGAATTGTGTCTAGCTTATCAGTTTCAGTGGCATTGTATCTTGGGTTTAAATTCAGTTGTGTATCACCATATGCAAGGTGCTTACAGGGTCATATGCTTCGATTAGATCTATAAATGAAGAAAGTATTCTTATTGCAGATAATAGAAGAAGATGCATCTCTAGTAGAAATTGGGCCTCGTTTTGTCCTGAATCTCATAAAAATCTTCCAAGGTAGCTTTGGAGGACCAACTCTCTATGAAAATCCCCATTACCAGTCCCCAAATATGGTAAGCAGCTTTATTTTTGTGTTCCCTTTCATTTAGAAATTAACTTGAAAGCCAGTCTATAGTCTGTGCATGAGAATCATGTACTTCTCCCTGGAATCCGTTGTAGAACAAGAGTGCCCTAACTGATCCTAATTTGAGAACGGTCAATGAAAAGATGGCATTACATTGAGGATTTTGACAATTAAGCAGAGAAATTACCACCTGTTTCTTTAATATCTGACTTCTTCATTTGACGTACTTGAAACCTGATGAAATTCAAATCCTTATTTTCGTAGCATCGACGGCTGGTAAGATTGTCAGTGGCGGCTAAGTTTAGAGAGAAACAGCACGTGAAGGAAGTACAAAAGATTAAGAAACAAGAGAGTAAGGTGCTTATTAAAGAAGATCCCACTGACGTGGTCTTTGAAACTCCCGCTGAAGAAAAGCCAGTGGAAATACAGCTTGTGAAACCAGAGTCAAAGCCAATTGTAAAAGATAAAAAGAAGCTACGCAAAATTCAGAGGAAGAAGCAGAAAAAGCTTTTCAGAACGGAGGCATCCGTTTAAATGTGACAAATGTTGAAAGCAGTTATATTGACATAATATTGTAAATACTTGATTACTTGTTTTTACAGGCCAAACTAACAACTTCAGTTTTAAGTAAACGGAGTATCATTTTATTAGGATGAGTTCGCACTCGTTTATTGTCTTCATTTCTTTGAGGGGTTTATGGGTTTTGAAAAAAAAGCCAGGGAACCAGGAAAGAGAATGAAACACTCCAGATTCTTCTGTGTTTGAGAATTGGCTTCTTACACTTGAAGACCTATGGGAAACAGCTCACTGCAACATGTACAAAGAATAAAAACAACTGGGTAGTCACTGGTGCTCATCATGAATGAATTCAAGAGCCAGCTCTCCTAATCTGATAGCAGTAGAAAACTTAGAAATTTGAACTGTTGGAATTTTGTCTTGGAGAGTGGTGTTAATTTTTTTTTCTCTTCACGATTCCTCGGGAGTGCAGATGTTTACGACCTCGCCATTACTTATTCATAGTAAAAAATCTGCTGCTTTTGCGTGTGGTAACTCCTGTACCTAATCAGGTTCTGAGGACTTGAAATGTAGGTAAAGGGGAGAAGCGGGCTAACAGGATTCTGGCCCTTGATACCAAATTCATTGCAAGAGGTACATGCTACATGTGATTTGGTATCAAAACCGTACACCTACAGTAGCCTGAAACAGAATTGCCCATGATTCTGTTACAACAACAGTGCGTTAAAAGCACAGAATTCCATGCTTTTATACTCTCAGACATGCAACAAACTTTTTTACAAAAGCGCTGTCCTCTTGGTTCAATTGCTGTTTAGGTCGTGTGAGTCCGTACAGATTTTTTCCATATAAAATCAGCAAGTAAGCTTCCACTATTGTTTGAAAGTGATGACAACCAAAAGCTTTTGACTTTTCCTCATGAATAATGTCTGTACTCTAAATGCAGCACACTCATAAGCAGAAGAAAATACGGAGCTTGGTTCACTGTAGTTCTTGCCTGCTGTCTGACAGTGAACTTGCTTCAGAGCCGCAGCATGAGGTCAGCTTTAATTTGGGGCTGTATTCCCTTAAATCTTTCAGGAAATTACTGTCTGGAAGTCTTCCCCTTTGCCAGATGCAGTTAAATGCGTTACTATTATTCTCTTAAGCTGGGGAAAGGAGTGTAAAACTGCTCTTGCAGGAAGTCCAATATGGCATCAGCCTCCAACCAGACAAAACCATAATTGGGTGAGGATTTCTCTATAATAGTCTTCAAGTGTCTGATTCCAAGAAACTTTTCTTGTCTGATGTTAGCAAAGGTTACTTTGCTATTTCCTGGGGCTAGTTCTTCATTACCTGTCTTTATCCTGCTTTCCAGTTTCAGACCTCATGTCCTGGTTTTTCAAGTGGCTGGTGCTGTCTCCCTGTCTGCTCCCCCAGCTTCCCAGTGTTCCAAAGTCTTATTTGTGCCCTGTTTCTCTTTGATTCCTCTGCTGGATTCAGCCTCTGCTGATTTGGTGCTGAACAGACACAGCTGGCACAAGAGGAAGCTGACCTGTTAAGTGCTAAATTAAATGTTATCCCACCTGGCAGGACAAGGGAAATTAGGTGCCACCTCTGTGACAAGGTGGTCTGTGTGCCATCTGATGGGAAGGAGTGGTGAATACAAGCATCTGCTCAGTTCATGTAGTCTAATACAAGAGTCACAGAGTACTGAGCTGGAAGGAACTCATGAGGATCATCAAGTCCAACTCCCTGGTCCTTGCAGAACTACCTAACACTAAACGACATGCAAAGATTGTCGTCCAGACTCTCCTTGAACTCTGCAGGCTTGGTGCTGTGACTGTATACCTGAGGAGCCTGTTCCAGGGACTGATCTCCCTCTCAGCTAAGAACCTTTTCCTGATGTCCAACCTGAACTTCCCTGACGGTGTCATGGTTTTAGCCTAGATGGCAGCCAAGCACACAGCTGCTTGCTCAGCCCCCTGGGTAGGGTAAAAACAGTAGGTAAAGCAAAAGTGGCACATGCAAACAAAGCAAAACAAGGAGTTAATTCACCACTTCCCATAGTGAGGCAGGTGTTCAGCCATCCCCAGTACAGCTGGGCTCCATCATGTGTAACCATTACTTTGGAAGACAAACACCATAAATCCGAACATCCCCTCTTCTTTCTTCTTCCCCCAGCTCTATATGCTAAGCATGACACCATAGGGTATAGAATATCCCTTGGGTCAGTTGGGCTCAGCTCCTTCTGCACCCCCAGCCTCCTCGCTGGTGTAAGGAGCAGAAAAGACCTGGACTCTGTGTAAGTGCTGTTCAGCACTAACAGAACCACCTCTGTATTTCCAGCAGAAATCCAAAACAGCCCTATACAAGCTACTATGAAGAAAATTCGCTCTTATCCCAGCCAAAACCAGCTCATGTAGCTTCTTCATTCCATGTCCTTGTGTTGTGTCACTGGCCATAACAGAGATCAGATTCTCCTGCTCCGCTGCCCTCCATGATTAAAGTGTAGACTGTGATGAGGGTACCCTCAGTCTTCTCTAAGCTGAACAAGTAAAATGCCCTTAGCTGTTTCTCCTCCAAGGCCTCCTTGAGGCCCTTCACCATCTCTGTCAACTTCTGAACATACTCTAATAGTTGGATGTCCTTGCAGCCCACAGCTGCACCCACTACTTGAAGTGGGGCTGCACCAGTGCAATGTAGAGCAGGACAGTCACCTCCCTGACCAGCTAGCTGTGCTATACTCGATTAACCTCGGAGCACAATTGAACCTTTTGGCTGCCAGGACACACTGCTGACTTGTATTCAATTTACTGTCAACCCAAACATTCAGATCTCATTGTCTAACCCAAAAGTTCAGTTCATGCAGTGCCAACTGACACACATGTAATCTGGAGAATCACAGAACACCAGGTTGGAAAGGACCTTAAGGATCATCTAGTCCAAACTTTCTAGGGAAGCATGACTTAGGCAAGATGTCACAGTGCCCTGTCCAGCTGAATCTTAGTGTCCAATGCTGGAGAGTCCATCACTCCCCTGGGGAGATTATTCCAATGGCTGATTGTTGTCATTGTGAAAATTTTTCCTCTTGTGTCTAATTGGAATCTCCCTGGAAGTAATTTGTAGCCATTACCCTTATGTTTTCCGTGTGACTCCTTGTTCATCTTCTTTGAGGCCACCTTTTAAATACTGAAACATGGTCATAAGGCCCCTGAGCCTTGTTTTCCCAGCGCTGAGCAAGCCCAGCTCTCTCAGCCTTTCCTCACACCACAGGCTGCCCAGTCCTTTGCTCATCTTTGTGGCCCTTCTCTGGAGAAAAAAATGTGGCTTAGGCCAAACCTGAGAACTCTGAAGAGCACAGATGTCAAAAACTGCCATCAAACACAATCCAAGACACGGATCTGCCTTGGCTGTACCTCTGAACTCCAGAGCACTGATTTATGGAGCTGAACATGAGCCAGCTTGTGCCCAGGTGGCCGAAGGGGCTGACAGCATCCTGGCCTGAATCAGCAATAGTATGGCAGCAGGGCCAGGGCCAGGATCATCCCCCTGCACTGGGCACTGGTGAGGCTGCACTTCGAATCCTGTGTTCAGTTCAAGAGAGACATTGAGGTGCTGGAGTGGGGCCAGAGAAGGGCAGCGGAGCTGGTGCAGGGTCTGGAGCACAAATGTGATGGGGAACGGCTGAGGAGCCTTGGGGGTTTAGTCTGGAGAAGAGAATGCTCAGGGGGGACCTTACTGCTCTCCGCAACTGCCTGAAAGGAGGCTGCAGTGAGGGGGGGGTTGGTCTTTTCTCCCAAGTCACAGGCAACAAGACAAGAGGAAACTGCTCCACGGGAAGTTTAGATTGGATATTAGGAAGCATTTCTTCACAGAGGGGGTGATCAGGCATTGGAACAGGCTGCCGGGGCAGGGGCGGAATCGCCGTCCGTGGCGAGGTCGTCCCCGCGCAGATGAGGCCCTTAGTGCCACGGTTCAGCGGTGGACTGGGCAGTCCTGGGGTAACGGCTGGAGGGGACGACCTTAAAGGTCTTTTCCAAGCTGGCTGACTCTGCGAGTCACCGAAATCCTGGCACAGGGCCCTCGGCGGTGTGACAGCGGGTGACGGCAGGGCCGCAGCCCGGCAGCCCGCAGGGACGGGCAGCCCCGCCGCCGGCCGCACCACGGCACAGCCCGGCCCCGCCGACACCTGCCCCGCCTCTTCCCCTACCCAGGGTCCCCCCACCCGGTGGCTCCTCCCGGCTGGGGGCGGGGGCTGCCGATGCCCGCGCCGCCGGTCCCGCCTCTTCCCGCTGTCCCGTCTGCGCCGGCCGCGCTTCCCCCGGCCTCGGGCCGCCGCCATGAAGTGTCACTACGACGTGCTGGGTGTGAAGCGCGACGCCGCCGAGGAGGATCTGAAGCGGGCGTACCGCCGGCTGGCGCTGCGCTGGCACCCGGGTACGGCCGCGATGCTCGCGCGCAGGCCCCAGGGGAGGGCCCGGCCTGCGCCGGCCTCGCTTGCCCCCGTCTGCGGGGGGAGAGGCCCCTTCTCCTGGCGGGTGGCTGCGGTCGGTCGTGCCGGTCGTGTGGCGGGGCCTGCGGGAGCCGGGCTGGGCGGCGTGCGGGTGTTTGCTGTCGGTGAGTTGCCGCCGGGCCTTGAGTTCACAGTGTCGCTGGATTGTTTTATAGATAAAAACCTCGAGAACGCGGAGGAAGCAGCAGAGCAGTTCAAGTTAATCCAGGCAGCGTACGACGTCCTCAGCGACCCCCAGGAAAGAGCCTGGTGAGCAGTGCTTCGGCTTGGAGGAGCCCCTTTCTTTCTGCCTGGGGCAGGACTTGGGTTCTCGCTGGGCCGTATGGCGTGCCAGCACGTGCCTCTGGGGCAGGAGCAGTGCTTTGAGTCAGGCTTGGGTTGAGAGCCATGCAGCCTGTCCGGGAGGCACAGCCCCCCCATGCACACCTTGATGGGGAGGCACAGGCCCCTCTTACATACCTCTGTGGGGAGGCACAATCCCCCCCAATGGACACCTCTGTGGGGAGGCACAGGCCCCCCATGGACACCTCTGTGGGGAGGCACAGGCTCCCCATGGACACTTCATTGGGCAGGCACAGCCCCCCTACACACTTCATTGGGCAGTTACAGCCCCCCTATACACCTCCTTGGGGGGGCACACCCACCTCCATGCACACGCACCTCCATACACACCCCTCTGGAGAGGGACAGAGCACAGCCTTAGGCACACCGTGAGCTAAGCTCCTGGTGTTCTGCATGGTGATGTTGGGCTGGGCGTTCTGGAGGGCTGTGGGGGACACAGCCACTGTTGGCCTGTGTTTCTGTTCCCCAGAGCAGGAGGCAGCCTGATCGTTGGCATAGGTGTACCTCTGTTGGCAGGGCTGCCAGACTTAGGGGGAAAAACCCCGCACCATGCTAAGTGCATGCAGGTGTTTAGGGTGCTGTTGATGGCTGCAGATGGTAAACCTTAATGACAGCATAGTGTTCTGTTTCTGTAGCAGTCCTGATTCGAAACTCACACACATCTTCTTAAGAAATCGCTGCTTTTCATGTTCTGTGTTGTCATGGGTTCAGCAGCAGCAGTCGTTTTTTCTCCTTGGTAGCTGGTGCAGCACTGTGTTTTTGATTTTGGGCCTGGGAGCAGCGCTGATAACAGCAGTGTTTTCAGTTACTGCTTGAGAATGTTTTGGTCTGGCCAAGGACTTTCTGAGCCTCATGGTGTGCCAGGGAGCAGGGGAAGCCAGGAGGCAGCAGAGACAGGACACCTGACCCAAACTGACCAAAGAGGTTATTCCATACCACAGCACATCATGTCCAGGGTGTGAAGACGGAGAGAGCAGAGACCTGGAAGGGTGTGGGGGTGCACTGGGGGTGCACGGCATGGTCAGGTTTTTTTATTGGGGGGTTCGCTGCTGGGGGGTGCACTGGCTGGGTCGGGCTTGGTGAGCAGTTGTATTCTCTTTCTTTGTACTTCTGTCATTATCACTGGTGGAGGAGTGGGGGGTTCGCGGCTGGGGGGTGCACTGGCTGGGTCAGGCTTGGTGAGCAGTTGGATTCTCTTTCTTTGTACTTCTCTTGTCATTATTATTACTGGTGGTAGCAGTAGTGATTTGTGTTATACTTTAGTTACTAAACTGTTCTTATCTCAACCTGTGCTAGTTGCACTTTTTTTTTTTTTTTTTTTTCCAATTCTCCTCCCCATCCCCCCGGGACTGGGGGAAGAAAAAGAGGGGAGTGAGTGAGTGAGTAAAACTGCGTGGCTTGGAGGCTTAAACCACGACATGTGTATATTGTTTTTCAAATGGGCTAAAGCAGATTATGCAGCCAAAAATGCCTGTACTAAGTTTGTCCTCCTTGGAAGGACTGTTTTTCAAATTTTATATGCAATTTTTATATGCTAATATATGATTCAGGGTTTTTTTCTTTTTGTGTGTGTGCGTATGGGATGATCTAAATAATGTCCGTCCCATTTGTGAAAGCTGATTGAAGCATCTTGCGCATATGTGTTTGCTAGGTACCCATTAAGAAATGCTGTTATTGATATTGCAGATAAAGTTATAGTAAGCTGAAAGGAGAGCATATTTACTGAGCCTGTCTTTTTTTCTCTCTGAAGACTTTGGATATGATGCACAAATTAAGGACGCTGGGCTAAGCTATAAGTTGGGGTGATACATGTCCTGCACAAGTTTGCCAGCACTAGGGAATGTTCTGTGTCTTCACGTCCTTGTCACTGTGAATTTTTTGCCAGGTATGATAATCACAGGGAGGCTTTGCTGAAAGGAGGAGTTGATGGAGACTATCAAGACGATAGTTTAGATCTGCTGTGCTACTTCACTGTTAGCTGTTACTCTGGATATGGAGATAATGAGAAGGTAATGAATTAATAAATCTTTAATGAATCAAATTGAATTTAATGAAAAGTGTTGGCATTTATGTCACATTGAACAGCTATGTGTGGAATTGTTGAGCCCAGGTAGTAATAATGCTTGCAATCTTTGCAAGACAGACTTATGCTGGATGTTTAGGGAAGCTTTAATTCTTGCTTGTTTTCCAGTAGTTACTTAGTCATGATTTCCAACTATACCATGCAACTACAGGGTGTGTGTATATTATTTATGTCATATAGGGAAGCATTGTAATGCTTTGTAGTACCATCTGTTTATTCAGTAATGTCTTTAACAAGCTAGAATACAGAAAACGGGGGGGGGGGGGGCCCGACGACACACAACACAACAGAAGAAAGCAAAACAAAAACACCACAAAAAAGACCCCAAACAAACAAACAAAAAGGACAAAAAAAACCCACCAAAAAAGGCAATATGACAACAGTCCTTGAGGAAACTGTGCTCCCTATAATTGAATTGCCTGTTGGATTTTGAGATACTCATCATAACTTAAAAACCTCCAGGTGATTAGAAAAACCTCTGCCAGAGAAAATCCTTATCTGTCTTTGTGTTACTGTGTTAGAAGTGAGTTAGTAACATCTTAATTTAAAAATAAATAGGATACTTAATAGTGAATTTTATATTTGGAACTCCCTCAGAGCTTGAGCCTGTGTAATCAGGAACTGATCAACATCTCCAGAATGCTGAAACATTTTTTTTCTGGGGGAAGAGGTAGGTGTTAGATTTTAATACAGGTTCTTGATGTATGAGAGACTACACAAAGGAGATGGAAATAAAAAGAATGTGAGAGAATGGGGACTTTGTTAATAGAAAGGTCATGTTATCTAAAGCAAGTACTTAGAAGGTCTTTACCCTGATTTTGAGGTGCTGTTGCAAAATATTAGTATTTCTTTAAAATATACTAATGTGGCCAAGCATTTGTACACCTATTACTGGGCCATGCAAAGTGAGTTGTGGGGCTTTTATTTTTAATTTCAGGGATTCTTTACAGTCTATCGAGAAGTTTTTGAAAAGATTGCAAAAGAAGAGGTGGAATATATGACCCGGGAAGATATTGAAGAGTTCCCTATGTTTGGCAATTCACAAAGTGACTATGACACGGTAAGAGCAAGTGTAAATCTGAACTGAAAGTAGCCCAGTTAAGTCATGACTTTCCACACTGAAATCAGAGGAAAGGCTTCTGCTGGTCTCTGGGGTGAATACAAAACCATATATCTGCTGTCTTTTCTACTGCTGTAGATCAGTACTATAAAGGAAGTGCTTGTGTTCTGATTCATAATAATTAGATGAGCTAAAATAGGTATTTCCTGTTGGACTATATTATTAACCAGGATTTTTGGGTAAGTTGTTAAGACAAGCACTTTAAAGGGCTAACAACTACGCCAGTGAAACTTACGTGTAGTGCAAGTCCTATAAAACAAAAGAACAAATGTTTTCTTTGCTTCCTGATGAGAATAGTTTACCAGTGTTTCAATGCAAGCTATGTTACAGAAAGGTATATTGAGACAATTTTTTTTGTGTTAGTAATACATAGTATCCTGCCTCATTTAGCAAAACTGCATAGCACTTATTACATAACACTGCCTTTAGCAAATGGCACATGTGGTGGCTGACCTGCAGTGTGAGCTCCCACAATCATGGTCTTTGTCCTCTACAATTATTCTGTAGTAAGATTTATTTTCCAAAACCTTGCATGCTTTCCTCTGGGAAGCACAAAAAGAAAATGTGTGTGGGACACTTGAATTCTTGGCATCTGGTTTGGCAACTTTTGTTGCATTCTGCCAATCTTTGCTTTTCTATAATCTTATGATTATAGACCCAAACCGGCTTTTATGCTTTGACACCTGCCTTGTTAATGTTAGTCCTGGAATCAGATGTTGTGTGTGCTTTGAGGGTTTTTTTGGGGTTTGCTGTTCTACCAAGAAGAAAAAAAAGAAAAAAGATTCATAGTGTATTTTGTGTGAAATAGTACAGTTAAATGGGAAGGTCATTATCCTTGTTAAAGTGTATTCAGATAAAGACATTACACTGTCAGAGGATTCAAGCATTGCAGTGCTCACTTTACTACTCAATGGGAGTATCATGGGAAAAGGAAAAAGTTTTAGAAGGCGGCCACAAAAACTCTATAGAGGCTTCAGAATCTGAGATGTGAATGCTCTCTGGTTCAGTCTACTGACATAATTCAGAAGAAGCTTGAGAGGCAGCTCAATCAATGCTAGGCAGGCAGGGAAGATACTCTTAAGTCTGTGATATCGCAAGAATTCATGGGAAGAGACTTGTAGTTCAATTAGACGCAGAAACAAAAGCAATCAGTAGTAGCAAGCAAAACAAAATCCACTGAAGAGTTCAGCAAGAGCTGTTGTACAGCTTCTGGAGAAATGTGCTTGTTTTCAGGTAGCTGCTGAGGAGGAGGAAAGTCTTAGCTCAGCAACTGGTGGAGGGGAGAATGGTCCTTGTCATCAGTTGATGGCTGTGCATCCTTTTGCACGGAAGATACCCCTTCTGAAGCAGAATTCTGAGATGGGGAGTCTTTAATCTCTCTTAGGTTATTGGAATAAATATGAACAATTACTGGTTAATAGTTATTGTAGGTAGACTGTCAGAAATTAAATGAGATGTTGATAGTCCATTCAAATGCCAATGGCAGAAGGAGAATAGGAGATACTAGGAAAAGAGATTAAAATATTAGGTTAAATACTTATATGAGATATTCCAAATATAAACAGTAGTGCATATATAAGTAAGTAGTAAAAAAGCAGCTTAATAGAGTAAGTAATGTAAGAAGAGAGTTTAGGCATATCTTTTTTCCTGAATGTACAAAATACAGAAGGTTAACAACTACTTGCAGAGGAACAGAGAACAAACCATAACATAATTATTATGCCATTTTATTGATCTGTAATTTACTCATGAATAGTAAAAGGAAGGAGAATAAGGGAAGAAAATTATTTCTTTTAATGTGAGATTCTCTTAATCACGTTTCTTTTAATGTGAGAGCTTGAGGGAATCACTTTAATGTGGTCATATAATTTGCTAACAAAACAGGAGTAAGTGCATCTTCACATAGCCCCTTGTTAAACTGTGCAAGTCATGGTTCCATGCTGTTGTGTGCACCAACAATTTGCATGGGTTAATAAAAGAAATACTAAATTCAGGAAAGAAGAATTCACCAAGAACTATTAAGTTCTGTTTTGCTCTGGAAGCAGACAGAATATACAAGGAAGAAATAGCATTATGTACATGTGTTTGTTTTATTGTGCTGATCATTGGCTGCTGTTGGAAATGTATGGCCGACCTTTGGTAATTTATATTAAATTATATATAATTTGATATAAATTATTCTTAGGGTTCTTATGAAATGCGTGCATATGCCTGCTTGTGGACAGTGTGTCTGATTATGGTTGTGCTTTTCAGTTTGAGAGGAGAAGTACAGTACAGCTGTAAACTGGGTATTAATGTCAGCACAATCCAGTCCTGTAAGGAGGTTATTCTTCAGAAGCTGTAGTTTGGAATAGTTTAGACGAGGCTGTTGATTTGACATGGTTTGAGATTTTAAGTATGCTAATGGTATTTTCTCTAAGCCTTCATGTGATTTATATATACTCTGAGGGAAAACTGTGGCCTGTATACAAGACACAGGCTGCTACAAAAGTCCTGAATTGTTTGGTACGGTTTTTGTCCTGCCCTCTCTTCCCCTCTCCCACCTCCACCCAAATGACTTCCTTTGTTTCTTACAGGTAGTCCACCCTTTCTATGCATATTGGCAGAGTTTCTGTACTCAGAAGAACTTTGCTTGGAAAGAAGAATATGACACACGACAAGCCTCAAACCGCTGGGAGAAACGAGCTATGGAAAAAGAGAACAAGAAAAAGAGAGATAAAGCCAGGAAAGAAAGGAATGAACTGATCCGTCAGCTAGTAGCCTTTGTTCGTAAAAGGGATAAAAGAGTACAAGCTCACAGAAAACTTGTAGAAGAACAAAATGCAGAAAAAACTAGAAAAGCAGAGGAATTTCGGAGGCAGCAGAAGCTCAAACAAGCCAAGTATGTAAATGTGAAACAAATCTTTTCTTTTAAACTCGAATAAACTACCCATGATTATGCCATATAGAATTAGATTCTAATGCTAGCTCCACTTGCTCTTTTGAGCATCCTTAAAAATGTTGTATGTTAGTTTTGGTCTCAAGTCTGAGCTTTTTAAAGCTTGAGTGTCTCTGCATTGTACTGACGTAAAGAAATCTAACATAACCAGGGAATGGTAACCAGGTAGTTGCCTGTTGTAGCACAAAATCTGTGTGGTTTTACTTACCTGGGGAAGTAAGGTTTGATAGTTATCATTGTTCCTTTAAAGAAAAAAGAATGTATGTTTTGGAATGAGGGAGGAAGAACAGGACTGTGACATCCTGGCCTTAGTCAGCTTCATCTGCTTTAATGAAGAAAGTACCTGCTAAAAAGAAAGTGGGAAAAATTCACTTAGTTTTAATTTTTCTTTTAACTCTTTAGAGAGAACCCTTTAATTGAATTAAATGCATTTTTAAATGTTTTTATTTTTCCCAAAATTAAGTAAAAGGAAGAAGTGATCTCTCAAATGTAAGCACGGTTTATTCTTCCAACTGGAAGAGCTTTTTGCACACAAATGGAAGAAGCTTAAATTGTTAATGACTGCACTTTAAAAATACTAGCGTATTGATTAAAATGTATATGTTTTTATATATATATATATTTCTGCCTGCTCTCCCCAAGGAAGAAGGAAGCAGAGTGATACATTTACTGACAAATAGCTTGATAATTTGGAGTCCAGAAGCCAGCTGGAGTGAAATTCAGCTGTACTGAGGTGTACCAATTGACAACTTGGTCCACGTGTATATTTGGAAAACTGAGCTGACACATGCCTGCAGAGCCAAGGAGTAATGTGCTTGTGGCTTTTGTGGGCCTGTACTGCTTGTTCCTTGCGTCAGGTAAAAGCAGCTGTACTGCTCTGAGGACTGAGCTGACTTCCTGCTGTCAGCCTGATGCTGCCATCCTGCATAACATTTCCTACCTGAAATTCAAGCATGACCGACCGACATCGATACCTTTTTACTTCTTGTGTAGATATGTCCACTGACATCACAAATTAACTGCTCAGATTTCCTGGCCCTACAGACAGTTGTTTGCTCCACTGTAATATGTTGAGAACTTTCCTCATAAAATGCCAGAGAACAAGAAGTTATATTTTAAATAATACTGTTTCTGTAATTCTCACCTCATGAACACAATGTTAATATATTATTCTACTTAAAGGCTGGCTGAGCAATATAAAGAGCAAAGCTGGATAACTATGTCAGATCTGGAGAAGGAGTTGCAAGAGATGGAGGCACAATATGAAAAGGAATTTGGAGATGGATCAAATGATGAGTTAGAAGAACAGGAGACAAAAGGCATCGAAGGTACGGGGTACAAGTGGGTGATCTGTATTGAGTTATCGCAGCCTGAGTGTTGGCTTGCCACACTTAAAGCCTCAGATTCACAGTTCTGACTGTAGTGCAACTCCCTGCCTCCATCTGAGACATGCCAGATTAGCATCTGATGCACGGGTGCCTTCCATGAGAAGTTGTCAAGTGATAGCTGTTAATTTTTGCTAATGTATGATTTGGTGAGATGGTCTTGAGCTGTCTGCATGTCAGTAACACAGAAAAAGTTGAATGTCAGTGTTGTGACTATGCTGGAGCTTTAAGAGCAGCTTACTCAAAAATCGCTCATCTGACTTTGTCTCTCTTGATCCTCACTGATCTCCTCAGACAAACTGAACGATGAAGAAGCTGAATTTGTTGATGGTCTGTACTGCCCTGCTTGTGACAAGTTGTTAAAAACTGAGAAGGCGTAAGTGCTTGTGGTCGGGGATTTGGGGGCGGGAGTGTTGGCTTTTAACAATGCATTAACTTCACATAAGGGTCAGTGTTGTCTTTCCAGTAGAGACATTGTCAGAGCAGAGTTTTCCATACTTAGTAGGGATGGATAATGGGCCTGTTATTAATTTATATGTAAATATAACAGTGTTTGCTCAGAGCCATCTGCAGTAACAGTCTGCTACTCTTCACAGCATGAAGAATCATGAAAAGTCAAAGAAGCATCGAGAGATGGTGGCACTGTTACGACAGCAACTGGAAGAAGAAGAAGGGAAATTTCCTGTGTCTGTGGATGATGCATGTGAAATACATACCAAAGAGGAAGAAACAGAAGACATGCCCAAGCAGAAGTACTTTAAATTGGTTTTAATTGTATAATGACTAACGATTTAGTAAATCTTGGAGGCTCTCAGAGCTTCTTATGATTTATAGGTGTGCTGAAACTCACAGTATTACGCAACTTAAAACATTTCTTAGCATCAGAGTGCCAGTAAAATGCCTGCATTAGTATGAGTGGATTGAAATGTTGTAGAATAATAGTCTAATATTTGCTTAAAGTTAGATGTGAAGGGAAAGTAACGACTGTTATTTTTCACAGAGGGGAACTTGCGCAGGCCCAGTGTTTAGTGATTTGGTACTCTTTTTGGTACTTCATGTCAGTTGGATGCTTAAAATTGGAATTGATGAAGTATGTTGCCCAACTTCATTTTTTGAATGGCCAAAGAAAAATGCCAACTACCTAACTAGTACCTTCAAGTTAGAATAGAATAGTTAGGGTTGGAAAGGACCTTAAGATCATCAGTTCAGTCTGACCGGAATAAGTGTTTTACAAATTGCCATGAATAGTTCAGGAGACCTGCTGTTTTAATTTAAGGAATGAGTAACTTTCTATTTGTGGCTACTGTCTACGTGATACAATGTTCAGAGGATAAGCAAAAATGTAACTTGGTACCTTCTTAGAAATTGTTCTGGAGCTTATTTTTGAAAAGGGATAATTTTAAATTCTTATTTTTACAGACTCTCAAAGAAGCAGAGGAAGAAACAGAAAACAATGGTGGTATGTAGTCATGTAATGATGTCCAGGAAGCTTTACAGCCTGGTTTTGTTACCTCCTAATTTAACTTTTGTCTTGAAAAACAAGGAAATACTTGAAATTCTACGTAACTTGAAGAGCTGGTATAATGTATGTTTTGTTGATCTCTAATTAGGAAGGAATAACATATAGTTGGCATCCTACTGACTGCAGTTTTTGGAACCAATGCATCCATTCCACCTTCACTTGAATTGTAAACATCAGTAACACCAATCTGTTGTACTCCAGGATCTGAGTTTGCATAATATGCAGGATCTGTGCTGACAGCAGCAGAGTGAAAATTGAGACCTGCAAGCTGCTTGAGGCTTGAGTGGCAGGAGTACCATAGTGAGCAGGCTCGTCTGCCTTCCTCACACTTGATCCTTACCTCTTCATGCCTTACTCTTACTCCTTTTCTCTGCTTACTGCTTCAATCCTTGCCTTGCCCCCATGAGCTACTAGGTCCTGCCTCTTCCATCCTTTTCTGAGATGGTCTGCTGTCTTCCCCTGCCTAACCCCTCTAACCTCCTATTATGTGTTACCTTATGTGCCCTCTCTCACACCATCATTATCCCTCATCCTTTAGGAACTTTCTGAGATTCTCAAGCAACTGCATTTTTCTTGTTCTCTTGGCCGGTATTGCACAGTCCAAGTCAGTATTGGCTTGACCTTCTTGTTTCCATCCAGGCCATCAGGCTGCTGCTCAACTCTTGCCTCCTCAGTTTGAAGCCAACGTCCTCTTCTCCCTGTAGAGGTTGCATATAGGCACTGTGCCTGTCCTCCATCAGTTTGGTCATGAGATATTCTGCAGTTCAAAGCTCAGACAGTAGGTGTCACTCTTGCATAGCATGAGCTGGAATCTTGTGCTGAGACTCTTCCGGAAACATAACTTCCAGCCCTTGCCGAGTTTTATGGAATGCTGGGAATTACTATGTGTTTTGTTTTCCCAGGTAGCTGGGACTCTGCAAAAGATGCTAGAGGAGGTAGTTACATTAATGTAGTGCTGGGTCAAATTTGTTATCCTGCTTTTGGGAGCTGAGCTGTGTTGTTTTAGACATGCTCAGACAGCATATGTTGAGTCTACTCTGTCTTTTGGTATGTGGGAAAGGCTGCCACTGTTTCTAATGTTAGGGAGGGAAAATGTAGTGTGTTTATTTAGCCTCAGTCAGGTCAGTTATTTTGGCTTAAGTGTCTTAACACAGGTTTCTGGCACAGAAAACTTTAGTCTAAATAATTAACATTTTGCAAGGTTATAAGCAAAGCTGCTAACTCGTAATGTGAAATGGCAGCCCAAACAGAATGACCCCCGTGTATAATTAAAAGCTACCTTCATTCTCCTCTTCTCTAGTTTTAGGGGCTGTTTTATTGGTGTTTCTTCCCTTCATCATAGGTTGCTTCATCTTTCAAAACATGGGAACTAAGGTTTTACCAGTTACAGTCTCACTGAAAACACACAGTAAAATTAAGAGGGTCCATGGCTTTCTGTTCTCCCCACCCAACCATGTTTGAGGTAAATAAGTAAAATACTATAAACATAATCACTAATGAACTTAAAGTAGTTAATTTGCATGTCTTCTGTCTTCTGTTTGGACAGACTTATGAGGACTCTCTTGATAAAAGTGCTGATGAAGAAACAGTTGAACAAAAGGAGGTGCACGATGTGGACAAGGACATTGGCTCAGCAGAGGAGTTGGTAAATGATGGCCAAAGATGTGCTGTGTCAAAGGATGCAAGTGCTACAGAAGATGTCAGCCAAGTGGATGAAACAAAAAGTGAAGCTAAAAGGTGTGCTGACTTGCAGTGTTGCAGTCAATGTTTCACTGTCTAGTTTGATACTGTCAAACCAGTCTAGATTTACCCACCAACGTGAACTGGGGGCTGCTCCACTAAATCAGACCTGAATAAATATGGTACTTAACAAGGAGTGCTAGGACCTGCTTTGAAAATGGCATTTGACTGCAGATCCCTGCCACGTCACTTACCAGTAGCCAATTAATCACCTCACTGAATCTTGAGAATGATAACTGATTGTGTAAATGAAATAGCTTTATTTATTTTTTTTGCTAGAAGCACTTTGCCTCGTGTTGTGTGAAAGAAGAACAGGGGGAAGCAGTGGAGATGCTGATGATTGAAAACCATCGGAAGCTCTTAGATATTGAATGTTCCTGTGCACTGATCTTGGTTTCTCTTTTTCTTGCCAGCAGTACTAAGCCTAAAGGGAAGAAAGCCAAGGAAGCAAAAAAGTCTGCTAAGGCATCTTCAGAGCACCCAACAACAGTATGTCAAACTATTTACGCTATTTAAAACTTGGTGGTCATATTACTACAAACAGGGTTAGTTGGTTGGTTGATCACCCCCAGCCCACAAGTTTCTGCTCGTACTAGAAACTTTCTACTCCTTGTAGAAGACAAGCTGCTCTTGTCCTTGCGGAGAAGAGTGGACTGTATTTCACTTCTAAGAGAAGCTAAAGTTCTGTATCCAAGACAGTTCAAACCAAACAAACATCTGAAAATAGAACTGTTGTCATCAGGCAGGTGGTGGGTAGTACTGTCTGTATCTTTCCCAATATTGATGTTTCCCAGAAAGAGCAAAATCTTGTAGTAACTACAGCTAAGACGTACTAAATTCTCTAAACCAGAACCCAAGTATTGTGTATGTAGTCAGGTAACTTAAAAAGTATTCGCTATCTTAAGAGATTTGCAAGGTTTCTGTTTCTTGTTCTGGGTTCTATGTAGTACTCTTTGAAATTCCAAGAAGTTACACTTGAGATCTAAAAAACCCCAAACATATTTAATTGTTAATCAGTTATGGAATATCTGATAGGAACCGCTTATTCGCATCTCATTGTCCAAGAGAAACTGCATACAACAAATTGGTGCATTAAGTTTATTACATCCTCCGTCCAAATGTGAAGCTTTTTTTTCCCTCATTGCAGAATGAAGTTCCTATCCACTGTGTCACCTGCAACTGTGCATTTCCATCCCGAAATAAACTGTTTGAACACCTGAAAGCCACAGGACATGCAAAAGCCACACAAGCAGCAGCTGTAAGTGGAGCTGTAAACACCAGAAACAAAAAAGAGAAACGTAAAACCAGATAGAACTTTGCTGGATTGGCAGTCTCCAGAATCATACATGAGCGCTGTCCCAGAGCAGAGAGGCTAACATTGATTGTGTCTGGAGTTGAACAGAGAAGGCAAGTCCTAATTCTGAGGAAAAAGAAGGGAAGATGACATAATATCTTGTGAAGAAACATGTGCTTGTTTTCGGGTTCATCAGCCTTTGTTTAACGACTGCATTTGACTTGCCATCTCTCAGCAGCTTTCACAGTGGGGATGGGGAAGTAGTAATTCAAACTGACCTTGTATTCTTGTAGAAACATGCTCAGATAAAGTGCCCACACAGAGGGCTTATTGTTTAACACTCATGTTGCTGCTTTGCTTTTTAGAGGGCATAGCTCAGGGTGAGTGCAGCCAGCAGGAGGGCCTGTGCTGCTTTGGTCATCTGTCAAAGATGAAATGTAGTGTAAGGTCCTACACCTGGTGTGGAGCAATCCAAGGCACAGCTACAGATTGGGCAGAGAAAAGATTCAGATCAGTCCTGCAGAGAATAACTTGGGGTGTTGGTCAATGAGAAAATGAACATGAGCTGGCTTCAGTGTGTGCTTGAGCCCAGAAAGCCAACCGTATCCTGGGCTGCATCAAAAGGAGCGTGACCAGCAGCTTGAAGGAGGTGATCCTGCCCCTCCACTCTGCTCTCGTGAGGCCTCACTTGGAGCATTGTGTGCAGTTCTGGTGTCCTCAACATCAAAAGCACATGGAACTGTTGGAACAAGTCCAAATGAGGGCCACGAGGATCGTCAGGGGATTGGAGCGCCTCCCATATGAAGATAGGCTGAGAAAGTTTGGGCTGTTCAGCCTGGAGAAGAGAAGGCTGCATGGAGACCTCATAGCAGCCTTCCAGTATCTGAAGGGGGCCTATAGGGATGCTGGGGAGGGACTCTTCATTAGGGACTGTAGTGACAGGACAAGGGGTAGCGGGTAAAACTTAAACAGGAAGTTTAGGTTGGTTATAAGGAAGCAGTTCTTTACTATGAACACGGTGAGGCACTGGAATGGGTTGCCCAGGGAAGTTGTGAATGCTCCATCTTTGGTGGTGGTCAAGGCCGGGTTGGACAGAGCCTTGGGTGGCATGGTTTAGTGGAAGGTGTTCCTGCCCATGGCAGGGGGGCTGGAACTGGATGATCTTAAGGTCCTTTCCAACCCTAACTGTTCTATGACATGTCACCCCAGCATGGGAAAACAGGCTTTTCTTCTGCCCCCCCCAAAGGAGAGGAGTACTTTCAAAGTACTTAATTACAGTAAACAGGATAAAAGGGAAAGAGTAAGATGTCTAAGCTGGTTAATCAGTTCTGACAATTCCTGTTGCTTTTGTACCTGCATGCCAGGTGTTGGGGGGGGGAAAAATGCTAGTGGAAGAGCCTTGCTGGGAAAAGTGAAGGCAGAAATGAATGATATGAATAAATGAATTTGTTCTGTTGTTTTTCTAAAGAAAAACATGGGAGTTGTTATTCCACCTCTGTTTAAATGCATGCCTGCCTGGTGGCATAACAAGCGCCTCATTTTGCCATGGTGGAGGATTTTACAAGGCTGTTGTTAATGCAGATGGAGAGAGTGGTACTCTGTCTAGTATGTTTAGGAAGCTTCTGTGGTGAAGCTTTACAGAAGCACTGATCTTGCATTAACTAAGTTCTGAAGTTTAAACCTGTCACACAGAGTGACAAAACACTCTCTTTCCCCCGCATGTTGACAGGATACTTTTATTGGGTCAGGGTCTTTTAAAATGTGAATGAAAGTGACAATGGTAAATCTTACTGCTGGCTGTTCACAATGCCTTCTTTTTTTTTTTTTTTTTTTGGAAACCAAAGCAAGTCATGAACTGATGATTAAAAAAAGGCGATTAAGTAAAGAGAGAAACATGGCATCTTATTTCAGCAGTCAGAATTTGTGTCTTTGCTAAATGACCAATGGAGGTGCTGTGCAATCTTGAAAGCAGCAGGAGAAAAAAGAAAGGCATGTTTTAGAGAGGATTATGACTGGGTTAGAGGCATGTGACAAAAATAATTACTGTAATTAGAAACTACACCTTTGTGCAAATGTGTTTTTTTTTTGTGCTCTAATTACAGTGTATGGTTGTAATAAGGGTAAATAGTTTTAACTGTGAAATCTCCAGTTGTGTTCTGAACAGGGTATTTCTCAGCCAGAGATTGTCTATGCTTATGCAAGTGAAATCTCACAGACTAAACCCTGCAGTATTACTTTTTGACTTTTATTCTTATTTAAATAAACCCAAATACTTTATCATTTGTGTATTTTACAAGTGCTTGTATGTACTGAGTGTAAATGATGAGGTTTTGGTTGTGGGGGCAGTGGCAGCAGCAGTCAGGCTCCAGCCAGCTCTGCAGCACTGTGCACCTATGCTCAGCCATTCAGAGGCGTGTGGTGCTTCTGTGAAAACATCCATTAGAACTGGCCGTGGTACAAAGGAATGTGGCCAGGGCAGCAGCAGGCACCCCACTGCAGTCCCGAGGGATCCATATGTGCTGTACTCCAAGCAGCGCTCTTCCTCAAAACAGCTTTATTGGTTTTTTGTCACTCTATGAAAATCACTGATTTTTAGGTGATACTCATAGATGAAAAGATGAATGTAGGTCTGCCTCTTCATCTGATACCAAATTAATCCCAATAGGGTTTTTTTCTGACATTATGCTAATGTCAGAATTGATGTGCAGCTAATGCACACCATCACTGTAGACTGAGCTGTATGATTACAAAACAGATTAGAGTGTATTCTTTATTAAACGCTATATCTGTCAGACTGCTCTTAGAATACTGAACAAGTATTAATCTTCAGGATATGATTTTCTTATGCAGTATGGATTAGTGATGAGTCCAGGAGGCAATTATCAGGGGACCTGTGTTCATCTCATGAAAGGACACAAATCAAGTCTGTTTTGCAGCTGCCCTTTCCATGTGTCTCTGTAAGGCAGTGTCAAATACTTCCACAGCAAAGTCAACATCCTTTTTAGTAATGCACATCGGAGGTTTAATTCTAAATGTCTGAGAGAGGGAAAAAAGAAGGAAAAAAAAATCCTTTAATACTGTATGGAAATAATACAGTTTCTACCAGCCCATCTGGGTCAGCACTCACTTTCTGCCCCTCCACCTAACCCTAAGTGTGAAAAATTGTATGAGACCCACAGAGCAGACACTGAGGCTTCTGATCAATGCACTCTGAAGTGGAAGAGTTTTGGACGTGACTGCATCCAACTCTTCTGACAAAGCAACTGCCTCCAACAAAGACTTGACTAGAGTAGGTCATGTTTGCAGCTGTTACTCCAGACAGAGCTAGTATAAAACCTTAGATGGGTTTGTACTGAGAAAGAACAGAGACGTAGACGTATGCTCCTTTTTGTCAGCTTTGCCACAAGAAAAGTAGTATCTATGGAGAGTGTCAGCCTCTTGCATTGTGTCAACTGATCTGCTGTTTTATTCTCTTGTCTTTTTTTAAGGCCTCTAAGCAAATGTACCATGAAAGAATTGCTAAACACAAACTTTCAGTAAGGGTACTATACTATAGCTTGAATGCATGTTGACCAGGAAGGGATGTATGCACAGTTCAACTTATCAAGAAGGCAGGTCCTTAAATCCAAATGTTTGATCTATATTATAATGTTTGCAAGAGTATTTAACTTACGTAAAAATCTTAAAACTTTCAGTTTAAATTCTTCTGTCATCATATCACAGAATTTTATGCAGCAAGAGTGGAATAACAGTCTTTCACAGCCTCAGCTGAAGCTAACACTCACAGATAAACAGCACTACGTGAGACAGAATCAGATTTTACTGCACTCTGAGCTATTATTACCTGTGTTCTGGTCTGTGACTTGTGGAAGAACTGACGAGGTGACAGCTGCAGTGCCCTATTTATTTTAGCCATCCTTCATGTTCTTTTTAGCACCCAATGTGGGGCATGAAGGGTTGAGATAACAACAGATCTGACCAGAGTGTGTCTAATCGTATACAACGGCAGTGATATCTTGCCACAGTGCAGCAGCCCAGATAGGTTTACCTCTGCGTTGCCAGTTGCTCTGCTTCCACTGCTGCAATCACCCCCACAGGGCATTTGCCACCATCCATGAGTCAGTATAAAGTACTGGCCACTTTTCTCATGCAGCAGCGTCCAAGGCCAGCTGGATGGAGTCCCCTACGAGAAGCTGTAGAAACTGCTGAAGAAGGGGGTGAATCGAGTCAGTTTGACAACGTGAAAAGTCCTTCAGCAATTTCTGCAACTTCTCGTAGGGGACTCCACGAAGCTGCATTCCATCTCCGATGCTTTCCCACAATACGGCAGGACCCACCAGCAAACAACACATACTGCTTTTCACTTTGACAGTTTATTGTATGGTGGGGCCTCTTCAGCACTGCACCAGCTACTAAGAAGGAGAAAAATAACTGCTACTGCTGAACCCAGGACAGTATCTCATACAGAAGCTGGTTCACCTATGCCAAAGCACTTCACTGACATGACCAGGCCTGAGGCAGTTCTCTGCTATTAACTGGTGTGCTGCAAGAAGGCGAGTACAGCATGATGCATCTTCAATTGGGACGGGCTGATTTCCAGTCAGATGCAATTCCCACTTTTGTGCTGCTCTGCTGAGCTTGATAATAACAACTTTTTTATTTTAAAAATTTTTTTTAGGTTGCCGAAATAAATTCTTTTAAATGTAAAAATTATAGATCAGGTGACAACCTGAAAAGTAACAAAGACATGCCTAAATACTGCTGATTTCTTCTAATTTACATAGACTATAGTACATTGCTTTTCTAGGGGAAGTTGCCCCTCTAAAGGAAAACTCCAAACTCAGAGCTAGTTCAACGTACTTGGATAACTCCTGCCTAATTTATGAAATAAGCAAGATTAAACAGAGATAGTTCCTAAGAGTACGTTTTCTGTTTTATTTACTAAATTTAATTTAGCCTGAGGGAAAAGGGATGTAGACAGAAAATAAGCTTTATGTATAACCAGAGGTTCAGTACCTGGCCGTAGAGTCCTCCTCTGCCTATCAGGACTCCCATGTCTTTACAGTCCTCCAAGATCTGACTGACTTCTTCAGCTGGAAGAGGGTGGCGGCGGTCCTAAGGAAAGCAAACGTTAAACTTCACTTTCATATTCTAAATTAGTTCTATGAAAAAGAGGTATATTCCAGTCTTTCCAATAAACCTCACCCCATCTCTGGCTGTAAAGGTTAGCCAACATAATTTGTCTGCTTTCTAAGACGAGTTTATGCAATTAAGGCACACAAGTCACTGTTTACTCAAAACTTGTGAAGTACGTGAAATGCTGTAATGTTCTGGCTCATTTTTAGCCAGAGCAATGGTTTTCTCCCTTCATTAGCTGCTTCTGAATAGACAATCTTTTTATTCTTTCAACTGGAATAAAATGTGAAAAGTCTTCCAATGGCATTGTAAATTGAACGGAATAAATGAAGTCACTAACCTTATCTGTCACCATTTCTACTCCAATCATAAGTCCCCTGCCACGGACATCACCAACAATCTTGAATTTATCCCGTAGTTTAGCCAACTCCAGCAGCATGTATGTTCCCACATCCTCACTGTTTTTCTGTAGGCCATCTTCTTCAATAGCCTGGTTAAAATGACATATTGTGACAGCGTTGCAGGAAAAACTTTTAATAAAGTCTGCTGATCCCCATTCAGCTTGATGACACATTGTTTATCTCACTTCTTTGCAGAGTGTGTTCCTTCACTACTACAGTCCTTACATTTCTCTTTTCTTACAATCATCTAATGTCACTGGAGTTCAATTTAACATAGTATTTTGTTGTTGCTGTGGTGTTTTTTGCATTTTACTTATTGCTCCATAAACATCATCATAGAATCACAGAATGGTTTGGGTTGAAGGGACCTTAAAGCTCATCCAGTTCCAACCACCCTGCCATGGGCAGGGACACCTTCCACTAGACCAGGCTGCTCCAAGCCCCATCCAATCTGGCCTTGAACATTGACATAGATGGGGCGGCCACAGCTTCTCTATGCAACCTGTGCCTCTCCAGCTTTCTTGTTGGCCCCTACTGGGCACTGGAAGGCTGCTGCAAGGTCTCCTCTAAACATAATCCAGTAATTCATGCTCACATGGAGTCATAATTGAAAAATACCTGACCAGCAGATTATTTTCAAAATCTTACCACAAACATTTTCATTCTTTCTCAGTATCATGAGAAGAAAATAATTTGACAAGACATACCTCTATTTACTGGGCAGCGATTTAGGGAACAACCCGAGTGTTGTAATTAGATTCACCAACACCATGGTTTTCAATCACCATCTTTTGTTTTTTCCTCTGCTCTCTGACATGCAGCCAGCTACCAGCCATGACACACACAAACTGTTTTATGAACTTAATATTTGCATTAAGAAAACTCACATTAAAAACAAAAACAACCCAAAAATACAATTACAGAAGTTAAAGTGGATGTTTTTCTTTTTCTTCCTTTTTTTTTAATATTTTTTCTCAACTCCATTTTATTCTTCCTGACTCTGACAACCTCCTGGGACTTATTTCAGGTCCAGCCTCCAGTTACTTTATAGCCAAAAAAGCCCCCAGACATGGTTTTATATGTTTTATCCCCAAAACTTGGGTGTACTTGTAAACTGTTTTTTCAAGATCTTGTTATTTATATGATTAACCACCTTATAATATAGCTTAAGAGATCCCTAAAATATTCAGGAAAGTAATGTGAATAGAAACAGTATCCGCTGTAATGAAGTGACGTTCAAGGACTGCACATGATAAAACCAAATTGAATAACAGTGTACTGCCCACTGCCTGATTTTCTGCTGGATGATAACTGAAATATGTTGTAGCTTTGTTCTATTGTCTTTTTAATGAGGGACTATTTTTTTTTTCCTTCAGAAGGAATTCTGACTCTAAATATTTTTAACTAACTGGTCATTATGGCTTTTTAGGCATGAGGTAAAAGCTGTGGAGGTGAAGACAATTTTGCTTCTCATGTGTGCCAGAGAATACATTTGGTTTAGCTGATAATTTGTGTAACCCTATGAAAGAGTTGTCTAAGGTTTTGCGAAGGCACTTTCCTACATGTTTATTAACAAAGTAATGAACATAAAGGAGACAAAGAAAGACAATTCTGCAAACATAGTAAGAGGGCTTCTATTCTTCTTGGATGAAAATTTTGCAGTGGAATTTAATAAGGAATTTTTCCTACATGTAGGGCGCATTAGCCATGTATGCATAATGCATGCATAAGTTTATGCACTTTATACAGTAATTTAAAAAAATGCCTACATGTAACTTTATAGTAAGAACAGATGTAAAGTTTTTTCATGTTCTGCTACAAGATAAAGTAGCAATATGTAGTATATATTAAACATATATAGCGAAATATATAAATTTATACAACGTTCTGCCTACATCAAGAACTGCAGCTCCAACTGTGCAGGCCAAAGGGTTTCCTCCAAATGTATTAACATGAACATCTTGAGCCAAGGAACTTGCAATCTCTAAAAGAGAACAATATTGATTACTCTTACAGTTGCCTTATGTTTGGCAACAGTACTTACGTGCTTTAACTGTTTGTTACATTTGCTGTGCTCCAAGCCTGATTCTACTGGAGACAACACAATACAAAGATTTTATTTTTTTCTTGCGAGTAGTCTGTGCAAAAATATAACTATTTCCAAAATCTATAGTGCCTAGCAGATGGTAAAAACTTAAAAAAAAGTCACACTTCTAACATGCTGTCAGTTTTCCCCGTAAACTGACATCTACAAATCTCCTTTACTAGATTCAGCTAGTCATTTGCATGAACAAAGCGGCTGGCCTTATAAACTTGCAGAATGTTGATTACTAATACTGTGACTTAAACGAGGTAACCAGCTATACCAGCTGAACAACTCACAAGGTCACCCCTGCCACAGTTACATAACTCACCCCATTTAGACAAAGCTTTGCACTTGTATAGCACAGTACTTGGTAAAAAGATGTGAGCAATGAGAATCCAATTCATCTGTCAGTTGACTGAGACAAAGATTACTCACAGAGCTCAGCTGTTTGACACATATGTCTCCAAGTAGGTAAATACTGTAGACTATATTTTGTAATTGCTCTATTTTAAATCTTAGCTGAACAGAACTCTTGCACCTTTTGTTGTAACAACAGCTGCCATTGGAAAGCCATTACCAATTCCTTTTGCCAAAGTAACAATGTCAGGGACTACACCATGTGTCTGAAATCCCCAGAAATGGCTGCCTGTCCGTCCAAATCCTGTCTGCACCTTTCAAAAGAAAAATACACAGAAATCCCCATCACTTTCTCACATTTTATAATACATTTTGTTTTTCTTGTCTTTCTGTTGTCACTGATTTCATTAAACTGCAACTATATATGGAGTCAACTTGCATTAGGATCCTTCTTATTCAGATGGCTTTGCACAAAAATACTACTGTTACTGTAATTGGGTTTTTCTTTTGCATATGGAAGAGATAACACATCACAAAGCCTTAGGCACCTTAGGCATGGTGAGATGCATAAATTAGCAGCTTCCATTTAAAAATTGAGAGGAAATGCAGTTGCTTATCACATTTCAAAAGCAACCCCATGGTTACTGATTTCTACTACTGCAATGCTTGAGGCAGATACCACCATCACTTTGAAGCGTTTGCTACTATTTCAAAATAGCTTTAGCTAAGCAAATTCCATTTCTTAATTCCAATTTCCAATTCCAATTCCAGATTCAAAAATATATTTGCAGGGATACACAATCAGTTCCCTTCTAGAGTTTATGTATGCCAACAACACTCATAAGAGGAAGTGGCAAGCCTCACACCACGTATTTGTGGAAATTTACTGCTCCCAAAAGGTAAGGATTGAAGTCTGTGTCTAAAGTCAGAATACCACTTAGCTGGACCTTGGAACAATTATGCCTGGAAAGATGCACTGTGTTAAATTTAAGCTATGAAGTGTATACCATTTCATTCAGATTATTTCCAGGCTTCCAGCTGCATTCTTTTAAGATGACTGTCAGAGGTACCCCAAACTCTAGAGCTGCTATGGAAAAAAAAATGGTAACTCACTTCATCCGAAATACAGACACCCTGTCTTTCCCGTACTAGCTGATACGCTTCCTTTAAGAAACCTCTTGGGTACTGAACAGCTCCATTAACACCCTGCCAAAATAAAAAAAAGAAAATGTCTTCAGGAACAGACAAATAAACTGTAGTTCCACTATGTGACTATCCTACAATAACAAAAAATACGCGCAGCCCTCAGTTAATAACAAGACTCGTTTCAAACATCTGGCTTCAGCAGAGAAACTGCTTCAAAAAGTTCCTTCTTAGGTCATTCATTCTCATTCCACAGGGTAGTTTGCTGTTCTGTCAGTTGTGCTGGTATAAATGTTCGTGAGGCCACACTGTAAACTGGATTATTCAAAGAAATAGCTAATTGAAGATAAGCTGCCAAAACAAGTATCTTAAAAAACTACATTCTGAGAAACCCAAAGACTGCTTTTGATGACAAAGGTAACTACAGAATTAACATCCCTTCTTTGGTTAATTTGTTTAAAACATTGTTTCCTCGATAACTGTTCACCTTGCCAGTTTTTATTCAGATCAGAAATCCCACTCTACAGCTGGACTGCAATGGCTGCTTAGACTTAGGTATGTAAAGGCTTAGAAGACAGTAAACCAGAGAACAGCTCCAATTTTCTCTGTGGTCACAATTCTCACAGTTTTTTTCTTGCTTTTCCTGTTCCCAGGATATATTCTCTATTCTTCCTACTTAAGAACCACAATATACAGCAGTTCTGAAACTAGGATAAAGCACCAAAAGAATGAACCCCATGGCCACCACTTGCTGGAGAGCTGCTAAAAATATAGTGAACATGGCTGGGAAGAGGTGAAAGTAGGAACTGAGATAAGGTTACAAAACCAGTAAAGAGCAGTATGAAATTTGGAAGAAGGTATCAGACACTAAACAACAGCATGTATCACTATTTAAACGCAGAAAAAAAATGTGTATCTTTAATCATGATTCTCTGCTTAACTTCATGAGCAAAGTTCTAGTTCCACTGAAATCAGGAACAAAAGCTGAGATTTTAAGACAGTACAGCCATTCTTTCAAATATTTAAGGTGCTTAAGGCATTAAAAATAATAAAAATCAGAAGAAGTCTATGGTCAGAATGTAGCTGAAGTTTGTAAGATTTGAATGCTTCACACTATTTTTGCTATCACAGTTGAGAAACAGCAAACTACCTACTTGAATTGGTTCAGCGATAAATCCAGCTATTGTCTTTGGTACTGAGGTATGCAGAGTATCTTTGAACTGTTCAATGTACTGGTCCTTTGCGTGACATAGGCCTGTTCACAGGGGAATAGTTTTAAGTGAATTTACTTTAAATGACACAAAATTAGCTTCAAAACATGAAATTACACTCTAATCAACAAGTATTATCACCTGACTGCATGTTAAATATCACCTATCAAAAACACAACAGAAGGCTAAACATTAAAGGAGAGAGTCCCTTATTATCTCTTAAATGATTTATACTCTAAGGAATGACAAAACAGCAAGGTAAAGCTGCCAGATGATGTTACACATTATACAGGTTAGTAAGTTGTAGGTTAGAGGCAGCATTTGTGAATTACCTACATAAGAGAAGGAATAAGCAGACACTTTCTCAGGGGTTAATAAACATTAGTGTAAGACATGAGGAATTGTTAGGTTAGTGCAAGTATAAGGATTCTGGAAAATACAGCTGCACATCAGTCTATACTGACATAAAGAACACTATAGCTAATGTTCCCATCCACTAGGGAGGGCAAAGCTAGAAAAAAAATACATTGTTACGTATGCATGTGAATTAAAATACTACAGAGTGCTTGCTGAAACTGTGCAAATAATTCACTGTAACTGTTGTTAACAAGAGAGCAGTAGAAGAGCTTTCACTTTGTGCTGTGTGCAGAATGGTTTGCCTCATTTCTTTTTGGCTGTCAAGGCTACAGGTTGTCCTTGCTATTCATTCATATTACTCCAAAACAAAAGCTGGCGGGCTTTCAAAACTTCAGAAATAGCTGTAATGGTCAGTGCCAGAAAACACCAATCAACACTTCTGTTCTTCCAGATGTGCCAAACTGAGTTCCACAGCTTCCAGAGTCGATCATGACAAATGCTGGAAACAAAGGCTAGGATTTCAAGAGTTAGATCTTTCTCAGTGGGAAGCAGATGCTTTATGCCCTCTGCAATATTTTCTTTGGTCGCTCTTGCAAATCCTACCCAGAGGTCTACCTTCCCAGAGGAGGTAATTATAACCTACTTCCACAGCCCTCTAGTGTTCTCTAATTGAAAAGCCAAATACTTCTTGTCATTGACCAACCTTCAGAACAGGCGCATTTTCGAACAGTTTGCACTGGAGAGTCTCTACAATGGCTGCCTCCCCATGGACCACGAAAAACGTCTGGTAACATTGTCTGCCAAGCATAAGAGACAGCTATAGGTTTGATGAGGCCTTTCTAAGAGATGTTTTGATCGTACTTAGGGATGACTTGTGAAAAAAAAACCAAACCCAAAAAAGTCTGTTAGAGTCAAAGGGAATACCTAGTTCAAGCAACTTGTCTGAAAAACACTTGCAGAGTAACACTGAACTTCCCCCTCAAGAAATGGTAGAACAGAGACAGCTTTGGAATCAACAGGTTCCAGCAATAGTCAGTCAGTTGATTATTTCCTTTGTTTTGTTCTTTAAGTTAGTCAGCAGGTTTGGTTATCTCAGATTAATAGCAACGTTTTCAGAGTTTCTAGTAATACTCCAATAATCTGAAGTGTGTTAAAAGTCTGCAAAACACAGGGAGGCAGGCAGATCTAGTAAAGTAATTACATGTTGGAAATTTTGAGCTCCAGCCTTCTAACTGTGTCTGCTGACAAAATACCACAACTTCAGACAGCTCATTTATTGGGCCAGGTTAGTAGGCTGTTACAAAGGAGCCTTTCTACAGCCAGTGCTGTGGCTGAGCCATCACCAGAACAAAAACAGAGTAGCCAATGCCAGCTTTCTATCTGCTCAAGGGCAGGGAGATAACATATTGCCATCTACACCCAACTGACATGTCTCCTGTCTTGCTGAAACGAGGGACATCACAGGGTTTTTTTTTTTTCATTCCAGGGGAGGATCTGCTTCAGACTAGCTGAAAGCAGCTTTGCACAGATCTGCCAAAACCAACTTGTGAAAAAGGCCTCAGAGCATTAATTTGCACCTTACCATGCAAGCACCAAACATGACTAAAGAACTGTAAATCATGACCACTCATGTTATGGCTGTCCGGTCTCCAAATTAGCAAAAGCAACCTTATGAAGAAGGAAAGGGGACTGTGGCTCTTTACACAGCAGGAGCAGCTACATTGTAGCTAGTGACCATTGTAGCAGCTACATTGTAGCACTTCAAGAACAGACAATGTACTAATGGTTAAAATATTCAACAATAAACCGTTAGTTACCTAGATTAGTTTTTAGAAACAAAAAATAATAAAAATCTCACTGTTAAACAACCAAAGCCATTGGCAACACCATGCTTATAAAGACCAACAGATGTCAATCCCAGCGTGTAAGGGCTGCCTCCATGGTATGCTCCTCTGTGCAAACAAACAAAGTAGATATCACTCATTTCCAAGAAGCGACTGTAGCAATATTATTAGTTCTAAGAAGGTAGGTTTCTGAGCTGTAAATTATTAGGGAAAATGAGTATTGTTACACTTGAAACACAAATATTCGTACTGCCATTTTTCCTCTGGTTTTGGAAGACCCATGCCTACTATCTGCACTGGTTTCCTGAAATTTCAAAATTTAACATTGTAAGGTAATGTTTTCAAGGAGAAAAGAACAATGATTGGAACCAAAAGCAATTCCAACAGTGTCTCATGAAGTTCTGCTGCGGCACTTGAGCCCTACACAGCAAACATACTTGTTCTTTGAATCTACGGAACCACTGCTCTCTCCAACAGATGCTGCAATCATTAAGTCACATCGTGATTTGCTACTAGTTTTACTGGCAGATCAGAAGTTCATTAATGATAATATACAAGCAAGGTGGGTGCCCAATGTTCTGCTGAACGGAATAGTAGAAAAATACAGCGCTGCATTACAAGACCTTGAGGCTGCCTGGGGTGCATAGTAAAAAGAACTGCTTACACTCACTCCTGCTTCACCTCTGCTGTGAAGCCAGAAGAGCTTTGTGTACCTGTGCAGTGAACTATCGTTCAGGGATCTGGCAGAAAAATAAGGCAGCAAAATAAGCAGAAAAAAAAAAAAAATCCTTTTACCAGGTTAGCTTTAAGCCACAGTTCCCTGCACCATTATTCCAGAGGTACCTTTGTACCCCCACAAAGGGGACAAAGGGGGATACTGCAGGGGTGGAATGAAGGAAGAAAGCAGCAATTGCTGAAACATGCTGTGGCTCTGAACAAAGGTCCACCAAAGCACATTCTTAGCACAGAGACTAGACCCTTTGCTAAGTAACAAAGGCAAAAATTGCAGGTTTTGTTTTGCAAGCAAGCTAGTCCTAATGTACTGTACCAAATCTTCCACTCCTGTTTTACTCCTTTTTGTCAAATAAAATAATTTTATAGCACTCTACTCAGCACATCTGGGGTTAAAGAGTTTCCTACTATTTCTTGGCTTAGGCAGATAGATACTTAATCACATACACAAATGATCATCATTACCTGAAAGAGATGATGTCGAAGTTACGAGTATATAGCCTTGCCATGAACATAGCCAAATCATTGGCTTCTGACCCACTGTTGGTTAGATAAATCACCTACAGGAGAATGCTTAGGGTCAGCACAGCGCACAAACACCACATTGCTCAGCATCAGGCTATGTCATTTAGTAACATCATGAGCTATAACCTATCACTACCACAAGATTACTTCACTGCAATAAGCAGTGTTGCTCATACACTACAGATGAGAACTACGGTTAAGCTTCAAGCTGATTTACTCAAGAAGAGTCAAAAAAAAAAAATCACCTTTAAGAGTTGGAGTCTTCAGGTTTTTGTAAAATGGAACAGTGATTTAAAGAAAAAATAAAGTGTCTGGGTCAAACTGAGCATGCCTGACTGAACAGAAATAACCTTCACAGAGGTAAAAAGTGCTGTAACAGTGTACCTGCATATTAGTTACTAGGAGTGACATACACAGACACAACCATGGAATATAAAAGATAAGCAGTTTGCTTACTAGGAACAAATGAGGATTAAAGGTAAATACTGTTTATGAGTTCTGAGATTTGAAAACAGCTCAAACTCTATTGTCACCACGTTTAAATTCAATTTTCAGAAGTGGCTGAGATTTTCCACTGCTTAAACTATTCAGATGCTTTATGCTTTTGTTTTGTATTGCTTTGTTTTTGTTCCTCTCCTTCCAAACTGGAAGACTGCAGTAACTTCATACTCTTCTGCTAGCCCAAGTTAATTTTATTTACCAGTTTATTTTACCTGAAAAAAAGCCAGTATTTTTCTTAGTGTTTGTGGGCATATGACACATGACATTTATGTGCATTATTTATTTAAATGTCAGTAAAGCTCACTATACAAAGTACTGTCAAACACTTTTCACTGTGAATTTTTATGAGATCAAGCAAATTAAGCCTGACTACATGAAAGACTACATGAAAGATAAGTTAACATCTTAGTTCCTTCAGTAACTGTTAAGATTGGCAATGCCCTTTCACATTAACAACTTGAGGGAGAGAACAAACAGAACAGGAGCTTGGGATATTTCGCTTATCTACATTAGGTCTAAAGAAAAGGCTTTGAGGGTCATCATGCCCTCTGAGAGTCTGTAGTCCCCATATAGATTTTCTCTCCACAGGTATTGTGCCTCTCACTTATTTAATACATATTTTTATATTAAATGCTTCTTACAGACATCCCCTTTACCAGCCCCTGGTCCTGTCAGGAGCGAAGTACCTTAAGTGGATCTGGAAAGAGAGAAGTTAGCTTTTCAGCATACTCCTGGATTGATGGGTGCATGTAGATACTAGAGATATGCCAGAGGCGAGCAAGCTGTTTCTGGGTAGCCATAGTTACCTTCCTGTATGTAGCACAAAAAGAGACAAAAGGATTCAATTCTACACACATGCACTCATACGTGCAAACACCCATCTGTTACTAATCCTGAAAATTCAGACACTGTGCCATTTGCCAGATCAATAAGCAAGTAGACAGAACCGATTAATCTTTCAAAATGCAGAGGCAACTGACCTTAATATAAATCATATATAACAATAGAGTGAATTATATTCTGGTTTTAGGCTCACAATGCCACATATAAAAAAAGAACAAAATTGAAGTATCTCTTCCTGTATTTTATAGCATCAATCAAATAGTAACACACTTACGGGTGACAGTGACCAACACTGACAGTGACAATTCCAGCAAAGAGATCAAGGTATCTTCGTCCTTCATAATCGAATAACCACTGCATGTGTCCTTGATGCAGCAACAATGGCTTCTTGTAAAATGTTCGCAATGAAGGAGAAATATTTTGTTCACGAATCTTCCGCATGCATTCATATGAATGGGACTGAGCGGAATAAAAAAAGTCAGTGTCCATTTATGCTGTCCAAAGATCCAGACTAACAGAGCTGTAGTGAATCACATAGATTACTCAGCTGTCTATAGCAGCTGTTCACAGAACTAAGACTTTAACAAATTCTGGCACATAAAAGGTTCTACAAACGCTGAAACTCAGCTTTTCAAGTAAGACTTCGGTTCTGCACTTTTCCTTAGCTTCTCAAATCAACAGTCAGCAAACCTGTTACAGAACTGCCACACAGGTATGCCTACAGGTTACATCCTGGTTGGAACAGAACTGGGTTTTGCCCAGACTACCAAATTTTATAATCACATTTAATGAACTGACTATTAATAGCAGATAAGCCTATCAGTCCAATCCTGTAATGCAGTCTTACTTAAATACAGAGCAGTAAGTATGACTTACTTTATATTTTTCAGGTACAAAATGGCAAGGAGGCATTTTTGCTTGTGTGGAGACAGAGCTTTTCCATTTCTGCTGCCCAAAGACGACTACAAAATAGTAAGAGAAATATCAAACTTATCAAAGCACACATCTGAAAAAGTTTCTTAGTAAGCTTATTCACACACAAGCTACGATCAAAGCAAGTTTTGTTGGGTGCTTTGGTGAGATTTTTTTTTGAGATATTTTCTTGCGGGGAAAAGAAGGCAAAATACATGTAGATTATGGACCCCCAAAAGCACTTTCCTCTGATCCACTAAAATCCAGTTTTCATTTTCACATGATCTTTTATTTTGACAAGGGGTTTCTAATACAAATTCTTATCTGTGAGCAGCAAGAGCAGGAATCCTCTCAAAGAGCATCAGCCAAGAGCACAGGGTGACTGCAGCCCTGGTGGTACTCTTGGGAGACCAGGGTACAATCCTAACAGGCCTGAACAAAGCATGGTCCACTGAGAGTGATCACCTAAGTGGAGGAGATGAAACCGCATCCAGGGTCCACGCAGGGTGTCCAGTCAGGAGCAGCAGCAGATGGGGCCAGAAACAGGGCTAGGGACAACACAGGTCCAAGGTCCATCCAAGAGACAAGGCCAGAGGCTGCCTGGCATCAGGGCTGGGGCAGGGACTGAAGGGTCAAGGCTGACCTGAAATAGGGCTCCTGGGCAGTGGGCACAGGCTCTGCGTCAGGGCCCTTACAGCTCTGACATCTTCTGTCCTTTTTCCAAATCCCTGAAAACTTCACGCTGTTTCACCTTCCATTTAACTGGAAAATCAGGTATCAGAAAAACTTAGCATAGACTCACACAATGAATTGGGTTGGAAAGGGCCTGAGAGATCATCTGGTAAAATCTCTGCATTCCTACCATTATCAGCGCAGAACTACACATTTAGTTTTAAACAGCTAAGGTTTTAAACAATTTCTAAAACACATTAAAATGTAAATGAATGAAGAATAAAGTTTATTTAAGTAAATTACATACGCTGTAACTTCTCTTACAACTACCTACAGCACTAATGAGTTCATCACCTACATGAGTAGAGTCTCAAATGTATTAAAGAAACGTTGTAAGAGCAGTTCTGACTTTGGGTCTCTTTCATAGGGAACTGCAGCTAAAACCGCTTCTTTCCCCAACCCCGTACAAACACAGGGCTTCAACCAAACCCCCCCATGACAGCGGGCTTCCGGGGACACCGTCCGACCGGCCAGCCTAGGCCCGTGGGGCTCTGGGCTCTACGAGAGGGTGGATTCCTGCTCCTGCTGCTCCCAGGTAAGAACGCGGGCTCCGTGCGCAGCCGACCCCGGCCGAGCGAGCCCCTCACGACGGGGCGAGGCGCTTCAGCCCCTCACAGCCCCTCCCGCCCCATACCCTCACGGCGCCCGTCGCTTACCGCTGCCGAGCCCGCGGCTGCTCGCCCTCAGCGGCTGCGCGCAGCCCATCGCCATGTCGGCGGGTAACGGGCCAGCGCCGGGCGGAGCTGGCGAGGCCCTGCCCCTCGCCCCGCTACCGCGGCGGCCTCTCCGCGCGTGCCGCCGCGCCCGTCCGCTCCTGCTGCGGCACGGGCCGAGGGCGTTAAGTCCGGCGGCGCCTGTCGCCATTGTCCCGCTTCGTTGTTATGCGGTCTGTACCTTTCCGAGTCGCTTTCTGGTAAAATTTGAATGCGCGGTACCGGAAAGAGCGGTTAAAACAACAGAATCGACTAGGATGAGGAAGCCTTTTAAGATCAAGCCTAGCCATTACCGCAGGGCTGCCAAGTCCCCCACTAAACTTGAGTTTCTAAGGGCCTCATCCTCATGGATTGTGAACACTTCCAGGGATGGTGATTCTGCCGTTGCCCTGGGAAGCCTGCTCCAGTGGCTGACCGCTCTTTTGGTCACCTGTGTCCCCTGGTGCAGCTTAAGGCTGTTAGCGCGTGTCCTATAATTTGTTACCTGGCAGAAGAGACCGACCCCCACCTCACTATAATCTCCTGTCAGGCAGTTGTAGAGAGTGTAAGATCCCTCCTGAGCCTTCTCCTCTCCAGACTAAACCCCCCGGTTCCTCAGCTGTTCCTCACCACATTTGTGCTCCAAGCCCTGCAACAGCTCCATTGCCCTTCTCTGGACCTGCTGCAGCACCTCAATGTCTCTCTTGTAGTGAGGGGCCCAGAACTGAACACAGGATTCGAGCTGCAGCCTCACCAGCGCCCAGTGCAGGGGGATGATCACTGCCCTGGCCCTGCTGCCACACTACTGCTGATACAGGCCAGGATGCCGTTGGCCTTCCTGGCTGCCTGGGCACCAGCTGCTCATGTTCAGCTCCATCAATCAGCACCCCCAGGTCCTTTTCCATGAGCAGTTTTCCAGACACTCTGCCCCAAGCCTGGAGCGTTGCATGGGGTTGTTGTGGCCCAAGTGCAGGACCCAGCACTTTGCCTTGTTGAACCTCATCCCACTGGCCACAGCCCATGGATCCAGCCTGTCCAGATCCCTCTGCAGAGCCTCCTACCCTGCAGCAGATCGGCACTCCCACCCACCTTGGTGTCATCTGCAGATTTATTATTTTATTACTCAATACCCTAATCCAGATCAATAAGATATTAAACATATGGCCCTCATACTGAGTTCTGAGGGTCACCACTAGAGACCCATCACCAGCTAGATGTGACACCATTCAGTGACACTCTTCGGGCTCTGCCATAAGCCAGTTTTTAACCCAGTGAAGAATACACTTATCCAGCCATGAGCAGCCAGTTTCTCCAGGAGAATGCTGTGAGGAGACAGTGTGTTGTGGGGGAATGTTATCTTCATGAACAGTGATGGCTGTGGGAGCATAGGCCAGCCCTGTGCAGCAGCAGCAGCATTTGAGGGGGATCCCAAGGCTAAGCATGGCAGACTGTGCTTGGCCCCGGCAACAATGTGCTTGAGGCAGAGAGGCAATACAAAGTCACATAAGGGGAAAAACCTGGAGAAAGTGTGATCTTTAAACATAGACAGGTGGAGGAGGAGAGATGTTGTGAGAGGGATAATTGATAACCTGTATCTTCCCTGGAGTTTTTTTGGTTTTTTGGTTCCTCAGCAAAGCGTGCTAGCACAACCTCCTACCGGAATGGGAAAAGTGAAAAGCTCCCTGTTGCCTTCTACCTTGACATTCCAGTTCCTCGTAATACTAAAAGAAATGAGATTTGTGATGGCATTCTCTAGAATGGTAATAGGGATGCGTTGTGTTTAGCCACAACTGGAAGCGAAAGATATTTCACAGTGATTTTGGTGATCATAGGCAGAGTGTTGATGTGACCCACCCTGTGAGGCAGCTTCAGTTTTGCAAGAAAATTGCCAATTCTTGCCATAGTGGGTGAGAGATTTGTGCTTTATACTAATCAGGGATGTGCTTACATACCTTAGGACTCCCAAATGCTCAGCGTTTTGCAATCAAGCTTTACTCTTGCTACCTTCAATTTCAGTTATAAAGATAATTTTCATCAACACAAAGAGCCATGAAGAAGCATGAGTAAAAAAGTTGCGACCTGGTGCATGAGCTGTCTGTTCAGTTTTCTGGTTCAACTGCTTGGTGCATTCAAAAGTGGGTTAAATGCTTTGATCACAGAACCATCCACACGCAGAACAGTGGGAGCCCATCCTACTGACTGTGCTGGGTGTCTGGCTTTCCCTTTGTCTTTTTACATTTATGTACTGGCATTTCATGAAGAAAGCTAGAATTTGTGAATTTTATTCAAGAATTTTTATTAAAATGCGAACACCATTGCAAAGAGATTTTACAATGTCAAAGATTGAAAAGTCCATCAGAAAGCTACAGAATTCAGAACAATATTGATCTTACAAGTGAAATTGCTAACAGATTTTATTTAAGCCAGCATTTTCAATATTAAGAACTTAAAAAAATGTGTTTTAAAGCATTTTGCTTTAGATACACTTAGAAACAATGAAGAATTCCTGAGCAACTATGTTTATACCAGTATTCTGCAAACAATGTACACACTGCATATGAAATCTACTTTCTATAATTTTTAAATTTTAGAAATTTACAAAACATTGGATATGGATTATAGAATCATTGTGCTTCAAGTCATTCTGTTGCTACAGTGATGACACTATGATACCTTGCTCCAGGCTGCATACAAATTTGGAATTATAATGTAAGAAATGTCTAGCTTTATCATAAGGGTAGCAATGAAATGGTTTGTGCAAATGGAAACAAGTTTACTTCAAATATTGGATCATCTCTTTTCTCTGATGGGAGATGCATATTATTCAGAACATGCAATTTAATTTATAAATATGTTTCTTTGAGAGACCTACTGGCACAGTTAAAGGCAAGGAAGTTCTAGAGACTTTGATCTGCACTTAACTGCATGGCAAAAATGTGAAGAAATACAATTAGTCAATGACTGCTGACACATTTTTTCTTGCCAGTACTTTTTCAAATCACCACCCTCAGTATTGCTGTAATTTACACAGTGACTAAAAAAATGTATGAAGCACAATATAAAGATTTCAGAAGCCCAGACAGTACTGAGTATCTCTGAGCAATACAATGCATATGTGGAATTAAAGGTTGTGTTATTCTAGATGTTTTTGTAGTCAGAATAAAAAAATCAGATTAAATAAAAAAACAAGATGAAAAATAAACAACACTAAAGCAGCCCAAGAATGCTTTCTGAGTATAGCTGAGCAGTAGTTTCTTCTTCCTTTTGGAATGAAGGTCACAGGGATGAGAATTAAGAGTAGTCTACAGCATTATGAATATTAAAAAATGCGATATGACATCATTATACTTCTGCATGTATTCTGCATGTAGAAGAACCTGCCTGTTCCTAGATGTGTATAATTTTCTGTTCTTCTGAAGGAATATTTTCTACAAGTTACTCCTACAAAGATTTCCAGGACCCTGTTAAAATCTACTCAGTGCTATATGTCTAAAATTGATCGTTGCAGTCTTTGTAGGAATCAAAGTTAAATCTTTCCATTTTCACTGATGTCAAAATGAGGTGAAGGTATTTAGTGGCTCACAAAAACAGACTGAAAAGCAGCATTGTCCAAAAAAAATATAAAATCTAAATAATGATAAGGTCCAAGACAAGCAGCATCACAAAGTAGAACACGACATTAAACCTTCCAAAAATGCAAGAACTTTTAACCTATCAGCACTGCAAGAGGCCACACAGCTAATTGAGGTTTTTTTCTCAATACTTTTCACAGATGTAGCAGTTTGTCTTAAAAGCTTTGCTTAAATGGAAGAGAGATTTTAAGCCTAACTTTGCAATTTTCCATATTTATCACCAAGACAGGGACTTTCTGATTAAGGAAAATGTTTAACAGACATATTGTCACAGGTACAAACTATGCAATGCCCAGAAGCGCCAAGAGACCATTTAGTAGTATGCACAAAGGCCTTTTTCTCTTGGAGCTTCTAGGTTGTAACATTATCTGTAATAAATAAAAAGTAGAAGAATGCTTAATAATGATAGACATATGTGAGAGAGAATGTAAATGGATAAATACTCCTCATCCATAGTTCTGATGAAAAATTGAAGGTTGTTTTTAAAAACAGTGTGGTACACTTTATTTCTCTGGATTTTTTCCTTAGGAATGTAGAAAAAGATCAGGTAAGGGGCCTAGCTCTTCAAGTATTCTGTTTGCCTGGGAGCAGTGTCAGCTACACGGAAGAAAATCCTGTAACTGATAGAGAGTGAATGACCAGTTCTCATGTATAGGACTTTATCTGCTACTTTACAGTAGCTGATATGTAGTAGCCAATTTCAGTGTTTTATCAACTTTTTAGCATTTGATAAGGCTATACAATTTTTGTGGATTGTCTCAGGTAACTGTGTATATTCCCACTCTTGATATGTAAGTATTTTCTTCTTTTTCCTCACAGTCTCATTTATCACTTATCTCTGTTCCATAGGTTCTTGTATTTTCTTATCTATTCTCCATCTGATTCTTTTGCTTGCATTTATTCTTCTCCCTCCCTCTCTTCTCAGCTGTACTCAAAATGCATGTCTATTCCCTCTGATTTCTCTAATTATCTACCTATGTACAATTCTATAGTGACTACACTAATCTTCCATTCTGCTACATGCAGCAGTAGTTGCGTCCCTCTTCCCATTTAGTGGCGGACTTGGTAGTGCTACATTTATAGTTGGACTCTGACCTTAAAGGTCTTTTCCAACCTGAATTATTCCATGATACTGTGAGCTTTAAGCTCTTTCTATCCCCATATATAATGTATTTCTATATTCCATTTATCTTTAATCTCCTGCTTAACATATATAGGAAAGATGAAAAAATGCCCTTATTTGTTTCAAAATGGTTTTTAAGGCAGTACCACAATATTGTTCCAATTCATGTAATTTAGTCCCATCTTTCCGCACCCACAGGAAATGAAGTCTGAATTTAGGGAGGTATGAGATAGTTGAGAGCATTGCTAATCTCCGTTTTCACTCATGGAGGGTAGGAGTTTTGAAGATTTTCTCAGGAACTCAGCAGAAAGCACGTCTTTCTAAATAGCAAGTACTGATAAATGCTTAGTTGCATTGCTCAGATGCAGAATAAGAGCATCTCTGACAACTCAGCTTATTCAGTCCCTGCGAGCTGGGCACACAGGCAGTGTGTCCCAGGAAAGGGACTGATGCTTGGCTGCCAAGCTGGTCAGTGTGCCTTTCCCTGCAAGATGGAAGTGTCTCTTATTTTTTCATATTAAAACGATTTCATTTTGCTGCACATCTCGAATATCCCATCCTAGTATTACCAGTGCAACACAAGTGATGATTCCATGAGAAGCTGTGAGTAAATAAAAATAATTTGAATGTTACAAATGAGTTTTTGATATCTTGATAGAATGGTTCACAATTTGACACACAAAGTGAAATGTTTTTGTCTGCCTTTTTAAAGGGAGAAAAAAAAAAGTGAGGTAGCAATTCTTTGAGAATATGATGCCTGATCTCATTACTTTTGTCTTTATGGCTTTATAGAAGATGTCTAATATCTATCAACTGGTTTAGATGACTTTGGTTTCCTTGCACAACACCTTGATATTGTTTACAGTTAATTTACAGGCTTCATGATGTGAACCCCACATATGCAATGCTTCAGAGATCACAAAAAAAAAACCATCCGCTTATTAATTTTGAACACCTGCTGTTACTGCACTTTAAATACTTAAATGACATTTAAAGCAACTATATATTTTCTAGCCATTTAAACATAGACACATAAACAGATATACTACAGAATTCACTGCTTTAACATAAATCAGCTATCATTACATATTTGGTTTACATTTTGTTTCCAAACACATATATCGTCTTACTAGAGTTATATAAGGTCAGTTTACTACACTTCTGTAGTTATATTGTATCACCATAACCACTCTTCAAGCTGCATTTTATGTGAGTTTTGTGAGTACATGTCCCACTTCAATAAGTTGTATTTCTTTAGAAGTCATGAATACTAAGCTGAAATACTAGAATTGTACATCAAATATATCTGCTAAAGAAAAAAGTCTCATAGAAAAGTTAAGAACTATTTATCAATACGGAAGAAAAACTGTTAATAAAATTTGTCCAATTCCAAAGGAAAGGTTAGTAATTAAAAAATACATATTTGTTTTATGGATTTTATACGATTAATTACTTTGAAGAGCCTTTATGCTTTCTTTTAGGGCTTTTATACTACTAAAATGTAATTCATACTTTAAGTGATGCATGCATAAATTTGACTTTGAAAACACCATTCAAACTTTTCACAGAATTAATCCAAATGAAAATTTTAACTAATGGTGCAAGAGCTGGAGGGCTAATCCCTGTTCCTGGGGCAAATTCGATAGCATGCTTCATCCCTCTCTTTGTCAAAAGAGGTGTCAAGAGCATTTTATCCCCCATTGGTGCATCATAATTTTACAAGTTGACTGTGTACAACTGCTTAAAAATCTCATGTAATCTATTTTCTAATATTAAGCTCAAAGAGCTGCAAGCAAAAATCTTGTTGCAAACAGAAAGAAGTATCTGAACATCCAGAGGCCCATGCCCTTAGCTGAAGGTCATTCTGATTTTACAGAACACTAGTTTATTCTCTTCTTAATGTACTTTCAGATGTTAAAGGGCACTTTCAGAAGGTGTTGCTCCCACCTTGAGATTAACAGGGTGTTTTAGAAAATAAAAGCAAATCGAATGGAAAAAGAATCAACCTGTACATTTGTTCAGCTTAAACAATTAAATATATTTATGAAAATTGTGTTTAAATTGTATTTGACTAGCAAATCCCTTAAAAAGTTTAGCTGGTCAGAGCAATGAGCACCTTTCCCACTCTGGCTGAATTTCCCTTTTCACAGAAAGCAATGGTGATTTGGCATATTGAGACATTCATCAACAAAAGTGTGACAGAATCTGCACCTCACAATGTAATCTGGGCTACAGCTATTTTGCAGCTTCAGTACCAATTTATGGCAAAGCATAATAACTCTTCCGTTCAGTTTTTCTTTTGTGTGGATTACTGGAGGTACACATATAGATCCCTACAGTTAGGCAGGACAAATCATACACTTAAAGCCTGCTAAAAGTTGTGTTTCTGTGCCTTAGGTCCAAAGTAACTGATAAGACAGCAACAGCCTGCTGCTGACACCCTATACCATGCTTTCTTTGGTTTAAAACAGTCATCTGTGTTTTCCTATAAGAAATCCACTGCATAAGGAAGATCTTTTGTCTATGGTTTGATAAGATTCTGTTGCCCCTATGCATCATAGAAGGCCTGTAGCAGCATGTCTTCATGTATGGCATCAGGTGTAGAAAACAGCTTTGGTCAGTTACGGCTAGCTGTGTAAAGAAAGGGAGTGTGTCTGATCCAGATCAGCTCTGTCTACTTCAGTCAGAAAAGTGAAGTGTCAGTAGAACACTGTCAGAAAGACCATATCACCAGCTTACATACAAGCACAGACTAATTTCTGCCCTGCAGAATACAAAACATTCCAGTTTTGACTGACAAACTGGTAGTTTTTTTTGCAGTACTTCTAGCATTTCTGGAAAATCTCTAAGGTATACTACAAACAGTATAGCTACAGTAAAATTGTCCTTTTAACTACAATTAAATGAAATTTTATGTCTGTATGCTCTCTGGAATAGCCCCTTCATGTCTTCAAGTGTTAAATAAGTGCCTGAATTAAGAATTTAGCATATCTCCCAACACACTGGGGAGAGCATCTAGTCTGCTCTGGTCAACCCCTGGAAGTGGGCAGTACGTTGTCTGTACGGTTGTCACGGGCTCTAAATTTCATGTCTGAAGTAAAAGTTTCAGTGTACACTAACACTGTGTGTTTACAGACACACAGATAGTTAGTTAAATTCTAGATTCCTGGCAGTGGAAGGGCTAGATAGCTCAACCAATCTGTGCTTGAGCAGTTCCTTGGCATGAAGGTAAAAGGTGAGAATCTCATTTGCCAAATTAGATGTGGCCTTCTGATACCTTCAAAATCTGAAAGTCTCTTTGGGCTGGCTCTGCAGCACATTACCTGGTACTGCAGGAAGGGTGGCTCAGTGCATAAAATCATGAAAAGCTGAAGAAATGTAAAGCTGTTCAGGAAGGATAAGAACAGAAAAGAGCTCATCTATAGTAAATATACTTTCTTTCACATGTACAGTACAACTTCCCTTACCTCATGTTTCCAACTTGGCTCAGTTTTAATTAGTTATCACTTGGTCATACTTTCCTGGAGTAAATTAAACTTTTGTTTCAAGAACAAAGGACCACAGTAAGTTCAGAATCATTCCAGTATGATTTTGATTTTGCCTCAGTTACACAGATATGAGGAATCCTCACTGTTCTCATTCCTGCTCCAGGGACATGTGTGCAGCCTTTCTTTCCTCAATCTTACCACTATTTCAGCAGAGTTCTGACTCAGACTTTATGCCTCACATCTTTGACTTTGTAGGCGAGATTCCAAAATACTTTTTGTAAGTTCATAATGACTTCACACTTTCCAAGTAAAGAGAGAAATGCAATGTCTAAGGATCACCATTCAACTCCTGATTGGCATTGGAGTACAAATTTAGTGGGAAAGAAGCTTTGCTCTCAAATATAGATTCTATTTTAATTTTATAATTACAGGTGATAAAAAATATTTGAAAGAAATAATTTGCAATTCAAATAGTAATACATTTGCAATATACTAGAAATACAGTTAAAAATTACTTAATATTCTTCATTAGTATAAAGCTCAATTTTATGCTTTATATAGAAATTATAGCTTTAGTTGTTACCGCTGTCTCAGCAGAAGGAAACAGAAAAGTTCCTAAGTAGTTACATAGCATTGGGAAATTAAAAAATATTTTATTTTGGCTTTTTTTATTTAATGGTAATATAAAAATAGCCTTTAAAAATACGTTGTTAAACATATGGGCTTGTACTAGAGTAGAATTGTGAATTATATACAGTAAGGCATATAATATTGTCCTGCTATTTTTTCACATTTGGTTTGATTGGGCTAGGATATAAATGGGATGCAAAGTTTTCTGTCACATTGAAACAAAGCAAAAAAATATATTTAGAAGAATTTGTTATTTTACTGTGATTTGTTAAATACATTCTCTTTTGTGTATGATTTGTCATATATAAGAGCTCCTTTCTACTTAAGGATTGAGAAAAATGTAAAGAAAATCTAGTGACAGCATGCATTCAGAAGAAAATACTGATTTAACTGATTTAAGGTTTAACTGATTGAGAAACTGATCACTATGGTGTACTGACTGATCCGTAACGATTTTCATCTTTGTTGAATCTGCAGTATTCCCTCAGATTCAATCAGTTAATAGAAGATCTGGAGAGCTGAATAATTAGTTTACGATGTATTTTTCATGACAGATAATATCCATTTCCTCATTTCTGTGTGTCAGAAACGTGTGAATGATCCAAGGTTTACTTCCATGATTATTATCTCAACCCACAGTTTAGTTTATTTTCTGTGTAGTACACATAGGAGGCTAGACTTTTTTAAGGAACTCTTTGCTATGTGGCTTTGTTTTACTGTACATACATACTGTGTATGTACTGTACAAACTACTAGTTATTTAAAAGGAGGCATAAAGGAAGATGGGTCCATGTAGTCTGATCCATTGTCCTCTCTATTCATCTCACTTGGGGCTGTGGCAATGTAGCTCATATCTGTTTCAGCTTCACTTTGCTGGACATTCTGAGGTGTTTCCACTGCAGGTTCTTGAGGCACAGATGTTTGCTGGTTACGTGGATCTGGCATTAATACTAGAATATTATGGTCTACAACTGTTGAGACCTTGGTATATTCTTTACTGGTTCCTGGAATAGTGTATTTTTGGTTTTGTCCACTATTTTCTTTACATTTCAGTAATACTGCTGGGTCCACATCTTGTTTGACTTTGTGAACTTCTACATAATCCATTAGTCTAGGATTCAAAAAAGGTGGCTGGTCATTGGATCTGGTTTTTTTGACCTGCACTGGGGTTTGGTCAGTTTTGGAATAGAAATTCTCCATCTCTCCTCGACTTTCCAAATTGTCATGGACAATTTCAGTGACAGGATATCGTGGCTGATGATTTTCTTCATTTCCCACCAAAACTGGTGCAATGCTCATATTTGTGGCACTCAGTGTTATTGTATGTGCATCTACAGTACTGTGGTAGGCAAACATAGGAGGCTGATTATGGGGTAACAGAGCTGGAGGCCACGTGGATGATCTTGGATTCTCATTGTTAACAGGGATTATTCTCTGTTCTGAGGCCAGACACAGAATTTCGCAGCTTCCTTTTCCTCTGTTTTCTTGAACATTTCTAATGCCTTGTGTTTGAAGTGTTGATGGAAGGGCGTGGGCGTGGGACCCTTTGCATTTCTCAGAAAGCAAAGAAGGGCTATCACAGCTCCCTCGTCCTGAGTCACTGTCTGTTTCCTTGGGTATCATTTTTGTGGTTTTATCGGCATGACCATGGTCACAAATTGGCATGAGTTGCTGTTCCTCACTGTCCTCTACCTCCAGATATTCTACCAATAGTTCCTCACAGTCTGATGTTGGAGGGAAACCATGGCAACCAAGAGCACTCAATAATTCTTCCGATTTTCCTCTCTAAGGGCATAACAAGATACATTTTTTCACTGTTAACCCTAGGATTTATCTGACTAGAACAACTGTGAACAGTCTACATATTTAATATACGAATACTTCAATAGTTATATCACTAGACCTATACTGGAGTTTGTATTGCTGCAGAAAATAGTGAAGAACAGAAGATTTCTTGAGTTCCCTCAGTGGGGAGACACAGTCCCAGGATTCATGTTTCTAGAATGGAAGGACTTGGAAGCTTCTGGGAGGTACAGGTCTCATGGGTTTAACAGGAATGAAATGGAGGAGAATGACAGAGCAGCTATGTCCTGTCTCCTCAGCATGCAAGAGGCTGTGGAGAGTAACTTCCCTAAGAACTGTTAGGAAGATCACACATGCATTAGCTCTTGTGGTGTCCCAAGGAAAGTTGGGACAAACTGTTCTTAAATACCCTCTTACTACTAGTGCAAGGCAAGACTGTCTCACACATACCCTCTACACAACCACTCTGAAAATGTTTATTTTTAACATTGATCAAATCAACTGAAGCTGTTTTATACTTTATTGTGGGAATTGTGCTTGCAAGTACATAATTTAGAAAAGTAATGGCGAATTCCGTTGTTGCTATCAGTGATACTCACCTGTAACAGATGTTTATCTACACCTGTTATCTTTGGTCCTGGAACTGGCGGTAGGATAAAGGCTACCATTCTATAAAACCAGAACAAACACACAAGGAGTAAGTATGGGCTCTATCTCTCTTCGTTCTCCTATTAGTTCTTTTTATGTTTGACATTTTAAACATTTCTCCGTTATCTAATGTCTCTCTGTTGGACCTCCATTTCCTGTCTGCCTCTCAAGCCAGGTAATTTAGAGATGCAGTTACAGTTCACAACTTACGCTTAGATGTATTTATACGAAAAAGTACAGAAGTTATTCAACTGCAAAAGTAGCACTGCTAATGTCTTTTTACTGTCCTATGTCCCTTAACCTCCACTTCTCTAATGTCACTGTAACTTCAAAACTGGCCAAGAAGCAGCTATCTGGGCACAGTTCAGGAGGACTAGTGGGCCTGGGTGTAAATACTTGTCAGCTGACTAGTGCTATATAGGATTTATGACGAATGACTTCTGCTGGCTTTTCCATCAACACTTTTATCTCTTCTACTCAGCCAGTATTTTTGCAAGACTTGTAAAAAAGTGATAATTTACGACGTCTTTCTCTGATTTCATAGCTGGTTGAACTTAGTGTTCTAAGAAATTATTTGGGAACTGGCAGACGTGAGCAGAAAGACCATATAACCTTGTTTCCTTTAGAAAAATCAGGTCAAAACCAAAAGGTGTGTCTTCTACAAAGACAGAGATACTCCATATTATATTTGCTGAATACTTACGTGGCTATCCAAGATGATCAGATCTAACAGGGACATGTATTTACCAACTGAGAATTTAGCCATAGCTTTCCCATTAGAACAGAAATACCTCATTATCAGCTGCAAATTTAAAGTCAAATACCTGTAACCTGTAGTTTCTAAGAGAACACAAAATCTATAGGAAATTGAATTAAATGTTAGGTTGAATTTTTAAAAAGGTTGCTGAGATTTTGAACTCCGTGCAATTGTGAAATTGGTGACTTACCTGTACCCTTTCAAAATCATTATCCAGCTCATGATTAAACATATAAGAGATGACAAGACACCAACGACGATCCACACAACCATATCTTTTACTCTATATTCTAAGAAACAAACAGAATTATTTAAAGATGCACATCTGCCATATGCATAGTCAGCATGCAAAAAAGGTCTCAAATTACTTTTATTTTAAAAATTGGTCCAAACTGCCAAACGTAGTATTGAATCTAGTGACCTTTACTAGAATAGGCTTACCTTAACAATCATTGTAGTGTCTGATAATAACTATGCTTTTTATTAATAGCACTATGCAGGAAATAAGCTCTTTTTGAAAAATGATACAAAAACATATGAAGAGGGAAATTTTGTCACAACCAGTTAAGAAATTGGGTTCAAATCCAATTACTCCAATACTGTAGTCATTTAATTACCAAATACATATCATACAATTAATTAAATGGTGGGTTAAATCATCTAGGACTACATATTTTTAAGATTTCTATGGTAACAACACTTTTTACATTTAGGTGTTAATTTCAGTTTCATTCCAGATAAAAAGTAATTAAAAGCTGTTACGGTCTGAAGGCAGTCACTTTTTGTTGTCTATGTAGCAGTTTTAATGCAGTTCCTGGTATTTTTTTAATTAAAAACTACCATCATGAGAACAAATGAGGCAATAAACAGAAAAGACATTGTTTAAATAAGTAAAGGAACTGACTTAACTTCTTAACTCTGAAAAGTAACAAAGGGGAAGGGTGATTGGGTAAGGTGCAGGGACACTGAGAATTCAGTTACCTTAGCAATGATCTTACCTGTCCTAGGCAAACTATGGGATGTCACAAACAGCAAACAGAAATATTATGTGAACTCCCATGTAACAACAATTACTGAAGGGATGCCTGGCCACTCACCAGTTGGGATTTGAATGTGTTTTTCTGGGCTCCATTCACTCCATGATCCATGGTGATCTGGTTTGCAATGAATCTGTATAATGTATGTCTTCCCAGTATTTAAACTAAACATTTTATACTGTGTTTGCTGTCCAACAAAAACAGTCTGGAAATTAAATAAAAATCATAAAATGCCTATAAAATTGAGACATTTTTCTGTGAAAATCACAGCTGAGTTTAAATCTTCATAATGAAGTTGGGAATATAGAACAAATCAGGATAGCTTCCTAGTAACTGTCATGGAGGCATAGACTAATGGTGTATTTAATTTATTTCTATAGTTCAGCTTTCTAACATAATTCAGTGGGAATGAGATCTGACTCTGGTATACTGTGCAAATCAAAGTACTACAAAAACACATCATGAGAATACAGCAAATAGGGAGGAACTGTGGTAAAGGTGGGAAGTGGCAGGGAACAGAGTAGTAAGTGGCAGGGAACAGAGATGGGGAAGAAAATAAAAAGAGAAAAGAAGGAATGTGGAGTCGGTGGGACTGCAGAGGGTATTAAAAGGTGTATCTTCAGTGGCAAGGGGATGGGAAGTTCAGTGGCAAGAGGAAAGAAGGAAGAGATACAGAGATGTCTGGAAAGTACTGCAGCAGACAAGAAAGGGATGCAGCCAAATTCAAATAGCTGTAGTATTTAGTTTGCTGCCCAGTTGTGTGAGTTGCAGATCCTGGCAGTATACCATCATTATGTGGCCATGACAACCATCACCCAGCAGCTATTTGTACAAATTTATATGATTTGACATAATGTCAGTGAGCTTTCTGTTACCTAAGAAGTACTTCTAGGTAAGAACAAGTTATTAAAAAGAATCCTGGTTAAATGAGAGCAAACAATTTAAACTGTAATGCCAATACGCTTAATATATAATGGCTGCAATTAAAAATATTTTGTCACCTGCTGTCACACAACAGCATCTGAGATACCAGTCGTCTCAGTAGGTAATTGCAGAATACACACAAGCACTTTTTAAAAATGATGAACTGTTCACGGTGCCTGCTTCATTACATTCAGGTGTGTGACCTGGCTGACAAAATCTAGCTGACCAGAAAACACCACCTCGTGAAAATTTGCAATATGCTCACCTCCCATTCCTCTCCTTCTTGAAGCTTTAGTCGTAACTCATATTCAAGGGTAAGCCATCCAGACCTGACATCAGCCAGTGGCGGTGGAGACCATGTCAAGATTAGATATGGTTTTCTGTTTACTGACTTTTTTAATTCCAAAGTTATGTTCACAGGAGGATCTGGCTGTACTGTTAAAATGAAAGAATTGTCAATAGGAGTCTAAATTATTTTTTCCTTGCATAGTAGGAATATAAAATGGTGTGTGTGGTTAGTTACCACTTCTGTTGTACCTAGGCATTTAGAAATGGTGCTGGAATACAAGGATCAAGAGTTTCCTGATAAAGTAAGCAAGGATTTATAAATATAAAGAAAAAACTGAAGAACAGTTCATACGCTGAGTTCATGTTGAGATTTGCCTTAATCATTTATCACCAGAAATAATTTTTTCTTACATTACATTTATTGTTGCTTTTCCACACAACTGTGTTTCAAAGTTAACATCTTCAGTGGTGTGTTATGAAAGCTGTGTTTTCCCATAATTGTATCAAAGTTGGCATATATATTTAGGAATGCTGAAAACACAGATGTAGCTGATGAAACCTATACCCCACCCCATCTTTTACATTCAGAAAACACAACAGCATGATCTCTATATGCATATGTAGGGATATTTAAATATAAACCCAATAATATTAAACCCCTGTCTATATTTCAAAAATAATCCGAAATGGAACACAGATTTCTGCTACAGTCAGGCTTGCAAATCCCTCAGTTCAGAGGTAAAGCTTCTGCATATTGTGCATGTATTTTATCACTCATACAAAGCTTCATTAAGTAGTCAGGGCATAGAGATAAAATATAAAGCCTTTTCTCTAGCTGCCAGACTCTTGGTAGCCAGATTCTTGATAACAAAATGTTTATTGATGATAATGTTCCATTCCCTTAGAAAAATATCTAAATCCTTGTACACAGTCACTCTGTGGAAAAAGTCTTGAGAAAAGAGATTATTAGTACACTGTTATAAAAAACACTAATTCAGCTTCTCTTGGGTCAGGAAACTACTTTTAGGCAAATCAAATGTAAGTGTTACTAGTTAAAAGCTCAGTTTGGTTTCTGTTGCTGGTAGAGTGGAAGAAGATTTTAGCTGGATGATGTTTCTTAAAGCCTGCCTAAAAGATGCATGGAAAACCAATAAATTGTTATCTGGATGCATTTTTAAAGCTTTTAGATTTTTTAGGTTTCCTTTGAAAATAAAACAGTAAAGGGATGAATATTAATTCATTATTACACCATACTTTGTGGGGTGTGGGTGGTTGTTAAGTTTGGGTGTTTCTTTTGTGGCTCTGGTGTTGTTTGTAGTTTGTTTGGGTAGAATATTGGTGGTCTTTGTCTATTCTGTTTCGCTGGTGGCTGATCCTTTTTCTCAGTAAGCAAGCCAAGATCTTATTTGTTCTTAGAAGTTTTTAACTTGGATATAATACTATACATGAGAAAAGCTGGAATTAAAATTCTTGAATTAAAACACATACTCATGAATTATTTGGTTCCACAGAAATGCTTTTTATCTGTTACCTATGTAAGTCACATCCACATAATGAGGATCAGAGACGTTACTTCCCATTTCATTTGTTGCTTTCACAGTAATATTGTATATGGTCCAGAAAGAGGTGTGCTTTCTATCAAAGTAGCATGAATTGGGGCCTGCAGTTCTGTAGTCTGGACATTCATAAACTTGTTCTTCTCTGAAATGAAAGAATCACAGTGATTAGACTGTGTGATTACAGAGACTGTAACACCTGATTGATTGCTAGTAGTTCAGCATTATTTAGGGCTGGATCAGGTTTTTCATGCCTGGCAATGTAAAGAAATTGGAAAACTGTTTTCAGACTAAAGAGTCCTTGGACAATTCCAGATACTGTAGTAAGCATTTCCCCCCAAAATAAAGACTACAAAACTTGAAGAATTTAGGCTGTTATAGAGGCAGCAGTGGGCTAATAGAGTGCAGCTCTTACTTTTCTGAATGGCATTACCATTTGCATAGACCTTACAGGTTTCAGACAGCCAGTAGAAGTGACTGTGAAGTCTTCTAAACCATCTATTAAAAAAATGAGTATTTCCAATGTACATTTCTCACTTACATGAGTTCTGCATTTTAATGTGCTTTCAGAATCTATTTTGGTCTTTCATCACCTGTTCCTCAAAAACATCTACTTTGTACTTTTCCTCCAAATCCACTGCCAAGCTTGCCAAAGGGAGCAGGGATAGGAAAGAAAGTGGACTATGTAGTACTTGTTTCCAGGCTCCTCTGAGAGGCACAGTAACAAAAGAGAAAGCTGTAGATGTGGACCTCACAGGTTGCCCTTGCTGGCTGGACCGCTAGTTGTTTTGCACTAAGACCTGGCTTTCAGCTAACATGTACAGAGTTTAGCATCCAGCTGGGGCAGTGCAAGGGTGAGCCATGCTGAGTGAACTAAAAATAGTTCGCAGGACCCAAACAAAATATTGACTACTTGTTTAAAGTGTTTAGCACTTGATCTAAGTTCCAGGACCAAGATTACAGCAGAAACCAGGAGGCATTCATGGGCTATAAATACTCGTGCAAAATAAGCATTATCAGAAGATGAGAATTTTAGTATCAGATCATTTAGGGAAGTTTTACTTCTGGGGCTGTGTGGCTAAAGATCTAAAGGGCTGTGCATGCTATCATGCAGTTACTGTACCATGGCACCTTTCAAGGCAGTCTGTCTTTCAAGGCAGAAAAATTCACTGAAATTTGAAAAACCTGACATTATAGAGAGACCTTATTTCAACCTTAGTGCTATTCTGGAATATGTAACTTGGACAAAACCATGTCCTATGGAAAATGACATCTCCTAAAAGCACAACCGATCTAGATTATTTTTCTGGGACCTTCCAATAAAATACTGAATAGTTGCACACAGATTACCCTTCTTTGCTGTAAAGCAAAGTGTGGGTAATAGGATATCCTCCATCTGAAGCAGGTTTCCACCAACAAGTAAATGTTTCCTTTTCTGGAGAGCGGCATTTTATTATTGTAGGTTTTTCAGGAGGTGACTGTCCTGTTAAAACACAAAGAAATGAACTGGTTAGTAAGTTTAATGCGTTACGTCAGCTCTGAACTTACAAAACAATGTCGAGCAGAGCACAGCAAAATACTTTTTTTCTACAAGGAAAGAAAAACTTTTGCTTTGTATTAGCATAGGAAAGCAAGAACTGTTCAGTGGTTAGGGCAGCAGCCTGCTACTTTGACATGGATTCAGAATTCTTTCTCACTGCAGCTGTGCTGAGGCATTATGTTTTGGTTCCCTGGATTTAGCTCTTCCCTGCCCCTGTCTGATGAGGCCTGCTCAGTTACTCTTATAGCATGCTCTACAAATGATTTAAAATACACTCTGCTATCCAATCTGTTTTCAACATAAACCATTTTTTCTTTAAAAAAATATGTTTTAAGATGCTTCTGATTGTTTAAAAAATATTCTGTCTTTTGCTTTGGCTTTTGCAGAAAAAAAAAAAAGAAAGTATTTGCCCATTTGTTTATGTCCTTTCCAGTAATTTCCTTTTGAAGTACCTATGTGGAGCTGACTTCAAAGATAGATACAAAAAAGCAGCTCTCATATTTCCTTGTAAAGTGACATTATGCTCAGTACTCAGCCTGACTGCTGCCAAGCAAATTATAATTATTTGGATTCCGGATAATGTTTTTATATAATCAAGCAAAGCACTTTGAGTAGGGCAGAGGAAAATGTTTAGATTTTGAATAGGATGCCAGTCAAAAGGTGGGATTGAAACTTTTGCCGTTATGTATTTGTGGCAAAATATGGTCCTATTACACCAATAATACATATTTTCTACTATGTAGAGTAGGGACATTGATTTTCCAGATTTCTAATTGCCTAAGCTCTCAATTCCCAGATCTGAAAGTGGGACATTTAAAAAGAATTTTTTTATTAACAGCACTTCAGCAATCTCCATGTCAAATAATGAACAATACAATCAGCGACAGAAGATTTGGCCAAAGTGTTTGACAAGACAGGATGTCATGCATATTTAATGTATCCACTCAAACCCACAAAATACAGATAGTTATTTCCATGAGATAGGAGCTGCAAATGTTATGCTGTATTAGACACAGCAGCGCTTTCATTTCAGTTACTAATGAACAAATGAATCATTCCTACACAAGTACCATTACCTGGTTGTCCTGGGTTCAGCAGTAGCAGTCATTTTTCTCCTTCTTAGTAGCTGGTGCAGCACTGTGGTTTTGACTTTCAGCCTGGGAACAGCGCTGATAACACTGATGTTTTCAGTTGCTGCTCAGTAATGTTTACTCTGACCAAGGACTTTCTGAGTCTCATGCTCTTCCAGGGAGGAGGGGAAGCCGGGAGGAAGCAGAGACAGGACACCTGACTCGAACTAACCAAAGGGGTATTCCAAACCACAGCACATCATGCCCACTATATAAACTGGGGGCAGTTACCAAGAAGGGTAAGATCACTGCTCGGTCAGGCTGGGTATCGGTTGGCGGGTGGTGAGCAGTTGTATTCTCTTCCCGTGTTGTTTCCCTTGTCATTACTATTATTGGTGGTAGCAGCAGTTGTTTGGTAGCAGCAGTGGTTTGTGTTATACCTTAGTTACTGGACTGTTCCCATCTCAATCTGTGGGAGTTACATTCTTTTGATGCTCCTCCCCATTCCTCCGGCAGCAGGGGGGGAGGAAGGGGAGAGGAGTGAGCAAGGGCTGTGTGGCTGATTTGCCAACTGGGTTTAAACCACGACACTGGTATCTACAGTGGCAGATCAAATTAACACGACTTTTTTAATAAAGGGAGAGGAGCAATTAGGCACACTTGTATCAGAAGTGACTTCCTAGTGAATCCCAGCTTGTTTATCGTAACCAGTTTGAGCAGAGGATCCTGAGTGAGTCAACAAGACTAATATGTGGTTACACATGAAGTATGCGTAAGATGCACTAAGATGTTCCCCCAGCACTACAAAGTACCTGTGTGAGGAACCAGGTTTTCAGGGCTGCCATTTAGGCACCTTTTACAGCACTGAACAAGCTAGAATTTAAAAACAATTAATAGAACATCAATCATTCGCTCACCTTTGGGGATCTGAATGTGTCTTTCAGAGCTCCACTCACTCCATATTCCAAGGTCTAACATGCAACGGACCTGAACAACATACTTCACCCCAGGTTGCACCCTAATCACTTTGTACTGCGTCTGCACTCCCACAGATATTATCTGGAAAAGAAAATGGACAGGAAAACCAATAAATAATTCATCCATTTTAATAAACAAACCATAAAGGAGCTTGTGTCACCGATTTTAGAAAGGCAAGGGTTTCAGTTGGGTATTCAGATGTGGATTTCAAACATCAGTGGAAACAGTATGTGTGATTAGGATACCCTAAACTTTCTGCCCCCACCCTGATCATGTTTGAGAGGAAGATGATGATGACTCTCAGACCAATTAAAATGGTACTTAGGGAATAACTGAGAGACTTAAGAAACAAAAAGGGTCAGCCTGAAAAGCAGTATTAAGGAAGCATGAAAGTTTTTAAGGGAGAGGAAATTGGAATCTTTATTGGTGGTTGAAGTTCAGCTTGATGTGATCAGAAGCTGCTCAGGTAGCATCTGCCTGGGCCAGCCAGAGCAGCTCTCTCTCTGATGCTGTGAGTAGCTGCACTCCAGAGAGCACAGGCTGCTGCAGGCAGGAACCCACACGTGTGGGTTCTTTCTCACTGGCGTGTCTCAGTAGAAGGGATGAGAGTTCACGTGAAGTTAAAGCATCCATGTCCCCTCCAGAAGCAGTTGTACCTAGAGGAATTCGTACTTGCAGGAGGTGGGGTGTGCTTCTAACCTACCCTTCCTGGGGGAAGCGAATTCCTGCATTTAGCATACTTCTAGGACTAGCTACAGAAGTGTGTTTATAAATTTGTAGGTGTCTATCAATGCTTTCAAGTGCCCAGTATTGTGATGTCTGTTCTATTGCTAATACTGACCTTGACTGCAAAGTTAAATGATTGCTTGTTAATTACATCTTAATGAATCAATAAACTGCTTTGATCCTGATTTGGTTTGAACTATATGAACTGAGCAGTCTCCTACTTTGATGCTTGGGAACAGACACATTGCTGAAAATTACAATTAAATATTGTATTGGTGGACTACAGAGGCTTTTATACTATGCGACATTAGGGAAATATTACAAATCCTGTGTCTACAAACTACTACAGTTTTTTTTTTTTCTTGAGTTAGATTTGGTTACAATAATTTTTCTATCCCTACAGAAACTTATTATTTTTATAATACCAGTAAAATTCAGACAAGACAACCCACCAAAACAGCATTTACAGAATAAATATATTTTCCCATTACCTCCCACTCTTCCATTCCTTCAGTTTTTAGTCGTAGCTCATAGTGATACAGATGTGAATTAGATCTGACATCAGCTGTTGGAGGTGGAGACCATTTTGCCCAAAGGTTCGTTACGCTAGCAGATGTTTTTGTTTCTAGAGTGAGGTTCACAGGAGCATCTGGCTGAACTGTATAAATGAAAAGTTTGCCATTGATGATTTAATTTTCTCTCAGGAAAAAAGGCACCTCCTTTACAACTTTGTACTTAATCACATTAATTCCAGATCATTCAGCACTTCTGTAAGATAACAGCACAATAGCTTTTTTTTCCTTTCTCTCTAATAATGTTTACTGGCCTGATTTACCACAGTATCAGCAAGTCTCAGACTTTGAATTCGCCAGGCTAAGAAAATACAAATTGTCATTTCATCAGGCTATTCTTGCAATATTAAAATATCACATTTTTCATAGATAAAAAGACTGACTACATTTATCATTACAATGTGTAGATCATGTGTATGCAGAAAGCAGAACGGAGTAGAAATATGAAATACTACAAAAAGCTGGCAAAATGCTTAAGCAGTTATTTTTACCCTCCCAAGACTGCACAGCCAGCAGCCAGAAAGATATTTACATCTGGAGAAAAACCCTGGAGCAAATTTTCCAGCCATAATTAAAATGACAATAAAAGATGTAGTTACTTAATTCATAAATAGAATGCAGTCTTCACATAAATTAAAAATGCGTATTTCTGATCATCTGTAGATAAACTGTTCTCCACAGCAAGTTTCACATGATGAGGAAAGAAATCTCTCACCACTGCTTGCTCTGGGATGAAAAGCTACATACATCTCCAGCTAGTTTGTTTTTAGTTTCATACTTCTCTTTACCTATGGAAGTCACATCCACGTACTGAGGATCTGAGCTGTTACTTCCAATCTCATTTGTTGCCGTTACAGTGATATTATATGTTGTCCAGGCATTAGTGTGGTTTTTATCAAAGTAGCAGGAATTGGGACCTGATGTTTCGTAGTCTGGACATTCATAGATCTTTTCTTCACTGAAATAAAATGATTTAAAAAGTTAGAAGTTTAGGAAATTAAGCAAAGCAGATAATTCTGTAATGGCCTATGTTCAGCAAAGAAATTTGAAATGTTTAAACTTGAATATAATCCCACTTCTGGGAAACATTTTGGCGAGTGTCAAATGCTATTACCCTAATGTTTCATTGCTATTTTTACTGAAGTTGTTCAGGATGAGGAATATGTCAACAAAAGAATGGAAAGAAAAATTTCCAGAGACGGCACAAGGCGATTTAAAAAAAAAAAAGAAAGTTAAAAGGCAAATTAAACACATTCATTTTGACTAAGGAAGAAAAGCTGCTAAATATCTTCTTCTTGTATTTCTCCTGGAAAGTCAGCTTAATGGGCCCTATGGCAGCCAAGTGTTTTATTGTTTTTGTTTTCTGCAAGATGTTAATTTATCTGCTTTTTAACATGATCATCATCACAACTGTCTCAATAAAAAACATCTAATTAATTCATGACCGCTTATGTATTACTTTTATATGGGTCTTTGGCCTTTTTAGGAGAGGCATTGTTTTGTACTCAATTAAAGCTGAAATGGGTGATGTACTTGGAGCCTATCCCAGCTGGGAAAAACTGTGTTGAAACCACAGCACCAGCTGAGATGTTTCAAGGACACACTTTAGTCCCATTGTTATGCCCAATGCACCACTAATAACAATGTCTCAGTTTCCAGGCAGTTTTGTCCTGATTCACAAAGAGAATATGGGAATAAGGGGACTGTACCCAAGAGACAATGAGCTAAGAAAGGCAACTGCGGCTCACACCTGATGTGCTTGGCAGTGCCTGGTGTTCAGCGGATTTAGTGAGATGGATAAGTATTCCTGTCTATCTCTCAGCAGGACTGTTCTGCGCTGTGATAAACATGACTTAAAATTTCTGGTTTCATCAAGATTGAAACATCTGGACTTTCATAAAATTATTGCTGAGTATGGTAACTTCATTAAAAGCTGCGTCTTTCCTGATCGATACCAAATGATTTGGAATTTACTAATTTTTTTTGAATTTACCAAATTTACCAAATTCCAAATGATTTGAAATTTATTTAGTTGCAGCAGGGAAGTCTGAGGCTTTACCTTATCTATTCTGAACCTCATGGGATTTATTCAAAGACATTGAATCTCTGAGTCTCCCTGCTTACTGGGCCCTGTTCAGAGAGCTCTCGTTTTCAGGAAGAAAGGGCAATTATACAAGGAAGCACAGGTTAAGCAGAGGTAAACATATACACATTTTAAACAGATGAATGAGTCACAGACTTAACCAGAACACTAACTTCTGAGATGCAACAGCCACATCTGATTTTACTTCCTTTTTGGGAACCGTGAGATTGGCTACAAATCCAGAAGTGGAAGCAAAGATGCTCTGAATCTCCAGGTGGGGGTTTGCTGTGCACAGCATTGGACAAGCTCTTTGGCAGGACCCTGAGGATGCCACCAGCTCTCACACACTGCCTGGGTCTCAGGTCCCCATGTCAGCCTGCTGCAGCAGGGCTGGTCTCCAGCTCCCCACAGCCTTGTCCTTCTCAGCTTTCCCCCCAAGCCAGCCCCAGGCCATGGGCTGACATCCTGGACCAGCCTGGCCTCAGCCTGCCCTATCCCAGGCAGGTGTGTGATGCTGAAGACTGGGCTGCCCCCAAGCCTGCCCTGTTCCCCGGGATGGAGGTCTTGCCCTGCTGCCCCAGGGGAGCCCCCATAGCCCCGTGGTGCCTTCATGGTCACCTCCTCAGAGAAGCATGCCATTCTGCTAAAAGCTGTGTGCGTCCTGATAAGATGGATAAACTACACCTTTCCCAACATGTCTTTAGACCAGTGGGATTTTAGGCCAGATGAGTTTCAGTAGGGACTGAAGGTTTGGGACCAGTAGTGGTCATGTTTTCTTCCTACAAGGGAAAGCCATTTATCTCATGTAGCCCTTGTTGGCTATCTGAGATTTAACAGGGTTTCATAAAAACACCTTTATAAATTAATGCTATCATTCCCTTGTTCTGTCATAATCATCACTTGATCATTTACAGAAGACATATGTATTGTTACCTGTCCTTGCTGTAGAACAGGGTGTAATTGGTAGGAAGTCCTCCATCTGAGCCAGGCTTCCACCAACAAGAAAAGGTTTCCTTTTCTAGAGAATGACATCTTATTATCTTAGGTTTTCCAGGGTATGATTGACCTAGGGAAGTGCAGAAATCCAGCTAGTTAGAGTTGGACAATGTTTTTGGTTGTTATGATTGAATGACACATTCAGCAAGGAATGCTTTTCTGAGGACAATAAAATGATTTGAAACTACAGACTGAATTTGTCAAGTAAATCTGCCTGGGAAAAGCCTCAAAACTTTCTAAAATAGCCACTAAAATTATTTTACTTCTCTTTTTCCAATGAAAATTTGAGTTTATGCTAAACTTGGAAAGTGTACAGTTACCTTCAAATTAAATTTAAAAGCTTGGAAGTAAATGTATGACTTTCTTTTTTTCTTTCCTAAAATATAGAAGAATTTTTATCATCAGGTCATCTTAAAACTAAATTTCAACTTCAGCTTTGCAACAGAACCAAAGTTTCATTAGTTGCACATATTTGGGGTAAATTATAGGCAAGACGAGTAATAAAAAGAAGGAATCAATGGGCTGGATGCAGTTATTTTGTGTATTGGCAAACTGAATGTATTCATTAATTGTTTGAATATTCCCTGATAATCCCAAAACATTTAAGAATATTTCCTGTTAAGATTACTTGTCACTAACTTCTGGCAAGAATACAGACCATAAATTCACATACAGTCTGACATGCAAAGCATGTGGCTTTTCAACCTGAGCTTACCTTTACTTCACTAAAGTTCCATACCATTACCTCTAATAGTGTTACTATTATATGACGCTAATTCCTAAGCATGGAGTGAGTGTAGGGATGGAGGGAGTGCCTTTCACCATTGCCACCACATAATCGTGAAATCAATAGCATAAAAAGAAAAGAGGACTCAAGTAATTTCTAAAATCTCCATAAAAAACTTTAGAAGAAAGTAATTTAGATATGTACAGGCTCCAGTCGTGGTCAGGATAGATCAGGTAAGCCTCAGACTTTTCTAGAGAAAGTGTTTTAAAGGAAGAAACAAGTGTTTCAGGAAGTGTTGTGCTTACCCATCAGACCCACTGCAGTCAGAGCAAGTAGAAGAATGACTTGAACTGATGTCAGTTTCTGCTTCATGATGCCTGCTTCTCCTCAGGAGGAAACACCAGATCAAAGGCTCACTGCAAAATACGCCATCATGAAGTAGTCAATAACAATGCTTAATGTGTAACACATATCACTTCTCTTGATCAGAGTCCTTTTTGAATTGCAGCTAATTGATTCTTGTTTTGCTCAAAAAGGTGCAGCAACACCTGTGGTTCCACTTCAGAAGCAGAAAAACTGAATCACAGAGCAGTGATTAATTCTTCCTGAATAGTTAACAGTGCTAGGATTACAATTCTATAGCATTAATAAAACTTGCATATTTATTCGGCATCTTGAGATACTGTGTGCTTTTCTTTAAGCTTTTCATTTAGACTCATTAGTTTATCTGAGGAATAAGCCTTTTAATAATAAAAAATACCCTGTTGATACAATACCCTGTTTTACCCCTATTGATACGAAGAAGTCATCAAATTGGAAACTCTGGAAGTCCTGAAAACAGAAAGCAAACAGAAAATATCCAGAATTTGTGTAGAATTTTATGATTTTTAAGGCAGTCTCGTGTCTTCTGAATATTTGGGACTGGCAATATTGAATTCAGGACCACGTGAGCTGAAGAATGCTCCTCTTTGTGTTCCAGTCGTTGGTTTTACTGCATTTGATTTTGCAGTTAAGTGGAAACACTAAGATCAGAGAAAAGAAGCCAAGGGAAAAGTAGTGCGACGTCGTAGTTAACTCATCGGGTGTACACGCACGAGGGAATGCAGTTATCCCTCTTTGTCCAACCTGTAAAAACCAGAGGCAGTGTGGCAGAACTTGGCCGAAACACAGCCAGGCGCAAGCGAGGAGCCTCCCGCTGTGAAGACCCAGTCCCTGTGGCGGGCTGGCACCACTAGATGTCCTCAGAACTCGGGTTACAGCTCCCTGTGGCCGGGCCTCGCTGTTGCTGCTAAATCTGATTTAGCCTACAGAAGAGACGGAATGGCTCCAAGCAAACCTCTGCTTGTCCCACCAGTACTCGTCCAGCTTGGAGATGGTGACTGGAGTCGCCTGTTAGATTCTCGGTAGCCAACCTTACTCTTTAAAACTAAAGAAGAACAATTTACTATCTGAATAGGAAACTCCTTACGTCAGCTTTCTATTCCTACCAAGCACATCTGACAGGTATTTGTATGCTTGAAACCCATTCACTGCAGCACAGCCTAGGGACAAGATGTCTCTTTGCTGAGGAAAAATTCTTTGTGGTTTATCAGATGACTCAATTTTCATTATGCAATTCATTTTCTGTATCAAGAAACTATAATCTGTCAGCATATAAATGTTTTTTAAGCTCAAAGGCAAACAGAAGTATCAGTTAATTTAACTGAGTTTACAGCATGTTTACTGTGGACAGTCTGAAGAACAACAGTTGGCTACATTTCCATATACCACTTCTGAATAGCCAAGCACGTTTAACACATGATTCTGAGCTACAGCCTAGAAAATTGCATCTGGGTTAGTTTTAAGCTCATTTGCAGCAATCTGTGCATATACAGTCAGTGGAGAGCAAGTCATTTTAATATCATTCCAGTTTTGTGTGAGCACATTCAGATTTTATGACTATAAACAAATGGCAGGCACAAACAGTTGTGTTTAACTTCAGAAATGAGCTGAAAACTTGGTGTAATCTGGAGTGCGGGCTACTGAGAGCATGCAAGAGCAAGGCACATTTTTTCCCAAGGGAAAGTGAAATAATGAATTATAAACAGTAACTATTTCATGTACATATGAGACTACTTACAATATTTTATTATCTCTAACAATAGTTGCAACATTTGCAAAATGCATCACTTTCAAATTGAGACTCATACTATGCTTCCCTTTAGAGAACTGGTACCATGGTTTAGTTGTTTCTTTTTACTTTAACAGATGTATCTCTTCTGTGTAAAAACTGACAGACAAGAATCTGATTACAGTGGGTAAATGAATGAAATGTTTATACAGAGAAAGAGAAAGCATCATCAAGAAAGAGTACTCTTCAAAGAAAATGGGGTCATTTTGGAAACTGAAGACCTAAAGAACCAATTTAGTAGAAGTGGGATGAAGTTAATGAATGTAAACCCAAGTATTTTTCCTTGGGAACATTTGTTTTTTAAAAATGAGATGATCGTGAACTACTTCTGTCATGTGGTTGTGAAAAAGAACAGGACACATACAGGAGAGGATTACGGTCCTATTACTGCTACAGACTAAACTCTATGAACAGCTCTTGTCACCTCTATTTGCGGAAAAAAAACCAGGTTAACCATTTGGAAAAGATTTAGAACACAGCTAGGAAGATGAGCAGAGGACACAAGGGGGTGTCTCTTCATGGCAATTTAAAGAGTTCACTTTCTACCCCACGCAAGGATGGTTGTCTTCTACAAACATAGCAGGAGATTAGCTTCAAAAGAGGGAAAACAAGAGTGTGTAAACTTTAGCAAATGTTGGAGCAGGAATAGATGGCCATAATTAGCTCATAAAACTAGAGAAAAATGTTAACATCACAGCAGTGACTTTCTGGAATAGTCTTCCGAACATGATAATCCCATTTAGTTTTCCCAGCTAGTGTGATCTATTATGAAATATATATGACATGGTTGGTTGTGACAGCTGAGGACTGGACTTTGTGATCTAATATGTGCTCTCCAGGCCTCTGTTTCAAGTTTAATACTTTGAACTATTAACAGTTAGAAAACTGCAGAAGCATGAGATGGCTGGACATCCTATTTTACATTCAGGATTTAATGCTCTCAAATTATTTTCTACTAAAAAATTACTAGAATCTCTGTTTATTTGAAGATTAAGCTTAAAAGAATCCTAGAAAAGCTTCATTCGGATACTTGTTTTGCTTTCTGAAGGAATGTGAGCAGCAGCAGAGCAGTGGCTAGGAGGCTCCAGGCATATTAACCATATTCCATTTGTTCCAGCGCCTATGTTTCCATGGTTGCCTTGTATTTGATATTTGTGGTTGAAATGTCATTTAGTAGAAAAAATAATGTCCACTTTATTGTAACTACATCAAAAGTGCATGTCCCCTGTTTATGACTCAATGTTTTTGTAAAGGGGTAATTAGCATTAATGAAGATGCTGTGTGGGGATGCCTCATTTTTAGGACTCAATGTATTCTTTTATAAGGGGCACAGGGGACAATGATTTGCCAGAATGTCATGCAAAACCAAAGGCTGAGGAACTGATAATTAAAAGATCACATGCCTCCTTTTTGAGAGTTTTCATTTAATTCCAACAAAGTTATTACATTCTGACATAGTTGAATTTCTCCCTTTTAAGACAGCTGTTAAATAGTATTCAACAGCCGCACATTGCACCCCAGAAAATAGTGTGTCTTGATGGAAATTGAAATGGTTACTGAGGTTTTAGAGTGTTGTCATGGGTTCCGCAGCAGCAGTCATTTTTCTCCTTCTTGGTAGCTGGTGCAGCACTGTGGTTTTGATTTTGGGCCTGCAAACAGCTCTGATAACAGCAGTGTTTTCAGTTACTGCTTGGCAGTGTTTTGGTCTGACCAAGGACTTTCTGAGTCTCATGCTCTGCCAGGGAGGAGGGGAGCCGGGAGGAAGCAGAGACAGGACACCTGACCCAAACTGACCAAAGAGGTTATTCCATACCACAGCACATCATGTCCAGGATGTGAAGACAGAGAGGAGAGACCCGGAAGGGTGTGGTGGTACACGGGGTTCGCTGCTGGGGGGTGCACTGGCTGGGTGGGGCTTGGTGAGCAGTTGTATTCTTTTTCCTTGTATCTCTCTTGTATTATTACTGTTGGTAGCAGCAGTGATTTGTGTTATACCTTAGTTACTAAACTGTTCTTATCTCAACCTGTGGAAATTGAATTCTTTCAATTCTCCTCCCCATCCCCCCGGAATGGGGGAAGAAAGAGAAGGGAGTGAGTGAGCAACTTCGTGAGTTATTAGCCTGGGTGAGGCTTAAACCACAAGAAGTGTAGAGAAGTGCACTCTAAATATGCCTGTAAAATAACCCTACTCTACAACTAATAATATTATGAAATTGTAGGTTTGAAAACAGTGCTTGCAATGCTGCTAAATAAAGCTGAAAGTTAAACACCAATACTGAAAGAGGGTGCAGAGGACTAGGGTTGTAAGAAAAAATATCCTTGTCCTAATTGAGTTCTAATTCATACATTCTTTTCTCTTTCTTGGCTATGCTGATGGATAAATATCCTGAGATTGACAGAGAAGTCTTTATTCATTTCTGCACAGATGGAAAAATTTTCTATCTGAAATGTTTTCAGACTTGCAAGAAGAGGAATAACTGCATAGAACCCACTGGCAATGACAGTCCATCACAAGCTTTGTTTGTGCTGCTAGAGAAATCTATAGCCAAAAGTACTTTACCAAACAAGATTCACACCCCTACTACTTATGATGATGAACAGTGTTCATCTTTCAGGCCTGGGGGAAGGCAGTTTAAGGAGTCCCAAAACACTGCAGTTCATTACTATTTGAAAGGCTGAACTACAGCTGTATGAAACCAACTGCAAATAAAGAACTAAATAAAGCAAGAATGTGATAGGCTATTAGACCACCCATAATGCTACTGGCCATATATTCAATTATACAGGGGACATAGCATGAGTCTGTCTTCCCACACCAAGTTTTCAAATGCCAATACTGATAAAAGTCCATAGCCAAGACTTGGGCATCGCTATAACTATAGATGTGTTTCTGAGTGACAGCAATGGTTTGCATCGTACTGCAAATTAAAAGCTGTGGATGGGTGGTGCATCCAGAGATCAGCTTTCCCTCTCTGAATGAGCCCCAATTGGAGGTCTGCAAATTCTGAATCCCTCAGGCACCCACTACAGCCTTCATGGAGATATATAGGCTTTTCAGAAGATAGAGAGTTCAGACATGTCTCTGATCTGAATTTCCTTTGGCTGATTCCAGGTGGAATTTTAGCACATTGCTTTTGTGAGTGCTTTGTGAGGATGCTTAGTTCCTGCTGTTGGCTGTGTAAGGAAAACTAGTCATCCAGTTAGTTTCTCTCCTGGGACTTAACTTTGTATTTCTTTTGTTATATAAACTGGAAGCACCTACAAGTTCCTTTAGGTGAAAAAGCTTCTCACCTGAAAAGTCTATATAACTGTTTCTAATGTATTTTTCCTAAATTTCTCTCTCAAACAGAATTCCTCCTAATGATCCTTTGTAGTCTTTCCTTTGATTAGCAGTTACATGTGCTGATGAATGGAACAACTTCTCTCACCCATGGAGATGTGCTCCACAGTCTGAAAGACTTAAGTAATTTCTGAAAAAGAGAAGTCATGAAACTGCAGATCCTTGGAAATAGTTTAGACAGTTATTTCTCCATCAAAGTATTTATGTAATCACTTAACTCCCAGTGATTTACAGAACTGAGCCTGAAACACTTGTTATAGCTCTTAACACCTGAAAGAAAAGCTAAGAAAAAAAGAAAGCACCATTCTCCCTACTTTACAGATGGGGAACCAAGACACGGAACACTCAAGTACTTTGCTCAGACTAATACCAGAAATGTAACAAAAGCTAAAAACTGATCCTTTCCTACTATATATTATTTTTTTTTATTTTCTGAATACCATCTCTACTGCCTTGTTTTCCCACTAAGACATGGTTTAGCTAACAACAGTGTAACTCTACTAGTCTCATGGCTCCTGAATATTCTGTTTTCTTCCCTGGTGGTCTCTATGTTTAGCCATAATTTTAGGCTTCTTATTTTTCACAGCAGTCTTTTACGGATAAGAAAATCATAAGCTGTAAAGAATAAAATTTTAGTGTTTGAATTTACATTACAATTTACAATACAACTCAAAAATTGCACTTGAAATATGATGGAAGTTCATTTCTACCAACTACCAAGCCCAACTCTGTTATCTTGCTATGGTAATTTTAAATATTATTTATATATAGCATGGTCACGAAATATCAGTTTCCTACCTGAAGGATTCATGTGTGCGAGGAAGATTTTTGTTCCTGTCTTTTCATGAATGTCAGGTCACTTGATAACCTGCAAAGAAAAAATATTCCAGGATTAGTATATTATTGGAAGTATCACTGTTTTATTCCTAAAATGTAAAGAGCAAAAGAAAAAAAAAAAAAAAAATCCCTTTTGAGTTAGCTGATTCAGATACTGAAACTGTAAGTCAGTACATTTAAACATTGAGAGCAACAGTGAGCAACTGTACACTCTCTACACTCTCTTTCCTTTATCTGTTTGAATAAAAGCACAAAATCTTTTAGCAATATAAGATGCAGTTTAGATGTAATCAGTAGATTGTGCTAGGCTATGTGATTAAAGGCTAATAACCATCTACATAAAGGCTGGGACAAGCACCAGGTAAAACTTGATGGGATTTGGGGAGGAACCCTGGCAGCTCAATCAGTGAAAATGAGGCACAGGGAATTGTCTATGCCTAAGACTATCCAAGTACAGTCAGATCATTGTCCTTTGTGTGGAACATACCAGGAGGAGCCAACTGAACAAATCTGTTTCTTGCCTCACAGGCTGAAGGGGGTATAGCACTTAAGGATGCAGAAGGGAAAGAGTTTGGGGAGGAAAGGAAGGGATCAAAGTGGACTGGGGAGAAGGCAAGCATGGGAAAATAAGGCAAAAAGGGGAATAAAAGGGTCATTTAAGTGTCAACTGGTGGTTTCTCTGACTGAGACATGCACCTGACCACTGTAGTCTACCCTTTTTTCTCATTAAGTCCTATTTCTAACTATCTCTTGTCTGGGTGTACTCCGTTCTGAGTGGGTACATTTGGATGCTAGTGAACTTTCAGATGGATTAGCCAATGAGGTTTGCAAACCTCTGATGCAACTGCCCCTCAACTGTGGAGACCAGAGGATCTGAGGCCAGCTACTGGGTTGACTGAGCATCTAAGACCAGCTACTAGAGCGATCCATTTACTTTTTTTGCAAATACAGACATATGTGAAAATGTATATGTTAAATCTTTGTTGATGATGTGTGTGGCCCTTGTGTGTGTTTATTGTCCATGTGCCCACCCATTGGGACCAGCTTGCTCAGCTTTGCTACTGGCAGAACCTGAAAGTATAATTTATAGCAGCCTCACAAGTATGGGGCTATCTGATTCGGCTGCCTCTAACAGACTGAAATTAAATGTTTTACCCCCCCAAAAGCCACAATGCTTAACTAACTGTTCTTTGATATTCCATCCAAATACATTATGCTGTGAAGAAATAATTTAGATGAGCTTCAATGGGCAACTTACCTGCAAGAGCAAGAAAAACTGTTCATACATGACATTACTAAGTTCCTCATACTATTTCATATAAAGTCTTCTCTCTTTAAGCAATTTAAACCAAAGTAGAATATTTTTACAACTGACATTAAGAATGACCTGTATCACCTGGAGAGCAGGTGAGAAACTGCGTAACTCAGTTACCAGGGTATACTTCAGTTTGGTTCTATTTATCTAAAGGGTAACAAGAACAATAAAAATACCATGAAATTATTTGGCAGCTAAACATTATGCCGTTACAGAGAATCAGATTTAATTCAAGGTGAGAAACAGTTTCTTTTTTATGTATGTATACATGAACTGGATAGATAGCGTACATATGAATACAGCAGAAATAACGTTTGTAATGAACGTATTCAACCATGACATAAGGTGAGATGTACTTTAAAAGACAGGGCTGAGCAAGTGCTCCCTGTTTTAGAAAGGACAGAAATCTGGTTGCCAGTGTGCATGCTGGGAACACAGCTGGATTCAGAATTGGCTAAATAGAAGAATTCTCCCAAATACAAGCTGCCTTAGATCTGGATCATTTCACAGAGACACGTAAAAAGTCACACAATTGTGTTGTATTTAAAAGAAAGCCTGTTTCTAAGGGAAAATGGATGGTTATGATGACTAAATAAAAATAAACTTTTCTCTACTTTTTCTGATTTTCTACTTGTTACTACATCAAAATGTACAATTCTATCCTACCAGCAAATTTTATTCTGCTTTCATTACTGCTTTCATGAAGATGTGATATAACGAACTGGTGATGCAGCCTTACATAATATGGCTGACATAAAAGCTATTTTTCACCAAAGCTACAGTAGTGCTGTACCAGCTTGTTCATGCATCAGTGATCAGAAAGGATCACTGTTAGACAGAACTGATAGAATTGACCTTATCTCCTGCATTAACTAGGATAATGACTCCCACCCAAGTGTTTCTACATCAAATACTAATTATTGAAATAATATTTATTATGATAGCTGTGAGAATAAAGATAGAATCCCAGGGTTTTAAGCACTGGACACAGAAGAGTTTCGGCTCGTAAGAACTGAAAATGTTCAATTTTCAGTTTTTCAATTTTCAATTGAAATTGCCCAATTAATAATTGGAAGAAAGGCATATCAACAAGCATGTCAAAACTTCTGGCTTTAAACTAAAGATTATTTTCAAAATATGCAGACTGCATGTGAAGAATCAGTTTTAGAAAATTCACTTCAGAATGTCGTTACAGAATGCTACAAATGCTTTTCAATCAAAGCCAATGCATGCAAATTCTCAAAACTCCAAAATGACCAAATGTCACTCAATATCACCATAAAGCATTTTTGTTTTGATATTTTCCAGTAGGACATTTTCTGAAATTTAAGCAAATAACTGCAGTTTTGTGATAACTTTTTTTTCCTGTTGAAAAAGTTTCATTGCCATGTTGCAATGAAAAATTTCTGATAATCTTTCTTTAATTATGCATAGAATTCCCATGAACAATGCAATGGCATGAGATGTTTTTTTGTCATTTTGGGGCAAAGATGCTGGTGGAGAGGTGAGGAAGTTTATTTCTTATTAAGGAGAGACTAAAATGATAAAAACTTTACAGGAAGCAAAAGAACAGAACTTTGAAAGCATTAAAGGGAACACAGTAACAGAGAAAAGTGTGAAAGATTTATGGATTGACTCTGAGGAAGAGAGACAGCAAGGAAGGATGCAGAAGGGGAAAAGAAACCAAACAATCTGTTGGCATTGGGCTGTAAAGGGTTGGATAAAGTTGTAATTTTGAATGTATTCCAATTTCTCCTTTGTGTTTCAAAGCTCCATCCACTGGATCCCATCCCCAAATAGCGTTTTCTTGGCGAACACAGGCAATGGGGCTGGGTGGAGGAGAAGCATGTTCTGTATCGCAGGGCCTACAAGCATCAGTAGGGTAGTGCTGAAGATAGCTGTGACCTTAGCCTTAGCAGAGTTTCTTTATCTCCTCTCACTGAGATAGTGCATTTTGGCTGAGTCTGTATCTTTAATTTCTCCTCAAAGCTTTACAACTCTAGTAAGACTGTAACCTGGCTGCAGGGGAATAAATGTTCTTGTTCCATCACAAATATGCTCAGTAATTAATATTATCAGTGGGAGCAAAGAAAACTATTGGACAAGTAATTGTTTCCCATTTCAGTGTTCTCTTTTTCAGGAGGTCCTCAGTATGAGGCTGTGAAAGTAGCTGTTTCTTTGTCTTTTTCTGAGTACATATTGTACATTTTACTCTTGAATTGCTTAAGTGACTGTAGAGTTACTCTGTAAAAGAACACAATTACCAAAAATTACTACTCCAATCAAACCAATAGAAACAATCAATGTCCTATTATATGTGAATATTTCTCAAACATATTCCCCAAACTTCAAACTCGTTGATAAAAAAAGCTTTGTGGTTCCATGCTAAAGGCTGCTACTAGTGTGATATACAGATCAAACAGCACACTTTTTGGCTAAAGGAATGAAACAGTGTTTTCTTTGTAATCTAAAACTGAAGGGAAAAATCTTTTCTTACAGTTATTTCAGAGAAATTGCTCTTAACAATAAATCAATATTTAACCTTCAGCCTTCACTTTCCTGAGCTTAAAATAATTAATCTTTTCACACTTCTAACCTGAAGTATTATATACTCCATTTAAAGCAGAAACATGTGGATGTGCAGAGAAGTGTATCAGTGGCATTTTATAGATCTCTGGTAACTCATTCCTGTGTTTGACACATTTTTCAAGCAGATTATTTTCTTCAGGTATTTATCTCAGTGTCATTAATTTCCCATGTCAGTAAAAACCACACAATTTCCTTACAGAGAGTGTCTCATTACAGAAAGTCAAAAAATCAAACTATTCTGAATTTTCTACATGCCAAACCAGTAACAGTATCACTACTGCTGTATCACAACCCTGTTAAGTTCCACATAGATTCTCATCTTCCAGAAAAAATGTCTTTATTATTGTAGTTTTGCAGTGGAGGAATACCGAAGGTCCTAAAAACTTCAACATGCATTCTGAAGGAATTACCCTTTGATCAGGATTACAAATTTCCTTCCTAATTTCTTCATGATGAATATATAAACTGAATGAGTATAGCACTAACCTGATCCTACCCCCCATCTTCAACCCAGGCTGCTGTTTCTTGGAGATTCTCTGTCATGCTGGATTGTGGTTTGGATTTTTCATTTGTTTTGCAGTATAAGGAAATGAACCTGAGGTTGCAGACTGTGAGACTTTTATGCACTTGTTTACAGAATAAAGACTTACACTGCAATCTCTGGAGGTTAAAGGTAAGTTTATTAATGTATTCTTTCATTAACCAATTCATTCATTAACTCGCTCTGTTCCTTAGAAACGGAAAGGACAGTACTCTGTCTCTTACTGATGAATGCATTTCTAACAGGTAGTATTTGCATCTCTGTCAGATTAAATAAAACACATCAAGAAACTACTTGGAGGAATTAATTTTGCAAAGAGAGAGAAATCTTCATTGTGCAGCAATGCCCTGCAGAGAAGGACTTGGGGTGTTGGTCAATGAGAAACTTAACATGAACAGCCGGCTTCAATGTGCGCTCGCAGCCCAGAAAGCCAACTGCATCCTGGGCTGCATCAAAAGCAGCGTGACCAGCAAGTAGGTAATCCCGCCTCTCTACGCTGCTCTTGTGAGACCTCACTTGGAGTACTGTATGCAGTTCTGGTGTCCTCAACATAAAAAGGACATGGAACTGTTGGAACAAGTCCAGAGGAGGGCCACGAGGATGATGAGGGAACTGGAGCACCTCCCGTATGAAGATAGGCTGATGAAGTTGGGGCTGTTGAGCCTGGAGAAGAGAAGGCTGCGTGGAGACCTCATAGCAGCCTTCCAGTATCTGAAGGGGGCCTATAGGGATGCTGGGGAGGGACTCTTCATTAGGGACTGTAGTGATAGGACAAGGGGTAGCGGGTTAAAACTTAAGCAGGGGAAGTTTAGATTGCATATGAGGAAGAAATTCTTTCCTGTAAGGGTGATGAGGCACTGCAATGGGTTGCCCAGGGAGGTTGTGAATGCTCCATCCCTGGTGGTGTTCAAGGCTGGGTTGGACAGAGCCTTGGGTGACATGGTTTAGTGTGAGGTGTCCCTGCCCATGACGGGGGGTTGGAACTAGATGATCATAAGGTGCTTTCCGACCCTAACTATTCTATGATTCTATAAAGGCAAGCAAATGGCCCAATGAATAAGGATTAACTAAACAGAAGATATTAGTTTTTGGACTATGGGTAGTATTTAGTTTTAACAAACTCAGGACATAAGAATGCCTCTCCCCTACTTCTGCCACCAAATATGTCTGACTAGATTTCATATGAATGTTTTCAGTTTGCCCTACTACTCTGTGAAGTTTATTTAACCACTTCTTGATTAAATAATAAATAAATAATTATGAAGGAGAATTTGGAGAAAAAAGGATTTAAAGGAACAAAAGACATATTCTGAAGTAGAGCAAAATCTATTTTATTGCTTTTCTACAGCTATTTGGTGAAAAAAGGCTCAGAATGAAATCAAGACGTTTTGGTTATACCATGTATTAATGCATCTGGCTACATCTGTTTTTTCAGTGAATACTTTTGATTCACTTTTATTGTGTCGCTTCAGTGGTTGTGCAATTTTTCCTTCTTTGCACTTAGTCTCAAATTGTATCTATGGTGTGTATGAGAATTATCAAGTTTTATAAGCCTTATTGTACTGGGTAATGACATCACCTTGGAACAGTAGAGTCAAGACTGGAGTCCCCTGCCTTTGAAAGATTATAAAAACTCCAGCCAGTTTAGAAGCCAAAGGGGAAGGGATGATGACTGGGGATTGAAGTTGTCAATTTTGAACTGCTTGCAAGCAAAACCACCTGATTTTCACATAAAAGAACACTCTGACCAAAATTCAAAAGTTCCAATAATGATGACTTTTTATGCCCAGCCACCTGGAATGTCAGATCAGCATGTTTTAATAGGACAAAGGCTATCTCACAAAAATGTCAAAAAAAAAAAGAAAAGGCATAAGCATCAGGAACCCTCATGCTTGCCCTCGATATAGAGGACTTCACAGTAAATTAAGGCAAACTAGTAAATCTTAATAACAGCTGAAATAATTTTAACTGTCATAATTTACATCACTAAAAATCAATTACCAGCCTCCATAATTAACATCAACCCATTTTGGTTTATGTTTCATTACAATGAACTTTAATTAGTAATTTTTTGTAGGCACCCAGTTACCTGATCATATTTCAAACGATAAAAACATTATTTTTGCATTTAATCCAAACTATTTCATCTACAACCCCTGAAATAAAAACCTTATGCTGACATTTATGAAATGGCAGGAGGAAAAAATGCTGTAACTGGGTTTTACTTTAGGTGGTAATAACACAGGCTTTTAAATCCTTGCTTACATAAAACCTGACCTTTTCATTTGATATAATAGTAATTTTTATTGAACCTTGGATCCACACGTCAGTCATTGTCGTTACCTGCATCTTTTCAAGTTGCCTTTTCAGTAATGCCTTTTATGGTCATATGCCTTCATCTTCTTGGCTGTATGCCCTAGGTAGCAGCATATTTTATATAGTTTAAATGAAAAAAGTCATTGAAGAGTAACACAACCATATTTTGAATTTCTCTTTTAATCCTTCACTTGCTTCACTGACAGTATGTTGAATGTATAATCTGACACTGAGAGCAGCAGACATGTGATAGCATCTGACATCTGACAGCACCAGACTTTCAAATCCGGTTCAGATTGTTTGTTTAGCTGGGCACGGTAGGACTCCTGAGCCAGAACAGTCAGATCTCTGCCTCCCTTAATGTCTTATTTGTGCACCTGTCAGGGTGCGTTAGGTGGTTACATCTCTAACAGGGATGCCAATATTACAGTCCTGGGTGGCTATCACCAGCATAGAACAAAGCATTTGTGAAGAAGGTCAAGCACACGTATCTATTAGGGCTATAGGAACCATCCACAAAAGTGGGTAAAAGAGGCATCTTTCCTTCCTCCTCCCTGCAGCTTTGTCCCAGATGCAGCTCAGAGTGTAGGGAACTTGGCTTGCAAAGGTTCTATCTGAATGAAGAACAGGTTTTGAGGATTACCTTGTGGTAGCTTTTCAAGACATCACAAATAGCAACAGGATCTTAAGAGGGCAAATCAGTTGCAGGCAATACAGGTGGATAATTGAGGCATTATGAAGTCTTTAGATGGAAACAAATGTTTTAGAAATTAGTAGACTAAGTGAATCACAGAATTCTATTAGGTTATATGTACCATTTTTCTGCCCTTTTTTCCCCCTTAGATTTCTTCAAGTTTAATTCTATCTCATTTTCAGAGCCCTACTACATTTAAACATTTGCTTACTTTTGTCTTACTTTTCATTTACATCACTACTTTCTATGTAATATGCTAACTGGTACAAAAAATAACTAGCTGTTCAATAACCCAGATCAATTCTTCTTCATAGCTAAATGGTGCTGAATAACATGTGCTAAGGATAAGCTAAGGCCATCAATGCAATGTTGCTAAACTGGTTCAGATGCCTTCTGCCAATAAAGCATCATGCCAACACAAACTTCACTTCTTCATTCTGAACTATAAGCGTGAGCTACTCAGCACAGGCATCCATATTACACAGATTGGGAGTCACAGATGTACAGATCTGAACAGACAACCACTGCCTACAGATATGTTACCACCCCTTGCCAGAAGTTGGAGATGCAGTCAGAATACTGTGTTAGCTTATATGGACAAGAGATAGGCAATAACCCAGTTTTTGGAAGAATGAATAAACACATTAACATTTAGCCACTTCTCACAGCCTGCTTTGTCTCTGATACAAAAAAACAAAGAGGGCAGTTTTTTAATAATGCTTTCTGGTACATTTCTCCTCCAGTGGTACAAAGAGCAGTGCTTCTGCAGGTTGTTGATGGGCATCCCATTTCAAAATCTACTCCACTCCTTCAGTTTCCAGCTCTGATTTAATTGCTTAGCTATTAACTGCTTGAGCAAAATTAATGCTTTCAAAGATGAAACTGGTACTTGAAAATACTAGTGTATGCACAGAAGCATATGAAAAGAGACAGTCATGGGCTCTTTTTTATAATTCAAGCCCTCTGATCTGAGCAAGAGTGCTTAGATTTTATACCTGCCCATTCCTAGAAGAGTTTCACAATTACATGTCCACAGAACATCTCTATATCAGAAGTGCATAATAATAACCATGTTGCTATACAAAGTATGACCATATATTCTTAGCTTATTTATTTATTAACTTAAGATTACTCCTTTGTAGAAGGAATGTGATTCCTTCTACAAGATCACATTCTGATCATGTATCTGTGAGACTAGATATATGTGAATATTTTCTTTGGCCTTAATATTCAAGCTCTATTGTATTTCAGTGACCTATTCATGGGGCAACTGCAAATAGCAGATGCAAGAAGAAAGCAGTCTTAACATTCTCTATGTGGCAAAGGCAAGAATCTTTTGCTGAGGAGAAGGCTACTAAGACCATCAGTGTTACAGGAATCACTGTTATCCTATTTTTCCATGTGATGGATTTTTATATCATTAATACTACATTTTCTTCACATGCTCCATGTCTGATAATTTCACCTGTTAAAGCTCATTCACTCTTAGAGGATTTCACGGCCAGACAGATCTATTTTTTTGTATTATTACCAAGCAGAATTTCTTGAAATTATATGTTTGTACTTTACAAGGCTCAACAATCAAGCACATGGACTTAGTCCTTTACTATGCTGTCTGCATGAACCTCTTTACTTCGAGAGTCTTACTGATTCAAACTTACTTTTGAGATTTCTCAGTCTTCTCTGTGATGAGCATAATGGGAGTTACATACTGCTTTATTTCTTTAACTCTCAGTTTCATAGCATCTGAAAATTCTTTTTAATATAGTACCTGCAAAATATTAATTTCTACATATATAGAATATGAAGTGAAGTTTTAAAACAGTAGCACACAAAATGGATGTGAATTATTGAAAAAAATTATGGAGTTATTCCTGATTGGTCATAATCTTCCTCAAGTTCTTCAGGAAGCAAGCGTTTTCCTGCAGGAATTTGAAGGCTTAGTAGTAGCTTCCCAAGGTCAGTTTTGCTGTGGAATTAAGTTCACCAGTATACACTCTGATATGAAATTAATTTTATTTCACTGAATTCATCCATTTTTGCCACTCAGTGGATTAAATACTTATATAAAATCAATCAATTACTAGAAACTAAACAGGACAAGAAAGAGTTCATGCTTTTGCTATTATGCCAGTGCAAATACTCTAGATTATGGGCTAAAAGCATTAACTGGATATGTAATCAATCAGCAGGAAGCACTGCTAGCAGCGATAATATCTTTATCTTAAAAAGCACTTCAGAAATACAGGGGGCAGCTGTTAAAATTAGAGGCATTTCTGCAGGCTGTCTGCAAGTGAAATTGGTAGGAATGGCCATTAATTCAAAGGCTTTAAAACTAGGCTTTCAGTTTGAAGACTTGTTGCTGCTGTTTGTAAGACATGGTATTATTTTTACATTCCTTAGTGAAAGCATAGGTTCTGGAGGTCAAATCTTTGGATAAGAGGATGGAAAAAAATATCAAGGGCAGGGAATCATAGAGTATATTAAGCCTTCCAGGTTCCAGAGGTGGGGAAGACAGAAATGAGTATCAGAAAGCAGGTGTACTGCTGAAGAGCAAAAATAAATAGAACTCAGTTCCAGAGCTCTGCTCCCATCCCTGCCAACAGCTTAGTCTCTGATATGTTGGACATCTCTTGCCCACCTGCAAAATGGACAGACATTAAATCTCACCAAGATGGGTATCTTTTTAATTATAATTCTCATGTTGATTGAAATTAATGTTTCCGAGATACTTCGAGGACTTTAGCTTGAAGGGATTATTCATGAACAGAATTATTGCTAGTAGCAATTTTGTTGTAAATAATTAAAAATAAAAGCCAAGTGGAAGGAATTCCAGTAAAAATTTAAAAGAATAACTGAAAGACCTCTGCAGACCACCTAGTTCCACCTCACTGCTCAAAGTAAGGTCAACTAGAGCGGGCTGCCCAGGGTCATGTCCAGTTGGGTTTTGAGTATCTCCAAGGATAGCAATTCCACAACCCCTCTGGGCAATCCTTTCCACTGTTTGAATGCCCTCACAGAAGTAAGATTTTTATTATGTTTAAGTGGATTTTCTTACAGTTCAGTTTGTGCTTATTGCTTTTTGTGCTTTCTCTGGATGCCTCTGAAAAAAGTGAGGCTCTATCTTCCTTACTTCCCTCATCAGATATTTATACCCTGAGCCTTCTCTTTTCCTGGCTGAATAGTCTGACCTCTTTCAGCTTCTTCTCATAGGAGAGAGGCTTCAGTCTCTTATTTAACTTCTTGGTCCTTTGCTTTACTTCAGTGCGTCAGTGTCTTTTTTCTACTAGGAAGCCCTAAACTGGACAGAGCACTTCAGGTGCTTTAAACGTAAGACTGGCAAGACCTTCAGGATAACACTGAAACAACAAAGCTAAAATATGTAACTAATTCCATTCATTGAGAAAGGGGGAGATTATGAGGCCAACTCTGAGAACTTTGCATTATAGCCCCAATATGCTCAATTTCCACCAATGAATATGCATAAGAAGTGGCACTGGGGTTCAGGAAATCCTAGTTCTACTCTTGAATCTCTTTTTATTTACTTTTACATGATATTTTTCCATTAGTCAAAATCTGATTCCTTTTTTAGAGGAACTGTGTTCATAACAAAAACAGCAGCCAATGACTGAATTCCTTTACAAACCACGTTATTTTTTACTTTACAGCCAAGCCATTAAAAAAGTCATATAAATTCTCAACCTGGGAACAAACTGTTGTTCTTCAGAAAGCTTGTATGTTTGCATTTGGCTAACTGCATGGAAAATAAAAGCTTTGTCATTTATTGATACTTTTTTCTCTCCTTCCGTCAGCATGCAGGTTGGTAACCCCTAACAAGCATTATATGCCTGGCATTTCTATTTCAGTTACATTTTCAATGATTGCACTGAAATTACATCCCAGAGCATTTTAATGATTGTCGCTTTACAAAAAGCTTGGAGTGACAGCACACTTCTCATTACTGAGGAACATGAGCCTTTGTTCTTTTTGGCATCTACAAAACATGCAGGTCTGTGTTTTTCCTCCAGCTTTACTTTCACAATTATGTTTGACATTAAACCCCAGCAAAGTCTCCTATTTGAATGACAAGAAGTTTTGTAGGTTGTGAATCTGGCTGGAGTACCTGACCAGTGGGTTGACCGTGGCTGGATGCCAGATGTCCACCAGAGCTGCTCCATCACTCCCCTCTTCAACAGGGCATATGATAAAATTATAAAAGTATGATTTGTATGATAAGAGACTGGTGGGTTGAGATTAGAGCAAGGGCAGATCACTCACCAGTTACTGTCATGAGCAAAACCAGCTTGGGGAAAGCTAACTAAATTTATTATCAATCGAATTAGAGTGGGGTAATGAGAAATGAAAACTAAATTTTAAAGCATGTTCCCCCTACCCCTTCTAACTTCCCAGGTTTAACTTCACTCCCAAATTCTACACCTCCTTCCACTGAGCAATGCAGGGGAACGGGGAAAGAGGGTTGTGGTCAGCTCATCACACACTGTCTCTGCTGCTCTTTTCTTCTCAGGGGAGGACTCCTCACACTCTTCCCCTGCTCTGGTGTGTGGATCTCCAAGAGCTTCAGGTGGATCTCTGATCCACTGTGGACCTCCATCAGTTGCAGCGCACAGCCTGCCTCACCATGGTCTGCACCACCGGCTGTAGAGGAATCTCTGCTCTGGCTCCTGGAGCATCTCCTGCCCTCCTTCTGCACTGACCTTGGTGCCTGCAGGGATGTTTCTATCACGTATTCCCACTCCTTTCTTCAGCTGCTGTTGCTGTTGCGCCAGTTTCTCCCCCTGCCCTGCTTCTTAAATACATTCTCCCAAAGGTTCTACCAACATCGCTGATGGGCTCCCTCGGCCAGTGGCAGGTCTGTCTTGGAGCCAGCTGCCCTTGGCTCTATTAGATATGGGGGAAGCTTCTAGTATCTTCTCACAGAAGCCACCCCTGCAGCCCCCCTGCTACTAAAATCTTGCCACACAAACCAATACAATGACTAAGGACACCGCAAACTGAGAAGATGGGCTCTGTGCCAGTTATAACTATGGCAGCACAGAGGAAGAGAATACTCATCCCAGATTTTGTAATGATTAATGTATCATCCTTCTCCTCAAGCCAGCAGATCAGGTTTGAATCACAGAGAGCTGGTATGAAGCAAAACTATTTTCAAATAGTTACAGAAATAATTTCTGTTATTTTATTAGAACAAAAGCTCATTCAGGAACAGTTCTGCGATACTGAGTCAACAGGAGTTAAGTTCTACAATGTAACAATAGCACATGATTAAAGCTGAGACCAGCCTGGATGAAAACCAGGTTTTTCCATGAGAAGTTGAACTAATAAAGCCCAATTTTCTAAGAACATTTTCACCTTGCCACTGTAACATGATCCTGACATCCTCAAGTATACTCCATGGGCTAAGAGACCAAAAAGCTATGGCTGGGCCGGAGAGAATCTTGCACAGATGGATCAGCTTCTACATGAGTTGACTTGAACGGCCAGCATGCTTTTAGTGGCAGCCTAATGGGCTTTTGCCAAGTGGAACTCAATGTTAGCTAACCTCCCCACAATTTTCCTTCCACATGAGGACCCACTAATAAGGGTCATTTGGCAATTTCCAGAAAAATTTTATGTTTCTATTGGGAATCCTTGGGAGTTTCACCCTCTGTTAAATATGATTTATTCTGGGCAGCAGGATAATACAATATGGGAAGGAATGGGGCCTGTAGGTTCCTTAATAAGCCAAGAGTAGTTTCACATTTCAAAATATCCAATGATTATTTTGTAATTTTAAAATGGTTTTCTATTTTTCTGGTAAATCTGTAACAGTGTTTTGTTTCGCTGTGAGCATGTGGTTCTCCATTATGGGTTTTCACCAGGGCAAATAGGACATGGGCTTCTTAAAAACCTGTGTATTATAAATTATTGCCTCACTTACACAGATAAAAGTAGACTTGTGTGGTCATTTGCCTAGAAAGCAGGAGGCATAAATTAAATTATAATCTCATCATAGGGAAATTCAATCCCAAATCTCTTCTTTCTTATGGCATAGAGTAATGTGGGCTAGAGTTGTTCTCTACCCCTTTTGTTTCCACTCTGGCTATGAATTAGAGAATTACAGGGACAGAAAAAAGATAACCAGAACAGAATGTGACTATAGTTTGGTGTTCAGGATACTTGGATGTGAAAGAATGAGGTTTGCTTGGTTTTTGCCCAAATTTTCTGTTTATTGTACAGTGGCTTCTTATTGTAAAATACATGAAGAGATCTGGTGGGCAGAAAACACAGAATTTTAGAATAGCAACACAAAGAAACATTCAAGATAGCCTGGATCTGGATTCAGATATGAAATGTGATTTGCTGCCTAACTGGCAGTCTTCTATAGTATTTGAGGAAAAACACGAGAAACAAAGGATTTGGGTGACTGATCAGGAGCTGTCTCGAGCCCTGTCCCACTTGCACTGCTGATGACAAATTCAAGGAGAAATGTCAGAAAGACAGATCACTATTTTTGTTTGGACAAAAGGAAAAGAAAAGGTCTGGATTCACAGGTAATCTCATCAGAGAACATAGATGGGGTTGGCTATTCAAATGAGATGTAGAATGTAAGATGTGGAGGGAGAATGAAAGAAGAGTAAACCCCTGCAGAGAAAGAATAAAGACATGCTGCAGTAGTCAGAACAACTATGGAAAACAGAGATAAAAGGAAAACTTCTGTTTCCTGTTGTGTGTGTGTCTGTACATGTGTGCATGCAGAAGGGAGGGGAGACTGAGGAAGAAAAGAAGATGGCTGTAGGGGAAAAGGGACAAAGAGGCTTTTCTTTTTCAATTTTTCTTAAGAAACCAATTATTCAGCAATTTAATTGATATTTTTTAAGCTGTGTATTAAATACTGCAAGTTTGCATAGGAGAGCTCATGGAGTCACCATCGTTGGAGACTGAAATCAGCCAATCATTTGTGGTTTTGAATTAGACATGCAGAAGCATGTATTTGTTTAACTTTCCATACAAAAGAAATGTTCTAAAAGCAGTCTTGAAGAACAAATCAATGGTATTTATCCTGGGCTGCATCAAAAGGAGCGTGACCAGCAGGTCGATGGAGGTGATCCTGCCCCTCTACTCTGCTCTCAAGAGACCTCACTTGGAGTATTGTGTGCAGTTCTGGTGTCCTCAACATAAAAAGGGCATGGAACTGTTGGAACAAGTCCAGAGGAGGGCCACGAGGATGATGAGGGGACTGGAGCACCTCCTGTATGAAGACAGGATGAGAAACTTGGGGCTGTTGAGCCTGGAGAAGAGAAGGCTGCCTGGAGATCTCAGAACAGCCTTCCGGTATCTGAAGAGGGCCTACAGGGGTGCCAGGGAGGGACTCTTCATTAGGGACTGTAGTGATAGGACAAGGGGTAATGGGTTCAGACTTAAGCAGGGGAAGTTTAGATTGGATATGAGGAAGAAATTCTTTCCTGTAAGGGTGATGAGGCACTGGAATGGGCTGCCCAGGGAGGTTGTGAATGCTCCATCTTTGGCAGTGTTCAAGGCCAGGCTGGACAGAGCCTTGGGTGAGATGGTTTAGTGTGAGGTGTTCCTGCCCATGGCAGGGGGGTTGGAACTGGATGATCTTAAGGTTCTTTCCAACCCTAACTGTTCTGTGATTCTATGATTTGCCTGAAAACAAGTAAGAAAGCCAGAAAAGCTAGCTGACCTTAACTCTAGACATACAACAGCAGCTTAAGTTAGGAAAGTGGAAAAACAAATACAACATGTTTGTTCAGAACTCCATGAAATACTATGGACATTTGGAGCTACCTAGTATGTAGAAAAAAAACCCACAGAAAGCACTGTATCCATGTATACTCCTGTTTGTGTTACATTAGACTGAAGTAGGTGTTGCAGTTTTTACTGCTAAGATTAAAAAGACCAGTAGAGTACACGGCTACTGAAGTTTTACTTCTTACTGGGGACAATGCTAGTAAAGAATTCAAAAAGCAGAGGTAACTGTGGGACATGCACATGGAAATGCTGCACACAATGTGTCTGTATGTAAGTGGATTGTAAGAAATGCTCTGAAAATGGAAAACAGAAGTGTAGAAAGACCCAGCAGGGTCACCCAAACATCATGGGTCCTATTAAGGTTAAGTAGAACAGCACAGAACCACAGAATCAAGGAATAATTCAGCCTGGAATGGAGCTTGGTGGGTCTCCAATTCACCCTCTGCTGAAAGCAGTCACCTGTGAGACCAGAGTGGGTTGCTCTAGATTTATCCATTCAGAGCCTGAAAATCTCCAAGGATGATACTGCATAGACTCTCTGGGGCAACATTCCACTACCTGACTCTCCTTTGGATGAATAAATACTACCCTGTGTTTAGTTAGAACCTGTCTTGTTTCAATACATGCCTATTGTCTTTTTTTCTCCCACTACACGCCACAGCAAGAGCCTGTTCCCATCTTCTCAGTAACTTCCCTGCAGGTACTGGAAGACTGGCATCAGGAAAATGCAGGCCCATTCTTTCCTTTCTCTTTATAGCTCTACTGTCCTACTGTCACTCTCTGGTTGTAATCCAAAACTTTTACTTTCTTGGAGCACTTACCTGAATCAAAACCACTTACTGCATCAAAAGGCTGACCTTTTGATGCAGTAACTACATATTAATTCTATGATGTCTGTGGCCCTTTCTCCCTCTTTAGAAGCCAATGAAAAGAGGGTAAAAAACTGCTAAGTACCAACAATCAAGGAAAAATTAAAATGCACTTGACCTGCATAAAAAAGTATGTCAGCAGCAACTTAATATGAACTTGCATTTTTCTATGAAAGGAAACAAAATTCAACTAGATCATGAAAGGCAACTCTGGCTGCTTCGTCATAGCAGTCTCAACTTGAAACAGCGATTTTGATTAATTTGTTTTTAATGAGTTGCATAGAAGAAATCTCATCAGCTCCCATAGAACTGTCACTGTGACACTGAACAGATCTAAACCTCACCAGAATATTAAAAACAGGTATGTGTGAGACAATTACCAAGTTGTGCTTTGACACCTGACTAGCAGGCTTGTTACACTGTGCATTATAATTATCCCTCTCTTCGCATCTTGTCTGTGTGGACACAGTCAGAAACCTACTTTGCTGTAAATAAACTAGATGGTCTCCGTATGGAGGTAGGGTAAACACTGCCAGGAGATCAACCAAGAGTGCGAACCGGCCTGTGGGCTCTCGTACTTCCAGGAGAAATGGTTAATAACCAAATAGCCTGGAAATTAGGGAATAAGTTATCAGCCTTCCCCAGCCAGTTTGAGATGAACACTTGAAAACTTACACAAGAGTAAGTCTGCGCAAAAAAATGCCAACTCACTGCTAAGACAAAACCTATTCAAACTTTGTGTGCAAAAGAAATGGCTCAAGAACATTTCATACTTCTGAAGAAAGTACTTCTTGAAACTGGCAAGATTAGAGAGAGCTTAGCTTGACATAGCTGCCTATTGTTTCAGTTGAAAAAGATTACTATTGGCAGGAACTCATTTTTTGTTGTCATTTTTGTAAAAGCTGCATGTTCCCAGGTCTAGTTCATTCCTTTTAATGCCACTGACTCCTCTGCAGACAGAAATATCCTGCAGGTGCTCATTTAAACCTACAGCTGCAGAATAAGAGACAATTTACTGGTTAGCATTAGCATTTCTCCAAACTGGCCTGCATGGGAAGAATGGAGCCTGTGAGAGAAAGACTGTTTGCCTGTTAAATAAGATTACTACACAACAAATGTTTAGGTTTAAAACTGGTGAAGTGAATGCAGTTATATCAATAATTAATTCTCAGTTCATTATTCTCAGTCCCTAAGATCCCAGGGCTCAAGATACTATTCATGGCCCTGACAGCACACACACTATTCTCTTTACCACAGCAAGACACTGAAGCTGATTCCTCAAGGAGGGATACAGTAAAGTTTTATGTGTAGAGAAAAGGCACTTTCTTGCCTTTACTCAACAACAGAAAATATAATAAGGTTTTAAGACTCTCATATGCTTTACCACATTTTTTTTTTTACCTGTGCTTATGTGGTATAAGCCTTGCAAGCTTTGCTCATGTTGATGGATTCTTTTGCTTGAAGGTGAGTGCAATGCCCTTTTTCACATGCAGCATGCATATACAATATAAGTAGCTTGTGCATACTTGAGAAGAAGATTGAAAAGTTGCACCGTGTCTCAGAAGGTATTCTATCTTACAGGAAATGTAACATCTTTATGTTAAATAAGCCCATGCTGTTTATGTGGAATTAGTGTGGAAATGGGCTTAGAAAGTATGATGATGCAGCAGGTCTCCACTAGTATGTTCAGTTATTAAATTGATTTTAAGGTAAAAATAATAATCTCCTGCCTTTTTTTTTTTTTTTTTTTTTTTATGAACAGCTGAAAAGAAAAACCCAAATGCAAATTCATAGTTTTCTTATTGTCTTAATAATTAAACCATTAAGATCCCAGAGTGAATTTGAATAAACCAGAAAACTTTCCTGAAACTAAAATTGGAGAGATTAGAATCTCACTTGAAAAAAAAACTCACCAAAATCTGATTTCATCTTTCTGATTTCTAAGGCACTTTATTCAATGCACTGGAAAGAATCCTGGGCACCGTGGACACTCACATAGCATTTCCTGTTTAACAATTCTGTATATTAAATATTCTGTACAAAGTGGATATCTTGGTGCTGGTGGAGTCTCTTCACCTGACTTGTGTCTAAAAGTACCTTTTGTCCTACATATCTGTTGCTTCCATTCCCTGGCATTATTTGACTACATTTTCTGAAAAGACACTAGAAGAACTTGTAGCATTACCTGGTATTGTTTTTCAGATGCTTCCCCTTACTGAGGCAAATAAGGAACTATTTATATAAACAAGCTGAAACACTGTACATCTTTTATAGTAAACAGCTGATTTCAAGTCCACTGAGGTAATTCCAACACAAAAAAGTAGTCAGAACAACTTAAAATTTCCTCTAGCAAATTTCATTATAGCTTCATATTTCCACACTTTATAAATTGTATAGAAATTACTGATATTTCAATTTTCTATGAGGGCACAGTGAGTGAAATACATTGAATACAGCCAAAAATAAAACTGGAAGGTTATTTTACCATCAAAGCTTGTATGGCAAATACTGTATGTAGCTTCATGCATAGGAAGAAAAAAAGAAAGATGAAGTAAACCCATAATCTTTCCTTCAAAAAATTATTTTGCTTTACTACCTTTTTTTCAGTCTATTTTGCAGCTGATGTATAATTAGATGACTTTTAAGCATCAAAAGGATCTAATGAATACTATTTTTGTGCTACATAATATTCTTAAACAAGCTACTGATAAAGTAATTTGTATAACATTGCATTTTTCCATTTTTTTTTTTAAATTTCAGGTTAAGATGCATTTCTATGGCTAGAGTGCAGTACAAGCTAAGAAGAATCCAGAAAATCACAAATTAGGAAGTTATTTTGGAAGAACTTCTACAGGAAATAAATGTCAATAAAGTATTCTTGGAAGCCGAGAATGGGGAGACGGATTCCTCCATAAAACCTCCCATGAAAGAAGTAAACCTGAATAGCACAGAACTCAGATTGCAAATTCAAGCCTCCACTGCCTATCCCAGCCAGATCAAGTATTAAGCTGTCCCTCAAATGTTTTTTACACTGTGGAAAGAAAGAAGAAAAACAAAGTTTATGTTGACCCAAACATGTTTGATAGAAATAGGCACAGAACAATAACCTTGACACAGGATAGCACAAAAGAAGGGCAGAACGGAGCCACAGGCTAGGGAGGGGTTTTATGAATAACTGCAGTGAGACTGTATAGTCCTCAAGGGTGAAGACAAGCTGCTTAGATTCTCCTTAAGGAAACACAGGGCCTGACTCCAGGAAAAGAAGGTGAAGCAGGAAAAGAAGATTAGTTTAAGCAGATTCTAAGCCTGAGCTACTTTTCAGTAGCTGGATTTATCTATAACGAAGAGGAGTATTTACATTTTTAACAATTACTGTCTGTCTAAATTATAAAATTTCAGATGTAATTTTTGCAGCTAGAGATGAGGTGTCACTGAATTTGGACCTTTACCATTTTTATGCTTTGCTGTAACCACATGCCCTTGATAAAAGTAAGCACTACTTATATAAAACACATACGGTTCTGTTAATGATTTACACATCAGGAGAAGAAGCCCTCAGATTTATGTACACCACCACTGTAAAGTACATGTACAATAAATTCTGCAGCTGTGAGGTAACAAAGACAGTATTTTACTGCTGTGATCTACAAAAGCTCCCAAACCTTTATCAGTTACAAAATGTCAGGCTGTCTGCTCTCACCAATCTCAGCTCCTTTAGAGTAAAGCAAGCACGTCTGCTCCGTCAAAGGATAATGCAGATCAACAGGTGAAGAACTACCAGGTTGTCTTGGTTATTCTAATGCCCTATTGGCTAAAAAAGACCACGTAGACAAACACAAAGCTGAAAGCAAGCCATCAGGTTGAATTAAGGAAGCTATGAGGAAAACTAGCAAGAAAATAAGTTAGGAAAGATTCCCATAAAGTAGATGTAGATAAAAGCATACTTGAAACTCAGAACTGGTACTGATCACAGCATAAAAATGCCATGAAAAAGTGAATCTCAGAAGTAGAGAATTCGATGGTGTAAGTGCAGACCTTCAATTCTTCCCCCAGCAGGAAAGATGACTGCTGCCTGAAGCACAGAGCTAAAAATATTCCAGCAAAAAAGTGAAATGTATTATTAAAGGTAATAATATGTTGGCTTTTTTTTTTTTTTTTTTTTTTTTAAAATTTCCGTTAGATTTCCTATGGGTTTTACGCCACAGTCTGTGACTCAGTCACAAACTCATTCATTCAGCTAAATTTATTTTTTTCTCAAAAGATCACTGGAGGCTATTTTAATGCAGAGGAAGGTTTTAGTGCAGGAACTCTTTCAGCTTTGAATTTGTCAAACAGGTGAACATGAAAACATATAAAATACCTATGGATGAACAAGCAATAGCCTACTTGAGGTTTATTATCATGACATACCATCTTTCAACTGTTTTTGTTTTCTGTGCGGACAGCTGGCATATGGAAAGGATAAAGCAAAAACCCTGGGGAAGGTGCTAAGAGAATAAAGTTAATTAAAGAGGCAAAATACTTCAGTCATTGGATGCCTTATCTTCCTAAAATCCTTCGTAAATGTCTATGAATATCCTCTTAACCTTAGTTTTATTTAAACAAGATCAAAAATAGGAGATGAACCAGGACCTACTGATACAGAATATGTAACTGAGCTTCAATTAAAATAACAACCACTTTAAGAAGAATACCAATGAAACAAGGAGCTTTTGTAGGCTCACAAAGCAAATCTTACACACTCTTGAAGAGAAAGAGATACTAGTTAGGTTTGAGCCTAAATAATAAATTTCAGTTTCCACTTGTCCAAATGTTTTGTGGACTTCAGATCCCAAGTGTTGATTTTGTTTCACTGTGTTACAGGCTGTGCAGCAAGTACAAGAGCTGCAGCAAAGGCAGGGCAACAGAGACTCGGCTGATGGATACAGGCACCAATCAAGCTGCTCTTGCAGCTCTTGCTGTTAATGCTGCTCAAAAAGAAGAGATCTCCAGCAAGGGTGTCCTGGGTTCAGCAGTAGCAGTCATTTTTCTCCTTAGTAGCTGGTGCAGTGCTGTGGTTTTAACTTTCGGCCTGGGAACAGCTCTGATAAAACCGATGGTTTCGGTTACTACTTGGTAATGTTTTGGTCTGACAAAGGACTTTCTGAGCCTCATGCTCTGCCAGGGAGGAGGGGAAGCCAGGAGGAAGCAGAGACAGGACACCTGACCCAAACTGACCAAAGAGGTATTCCATACCACAGCACGTCATGTCCAGGATGTAAAGCAGAGGGGAGGGACCCAGAAGAGGAGAGAGTGAGCGAACGAACTGCTTGAGGGGCTTAAACCACGACAAGGGGGTAGTGAGGCAGCTGGGGCTGCCACGGGAAGAGCCCATGGGGTCTGGCACATGAAGGACGAGAATGGTGCTCTATTATTTTTACACTTTTGCAAATAGGACCCAAAGTTTGTTCTGGAAACTTTAAGGATATACTAAGAAATTACTTTCAGTCAGGAGCACACATAAATAAAGAATGAATTTTGTAACTGGGAAAAAAAGAGCCATACTGTTGGTATGAATTTGTCATGTTTTCAGCATGCTGAATAAAGCCAGTCTTTCTAGTACAGCAATGCACACATGCAGAAGCCAAAGCTTAGGCACCTATGCAACTTTCAAAATCAAAATACAAGCACCTGCTAGATTTTGCAGATAAAGGATTTGTATGCTTTGATTTTACCTGGGTGCCACCCTGTGCACCTGAAGACATCAGGAACTGTCACAGGAGATGGTTCAGAAGATTCTTCCTGTCTGAAGGTAACATACTGTACTGGAGGCATACAGTTTTTTGCACTGTAACTTCTACCTGCTTCTTCCTGGTACCTTCCACAAGCTTGCAACCATCTCCAACTCTTTGGATCTTATATTTAATTCCAATAGCATATTAATTATGAAAGCTAGAGAAGATTATTACCTTGACTAAAGCCAATTAACTGGTCCCCGGTAACTCTCTGAAATTGCAAATAATAATTTAGATAATTAACCTTTTCTAATCTGCTTGATTATACTGATACCTATTAATGAGATTACTAGGAAAAGTATGGATCCTATCTAATATACTTATAATTAAGATTGGTGTGAAGCAGGATCAGGAAACCTGATCTCAGATAAAGATGAAGATTTGAAGGAGCAAAGGTTTAATTATGTTATTGCTTGTCTGAAATGCATACATCTTGAAAAGGTCTAACATCCTTTCTTCCAGGAAAACAACCGCTATTTATTTATTAGTAGTACATTTGAATAATGGATATTTATTTCCTACTTCTGTATTAAGAATACAAATCCTCCTTCTTGCCCACTCTCTTTCTAATTAAGCTAAATATTACAACTGCTCCTGACGAAAGAAGTGTTGGCTTTGAGGTATTCTTCCATCAGAATAGTGGCTACACTAAGTGAAGCTCAGACATGCTCTGACAGTGACACTCGAGAAACCTGAGCTGTGTGCAAGACTACTTACATAACTTAAAAAACATTACTTACTTACATAACTTACAAAACAACAGTAACTGCTGCTGTCAAAATCAGCGTTATTGAGAATAAAAAATGGCAACTGAAGGTGAAATAGGAAAAAACCCCAAACAAATACTGGGAATATATACAATGAACATGTTATATTCAGTTTCTTTAGACCTAAGATGAAACTCTTTATCATTTACAGAATTATTCCTTCCACGACATTGCCAGGATCCACTTTTAATGACAAAATTCGGTATTAAAATGTTACATGAATCATGAAAATGGACTCCAGCTGCAATCAGAAAATAAGACAAATTCCAGAAGAAAATACTTTGGTATCTTCATTTTTCCCTTTTATAGTGCAAAGCATTGATTTGATTTATTTCTCATTTTTAGTTCAAAATTTTCAGTGTCTGCAAGTGCTAGGTCATTATTTTTTTCCATTGGGAGAAGTGGGATACAGAAATGACATCAGTAGTTGGTAAGCATAGGCAATTAAGTCAACTAGACTCTAATAAAGGTATAAAGAATGTGCAATACTGAAATTATTTTTGTTTTAATCAGTCCCTTAAGAATACTATGTTGGGGGAAAATAAAAATTACATACATTTTTATTTTGTAAATCACTGCACTTTCTCTGATTAGACAAAAGCTCATCTAAGCCATTATCTCTAACAATGACCAGTAACAAAAATACAGCAAGCAGTCTTCTAAATTAATTACTGAGTTATTTTACCCGCTATACCAATGGCATGTACACTTTAATATCTTCTTTTGCACTGCACTGTTCACATTCGGACCAGTACATACAGAGAAATCTCACTAAATTTAATCTTAACTGAAGATACACATGGTACATCAGACTTCCAGCCAGGAGCTTCTGCTTCACTGGGCAAAATACAACAAAAAATTCAAATGAATAGGTTTTCTATTAAATGGAATGCATGTAAAACTTGCATGGTTAAAGAGAAACAAAATCATGGTGTTTGCTACAAGACTAAAAATATCCCCTTGATCTCACTGCCACTTGCGCTAACTTTAATTGGAATCATTCTAGCAAGTAAGTATGGTCTTTAAACAAGAATAAAAATGTAATGCAAGAAATGAGAACAATTCCTCAGAAGTTAGGAAACAAGTCATGTGAAGGCTGCACCCGTATCAACACATTCAGGGTCATCCTTGAAAGTAAAATTGTAAGTATTTAGAGTCGAATTTCAAGCAGCTTTTAGGCTAAACAAGTTATTTTCTATTTTATGGTCAAATCATCAACCTCTTTCTTATTCTGATGAACTGTAATTCATGTAAGTTAACTATGGATAGATTATTTATGTAAAAGTTTATAAAATGAACAACAGCTTCAATTCTTTTCTTTCAAGAATGGCAACACTTTGACTATGTGCCATAGTTATCTTCCATTTTACTTGACCAGCAAACTGAAAAATTCAGTGCTTGGTTTTCCAGACATTGATTTAATGTGAGACTTCCCACTTCTTTAATTATATTTACAAATCCTTTAAATAACAGCACCTTGATGCTTGTCATGCTGTGGTGCAGGATCAAACTGTGTCTCAGATTCAAGTCCATTTTTCTTTAAAGGTGTAGCCATCTTCTACTGTAGCCCCGTGCCCCAATGGCACTTTTGCCATTGCTAGTAATGGTCTTCAGACTGTACTGGCTTTGCCAGTTCAGAGCACTGAGGCTTGTCAGGCCGACTTTGAACTTTTCTTGGCCTACTTGCAACTTTTTTGGAGCTTAGTAATATTTTTCCTAATTTATTTTACTTTTAGTTTTCTCTTTTGTACGGTGTAACTGTATTTTTTATTTAGAGTAGGAACATGTAGTTATTCTGATACGATGAAATATTTAATAATGGGATAATGATACAGTGGAGAGGAATGCAAGCCTAGTGTGATAGCAGAACCATTGAGAATGGGGACACTGGATGTAGTGCAGAGGTGTTCAGGCACGGGTTGGTAAGAAAACTGGGACAAACTGACACTAGAAATCCAGAGGCTATAACCAACTCACCAGTGGTGAGTTAAGGACAGCCTACACTGAGCTGAGTAAAATGAAGGTAATGAAGAATAGTATCCAAAATATTGTAAGTAGAGTAAACTCGGATGTAATGTAAACTGTCAGTCCAATGAATAAATAGCAAATGTATAGACAAGGCTCAGAGCCTGTCCAAAAGAATGGGACAAAGAAACCATGAATACCAATATCATATTCCTTCTAGTGAAAAAAGAGCAAGTAACCCCAGCATCATCATTTCACTCCTCTCAGTGACAGACCTGGGGCACTGATGATTTGCTGTGATGCTCACCCTTCCTTTCTGCTTGAGGCAGACTAGCATTGTTTACCTTAGCAGGCAGAGGTAGTGAAAAGATGAGCAAAGAAAAAGACATAGAATCGACGAACTATGTGCACAACGATTTTCATTATATTATTATTTTGGAGACTTCTGAAATTGTATTCTTCCTCCTTTTGTAACAATTAGATCTGGACTAGTAAGGATATTTTTATTAGACTCTTCTATAATAATAAAGATAAATGCACAGATTTACATATAAAAATATATTTAAAGTTGTGAAAAAAGTGTATTTTCCTCATACCAAAATTTATAGCGCATTACCCCTTATCTAGATCTCATTAAAACATTCAAATTTTACTTTCAATTTCCTGACCAGAGTTCCTTAATATTTCATGTTATTTCTCATAGGAAGGATGTTTCAATAGCTGTTTTTCAGATATAATCTCTCAACTTGATTTTGCTAAAATCTGTGTCACCATACTGCACAGAGAAAAATACCACTGCAAATACAGTAGCATCATATGACTGAGTATCACAGATGTGGGACAGAGATACATGGGTCATCACAAAGAACTTACAGTTCTCAGATTTTACCCGCCTTTGAAGCACGCTTTCTTTTTTTCCCTCATTGCATGTACATAAAAAATGGTGTATGTACTTTCACAGAGAAACAGGACGTGAGGGAAATTTGAAAGGTTTATATATAGAGCCTAATACACAGATTCAGTTCTAAAACAAATCAATGTAATGCTTTCTCATGCACATTCTGCTGGAATTGCTTCTGTAGTCAAATATCTGGTTTAGCATTTGTTTCTAATAGTCTTCATAATGTGTAAACCATGCTCTAGAAACAAGACAGTCCCTGGCCTGGACTATTGACTAATACGTAATTTAGTGTGATGTTGCTACAGCAACAAAAAAGATGGAATAGCATGCCATGTGTCATTTACACATTACTTGGAACGTCCAGCTTTCTAAAAGCCATTAATAAAGCAGAGGTGCTGTGATGAGGAGACAGGGGTGTCTTAAAGCATTCTAAAATAGTTTCCATTTTTCTGAAGGTCCATGGCAGTAAATGAAAGTAAAAAGCAGTGCAAGTAAGAGTTAAGTATTTAAAAATAGAAGAACCTTCCTTTTTTAACACAAGATATCAACATTTCTCAGGGTCCAGCTGTCAGAAGAACATGCTTCTAGATCTCAGACAAACAACCTAGACTTTTTACTTCAGAATTCTAAGTGTGTATGTTTGTGGCCCACACCATGGCAGGCAGAAGTCTTGTAGACTCCATGTTGCATGCAGCAAAACAGCTACTGCCTGAATTAGAGCTTTAGAGGTTTCTATGACTTTGCTCCAATGGACCTCCTCAGTAAATACGTTTGCCTTCATTAAAAGTAGTCCTGGTACTCCAATACAAGCTAATTACCTCTCTTACTCCCTGCAGATATGCAAACTAATGTGAAAACAACATCAGTATGTGTTTGCATGGTGGTAGCAGTGGTGATGGACAAATTAAGCAGACAAATTGGAAAAATTCAAATTGGTAAGTTTAATGATTTAGTAAAGTTATTTATGCATTGAGTTTGCAAGTGATCTGAGGAACACAGTTTTATAATGGCACTGTGAAAAAAAAGTACCCATGATGGGGTTAAAATTTTAAATTCGTCAACAGGGTGCACATTTTGGATAAGAAAGTGAACAAAACATCTGGGAACAAGTCTGGAGATGTTTTCCAGACCACAGCAGAAAGATTAATGACCTAAGTCTGTCAGGCTAAAATGGAAGCTTACAGAGGGTCTGGATAAGGTTTTGATTTAAGAAAAAAAAAAGAAGAAAGAAGAGCAGTAAAACAATCTATAGAGTGGATCGGCCTCCTACTTATTGTCAAAAAGGATCTAATTCTTTGCTTATGTATAAACACAAGAGAGTTTCATAATTATGTATAAAGGGAACATTTTGTACTGCCAGCAATAGGAGAAATCCTGCAAGCAATGGAGGATGCCCAGTCTTTTTCTACATCTGAAGTACCAGAGGGTTTCTGGCATTGAGAAGAGAGACAAGTTTCTGCATGTCAAGACACTCCCTGAGAGACAGTGAAACCTCTTGAGTGTCCAATGCTTTCCATAGCATCCTCCTGCACAGCAGAGAACATGCTGCAATACATCATTTCAGAGATGGAGACCAAGCCAACATGAAACCAAGTGGAGTATAGAACCTTCTTGATTTTATTGGAAATGTTTGTGCAGGTAGGATCAAGGTTTTGAAAACGCCACCTACCATGTGGACATCACTGCCTATATGCCACAGGTGGACTGGACACAACTGTAAGGCAAAAATAAAGAAACTATGACTATAAAAAATCTGAGGACAGGGACAACTGGAAGAGGAGTGTGGAGGAAGACTTAGAGGTCCTTACTTTGAGAACTACAGAGCCTATAAGAGTGTATGAATTCATCACCATAATCATAGAATCATAGAATCCCAGGTTGGAAGGGACCTCAGCTATCATCTGGATCAACCTCTTTTAGCCAAGCATGACCTGGGCAAGATGTCTCAGCACCTTGTCCAGCCAAATCTGAAAAGTGTCCAATACTGGGGAGTTCATCACTTCCCTGGGGAGGTTATTCCAATGGCTGAATGTTCTCATTGTGAAAATATTTCCTCTTGTATCCAAATGGGATCTCTCCAGGAGTAACTTGTACCCGTTACCCTTTGTCTTTTCCAGATGAAGCCCTATAAAAAGGGAGTCTCTGTCTTCTTTGTAGCCACCCTTTAAATACTGGAACAAATAATGTGATGGAGAAGAATAAAAAGGGCCTTCAAGATATACTGTAGGTATCTTCTAGAAGGTTAGTGGCTAAACCTCTATTCACACAGCTGTTGGTATCCTATTACCATAGTACATCATTGTTCCAGTAAAATCTTCCCTAGCCATCAACTTATCTAGTTTTACAATTCAGAAACAATGACATACAATTACTAGCTAAATTCATCCAGCTGGGACACCCCTTCCTCCTTCTTGCAAGGAATATTGATGCTATTGAGTTTACTGACCTCTACTGAACCTGTGAGAGCATATATAAAGAAACACCCTTCCTGTGGAAGGATCTGTTCAATGAAATTTAGCCAGCCACAAACAGCAGCAGAGCTGCAGTGAATCTGTTTCATTACCACCAAATACAGAAGACAAAGATCCCAAGACAGTGCAGTAGATCATGGCCCTGAAAGGAGTCCAGATGAAGCCACAAAGGATGGGGCAGAGTCCTTCAGGACAGAAGCTCTATGCCATGCCTAGTCATCTTCTTGAAGTGGTATTTCCATTGCAGTGCTTGCTGAATGTGCTTTGAGCCTCTAAGGAAAAACACGTGTGCCAGCATGTAGACACATGCAAGGCTGTCAGAGATGCTATGGCCAAATGGAGGAGGCTGATTAGATCAACAAGGACTGGCAGCCTTGCCACATGCTTTTTCCGAAGAACTGTTTCAGATGGAGACCAGGGACCCTGTCATATCATGTCATCTTTTCTTATAAGGTATTCCAGGCTGCAGGCATAATCTCTACACTCAAACGCTATTATCACACTGCCTAGCAAACGGAGTCCTGGCTTTGGGTGAACACATCATGAACTGAATTAAAGGCAGGCTTGCAGTGTCTTACAGAAGATACGGCAGCACCAATCACACATGCTAGAAATAGCAGAGGAAGGTGACACAGGGCAGCAGAATTGCTGCCATAAGGACTGGAAAAGGGAAAATAGGGATATTTTTCTTGGGTCTCTACTGAGTATCAGCTTTCACGGAAGCTGCTCATTTGCCCTTGACAGGAAAGCAACATGCAGGCAGGAAAAGCCTGGGCAGCAATTCAAAAGACTTATAGAAAAAAATACAGGACCCCCCCCCAGCACAAGTTATTGGAGGCAAAATCTCACCAAGCACAGCCAAATGTCCTGTGTGCCCCATTAGTCTGTGCCCTGGGCAGAGCATTTTCTGAGCTCATACACAAATAAAGAATATCTAAGCATCTAAGAATGAGTGTCAAATCCAAGCAAGTCCTCCTGCTTATCATAAAAAGTTTGGGAAAAAAAATACAGGAGGAAAACCTTTATTACCATGCTGGGTTGACTTTGGTCAGCTACCAAATGCCCACTCAGCCACTCTTATGCCCCTCTTCAAGAAGACAGAAGGCAGAAATAAGATGAAAAAATCTCGTGAGATAAAGGCAGGGGTGTCACCTAACAAATTAACATCTTGGGCAAAACGGATCCAACCAGGGGAATGTATTGCCAGCTCTGGATGGTGACAAGATGGAAAGACAAAATTAAAACACCTTTCCTGACACTCTCTTCCAAGGCTAAACTTCACTTCTTCATTCCTGGCTCCTCTACTTCCTACCACCAAAATGGTACAGGGGAGACTGGGGAGTGGGAGATAATGGCCAATACACACTAGTGCATCTCTGCTACTCTTTCCTCGTCTTGCTTTTCTCCTATACTACTCCACTGCTCCAGCATAGGCCCTTCCTTTGGGCTGCAGTCCTTCAAGAACTGCTCCAGTATAGGTCATCTTCACAGGTCAAAGACCTTTAGGAAAAAATGGACTCCTGTGTGGGTCCTCCAAGGACTGAGTTCCTGTCAGGAAAACCTGCTCCTGTATGGGCTCCTCCACAGGCTGCAGTTCCTTCAGGAAATACTAACCTGTCCAGCGTGGGGTTCTCCAACCGCTGCAGTGTCAGTATCTGCTCCATTGTGGTCTCTTCTATAAGGTACAAGGGACTATCTGCTCTAACACCTGGAGCATTCGCTCTCTTCTGACCCTGGTGTTCACACTTGTTTTTCACACTTTTTTTGCTTATTCCTCACATTGCCATGGAATGCTTTAACCTTTCTTAAACAGGATTTCACAGAGTTACCACCAGCTTCACAGATGGGCTCAGTTGTGTCCTATGTGGACCACTGAGTATTGTGGAGCCAGCTGGAATGATCTGTGTCCAGCACAGGTGCCCCTGACTTCTGCTTATAGAGGCCACCCCTGCAGCCCCCTGATGCCAACACCTTGACACCTACACCCAACATGTCCACTAATATTTCTGATGTGAGGGCAGAAAAGTCTTTCTGGCTGCCTGGCTCTAACTCTCTGCTGTCTGTAGCTATAAAAATATGGGGATAAGGAGGAAGATGAAAGAAGAGTTTGCAGGGGGCAAAGAGAGTGGATTTAGCCTCAAGACTAGATAAAAGAAAAGGAAAGAATAGTCATAGTAGTATGAAGCTTGAGCAAGGCCTTTTCCTCAATAAACTGCTGACTTTTTAACCAAAGTCAGTCTCAGGCTTGGCAACAGCTTAGATATAGACCTGAGGACACAAACAGCAAGGGCCATTGCTCTTTACTGTCTTGGGTTGCAGAGTATTCATCTACCTTACAATAATTGTATCCAGGCTCATAATAAGTTGACTTTATGGACAATACCAGTAGGCCTTAAACTACCTGAGAGTATACCCAGTAGATACCTGATAAGAAGCCATCATCAGAATAGGAAAACATACCATATGACAGCAGACCTAAGCATAAGCATGAAGAATCTAAGTGAGAATATTCATGTCTTGACTGTAAACTTCTTCATGGGGACAAGTTAACATCACAGCATGCAGGAAGACTCTGAAGTCCTGAAATATGTGAATCAGAGTGTTTCACAAAGCATATGATAAAGCTGAACATGAATTGTTTTAGAGTAGCTTGTTAGTTACCAGAGCATAATGCAATATTCCGATGAGTTCTCCAGAGAACATTTATAGTTACACATTTCTCACAAAACCTCTGCCCCAGCTGTTTATGTTGCCATCATGGAAAGCAGTGGTGACATCAGGACAACAATGGCCAAAGCAATGAACAAAGATGGCCTTGAGCATCTTTTACCAGGAACAGTTACAGGAACAGAGCCTGACAATGGTAAAATAGCCCCAGATCTTTAATGAGCATGTTGTGTCCAAAAGATGCCTACCCACTTCTGGATCAGGAAGGACTCCTAGGAAAGCTCTGAAAATGTGGAATGGCTAATTCTGAATTCATTAAATTAGGCCTAGTAGGTCTTCCACATCCTGAAATTACTATCCCACTGATAACAGTCCAACTCCTCAGGAATGCTGTGGACTTACCTGCAGATCCTAATGTGACCTCAGTGTTGTCATCATTCTACAGTTCTGTTGTTTAATCCATGAAATGGACACAGAGCAATTTTTGCATTGCTGAGTAATACTGTCAGAGATGCAGAAATATGAAATTGCTTGATTTTGCATTCAGCCAGACTACATCTCATCCTTTTTCAGTTTCAGATGTATCAGCTTGTTGACAGCAGGCTGGCACAACAAAACCAAATGTGGACATCTAAGGCAGTAAGTAGGGCACCCTACACAACAGGCTTACATGCTGAGATTATGAAGTAGAAGAGAGGCAAGTGCTAGGTGGATCTTGCTATCAGTAATGCAAGATTTCTGTGACAGCTTTTGCTTTACCTACTGAACTGTCTTTATCTCAACCCATGAGTTTCCTCACTTTCACCCTTCCGATTCTCTGCCCCATCCCACTGGTGGTGAGGAGTGAGCAAGTAGCTGTGTGGTGCTTATCTGCTGATCAAACCACAGCATGGCTAAAGGCTCCCATCCTGTTAGGGCACAGCTGATCTCTGAACAGCTTAGATTTCAAATGATGAAGCAGTTGTCTCAGTAACCGTTAATTGCCAGCATCAGCACTGGGGGGTTAGGGAGCAGAGAGAAGCATATGTAAGCCCTGGCCTAGGGAGTTTGGAAACAACATATTTGTTACCAAATAGAAGGAACAGGTTTTAGGTCTGCTGGAATGATGGTCTCCTTAGGAAAACTGTTGCCTAATTTACTTTCTGTACTATACAACCTGTGCACTACATCTTGCAAAGATGTGCAGCAGTGACTACTAAAGACATTTTGATAGAGAAGGATTTAATCCACAAATTCATGTCCTGAGCTACCGGGATAGCCAAGAGCAGGTGCAATTATTGATACGATAAATAAGTATCGAAACTAAGTAAATACATCAAAACAGGTGAATAGTGGACTGGGTTAACAAAACCAAAACTGTGTTAACAAAACATAACCAATGTTATCAGACTAACAAACTCAGTGTTATCAGATTAACAAAACCAGTATGCTCAAGTACAAGAATAGACTGCTCTTTCTATAGATTCAGCTTTTCCTCTTAGGCACTGAGTCAGCACCTGTATCCTCTAAAAGCAATAGTTTTGGCGAGCTATGACTAGACAGCTTCCTTATAGGAATGCATTTTCTCTTGGATTGCCTTATCCTAAAAAGTCCATTTACACACTTGCTTTCTCCAAGCCCCACTATTCCCTTAAGAGCCAGGGAAGGCCTCAACTGCTTTCAGATACCTCCCCAAGACCTGAAACTGTTCCAATGAGAACATTGCCTGCAAGTACACCCTTCCCATTTCTTAATCAAAAAAAAAAAAAAAAAAAAGTTTTTTTTTTTCTTTTTAGTGCTCTTTTTTCTTGACTATACAAAAATATTGCTCTGCCAGAATCCTGGAAGTGCATTACTATAAAGTAAGCATGATCCTCAAATGCTTGCTTGGAGGGTGTTAATTTCAGAAGACATTTAACTGTCTTCAGGATCAATCCTCTTACAGTTCCTGTAAAGCTTGATGAATGCACATCAGAATAAATTCTTAAAGCCCAATCTGTAATAATTGCACTTCACAGGCTAAGCATATGAAGTATTCATAAAGTCATGGCACTCTTCATAGATCACTGTTTAGCAGTCCTGTATGTATCATTCTCTTTTCCTAATGCAATAAAACCGGAAACTGGGACACCTTGTGCTTACACACAGAAAAGGAACAGTTGCAGACATGGCAAGGGTTGCTGCTGATAAGCCCATGTCAAATCTGATTGTGAATTTAGATGGCAGCAGTCAGTAGGTATTTGCAACGCCTTTAGAAAGGGTCTTTTCTTGCTGCTATTACTGTAATACAAAATAAGCCTGATCTCAATACTGCGAAGACAGGCTAGGAGAGTTGAGTTTGTTAAAACTAGAGAAGAGAAGGCTCTGAGGACAACTTACAGCAGCCTTCTGGTGCCTAAAGAGGCCTAAAAGAAATCTTGAGAGAGACTTTTCACATGGGCATGTAGGGACAGGACAAAGGCTAATGGCTTTAAGCTAAAAGAGGGTAGATTGAGACTAGATATAAGGAAGAAATTTTTACAAAAAGGTGCAAAATCAAGGACTTTGTACTTTGAGGTGAGAAGGTTATTTTATTACTGTAGAGTGGAGTGAGTTAAGTTAGACAATGAAAGGCAACGATCAAAAACCTTTGATTGTTACATGAGGAGGAATAGGAACAGAGAGAAGACTGCAGAAATACACAGGTTAGTATACCTCTAATTAGAGGCAAACATCTTCACCACACTCAGAAGTTGTTGTAAATTTCAGTTTTGTATAAACAGGATTCTTAAAAACCTCAGAATATCAAGTTACCTTTGCCCATAGATTCACATCTCATGTACAGGGATAGCGAGTTTGAAGAGAAAAACATGTTTTCATCTTTAGAAGCATAACAGAAAAGGTCAAGGCTGCTGATGGACAGCCATGTGATTATTTATTTAGTGACACTGTCAGAATTCTAAAAATTTGTTCTTATTTAATGCAGACCAAACAAAGCTTTAACATGTTAAAGCAGAATAAATATAAGAAAATCTCCAGTAAAATTCAGACAGCAGAGAGCTCTGGTCACCCAAAGACATTGCAAAAGACCAAGTATATTATTTCAATTTATTAAAGAGAATAATTCCACTGTGCTGTGATGACAAGTACTGTATTCGGGTAAGGCCAGAACATTTTAATGTAAGCTGGTTTTAGACAAGATTCTTCTTTAAATGTAGTAATGAATTATTCATAACTCATTAACCATGTCATTGTCCTGTATATGGTAATTGAGTGAAGGATAGTACTGGAATTTATTAAAGAGATGCATTTTCTTGTTTTTTTACATATGATTTTTTAAAGGATTTATGAGTCTGAATTTGAACTACAAAATTCTATAGAATTTTCCATTAACTGTGTGAAAAAGGAGATACCATAAATCATGCTATGGGCCCTGCGCATTGAGTAAATCCAACTGCAAGAAAATGTCTATCCTCCAAACAGACCATCTTCTTGTTTCTGGAGAAAGCAAATGCTGTTTAGAGTTACTGTACTATTTGATTCTCTATCTACAATATGGGAAACATAAAAAGCAGATACCGTAGATGCTAGAAGATAAAACGTCTCACACACTCCCTCCCCACCCCAACCAAAGCATTTATTACTTCACTGTAGTCTTAGCTCTGAGCTAATGCATGTTTTTATAAAGCTGCCAGAGCTATAAGCATATCCCTTCTACCTTCCATCTGGGTGGGGATTTGTCTTCTGAGCTTCAGTACTGGTGCAAGTGTCTAGCTTTGAAGACAGCTCTTCCAGAAAGCTCTGATGAGAAGCCATTTCACTCTGCAGTGGCTTTTAAGCTGAGGGTCTCATACTTGGTCCCATCCTGAGCTATACAGCAGCTGTGCTGCAGCTATGCCAGTGCTGGGCCAGGCACCCCACTGATCTGGACATTGACCTGAGCACTGAACTCGAGCTTCTGGCCTGATCGCCAGCCTGCCTCATCTCTATGGACTCGTCTGGCCATCTGAGCTCATAGCTATCATCAGGCTTATTTTGCCACTGTGGGACTGAGCCCCTGCACGGGTGATAAACACACGTATGTCTGATACCATCACAAACTTCTGTCTCTACCTCGTTTCTTGCTGGGCAGTATATCATGTATTTGAGACTGCAGCTGGGACATTCTGACAATTTGGCTGAAGTGGGGAGGTCTCACTTCCCTCTCTCTCCTTGCTCCTGGACACATGCTCCCACCTCTCCAGTTGCCACCTGATCACCAAACTAAAAAATGACCTTGACAAAAACCTTTTGTCAGGTTAGCAAGTTAAATCAGCTTCATAAAAGGCCCAGTGAGCACCAAAGATGGTGTAAAGAAGGCTGGTGCTCACTGGAAAATAGGAATAAAGGAGCTGAGGGAGAAATGGGTGAATAGGACCCCCTTTTACAGAAGCATTCACTTGCTTAACTCAGCTGCAGCATCACATCCAGTCCTGAAAAGTTATAGACAGTTTCATGACTGATCATTGCAAAATCAAATTGTGCTATACTACATTTCTGTAAGAGCGTGCGAAGGGAGATAAAAGAGAGTAGAGAAGATAGTTCAGGTCCTTGAATAGTTTGCACAAATGTACGTATTCTCACCAGGCTTTCTAGTTAATTAAGCTGGTAGCTTCAGTAGTTTTGTAAAGAAGAAGGAAAGGCTGCACATGAAAGCAAAGGGGGAAAAAAAAAAGATTGAGTCTCTACTTCCTATCAGCAGGTGATGTTCAGCCACTTCCTGGGAAGTAGGTCCTTAGTATGCCTTGAGGTTGCTCTGGAAGACAAATGCCTTAATAATTACTGCCCCCTCTTCTCCTTCTTTACCTTACCTTCTATTGCTGAGCAGACATCATAGGGTATGGAACAACCCTTTGGTCAGCTTGGTTCAGCTGTCCTGCCTATGTCTCTCCCAACCTCTTGCCCATCCCCAGCCGACTGGCCTTTGGAGGGGCTATGTTGGAGAGACAGCCCTGATGGTGTGGGAGCACTGCTCAGCAGCAGCCAGAGGACTGGTGCATTATCGACGCCTTTTTAGCTACAAATATAAAGCACAGCGCTCTGAGGGCTGCTGTAGGGAAAGTTAACTCCATCCCAGTCAGACCCAACACACTCACCCAACCCAACCCTTCCTGCACTTGCCAATGCAAAAAAAATTACAACTGCACTGTACAGAACCCAGGGAAGCTGCCTGACCCACCAAACTACAGGATCTTGCTTAGTTTTCATGATTAATACTTATACAGTTTTCTTTATTGCATAAAATTATTACACAAGGGCTCCAAGAGGTCTGTGGGAAATGCATACACACCAGAAGTGTTTATGTAATTACTACTCCCACTCCAGTGCACACTGCAGATTTCCACAGTATTGGACAGAGTCAGGAATGTTACCGGGTGCCTGATAAAAAAACAGGGTAAGAATCTAAGTGAACATTGTGAAAAGCTTATCTCCATTGCACAGAGCTGGACTACAGAAACACATATAGCAGCTCCCTTGCATAGTCCTCTATTTAGTTTGGCAGTTACACATGCAATGTGTACACATGCAATGTGTAACTTCCCTGTGCATTACTCACAAAACCTTTAGGAGCTAGACAGAAAGTATAGAAAGAAAAGTGCAAGTTGAAGGCAACTGCCCCACTTACCAATGTGGTAACCAGTACTAAGCTAAACAAAAGGTCAATAAAATAGGGCTTTATAAACTCAGTAGCAGTTACCACTAATACGGGCAACAGTGACTCTGAAGAGGCACCTGAAATGTGGGATTGTACCCGTTTGCCTTTTTTCCCTTTCCTCCCATTTTTTTTTCCCAAGGAGCAACCTTCACTTGAACGAGAAAGACAGTTGGGAAAGTTGTGGAAACACCAGCCAGACCTGTCCTGCAGGTGCTGCCCAACCATCGTAACAACAGTGCTCGAGGGGATCACAGCCTCCATAAAACACTTCTTTCCCACCACAGAAGGCACCTTCACCTTCACAAAGGCATAATTAAGCCTTTCATATTCTTCACTGATATGTCAAAAGCTAAGAGTGAGAAAACCTAATACCCCTGCATACATGAACCAGCTCTGACCATTGCCTAGACCTGCAATGAAAGTATGTGCTGCAGGCTACCAAAATAATAGCTGGATTAGGCAGTTCCGAAGAGCTGACACTAGTGTCATGGTTCAGTCTTCAAAAAACATTTCTGAGTTAAGGTAGATCTGTAATATGTCAGCAATCTGTCATCCACAGTCTTCTCTACAGATCCACCCTTACAGAGACAACAACTGGCAGTAGAGGCTGGAAAAAACCACCTGATTCAGCGAAGCCACCTACTGTTACGAATAACCACATTGCATAAGCTGGTTAATGAACGAATACATTTTGAAAGTAACTACTTCTTTGGCTCTGACTGTTCGTAGTGGGAGGTGATCCAGCTTATAATTGCTTTAACGGAAAAGAATAATCTTCCAATTTCCCACTAATATTTATTCAGTATTTTCTATCTACTTGTTCCTGTGGTTCAGATAGTTCTAAGAGTTTTGCATTTTCTTTTCCTCTCTGTCCTTAGTGTTATAGCCTACCTTTGGCATTCCTCCTTCACTGTTAAGAGAGACTATCTCCTCTCAGCAGACAGCTGGATGGGGCTTTGCTGTTTCTGCCTGTGGCAGAAATGGCACTGGGTGATCTTTAAAGATCCCAGCCCACAAAAACTCTTCTATGATTTGATTCCTTCTCAGAATTTTTGCTAAACAGATGAGTTTTGAAGAATCTTCTTGCAAGAAAGTCTACTGAAAGAGTAAGAATAGAGACTTTCTTTGCTTCTGCTCCTATTTTCGTTCATGTTTCTTGAATATGAATGAGTAGAGTTTCACAAATAATTTTTGTGTGGTCACTAGAACTTTGCATAACATCATTAACACTTCTCTGATTCTGCTGCAAATAATTCAGCTAAGCAGGCCAAAGGTCCTAGGATTGTACTTGCCAAAGCAATTTGCTTGTGTTTCCAACTAATGAGCTGCTGGCTGAAACACTAATTTTTATTATTAGTCCACTCTGAGTTGCATTTCGTTCCATTGGATTTGCATTTTGAACTGGTGAATTTCATCCTGTTTACATTGCTAACTCAGGGTCACCTAGTTCTTCCCATAAGCACTTTGATACTAAGAGTAAGCATTACATAATGCAGAAATTTCATCACCATATTCCTATCTTTTGTATCCAAGTGATTGACACATGTATTAAAGACTGAGATCCTCAGTTGCCCTGAGGAATTTCAAAGCTAACCTTCTTCTACACAAGAACTTTCCTTTCATTGCTAGTGTTATTATCTGCTGAGGTACCTATTATCCACTGAGGCTGCAAATTTTCTTCTAAATCTACTTTTCAATCCCAGTTTCCTATGTATCAACAAAAGATAAGCTTTATTGAAGTTCAATGAGATTTACTGCACTTCTATAAACACAGGTATCAGATTTGTCTATATCTGCCTATACCAGCTCAAAATACTTCAGTGTTATGTTCTACTCTGCATTTATTTAATTCTTTATCTCTACCTTAAAAGAACTGTTAAAAAGTTCTGCATACTTTCTAAATTACTCTGACCAGAACATAGCTGCCTGCACCTTCTTATTAACCTCTTGTTTAATACAGATTCTATATACACAACATTCTTGAGTCATCTGAGAACGAATACATGTTCTGCTATGTGATGGAGATTCCCCATTCTCCAGCATTAGCAGATGACTTGGGAACTCAACAAATCATTTGGAAAAAGAAATCTTGTGTGAAAACTTGAAAAACCAAAAATAACAAGTGATTTATAACTGTGCAAATTAATGTTGGAGAAAATTTAAACATCTACTGAAATCTGTATGAGTTTATGAAATGAAGGACAATGTCGAAATCCAACTCTGTGTGTTGCTGTGTGTTAGCGATTTCGGGCACTGTTCTCAGATCTGTAGGCAGTATGTTTCATATTAGCAGCCTGGCTTTCTGTCACTGTGTCTAAATCACCCTTGCTTTTGTGGTTCTCAGATCTTTAAAATTATATTCTGGTATTGTCTTACAAAGACTGGCTTTAGCCCAGACGTTTGTCAATTCATCATTTCAGCTGCTTCAAAACGTTCCGCAATTTTAAAAGCAAATGCTTGGGTTTTTTTCTTTTTTTAAACTGAAACATCTTACTTCTCACATATACAGTTTTAGGTTATAAACTCAAGTTTGTTTGTTTAATGCAAGGAATAAAATTCTCACAACACATTCATATAAAAATGAAAATGCCAAACAAACAACTTTTTTTGAAAACAACTGTTAAATAAACAAATAAAAAAACCACCTTCCCCCCCACCCCCGGGTGATACTAGTTTCTGAATAAATACAAAGTTTTCAGATAGCCTTTCAAGGTTTGCTTGTCCAACTTCATACTGTAAGCCTGAGGAAAATGCTTGAAAAGAAATTACCTACATACAAAGATGTAACACTACGTCTAGCTGAAAGGAAAAAAAAAGTAGTGAAGTATTAGATTAGTTCTAAGCCACAGGGTATTTCATTATGTTAAATAAAACAGACTTGCAAATAATATTTTTTAAGCGGATCTGATTCCAGATCTGCTTCTTAACAAAGACTGAAGTGTGTTGGAAAGTTTTTCCTCTGAAGTCCTTCCTTTCCACTATCTCTTTTCATTAAACACAAAACCTAGAGGATATTTCTAACATGTTATACTAACATGTTAGTCCTTGGGTGTCATGGTTTAGTGTGAGGTGTCCCTGCCCATGGCAGGGGGGTTGGAACTAGATGATCTTAAGCTCCTTTCCAACCCTAACTATTCTATGATTCTATGAATCTATGATTCACTAACACGTGGATTGTTTATACCAATACATAAAATTGTGGTGCAGATACATTATTTAATTCTAAACACTGGGAGTTACTTTTCTTGGAGTAATATTGCATTTAAGACTCAAATTCAAAGATTATATAGATTTTTGTTAATAACACGACACAGAAGCATTCTATAACCCTAGACTAGTGGGAATTTTACATCAGCAGTACTTTGCTCATGGCTTAAGCTTCCAATGGGCACTTGCAGCAGGGCCTTATCCTAGCACTCCACATACCTACTTCTTGTTACTTAAATAATTCCCAAGTTATTTTTAGACAGAGAGTTCAAAGACAAAAGGAAAAATCAAAACATCTGGTACCTTTTGCACATCTAAGGCTAACACACCTGATCCATTTAACTAAATAGTTATACATATATATATATATATATATATATATATATATATATATATATATATGTAATGGAGAAAAAGGGCAGAAGTAACAGTGTGATCTTACCAGGCTCTGTTCTCAAGCAGCCTCCACTGGTTTCAGAAACCTTCTTTGACTCCGAATGTCCTGCCTGAAGTGCAATATTGTGCCTTTCTTCTTGCCAATTGACACAAGTAGTACCTTGTGTCAATATTCAGCTTGTGCCTTGGGTCTCCCTATGGACGCCTACCATAAAGTCCTTATTCAGGCCTTATTCCTGATAACTTATCTGAGGAAGCAACTCTTGCTCAGAACTGAAAGGGCTTTGTTAACTTTTAGTTTTTGGTTTTCTGGTTTTATCTTCTGGTGATCTGTTCCTATGATTTTAACCCCCAGATGAGAAGGCTTTTAATAACTTTTCTCTTTATAGAATTACTTTAAAAGCAAGTCACCTATTATTTCTGAATAACCAGACTGAGTCCTTGATTTGCTTCTCTTTAAGATGCCAAATTCAGCTTCCCCACAAATCCTGCAGATTTCTGTACCCTTCTATGTCATCAGCATTCATAAAAGGTAAGAGCTTAATGAGTACATAAGAATGCATCTTCTAATGGTACAGAGATGTTGTAAACAAAATTATCTTGTGGAAGCAAGCTTGTTGAGCTCTCGCTTTAGCCTACAGCATCAAATATTACCTGAGTTGCTTATCCTCTCTGGAGCCTCGGCAATTCTCAGAATTAGTGACTATCACCACTCTGTAAAAATTACCTTCATTACTTACTACCTGCTATCTATTGTTCTATACCTAACTATGCTTAACACACTGTACGAATGGATCTAAGCTATTGTGTGACCCAAAGTACTGTATCTTACTAATTTCGTGTTGTCCTTATTTACCTCTATGATAATTGTTGGCCACTTTGCTCAGAAGTGATTTCAGTATTTCTTTCATCATCAAGAATTAATCAAGCAGAAGCAAACACAGTATTGCTTTCTCCAGAGGTCTTCTAGAAACACCTCTAAAGAAACAGTAGTACCTTTGCAGATTTAGTATGTGTACTCTAATCCATTTTTGAAGCACTTATTGTTTTAAACAGAACTCTGAAGAGAAAATAAAGATGTTTTTCAAAGAAAATATATTTTACTGAACATTACATCATTTTTGAAACTTAGACCTTTAAGAACCCTTACAAAGAAATCTGCTCTGGGATTCAAAGTGGTGCCTCTAGCTCAAGAAGGGCTTTAGAATTCTTTTCTAGTTTGGATTTACTGTGGTTAACAAAATCAAATTCAGAACCTACTGATGTAATCTAAATTTCAGCTATTCTTTGTTATGTCATGTGATCTATTCTCATCCAGCAAAGCCTGATTCTGCCAAAAACAAATATGGCTTGTGTGTGTCTTACACTGCACTCTACAGAACACAAAAAAACCCCAAAATAAAAGAATGAAGGACATGGACAAGATGAAACTGAATTAGCACTGGGCCCTTTTAAAAAGCTTGTGAAAAGCTCTTTGGCTGTTAAAAAATCTGATGTACCTATTAAGAAGTAAAGCAGTCTTCTTCTTGTGAAAATATGCAGTGGAAAATTGTAGTATAAAATAAAAATCTTCAGGACAGAATGATTTTTCATTTTGTTTTTCTAAAGAATTGGCATAATGAGATCAATCCTCAGAGCTGGCACTCAAGAGTCACCATGACATACTCTTTTAAAGAACAATTTACCTGTTTAAATATACATTCTTCAGTCCAAATGTTTCCTTTTTGACTTCTGGTCAGTTTTAGCACTCAGGCTATTTTTAAGTTTTAGACATCAACCGAAGATTACATTAGTTACTAGTTTTCTAGCAGAAAGCATACCTATTAATCAGTATTATTTTGGTATATCTACAAGGGATCTCTGTGTTCAGCTTTACCTGGATGTGCACTTTCTGTGCACCTGCAGTCTTAATTCTTTGGTGTCATCCTGTGGTTTACTGTGTCATGTGCCTTGCTTCCGGAATTCTTCATTCAGCTAACCAAAGAAACAGTCTTAACTTGACTGTAAAATTAACAGTCTTGCTTATGTATTTTTAACTTCAGTGGTCTATTTTAGGCAACACAGAAGACAGCTTTAGTGCCATTCATGCCATTTGATTTCAGTTTATGTTTCACATGATAAGATACCAGCTTTGTAAAGTGCTCCAGAATACCTGCAATAGATTCTCTGAAGAAAAACATGACTGACTTTTTGAGGCAAATCTTTTAAGCATAGCGGGGGCCCAAGGCAGTAGGAAACAAAAGGCAGAGAAGGGCATGAACATTGTATGCCCCATGTGGAACACTGCACAAATGCTACACTTGGCAGGCCAGTGGCTGCAGTAACATATGTTGTTGCTCTGCATTGTGTTTGTGTTCCAAGTACTGTGAAATGCTCATGCAGCCTTTGGGCCAGGAGAGTAGCCAAGAGCTAAGTTTTAAGCTGCTCTGTATCTTAGCAGGATTGTGCTGCCAAATTAACAACCCATTCTACAGACAAGGACACCTGGACCTGACTTTCAGGGTGGATAGAAAATTAACCTCCCACCAAGCTAAATGTGGGAGGTTCCCTATGTCGAAAGCAGCAGAACGAGGGAGACTGGGGGCAGTTTTTAACCTATCAATCAGTGCTATACCAAACCTGACTAAACTGGTTTTAGCATTGCACTGATTTACAAGAAGGTTTCTTGCTTCAGCTTTACCCTCACTAGTGCCTACACTAGAAGGCTGTGAGCCAGACTAGGAAAGAAAAGCAAATAAATGTAACTAACTCTATTAAAATTATGCAGTGAAATTGAAAAAAAAATATGAACAAATGGTAGCAAACTCATTAATTCACTGTTTTAACCTCTTTAGTTTTTTCCATGAGGCAGTTTATATGGGAATTAATGAGCCATTCATCAGACATTGGGCATTGACTGCTCAACATTCAAGAGGCTTACTGAACAATATAGGTCCTTATTTCATTCTGGCAGCACAACAGGATTATTAGTTAGGAAAGAGACCAGATATTCTGAGCAAGTGAGAGGCCATCTAGTTATACCAGTCTGAAGTTATTCTCATAAAACTCACTATAATATTAGCTTTTCCCTTATATGGATTAGAACAGAGGAAAATATCTAAAGCGTGTATGCTAGATGAATCAAAATAGGGCATAGAATTTTAAGTTGCAGAGTTAGCCCAACTGTGAAGCAGAAAATAGGGTCTTCTATTTTCAAAAGAAATTTCTCTATGTAATGACAGATTGTTAGAACAATCTTAGCATAAATTACCGATGTCAACCTACGCAAGAAAAAAAGTCCACATTTTGTAGTAGGGAATAATTTTCTTCTAGCCCCTTTTGGTGATGCTGAGCAGTTAAGTTACTTTATATAGTACAGTTCCATAATTTGAATGAGTTTCAGTAGTCCTGCCCAATAAACTCTAGATATTCTAACCTTCTCTGTAGCATCATTTCCAGCATTCACTTGAACCTGGAATGAATCAGTTCAAGGAATGAAAACCAAACACTTTTCTTTTGTAGAGCTATTTTTTTTTCTTTTTTTTTTTTTTTTTGTTATCTTAGCTTCTTGAACAGATCAGCTGAGTATCAGTCAAAGACAAAGGGAGGCGGTGGAGATGTTTTAAACTTCACTTGGTTTAAACTTAAACTTCAGGGGGCCTATAAGGACGCTGGGGAGGGACTCTTCATTAGGGACTGTAGTGATAGGACAAGATGTAACGGGTTAAAACTTCAACAGGGGAAGTTTAGATTGGATATAAGGAAGAAGTTCTTTTACTGTGAGGGTGGTGAGGCACTGGAATGGGTTGCCCAAGGAAGCTGTGAATGCTCCATCCCTGGTGGTGTCCAAGGCCAGGTTAGACAGAGCCTTGAGTGACATGGTTTAGTGTGAGGTGTCCCTGCCCATGTCCTAAGGTCCTTTCCAACCAATTCTATGGTTCTATGATTCACACAGTCACACCGAAACCCAATTCGTTTAAAGTATCATTTCTTCAGGCAAACACTACGAACAATCCCTGTGAGTTTTGATTCAAGTATTAGGAGATAACTAAGAGTTAACATCAAGGTGGCAATGTAAAAGCCAATGAAAAACTAGTTCTTTACTGACTGCTATTAAAGGACTATTAAAATGTCTAGCTGTTCTTTATAGCCATTAAGACTGGCCCCACATAGTCACTGATCTGTTGAAACTAGTGAGCAGCCTGTTAAGAGTGCCTAGCTGAAAAGCAAAACACAAGAGTAAAAATACAGCAAAGGCCTTTTTCTGGTACTCATCAGTGTTGCTTATTACCTGCAACAAGTTTCCCTAATGCCTGTTTGAATGAAGACAGCTCATGTTACAAATGAATGTATGACATACCCAAGCTTTCATGGAGTTACTAGGCAAGGGTCATAAAAAGAGTGCATTGCACAACTGGAGAAGAGCTTTCAAGCCCAGGAGACCTGCAGTTCAGCTACCTGTCTCCAGAATCACAGAAAGCAGCCATAATTAGACTTTGCTTATGCTATGGGATAGCATATGGGATCAAAGTCTGAGAAGTAAAAAATTTGGGAACATGATGTTGGCCCTTAAGATGTGGCTACTGGTCTTTGCCCAGCCAGAAAAAAAGAAAGCTTTAAGGTCTGGTGGAAAAAAGTGTAACAGGGATGTGGAGGTAACAAAGTTCTATGGATCCAGTGAAAATTATCTCCTATTTAAAGAATCTAGTCCATACACTCTAGACCATAACTGCCTGGCTCTGGATGCATAGTACATATAAAGTTGTGATTTCTCATATAAAAACCCTTGAAATTTTAAGTATGTGTCAAGGACCATTCATTATCAGTAGTCAGAATGAAGGAAGCAGTTCCCCATCTAACAGGGTCACAGTCCTCAGCTCAGACACCATCTGTACAAGTAGGGTAGGTTATGCTCTTCCCAATGTTGGGGGTGTAATTCTACAACATGCTGATGTACACCAATACAGCTGTCTCAGGAAGCTTTTCTAACTAAACTTACCTTTCTTCCCATACTGCAGTTTTCTACTTTAATCAGTTGATAGAACTGCTCATGGGTCTGTGAGGCAATCATGGAAAGGAGTTGTAATAAAAAATAACCTACAATTTTTCTTGAAGCCTGAGTCATCTCAGTGATTCAGCTTATACCGCCACTAAACAAACAGCTGTTATCACTATGACAGAGTGATAGTGAATTGGAGAATGGGGGTAGGCTGTAATTTCTTTAGCTTTGCTATTAGAAGCAATGCATGACGGAAACACTCTTCACTTGACACCTATTCAAGGTTAATATTCTTTCTTAACCAGACCAAAATATCAGACCAAATACCAGCAAAGAAAGTGGTGGGTGCCTTAAAGTCACTTTCTAAAATTCATTATGCTATCATACTGTATCTTAAATCTCCAGTACTGGGCAATGACATTGCATCAACTCAACTCCACCTCTTATGCAAGATGTGTATACCCACAAGAAACTAGTTTTCAGCTGAAAGGGGACAGACAATCCTTTCACTTGAGACTGGTGCCTGCTCTCCAGAGTAATTATTTCCAACATTATTTCTAGTTCCTGGCACTAAATGGTAACTCAGTTCAGACTGCTGCTGCTCAGGAACAGGAAAAAGGAGGAGAAAAGCTGCTTTCCTCCTTCTTCTGGAGCATTCCTGAGTTCTGGTCTCAACTTGCTACTCAATTTTTACTGGAGCCAGGAAACAGCAATCAGGTGTTCACCTTTCCTTTGTTTCCAGGATCTGCTCAGCAGCGACAGTAAATTGTCTGTTTTGTTGCACACTGACCTGCCATTTTCTATACTTCAAAGGACCACACTCAAAGATTTTGGTGCTGGAGCATTCAGGGTTGGATTTTGGGATACTGTGGAATGGATCTCAAACCTGAGCTCTGGCACAGATGAACAGATGTTAACAGATGCAGGGCTGTAGGTTGAAACAGAGCTTTCATTGCTCTTTGATAGATTCAGCTTTGAAGGAGAAGGAAAACAAAGATCAATACAAGTTTTCCCATTAAAAAAACCCACATTTTCTCAAGTATTTGAACAACACAATAGTATATAATAAAAAAACATAGGCTCAAGACCTTGTCGAGGTTCTTTGATTCAGATCAAGAACTTGACAAGCAAGTCTCCCATGCTACAGTAAATGGCTCACCTACAGAGCTCCTGGCTTTGGTGAAATAGTCCTCTCCATCTTTTTATTAGCAATTCCACCTTGTTCTGATGATGCCTTACTTTATCTATATGAAGACTTGAATGTGAGGAGCCTTGGAATGCCTTGTTCCTGTTTCTTTGGGCACAATCCAGGTGTATTTCTTCCTCAAAAAATAATCTTTAATAATGCTGTATTGCCCTGACACAATCCTTTTGTACTATCTCTTCCTAGCACAACAGTAAGAAAAATAAAAAAACACTACTTACTATGCATTGGCAATCTTTTCCCAGAATAAACATTTTCAGAAACCTCTCCTGGGGTGCCTCTTAGCTTTCCAAGACTTAGACTGCCCTATTTCTAACAGGCATAAAAATCTACCAGTCATGTCCATTTCTATGTCCCAGGCCTTCTGGACTGCTTTCTTTTGTAGCAATTCCTAAATCTCACTTGAATGCAATTAAAAACCCCCAACATCTTTTCCTAGTTTCTTCTGTGTTCCTCCCAAAGTTTCACAACAGTGTCTTGTCCTACTTTCTTAATACTCCAGGAGTTTAATGCATCTCTAGGCCCAATCACTGCCTTATCTCATTTCTGGCAACTTTACATAGGAATCTATCCCTTCTTGAAATTTACATAACCAATCACAGTTTATTTTCTACAACAGAGCAGCAAAACAGCCTTCCATCCCTAAACTAGTTAAATTTTCCTCCTTACACCACTCCCTGCATGCCACAAGATGTACCTGCAGAAATTAAGTCAGACACAGCTAATTCAGTGTGCTCATTCTTTACATCTCATTACAGGACCTCTCATGGCCTCCATCAAGAATATGCAGGATTAGATTAGGATTGGCCCTTAAAAAGCTGAAGAACACTCAGGTAATCTCCCACTCCTCACCAATACCATTACTACTGAGTTCTAGGCAAGTATCAACTTCTGTATCTCAACTCAGCCTGCTGGAACTGTTCCTTTTGTGTAATTACTAAATATTAATTGAACCAGAGAGCAAAGTACAAAACATAATTCAATAGCAAAAACTTTCATCTGCAGTGCTGGACAGGCAGGATCCCTACTACAGTTAATACTGTATTATTTATGAAGAGTGGAACTACTCACAAAAGAAATTAAGCTACTTCATTTTTCATAAATATTAAATATTAACACCAGTTAACTACTTAGTGACATGAGGTGAAACAATTCAGACTTTCAAACTGGAAAAGAAGAGGTAATACTTTTATTCTAGTGGGTAAGATAAATAAACTGGGGCAGAGATTATTATAGTTAGAGGCCCTACTCTAGTTGAAAGAAAGCAATGACCTGGAGCTGATTCTCAAAAACTCCATGAGAATGAATGCTCTAGCCTCTCAACTACTTTAACTCAAATTATAATGAGAAACATTTTCCTTCCAAATAATATTTAAAAAACCAAACCAAAACAAACCCTTTTTTTATTATTCCCATAGAACTTTATGTCTCAACAAATAAAACTTCCCATAAAACACTAATACTTCTTCATATATGTCATTAATTTATATCTTCCATTGTGCATCAGGAGATTGGAAAGGGGGACTGAAATTACACTGAAAAGATCTAGATGACACTGGGGAAAAGATACAGAAGCATGCCTTTCATTCTGTAGATAAAACAGTTTAAAGGAATCACAGAATCATTCAAAGAATTTACCATTCAATTTTTTAATGAAAATCAACTGCATCTGAGTTCAAAATTTGTTTGCAGTAATAGATATTAAAATACACTATTCAAAGGCTGCAGTATCCCCTCAGGCTTTATGGAGTCAGGTGGTGCTCTGGTTCAAGGAGCGTGTCTTTCTAAAGACCTCAGTCTCATAAAACTCACCCTGCTTTAAACCATAGAGGTTTACCCTTGACTTACACTGTTGTGAAATCAGGTTTCTTGTGTCTGAAACATAAATTAAGAGTCTGTCTTCCTGTCAGTACCAGTGCCATCCAGATTATTGCGATAGTTCTGAGTCAACCGGCTTAAGCATTTGCATTAGCATCTATCACTGCATTAATATAACCCTCCACGGGGGCTAATATATTCTGCTTTTTAGCATTGTGTAATGTAGACAATTCCCATTCCAGTTTTAGTTAATGAAATATTCTTTTCCATATTTTCTTCCAAAAACTGTTGTGTAACATCACTGTGTGCTGTAAATAGCTTCCCACTTCCATCTGCTGCCTGAAATGTCTTCTCTAAACTGCTTTGGTTTGTAAAGCATTTGCTCTGTAGTATTTATTAGCCTTACCACAGCATATCATCTCTACCAGACTGCAGCTGCCAACAAACACCAGGCAATGGTACGTAAATGCTATACTGTTAATACAAAAACATTCTTACTAGTTAAAAAGAGTACATTAAAAAAATAATTTTCATGAAGACATTTCACAACAGATTGGACATCATTCATTTAGGGAGTATTACCCTTTATCAAGGGGCTGAACAGCATGGCCAGATTAATATCTTTTTACGATTTTATGACAATGATGAATAAACAGTAAGAAATCCAGGAGCCCCCTGATTTCAATGGTAGGCAGTATTATTAACCATCCAATCTGAGTGCTTTGGGAGAAAACAAACTTTAAAGGCTCTGCAAATATGATACAGATAACAACCATTCTTCACTGAAATTGGGTTTGCGACTATATGGATAAAAACATATTGAAATTATAAATTAAGAATTTATCATGGCTGATTTCTAATTACAGATCATATCAAAACATGATTTTTACCTATACCAGTCACTGCCACAGGAATTTTCAGGAATGTTCCAGTCAGCCAAGATAATGTAAATGATGCCAGGTAATTCTGAAACATGGTTGTCTTGAACTTGCATTGCAAGGTTTTGGTGGCAGGAGGTGCTACAGGGATGGCTTCTGTGAGAAGATGCCAGAAGCTTTCCCCATGTCCAACAGAGCCCGCACCAGCCAGCAATAAGACAGACCTGATGCTAGTCAAGGCTGAGCCCATCAGCGACGGTGCTAATGCCTTTGGGAGAACGTGTTTAAGAAGTGGGGGAAAAGAAACCTGCCCAACAGCGACTGCAGCCAGACAGAGGAGTGAGAATATGTGATTGAAACAGCTCTGCAGTCACCAAGGTCAGTGCACAAGGAGGGCAGGAGGTGCCCCAGGCACCGGAGCAGATTCCCCTGCAGCCCATAGTGCAGATCATGGTGAGCCAGGCTGTGCCCCTGCAGGCCATGGAGGATCCCACACTGGAAGAGGAAGATGCCCAAAGAGGGCTGTGACCCTGTAGGCAGCTCATGCTGGAGCAGGCTCCTGGCAGCTTCTGTGGACCCATGGAGCGAGGAGCCCAAGCTGCAGCAGGTTTGCTGCAGGACTTTTGACCCTGCAGGGGACCCACACTGGAGCAGCCTGTTCCTGAAGGACTGAACCCCATGGGAAAGACACACAGTGGAGCAGTCTGTTCCCAAAGGATGTACCCCAAGAGGGACCAAAGCTGGAGCAGTCTGTTCCTAAAGGATGCACTCCATGGAAGGACCCACGCTGGAGCAGTTCATGAAGAACTGCAACCTGTGGGAAGGACTCACATTAGAGAAGTCCATGGAAAACTGTCTCCTGTGGGAGGGACCCCACACTGGAGCAGGGGAAGAGTGTGAGGAGTCCTCTCCTGAGGAGGAAAGAGCAGCAGGGACAATGTGTGATGAGCTGACCACAACCCCTATTCCTCATCCTCCTGTGCAGATTGGGAGGAGGAAAAGAAACTGAGTGAAGTTGAGCCTGAGAAGACACAAGGGATAGGGAGAAAGTGGTTTTAGATTTCTTCTTACTTCTCATCCTCTCTTTGTGTTAATAGTAAATATACTAAATTAATTTCCCCAAGCTGAGTTGGTTTTGTCTGTGATGGCAATTGCTGAGTGATCTCTCCCCATCCTTATCTCAACCTGTGACCCTTTCATTGTATTTTCCCTCTTCTGTCCATCTGAGGACAGGAGTGATAGAGCAGCTTGGTGGGCACCGGACAGACAGGGTCAACCCACCACATCACTGATAGCAGTGACTCACAGTCATGTTCCAACGCAACATGCTGATTACATACCATTATTACTATGTGGGTTCTATAATGACTACAGTTTCTAGCTTCAGATTGCTTTGCTATGCCCTGTAGAAACACCAAAGATTTGGTTCCTATTTCAAAGAATGTGAAACCTAATAATTTTATGCATAAGAGTTTCTCAATGAATCATAGACTAGAAGAGGTCTCAAGAGGCCATCTAGATCATCTAAGTGCCCTAAGGAGGCATTAACAATGCCAATTTCATTCCTGAGATTTGCTTAATCTGCTCTTAAAAATTTCCGATTAGGGGAATTTCACAATCTCCTTAGCCAATGTAGCTTTATCTTTGTTATTAAAATATTCTCAATATCTGATCTGTATCTTCTGTGCTGCATCTTAATCAAAGCACGTAGCTTGCAGTCTAAAAGCAACGAAACAACAGACAGCTTGTCTCTCTGCAAAGCTGAGAAACACTGGCTTGAACACTTTAAACAGGTCATCCCTGTCTGACTTAGATTTATCAGTCTTGGTTCATTTTCTCATATGCCAGATTCTCCAGACCTTGTTACTCTTCTGCAGACTCTGCCTATCTTTCATGAAGTGTCATGATTCAGAATGACAAAGTATTTTAGTTGAGGCCTTGAATATGCTGAAAAGAATAAAAGAATCACTTTGCACACCTCAAAAGAGACTGCTATTTATAAACCCTGGCTTGGTATTTACTTTTTGCACAGCAGGATGACACTACCACATCCTGTTCCTCTTGTGTACCATTATACCGTTATATACACAATACCTTTTTGAATCTTCATCACCTCTTTTCTGTATTTTGGAGTTGAGTATCTGTGTTTAAGAGCAGCAACTTGCTCTTGTTTCCACTGAGTAACTTTTTTTTATCATAGAATCACAGAATGGTTTGGGCTGGAAGGGACCTTAAAGATGTTCTAGTTCTAACCCCTGCCATGGGCAGGGACAGCCTCCGCTAGACCAGGTTGCTCCAAGCCCCATCCAACCTGGGTTTGAACACTGACAGGGATGAGGCAGTAACAGCTTCTTTGGGCACCCTGTGCCAGTGTCTCGTCACCCTCACAGGGAAGAATTTCTTCTTGATATCCAGAAAGTTGTTTAGTACCTTTTAACAGGAATATAGTAACCTAACAAAATAACTGCTTTCTCTTCTCCATGAAACTGGAAGTCCCTCTACTTTCACTGTTGTCTAGTAAATACATATGCTATAATGTTATCCACATTGCTAATGAAACACTGATTAGTTGCCACACCACGCAGTTAGTCTTGTGCAGCCGGTTTCAAGTTGTTCTTTCGGTCTGACTGCAACCCACTGATAACCACTGTGCATCCAGCACAACACTTTCATCTGGACTGCATCTAGCCAAAATTTCATGAAACTGTACTGAAATACCACAGTGAGGATGTATGAGACCACTGCTGCTCTCCTGTCCTTGAAACATGTTTACCTTCTTCAGAAAGAAACTGGATTGCTTTGAGAAGATTGTTTCTTTTCCATGGGAACATATGCTGCTGTTACTTATCTCCATGTTCTCTCCATGAAGTATTCACTTCAGTGACTTCCAGCACTTTATAATCAAGAGATCAACACAAAGAGGGTGTTTCAGTTTTAACTGCCTAAGATGGATGATTAAGAGATATTTGCACAATTGATCATAAAAGCTATTCTTCGCTCTCCTGCCCCTAAATCACATCTGTTGAATTTAAATTACCTTTGTTATAAATGTATTCCTTCTTGTGATTAGGCAGATCTAACAGTTAAAAGTCTTCTAAAAGAACAGAAGTGCACAGGTATCAAATATGAACAAACTACAGAAACTGGTAGACAAGGATACTTGGTATCCTGTTGTCTGGAAAAAAGGTTTTGTCTCCCTTTCCCCTTGTCCTCTTTCAGATTCTGGGAGGGCCAGGACAGGGCTGGCAGGGGAGGCCATGCCTTGGTCAATTTGCAAGAACAGCAAGAGCAGAATATCCTGCCCCTGCCCAGCATGGGGCTGCATTTGGTCACAGCTACCATTTTGTTAGTGGTATAAACTCTGTGATCTCAGTGCATCTCATGACATGTGGCAGCACAACTCCTGCATTCCTGGTCACCTGGAAACTCTGAAAAGGCCCTCATATATTCTCAATACATATGACATATAGCCATGTAAATATCTCCATAAATTTGTAGAGAAAGGAGTGTACAAATATGTGTAAATGCATACATAACATTTCTTTTTAGACAAGAGTTTATATCTGAAAGTTTTCATACAAAATATTGTTTATTAAGAGGTACTGAAATAAGCAAACTTTAAATAAGAATAGAAAAAATTAAATAAGAAGAAAATGCAATTATGGGACCAGCAAGTAACTGGACTGCTGAAAAAACAACCAGGTCATCATGCAGTATTACTTGACCAGCCTTTGGACTCTGTGCTGTGCTACAGGATATGGGCAACATTGCCTACTAAAATAGAAAACCAGAACAAAAACTCAACTTTATAGGAATGTGTGAAGGGGCACTAAGGAAAGTTCTCAATGGACCTTACCCAGAAGACTGCACCTACTGGGTAATTGATAGCTGGGCTGCAATTTCTGGAACCAAATCATGTAGCATGACAAGGGAAGGGGACTGCAGTTACAAAAAGGCTTCTCTAACACGAATGGCTCTCCTGAAGCTGACGTAGCAGTCTCCTGTTAAGACAGAAGATGAACTCATGAGGGCAACTTCCAGGTCACCTATGCTGTACACAGCAGCCTGTGCTGTACAAGCAGAATGAGGATGTCTCCTAACGTAACATCTAGCTGGCTGAAAGTAAATGCCAATAAACAATTCATCAAACTCACTCTTTTCTGCAAGAATTTTGCAACAGTGATCCAGCATGGTTGTTCAGACCTACACAGTGTTTCCCATTCAACTCCACGGGGGGCAAATTATGTTATAGCTGGAAGTAATGGCATCTCAACAAACAAGCTTTTCTTGATCCTTATCTGCGTTCGGACCACTTCAAATGAATCCAGTTTGTGTTTGGTACATTATTCTGAGCAGCCATAAACAAAGATCAGATTTATTAAAATCTATCTTGTTTTTTAGTGGTAGAATGGGCCATCTTCTGGATTTCTTATTTCTTTTCCATTGCTCACTAGGGTTTGTTATTCTTTTACTTGTTGTGGCAGCCTGGCACTACCCATCCTTTTCCTTTTAAGGGTTTGAGGTAGGCTGTCCCTTCAGGGCTGTGATGTGTCTCTCAACAACCCCCAAGACCTCCTGCTTTGCCAATGTTTACAACTTGGCCACAACAGCCTGAGAGACACATCTGAACACATCTGTGGACATGTTTGCAGCCATCCTTTTAATGTGTTAATAATTTCCAAACCCCTTCAGAAAAATTATACAGATTTTGAGAAGAGGCTGTAGAATATAACCTCTGCTCCACCTGGGGTCCTTCATAATTCATGTACAAAAAGGTATCCTTTAATTTTTTCACTACTCCTTTCACTACTTATTATTTACTGCATTATGGCATGCTTTCTTAGAATATCAGAACCTTCCAGGACAGCAGATGCAACTTCACAACCTCTTCTCCATTATGAAATAAGATGTCCTTGTTTTAATTTGCATTTTTTTCAGTGTTGCCTGTATCAATATGAGATTGGTTCAATGGCATACAATACAGATTGTACTCTGTCACAGCTATCTCACTGCTCTTACCATTTGTGGGAAACAGCAGGATAACGGGAACAATATATCTCCAACCAGCTGGTACTCAACACAGCCTTATGTAGAGGCAGATGTAGATAACCTTCCAAGCATGTCAGATGAAAAGAGAAACTGTCACCGACAGCCCAAAGAGAAGCTCCAAAAACCACCGCTACCTTCCCAGCTGTACAGAAAGTACAAGAGTTTCCATCTTTGTTTTTCTAATCACAGGACTGAAGACCAGGCCTATGGCTGGTCAGCAGTTAAAGCTCTGTTGTTGGAACTAGTACATGTTTATATATTCCAGCAATATGCATATGGATGGATAATGGAATAGCCACAAAAAATAATGCCATATTTTACCCAGCAGCACTATTAATATTATTCCAGCTGTCAGTATTGTATTTCTGCAAACCACACCTCCCACTGGCCTGACAGCTCCCAGGGGCTTTCAATAGCTGTTTAGTAAAGTTCAAATTGGTGTTTTGTGGTTCAGGCATTGTTGTGGAGCCTGATGTAAAAACTACAGGTCACCATCATTCTTTTTCTCCCATTGTGGCTCCAACTGCTAAAGATGATGGACTTGAGAGGCTTTATCCAGCTGTTAAAATCAGAGGGCCAGAAACTTCATTTTACAAACAGCTGTTTCTTCCTTCCTTGCCTTTTTACTGCTAGAAACTTTTCAAGTTTGCAGATTTGCTTCAACAGTGTTCACTTTTTAAAGCTCACTGGAATAAACTGTGCCCTTGATAGCTTGGTGACTGTAGTCTGTTAAGCACTACATGGGTATTTGACCCATTCTCATAGTTTACCATCTGTGAACATTTGCTCATAACAACTGTCAAATCTTTCATTTGTTCTAAACATCCTCGCATGGTCTTTCTTTCTGAATGGAGGCATGTTTACTCTAATTTTGCACCAATTCCCACACATGGGTTTCCAAATCTCTGCAGAACTTTCACATTCACATGTCCAGCTCTGATAGTACTGTTAAGCTATAGTTGTATATCTTTATTATAAACTCTAGTAACACATCAGTGTAGCAAATAGTAACTGCATGCTGTGAAAGAACCCCACATCTTGGTTTCTAGAAGGCTGTTAAAGCAATCTTGTGACAGAGCCCTCTGCTTCATTATTAGCATCAAAGTAGTGAAAATTGCTCTACTTTAACAGCTTGTCTGAAAGCTGGTTTAAAAACATCAATTCCTTGTTTGATCTGTAAATACCAGGGTAGCAAAAATGGTTTCAAAAGCTCCAGCTATTTCAAAACCCATTCTGTCTTTTCGACACACAGCCCAGGCACATTTGGATAATGGTGCTCATCACCATTAAAAGAAGCTTAACACTGTTACTGTGTTTAGAACATGCCATGAACACCTGTTACTCCTAAAGTGCCTTCTCACTGCCTGACGTATGCTGTATCTTGGTTTACAAGCCACGAGGCCACTTGATTTCTGTTCAGATCAATAGGACTCCTGGCTGTTTCAGAAAGGGATTCACTTTGCCAAAGCTTCCCACTTCCCCAGAAGCACAGTAAATATCTTTTAACAGATGCTGCAGGCTAGTAGCATGCTGCTACTACATGCACATAGGAAAACATACACCAGACAATGAATTTAAGCAATGTTCAATGAAACTTTATTTATCAATTATTTGAGTTATGACCTGTCCCTCATTGTCACTGTTTCTTTTTTCTCAAAATTTTTGTTCCTTTTTTAAGTGTAGTTCTTTTCCTTTTTTTGTATCCTGTGGTCCTAAGCAGGAACAAAACCAGTTCACAGCATAATTCTCTCTCCTATGTAATCAGCCACAATTATGTTTTCAAAAAGGTGTCATGAAATCCACATTGACAAAAGGATAAGACCACACATGCAGTACAGACCCCGTTATAGTATTACAAATAGATGTTAGCACACCGAGATGTACGCAAAAGTTGGCTACCATCACCTGCAACAAACTTTTGTTCCTAAAATCCCAGACCAACTGTCTTCTTTCTTTTGCTCGTGTCTTTTTTAGGAAAATCCTTTGGAGTGTATGCGTCCCTACACACATACTCTTGTGAAGTTGTCTTTGTTTTGGCTTTCGACTTTAGTGGGCAATGTTACCTTTAGTTTCTACCCCAGGATAAAGATGAAGGGCTGCCCCAATGTATGGTGATCTACTTGGTTTGAAGGTAGGTGAAAGGGGCCTCTTGGTCTGATTCATAGGTCTGGTCTGTTCTTTGGATGAGCTGGGTCTGGGTGGCAGCTCCTTGGTCAACTTCAAGCCTTAGCCCTTTGCCAAAGGCATATTAAAATTTTTCATGGTTCCCACTTGTTCTGACACACTCCCATGCCCTTCAACTGTACTTCCCTTTTATTTAATTTTCTATTTACATCAAATTTTGACTTAATTTCATTATCTCTTATTAAGCATTTTTATAAACATACTTCATATAGTCATATTTTTATGCAGAAGTGTAACTATACATAAAGATATGCTTACACACTTTTCCAACTGTCATTCATGCAGGAAAGGAGGCCGCTAACTCAGGAAGCTGGGAAACAGTAACAAAAAAAACAACAGAAAAAGGAGGAAGAGGACAATTTAAAGTAAGGGGCTTCCTCCTAAATCTGTTGTCCCCACCCAGAACCTCTTTGCTGTCCTGCAGGGGGCTGATGAGCAACCACGCTCGCATCAGGAACAACCGGCTGATGCACTGGTAAAGAAGATCACTACTGGTGCTGCCAGGAAAAAGCGTCGGGTCCTAATGGTGGAGGACTGAACTCTGAAAGGAACAGAGGCACCCATCTGTCTGCCTGACCCAGCCTCAAGGGGGGTGTGTTGCCTACCAGGGGCTCGGATCAGGGATGTTGCAGAGAAGCTGCCTGCTCTAGTCGGTCCCACTGACTGTTACCCACTTCTAGTGATCCATGTGGGTGCTGCTGATATAGATAGCAGTACCCCAGAGAACATAAAGAAGGACTACAGAGCTCTGGGAGAGGTGTTTAGGGGCTCTGGAGCACAGATTGTCTTTTCCTCAATTCTCCAGGACAAAGGGGAGGACCTTCAAAAGGCTAGGAGGATTGGCCAGGTTAATAAATGGGTAGAAGGGTGGTGCCATAGTCAGGGGTTTGGGTACCTTGAACACAGTTCTCGATTTCGTAGTCCAGGTCTACTCGGGGCTGGTGGAGCTGGTCTGACAAAGAAGGGGAAGAGTGGATTTGGTAGGTAGGAGGCTTGCCAGACTGGTCAAGGATGCTTTAAACTAGATGTGTTGGGGGAGGGGGACATCATTCCATCTCAACACACCCAATCACTTGCCAGCACCTACAATAAATGCTCAGATCAATGTACAGACATTCCAGCCACTCCAACCAATGATCTGGCTTCATTTGGAGCTCAGCTCAGAAGCCTCTATACAAACACCTGTAGCATGGGGAGCAAACAAGGAATTAGAAATATATGCAGGTCTATGGGGTATGATAGAACAGGCATCACAGAAACATGGTGGGATGGCTCCTATGACTGGTGTGTTGGAATGGAAGGTTACAGGCTCTTTAGGAAAGACAGGCCCAGTAGGTGGGGAGGGGGAGTTGCTATTTATGTTAGGGATAGGCTGGAGAGTATGGGACTCTGTCTGGGGACAGGTGAGCAGTCAATAGAGAGTTTGTGGGTCAGGGTTAAAGGGAGAACAGCGATGGGAGACATTACTGTGGGGATCTGTCACAGACCACCTGATCAAGAGGACTCAGTGGATGAAGCACTCTAGAGACGGATAGGAACAGCCTCACACTCACAGGCCCTTGTTTTCATGGGGGACTTCAACCACCCTGATATCTGTTGGAGGGATGGTATGGCCCGGCACAAGCAATCCAGGAAGTTCCTTGATTGTGTAGAAGACAACTTCCTTCTGCAAGTAATAGAGGAGCCGACAAGGAGAGGTGCCATGCTTGACCTCGTGCTCACCAACAGGGAAGGGCTGGTTGGAAACGTGACGCTCCAGGGCGGCCTTGGTTGCAGCGATCATGAGATGGTTGAATTTGAGATCCCCAGGACACTGAGAAGAGCGTGCAGCAAGCTCACTGCCCTGGACTTCAAGAGAGCAGACTTTGGCCTCTTCAGGAACGTGTTTAGTAAGGTTCCATGGGATACAGCTTTAGAGGGCAGGGGGGCCCAAGACTGCTGGTTGATATCCAATGATTGTCTATTACAAGCTCAGGAGTGTTGTGTCCCAACTAGAAGGAAGTGCTGCAGGAGGGCCAGAAGACATCCTTGGATGGATAAGGAGGTGCTGAGGAAACTTTGAAGGAAAAAAGAGGCTTATAAAAGGAAGAATACAGGGACGTTGTCCTGGAAGCTAGGGACCAGGTTAGGAAAGCTAAGGGCCAGTTAGAATTAAACTTGGATAGGGATGTTAAGGATAACAGAAGGGAGTCTATAGGTACATTGCAAATAAAAGACTTACTAGGGACAACGTAAGCCCCCACTGGAAGCTATCAGGAGAACTGGCTACCTGGATTTGGAGAGGGCTGAGGTTCTTAATGGCTTTTTTACCTCAGTCTTCATTGGCAAATGCTCTGAGCACAGCACCCAAGTCTTGGAAGGCAGACACATGGACTGTGAGGATGAAGACCTTGGGCCAACTGTAGGAGAGAATCTGGTTCAAGACCATCTTAGGAACTTGAACATATACAAGTCCATGGGACCTGATGAAATCAATCCACGGGTCCTGAAGGAGCTGGCAAATGAAGTTGCTAAGACGCTGTCCGCCCTGTCTGAAAAATCATGGCAGTCAGGTGAAGTTCCCGATGACTGGAAAAAGGAAAATATAACCCCATTTTCAAGAAGGGGAAAATGAATGACCCAGGGAACTACAGAGCAGTCAGCCTCACCTCTGTGCCTGCCAAAATCTTGGAGCAGATTCTCCTGGAAGGCATGCTGAGGCACATGAAAAACAACAAGGTGGTTGGTGACAGCCAGCATGGCTTCACTAAGGGGAAATCCTGCCAGACCAATCTGGTGGCCTTCTATGATGGGGCTACGGAACTGATGGACAGGGGTAGAGCAGTTGGTGTCATCTACCTGGACTTGTGCAAAGCGTTTGACACTGTCCCACATGACATCCTTGTCTGTAAGTTGGAGAGACATCAGTTTGATAGATGGACCACTCGGTGGATAAAGAACTGTCTGGGTGGCTGCATGCAAAGAGTTGTGCTCAATGGCTCAATGTGCAGCTGGAGATCAGTAAAGAGTGGTGTCCCTCAGGGATCGGTATTGGGACTGGTCTTGTTCAACATCTTAGTCAGTGACATGGACAGTGGGATTGAGTGCACCCTCAGCAAGTTTGCCGATGACACCAAGCTGTGTGGTTCGGTTGATACCTTGGAGGGAAGGAATGGCATCCAGAGGGGCCTTGACACGCTTGTGAAGTGGTCTGATGCCAACCTGATGAAGTTTAACCATGCCAAGTGCAAGGTCCTACACCTGGGTGGGAGCAATCCCAGGCACAGCTACAGGTTGGGCAGAGAAGAGATTCAGAGCAGCCCAAGGAGAAGGACTTGGGGGTGTTGGCTGATGAGAAAATGAACATGAGCCGGCTTCAGTGTGCGCTTGCAGCAGGTTGGCAGAAAGCCAACCGTATCCTGGGCTGCATCAAAAGGAGCGTGACCAGCAGGTCAAGGGAGGTGATCCTGCCCCTCTACTCTGCTCTTGTGAGACCTCACTTGGAGTATTGTGTGCAGTTCTGGTGTCCTCAACATCAAAAGGACATAGAACTGTTGGAACAAGTCCAAATGAGGGCCATGAGGATCATCAGGGGACTGGAGCGCCTCCCATATGAAGATAGGCTGAGAAAGTTGGGGCTGTTCAGCCTGGAGAAGAGAAGGCTGCATGGAGACCTCATAGCAGCCTTCCAATATCTGAAGGGGGCCTACAAGAATGCTGGGGAGGGATTCTTCATTAGGGACTGTAGTGATAGGACAAGGGGTGATGGGTTCAAACTTAAACAGGGGAAGTTTAGATTGGATATGAGGAAGAAATTCTTTCCTGTAAGGGTGGTAAGGCAGTGGAATGGGTTGCCCAGGGAAGTTGTGAATGCTCCATTTGTGGCGGTGTTCAAGGCCGGGTTGGAGAGAGCCTTGGGTGGCATGGTTTAGTGTGAGGTGTTCCTGCCCATGGCAGGGGGGTTGGAACTAGATGATCTTAAGGCCCTTTCCAACCCTAACTATTCTATGATTCTGCACATGTGTAGTGTGTGTACAAGGGGCTTTGTCATACTTCTGGCATACAAAAAAAGGCAGTGTTTCAGCTGTCAGCAATTACAGGGTGTTTTGAAATCACACAGGTTATGGCCATGACTGTGACAAAATGATGACTCTTATGGATAAAGGAGGACACCCTAGGCCTGAGGGAGCGGATACACTACTGGCCTAAGTGGGTCATATGCCTGGAAAAGAGGAAAAGCTTCTGGGAACAGTGGTCTTTGAACTTTTGAGGGGTAGGTCTTCAGCAGAAGCCCAGGGAATGGAGCTTGTACCATCTTGTGTCAAAGTTCTTTAATTGTTACTAATAACATTTCCCTTGGTTGTAGCCATTCTTTACCCTCTCATCTTTCTGAATCGCAACAGAAATTCATGTTGCTACTACTCAAACAGGGAATGAAGAAAGATATTTGATACCTTTCTTCAATCTACAAATAATGCAGAAAGCAGTATATAATACTCATCAGAGAGAGGATTTACACGTGAATAGTATTTTAATATATATTAGTAATTATTGCAGGCAGATTGGGTTAACTTGGCATTACTTAGGTTTAGCAGATATATGATGGTACAAGACACAGGAGGTTTGGCTTTTCCTGGAGAGAAGATTATCTTGAATGCCAAATAGCCAACAAACTAGCTCTTATCTTCCTTATATTAACACAAACAGTATGATCATAATCGATTACATTAAATAGACAAAGATACTTTATCTTTTTACATAAAACAAAGACACCACACAAGAAGCCTGCCTTTAGATTCCAAGACTTCTGTCATTAAACCTGGCAGTTTAGTTAAACCTGGTAGTTATTGCATTTTAGTAGGCAATTCCTCTATTAATGTTGTTAAAACTAATCTTTACTCTAAACTTGAAGTATGTATCTTTTATTTTTTGGATTTTTAGATTTTTTTGCTATTTTTATTCTGTATTTACACAATCATGATACACTTACCTTTAGTATCACTACGGCACATGACTTTGTCGTATCATAACTGAAGTGAATTGTTCTTCATTTTCTCTTTGAATTGTGATCAAGTAAAATTAATCTTTTACAGGAAAAGCCTACTCTCTTCGGATTTGCTTCCTTGAACTCTGATAATTTTCCAGTTAATGTTTAGGGGTGAAGAGTAGCAACAGCAGCAATCAAATTTTTGGATCAAGCTGTGAGCAGATGTAGATTTGGCTACCAGTCATCTTTGCTTTTCTAAAGGCCATTTCTTGTTTCCTCCAAGGAAGAAGTGTCACGCCGTATGCAAGCTTCCAAAACGTGCTATTTATCTAACAGATTATTCTGTCCCAAGCTATAAAACTTCAGTTTTTATATCATGATTGCTCCTGATTGTTCTTTTTCCAGTTAGAGGCCTAAAAGTTTACAGAAATTATCAGTGCCAAATTTATTGACTTCTTTTAATGAACCAGTACATACTTCCTCACAGGGAATGTTGTGTATCATATGTTCACTGGAAGCGGAAATGTGACAATTTGAAAGTACTATTAATGTGGCATGACTTCAACCTGAGGGAACAATGAATGTGCTTGGAGATTTGTCACGCTAAAAATCTCTGGTTAACTCAGGTTGTCAGGGCGTTGCAGATTAGAAAGTTCCTCAAGACAAGCAAAACAAATATCAGATATAATGAATGTGCTAAGTATGATCTTCTCAGAGATCATTAACTGTAAAGCTAGAGAGATCATAATGATAATATAACCTATATACACAGGTGAGACGACTCACCTGAACAGCACAGATCTTTCAGAAAACTGTATTTTTAACATTTATTTGAAATGTTCATTCTTTCACATTTTTAATTCAGCAACCTATAGTGGGGCAGAAAAAGAAAAACACAAAAATAAAGTAGAGTGTCCTTGGTTCTTCAAAAGACAAAAGAAAACCCAAAATTACATTATCTAGTGGTCTCTTAGAAATGTAAAATAATCTCTTACCTCCTTTTTGCTGCATTATGTCAGCCCACCCTAAAAGGAGTCTAACTGGACTCCTCTGCTTGATTGGTCATAAGCTACTATATAAGGCTTGGGGGTATATGGGGTAGAGGAAAAGTCATCAGTTAGAGCCACAGGTGCACCTGGCATTACATGCTGCAGGTAGGGAATAATGATTCCTGTGTTAGGGGGTAGTCTGAGTTCAAGCTGCCCCACTGAAGGTGTTGCATCCAGTGGCACGAGACCACCTCATGGGCACCTCATGCATTCTCCACAGTTACTGTATGTGGACACATGAGTGCTCGTACTCAAAAAGCTTCCAAGTACTATTCTGAAATGCTCACATGTTGCAAATACTTCTGGAATACTCTGCCCCTTGTAATGTCCATGATATAAACAAAAAGCTTGGACCATGGAAATGGATACACACTTTGAGATTTACATTTGTTTGTATCTTTGCAATGATTTTTTTTTAAAAACATTCTTTTCTTATCTGCCAGTTTCATAGCTTTCAATGAATTATGGAAAAATATGCATAACAAAGCAGTATGCAAAAATGAATCTGCAGAGATTTTCAAATGTTAAACTGTGTAGATCTCACCTTGAACTCTTCCACAGCAGTGAGCTGTATTTATGAATGCTAGAATTTGAGACACGATTGTTTTGTTTCTCAGCTTGTCTCTCTTCTCTCCCTTTTCTAGTCACAGTTAACGGATATCCTAAGAAATGCTCTTACAATAAGTAGTTTGAGTTGAATGTCTGAATTTGATGGAAAAAAGGGTATCTATTTTTAAGCAAAGTAAACTTATTATATACTTCCCCAGATTTATTCTCCAGATACATCCTTCAGATGAGTCATTGTAGTTACAACTAAACTCCCTAGTCATACAATCAGAAATTGATACAAATTTCCTCACAGTTCAATGCTTCCTAATTTCTTCTAAGAATTCATATCCAAACTCTTTTGAATCTTCAACTGAAATATTCTATATGATTTATTTTGAAATAAAGCTTAACCAAAACCTTTGTTAAGTCACCCAATATCTTGTAACTCAAAAGACAAAACTTTGTGACTGCAATACAAAGTGACAAAAGAGTACAAGACATATACATAACATCACAAGAAGTGCAGAATTCTATCAATTATAGGCTTCTGGGAATATGAAGTTACTTGCTATATGCTATGAATTGAATTATTCCTTAAGAAAACTTCTGTTGATCAGCTGTAGAAAACTGCTGTGCAATTTGACTGAACTCCAACAGATTTTGGAGTCAGTCAATATTTAGGAATTGTAACAGTTTACAATTCCTAAAGTAAGTAGGGTGCTACATCCCAAGTAAGATGAGGTGATTAGAGAATTTTGGCATTTATCAATATTCACATTTGAAAAGCATGAGAAAGATTGCTGATGGTGGATGCAACAGCTGCAAGTCTCATCCAGTCTATATACTTGCGTGATGAGAAGGCATTCATAGAATCATAGAATAGTTAGGGTTGGAAAGGAGCTTAAGATCATCTAGCTCCAGCCACCCTGCCATGGACAGGGACATCTCACACTAAACCATGCCACCCAACGCTCCGTCCAAAAGCTCTGGAGAATGTAGGCCCACAAGCATTCTCAGAATAAAAGTTTGTACTACTCCAGACCATACCAAACTTATTGGTAAACCTTAGAAAAGGAAAAGCAAAGATTTAATTTACAGAAAAAGAAAATTTCTGGTTGAAATGTTTATCCATACATACAAGCTAAAGCAAGCTGATATTTTTATATAAGATGTACCAATTTAAATATAGTGTTTCAGAAGAAACAAGAAAACCCAAACAGTATCCTCAAACAAGGAAATGTCATCACAGATTTTTATGAAGAAATTTATAATTTTTGATATGACATTTTTAGAATTCACTTTTTTAATTTCTAAAAAAAAAAAAAAAAGCCTTAAAATGAAATGATTTTCCTTCAGATTAGATAGCATTAGTTGAATGCCTTGTTCAGCCTGCAGGTTTGTCTTTTCAATTTGCCAAAACACAATTAAGAACACCTTATACTTTCAATTTCTTTAACAACAGTTTTCAGTATTGCTAATGAACTGAAAAAATCAGATATATAGAAGTCCAGTGAGATTGTCTGCAAAGACATTCCTACCAGCAGAATTACCTGTGGCTCTGCTGCAAATATCTACAAAAAAGTCTACTCGATATGAAAGCTTTTTAGCAGGTAAGTTTTTTACAAGGATTAAAGGTCACATTAAATAGAACCACAACCAACTGGTATGGACCAGACCTGAGAGAACCTTTTCTGTCAGAGCGAGGTGGTGATCTCTTCAGTAAGGCCAGGCAATAAAAAAAAGACAGAAAGAAGGAAGTGCAAGAAAGTAGGAAACCTTCCTTCTCTCATTATTTAGCTCACACACACACACAAAATATCTGAACCCTTGATTTCATACTGTTTAACTAAATTGCTCCACAGTGCAAACTTGGGGTGAGGGAAGGAGTGTAGAACAGAACAGCTACAGCCGACCAATCAGTAAAAGTTATTAAAATAATGAGACAGTTTTTTAAAGGGGTTAAAATCAGCCTCAAATGAAGTAAGTTCAACCTTGCTGCCCATGCAGCAGGAATCAGTACAGATTCACGTGACAGACTTCTAAATCAGAGTCAGGCTAAGGGGAAATGGATAGCCATCAGAGATAGATGAGAATGGAGACCAAATCAGGGAATGAAGGCATCCCCCCAAAAGTATAGGAAACCAGTTAGGAAAAGGTCAATAAGGAAGTCTTTGTGAGTTAATTTATTAGAGCACTGGTCTAATTAAATAGTACAAACACAGACTTACAGTATAGGCTGCCCTTTGATTCTACCATGTGAAATCCAACAACCTCTCTGAAAGACAGCTGTACTGAAGGAATAAATGCGAACCAAAAATGGTGCCGAAGCAGAAGCCACAGAAAACTAAGGTCTTCATGGTGGAGTAGATCTTTGGAAGAAGGGCATTGCCTAGCAAGAGTTTGGAACAAAACCCTAACAGAATCCTGCCTGGAGGATAAAAATTGTATTGATACTTACATACATATACACAGGTACATAAATATATAGAAAACAACTTAAAGTTTGTAAATTGAAGATTCTGGGAGTACCAAATAATTAGCTTCAAACAAGACAAAACCAAAACAGTAGGAATAAAACATTTCCACTGTTTTATGAGTCTGTAATTAACCTGGGTTTAATTCTGGTGAAGAGTACAAGCCTGGTAGACCAGAAACATAGAATCACAGAAGTTTAGACTGATAGCCTGATGCAGCTGAAGGAAGTGGCTGAACTCCATTTGCTTCACTACAGTAAGAAATGTGTAGCAGTCAAACTTCCACAACCTCTAAATGAAGGCCAGAGCTTTCAAAAGCTACTTCTGTGCCTGAGTACTGTTTCTGATAGCAGAATACTTGCTATGATGTTAATTCAGCTGGAGCCATGAAAACTCAACACATTTAAAAATGATCTTAAGCTGGGCAACAAAAAATAGGATGATAATACAATGGAAATAGCTTAAATAATATAAAGCCCTTCTCAAAAACTAAGATGAATATCCTGAGACCTGAGCTATCCCTCTAAGTTCAGACCACTGCAAAACATCTCCCTTTCAAAGCATTACATCTTTCACAAGACAATTTAGTGTGACAGATTTCTAGTTCAATTTTAACAACACAAAAAATGTTGGGATGACCTATCAGGCTTGGCTCCTTATTGCCTTTATACTAACTGCATTTCTCTGGATATTGTTTTTCTTCAAGATCTGCAAGCTCCTTGCCAAATTAGAGTCTATGTTAATCCTTCCATTAAATTTAACTAGGCTGTACTTCATCACAGAAGACTGATGTGCACTCATGCCACAGACTTTCTATAGATATTCATTGCCATGAAAAGTGCATAGGGTAAATGGCTTGCATGCATTAGACATTCAAGCAGTACTTGTTGCTTAAACATGTTCACAGCCTGGGCAATTCATCTGCCTGCCTTGGGGGAGTGCCTAGTTCAGCTCAACACTAGCAAGCCAGATCTCAGATGAAGAAAAGGATGACAGCTGTAGCATAGCTTTTCCACAGCACAAAGCTTATGCTGGTAATATGGACACAGAACACATACACTGTCTTGCAGGCTGCTGCGCTCTCTAGAGGGAACTCAACAAAAGAAACTGTATTCATTCCCAGAGTATTAATGAATTCCTAGGTGACTACTAGAATAGTGAGAATATTATAGATGAGGATGGTACAGTGTTTCAATAGAACACAGGGAAAACTGGCCAAAAAGACACTCTCGGGATCAAATCATACCATTTTCTTTACTCTAAGCTCAGTTTACCAGCTTTTCCCTCCCTTTTCTCTGAGATCTTTGTTTCCCTTCAGTCTTCAACTGCCAGTCTATGCCAACATCAAAGGATTCTGAAGATAATAACATACACAAAACAGGGTCTGGTAACTACTGAATGCACATAGAAACATAGGAGAGGACAACACATGAAGAGTAAAATAATAGCCAGGGATCTGTAGATAGTGGAAGGTATGACAGCCATTACAGGAGCTCCAGAAGGTTTACTTCCTTAACAGATTATTTTCATTAATGAATTATACAAATAAAGTATACTTAGTAAACATAAACAATATAAAGCAGTAGTATCACTGTATTATTACTACCATGTTCATTAAAAAGGCTTTACAAAAATAAACACAATCCTGAATGTCATTTTAAGAAAACTTAAAGGAGTGGCATCTCTGTGTCTGGCTTATTTCAGTATTTGAACAGAGACCACTGACAAGTAAACATGTTTTAGCCTTTTTTTTTTCCTTTCAGAATGTGAGCCATACAATATTTAGCAAACTATATTGAAATGATTTTACTTCTTTTTAAAGTTTTTCATTTCTGCTAATGAAACTAAAGTCTACACTGTCCTCATACAATGACACAGAACCCTTCATAGGTAAACACACAGTAGAAACAGGTTTAACTGCAGTACTTACTTTTGCCTCATAACTAAAAGTATGTTGACCCATGTCAGTTCATGAATGCTTCCTGAACAAGGACTTGAAAATCCAGCATTTGAGAGAGTTTCATGTATGTTAAAAAAAAAAAAAAGAAAAAAAAAAAAAAGAAATTCAGAAAGAAAAGGGAAGAAAAAAGACTCCAAAGTAGCAAGATAAACAAAGAAAAAGCCTGTAAGGTTTACAGCTCTGACTGCAAAATATTCAGCCTGGCAGCTCTAGGAGCGATACAACTGTATACTTGTGCATGCTCTCCCCATTAGAGGAGGAGTCAGTTTTGCAACACTTATGTTCCTTGCTCCAAGCAAAACAGTGATTCTCTTCAGTGCAAGCCATGTTTGGAGTGTGACAGCTTTAAAGGTGAGAGGTGTACTGTGGAGTGTAGGAATGCATCAACAGAAAAACAGTATTTTTAAGCATCAGATACATACTCTACAGGTTGTTGTGATTCCTTTCACATGCTTATTGCATAGGATTTTTTTTTTTTTTAAGGGAAAAAATAATACTCCTTCAACATAAACTGCATCCAGAATATTCTGTGCACCAGTAGCCTATCTTTTATATTCTAGAACACCAGAAAAAAAGAAATTCTTTTCATAACAGAATGAAAGGTGTTGGTTGTACATCAAAAAGCTCACTTAACAGAAGAAAAAAAAGGTGTTTTTTTAAATATATTTTTTTCATTTTTATTTTGTTAGCTTTTTCCTGTGATTTGAAAAATGTATCAGATTATGCAACTGGGCTTTCAATTTTACTGACATACTCAATTATTCACTAGTCATCCACCTCAACTGAAAACATTTCAGCATATTCTTATTAATCCTTTCACTGAATCACATTTTTATCTTCTCTGTATTCATTCCGGTGAACTGAATAGAAAATAAAATGCATGCACGTGTAGTGAAAATTCTCTTAAGCAAGATGATTGAGCAAGAACATTCTTTTTCAGAACAAAGCAAGTTTATGTGGTGTGGATGCTAAATTGTTATTAAAGTCTCTCCTATCAAGGTCAGAATTGCTCACATTTTGTGAAAAATGGGCATCCTGCAGACTATTTCAAACAGTCTTGGCAAGACAGGCAAACATTGTTAAGTCAGGAACACATCTTGTGATCTGTACACACAGAGATTATAAATCTTCACGTGTTTCTTCAGTATGTGTAACACTAAATGCCAGCTGCTGCTGTGAGAACAGATTCTGTCTGCACCACTACCTGTGTTTTTCTCTTCCATCCATCCTGTGTGCTGGGATATCTGCCTGACTTCATGTTAAACTGGTTGGAAGACAATTCCTTTTTTTCTCTTCTACTGTAAATTTCTGAACAGGCTCATTCTGAGGTCAAATAAATGCTAGCAATGGGGGAACGGAACACATAACTGGCAGTAAAGATGGAGTTGATTGTATCATAAACTATGCCTTGAAATTGATCACATGCTCACACTGTTAGCCAGCTCTGAGCAAATTCCACCAGTGACTCGCTGTGTTGACAGGGATGAAACTGCTCCTGGTAAATAGAGAACATGTGCTTAAAAAGATGCTATCACCTCAGAAATGATAAAAGGAACAGAAAGTAGAACCTAACAGGTATTTCACCAGCCAGAAAAGATGTGGCTGATTGTTTCATTTCTGCGTCTGCTTGCCTCTGCTGAACACAGGGAGATCAACACGGAGAGGGGGGGAAGAGAGACGTAAGATCCTGCCGAGGGAAGAGATTTTCAAAATGAAGGTGAATTAGGAAGTGCTGTCCACACCATCACTGTCTTAATTTCTGTAAGAGGAGCATATATTGTTAAGGTCTGAATGTACATTTTTTTGCTCTAGCCAAAATAGTCTTTATTTGCCTGGAATCTGTTTGATGGTGAAAAGGAGAATAAAAGCTGAATCACTAATGATTTAGTGAAGGAAAAGACGTGGCATGAAAGTTAAAAACTATTACTGAGATCTGCAACAAGAGTAACTTCAGACATTTATACCTGTGCAATCCAATTTACAGCTAGCTGACAATGCAACCTTGGTAACTGTGGCAGCAGGCAGTGCAACGTGAAATAGTTCTTACATGTTTCCCCAAGATTTTGAGTTAGGTTTTTCACCTTTTAATGAGCACTGTGTGCCTGTGGCTACACTACTAGCAATATCCAAGCCAGTTAGACAAGCCTGTACATGCACACTGGTGGAATACTGCCAAGAAAAGACAACAGTGATCATAAGAACAGCGGCTTAAGGAGAATATTTTAAGGTATAAGATCTCATATACACAGAATACAGATCGATCTATTTTACAGAAATATTCCTTCAGATTAGGACAGGAGAATAGAGGGGTCACCACAGTGAGGTAAATGATCTAAAGCCCATCTATTAAAAAGTGACTTAACAGAACTCGGGAGGTTTCGTGTGGCAAAGTAAAGGTTGAGGCAGACAATGGGACATGCACTTACATGTCCCTATAAATGTAATATATGTTTATAAATGCAAGTACAGTGAGCACTGGAAAAGTCCAGTAGGTGTTTAGGCTAAAGAACCATGCTGGAACAAAAACAGGTAGAAAGAGAACACAAAATCAGGCAGTAAACTGAAAGGATACTAACCATTGGAGTATGAAAAATTGGAGCAGACTTTCAATAATAAATAGCATAGCTACTTCTAGAATAGATCTTGGCCAGCCTCTGAAAGTGATTATCAACTTGACTTAGCCTGTGTCATGTAACTGGGGTATCCACTTTAGAAACATGATTTAGGTCAGGATTTTAGGCTGCCTCTGTAGTCGGCAGAGAAAGATTCCTCTGTGGCTGGTCTAGCAGTATAAATAGTTAATTTCCATAGACTGATTATCAGAAAAGTTCATAGGCTTGGAGTCTGTTAAAATAAGCTTTTAAAAGTCCAATCAGCAGTTCCTAACATCAAAAGATCATTTACAGAAAGGAAGTCTTTTTAAATTAAGAGCGCAAGGGCCTAACTTCAGTTTAAGTATAATGACATTTGCATCAGTGTAACTTCGCAAACCTCAGCAATGTTATTTTGCATCAGAACTCCATCAGACTTCTGGCATTTAGGCAGAACAGAATTTCACTGCCCTTAAAACCAGCAAAATACCATCACAAGAGGAAGCACTCAGGATTGGAAGAAAGGCAGGAAAGAAGATCCAAGTTGAAGGAACCACTCAAAAGCAGCAATAAAGTTTCAGGAAAGGTCTTCACAGGTGAAGAAATATGCTAAAAGGAGCATGTCAAGCAGTGAGATTGAAAGGGCATACAAGAAGGGACTATAATCTGCCTTTCCCTTTCACACAGCGCTTATCTACCATAAACCTCCAGCCTTCTTCAGAGAGTAAGTTTGTACAGGAGTTGTGGCTGCTTGTCCCTGCCTTCCCCTGCCCCCTGAAAAAAGGGGGGGGGAGGGGGGGGGTGGAAGCCAACACAGGAAAGCAAACAGAGCAAGCCTCTGCATTTGAATTTAGAGGAAAGACTATAGGAAATAAAACAGGAATAAGAATTCATAGAACTATAGAGAGAATGACATTATCTCAACTGCTGCCTACTTTTACTTACCATGACCTCCTCTGAAGAAACAGCAGTCAAAACCCTCTGAGGTGAGTCTCCCCAGAGGCAGACAAAATGTCCTTACAGGACATTTGTCATACAAGACAAGACATGGCAGCTGTCATGGCCACTCTACTCTCACATTACTCATGTGCCTCGGAAATCCGTCTTCTCGTCACACAGCAGGTTCATCCCAGAAGTACAGCAAGGACCACTAGAACCAGGATGTCCTCAGACCATTTTGGCAGACCTATCTGTTAATGGCCTATGACGGGGTGGCAGCTGAAACCATGCCTTCTTGTTTACCCCCAGGTACGCCAAGGGCAGCAGGACCAGGACATCTGCATCCACTCCATGTTATCAAGGCCTTCCTATTTGTGGATTTTTAGTCATGGACAAAAAGCACTGATAGTGGTTTATTCTCAAGATCTGTTCTCAACACATACCACATTTCCAGCCACTACATTTGTGAGTCTTTTCCACATCCTCCCTGCACCCCTCAACAAAACCACTTCAACAGCCAGGACTTTGTGCCATTGTAACCATTCCCCAGACCTCTGTGGTGGTCTGCATTTAGGGCACCATATTCTTGCACTCCTGTTCTTTGGGATATGTGAGACTGCCATTTGCCACAGAAATACCCAGTCTTTTTTGCCTTCAGACTCGCTGACAATCTTTGCATTGATGTGTAGTGGATGGTCACACAGTGGGATCTCAGTGTGACGTGTGTGCATAGAGCACACTGGCAAGCAGGCATGGCTTCAGGAGCCAGGCAGTCACAGGCAGATCATGCTGATGTGACTGACGGTGGCAAGGTGGCCACCGAATTGAGCAAAGCAAGGGAGGGCTGCTGGGTCCCGAGGGACCTCACACTTTCCTGGGGTAAGGCTGCCATGTGATTGTGGCAAGCAGGACTTCTGCCAGAAGTGAAGTCACTTCTTACCCTGTGTGAAAGTTGCCCTTTAACTAGTGACAAAGTATTCCCTTTACCACCCTTTCTGGTTGCCAGTGCAACTCCTTACCTGTGTTGTGCAATGAAGAAAACCAGACTCCTACTAAGTGTGGCACAATGTGGAGACCTAGCTAGCTCTAACAGTGCTGAAGAAAACTGAAAATCTTGTAAGGCCTGAATGAAGTGATGAACAAATTAATTAACCAGATTTTCTCATTTTACGGTTGTTTCCATGTGTTTGTTTTTAAATGATAAGTGTATCTTTTATATTTACATAACTATACGGAATATGCCTGTCATCACTAAGAGCTGCTTTTCAGGAATCATCCTTATCTCATCATGTCCAATATGTATGCAAAAACAGTTTGGCATGGTTTTTAATACAGACTGAATATTAACGTCTTTAATGTTACATTAATTATTATTAATTCAGCCTTTTATCACTTGCCCTGTAAATCCCTGTAAATGTATATTCTGCTGTACAAGGCTGGCACATTCAGCTGAGTTTACCTGTTGATAGAGATAAGTCTTTTAATTCAATGGGACCATTGTAGAATGTGACAGCTTCCTACATTGTGAATCCCTGCTTGACCATTTGACGACCTCCTAAAGAAATTTAGGAAATGCTCCTATCTCTTAATTGTGGACCGGTAACAAACCCATGGTTTTCATGGATGCCTTCAATGAGTATCTCATTCTGTCACAGCTGGCACATAGTTTAATTATAGAATCACAGAACCAGCTAGGTTGGAAAAGACCGTTAAGATCATCAACTCCAACCTCTACCCAGGACCTCCAAGTCCATCACTAAACCACGGTACTGAGGGCCTCATTTACATGGTTTTTAAACACTTCCAGGGATGGTGATTCCACCACTGCCCTGGGTAGCCTGTTCCAATGCCTGAGCACCCTCTCTGTGAAGAAATGTTTCCTAATATCAATCTAAACCTCTCCCCGTTCACAGCATGAGGCCATTTCCTCTTGTCCTATTGCTTGTTACTGGTGAGAAGAGACTGACCACACCTCACTACAACCTCTTTTCAGGCAGTTGTAGGGAGCGATAAGGTCCCCCCTGAGCCTTCTCTCGTCCAGACTAAACCCCTCAGGTCCCTGAGCTGTTCCTCATGACATTTGTGCTCCAGACCCTTCACCTGCTCCGCTGCCCTTCTCTGGACCTGCTCCAGCACCTCAATGTCTCTCTTGTAGTGAGGCACCCAGAACTGAACACAGGGTTCAAGGTGCGGTCTCACAAGTGCCCAGTGCAGGGGGATGGTCTCTGCCCTAGCCCTGCTGCTACACTAATGCTGATACAGGCCAGCATGGCTGCCTGGGCACAAGCTGCTCATGTTCAGCCAGTCATCAACCAGCTTTCCAAGTAATAACCCCAATTACAGTTATTATTTAAACAGAATTGGAACATGGTAGAGAGAATAGGGATCGCATTCACTATCTGTATTTAATTTCATTATTTATTATATTTCTGTTTCAAAACCACTCCCCCTCCAAGTTAATAATGCAGAGAAAGGGAAAACCAGTAAGCTTTATCTATTGTCAACAAATATGTTTACATCTCATGGGAATGTTCATGAAATAAAGGCAATATTCATTCTGACTGATCTTTTTTTTGCTGAAGTTATAAACAAAAATATTTTTTGTATCTCAGCAATTTGGTTGACATGAGATGCACATGTACAAATAGTGGGTTAGCAATATAAGATTTAACCAATAAACAGTGATGCCATGAACAAAAGTAGTATTTACACAGTAATATGATCTCTCTATAATGGTAGTAAGTGACAGACCAGTCAAACCTTTCAGAGTGTAACTGTTTTAACCTCTTTGACCTATAACTAAAGTTACACTAGCATATAATGAGTCATTTGTTACTGGATATTTTTACTGTTACAAAAAGCCTAATTACATTTCTACACTGGAATGCATTTCCACAAAACTCTACGTCTAATTAGCACAGTATGTCTAACAGAATCTCATGTTGTTTGAAAAGATAAGTAGAAAAAGAGGTGGTAATAAAAACAGCCTTTCAAAGGCCTTGTTTCCTAGAGATTTACAATCTCTCTTAAGTTGATTCAGTCTCTTCAAATATTCTAAATTGTCCCATCCATTACTGTAGGGCAGATGCAGCCTTTTAAGAGACACTAAACACAAATAATGCTTTATTTCTAATATACGTGATCATCTTACAAGCACCAGCTGGAAAAGTGTAGTTTATGTATTACCCTCATTGTACTCCTACTTTTTAGCCTCTTCAAATGCAAAAGTGTTAGAACTCCATCTTAAGTTGTTTGATCCCTAAATCAACCATTAATTGTTGAAGTAGATGAGGAGATGTGAAATCAATAAAGTGTTTAATATGTAGGAGGTAGAACTATGTAACGATGATGAGATTCCTTCTGACTGTAATCTCTTCAATTATGAACTTGGCCTAATGTATTTCTCCATGCCATTCTACTGATGACCACCAGTGAAAGCCATTATGGCCAAGAGCAGGGTGTCCTGAGTGATGTTCAAATTCAGCCCTGACTGCAGTAGAACGGCTATAAAAAACATCTTATCTGAAATGTGTGCCTCAATGTATTCCTGCTCCTTGCTGCAGAACAATCTCATGTCTCTGCTCTAACTGTCGGACTGACATCTATGCTATCCAACAAAGCTGAAAAATCTTTTTCCTTTTTATCTTAGTTTTCCAAGTTGTATCATCTATATGATATAATGCCATAATACCTCATGAGATATACCTATATTTCAAGAAAATTCTCCCTTAAGAATTATTGCCAGTAAGTGTATTAAATAGAAAAAAAATGCACGCTTCCAAGAAAAACCTACTGCTGTTCAAAATCATGCTATATGATCATTAACAATAATACTGTTCTGTATGTGGCTTGGTTGGCAAGGCTCTGGTAGCCGGGAGGCTACAGGGAGGCTTCTGTGAGAAGCTGCCAGATGATTCCCCCATGTCTAACAGAGCCAGTGCCAGATGGGTCCAAGACGGACCCATCACTGGCCAAGGCTGAGCCCATCAGTGACTGTGGTGGCATCTCTGGGATAACACATTCAAGAAGAAGGAAAAGACGCCGAACAAATGCAACTGCAGCTGGAGAGAGAAGTGAGCATATGTGATAGAAACAGCTCTGCAGGACACCACACTCAGTGAAGAAGGAAAGGGAGCAGGTACTCCAGGTGCTTTTGTCCAGAAGGTGTTTTAAGATTTAGTTTTTATTTCTCATTACCCTACTTTTATTTGTTTGGTAATAAATCAGACTAATTTTCTCTGAGTCTGTTTAGCCCATGATGGTAACTGTTGAGTCATCTCTCCCTGTCCTTATCTCGACTCATGAGCCTTTCATCATATTCTCTCTCCCCTCTCCAGCTGAGGAGGAGAGTGATAAAGTGGCTTTGTGGGCACCTGGCATCCAGCCAGGGTCATCTCCACCATGCTGTCTTATTTAACATCTGGGTAATCATTGTGTAGAAAAATGTCTTTTATTTGTTGAGTATTCTTTATCTTAACAAGAAAGGTGCTATATTTTGACTTAGCTTGAATGATTAATGTAGTAGTTTATAAAACAGAAAGGTATGTCTGCTTGAGATTATTCTCTTTTTGTAACAATTATTGGCTATTGTTGGAGAAGAGAGAGTGAACCAGACAGACCTTTCATCTGACTCAGTATGACTGTTCTTCTAACAGTGCTTAGCAGAGTCTAAATAAAAAAATTACAACAATATGAGGCACGATGCATCTTTTCCTCTGACAGGTGGATATTCTCAAGCCACTTCCCATGCAATGAGCCTGAAGAAAGAGGTCTCAGTCACCATTACTGGATTGTTCAGAAACCACTGAGAAAAATAGCTGGATCCCAAACAGGAAATATGGAAATAGCTTGCTCCTATCAAGGCTGTCCAATTTCCCACTTAATTATTTTGAACCAAAATAATTCAGTTGTTATTCAGGATTATCGGGGGGGGAGGGGGGGGGTGGGGGGGGAGGGGGGGAGGGGGCAGATATGGGGGGTGGTCCCCTTTTGACCAGAATTGTACTTCCTAGTTAGAGTAAATCACAGAAGGACCATCAGCATACTAAAAGCATCCTAGCAAATCAGTTTAATTCTGATGTAATTACTAACAGTAAATCTTTACTTTACTTTACATTTCTCTGTTGTGTTTTGGTTGTATTTTTTTAATGTTTTTTTTTTCCTCCTTAGTGGACTCTGAGTGATGGGCAGAATTGTAAGAAAAAACAATTTGTCCATAATGGTAATTGTCTCTCTTCTTAGTAATTACTAACATTTCTTCCTAAGATTCAATGACATTTTCTATGTGATAGCTTGTTAACAAGAAAAAAAAAAACAGTTACAATGCCTAATTTATGTTTTTAACTGTTGCTGTTCTATTGTAGTAGTCCAAAACTGGAAGAATGTTTTCTTAGTAGCACATCCCTACTTTGATTTTAAGCTTTTTTCTGCTTCTATTTAATATGAAGAACTAAATTCAGCAAAGAGACAAAGCCACACAGTAGAAAACTAGCAATGAAAACAGCTGTGATAATTTCTTACAAACCACAGACTGAAAAGAAGAAATTAACACATGATATTTTACAATGATACGACCTGAAGAGACAGATTCCAGAGACTTGAAAAACAGTAATTTCACATTATTTGTTGAAGTCATTTGTGGGACACAACACACTAACCAGAAAAATTCCATGGGAAGCAAAGTAAAAAATAAAACACATGGCAAATAACAATATAAGGTACACTCAATGCACTCTGACAAGTAGAACTTGGATATGAATTATATTTGTTTTCTTGAGATTTGAACTTCAATATCATAGTAAGACTGCCTGTCTGCAGGGATAGCAGCTGGTTTTTATATTTTATTGTTTTCTTTAATATAAAATAAGAAATTTTATTGAATGTATATGCCTTGCTCTTTGTGTATAACAATAAATGTTTTTTTTAACAGAACTATGTATTTGAAAACCTCAAGAAATACTTAAAAAAATCTGAGCAAAATCATTAAATAACAAAGCTTTGTAAGATTATTTATGAACCACTCTCAGTTGGAAGCAAATAGAAAAAATAAGGCTAATTTTGCCTGCTCATGCTGTTTCTCATGGAATTATTCCTAGCAGAATAAGGAACTACCATTACAAATTACAGAAAATGTGCACGGAAAATAAAGTGTATAGGCAGCAAACCCAATTTCTTCAAATCCAATTATTGCGATATTCTCCTAAGTCCGAACATGCTCCACTCAATTTAAGCACCCTTTTGAGATACTGCTTCTCTAAGAAATAAAATCTAAAATCAACCTTCTGAGCTTAGAAGGAAAGATAGAGGATAAGTCCCTAATTTCTCATGGGCCACTTCCTCATGGAAGGAGGTGCCTTTGGGAATTGCAAAGATGGAAATTTCAACAGCCCTTTTAGCTAAACCAATTCACTCTGAGTGGCTTTTTCCTTATGTTCAAGCCAAATCTCCCTTTTTGCGACTTCTGACCACTGCTTTCTTCCACTACACACTTTTTAGAATAGTCTGGCCTTTTAGGTAGTTGAATAATGTAACTAGATCCTCCATTAACCTTTTCTTCTATAGGTAACCAAAACCTCTTCCCTCAGCCTCTCTCTGGGCATCATATGCTCCAATCTAATAATCATCCTAAGGGCCCTCTGCTCCAGATTGTTGGCTTTTCTCCTGACAGGAAACACAGCAGTACAGATGCAGTTACCCTCCCCTAAAATAGCACAAAACAGTTGCCTGTTTCACAGTTAAGAGTGCACTGTTGGCTCAGATTCAATCTGGCATCCATTATAAATCCCAAGTCTTTTCCAACAGAGCTGCTGCCCTGCCAGCTGGTTCCCAGTCTGCATTGATGCATGTGGTTTAGATGAAGAACTACAAGAGGCTTCTTTGGCCCACTCCCTGGGTTTATTAAGTATCCCTTTGGTTGAAACTCTGCCACCTGATCTCTCAGTCTGACCTCACTCCCTAATTTGCTACCTTTTGTAAATTTGCTAATGGTGATGTGTCATCATATAAGTCTCTGATGGAAGTATTTACATCAGACCATCATTAGATTGTCAAAAGGTAAAACTATATCTGGAAATAGGGGTAAGAACACTACACTGTCAACCAAAGCCACCCAAACTATAGATATTAGATGTTCCTAATGGAAGAAAATGTCACCTCTGCAGAACAAATGCTACTAAAGATGTTTGCGTGTGCACAGCTACACGCTGAGGGAAATTCTTCTGCAGAAGGTAAGCACGCAGATATTAGGACGATGGAGACAGATGGCCATACTCCCTGCTGGGATTTAGCCTTAGAAGCTAATGTTCTGGTTTAGGCAAGAATCCAGCTGACAGTATTCCGTTGAATGAGTATGAGAGCTAGAAAAATAACTCCTAGGTGCTCAGGGACAATTACTGGCAGCATGTAAGACCAACTCGGATGATCTGAAGAGAGTATAGGTGCTCAGTACCTGACAGAATATGCTTCACAGGGTGCTGTAGGGAAGTGAACTACTGGTTTCTTAGCAAAGCCTTTTGTTATTATTACTTTGCTGATAAACACAGATAATTAAATGGAGACAAAGAAAAATGGGGTTTTGTGATAGGTTTGCTCCTTTGTTCCAAACCACAGCTTTATGTTCTTAGTTTTACAATAGTTTTGAAACATGTCGCAGTCTTTTGAAAGACAGCAACACATTCTGCTTTCTGCACCCTCTAAAACAGGTGCGTAGTATTCAATATATGCAATATAACCACTTCATTAGCAGCAAGATGATTAAATCAAGTTATTTGTGTGCGAAATTGCCTACTTTCTCCTCTTACCCATATACACAAGTAACAGTAAATGCTTTCAAAATGGAAGATCAAAGGTATAGGCAACACCACCTCATGAGAAGAAATTAGGAGCTATCAAGCTTCTGGAGAATGCTCAGCTTCTTTTTGCCTTCAAAAGCGAAAAAACAACCTGTAGAATGGGTTTACACAATTAAGTACAGAACACAGTTGATATTCTGAGGTCCCTTAAACCATTCTTCAATTCTGAAGTATAATCAAGTGTACCAAAGTAATTTAGAAAAAGTATTTCTCTCAGCTGTTTTCAAAGACACCTAGTAATAGAGGTTCTGCATTTCCAAGCAATGTTAGACAGTTTTTCCCACTGTTCTTGAAAAAAGCCTTTTACAATTATTTTAAGGTGGCTGATGCAGATAATTACAGTTGCAATTGTTTATCTTAAATTACTGCACCAAATACTTAGATAATCTACATATCTATGTACCTGAGTCATAGGAATAGGAAAGTCTTTACAAGCCTGTGTCAATTTGTAAGTTTGCCTTTACAAGTGCACTATGAAAATGCAGAGCAATCTGCAGAAAAATCTGCATTTTTAACTATACAGAACTGCTTTAATTCTTTGTTTGTGGATTAAATACACGAATTGATTTTCTGGATTCATCTGTTTAAGATGCCTCACAGAAATAATGCTTTGGAAAACATCCTCACTATTAGTTTATTTTTCTGCTAATAGACTGGACTGAAGTATCTCTCAAGCAAAGCACTACAAGGTACTTTGTTGTAGATATTTTATGAATGTACAAAGGCATATAGATTTTTTCACTGGCCCTTCTCTTCTCTTCTGTATGTGCTCTTTAAAACATTTTTTTTTATCCTTCTAATAGGAATGCAGAATGTCCATGAGAGTTTTTAATAGAAGATGCATTTTCTCCCATAAATAATGTTTTTTTTTAATTTCCCGTACAGATTATCTGAAGTGACTCTTAAGCATAGTGGGTTTCAATCATTTGTAATCATTTAGACGGTTCCATGGAGAACTTCGTTCTACATGAATTCTGTTTAATGCTGTTTAATGCTTATAATAAAAAAAATACTTATTTGTGAAACACATCAGATCATAGTAAACAGAAAATACTTCAAAAACCCAAGAAAAATATTCTCTCTCAGGATGTCAGTCCCTCATTTTTACTTTTTTTGACATGTACTACCTGAGAATATTTTTAAAGTTCTCATGCATTCCATGCAGTTTTCAAGAAAAAAAGGCAACTTTAAAAATAGGATCTATGTTAATAGAAATAATTTGGTGAAATAACAATGCCTTTTTACACAATGGAGCAGAGAAAATAAAAAAAAAATTGAATATCATTCCGCACCTTGATGTGCTGGATTTGACATCTTACATGCATATGCTACGAATTTTCTATTCAGCCTTTGTAATCAAATGCAGCATCAGACACAGCATCACCAGCTGGTCAAGAGGTGATTCTTCTGGTGTATTCAGCATTGGTGCAGCCTCACCTGGAGCACTGTGGGCAGTGCTGGGACCCACCATTTAAGAAGGATGTGAAGGTCCTTGAATGTGTCCAGAGGAGACAACAGAGCTGGTGACAGGGCTGGAAGGAAACATCCTGTGAGGAGTGGCTGAGGGCTCTGGGCTTGCCTAGTTTGGAGAGAAGGAGGCTGAGGGGTGACCTCTTTGATCTCCTACAGCTGGAGAGTGAAGTGGTGAGCTCTGCTCCCTTGTACCCAGTGACAGGACACGTGGGAATGGTTCAAAGCTGCATCAGTGTCATGGGTTCAGCAGCAGCAGTCATTTTTCTCCCT